>OY804577.1:30077206-31420942 GCA_963680875.1 Bathymodiolus brooksi
CGCCACGTGTTATTAAGGTGACTGTACCAAGACAGAACAATGAGTGATCATGTGCCCATTTTGCCTTTCTTTCTACGATTTTTCGCTTGGATTTCGGAATTGTGTGGGGTTTTTTTTTGGTTTGTGTCGTCACGGTATGTGTTTTCGTATCATCCATTTTATTTTGATTTCCACAGCGCACGCATTATTTTTGATGTGTCTTCCGGTTTCTATTTATGGAACGTAAACAGGACTACAACGTGACATCTGTAAAAAAATGTTAAAGTTTGCTTTTAAAAACGTAAGTACCAAAAACAGTGAACCTACCTACTGAACCACACTTTTTGTAATGCTAAAAATTTACTTCATTTATAAAGTAGCTGGAAAAAAAACCAGAAGCGCTATATAAAATTGAACTATGTCGCCTCTCAGACACCGGCTCTTCCTGTCATGGGGCCACTGATCGTACTTGTAAACAAAAAAGCTGACTGAAATGTGCATGTTTCTTATATAAAATGCATGTCACTTTCCAGTGCATTGTGGTTTCAGCACTAAAAAAAACATCAAAAGTAAACACAATTTTGAAAGTGGTCATTTTCAAACATTCTGTTATTTTATTTAGATGTAGTATGATTTGGTAGATGGCCAGAACCATGACATTTTAAAACCAGCCATTTCCGGATTTTATATTCGTTTCCATCCCGTATATCGGCCCTGTTTTACTTCATACGAAAACATATGACGCCATTTTACTGACAGCAAAAGTTGCCAGATAATCGAGAGTATATTAAAATACTAGAATGGCTTTAAAAACAATCTTATGTACAAAGAAATATTTAACTAGCCATTCTTTGAAAATTCCAATCGTCATATGAATGAAGGGTTAACACTGTTAATCGCTATATCAGAAAATCGATAATAGTACGAAAACCCATAACACGATGCTATTCCATTTGATAATACCATCATACGAATGTTTATTTGTGAAATATAAGCCCCACCTAAAGAACGCATTTGTTTTCATTTTGATATTATTCTTCAGAGTTGTTTTGATATTTTACTGTTCCATCTAATTAATATTTAATCGCTGTCCTGATCTTTACCGAATATGATTTTTTTTCCATTTCTTCCATTATATAAATTAAATTCCATTCAATAAATTATACTAACCCATATATTCTATTAATAAACATTACTTTACCACATTGCTAGGCACGAAGTAATTTGATGATTATTGATATGAAATATTTTTTATAAGCCAATTCATTTATTAAAACGCATATTAAAAAACTTGACTGAGGTTTTTCAGCAGAACTTTCAATAAATATTTGATGAACCTGCTACCGCAATGGCGTTCTGAAGTTAATATAGTTCACAAACCATGTTTAATCCGTAGTAAATAAATAAAGTGTTATCATTTGGCAATAAAATTCCCCATGTACCAATTTAACTTAAATATGAACAGATATGGCATGACGAAACTTCAAGAAATTCAAAGACTTGATACTATATGTATAGCTCAATCTTAAAGACAATAACACTATTATTATTATTCCTCCCTACCCTTCTCTCTCTCTGTGTCTCTCTCTCATTCAAATCTTAATCTTATAGACAATAGCCCAAGATTCTTTTTTTCTCTCTCTCTCAGTCAAAACTATGACGACAAATCTTGAGTGTAAGAACATGAATCTGGAAGTACGCGAATTCCATGCTGCCTTCTTGATGCAAAATACATAAAGTAAAAAGCAAAGAAGCCCAAACCTGATGATTAATACATGTACAACACTAAGTAAAAAACGGAAACTTTTTTATTGAAATAATCGAAAGAAAACAAAACCTACATAAGTGTTATGACATGAGTATGACAAAAGAGGATGCGATACTAGCAATCCCCGATAACTTGCTACCTTAATATTGATTGTAACATAAATACGCATTTTTCCTTTCATGATTTTATACAGTAATCAACTTTAAAATAGTGAACTTTTTCAAACCATGGTCTAACATGAAGATCTTGATGTTATTCCATGATTTTGACGTCATATGTCTGTTATTCCATGATTTTGACGTCATAGGATCTGTTATTCCATGATTTTGACGTCATAGATCTGTCAATCATGTCATTTCTGTTACTAACCATATATACCATGGATCTTACTCATGAACTTATTTAAACCAACTCATCCTTCGGATTCGTTGGTTTAAATAAGTTAATTCGTAAGATCCATGGTATATATAATACTTAAAACATCTTCAAGTCACTCGTGACTATACTAGCTCCACTACTAAATTGTATACCGTGGTAAAGAAATAGGATCTAATTTCTCCGTTCTGAAAGGAACGTCCGATAGTTGTGAGGGGCGAATCAAATACACGGCCGGCCCTAGGGATTGGACGTAGATGGATGCCTCGTATATAAACAAAGGACACACTGCACGTGTTATCTTGAAATACTGCCCACTTGATATTTAAACTAATAAGAACCATCAAAGAAGGCCTATACCTGTACCAAGCCACGACAATGAGCAACCAAGCACAGGTATACATATGTGTGTTAAGGTAGTTGATTTTGTCTCTTTCTATGATTTCCCGATTAAATTATGAAAATGTTATTACGGGGTGAAATATTTTGTTTTTCATTTGATTGCAAACATTCGACGTCATTTTCAAATTCCATGACGACCTGTAATGACTCGGGACTTTCAACAGAAGCTATAATAAACATGTAATTGTTTTTCAATTGTTGTTATTCAAGATAACCTACATGCTATATACCTTATTCTTCTTTTGTGACAGATTTAAAATTAGCATTACATCAATACCGCGGCTAATGCAGAGAATCGACCGTTCATACAAATGGCCTGTAACTATGCTTCACAGTATGCAAATTTATGTTTTTCATTTTATTATTTCAGATCCGCCTTGACAACAACACTTCCGAAAGTATTGTCTATCTACCAGCGATGTTACAGTTGTACAATCGGTATATACCTTCCGCAAACATACGAAATATAAAACTAATCCAATAAATAAAATCCTGGGATAGGATCTATATTTAAAGGAAGTGCGAATAAAAAAAGTAGCAATCGTATATCGATGAAGACAAGAGTCTTATTTCAAATTCATAAGCGATTGCATGACAAGAGACATTTAATTTATATAAACAAACAGTTAGCAACACTGCACTGAAATTTCAAACACCAATGACAGTTTAAAATGACAACCATTTTTAACATATATATTCTTTTTGTATAAAGGATAAGAAGTAGTTTGATAGTGTTTAACGCCACTTTCAACAATATATCAGTTATATAGTGGCGGTCAGTTGTATTGGTGCAGGAAACCGGAGGACCCGGAGAAAACCACCGACCTGTCGCAAGTCACTGACAAACTTTATCAGATAATGTTGTACACCTCGCCCTGATCCAAATTCGAATTCACAACATTAGTGGTGATATTCACTGATTGCATATGTAGTTGTAAATCCAACTACCATACGATCACGACCACGAGAGGATAAGAAATGTATGGTTGTCTTTTATATTTTAATACAATATTTCAGGTATTTTAGACTGTCATTTATACTGCATTTATCACCCAAACATCTACATTTATATAAATAAAACTTAAATAAAAATGACTTCATTATTAGTGTTATCTGGTTCTAACGGATTCGTTATTCCAAACATAATATTAGGTGCATTTATATACTGCATGTTAAAAAGACCACAATTTTCCAAAATATTTTCTAATGAAACACATTTTATTTTACTGTAGGTGCATTCCTAAAACAGATGCAATACACTCCCTTAGTTTATGTACAGAATGTGCATATTTCTGCCACACTTGAAAAGAAAAGAGTTTATAGCAGTAATTCTATGGGATAGTTTGAACTGAACGTTTTGAAGATTAGTGTTTCTTGTAGCCATACAAGGGGAAGAATAAATATTACCCTCAATCATCTGTTTGTACTCCCAATTCCTGTGCCTATCGATGAAGACAAGACTATTATTTCATTTTCAAAATCGCCAAATATAACGTTTTAAAAAATTTGAAATTACCACAACTTACTGTATTTGATTCATAAAACTGGTTGAATCTGGTCATTTTTTTCACAGCTAATTTCTACATCAAGTAAAAGTATTTGAAGTGAGACGTAGAGCTAATTCGTTTCAGAAAGTCATGTTCATTTACATTCATATCTTTTCTTACTAATACTACATTCGACCATGCAAACTTGATTGACCGATTCGAATTAAGCAGTGTCTGACATTAAAAATATACCCAATCAATCTACAAACGATAGAACTTCAGTAAAGTCTGCATGGTATACAAACTCACTAACATGTGTAAGTACTACCTCTTACACAATTATAAATTACAAAATAGTGAGTAATAACAAGTTGAAAAAATTAACTTTATACCAGTTATACTTGTACAAATACAACATATATTGCTTTGACTTATAGCGTACCTAATGACGGTTATTCCCGTTTAGGCCTTTTGGTTTTATTGTTCCCAAAACTTTAAATTATTTGACTTTCCAATCTTTTGATTTTGAGCGTATCTGATGAAGGTTATTCCAGTAACGCGCCGTGCGTACTTTTTTTTACGTTTTTATTCCAGAAACGCTAGATTAGATATTTACGTCACTAGTATGTGTTTTCAGATATTCCATTGCTATTTGGAAATTCCTAGCCCACCAAGAGTATAAAGGTCTGTGACACAATCCACGGGGTTGCCAGTTAATGTGATGATACAAAAGGCAAGTTCTGTAACTGATTTTAGTGTGGAATATAAGAAATCAATTCAAACACCTATGGCAGTACAGGTAGGTCGCCTCCAAGAGATTGGGAATATGACATTAATTTTGCAAAACGGTTTTATCCAGTAATTTCTATATTTCAAAGTTTACGTTAAATAATAGATGAGAATTTATTTTAAGGACGTGGGTCAAAATGACGAAAAGTACATGATATCCACATATATATAATAACATTTAATATAGACAATGGGGGTGAAACTAGTGTTGAAAGAAGGCAGACAACCTTTAAACGTATCGACATAGGAAACTTTGTTGTTATACATTATTGATGTTTACTCAGTAACCAAATACGAGAAATAATATATTTATGTAAAGAGACAACTGGAATTCCAACACAACAACAGTGCAATCACCAAGCTAATACAAAATAATGAAAGCTTTTCATGAAATACTAGGGTGAGAAAGATGTCCCCCGGAAATGTTAAACGCCACCTTATGCCACATATATAAATCGTCCAAAAGTGGCGTTAAACACCATAACCTAACCCTCATTCGTAAACCCAGTTAAGGAATCAAAGATTGATTTGCAATACAAGCTCACCAACAGTGTAATTACAAAGGTATTACAAAATAAGGAAAGCTTTTCATGAAACACTGGAGTGAAAAATGTCCCCCGTAAAGGTTAAGTGTCTCCTGATTATACCACATATAACTCGTCATAAAGTTATAATTCGTAAAGCCAGTTAATGAGTCAACGATTGAATTTTAATGCAAACTCAACAACGGTTATACCAATTAATAAAGCATTTCACGAAACACTGGAGTGAAAATGATCCACCGAAATGTTAAACGCTGCCTTCTTATTTCACACATATAACTCGTCATGAAGTTTTAATTCGTAAAGCCAGTTAACGAATCAACGATTGCTATAACTAGCTTAAAATAATAATGTGTCTGGAATTCTGCCGCAATTATTAAAATCTATATTTTAAGTGTTCCGATTGATAATCCCTTGCCTAATATTAAGTCCCACTGCATATAATTAAAATATGATCTGGAACAGTCTTTGAGTTAGGACACATATATCATAATTACAGGATTGTTGTTACTGAAGAACGGAAAATATTGGTAAATCAAAGGCATTGCATTTTATTGTAAATCGCGAACCGGAACTTGATCTCCTTGTAAATATCGGCGGTGCTAAAACTATATCAATATCGGAGTTTGGAATTTTATCAAGTTCTGACTGATTTTATTTTTTATAATAGACAAAAATGTATTTATATGTATTGATATTGAAATCAAAGGTTGATACTACAGTATCTTTTTTCTAATAGTTCTGAAAGGTGATAAAGTGTGTCTAACGTACAGTACACAAACTAAAGCAACAAATATATATAAATAAACTTTCTATATTGTCGACTGCTTATATCAGTTATATAATAATCGTCTTCTTCAAGTTCATTCTTTCTTTTACTAAAAATTGATTTATAAGATCCGTTGTTTTACAATACTTGTCAAATTATTATTGATTGGATGTTTTATTGTTAGCTTTATGTCGATTGAGGAATATTGTTACTATATTCCTTAAAAATAATATTTAAAAAAACATATATTTCACTTGAGTAATGTGACGGGTGGTTTAGATTGCCACAGAATAACTGTTACGATCGGATAATTTTGTCTTACAAAAGGCCACCAACGATCACTCCTTACATGTTATTGGTCTTTTACATGCGAGTAAGGCCGTATATTCTCTAAACAAAAGGTACTCATTTTAACATTCTATCATATAAAGGCTATTGTATATTTAATTCGTCGCTCACGATCAATAAACGGCAAACACTTCCCTTTGCTTTATATGTATGCCTCTTACTCACAATATATTACGTATCTCCACATTTAATAAAATGTGCGTAATTTGTTATTATTTCCATGTACTACTTCATATTATTTTGAATGTGCAATTCTTGATAATACATTTCACAAATTTAATTTAAAGAACAGCTTCTGAAAGCGGAATCAACATTTACAATCCACCCAAGGCATGCCATTATATTAGAACATGATGTAGTTATTTGTAATAATTGAGTTAATATGCTTTTTTGAACAACTATAAAGTACCGTACTCGTTGAAATGGTTCAGCCATAGATTGTTATTGTTCGTAATAAAGTGCCAAATGCATGTATGAAATTGGATTAGGTTTGTGCTTTTCTATGTCAGTTAGTGCAGATTACATGTTATGTCATAATCTTCTTAAGGTACCAATAATACATTGCTGTCAATATAATTTGTACACATAATACAACATTATTCCCGTCCATGTTTATTTTATATTCCAAAGCAGCACAATTCAAATTCAACCAGTTAGCAATTGTTAATTTATATATTGAACGCGTGCCATCGACATTACTGTAGGGAGCGGTTGTTGCAATCTATTTCCCTACTATGTCAATATTCTCCACTTTTTCCTTGTAAAAATCAAATCATGTCTTCATGGAACTAGCGTCATATTTTGTATATACCTACATTCTTTATCACGAACTGGTGGGCCGCAGTTTCGAAATATCCATTTATCAAATGGCAATGGATATTTTCCCTTTTGCGTAGATATGTTCTTTCTTCTATCACCAAAACGATTTTACCGGATTTGACTATACAATGTTACACAGCGGGTGTCATATAAGCAACATGAACTGCACACCCTTCACGAACACATGTATTCACTCCTGAATTTGCTGATCTGTTTTGTTTATTATGTTGTGTTTTTTGTTTTGTTTGTCTTCGTTCTGTACTTGCTCCCATCATTGCCCGTGTCTCTGGATTGTCCATTATTGAATGCCCGTTCGTTTTTCTCTTATGTTTATTGTTAAAGTGTTCTTAGCATTCATATGGCTAAACTTACCAAGTCAGGGTCATTACGGTTTTCACAGTTTTCCGGTTGTTGACTGATTTTGTCTGTTTATATAATTATGAGTTTTGACTTTCCCTTTGTAAGATTGTTCGGAGTTCGGTAATTTTGTTATTACCTTTATGGCTAAAGTACTGCTCACATTATGTTAAGCAACAAATGTTGTTTGATCTCTTTGTAATGGTTCCCGGTTGTTGCTTTGTAATTCAGATTATGAAAGTTCGCATTGTTCCGTCTGATTGGTATCGGATAAACCAAAGAATGACCCGAATGTAACACAATGATGATTGATTGATTTGATTTTTGGTGTTTTAACGCCCCTTTCAGTAATATTTCAGCTATATCATGGCGACCAGTTTTAGTGGTGGAAGAAGCCGGAGAGAACCACCGACCATGGGCAAGTAACTGGTAAACTTTATCACTTGCGGCTGCGAGTCGAGTGCACCCTTTTTGTAATTTACAAAGCCGGGCGCGAACCCACGCCGTATTGGTGATAGGCGTGTATGAGTTGTTAGGTAATCCAACTACCTAACTCATTGAGCCACCCGGGCCCGTAACACAATGAAGTACAACACTCAGACGGCAAAGTGTGTATAGGTATCTACTTTAAGGCATTTAAAAATAAAAATAAAAATTTTCAGTAATATCGTTTTTGTGAAATTAAAGCAGAATCGTGAAACTGATATCGTTGAAACAGAATTCACAATAGCTATCAGTATTATGTCACATATATAACTAACTCTCTTTGAGACTTTTATTTTATCTTCTTTTTTTTGTAAAAAAAAAATCATTATATAATAGTGCATTAAGGTTATTGGCAACGAATTATATTAACCCCTCTTTTTCCCAAACTTATGAAAATCAGACGTGTCGCAAGTCATATAGAAATGTTTTAATATACTTTTAAAGATATGTACCAATAATTACATTACTTCCGTTTTTCATTGAAATGTTACAATATGATTGGCTATGAAGTGGTCACATGATTATAAAAGAGATGTTTTACATCCCAATAAAACTCAAACCCGAACTTGCACGTGCCTGCATGACGACGTCAGATGTAAACAATCAATGGCGTAGTAATTTCCAACAGCAAATAATCTAACGCAAATAAAATTCACAACGAAAAATTCAACTATATTAAATTTTGGTGTGATTTAAATGTAATTATAAGAATTGAATGCATTTTGAGTGCTTCGGTCCACGCTTTTACACGCCAATAAAACTACAAACAAATGCATTCAATTCTTAATTGAAGAATCTGTTGTACTTAAGGGCAAATTACACCATAGTCTAATAGTGAAATGGATAAAACTTTTATTAAAAGAACCTTTTTTTTAAACGGTGGCTAGATGGTGTTATTTTTATTTCTTAAAATTATTTCCCCATTGTCTGGCCAGCTATGGTTGAACCAACTATTAAAGTACGCATGCGTTAACCCATTTACTATTTTGTATAATAATAATGTGAGTATGTGTTTATTCCGTATATCTTCATGTTTTCGATGTATAAAATATTGTTTCCATACAAGAAAATTACCGAACATTTAGCATGTAATTAAACAGTTGTATTAACCACTCATGACCAAAACCCGACTCTGGGTATCTGAAATGTGTACGGTGAACCCAGCTGCTCCGGAATCTTAGATTTCATATATTATGTTTCAAGGCACGTAGCTTTAATATATCAATATTCAATAAAATGCTGATATATAATTTATAATTTGTACCATGAAAAGGTTCTAAAAAGAGAAACACAAATATGGAGAGTGATGTGTTTATAGAAGTTTCTAAGTCACGGAAAAACTGCAGCAATAAAAAAAAAGATTGAAAAAAAAAGATTAATTAAGGGTATGGATATCAAATTAGGAAAAAACAATAGATATGAATAATACATATTTTGTCAACTTTAAATATCCTCATTTCATACGAGAATTCTATAGTACCAAGTATTATCAACAAGTATGGCTACAACGTTATCATTCAATAAAATGTGAGATGGAGATAAGAACGAACGTTCAACATTATAATCCGGGCAATCCAAGAAAAAGTGTTCATTGTCCTCAACAGAGTAATAACAATTTAGACATATACTGTTATCAAATATAGAGTGATTAAATGGATGACTATGCAAATTACTAGCGTCATTCCTCAGTTGACAATGATAATAATATCATATTTTATATTATTGAAGTATAGATATTACATGATTTATGAGTATTGAATTTATAGTCTTGCTTGAAACGTATATACTGTCGGAGATACCTTTATAGTCAAAGGTTGGTCATTCCATAACCTTATAGTAGGAAAGATAAAACTGGAAAAGGATTTAATGAAGAGTATTATTTTCAAATTCTAGATTGAATCGAGTTCGACTTGGAAAACAACTCGATTAAATCATATAATATTATATTCTCCATTAACATTAACAAAAAAACATTTGTGTAGAACATTCACATTACCATGGTGAACAGCGATACATGATTAAGGCTTATAGTCAACTTTTGTTTTCTGGCTGTTCAAAATACGCAAGATGAAAACAATTCGGATATTGGTAAAAAATATATATATACTTCCTTATAGCGTTTGATATTAAATATTTTATTTACTGCGTGCTCCTCTTGGAACTCCTATTTGTATAAACAACACAAAAAACTTGCGACATGACTATATTTTTTTCATATATCGACAGTTGGTGAACAAACATTTAACTTATTTGTGACCTAATAATTGCAAATAATGTTTTACCTTGTCGTACTTGAACAAGTTTAATGGGTGTGGACCATATTGGTTTTAAATGAAACAGACCAAACACTTCTTTGATAGAAAATAATTCAGTAACCAACTGTACATCAACCGTTGGGTTCAAACAGTTCAATGGTTTCCCATATGATAATTGGAACATAACTTTCTAAGAGTACACTGTGGCGACACACCCTGGATATCCATACTCAACCCTTATTCATACTATGCAGTTATGGTTTTATCAATTAACGGTTGGATTTCATGAAAATATTCCGTATGTAAATTTAATATACTATCATGACTGGAACATTCATATCGGGTAACTATTCGTCCATTTAAGTGATGTATGGGAGGAAGCGATTTTCATAGAGGTTTCATATTTGTCTTAGGTTTGGAAGTTGTAGGATTCAAATAGTGGGTGTTCACCCTTTCCAGTGGAATATAATGTATTTATATTAGTTAAACCACAAAGAGATTTAAAAATGGCTGAAGCATAAATCAATTATAACCACGTAAAATACAAGTACAAATCAATTGGTCCTTTCTTTCTACTACAATATCTTCTTAGCAGGAAAACCAACAAGTGCCTACGTGACATTTTGATTTAGCAATTATTGTGTATAAGTGACAACCTGTATGCCTTATTGATAAAAGATAGTATCAGTAAATCTTCTGGTTCGTGGTCGGAGAAGAATGTGACGGCTTTTTGTTTTCTGTAATAGTACGAAACTAAAGAGTCAGCAATTAAATATGACATGGTAGATGTTTAGATTCATTAAACAAACAAAGAAAATTTAGTGGTAGTTGTATTATTTTAAGGATTTTGGTATTTAATGGTAAAATATATAGAGATTAATACATGACCTTTTCCATATCAGCCCAGGTATCATCCCGAGACACAGTCGAGGGTTGATATGGATCGAGTGATGATATGGAAAAGGTCATGTATTAATCTTTTTATCGTATACTTCGGACAAAAAATTGTTCTATGAAACAAATAAGCAAAATGAAATAACTAAATGAATTTATATATGGAAGTTTAAGTGTGTATTCAACTGATACATTTTCAGGACACTATTATCAAAGAAGATCATCTCTACCCTCATAAATATTAATGGCAATATGAAGGCATTTTGAAATATAGAGAATATAGTGTCGTTTAAAAAAAATATTTATCGTCAATTATGACGAGGGAATTGGCCGTGAATCGTTTTCATTCAAAATCATTTTACGTTCTCCGTGATATAATCATCTATCATCTAATGTTTCTATGATTTTTATTTAATGTGGTCTTCTTGACGAAAATGTTTCCCCCTCAACTCGATTTGTTAATATTACAGACATCCTTACTGTCACACTTTTCACTTCCACCGAATCTTGTTGACACGATTAGTAGGGATGTAACAAGGATAAAAACGTACTTTTAACAATTACGTTGGGTTTCATATTCTTCAAGAAGTGTGATCATCATAATTTACTTGCCGTGAAATGTGATTAGTAAAAAATATTTTTCGTAAACCGTGATGTGACCCTTATCTCACTCTTAACGTTGTGTGTCAGGTAATGTTTGTAAACAGACGTCACCGGAAGTAACTTGCACGAGACGCATTATTATGGGTTTTTGCACAAGACGTCTCTATAATGGGTTATCAGCCTGGGCGTGAAGTTATGGACAGTTTAATTCCGGTCGTTACACATATGCACAAACTATCATATTAACGCCAAGTATATGATAAATAAATTTATCATATACTTGGCATAAATATGTTAGCCATAATTTCAGCCCCCGGCTGATAAACCATTTCAGAGACGTCTCGTGCAAGCTACTTACGTTGTTTCCGGTGACGTCTGTTTACAAACATTAACTCTTCTTCCAGGTAAGGAACCGGATTCGTTAATCGAATGTATCTGGTTCCGCTTGAAAAACTCTGTGCAGTGTCGGGCAACACAGCAAGTTTTCTATAAACTATTTACATTTAAGATAGTCCCCAATATACAATTAAAATTATGTATACTCTATGTTGTTCATTTTCTTCCAGTGCTTGACTTTAGGGCAGCTCTGAATCCTCTGGTCCGGCTGTCATTTGGCGTCAGATATTGCTGTCTATCTATGTCGATAAGGTCATGCTGGATCTTAAATAGCATATTTAGTCTTGCTGATTTCCTACGATCTTCAAGGTTTTCCCATTTTAAAGATTTTGCCATATTTGTGACACATTCTGGTGTTCGGTCTGTGTAGTTGTTGTGCACAAATCTTGCTGCTCTTTTCTGTACCTGTTCTATGGATTTGATCTTTTTTTGGTTTGATGGATCCCAAACTGTGCTTGCATATTCCACTGTAGGTCTTACTCTTGCTGTATATGCTGATGACTTTACAGGTTTTGTGCAGTCTTTAAGGTTTTGGAGGATAAATCCTAACGTCTTGTTTCCTTTGGCAACGATGTTGTCTATGTGTCTATCCCAGGGGAATAATTTGTTGATGGTTACACCTAGGTATTTGCTGGCTTCCACATTATCCAGAGTATGTCCATGTAATTTGTAACTTGTTTGCTTCACCTGTTTGTGCTTTGGTGCTATTCTGATGACAATGCATTTTTGGCGTCGAAAGTCATCTGCCATTTGTTTACCCAGTCTTCTAGAATTGTAACGTCCCTCTGCAATAGGTCACTGTCAATCTGGTTGTTTATTGTACGGTAAAGAAGGCAAGTCATCTGCAAATAATTTGATCTCGGATGAAGTTGCTGTTTCTGGCCTGTCGTTGAGGTAGGCCAGGAACAGTAGAGGTCCAAGAACTGTACCTTGTGGTACACCAGAGAGTAATTGAACTTGCTTGGAGACAGTCTCTTCAAGTATTACGTTCTGCTTTCTGTTCTCTAGGAACGAGCGAATCCATCTGTTGGTTTTGGGGTTGACGCCATAGTATTCTAACTTGTGTAGATAGTGGTGGTGTGGAACTTATTCGAATGCCTTTGCAAAGTCTAGAAGGATGATATCGACTTGCGAGTCTCTTTCCAATTTCGATGCTATATCATGGATGGATACAATGAGATGGGATTCGCATTATCGTTTTTTGCGGAATCCATGTTGCGCATTAGTTAGAATTTTCTTTCTGTCAAAGTGGCCCATTACACTACTATGCACTATATGCTCCATGACCTTGCATGTTATTGATGTAAGTAATACAGGTCTCTAATTAGAAGCTAAGTGTCTTTCGTCTTTCTTAAAAAGTGGTACTACATGTGCATCTTCTCAATCTTGTGGTACTATTCCGGTGTTGAGTGATGTTTGGTATAATTCTGTAGGAATTGGGGCGAGTTGATCTGTCGCTACTTTCAAAATATAAAATAGCATTGAATCTGGACCACAAAGACGAGTGGAAGATAGGCGTCTCATCACGGTTCACGAAAAATACTTTTTACTAATCACATTTAACGGGAAGTAAATTATGATGATAACACCTCATGAAAAATATGAAACCCAATCTTAAATTGTTAAAAGAACGTTTTGTTACATCCCTACTAATCGTGTCAACAAGAATCAGTGAAGGTGATCAGTATGGAAGTAAGGATGCCTGTACTATTTACAAATGTAGTTGAGAAGGACAAAATTGTCCTCAAGAAGACCACATTAAATAAAAATCATAGAAACGTTAGATGAGAGATGATTATATCACGTAGAACGAAAAATGATTTTGAATGAAAACGATTCACGGGCAATGTCCTCCTCACGATTCACGGTAAATAAAATTAAGAATGATACTAATGAATCACATCTTCTATATTTTCTATGTTTCAAAATGCCTTCATAGGTAATGTTGCCATTAATATTTGTGGGGTACAGTGTTCTGAATATGTATCTGTTGAATACACAATTAAACTTCCATATAAAGTCATTTAGCTATTTCAGTTTGTTTATTTGCTTCATAAAACAATTTGTCGGAAGTATATGATAAAAAGATTAATACATGACCTTTTCCATATCATCCCGGCTATCAAACCCCTACTGCGTCTCGGGATGATACCCGGGCTGATATGGAAAAGGTCATGTATTAATTTCTATGTAATGTTAATTCTTTCCAGACCATATCAGTTCCCCCTTTTCATTTCCCTGATGTTATGATTAACTGGGGAAACCTTGTGTTGTGTTTTTGTTTTGTTTGTCTTCGACCTGTGTCTTGTGTACCCAATGTTCCCAGTGTCTCTGTATTGTCCATTCTTGATTGTCTCTTCTGTTTTCTCTAGCCTTTATTTATAGGTGGCATGGTAGTACTTAACAATCGGGAACCAGTCAGCACTTTTGTATACCCAACATTCATGTTAGCAGCGAATACTGAAGTATGACTACTGATGAGATAAGACATGTCATATTTCTTTCCAAACATGTGTATCTAAAATGGGGAAATAGTTTTGATACACTGCACAATGTGACAACAATTATCATTGTTTTTAACTTTGTACTCTTTTTATCCCCTGCACACTATTCAAAATGGCCTCGTTGGTAACTGATCATCGGTATGCTTGACATCTATGTTTGTTTGTTTTTTTATCTTAAGCATATGTTATTGTCCAAAAAAACAGGATAAGGTACAAGTTTTATCATTTTATTCTATAAATCGTCTACCTGTTGGAGAAGTGAATGACATTTCTTCAACTAAACATCTCACTTTATTCCATATTCTTGTTTAAAAAGAGATGAAAAATCGAAAACAAATTTCACTATTATCTGTTATGGACGATCAAGATTGCCTGTTATCTTAATATAAACGCAACAGAAGATGATTACGACTGATCAATTAGTATTAAAACAAGGTATTAAATAACCAAATTATATGTTAGTACATGTAGTAATTCAAAACCAGCATGACAAACTAGACCTAATAGACTTACATTATGTGTACATTAATGGACTGCTTTCGTAATTCTATAAACAGACAAATGGAAGTTTCATCATGGTAGTAGAATGCAAATATACATTAACGCAAATCGCATGTCATAGACCAAAAGGTTAACTATACGTTTTCATGAAATAACTGATTAGCAATATAAATAGTTTCTATATTGCATAACAGTTACAAATTATCGCCTGTGGCAATGAAATTATGAAACAAAAATGCAAATACTATTTAAAAGTACATTTTCATTTTAAAGATCACATTATGGAAAATGGAAATTCTCAATAAACTGTGTACTTCAATTTATTTTCAACAGACAAATTTTATAACAGTTGCCTTGTGCAATTTACTTTGTTGATACTGGCTTTATTTTGGAATGACTACTTTATCTGTTTCATCTTCCTGGCAGCCGTAGCATCTAAGGACACACATTTTCAATGACTTCTATTACTATTTGCATCATTTATTTAAGTTCTTATTTCACTACTTCCTCAGGTAAAAATCAAAATATCAATCACTTAATTGTGCTGTGACAGTTTTGAAATCGGTTGCATGAATGAGAATTGTTTACCAATCATTAGAATGGGTGTCTGTTACGTCATTTCATCCATTACGGTATTGCTAGAAGTATATTACAAACTATCGTTATCTGCCAGTTGTCTTATATGTTTATTGTGGTATACCTTACTAAGAACGTTGTATATACAATAGAGATGTATGCATATCCGTTTTGCTTTATTTTATATGTCTGCATTGTGATAATTTAAACAATAGGGTTATGGTTATGGTGTTTAACGCCACTTTGAACAATATTTCAGTTATATTATTGGTGGAAGAAACCGGAATACCCAGAGAAAATCACCGACCTGCTGCAAGTCACTGACAAACGTTTTTACTTAATGTTGTATCGAGTACACCTCGCCATGATCGGGATTCGAACTCACAATTTTAGTGGTGATAGTCACTGATTGCACATGTAGTTATAAATCCAACTAGCATACGATCACGAGCACGATGGTCCGTATATAAACAATAAATTAGTTGTCAGCGTCTGTGGCACTTAAGTGGTTTCAAATTATACTTGTATTCAGCCACGTGTTTGTTTTCTTCTGATCAATATTACCTTGAAAATAGTTATGAATAATTTATGCACTATAAAAAAATAATACTAGCGGAAAATTGGCCGCCGTAACCATAGACACATATTGTAGCCGTTTCTTTCATAAAACCTTTTGATTGTTGTGTGTGGTAACGAAAGGGCTTGTGTTGTGGTCCAAAGTGGTGTGGGTTCTCCCATGTTCGAAGCATTTCTCAGAAACCGTAAGTCAAATGACTTTGAACATTCAACTCACGTTATACCATGATGCCTAGATGTGTCACCGTATATATCTAATTTGGGTACGGTCATAGTGAAAATATTGGAAAGCCACATAGTTTGATGTTTTTGGCAGTAAACAAAAAAGACCTAAACAGGGTACGTAGCCAATGCACGTTAGTGTTAATAAATTACATTATTATGGAATGGTATATTCCAAACTTAAATATATCTAATGAACTCTCTCAGTACCGAAGCAATCAAATGCTAAAATACAATAAAACGTCCTAGCATGGTAACTTCTGAAGAAAATGTCTTGAAGCTTTTTAGAAATATTGATTAAACCAAATGAAAGCAAATTTATATATTTGAATGGAAAGATAAAACGGTATGAGTTTTTTAAACTTTAACTTTAATCCATCAAACTTGGGTTCAGGAGGCAGTTTGCGAGATCTTTGTAATAGTTATTTGTCACAGTTTATTATCTCTACTAAGTATTGTCTCAATGAAATAAAGATGGCAATAAAATGTTATCTGTTGAGAATCTTGTACACAGTAGGAGGCAAACATACAATTCAGTGATGACTGAAATCGATCTTTATGAAAATAGTTGTATGTATTTCTCTATTTCAATAAACTTCATAAGATAAAATGTTTGTTGTTTATTTCATGATATATTCAAACTCTGAAGATATCTATCAATACAATCTACAAAATGATGTTCTAGAATGTTCAACATTGTATTTGAATACGTTGCATGCTAAATGCACATTTCCGGACCATGTAGTTCGGCAAAACAAAACCATCGTACTTTTACGTAATACTTTCCCGGAACAATAATCTAGTTTTTAGTATTCGTTGCACATTACATAGCATGATTTCAATTAAATGTGGCAACATTATAACACGTTCGTGTTTCTGTGGTTCATGCGGTTTGTTTTGTCTATAAAATTTAATAACAACATGCTTCCTTTTATGTCATCGAAGTGTAATACATGTACTTTCAGAAAGTTAACAATATAAAATTGCATTTTAATTAATGAAAGTAAAGATAGATGAATACGTGTCAATTTGCATTTTAATTATTCATAGGTCAGTGATTAATGTAGTCGATGTGTACTTTTTGAACACGTGTGGATCTACAGTGTTCAATTGGCTGATGAAGAAACCCCTCTGTACTGATTAATGTGTAATGTCATAAAATCTATTTGTAATTTGACATTTAAATTTAGTCCTACATATTTTAAGCTATTTTATCCATTTCTCATATCCCCGAGGGAACCCGAGTTTATTGAGATATGACCTAGTTTATCCTGATGCGTGGTACAACCACCTGATAGGTAGAGAGTGATATTAGTGCAGGAAAAATCGGATAAACAGTTCACCCGGCACGTACATGAATGTCTCGATTTTTCAGCTATATACATGACAAAAAGCAAAATTACAAACAATATAATGTAATGTGGGTTGAATCTAAGTTGCTTCAATTAATACATGATATTTGGATAGTGTTGGGAAAATGTTGCCATGCAACTGGTCTCAAAATACTACTGCTAGCAAACTGTTACTCATAAGAACGATCTTTCTAATTGAATTTTCACGCTAAGCAGGTATCCACTCTCTTCTGACAGTTCTATCACACAGCAGATAAACTAGATATTTCTTTATAATGGAGGTTCCTCCTGAATGTCGAATTATATATATAAATTCCCAAACTTTCAATTAATGCAATATTTCAATTCAAGAACATAAATACTTTTTTCATCTTTTTTTTTTTTTTCAGTTTCGTACTAAGATTCACATTACCGATAAATACATAACAAACTGGAATTCATCTACGTTGAACTAGCACTGGTAACATCACATGAGCTGACATATATTGCAAGTACAACAAGAATGCTTAAATGCTAAATTTGTGATAACCTATTTTCCTTTAATAGATCTGACACGGTTTTTGTAATTTAAAAAGAAAAGTTCCATCGACACCACGTTCTAGTTATAACAAGACTAAAGACAAACGTACTTGGATACGCAGAGAAAATATATTGATAAATTGCAAACGGTTTTCGATTCCATTGTTCTTTTCAAAAAAGCATTACACTTAATTGAAGACGTACAAGAAAGGGCAATTGATTTGTTACGTATAAGTCTATTGGATTGTGTGTATCCGTGTTGTTACCAGTAGGGACGCTACAGGAAGTTTTTACCAACAATACACTGTATAGAAGACATAATTCGATATCAACACTTGCTAATGATTAAATATTTTTTACGTAAATTAATAGGGTGTAAAGGAACATGGTGTCAATGTTGATGGGTACAACCCATCCGAAAGGATTGTCTGCTGGTTGTGCGGGACCATACACCATTAAACCACAATGGATAAGTCAGTAAATATTTTTTAGCATCTAAGGCAGTATCTGAATGAATGAGATATTGCTGTTTAACGCACTGAACATTTTTCGGATACATCGTGGCGAGAACGAGTTACTTATTCATGAGATCATGATAATATCTGTCTTGTACTAGAACAAATCACGCTCAGTTTAGTTTTTAGAGTGATAGATCACGGAAACAACAGTTCAGTTGTAGACATGTCGTTTATAGTCTTTGAATTGACCTGACCGACGACCGAACACATGATCCGCTCACCATTACACCAATGAGAGGGTATTGTTCTACTTGTTCCCTGTATTTTTCTATGAATAATATTTGCAGTTCAAAATGTGAAACATAGTTCTTTTTCCATGATAATACATAGTACTTTTGTCATATTTCTGTAACATCAGAACAATTTATTTATTTATGCCATCTATATATTATATACAACTGACATCACACAGACAATTGTGATTGATTGAAATATTCATAAAAGATGTAATATGACGCTATAATCCCTTTAGACATACCAAGCATATCGTGAGGATAATGACCGGTTAAAAGTCGAGTCAATTGTTTCTTCTTAAATCACGATCTTATCCTTTACTCAACTATAAGCTATACCATGATGAATGTTATCAATCTTATTACAAGAAAACAATTGCATTTACTTTCAATTTTTCAAAACGTTGCTAGGTCATGTAAAGAAAAAGTAATTGATTTTTTATTGGTGCAGTATAATGCATTATGAATGTTTAACACAACTTTAAGCAATAGTTTAGTTCGTAAATGTCATCGTTTTTAGTAAACCAAATGAAAAACAAAAAAATACCACACTGTCGTAAAAGTTTCAAAGCCAATCGATACATCTTAGAATGAGGAAAAATCAACACCCCTAAGCATGACCGCTCACTTCAGTGGCGGGGTTAAACTCCCTAAACATGACCGCTCACTTCAGTGGCGGGGTTAAACTCCCTAAACATGACCGCTCACTTTAATGGCGGGGTTAAACTACCTAAACATGACCGTTCACTTCAGTGGTGGGGTTAAACTCCCTAAGCATGACCGCTCACTTCAATGGCGGGGTTAAACTACCTAAGCATGACCGCTCACTTCAGTGGCGGGGTTAAACTCCCTAAGCATGACCGCTCACTTCAGTGGCAGGGTTAAACTCCCTAAACATGACCGCTCATTTCAGTGGCGGGGTTAAACTAGTTTTATGGACCCAAACTTGTGATTTAAAAAAATCGTCCAGTCGCAAGTTACTGACAAACATAACCACGACAATTGTTATTGCATACTCAATATAATATTTATCATAACTCTACATTGTAAGTACATTTGATGTCAATATAAATATATCCTTGTATGCATGTATATCCGTCAAAATCCTAGAACATCTTCTTATTTTGGGTCTTTGAGTCTCGAGAAATCTCATCTACTAAACTCCAATGAAGGTTTTTGGTAATGGCAAGTTAGAATGAACAACTAATACTGACTGTAAACTTATACATGTATTATACTTTGGCATCTAGATAATATTCGTACTGAGAGGGCATCGTATTAAAATCTTCAAAAACAAATTAAACATTATATTGTATATCCACTTTGTTTATATTATAGATACGCATTTACAATAACAAATCTACCAGTGGTGCCAAAAAAAAATGATGCCGTAAAGATCTAGATTGCTTTACTCAAGATTTTTTCAAATTATTTATTTGACTTTAACGATTACAATGATATGGTATCGTGTTCGTGTTATTCGGTCTATATGTAAGTTGTTAGTGAAAGGTGCATGTACATCAAACAAACAATCTTTTCAAAGGTGAGTGAACTTTTACGAGGATATTTAAATCTAGTGGTTAGAAATCCTATCTCAGAATGCAAGACAATATGTTTATGCTTTCATAGCGATGATGACGGGAAATATATATGATCGCTATAAAATTGTTATTGGGAGGTGTAAAATGCAGAAGTCGTCCATATCTGTAAGTCAAGAAGTTTGTGGTTTGGGTGTAATAGTTATTCTTCAGCTTTTACAGGCCGTCACAACTTTATTGATATGTTCGTCAGTTGTACATGGACATCCATAGACTGTGGTAACATTATCTATGTCTCGCCTACAGGTTATAACGCGTGGTGATCAGATATATAGGTGACAGGATACGAATATGTGTAATGTGCATTGTGCATTGTATTAAATAGGGATTCCCCGTCATAGAAAAAATATTCTCATTTATCAAAATGATATCCAGAACAAACAATTTTTTTTTCAAAGAACAAAGTTTACTTTAATTAAAATAACAAACAATCCGGGTTTTTTTCATATAAAGAACATTAATTTATTTTCTAAATAAAATAAAGCACATTCATTAAGAGAATATTCTATTTAATAAATTGAAATATAAAAAAATATATTTATACAAGAGTTATTATTTTTTTATAGAATTTTTGAATACCAATGTATTTCTCTAATGAGACATCTCATGATAACAAACACAGTATAATATTAGGTTTGATTTGTTTGATATTTAACTGTTCAATTAAACAATGTTTCATATATCCAAGGACATGGTACTAGAATATATTGAATAACGCTTATTTTCCATATTCCGCTTCAAGGTAATATTATTCTATATCGTTTAATGGAGATACATTTACCGTGGTCAATAGTTAATTTGTTGGTAAACATAAAATTGGGATTTTATGCTGTATTGTTAGATTTTATTGTTATATTTATTGAACTAATGACGGCTCCCACTCGAATAAGCAGATGATATTTGTGAACTGTAACCATCACACAGTGTAATTTATTTGGTCTTTGAAAATTACAAATTTGGCCTTTCTTTGCCATATTTACCTCCCCCCCTTTTTTGTGTTCCAAGTCATCATTTTATTGTGACTATCTCCATACTTATACATTTGTGAATTATATCCAACACCCTTTGTAATTATTTTGGTCATTGAAAATTACAAATTTGGCCTTTTCTCCATCTTTCCTTACTAGTTTCCCCCCTTTTGTTTGTGTGTAGTAAAGCATCATTTTATTGTGACTATATTTATGCTTATAAAATCATACCACGCTATACATGAATAGTAGGTAATAAAACAGTAAATAATAGATAGAAATACGAAGCACCATTATAATGACAATGAATTAGCAATAAAGTAGATGTTTAATGGTAAAACGTCTGTTTACCTCCATTCAAGAATGTATGATCTTATTACAACACGACGCTTGATATTAAAACCTATTTTCCAGTGTATCTGGTACTACTTTTCTAAGATAAATATCATTACATAGATTTTATTAATGTATGATTTGTAATAATTTCATGTTCACTGGATTGAATTGAGTCCGTCAATTCATTCTAATTCGATATCACATTGATTCTTATTTTTCTGTAAAATAAATAATTGACATAGAAGATAATTGTATTTAATTTGCCAACATTTGATTGTTGTAAATTGAGATAACTGACAAAGCGCCAGTGGAGTCAACAAGCATGTATTCCGAGCCATAAAATCTCACATAGATTGGTATTTAATGCCACTTTCAAATATTTTTCAGTCATATATTGAAAATAGTTGCATGACCGCATCATCCATGTTTTGATCACCACTCTCGTGAATTGCTTTTATTGTCAAGATATATACACCATTTACCAAATAAATACTTTTATTGTCAAGATGTATACACCATTTACCAAATAAATACTTTTATTGTCAAGATATATACACCATTTACCAAATAAATACTTTTATTGTCAAGATATATACACCATTTACCAAATAATTACTTTTATTGTCAAGATATATACACCATTTACCAAATAAATACTTTTATTGTCAAGATATATACACCATTTACCAAATAAATACTTTTATTGTCAAGATATATACACCATTTACCAAATAAATACTTTTATTGTCAAGATATATACACCATTTACCAAATAAATACTTTTATTGTCAAGATATATTCACCATTTACCAAATAAATACTTTTATTATCAAGATATATACACCATTTACCAAATAAATACTTTTGTTCTTTCAAATTCAAATACAATTGTAATGCGGATATATACATATTACACTCATATTTATATTAAATCAAGCCATGAATAAAAACAAAAATGTGAAGGAGAAAGAATTCCGACAAAATATTCTGGAAAAAAGTATGCATGTGTATTTCCTTGCTTTTGAATTATATATGATCCTGCGACTAGCTTTATGTCTTTTTGGAAAACAAACATTACTGTACAATCATTCGCTTTTGCATTACAAGTTGAAGTTATGTACATTTCAAGGTATATTTATTTTGTTGGTTGACCTGTACGACGTTAACACAAACACGTTGTTTTGTGAATTGTAACAGTACTGTTTATAGTGCATAACACCAATGTCATTATTACCAGTATACTTACAATAAAAAATGTATTAGAATCCAACAAATCTGTCTAATGACTTTTGTTTCATATCATTAATGTTCCCCCTTTTTTATGCCCCCGCGACGAAGAGTCGGGGGGTCATATTAATTTACCCCCTGTCCGTCCGTTCGTACTAGCTGCATAAAGGGAACATGGATTATCCGGCTAACTCATCCTACAGTTTTAGAGCTACAGCTTTAATATTTAGCAAGATCTTTATTCACATAATGGAGGTGTGCATGTCCACAGGCTTATGAGTTTCATCAAATATTCTCAAAATGACAGGTAGTTGGACTTAGTCATTTTGTTCGTCCGTCCGGATATAGATACATGGTTTTTCCGGCTATCTCCTCCTACAGTCTTAGAGCTACAGCTTTAATATGTATTAGGATGTTTATACACATAATGGAGGTGTGCATGTCCACATGATTTTGATTTTCTTCAAATATTCTCAAAATGACAGGTAGTTGGACTTAGTCATTTTTTTCGTCCGTCCGGATATAGATACATGGTTTGTCCGGCTATCTCTTCCTACAGTTTTGGAGCTACAGCTTTAATATTTTGTAGGATGTTTATACACATGATGGAGGTCTACATGTCCACAGGATTTTGATGGTCAGGCGGGGGCATCATTTGTGTCTTACAGACACACTTCATTTTTTAAAAATCACTCCTAACAAAACAACTTTGTTCATAATCATCAAGTGCGGGGGCATACTTCTTTTCTGGTACATTTTTTTTTACAATATTAGAAAAATAAAAGAGCAGCAACTTGTGAAAAGAAAGCTTAAACAGTGATGGTTATAAATACCACCAATTTCAACAAAACGAACAATCACCTCTCATCTTATTTGAACTCACTGAACACAAAAATAAAACCACCATGACATAGGACGCTGGAATTCTAAGTCCTGGCTTGTGACATTTACAAAAATGTGATGGACTTAATGGGATATAAGCAAACGATAATAAATATCACTGCACAGATTGGATTCCGCTCAAAAAGACGACATAGCATCAAAAACATGAATGAAAAACTGAACATTAGCATTACAATACCAGAGTGAAAGAATGCTGGTAGGTAACTGTCTACTATCTAGGAAGGTGGAATCTGCTGGTTAAAGACTATTACACTGTAGACAATCACCACTCATGCTTCTAACAGTTTATGAAAAGAATGTTTAAACAGTGATAGTCCACCAATATCAACAAAAACGAACATTCACCCCTCATCTTAACTCACTGAACACAAAAAAGACCACAACATATGACATCGGAAATCAAGGTTCTGACTTGGGACAGGCGCAATGATGTGGCGGGTATTCATTTTTATTTTAGTCAGTGCATTATAAGTATCATGCCGATTGTTCTGATATTTTTAGGAAACACAATGTATGTAGACATCTTAAGACACATACTTATGCCATATGTAGTAGAATGTATACAATGTAATAATACGTACCCCTCTAATAATATTTCCGCAGATATTCTGGTCAATGTGAAGTTCGTCTGATCTGTAATAGTGCAATATCGTTGTAAATGCACCAGGGTGTCTGTCAAAGAAAAACTCCTGTCGATCCCGGTCCCATGATTCATCGGCCTCTTTAAGGTGGGCTAGTAGTGCTAGTCTAGTGCCCTTAATACTTTCTAATGTACTTGCCCATGTTTCAAATATAACCCCTCCAATATTCAATTTCATCCGTTTATCATCTAATCTACGATGCCTTTCCTTTCGTTTGATATATTCCATGTCTTAAAATCCTTCAATTTTATGACTAAGATTACAGGTTTAAGAGCTCAGAATCTGTGTATTCCTGTCTGTTCTTAAAACAGAATACTAAATGATAAAATAACATTTTCTGTTTGACTCGTTCCTTTAAATAGTACGTGAACCTTTAGTCACTGGTGAAATATGAATATAATTCCTAAGTGTTTCTAGTAATTATTAATTGTCTTCAATTTATATAGTTATATCGAAAATCACAAATGACCGACGCCGAATAGAGTTGACTGTCTAGGTTTCGTAGCAGTTATTTGACGATGTTTCTTCCATCGGTCCTTTAAAATCATAAAAGTTGGAATAATTCCATATTTGTATAAGAGTGTAGATATATCTCATTCCATCTGATTGGTGATACTCTGGAGATTCATGTTTGAAACCATTAATTGTCGATAACTTCCTAATCAATATATAATTGCAAAACTGATAAAAATAAGCATCACACATAAATGAATTTTAATTCATTTTTAGAATCTTCAAATATTGATGCCTACTTTTTAATTATAATTATTTCTGTGTTTACCTGAGAATTCATGACAAGCAGATCCAGATCGACTATGTAGAAATCAACTTTAATTGTACAGTGACATCTCATAGCGTTTCAATTTTTATTATTTGTAACAACCCGTCTCTCTGATTTCATCTGATCCTTTTCATCGACTTTTAATTCCGATCGAACACGTTGCAGTGATAGATTTTAAAGTTGATTTACATGTTTTATCGATCACCCTGTTACGTCTTGTTCGAATTGCATTCAACGAATCAACCAGTAATACTGTTTAAGCGTTCTTTTTTATATCCGTGTTTATTTTCTTAGGCGACCTGTTATTGAATCTAATATGTCTAGATAACAGGTTTAATGGACCTTTATTGTATTACATTTTTCATTAAGAGTAACTGGTTTTTGTGGCATTAGAAGAATAGAACGGAAGTGCATACAACATGACTAGGGAAAGGTTCGGGTTTTGATGTCAACTTGCTGTAGGATTTAACAATCCATATAAAAATGTGTCATTAAAACATCGGAATTTTAATTCTTTTATCACCATTAATGATGTTCTGTATTTTTAATTTATTGTTTATTCTACTCAAATTGCAACTTAGTTTTTTTACATAATTTAGAATAAAAAGTTTAAAATAGTTACATTTTTAACATAATATATTTGAAAATTAAAGTTTTGGTACCAAGATTGCTTGTTCTCGATAATATTTTTTAAATAAGCTTTGTGTATTGGGCAGGACAAATCCAACTTGTGTTATACATTTAGGTAAAATGTTTAATATCTTGAGCTTATATAAACTCTGTTTGTGTAAATCGTCATGTTAACGAGCTTACTGTTATAGTAAGTGTGTAGGGTCCTAATGAGCTGAAACTCATATTTCTGTAAAGAAATGAAAAAGATTTTAAGGTTTCCACTCAAATGTCTAAAACTGGCAATTGTTTATTCCGTGCAACTTATTTAAATACAATTCATACAATTTCATTTGCAGGTCTCAAATAACAAGATTTGATATGATTTAATTACAACCTATAAACTGGTGTTACATACAGATTTATCATTCGAGAAAAGTTTGAAGATAACAAATGAGTAATCAGAACCCATTAATCGAAGAAGGACAGACAGCACAATGGCCAAATGAAAAAAGAGAAAAGACCTGTCCACGAAACATAACCCAGAAATAAAGATTCATCAACACGCTGGAAACCTAGATGAACTCATGTGCTCCCGAAGGATAAGCAATTACTGCTCTTCTACTAGTGGCACCCATCGTATTACTCGGATTGCAATTCCGGTGATACGTCATGAAAGAAGAAATAAAGACTTTTGTGTGACCACCACAAACAGAACATATCTGTATAGGAGGACAATGAGAACATATCTGTATAGGAGGACAATGAGAACATATCTGTATAGGAGGACATGAGAACATATTTGTATAGGAGGACAATGAGAACATATCTGTATAGGAGGACAATGAGAACATAACTGTATAGGACAATGAGAACATATCTGTATAGGAGGACAATGAGAACATATCTGTATAGGAGAACAATGAGAACATATCTGTATAGGAGGGCAATGAGAACATATCTGTATAGGACAATGAGAACATATCTGTATAGGAGGACAATGAGAACATATCTGTATAGGAGGACAATGAGAACATATCTGTATAGAAGGACAATGAGAACCTTTATTCAAACAGCATGAGCTGTTTACTCTTCATGAGCACCTGGGTCCATTTCCATTTTAGACTGAGATCTTACTCAATTTCCGTGCAGTTTTTTTCCCCTACTATTGTTTGTCTTTTTGTCCTCCATTGTATTGCGATCCTTCTTCGAATTGCGGCTCTAATTACCCTGTTTGTCCTTTTTCTTTTTACTATTGTGTTGTCTGTTCTTCTTCGATTTATGCATTCTGATTTCCTTTTGGTATCTTCAAACTCTTCTTCTATCCAGTATATCACGTGTCACCCATGAACAATCACAGTGCCACTTTGCTTAACTGCATACTAATATATTGTTTGTGAACTTATAACCTGTAGGAATACGACCGACATATTGCTCGCTTGACGTTAAACAAGACAGACTTAATCAATTATTAGTGCATTAATTCATGTTACTTTTATTAGTAGCAATGTGGGAATATTCTATTAAAATAAATTACTTATAATTGTCAATTCATGTCATATGACAACAAGGGTAAGAAACTAATAATAAGTTCATAAATTGTTTATTAATTTTCATATGATTAATATCACAATGTTCAATTATTTCTCCATTTGGAAATATCAATTAAACCGCAATTAAATATTCAATAGTAGTTCTGGGACTAATGCCAAAAGATTGTTTTTTACGAGAACGATTTGACAAATTGAAAGGGTCCACATCTTCGCTCATTTTTTGAACGATTCTACGATTCGTCAAAAATAAAATCTATAAGTCGTAGATTGATGGGGGTACTCCCTAATAAACATCAGTACATCTTACCTACAAAATGACTTCAAAATCGAAGGTCATGGATAACTTTTGACCTTGAATATTATTATTGCCTTAAACCGTATTAGATGGAGCAAAAACTGTGTTCTGTTACTCGAATATAGAAAACATTTTCATGACCGCATTTAACTAAGAGAGAATGTTTTGATCCATAAAACTAGTTTCACCCCGCCACCTTTTATTGAAATGCCTGTATCAAGGCATGAAGGTGAGTGGTCATATATATATTAAGGGTATCGATTTAACCTCTGTTTCTACGATTGTTTTATTAGACTTTGAAACTGTTCTGAAGATGTGGTAGGTTTTTATAAGTGTTTCATTTTATTTTTACTCGCTTACGATAAAAACGTAGATATTAGAAATAGCGCCCACCATGAGTCCCTGGCATAACCTTCATGAGGTACGCTCAAAGTTAAGAATTTTAAATTCTGTGAATAAGAATACCAAAGGACCTAAACAGGCAGGTAAACATCGGACTTGGCCATTACCTTGACTAGCACGATGGGTGCCACATGCGGAGCAGCAGGAATTACTTAGCATCTGACTTTACCACCGGTTTTGAGTGGTTTGTTTTCCTCATTTTTATGTGTCTATCTTGGTAACGTTTTTTATTTTTTGTTTATCTTTCTCTCTTCGCGTATTTTGTTCTTTTTTTATGTACAATTTGGTCATACAATGTCTATCCGTAGACTATGACAATCAGTGTGAAGTACTTTTAAAATTAACATGTTTAATATTTCAGGTATTTTAAGCCGCAAATAAGACATCATTTTCGTAACACATGGTTTCATATCTAAAGATGCATGTATGTAAATTTTTGATATGAAAAATATCATCATAGGTGGCCCCAAATCATAAAAGTGATTATGGTATCATTTGAACCATGGAATATATTTGATCTCATTATTAGATTTTACCTGGATAGGTGAATTATCTATATTTTGTGGGGGAAAAAAGGATATACACATTAACTTTCTTCCAGAAAAACAAGAAATGATCAATTATCAGTACAAAAGTTGATTTGACCAGTTATAAGTGGTTTTGTGGTGATTGTTCTATAATGTTTACACTGATCGCATAGACCACCTTTCATCTGAACTGTTCAGGGAAAAAATCAGCAGAAGTTAAAAGAACAAACCAACGGAGCAGTGTCATTACGTTTCCCGCCTTACTATAATATTCAGGCAACCACTTACATGACAGATGGAGCTTTAGACAAGTTCGTTACATTGCACGTTTTTTAACCAGTTTTAAACTTAATAAAAATTTATCTTGCTCAAAATCCTACTTCCACCTAAATAGAGCTAAATTACTTATTGATTTTTAAATTGTTCGAAGTTATTTGTAGACTTGATTATTTAATAATGCAATAATCATTAATCATACAATAAGTACAAGGGTACTTATTGGGGATGCACCTAATTACATTCACATTTATATATAGCCTTAAAATTTGTTATATTTGACTGAACATTTTTATCAAAAGCTAGAAACCCCAATTCTATACAGGATCCGTCGTGGTCGTCATCGTATGGTACATGTGCAATCAGTATCTATCACCACTAAAGTTGTGAGTTCGAACCCCGTTCATGGCGAGGTGTACTTGATACACATTATGTCATGAAGTTTGTCAGTGACTTGCGACAGGTCGGTGGTATTCACCGGGTACTCCAGTTTCCTCCACCAATAAAACTGACCACCACGAATATAACTGAAATATTGTTGCAAGTGACATTAAACAACATAAACCAACCAATTCTAAGCATATATTCTGTGATTAGGGAATTCATTTTAATATAGCTAATGTTTTAACGCCGATTAAACAACTTTGAAAATGTAACATTCCATAGTAATACTTTTGTATTGGCTAAAGAAACATAATACCATCTATTGATCTATCGATTTTCCATCGGTTGTACTTTTAATATGTAAAAGTGTTAAACAAATTTCTAAAAAAGAATTGTTTAACCTCTGTACACAGACTGAGAAACAAAGAGTTCAGAAACAGTATACGTATGCATTGTTATATAAAGTAACATAATTAGATATAAATGGACATGAAGAGCATTTAAAACTCTTTGTAGAGACATGAAACATACATGGTTATTTGGAACGGATATATCAAATGTGTATGCACTCGTCGTTCTAATGACGGGACGTAAATTGCTGCATTCTGGATATTTGTTCTCCAACACAATTTTACAATCGGTGGATTATATTGGCATATTCGATTGTCGATTACTTGTCAGCCTCGTTGTATTTCTTCAATGGCCGACTGTCGAATCTAGTGGGGAAAATGAAACAGAGAGTTATGAATAGAAAGCTTAAACAATGGTGGTCAATAACCCCTCCAATATCAACAAAACGAGCAATCACCTCTCATCTTAACTTACTGAACATAAAAATGGGACAAAACATATGACGTTGGATATCTAGGTCCTAGCTTGGATCAGGCACAAATATATTGGGGTTAAACCGGCGAATGGGATCCAAACACTCCCAATGGTATTTTTATTTTCACTTTATGATCTGCATATTAGCATATTTAAAATGCCACAGCATGTACATGTATATTGCTAGATACCATGTAACGTATGTATTCAAATTAAATGTTGATATGTTGACCTGTCTGAGAGAAGTTCTACCTGCAATTAGAATATTTTGATAACTATTTAAACAATTTGATAATATTGATTAGAAAACAAATAATTGAAACTGAATGTAATGACGATTTAATCATACTGTTAATATTGGCTTGTGTTGAAAACAGGATATTCCAAGATTTTATAACATTAAATCGACTCCATTACGTTTGATATAATACATGTGAGACATTTCGTGCCATGGGAATAATCCTGAAAGGTCGAAAAATACACACACCAAGCACATTGTTTGTAAGTGAAAACGTAATTTTTACATTTGCTGTAAAAATGTAGAGATCAGTATAATATATTCAATGAAGCTTTGTTGTATTCGGTCTATTTTTTGGTGTATATTCGCATCTCCTACCCGAAAAAATCAACATGTGATTAAATTTGTTCACAACATTTTTTAAAAATTCTAGTCACGTACATTAAATTTAAAAAACTCCGATATTGTGACGTCATAAATATGTTTTTTTTAATTCATTGTCTCCTAATATTACATTATTTGTTTTGCACATCTAAACAACAAAATCATTTTAAGAGAATAAATTATTTGAGTGATTTCTCATTAATTGCAAGTGTCAGATTATTGAATTCTATTTTCAAAAAACTCGGCAATGTTCGTGGTTAAAATGAAAAACAAACTAGAAAATCTCTAGCTAAGTAACTGAGACAGTTAACGACTGCTCACGGACTAGTTCTCAAGTTTCAAATGAAAACTGTAAAATGTTATTTAAAAAAGACAGAAAATAAACATGGTATATTCAATACAGAACAATTGGTTTCATGTTGGAACTTTTCGTGATGTATATTAAAGGTCGCTGTTATGGACAGTTATAGATCAATGACAACTGATGCCGTTTTTAAGTGTGGATACCTACAGACAGTAAATGACACACATCATATGTATGGAGAAAGATCGTGGTTTCCAGCGTGCAATCACTGGAAAGGTGATTCAAATTATATTTGTGACAGTAATCTGGAATATCCTTGTGCTATTTTTTGAAATAAATGTTAGAGAATACAGAAGGGACAATCAAAAATGGACAATCCAGAGAAACTGGCATCATAGGGTACAAAAGACGAAGAAACACAAAACACACTATGTGTTGGACACCACTATGCGCAAACAAACACAAATAACGTAATTAAGATATGAGTAGTGTTTTGCAAATCATTGTTTGTCCATTTGTATTTTTTCTTTTGACCATTTGCTTTCACATATTTTTTTTTTTTTCAAAACATTTTCCACCATCTATAAAATATATCGTTCTATCGCCTGTTATAATCTAAATATGATTACTTCAGACTCCACAGTAATCAGTATATTTAATCACAATATCCGTTTTCAGTTCCAACATTGTATATATAACTGGTATACCCTTCATTTATTGTACATATACCTTTGTTTTATATATTTTACAATACTAAGCGTGCTACAATAGACGACCACAGCAAACGTGCCAAGACATCATTAGCCATCACGACAACTACCTTATCAAAAGCTAATTATAGTCAGATGTAGATGTTGTATTTCTACATGCACTACCTATTTTCATTTGTCTATTTCAAACATCAAACTTTCGTGACTTTCAAGGGTTATGTAAAAGAATAAACAGGAACTGGTCATTATTGGTTTCCAGGCTGTCTGATAATCATTGTAGCAATCGGTACATAAACATATTTTATAATATTATTGACGGATGACACGTTATAAGATTAGATGAAAGAAATAGTTTGATTGTTTGATAGTGGAATGTTGTTGACATTGTAATATTTGTTAAAATGTTGTACATAGCAGTGGGAAATATCTCTATTTTATATAAACTGCGATAGGTTTGAGGGATTAACAATTGGTTCTTTCGTGCATAAAATAAACTACCACTACAAGACTGGGTACTGCTGTCGATTAGCAGTAACATGACGGATGTCACTAGTGGAGAAGGAACTGCTAACCCTTCCGGAGCACCTGCATTCACCCCCGGTTATTAGATGTGTTCGTGGTGTTCGATCCTTAGTTTTCTTCGTAGTGTTTTGCAAATCATTGTTTGTCCATTTGTATTTTTTCTTTTGACCATTTACGAATTCCGATTTCTCCTTTGGTATCTTCATACTCTTGTCCATGGCTCATTTCACAAAGCTGCCTATCATGTGATGTAAACGGGATGCTCTCTCGATAGGACAGTATCGTGTCTTAATACGGAATGTCTGGCCATAGACAGTAATGGGTGCCGTGATTGGAAGCATTCACATTCCTTGCACGTCAAATCCAATTTTGTAGATTCGAACAATAATAGGCAGTGGAAGTTAGAAGACGTTTTCCCAGTTAAACCATCTTCTCTCATTTCTGTGTGATATACATATATTTCTGAACTAGTTCTTTGTAAATATGTATGATATATTTGTCGCTGGAAGATAAGAAACCAACAATTAATCTCACTGTTACAGTTAGTGCAATGGTCAAATATTAAAAGACGCTTTGTTAGGGAGATTAATTCAGCCACAGAATATACACATGGATACGATTTATGATGAAACACTAAACATCAAACCAACTTGTCATACATGCCGTAAGAAAACCATACCATACGGTGATATTTATGAGAAAATAGTGGATTTTTGTTTTTGGTTTAATTACCGTTTTGAAAATAAAATCATTAGTACAGCAAAATCTTCATATTTAGAGTGTGTTATTTCCCGGCTACATTTTAAAACGTAAATATTAGAAAAAAAATATAATTAAAGAAATGTGTTGAGCATGAGTTTGATAACTTAACATCAGAGTATTTAAATGTTTTTCAGTATGTTAGTCAAGTAAGTTCAAGAATAATTATAATATGACGTCTATAAAACGGCACACACGATAATGCTCAACAACTCTATATTTAACGCAAGTGCAGTACACAACAAATCTGGCTGTTCCATTGTTACTCCCGCTGTGAAATTACCGTGACGACCGAATGTAAGCAAACAAAACACCGGCATATAACGTATTTTTAAAATCCTTAAAATAAATATTCCCCGTCAGTTATAAATAAATATTCTGTAGCTAAGTATTTTTTTATCATTTGTTTTGAAAATTTTAATTTGGGGATTCCCAGTACGCACACACACATTGCATTGATATGTGTCGGCCATGAATAACAAAATGCACTAACCTTGTTTTCCTACGTATGCATTGATAACTAGACGGTGATGTAATTAAGTTACTGATATTTTCCAATTTGATGGCATTTTGAATTTTGCTACTCAAACAACTAAAATGCTCACAAAATCGTAAAATAAATCAGTAACCAGCTTGTGTCAATCAGTGTCCCTTGTAAACAACGTCACAGGATGACGATATATTACAAAAGTGAAAATCGATAGATGGTTGTCTTAAGTATTTTTTCCGGAATTTGTTTTGATGTCAACAATACAAGCTTTTTTTTCATTGTCATTTATTTTTTTTATTTCATATCTAGCTATAATTGTCGATTATTAACAACTGTTCAAGTGTTCGATATTATGTTTGACAACTCCGCTCCGCCATCTTGTTAGCGCTCGAAATGATGAACGAATGAACTCCGAATCTTGTTTTAAATATTTTTACGCAGGAATTATTCAATCGAATCTATATTGGAAAATACCCAATAAATATGTTTTTCGTGTTAGCATCCATATCTTTGTTTTAAATATCTCGTTCAAATACAAATAATTCAAAATCAATTCAAAATTTCAGAAGGAGGTAAATGGAACAGCCACCAAATGCCGTGTTTATACAGTTCAAGAATGGTTAAAAATGACCGCATTTGTCCTATTAGAATCAAAATAATTCATGGCAGGCATAGAGTTGTGCAAATTTACACATGGGCTGGGCCTTTATATTCTTAGATTTTAAGGCCCAGCCCATGTGTAAATTTGCACAACTCTATGCCTGCCATGAATTATTTCGTAACTAGACAAAGTGCTAACAATTTACTTTTTGTACCAAAAGCTAAACCAGAATAGTATAGACGTTCTTTTGTTATATCGTCATCCAATCTTTGGAATAATATGTCAAATGAAATGAGAGAAAGTACATCTTTAGAAATGTTTAAGACCAAATATTTAAATGAATATTTCAATTGAAATATACTCATTATCTATTGTATAAAACTGTTTTTATATTGATTTGATAGTTTTAGAATTTATTGTGTAAATACTGTATATAATGCAGGACCACATTGTAAACTAGTTTGCATAACCAAATGTGCTATTCATCCTGTTGAAATAAAAGACATTATCATTATTATTATTATTATAATCTTTTAATGTATATGCTATACATTCAACATTTGTGGCAGCTTGTATTATATATAGTGGTCTTCGTGCAGCTTGTATTATATATAGTGGTATTCGTGCAGCTTGTATTATATATAGTGGTCTTCGTGCAGCCTGTATTAGATACAATGGTATTCGTGCAGCTTGTATTGGATATGGTGGTCTTCGTGATAATTTGCAGTTTGTATTAGATATAGTGGTCTTCTTGCAGCTTGTATTAGATATAGTGGTCTTCGTGCAGCTTGTATTATATATAGTGGTCTTCGTGCAGCTTGTATTAAATATAGTGGTCTTCGTGCAGCTTGTATTATATATAGTGGTCTTTGTGCAGCTTGTATTAGATATAGTGGTCTTCGTGCAGCTTGTATTATATATAGTGGTCTTCGTGCAGCTTGTATTAAATATAGTGGCCTTCGTGCAGCTTGTATTAAATATAGTGGTCTGCGTGCAGCTTGTATTATATATAGTGGTCTTCGTGCAGCTTGTATTAGATATAGTGGTCTACGTGCAGCTTGTATTATATATAGTGGTCTTCGTGCAGCTTGTATTAGATATAGTGGTCTTCGTGCAGCTTGTATTATATATAGTGGTCTTCGTGCAGCTTGTATTGGATATAGTGGTATTCGTGCAGCTTGTATTAGATATAGTGGTCTTCGTGCAGCTTGTATTAGATATAGTGGTCTTCCTGCAGCTTGTATTAGATATAGTAGTCTTCGTACAGCTTGTATTAGATATAGTGGTCTTCGTGCAGCTTGTATTAGATATAGTGGTCTTCGTGCAGCTTGTATTAGATATAGTGGTCTTCGTACAGCTTGTATTATATATAGTGGTCTTCATGCAGCTTGTATTAGATATAGTGGTCTTCGTGCAGCTGGTATTGGATATAGTGGTATTCGTGCAGCTTGTATTGGATATAGTTGTCTTCATGCAGCTTGTATTAGATATAGTGGTCTTCGTGCAGCTTGTATTAGATATAGTGGCCTTCGTGCAGCTTGTATTAGATATTGTGGTCTTCGTGTAGCTTGTATTAAATATAGTGGTCTTCTTGATATTTTGCAGCTTGTATTAGATATAGTGGTCTTCGTGATAATTTGCAGTTTGTATTAGATATAGTGGTCTTCTTGCAGCTTGTATTAGATATTGTGGTCTTCGTGATAATTTGCAGTTTGTATTAGATATAGTGGTCTTCTTGCAGCTTGTATTAGATATAGTGGTCTTCGTGCAACTTGTATTAGATATAGTGGTCTTCGTACAGCTTGTATTAGATATAGTGGTCTTCATGCAGCTTGTATTAGATATAGTGGTCTTCGTGCAGCTTGTATTGGATATAGTGGTCTTCGTGCAGCTTGTATTAGATATAGTGGTCTTCGTGCAGCTTGTATTAGATATAGTGGTCTTCGTGCAGCTTGTATTAGATATAGTGGTCTTCGTTCAGCTTGTATTAGATATAGTGGTCTTTGTGCAGCTTGTATTAGATACAATGGTATTCGTGCAGCTTGTATTGGATATGGTGGTCTTCATGCAGCTTGCATTAGATATAGTGGTCTTCGTGATATTTTGCAGCTGCTTGTATTAGATATAGTGGTCTTCGTGATATTTTGCAGCTTGTATTAGATATAGTGGTCTTCGTGATATTTTGCAGCTTGTATTAGATATAGTGGTCTTCGTGCAGCTTGTATTATATATAGTGGTATTCGTGCAGCTTGTATTAGATATAGTGGTCTTCGTGCAACTTGTATTAGATATAGTGGTCTTCGTGCAGCTTATATTAGATATAGTGGTCTTTGTGCAGTTTGTGTTAGCTATAGTGGTCTTCGTGCAGCTTGTATTAGATATAGTGGTCTTCGTGCAGCTTGTATTATATATAGTGGTCTGCGTGCAGCTTGCATTAGATATTGTGGTCTTCGTGATATTTTGCAGCTTGTATTAGATATAGTGGTATTCGTGATATTTTGCAGCTTGTATTAGGTATAGTGGTCTTCGTGGAGTTTATATTAGATATAGTGGTCTTCGTGCAACTTGTATTAGATATAGTGGTCTTCCTGCAGCTTGCATTATATATAGTGGTCTTCGTGCAACTTGTATTATATATAGTGGTCTTCGTGCAGCTTGTATTAGATATAGTGGTCTTCGTGCAGCTTGCATTAGATATAGTGGTCTTCGTGCAGCTTGTATTGGATAAAGTGGTCTTCGTGCAGCTTGTATTAGATATACAAATTTAGTGGTCTTAGTGCAGCTTGTATTAGATATAGTGGTCTTCGTGCAGCTTGTATTAGATATAGTGGTCTTCGTGGAGCTTGTATTAGATATTATGGTCTTCGTGCAGCTTGTATTATATATAGTGGTCTTCGTGCAGCTTGTGTTAGATATAGTGGTCTTCGTGCAGCTTGCATTAGATATAGTGGTCTTCGTGCAGCTTGTATTGGATATAGTGGTCTTCGTGCAGCTTGTGTTAGATATTGTGGTCTTCGTGGAGCTTGTATTAGATATAGTGGTCTTCGTGATAGTTTGAAGCTTGTATTAGATATAGTGGTCTTCGTGATAATTTGCAGTTTGTATTAGATATAGTGGCCTTCGTGCAACTTGTATTAGATATAGAGGTCTTCGTCCAGCTTGTATTAGATATAGTGGTCTTCATGCAGCTTGTATTAGATATAGTGGTCTTCGTGCAGTTTGTATTGGATATAGTGGTCTTCGTGCAGCTTGTATTAAATATAGTGGTCTTCGTGCAGCTTGTATTAGATATAGTGGTCTTCGTGCAGCTTGTATTAGATATAGTGGTCTTCGTGCAGCTTGTATTAGATATAGTGGTCTTCGTGCAGCTTATATTAGATATAGTGGTCTTCGTTCAGCTTGTATTAGATATAGTGGTCTTCGTGCAGCTTGTATTAGATACAATGGTCTTCGTGCAGCTTGTATTGGATATGGTGGTCTTCATGCAGCTTGTATTAGATATAGTAGTCTTCGTGATATTTTGCAGCTTGTATTAGATATAGTGGTCTTCGTGATATTTTGCAGCTTGTATTAGATATAGTGGTCTTCGTGATATTTTGCAGCTTGTATTAGATATAATGATCTTCGTTTAGCTTGTATTAGATATAGTGGTCTTCGTGATATTTTGCAGCTTGTAATAGATATAGTGGTCTTCGTGATATTTTGCAGCTTGTATTAGATATAGTGGTCTTCGTGATATTTTGCAGCTTGTATTAGATATTATGGTCTTCATGCAGCTTGTATTAGATATAGTGGTCTTTGTGCAGCTTGTGTTAGCTATAGTCGTCTTCGTGCAGCTTGTATTAGATATAGTGGTCTTCGTGCAGCTTGTATTAGATATAGTGGTCTGCGTGCAGCTTGCATTAGATATTGTGATATTCGTGATATTTTGCAGCTTGTATTAGGTATAGTGGTCTTCGTGGAGTTTGTATTAGATATAGTGGTCTTCGTGTAACTTGTATTAGATATAGTGGTCTTCGTGCAGCTTGTATTAGATATAGTGGTCTTCGTGCAGCTTGTATTGGATATAGTGGTCTTCGTGCAGCTTGTATTAGATATACAAATGTAGTGGTCTTCGTGCAGTTTGTTTTAGATATAGTGGTCTTCGTGCAGCTTGCATTAGATATAGTGGTCTTCGTGCAACTTGTATTAGATATAGTGGTCTTCGTGCAGCTTTTATTAGATATAGTGGTCTTCCTGCAGCTTGTATTAGATATAGTGGTCTTCGTGCAACTTGTATTAGATAGAATGGTCTTCGTGCAGCTTGTATTAGATATAGTGGTCTTCGTGCAGCTTGTATTAGATATAGTGGTCTTCGTGCAGCTTGCATCAGATATAGTGGTCTTCGTGCAGCTTGCATCAGATATAGTGGTCTTCGTGCAGCTTGCATTAGATATAGTGGTCTTCGTGCAGCTTGTATTAGATATAGTGGTCTTCGTGCAGCTTGCATCAGATATAGTGGTCTTCGTGGAGCTTGTATTGGATATAGTGGTCTTCGTGCAGCTTGTGTTAGATATAGTGGTCTTCGTGCAGCTTGTATTAGAAATAGTGGTCTTCGTGCAGCTTGTATTAGATATAGTGGTCTTCGTGCAGCTTGTATTAAATATAGTGGTCTTCGTGCAGCTTGTATTGGATATAGTGGTCTTCGTGCAGCTTGTGTTAGATATAGTGGTCTTCGTGCAGCTTGTATTAGATATAGTGGTCTTCGTGCAGCTTGTATTGGATATAGTGGTCTTCGTGCAGCTTGTGTTAGATATAGTGGTCTTCGTGCAGCTTGTATTAGATATAGTGGTCTTCGTGCAGCTTGTATTAGATATAGTGGTCTTTGTGGAGCTTGTATTAGATATAGTGGTCTTCATGCAGCTTGTATTAGATATAGTGGTCTTCGTGCAGCTTGTATTGGATATAGTGGTCGTCGTGCAGCTTGTATTAAATATAGTGGCCTTCGTGCAGCTTGTATTTTATATAGTGGTCTTCGTGCAGCTTGTATTAGATATTGTGGTCTTCGTGCAGCTTGTATTAGATATAGTGGTCTTCGTTCAGCTTGTATTAGATGTAGTGGTATTCGTGATATTTTGCAGCTTGTATTAGATATAGTGGTCTTCGTTCAGCTTATATTAGATATAGTGGTCTTCGTGCAGCTTGTATTAGATATAGTGGTCTTCGTGCAGCTTGCATTATATATAGTGGTCTTCGTGCAGCTTGCATTTGATATAGTGGTCTTCGTGCAGCTTGCATTATATATAATGGTCTTCGTGCAGCTTGCATTAGATATAGTTTTTTCGTGATATAGTGGTCTTCGTAATATTTTCTTTGATTTCGAGGTTTATTTTTGTTTTACTGGTGACTCAATGCTTTCCGAAAAATAGTTCATCTGGGCATTTCGGGATTTAACTCTTGTATGTGTATGTATGTGACGAATAACTGTATGAATGGTTTTGTGACTTCTGCAAATGGTATGACTACAACCAACATGTTAACACTATTCCACAAGAAGCTTGGGACACGATGTCGAAATGTCAATATGGATTAACAGAAAAATCAGCAACTAACATATATATGTTACTCATTTAATACCATAAGCTCGTCAGTTTATTCGGGCAACACTAGTCACCAACCTTTACGAACTATGATATGTCCCTGAATGCAGATGAAATAATGTGCTGGAATGTTTTGCTTTTTTTTTTTTTTTTTTATTCTTTACTCTTATTGCTACTTTTACTTTTATTGATAGGATTAACATTTTATGTGTTTTGTACAGCGCTTAGAGTAATTGTTTTATTATATAGGCGCTTTATAAATATTGTATAATAATAAATAATAATAATGTATAGGCATTACATTGATCTTAATATTACGATATGCTACAATATATAATTATCATATATAATACATTGATATGTACACGATTAAAACACTTGATATTAATGTAAATTGTAATAATCATATGCGAATGTTATTCTGCAAAGGAAATAAAATGAAGCCACAAATAAACTAACGTCATACATACCAACATCAATTTCAACAGTAATTATATGTAAACAAATTGTGGTATTAGTAAAATCGACTATCTATATTAATGATGCATCGAATAATAATCATTTAACCTAATATGTGTAGGATTTGAGATACAATTATGACTTTTCAATGGAAGACAATATTTAGAAATTTATTCTTATAAATCTTTGACCTCATTTATGCAATAAATCTGATCATTTCTAATACTTACGGAATAATTAATGTGAAAGTCTAAGCATTCATTTTTACAGTTATATATATAGGTCTGTTGGGTGCATTATATTTCATTTGTCATATACATTTATCTAAGTAGCTTATACATAAGAAAGTATCTTTCTTTTATAAAACGTCCCCTGATTTGTTTTCATTGTTCTTAGGAGAGATAGGATTTTTTTTCTCCATTACATATCCAACGTGTATGACAATGGTACAACACTACACATAACATCACTGATATGTTTTTCTAACTTTTTAATTGCTATTTAATGGATTATGAACATTGATTTCTTATTATATAGGCTCAATTTAGATATCACGCATCAAATGTTAGAATATTTCTAATAAATTATTTATATTTGTTAAATATTTATTACTTCAATTGTTAGAACTGTGTTGTGAGTATTACAACTAAGTATTCTGATCATAACGGTAAGGCTAATACATTCTTCCGTTCATTGGTTTTAGTTTTATAATACAGTACAACTACGATGATACGCACAGCACGTCAACCAAAAACTAATTAATCAGGGTGAAATCTCGGTTATGGATTCCAAACTGTTCCAGGAAAATGACAAACGTTTTATTAAATATATATTTGAAAATGAAAACTTAAGCATAAATGATCGACCATTTAATCAACCAAAGGATACAACCACTTCTCCGACAAACTTTCAAACACAAAATATACACCAAGAGAAACTGATAGAAATATAGGTTCTGGTTTGGTACATGTAATAATATATTGTTGAGAAAGACGGGTTACTTGTATCTGTATTATTATCTTTTTTATTATATAGATCTGCCACAGCCAACCAGAGAAAAGAAAGCGATACATAAATGCACACATTGACATCATTCCATCATGTGAGGAATGTAAGCACTCTACGATAAAATAAATGACAAACAGGAAAGTATTTAAGATACCAAAGGGGCAATCAGAAGCCTTAAATCGAAGAAAGACAGACAATGCAATGGCTAGGAGAAGAAATGACAACACTGATGCGCAAAATACTACACAGAAAAGATTGAGTAACGCAAATCCGATATAAATGTTAGTTAACTCATGTACTCTTTAAGGATAGAAGTTCCTGCCTAAGTTGTTGCACTCGTCGTTTTACCGTTACACAATGCGAAATCCTCCGATGTGTAAATCGTGTTGGACACCAGTATACATAAATAAATAACAATAAAACAACACACAATTGTTTCTACTCTTTTCAAAATTCTGGTTGTACATATCCGCTCGGACTTTAATAAATATATTATGGGACAACGTACTTTATTTTTAAAATATGTTTTATCTTTCAGTTTGTCAAGTTTATAGAAGAGCCGGTTATAGCAAAACGATTTAGTGATCAAATAACGTTTTATGTATGCTTATTAATTTACTTTTTCATTTGTGATATGTATCAGTGATGTGAAATATAAAATATTAGTTTGATATAACATTTGGAATCGCATGGTTTTATTGGTTTTCAAAAACATAAATATATTACAAATTCAAGGTTTCCTTATTTTGCTTTTGGTTGTTTCGGTTTGTTTGTTCATTTCATTTGTTTATTTGTTGTCTGTTTTTGCAATTCTAATATTGTTCATTTATCAATTTCATTTGCTTCTTGGTCCTGTATTATTTCTCTTGCCATCCAATCGGCGTGAGCGAGTCAAATATTTGAATAATTAAAAAAGCACTCCTCTGATCTAGTCCAGAAGATGACACATGTTATGTGATAACCTTTTACGATCTGCTTCAATACGATTCTTATTCTGTATATAATTTTAATCATAGTCACAATAAAACATTACAGGATTGTTTTCCGTGAACTTATTTCCAGGTAAAGCTCTTCCTGTTATTGTTTAGACTTGAAAGTTGCGGTTTATAGTAAATTGAATTATAAGGTTGTTAATATGGATCAAAAGAATAATTCATGAGTCAACTATCATGTGTGTAGCCTTCGTTGATCACTTAAGTAGCTTTATGTACGGTTTATTTATTTGCATGATTTTAAGAGCTTGTCAAACCAATTTAACGATTTTACGTCGATTCCAAACGTCTTTATAATGACAACAAATCAATGTTAACAAACAGACATATTCTGGGAACACCATTTTTATATTGAATATTGTATCCATAGTTGCGGTAATAATTTGTTATAATTACCTTAATGACTGCTTCCTTGTTATATTTATTGACTAGTAAACCTGTAATAGTGTTTTATTAATGCAATGGCCTTTCATTGTAAAGAAATAACAGTTATTTATCTTGTTTTTGGCACGTTTTTTAACTGTATCATGCCGCCCATTTTTAAACGTCAATGACCAACGACGCCGGAGTAATCTGTACACTAAATAAAATAACAATAAATATATATTAAATATGTAATTTATGGTATTATCTAACTTAGATCGGAACAACCTAAGAGTCATCCTCTATCTCAAAAGTAAGCTGCACAGGAGATTCGTTCAGACTATCCTGATCTCATCTGAAATATACAAATAAATGATACAAGTAATACCTTTATACACTGACCATTTATATATAGAATAGTGCCAATTTTGAAGGATGTAACATATATTATCGCTAGTGTCGCTGATATACATAATTATTTCAGCGAAACAAATGGCTTTGTAAATCAAAGGAATACTTTTCTAATGTATGGTTATTTTGATACTTTTAAGGTAAAGCAATATACAAATAAATAGTGAAGCAACTATTAGAATTGCCTTCAGTCGAACAAATAGTCCGCAAATAGATTGACACAAAGGGTCGGCCCGGATACAAAAACAACAATACCAACCAAATGGAATGTCTGAGATCAACTAGTTTATGAAATACCTGAGCTCGACCTGTGCAAGAAATGCCAGAGACAAACAAGTGCATTGCATTTCTTGATGCCATTCAGTACATGCAATGTATGGGGTTTCTAGGTAATGCAATAGCCGAGGCCAAACAGTACATAGAATGTTTGAGACAAGACAAGATAAGACAAGATTGTATTTATACAACCTCAGACACACAGGTGTACAAGAGGACATAGCAAATTCACATTCTTTATAAATACAAATAGACATTTCATATATGCAATACAACATCACAAAATAATAAATAAATAACATACAAGAATGAAATTGGACTGTCTATAAAAAGCGCACCATAATTTTAAGAAAAGATGCCAGATTCCTGTACAGTTCTACATGACAATACATAAGCATTCGTGAAAGTTTCAGTTCGCTTGGATATTTCGTGTAATATATAGGAATGAACTTTTCCCTAATGGTTTTAATTTCCTGTTTTTCACAGATGAACAAATAATGGAATTCATCAATCTCCAATTCCGTTTCCAAAGAGATTACAAATTCTTTCATGTTTAGGCACCCCCACCCCGTTCCATCTTCCTGTTTCAATGGGAAATTTGATATTGGAACATCTGAATTTAGCCATCATTGCCCTATCATATGAATTCAGTTTCACTAGATATTTTTCTATACCAAATCCCCTTTTATATTCTGAATAAAATAAAGCCCGGGAAGAATTGTTCATCTGCGAAAACCATTTTTGTATAAATTGATCGTTCAACTTAGAAGATATCAAGTTTTTCAAAACATTTGTTTCCATGGGTATTTGATCATTCCATATAAAACTCAAGCCAGTATCATCAACAATTGATTTAACATAAGAAATTTATTTAAAATGTGACGGATTTTGATCGTGTAATTTGAACATCAACTTATACAATATAGAGGACAATTTATTACTTTTACATAATAGGTTTTTCCAAAATAATACAATCTTGCGCTTAACCACTACCTCCATAGGGTATCTACCTAGCTCTCCGTATACCATGTAGTTAGGTGTAGTACTCCGTAATTTAAGAATGTTCTTACAAAATTGTAAATGTACCTTTTCAATTGATTCCTTATTTTCAAAACCCCATACTTCAGAAGCGTAAAATAGAATTGGACTAACCAACGAATCAAACAGTTTCAACTGAAGATCTACAGGTATATTTATATTTCTAATTGTTCTGTAAACTGCAAATAAGGCTTGATGAGCTTGTTCTGTTATTTACTTGCGTGTTGTACAAACATTCCCATTATAATTTAAAAGCATACCGAGATAGCTGTATGAATCTATAATTTCAATATGTTGTCCTTTAATCTTAAAGCTTTGATTTTGCCAGACTTTCTTCTTACTAAAAATGACAACTTTAGTCTTAGTTGTATTCACTGTAAGTGTCCATAAATCACAAGATTTTTCAAAGCAATTTAATGTTTTTTGTAGTCCATCTGAGGAATCGGCCATTAAAGCCGTGTCATCAGCATATAAAATAAGAAAAAGTTTTATGTACATTTGTATAGATTCTTCACAAAGATTTGTAATGTTGCATAATGGTTCCACATTATTTTTTTCAAAAAAGGATTCTAAGTCATTTAAAAATAAAGAAAAGAAAAAGGGGAATATATTTTCCCCTTGCTTAACTCCAGTGTGTGATATAAACTATTCGGAAGGTTCGTTCCCATGTTTTACTCTTGTTTTAATATTTTGATACATATTGTAAATTACAGTAAATATTTTACCTTTAATATTTGACTTTTGTAGCTTTTGCCACAGGTCTGATCTCCAGACAGTATCAAATGCACACTTAAAATCTACAAAAGTACAATACACCTTTTTTCCTTGTGAAAAATAAATAGTAATCAGGGAATACAATACAAAAATGTTGTCAACGGTTGAAAATCCTTTGCGAAAATCAGCCTGATTTTGTTATCAATTCTACATCTTCTGCGTAATCGTTTAACCTGTTATTCAGAACAGCCGAGCAAGTTTTACTGAAACAAGAGTTTAATGTTATACCCCGATACATATCTGGATCAGATTTTGAACCTTTATTTTTATAAATTGTTACCATAATTCCTAATGACATGTATCAGGTACTATTCCAGTATCTAGTATGATATTGAAAAGTTTAACATAAATGGGCATTAGGTCATCAATGGTGTTTTTGATGTATTCAATTCAATATCCCATCATTTCCAAAAGCTTTACCATTTTCTAATTTAAGCACAACAATTTTTATTTCTTTTTCTGTGATAGGACTATTTAGAAATTGATTGACATCATTATCAATATGATCGAAATTAAAGTCGGGTTCTACGTCATCATCACTATCATTTTCATTTAGTTTCTTAAAATGTTCAAACAATGTTTGTAATGAGATATCATTTAAATTTTCCTTATTGTTTTTATTATTAAATTTATTCAAGATTTTCCACAACTCCTTTGTGTCCTTCTTTGACACATTTATTAGTTCTTCTGCTGCTTTTTGTTGATATTCAGTGAAAACTCTATTTAACGAGGCCTTGTATTCTTTACTAGCCAATCTTATTTTACGCCTATTTTCTGCATTTTTTTAAAAAGCTGTATCTTTTTCGTGCTTTATGATTTTTTTTTCGATTTTTTGAAAAAATTTTATCGAACCAAGGTTTTGAATCATCTTGTTTCCATTTTTCCCGCTGTCCTATCTTTCCAAATGTTTCTATAACTGCGTCAGTAAAATTGAAATTTATCTCTGAAATAATGTCATTCATTTGATTTTGAGATATATCAACCGACAATTCATGTAATTTATCATTAATCATTGCAAGGGTACCATTAGGTTCTTCATGAATTCGATTCACGTACTCCGATGTTTTTTCACGTTTCCATCTGACAATTTTGTCATTACAATATTCCTCTCTTACCGTTACTTGATCTCTACATGCATTACTGAGAATGGCCTTGAGGTCAAAATGTAAACAACAATGAGCATCGGAATATAGAGGCACAAACTCGTCAATTTCAAAATTAGTAATGAGACTGAAAAGATTTGAGCTTAAAATAAGATAACCAACGACAGTTGCATCTTTGCATGTTCTTTTACCTACATTCGCATCAGACCCAATTCTTGAATTGGCAATATATAAATTATTCCGTTTGCAGACCTCCAATAGTTTATGACCATAATTATTTGTCTTACCTTTACATTTCAAAACACTTTTCAGTGGTATTTCATGATTTAGCAAATTTTGGAAATCATACATATAATCATACAAATCAGTATCAATGTCAAATAAATCACACATATAATCATACAAATCAGTATCAATGTCAAACAAATCACACATATAATCATACAAATCAGTATCAATGTCAAACAAATCACACATATAATCATACAAATCAGTATCAATGTCAAACAAATCACACATATAATCATACAAATCAGTATCAATGTCAAACAAATCGAGAATGGAATCATCTGACTCTATGTAACCATTAAGAGTACCTGTTTTTGAATTAAAATCACCAGTTAAGGCAACGTACCTCTTATCAACATTGATTATGGAAATCAACTTATTTTCTATTTCATCAAAAGCGTCTGAGCTAGAATATTTCGAATTTTCAGGTGGGATATAAACGCATCCAAATACTAAATCTGAATCTAATTTTAAAACAGTTTTTGAGAGTTGAAACTTTCTTAATGTCAAATTTCAGCACACTATTTAACTCTTTTTCATCTATAACAGCAATCCCACCAGATGCCCTTTTACAAATTTTCCTATTTCTAACAACATATACATAACCTTCTATTAAGTTTAATACACCTAATTCATTTAATTTTGTTTCAACAAAAATACATATGTCATGAGCTTTTATAATGTCAATAAATTCTGGGCACAATAATCTCTTTCTCAGACCACAATAATCTCTTTCTCAGACCACACTAATCTCTTTCTCAGACCACAATAAATCTCTTTCTCAGACCACAATAATCTCTTTCTCAGACCACAATACATATCTTTCTCAGACCACAATAATCTCTTTCTCAGACCACAATAATCTCTTTTTCAGACCACACACATTCAAAAAACTAAATTTTATACATTTTTTTACATTTTTATTCAAATTGTTCAGATTTCCGAATTAGGTGGAGATGGACCCTGACGTTGACGTCTCGGTGGTGGGGTTTCACCCAAGTTGACTCCCTTCGGAGTGTCTCTGATCTCTTCATTTAGTCGAAGTGTCACATCTTTATCGATTTCGTACGGCACGTAGAGCTCATTATCAATATAAAGTCTGTCTCGTACCAGTGTCACTTGTCGTTTCTCTTGTCAAACGAGACGCATAACCGGGTATAATGGTTTTCGCCTGTTCTCGATTTCTTGTGGAAATTGTTCTCTGATTCCGTATTGCGTACCTTTTAGTCTATTCGCTATGATCAAAACGTGTTCGAGGTCTGCATGATACAAAAATCTCGCCACGATTGGAGCTCTCCTATTGTCGCCTCCTCGCGTCTTGAATCGATGGACATTTCCAAATTCGATTTTATTGTCGACTCCCAACTCGTTGTAGAGAAAACATCAAAGCAGATTGAGGCTACTATATAAAGTAATGTCTGAGGTGAATACAAGGATTGTTTGAGGCCAACCAGTGTATGTTATGTCTGAGTAGATGAATTAGATGTCCTAGCTCTAATAGAGTAAGTTGCCAGAGGAAAGCAACCCCTTTGTTTAACATTAGTTTAGTAGAACAAACTATTGAATGTCGTATAAATTTGGATACTCTATTAGTAGGAGATTCTGGAATGTTGGATACTCTATTAATAGGAGATCCTGGAATGTTGGATACTCTATTAGTAGGAGATCCTGGAATGTTGGATACTCTATTAGTAGGAGATCCTGGAATATTGGATACTCTATTAGTAGGAGATCCTGGAATATTGGATACTCTATTAGTAGGAGATCTTGGAATGTTGGATACTCTATTAGTAGGAGATCCTGGAATGTTGGATACTCTATTAGTAGGAGATCCTGGAATGTTGGATACTCTATTAGTAGGAGATCCTGGAATGTTGGATACTCTATTAGTAGGAGATCCTGGAATGTTGGATACTCTATTAGTAGGAGATCCTGGAATGTTGGATACTCTATTAGTAGGAGATCCTGGAATGTTGGATACTCTATTAGTAGGAGATCCTGGAATGTTGGATACTCTATTAGTAGGAGATCCTGGAATGTTGGATACTCTATTAGTAGGAGATCCTGGAATGTTGGATACTCCATTAGTAGGAGATCCTGGAATGTTGGATACTCTATTAGTAGGAGATCCTGGAATGTTGGATACTCTATTAGTAGGAGATTCTGGAATGTTGGATACTCCATTAGTAGGAGATCCTGGAATGTTGGATACTCCATTAGTAGGAGATCCTGGAATGTTGGATACTCTATTAGTAGAAGATCCTGGAATGTTGGATACTCCATTAGTAGGAGATCCTGGAATGTTGGATACTCCATTAGTAGGAGATCCTGGAATGTTGGATACTCTATTAGTAGGAGATCCTGGAATGTTGGATACTCTATTAGTAGGAGATCCTGGAATGTTGGATACTCTATTAGTAGGAGATCCTGGAATGTTGGATACTCTATTAGTAGGAGATCCTGGAATGTTGGATACTCTATTAGTAGGAGATCCTGGAATGTTGGATACTCTATTAGTAGGAGATCCTGGAATGTTGGATACTCTATTAGTAGGAGATCCTGGAATGTTGGATACTCTATTAGTAGGAGATCCTGGAATGTTGGATAATCTATTAGTAGGAGATCCTGGAATGTTGGATACTCTATTAGTAGGAGATCCTGGAATATTGGATACTCTATTAGTAGGAGATCCTGGAATGTTGGATACTCTATTAGTAGGAGATCCTGGAATGTTGGATACTCTATTAGTAGGAGATCCTGGAATGTTGGATACTCTATCAGTAGGAGATCCTGGAATGTTGGATACTCTATTAGTAGGAGATCCTGGAATGTTGGATACTCTATTAGTAGAAGATCCTGGAATGTTGGATACTCTATCAGTAGAAGATCCTGGAATGTTGGATACTCTATTAGTAGGAGATCCTGGAATGTTGGATACTCTATTAGTAGGAGATCCTGGAATGTTGGATACTCTATTAGTAGGAGATCCTGGAATGTTGGATACTCTATTAGTAGGAGATCCTGGAATGTTGGATACTCTATTAGTAGGAGATCCTGGAATGTTGGATACTCTATTAGTAGGAGATCCTGGAATGTTGGATACTCTATTAGTAGGAGATCCTGGAATGTTGGATACTCTATTAGTAGGAGATCCTGGAATGTTGGATACTCTATTAGTAGGAGATCCTGGAATGTTGGATACTCTATTAGTAGGAGATCCTGGAATATTGGATACTCTATTAGTAGGAGATCCTGGAATGTTGGATACTCTATTAGTAGGAGATCCTGGAATGTAGGATACTCTATTAGTAGGAGATCCTGGAATGTTGGATACTCTATTAGTAGGAGATCCTGGAATGTTGGATACTCTATTAGTAGGAGATCCTGGAATGTTGGATACTCTATTAGTAGGGGATCCTGGAATGTTGGATGCTCTATAAGTAGGAGATCCTGGAATGTTGGATACTCTATTAGTAGGAGATCCTGGAATGTTGGATACTCTATTAGTAGGAGATCCTGGAATGTTGGATACTCTATTAGTAGGAGATCCTGGAATGTTGGATACTCTATTAGTAGGAGATCCTGGAATGTTGGATACTCTATTAGTAGGAGATCCTGGAATATTGGATACTCTATTAGTAGGAGATCCTGGAATGTTGGATACTCTATTAGTAGGAGATCCTGGAATGTAGGATACTCTATTAGTAGGAGATCCTGAAATGCCGGATACTCTATTAGTAGGAGATCCTGGAATGTGGATACTCTATTAGTAGGAGATCCTGGAATGTTGGATACTCTATTAGTAGGAGATCCTGGAATGTTGGATACTCTATTAGTAGGGTCTCCTGGAATGTTGGATACTCTATTAGTAGGGTCTCCTGGAATGTTGGATACTCTATTAGTAGAAGATCCTGGAATGTTGGATACTCTATTAGTAGGAGATCCTGGAATGTTGGATACTCTATTAGTAGGAGATCCTGGAATGTTGGATACTCTATTAGTAGGAGATCCTGGAATGTTGGATACTCTATTAGTAGGAGATCCTGGAATGTTGGATACTCTATTAGTAGGAGATCCTGGAATATTGGATACTCTATTAGTAGGAGATCCTGGAATGTTGGATACTCTATTAGTAGGAGATCCTGGAATGTTGGATACTCTATTAGTAGGAGATCCTGAAATGCTGGATACTCTATTAGTAAGAGATCCTGGAATGTGGATACTCTATTAGTAGGAGATCCTGGAATGTTGGATACTCTATTAGTAGGAGATCCTGGAATGTTGGATACTCTATTAGTAGGGTATCCTGGAATGTTGGATACTCTATTAGTAGAAGATCCTGGAATGTTGGATACTCTATTAGTAGGAGATCCTGGAATGTTGGATACTCTATTAGTAGGAGATCCTGGAATGTTGGATACTCTATTAGTAGGAGATCCTGGAATATTGGATACTCTATTAGTAGGAGATCCTGGAATGTTGGATACTCTATTAGTAGGAGATCCTGGAATGTTGGATACTCTATCAGTAGGAGATCCTGGAATGTTGGATACTCTATCAGTAGGAGATCCTGGAATGCTGGATACTCTATCAGTAGGAGATCCTGGAATGTTGGATACTCTATCAGTAGGAGATCCTGGAATGTTGGATACTCTATTAGTAGGAGATCCTGGAATGTTGGATACTCTATTAGTAGGAGATCCTGAAATGCTGGATACTCTATTAGTAGGAGATCCTGGAATGTGGATACTCTATTAGTAGGAGATCCTGGAATGTTGGATACTCTATTAGTAGGAGATCCTGGAATGTTGGATACTCTATTAGTAGGGTATCCTGGAATGTTGGATACTCTATTAGTAGAAGATCCTGGAATGTTGGATACTCTATTAGTAGGAGATCCTGGAATGTTGGATACTCTATTAGTAGGAGATCCTGGAATGTTGGATACTCTATCAGTAGGAGATCCTGGAATGCTGGATACTCTATCAGTAGGAGATCCTGGAATGTTGGATACTCTATCCGTAGGAGATCCTGGAATGTTGGATACTCTATTAGTAGGAGATCCTGGAATGTTGGATACTCTATTAGTAGGAGATCCTGAAATGCTGGATACTCTATTAGTAGGAGATCCTGGAATGTGGATACTCTATTAGTAGGAGATCCTGGAATGTTGGATACTCTATTAGTAGGAGATCCTGGAATGTTGGATACTCTATTAGTAGGGTATCCTGGAATGTTGGATACTCTATTAGTAGGAGATCCTGGAATATTGGATACTCTATTAGTAGGAGATCCTGGAATATTGGATACTCTATTAGTAGGAGATCTTGGAATGTTGGATACTCTATTAGTAGGAGATCCTGGAATGTTGGATACTCTATTAGTAGGAGATCCTGGAATGTTGGATACTCTATTAGTAGGAGATCCTGGAATGTTGGATACTCTATAAGTAGGAGATCCTGGAATGTTGGATACTCTATTAGTAGGAGATCCTGGAATGTTGGATACTCTATCAGTAGGAGATCCTGGAATGCTGGATACTCTATTAGTAGGAGATCCTGGAATGTTGGATACTCTATTAGTAGGAGATCCTGGAATGTTGGATACTCTATTAGTAGGAGATCCTGGAATGTTGGATACTCCATTAGTAGGAGATCCTGGAATGTTGGATACTCTATTAGTAGGAGATCCTGGAATGTTGGATACTCTATTAGTAGGAGATTCTGGAATGTTGGATACTCCATTAGTAGGAGATCCTGGAATGTTGGATACTCCATTAGTAGGAGATCCTGGAATTTTGGATACTCTATTAGTAGGAGATCCTGGAATGTTGGATACTCCATTAGTAGGAGATCCTGGAATGTTGGATACTCCATTAGTAGGAGATCCTGGAATGTTGGATACTCTATTAGTAGGAGATCCTGGAATGTTGGATACTCTATTAGTAGGAGATCCTGGAATGTTGGATACTCTATTAGTAGGAGATCCTGGAATGTTGGATACTCTATTAGTAGGAGATCCTGGAATGTTGGATACTCTATTAGTAGGAGATCCTGGAATGTTGGATACTCTATTAGTAGGAGATCCTGGAATGTTGGATACTCTATTAGTAGGAGATCCTGGAATGTTGGATACTCTATTAGTAGGAGATCCTGGAATGTTGGATAATCTATTAGTAGGAGATCCTGGAATGTTGGATACTCTATTAGTAGGAGATCCTGGAATATTGGATACTCTATTAGTAGGAGATCCTGGAATGTTGGATACTCTATTAGTAGGAGATCCTGGAATGTTGGATACTCTATTAGTAGGAGATCCTGGAATGTTGGATACTCTATCAGTAGGAGATCCTGGAATGTTGGATACTCTATTAGTAGGAGATCCTGGAATGTTGGATACTCTATTAGTAGAAGATCCTGGAATGTTGGATACTCTATCAGTAGAAGATCCTGGAATGTTGGATACTCTATTAGTAGGAGATCCTGGAATGTTGGATACTCTATTAGTAGGAGATCCTGGAATGTTGGATACTCTATTAGTAGGAGATCCTGGAATGTTGGATACTCTATTAGTAGGAGATCCTGGAATGTTGGATACTCTATTAGTAGGAGATCCTGGAATGTTGGATACTCTATTAGTAGGAGATCCTGGAATGTTGGATACTCTATTAGTAGGAGATCCTGGAATGTTGGATACTCTATTAGTAGGAGATCCTGGAATGTTGGATACTCTATTAGTAGGAGATCCTGGAATGTTGGATACTCTATTAGTAGGAGATCCTGGAATATTGGATACTCTATTAGTAGGAGATCCTGGAATGTTGGATACTCTATTAGTAGGAGATCCTGGAATGTTGGATACTCTATTAGTAGGAGATCCTGGAATGTTGGATACTCTATTAGTAGGATATCCTGGAATGTTGGATACTCTATTAGTAGGAGATCCTGGAATGTTGGATACTCTATTAGTAGGGGATCCTGGAATGTTGGATGCTCTATAAGTAGGAGATCCTGGAATGTTGGATACTCTATTAGTAGGAGATCCTGGAATGTTGGATACTCTATTAGTAGGAGATCCTGGAATGTTGGATACTCTATTAGTAGGAGATCCTGGAATGTTGGATACTCTATTAGTAGGAGATCCTGGAATGTTGGATACTCTATTAGTAGGAGATCCTGGAATATTGGATACTCTATTAGTAGGAGATCCTGGAATGTTGGATACTCTATTAGTAGGAGATCCTGGAATGTAGGATACTCTATTAGTAGGAGATCCTGAAATGCCGGATACTCTATTAGTAGGAGATCCTGGAATGTGGATACTCTATTAGTAGGAGATCCTGGAATGTTGGATACTCTATTAGTAGGAGATCCTGGAATGTTGGATACTCTATTAGTAGGGTCTCCTGGAATGTTGGATACTCTATTAGTAGGGTCTCCTGGAATGTTGGATACTCTATTAGTAGAAGATCCTGGAATGTTGGATACTCTATTAGTAGGAGATCCTGGAATGTTGGATACTCTATTAGTAGGAGATCCTGGAATGTTGGATACTCTATTAGTAGGAGATCCTGGAATGTTGGATACTCTATTAGTAGGAGATCCTGGAATGTTGGATACTCTATTAGTAGGAGATCCTGGAATATTGGATACTCTATTAGTAGGAGATCCTGGAATGTTGGATACTCTATTAGTAGGAGATCCTGGAATGTTGGATACTCTATTAGTAGGAGATCCTGAAATGCTGGATACTCTATTAGTAGGAGATCCTGGAATGTGGATACTCTATTAGTAGGAGATCCTGGAATGTTGGATACTCTATTAGTAGGAGATCCTGGAATGTTGGATACTCTATTAGTAGGGTATCCTGGAATGTTGGATACTCTATTAGTAGAAGATCCTGGAATGTTGGATACTCTATTAGTAGGAGATCCTGGAATGTTGGATACTCTATTAGTAGGAGATCCTGGAATGTTGGATACTCTATTAGTAGGAGATCCTGGAATATTGGATACTCTATTAGTAGGAGATCCTGGAATGTTGGATACTCTATTAGTAGGAGATCCTGGAATGTTGGATACTCTATTAGTAGGAGATCCTGGAATGTTGGATACTCTATCAGTAGGAGATCCTGGAATGTTGGATACTCTATCAGTAGGAGATCCTGGAATGCTGGATACTCTATCAGTAGGAGATCCTGGAATGTTGGATACTCTATCAGTAGGAGATCCTGGAATGTTGGATACTCTATTAGTAGGAGATCCTGGAATGTTGGATACTCTATTAGTAGGAGATCCTGAAATGCTGGATACTCTATTAGTAGGAGATCCTGGAATGTGGATACTCTATTAGTAGGAGATCCTGGAATGTTGGATACTCTATTAGTAGGAGATCCTGGAATGTTGGATACTCTATTAGTAGGGTATCCTGGAATGTTGGATACTCTATTAGTAGAAGATCCTGGAATGTTGGATACTCTATTAGTAGGAGATCCTGGAATGTTGGATACTCTATTAGTAGGAGATCCTGGAATGTTGGATACTCTATCAGTAGGAGATCCTGGAATGCTGGATACTCTATCAGTAGGAGATCCTGGAATGTTGGATACTCTATCAGTAGGAGATCCTGGAATGTTGGATACTCTATTAGTAGGAGATCCTGGAATGTTGGATACTCTATTAGTAGGAGATCCTGAAATGCTGGATACTCTATTAGTAGGAGATCCTGGAATGTGGATACTCTATTAGTAGGAGATCCTGGAATGTTGGATACTCTATTAGTAGGAGATCCTGGAATGTTGGATACTCTATTAGTAGGGTATCCTGGAATGTTGGATACTCTATTAGTAGAAGATCCTGGAATGTTGGATACTCTATTAGTAGGAGATCCTGGAATGTTGGATACTCTATTAGTAGGAGATCCTGGAATGTTGGATACTCTATTAGTAGGAGATCCTGGAATATTGGATACTCTATTAGTAGGAGATCCTGGAATGTTGGATACTCTATTAGTAGGAGATCCTGGAATGTTGGATACTCTATTAGTAAGAGATCCTGGAATGTTGGATACTCTATCAGTAGGAGATCCTGGAATGTTGGATACTCTATCAGTAGGAGATCCTGGAATGCTGGATACTCTATCAGTAGGAGATCCTGGAATGTTGGATACTCTATCAGTAGGAGATCCTGGAATGTTGGATACTCTATCAGTAGGAGATCCTGGAATGTTGGATACTCTATTAGTAGGAGATCCTGGAATGTTGGATACTCTATTAGTAGGAGATCCTGGAAAGTTGGATACTCTATTAGTAGGAGATCCTGGAATGTTGGATACTCTATTAGTAGGAGATCCTGGAATGTTGGATACTCTATTAGTAGGAGATCCTGGAATGTTGGATACTCTATTAGTAGGAGATCCTGGAATGTTGGATACTCTATTAGTAGGAGATCCTGGAATGTTGGATACTCTATTAGTAGGAGATCCTGGAATGTTGGATACTCTATTAGTAGGAGATCCTGGAATGTTGGATATTCTATTAGTAGGAGATCCTGGAATGTTGGATACTCTATTAGTAGGATATCCTGGAATGTTGGATACTCTATTAGTAGGAGATCCTAGAATGTTGGATACTCTATTAGTAGGAGATCCTGGAATGTTGGATACTCTATAAGTAGGATATCCTGGAATGTTGGATACTCTATTAGTAGGAGATCCTGGAATGTTGGATACTCTATAAGTAGGATATCCTGGAATGTTGGATACTCTATTAGTAGGAGATCCTGGAATGTTGGATACTCTATAAGTAGGAGATCCTGGAATGTTGGATACTCTATTAGTAGGAGATCCCGGAATGTTGGATACTCTATTAGTAGGAGATCCTGGAATGTTGGATACTCTATTAGTAGGAGATCCTGGAATGTTGGATACTCTATTAGTAGGAAATCCTGGAATGGTGGATACTCTATTAGTAGGAGATCCTGGAATGTTGGATACTCTATAAGTAGGGTATCCTGGAATGTTGGATACTCTATTAGTAGGAGATCCTGGAATGTTGGATACTCTATAAGTAGGATATCCTGGAATGTTGGATACTCTATTAGTAGGAGATCCTGGAATGTTGGATACTCTATAAGTAGGATATCCTGGAATGTTGGATACTCTATTAGTAGGAGATCCTGGAATGTTGGATACTCTATTAGTAGAAGATCCTGGAATGTTGGATACTCTATTAGTAGGAGATCCTGGAATGTTGGATACTCTATAAGTAGGATATCCTGGAATGTTGGATACTCTATTAGTAGGAGATCCTGGAATGTTGGATACTCTATAAGTAGGAGATCCTGGAATGTTGGATACTCTATTAGTAGGAGATCCTGGAATGTTGGATACTCTATTAGTAGGAGATCCTGGAATGTTGGATACTCTATTAGTAGGAGATCCTGGAATGTTGGATACTCTATAAGTAGGATATCCTGGAATGTTGGATACTCTATTAGTAGGAGATCCTGGAATGTTGGATACTCTATAAGTAGGATATCCTGGAATGTTGGATACTCTATTAGTAAGAGATCCTGGAATGTTGGATACTCTATTAGTAGGAGATCCTGGAATGTTGGATACTCTATAAGTAGGATATCCTGGAATGTTGGATACTCTATTAGTAGGAGATCCTGGAATGTTGGATACTCTATAAGTAGGATATCCTGGAATGTTGGATACTCTATTAGTAGGAGATCCTGGAATGTTGGATACTCTATTAGTAAGAGATCCTGGAATGTTGGATACTCTATTAGTAGGAGATCCTGGAATGTTGGATACTCTATTATTAGGAGATCCTGGAATGTTGGATACTCTGTTAGTAGGAGATCCTTGAATGTTGGATACTCTGTTAGTAGGAGATCCTGGAATGTTGGATACTCTGTTAGTAGGAGATCCTGGAATGTTGATATTCAAGAAAGGAAAATTTAATATTGGAAAATCGTAATTATCACATTTGTTATAAATCTTGGAATTTTTCTCACATTCAATTAGTAACTATAGCTAGTTCTCCACGATACATTGTAACATTATCTTTATAAATCCTGTATCATTTAAATGATGTACGAGATGACATGTTCCTTTTCATGAGGTTTTACATTGTATTAATATACGGATCAGATAATACTTGTCTACGAGTCATATAATTACAATAATACCTTACAGCAAATCCTTCATCCATGTAATTATCTAATTACATTAACAGTAGGACTCAATCTTAGTCAACACACGTTCCTAAAATAAATGATCTGGAAAACAAAGAAACGTTCCATTAACACAGTAACTAATTAGAATCACAGTATGACAGATACTATTGACATATTATACTTATTGTTTTCTGACTTTTCCGTTACGTCGTCCATATTAATCTGACAGTGTCAACGCAATATTTCATCACTGTTTTTCGTAATTCGATCATTTAAGTAGTTGTTCGTATTTTTAATTTTTATGTATTTCCTGTTTTAAGAGGAGATCCACGTGTCTAACAAATGCCTCATTTTATCTAGTGTTTTATTGGATCAGAATATTGTATTAAAATTAAGAAAGACAATATGCTTGATATATAACATTAAAAAGGAACTTAAAACGTGCCATGTCTCTACGGGTAATTAGTGTATGAACCAGTTTGGGTGTTACCAGTACTTGATTGTCAAATATAAATTTCGCATAAAGAAATAATAATAATAATAATTGGTCGATGCAGTTTTTATGTTATCAATTCTGATTATACTACACTGTCTAATACATGATAATTATAAAACGATTGCAGTCGTTAATCGATTAATATACCTTGTAAAAAAATAATTTGACATTCTGGATAACAATACATGTACTACATATGTATAGAAAGTGTCATTTTGGATAAAAAATAAATTCATTTATAAAAGTACACTTTGTTAAGAACGGCATTTTGATCTAATTACAAAACCAGCATACAAGTCATGCACATAAAATTAATTATATTGATATGATAATAAAATAAAAGGGTTTTGAAATACACATGCAACTGATTTATCGTCCTATCTGGTAAAGGCTAATTACAAGTCATGCACCATAGATCTCAAAAAGAATTGATTTTTCCATTTTTGTTTTAATTTTCAAAGAAATTCTACAAATGCACGGCTGCAATCGTGAAAAGATAAGAGTACATTTCAAATTTCCAATATTTGTATTTAAAGAAAATATGTAAATTTATTTAGATTTTGCAATTAAGGCAGTATTAATGTCCATTTCCCTTCAAAGCATGTGCTTCATTTTTATTGTTTCAAAGTTGTTATTGTTATTAGTTATATCATTTCTAGCCATTACGCCATAATAAAAAAAATAATTAATAAAAATGAAAATAACAAAAATGTATTTCTCACGAGTACATATTTAATGATTTATGGAGGAGGCCGTGGACAATAAGGTATGCTCTTCTTTTTTTCTTTTTTTTTTTAGCAAAATGATGTATTGTGCCTCTTCTTCGAGGAAAATGGCTCATCGTGACTGCATTGCAATTAACCATTTCAACTATAGATCAAAGATATATACTTCCACCAAGTCAGTGGCCTGGCATATTAAGGATTTCAAAAATATTTTAACTAAAAATATCGTATATGCAATTGTGAGAGCGAGTGGGAACTTTTGTACGTTACCTATAAATTATAATGTTTTTGGTGTTAAACTATTGCTTCTGGTTGAAATGAAATATGATTTATCACCATAACAACAGATGTTGATACCAGTAGACTAATATATGTTTTAATGTCATGTTTTATCCTTTAAATGATCATTAAATAAACCTCATTGAAATTTATAATTTGAGGGAAAAGGTCAAATATATGACATAAAATTTGCCTATTGGCCCCTTCCATCACTTAAAAAAAAATAGCAAACATTTAATTTTTATCATATAACTAGCCTTGTCACATGTTATTCCAATTGGATAGTAAAAAATACGTCTAATTATTCAGAGTAAGAACACAGAGAGGTTTAATTATATACAGTCCGACAAAAGTTAAGCACCACCTGACTTGTTTCAATAATATCTTTTCTAATAATGAACTTATTTCAAATCGGTTTGCTGTTTTCGTTACCTGTACACACATACTTACTTACATGTGAAACAGGTTATTGATCGATTTTTATTTATGTGCATATGACAGGGTGTGTAAAGTGCCACGTGTACTTTTCAACATTTGTGTTTGCGAACGAAAGCTGATTTTTTTTGTGTAGAGTTTTAAGTTTCATTTTCTATTGGTTTGGTATGGTGCAGCGAAAATTAACCATACCAGAAAGGTGGCAAGCTGTTGGCATGCATAACGGTGGATTTAGCCATAGAAGGGTGGCAGACCACTTCAGTGTTAACCATTCCATCATTGTACGACTGATGCAGCGTTTTCGTCAAACGGGGAATGTAACTGACCGTCCACGTGCAGGTAGACCTCGTAAAGCGACGCCGAGAGAGGACCGGCTCATATCCAGACGGGCTCGGCAACGGCCGTTCAGTACAGCTGGTGCACTTCGTGGTAATTTAGCGTTTGGAGGCCACATTAGCACACGCACTGTAATCAGACGCCTCCACCATCAGGGAATGCGAGCGCGACGACCCATAAAACGTCAACAGTTGACATTACGTCATCGCCATGCTCGATTTGACTGGTCACATGATCATTTGGGGTAGACTATTCGCACATGGAGACGGGTCCACTGGTCTGATGAAAGTCGTTTTTTGCTACGCCCTACCGACGGTCGTGCAAGGGTTTGGTGCCAACGAAACACTTCATTTCAGGACAACCACATTTTGGGTACAACTGCTTTTGGGAGTGGGGGTGTAACTGTCTGGGGTTGTTTTTCCTTTGACTGTAAGTTGGACTTGTACGTTCTTGATGGTAATCTGACAGGCCAAAAATACCGTGACAATGTGCTCGCTCCACGCGTAGTCCCCCATTTCGACAACCATGCGTTGGCTGACAGGCCAATGTTTATGGACGACAACGCTAGGCCACATAGAGCCCGAATTGTACAACATTTTTTACAGCAAGAGGCTGCTCAGACAATTCCATGGCCTGCGATGTCGCCAGATATGAACCCTATAGAGCATGTATGGGACTTTATTGGCCGAAAAATTAACCAACGCAATCCAAAATGTCAAAATATTGACGAATTAAGAACTGCTCTCTTACCAGGAGTGGCAACAGTTCCCCCCAAGAAGAACGGCTTAGGCGTCTTGTGCGAAGCATGACGAGGCGTGTTGAAGAACTTCACAATAAACGCGGTGGATATACTCGTTATTGATTTTTATGCATTACACATACGCACAATAGATGCATTTAAAAGTTCTTAAAATCTGAAGACTGCATTTTAATGCAATGTTAAAAACTTCCATCAAAGACAAACTGGTTTTCCTTTTTTCCAGCGCCTGTTTTGAACCCCATTTTTGCCACGTCATAGTCACATCTTTCAGGATGATAAATACTTCGTAGATGGTAATTTTAGAGCCCTTTGTGTAGTCGTTTAAGAAGTGTAAGAAAAATGTTGATATCTATTTTATTGTTTTAACAGTATTGATGTAAAAAAAATATCGATAACAATATAGGGTGGTGCTTTACTTTTGTCGGAGTGTATATTTATTTACAACATACACGTTCGACTCCCGCTCAGGGCGAGGTGCATAACATTATTTGATAAAGTTTGTTAGTGACTTGCGGCAGGTCGGTGGTTTTCTCCGGTTTCCGCCACTAATAAAACTGACCGCCACGATATAACTGAAATGTTGTTGAAAGTGACGTTAAACACCATAAAGCCAACCAACCAAACCAACAATATACACGGCTGTCAATATATCCAATGCACTACTGAGTATTATGTAATAATTTCGTGGCAGCCTTTTCCGGAAATACGCAGGAATGTGGTATTTCAGAAACAGACAAACACCTCAGTCCAATTCCGGTTTCTATAATTGTATTACACGTGTACTTAATTTGACATTAAAATATGATATTAATCAATGATATTATATAACTGTTACTGTATTTGGTAATCGTAAATGATACATTCATTAAATTTAGAATAATCTGACAGGACTATATTGATTTGACAAATTGTATCTAAAATGAGCTGTTTGCTAACCATACAAATATTGTAATAATGTCATAATATTAGTTTGAAAGCTAAATGTACACTCGAATGAATTTCCTGAAATCATTGTCATGTATCAAATTTATTGCTTAATTGCCATGAGTGATGTTTCTGATATAGATTATAGAAGAGTTTGAAGATATCAAAGAGGTAGTTGGAATCTGTGAATCGAAGGCCACAAAAAGGACAAAGCAACGATCTACAAAAAAAACATAAAGGTAAAGATCGCGTAACACAAACCCCACTAAAACCAGTGGTGATCCCAGATGCTCTGGAAGTCTAATCTAATCTATTTACGTTTTCGCTTGTTTTAAAAGGTCAACTGGAGAATCCTCATTTCATTAACAGCTGAAAAATAAAGAAAGATTCTGGCGGTTTTGACAATCATGTACGAACATAAGTATATTGCTCTCAGTTTCTTTGTTTGGTACATTGCAATCGTCAATGATTATATACTTGTCGTAGGCCCTAAATTATATATCTACCCTTTTGATTGTCCCTTCGGTATTCTCTTACGTTTATTTTATTGATATTAAATTTTTGTTTATCAGATGATCAGAATAATACATGCAACTCTCTTGGTTTGGGCTCTGTTTATAGGTGAAAGCAGATGCTGCTCATATACTCCAACTCATATACAGGACGCATATTGTAGAAATTCTTTAGGTAAGATGCAATTTGCACAACTTCTCCGGGTAAAACTTTTTGTTGTACACTATTTTGTACAGGTTCTCGAGGGAAGACTTTAATGTACAGATAAGTTAGGTACAAATTAAACTACGTGACATTTCAGTTGAAGAATAACATTGCAAGCAATAATTCATTTACGTACAATGTAGAATAAAATAATAAAAAGCTGAATTTATAAATACTGGCCATGATTATGTCTAATAAATTACGCAGATCAATCTACAATTCTTGCAACATAAAGATAAAAGCAAGAAATTCTCTCGCACAATACGGATACACAAAACAAAACCAATTAAGTACTGCTTTGACAACTATTTTACCTATTTTGTTCCAGTATTGTTATAAATACTGTTATAGTGACAGCCGGAACTTTTGAGCCGTAATGAAAGCGGGAGGTTTGGCGCTTTAAAATCTAATTCAACCCACCATTTCTTTAGAAATGCCTGTACCAAGTCAGGGTCAGTACGGTTTTCACAGTTTTCCGGTTGTTGACTGATTTTGTCTGTTTATATACTTATGAGTTTTGACTTTCCCTTTGGAAGATTGTTCGGAGCTCGGTAATTTTGTTATTACCCTTATTGAACACAAAAATGAATTAGATACTTGTACGAAATGATCGTACACTTTGATATACAGGGCAGACAGAGATGGTATTACTTAAGAAAGGTTTGAAGCTATCAATGGGATAATCAGAAGCTGTAAATCGAAGAAGGACATGCTATACAATGACCAAGAGATAAAATGACAAACAATGACTTACAAAGCATTACACAGACAACTGAAGATTGAGCAACACAAACATCCACGAAAAATCAGAAAATATCTGGAAGGGTAGGCAGTTCCTGCTCCACTAGTGGCACACGTCGTGCTACTCTTCTTACAAAGCTGGTGATAAGTCATGAATGAGGAAGGAACTACATTTCAGCAAATCACAACATGATGTCCCATTTGTTAAAAGTGTTCTAAGCACAACATGCGCATTCAGAAATATATACATTTGCATGTAATTTAGTATGTATTTACGTGAGTTTGAGTCGCAACCTAATTAGAATTGGATCCCCTCACTTGCTCCATCTCCTTTTTTACGCACACAGCGAGAGAGAAAACAAAAGATATATAGAACACTTTCTTTTCATTCCTTTTCAGTGTTAAGCCATACATTATTATAAGTAACTCAGAAACCTAACTATTCATTTTTTGTAATGAAACAAAAAGAATTATGTGACTGTTATATTGTCAAAAGTCTATGGTTTGAAATTGCAACAACACTGGAAAAATATTGTAATGTAGAACTCCTTAATTAAGTACAATATATAATAGTTTTTGGATCAGATGCTATGATTACTTCATTACTCTATACATTGTTCTTATCAAGTAGTACATCTACTTTTGTAGATATTCTGGACAAAACCCGTGTGTATCAGGTGTCATATGAAACTGAAATTGAATATGGCTTTTTTTTTTTATCAAATATCTGCTGACAGAGATAAGAATATGTGAAGAGATAAGAATGCATAAAAGATTTATTGATATAAGGGAAATAACTCGATAATATCATGTGCTTCAGACTTTATAAAATATGATTTTTTTTTATTGATTTTTTGATTTTTGGTGTTTTAACGCCACTTTCAACAATATTTCAGCTATATCATGGCGACCAGTTTTAGTGGTGGAGGAAGCCGGAGTACCCGGAGTGAACCACCGACCATAGGCAAACAACTGGTAAACTTTATCACTTGCGGCTGCGAGTTGAGTGCACCCTTTTTGTAATTTACAAAGCCGGGCGCGAACCCACGCCGTATTGGTGATAGACTTGTATGAGTTGTTAGATCCAACGACCTAACTCATTGAGCCACCCTTATTAAATATGTGAATGAACAATGCATATGAACTTCTGACATGCTTTATATTGTACTGTGTAGAATAAATATAGTTCAGCTATATATTGCAGTTGAAAACAAATTTTAACTTAAGTGTGTACCTCGTGTGACGACCAAAACGTCACCCAGTGCCATACTGGTACCTGGATACTGGTTTATTGTTTTATAAACTTTAAGTGTGCTTACTGAAAACTTCAAATGCAATAGTATTAAAATGTTGCTATTGAAGTCTATAACGTCTAAATAACCATTCTTCACTCACAACGTAAGGATAGGTTAACAACGTTGGTTCAACCTTGTTTACTAAAAACAAAACAACTGCCAACTGCAAAAATTGTGTTTCTGTTTAACAAAAAAAGATTTATACCGTGTGATAGTAAATTGGAAAAAATATCACCCTGTCAGAACAGTTCTAAAATCTTATCAGATACCATAAAAGCAGAGGGATAATCAATACCACTAAAACACATATACATGACCGCTCGCTGTCCCGAAATATCAGTCTGCTTCAAGCAAAATGTACTTTGAAAGTGATACTGCTAATATGCTGGACTTTGTGTTTGTCAATATATTTGTTGTGTTGTGTGGTCGTTGTTTTCAGCAGTTAGTCCGCCATTTAGAGATAACATGTTGTATCCACTGTCTTACTGACCTTGTTTTGTACTCGTATGATGCAGATTTCATTCATGGGCTCCTACAAGATCGGACGAAGAAGCTAGTCTAATCCGTTAATTTCATATTCTGCTACATCGATATTGTTCTCTTAAATATCAGATCTATCCCAATTAACTTAAGATAAAGTTTACCAATCCGAATTCTGCTTCATATTTTGAATATTGACTTGGAAATGAGGGACGACTGAGACACAAATTATACAAGCTAGATGATTTCCATTTTCCAATTGTGGATTTCCCTTACATATGGGGTGACATCAAAACAGCCCCATCATTACAGCTGATACCATACTCTAGAGCCTCTTTTATATCTAGATTTCCTAATTAGACGGTCACTGTTTACCACCTAAAATTATATATCTGATTGTGGAGTTGAAGTCTGCTCTCCAAACATTGCATGGTCACCATCACGATTATCTGATCGATACTGAGTTTCTATAATCAGAAATTATATATCTTATATTTAAAGCAAATATAATAGCATATCAGTAATTGTTCGATTCCTCTGTTGGTGGACTTGTACATGTAGTCCACGGTATCATTCGTCCAGTAGTCAATGTTTCGGAACAGACATAGTTTATGAGATAATGTTTATAGTTGAACTTTACATTGCGTAAAAATGTAATTGTATTAAAACTAAACAAATGTGACCTTAGCTGATTTGAGCTATTCCTTTTATGCCTTTTAGGTTTATTGTTCATAACGACCTTTAGATAATTTGGTTTTCCAATCTATTGACATTTGGGCGTTCCTGATGACGTTTATTCCATCATGGGTTCTAAATTAGAGATCTACGTTCATATTATAATTAGTGGGTCGATACCTCTGTTGGGGGACTATCAAACACGATGGTATCATACACCAAGTAGTCAGTGTTCCGATACTGACATGGTTTATTAGAAATATTTATTATTGAAATTTACATTTCATGAAAATATGATTACTATTAAAATGTGTATCTACCCCAGGTATGTGTAAGCTGATTTGAATATCCTGCTTAGGTCCTCTGGTTCCCCCATCACACACAAACGCAAAGAATTTAAGAATTATTTGGCTTTCCAATCTTTTACATTTATGCCGCCATCAGATAAAGGTTATTTTAGACATTCGTCGTGTGGACTAAATTAGATATCAACATTTTCATTATTTGATATATATGTTAGACCAGTTTTCAGAATTGTTGCTTTCAGTAATAAGAGGCAAGGTATTCAAACAATATGGACAGCATGGATTACCGTTAGACAGCGATTCAACTATCCCATTACAGCACCGAGTTGTCATCTTCGATGTGGAAATCCTAGAAGTATTCAAGGTTTGTTCCCTTCACACGGAACTGCTGCAGTGACTATATTCATATTTTTCATTTATAAATCATTATTATCGCTTTCATCCATTATTTTTAATATTATCTGCATCAGACGAGTTTATATGGAATGCCAATCCTCATGACTCTACATTCTACAAATGAATGATGTTCGACATTTCAACAAATCATTACAACACAACTTTCCATTCTCCACTTAAACGCACAGTAAATGTTCTAGATATTGGTCACTCGCGGCAAACTACTACGGTTATGGTACTTGAATAAATCCAAATCATATCATCATCAATTCCAATGACAAAAAGAATATTTGAAAAGCAACAATGATTCGCAACATACCATAAATCCACAAACTATATATTAAATGACTGTCGACAACCAGATGCCGGGTAACTGATCTTAGTATAACTTACCCAGATGTAATTCAGTGGTAATACTATGAATAATCATGAATACCACTCAAAAAAGTATTGTACCACATATTTGATCTAATGTATACAATGAATACTTTTAGCCTAAAATTATCTTTGATCATTCTCATACTGTCAGTGATTTTAAAAAGCAATGCGTAAAAGTAATACTGAGTAACTCAATATTAAAGTTTATTTATTTAAGTGAATCATTTTTCTGACAGATTTATTGAAAGCTTTTTTCAATTCGAAGTTTTTACTGGTTCACATTTCGTCAGCGCAAAATGTATTTTTAGCTTTGTATTTCATTTTGCTGCAAGGGGAATTTAACCAAAGTAGAAGATGTGATCCAAGCTGTTACTCCAGCATCACCATATAGTAGTTGTTCAGGATATTTGGCTCTTCATAATGATTTTGTAATCACCGGTAAATATTTTATCATTTATTTATCATGTTAATATATGACAAGCAAAATCAATGAAATATATTTTGAAAATCATTAATCATGCATCCTGGTATTTTGGCCTTCTCTTACCATAGTACTAGAGATACCACAAAACATATGTTCTCCCTAACACTAAAGACTTCCTGGTAATAAATATTGCTCTCTATTTGTACTGTAATGACGACATGAAAGTCATTTTTACACCATAACCACACGAAATATAAGAAAGGGTTGAAAATAACAAAAGAGTAACCAGAAGCCGTCAATCGAACAAGGTCAGACAATACAACAAACAATGATACAAAAAGCAATACACAGAAAACTAAAGATTGAGTAACATGAACCCCATTACAAACTGGGGATGCTCCGGAAGGGTAGGTAGTTAGTTATTATGTAGTAAATTAAATTATATAGAATGATTTGATGTTTTAGATAGACGAAAGACCATATACAAATTAGTTCATACTAATAATACGTTAGAGGAGATAATATCGCAGTACATGTATATACTTTATAATCAATGCATTATTATATTTTAATTAAAATATTCCTTAACTCTGTACACTCTTGGCTATATAATGTATTTTTACTATTTGAAGGTTCATACCTGTATTTCTTTCAACGTTTCTATAGGAAATATTGGACATAACGGTCAGGTTGGCTTTAATTTCTGTTTGTACATGAAACCTTTCAGTAACTTGACAAAATTCCAACTAAAGGGACTGAGAGGATCATATAGTTGTCGATGTCCAGTGAGTATATTTATATTTATACTGCAAAATAAAAAGACAATATTAAGGATTATGTAATGCACATGTCATAAACGAAAACCAGAAATCGTGGAATAGAACAAAGCTGGAATCGCCATACGATCAAGAAAAGTGTGACGATCGCAAAGGAGTAATCAGGAGGACAGACAATACAATGTCCAAAAGAAGCAAAAACCAATGATACAAAAATGCCACAGATACAACTTAAGATTGACAAATAAACGGGAATGAAACCAGTTGTTCCGAAGATAGAAGAAGATACTGGTATGTTAATGGTACCCTTCAGGTTATTCTTGTTATCAGGTGATAAGTCAGCTACGACAATAGGTACATATTCGTGGTCATTTCAAATCATGCTGGTGACCTGTATCTGTCTCTACAAAATCTATTTTACGTACTGAAGTTTGAAGTTGTTGAAGCTGTGCGATTGCCATGAAGAAAACAATATCTTTGGATTTTAGATATTGTTGTCAGCTTGTTGTGAAACATGTTATTATTTACGGAAATATATATTTGCTCTGATCGTGCATATTTTGATTATTCTGGCATCTTTATTTTGAGAAATAATCACTGACATTATATTCAGAAATAAATCTTCAATTTAGCACGTTGATAAAAATGTAATATTCAAAAATTTATAAAATTCTTTTGTAAATAGACAAATTTCATTTTCTCTGGTAATAATACACTAATTAATCATAATAGATCGTCTTTCTCCTGTTTTGTATTACCATGGTTTCAGCATCATCTTAGTCATGTTAGTCTTCGAATCCATTTCGTAGTTGTACATTGATTGGTATTTATGTTTATCTTCAAACAGAGATGGCTAAGACTGGTCAATGGTCTAGTCATGTGTACCCTATGTTGTCACTTTCTCTGGATTGTCCATTCTTGATTGCCCCTTCGGTTTTCTCTAACGTTTATTTCATTGTTTGCTTAGAATATCTGGATAAGTATCTGAATAGTTTGTAATGTGATATTAAACGACCGAGTATTTCGCTTGTATGGTATTCTAACATGACGTCCTTCTTTCGCTTGGTTAACAAACGAGCGAGTTATCGATTGGGTATAATTTCATTTGCACATGCGCCGGTGCATTTGACTGACTTTCCCGTCGTAAATGTGCATGTTGATGAATTATCATCTGCTCGAATTTGGCAGCATAAATTGTGTGCGACATTGTCCGCAAACGTAAATATAAATTACTTTCTTCCCATCAAAGCATACTACCATATTTGTACTCTTAGACATATCAGAATCGAAATAAATCATGGAAGCCAGAATGTGTTTTGAGTTTCTGAAAGCGAGGGATAAAATTTACTAATATCCGCCAACCCATGTTAAAACTCAAAACACATTCTGGCTTTCATGATTTATTTCTTAAGTATTCTATGAGGCATGCAGGGACGAAAACAAAAGGATGCCAATTATATATTCATGCTTTTTCACCAATCCAGTTTGAGTAAGAAGAGTCTGAAGATAGCAAAGGGATAATCAGAATCCGTAAATTGAAGAAGGACAGACAACACAATGGCCAAAAGAAAAAGGACAAACAACGATCTACAAACATTACACATAAATTTAAAGATCGAGTAACACGAACCCCACTACAATCCGGGGTTAAACTCAGGTGCTCTGTGAAATATCTTCAGAATACACTTGTTTCCTATTTTTGTTTTAGGTCTTGTATGATGCTCCTGTGAGTGATAGGGGATGCTCCATCAATGCAATGTCTCGGTATTCTCCTGGTGTATTTGTCCATGGATGTCTGTATGATTATGGGATATGTGTGGTTGGTAAAAACAATGAATGTGTCTGGAAAGTACAAGAACATGACACCTGTAACAATATATCTGCTGAGACTTCTTCTAAGATAAAAATGATTTATTAATAAATATGGAATACATCCAGCTTAACCCTCAAAACATTTATATTGGTTTTATATGTTGATATTATAAGTTTGTGTCCCATATAGACCCCTTTCCTAAATAAAATAGCAAAACTGTTTTAATGGTTCATCAATAGCTCATAAATATGAACATTTTCCAAAAATAAAAAATAAACACATTAAAATGGGATGGGATGAAGATTTTTTTTTTAAATTTAATCACCATGTGAAAGGGTAATATTTACAGAATAATCATCTATATTTTTTCTATATCAATTTTCCTCAGGAATCATAAAAATGTTTTGTGATCGTATAAAAAGAACTTGATTTGGTGACTATTAGTTACCATATTTCATTTGCGCTACAAAATAACTTTATGCGTCTATATAAGATTAATCCCACGATTTAGCAATAAAATGACAAAATAAAACAAAACAAAAAACAAAGAATGTTGATTTCGTTGATCTCATCTATCCCATTGAGCTTGAAATAAAGGATACCACAGATACAGATAGGTCTGCTTCATACCTTGACCTACACCTCGAATTTGACAGTCACGGATGGTTAAGAACGAAATTTTACGACAAAAGAGATTATTTCAATTTTTCCATTGTGAACTTTCCATTTATATGAAGCAATATATGCCAGCAGCACCTGCATATGGAGTGTATATCTCTCAGTTGATACGATATTCCAGAGCTTGTGGTTCCTATCAGGATTTCTTTGACGGTTGTTGCTAACAATGAAGCTACTGAACCAATGGTTCCTATTGGTTAAGTTGAAGTCATCACTTCGAAAGTATTACGGTCGCCACCATGACTTGGTTGACCGTTATTAAATAGCTGTGTGAAAAATGACCACGGATATGTTCCATTTGTTGTTAACACTTCCCGGTCCTTTCCTCATTCATGACTTACCACGACGGTTGCCACTAGTGGGGCAGGAACTGCCAACTCTTCCGGAGCACCTAAGTTTTAGTGGTGTTCGTGTTACTCGATATTTACTTTTATGTGTATGTTTTGTAGATCGTTGTTTGTCCTTTTTCTTTTGGCTATTGTGTTGTCTGTCCTTCTTCGATTTACGGATTCTGATTACCCTTTTGGTATCTTCAAACTCTTCTTCCAAAATTCAATAGGACAATCGTAAAAAGAAGCAAAATAGATACCTTTAACACGCTGATACATGACCGCTCACCTTCCTGGCAGCACTCTTGGTCACTTTGTAGTAGAAAGTTGCCCATTAATATGTAGTAAGAACATGTATTTTCTGGTAATCGTTACTTTATCAGTATTCAAATAAAAATGAAATAATATAATATTGTGTGTAGAAACCACATTCGATTCCCGGTGTACTGACAACTTTCTCCCACCTCTTGTTCAGACGTTAAGAATCGTTATTTTCTGTGTAACACCCTTTAAAATGTATTATCTCACGTCGGTGTGCCTTGAATGACATACAATATCATACTTTTACGTGATTCTTATTGTATGTTAATGAAATAATTAATGTAATGAAAGGTAAAATGTTAATTAAATGAAAGAATGACAAAGAAAATGTTTTGTTTTATCGATGTATGTTGTATGTATATATATGTTAGGAATTCGATTTTCACTCTTACTACGATTTTTTATTGAATTTTGAACTGTTCCGACAGTGTGGTATTTTTTTTACTTTCATTTCATCGAACGATGTCTGAGAGTCAAATTTTTATTCAGATAAAATAGTTTGGTATTTTAATACAAGCTGACGGACATTTTGACATGTCTGGTTGTAATAACTTAGGGGTAGATTATGTTGATTAGGTTCATGTAGTTCGTGTAACAGCAGCTGTGACTTTACGACTTTATGTTATTAATATCAGTGAGAACAATACCTACAGCTTTATCTATTGTCATCGGCTGTCTCATAATTATAATTAATGAGTATTTAAAGGCACGAATTACAATATCAAACTATCTAATAGCATAACAGTTAACACCACACACGATTAGTCGTGAAAGTTTTGACGATAAATATAGATTTAACTGTAGTTTTTTTGTGTTTTTTTTTACATGTGCATAGTATTCTCAATTATTTGAACCAACAAAATCCATCCTTATTTATGCATCTACATCGTATACTTATTTACACTTTTGAACGGAACGATGCATCATTTGAGTTAAATATTTCGAAAAACCTACAATATAATATAATAATGTGGAGGGTGCTTTCCAGAAATATTTAAGACTTCATAGCAAAGATAATCAAATATGCTGTATCATACACTTAGATCTCATCCAACACTTTTCCTTAATGTTTATGCCATAGAAATGCAAACTAGATATATTCTATTCATGCGAAAACCAATATCAGTGTTAACTTTAGTCATTATAAATCTACACAAGTCATGCTAATCGTACGCATTGAACGTAATAAATAAAACACCAATACAGTTTTACAAAGAATAAAACATTACGTTTCATTTATGAAAATATATATTATTTAAATATAATCAAAATGCTATGACGAAATATCAATTAGTGTAGACGGGTGTATGCATTGTATGGCACCGATCCTGAAATTCTTATTTACGAAGATGAACAGTACAAATTGGTTCAGATTGAGTGAGATCAGCTGACTGAAGGTTCAAAAATGTTTTAAGTTTTATTTAGACCGGTTATAGATAAAGTTCACATTCAATTTGGAAGCATATCTATAATCAACTACATCTATGAATTAAACAGTTCATGATTACCACCATATAATGTCTAAAGTGAGGACTTGCAGTTTAGTAAGAAAGTAAGGGTAATAACAAAATTACCGAACTCCGAACAATCTTACAAAGGGAAAGTCAAAACTCATAATTATATAAACAGACAAAATCAGTCAACAACCGGAAAACTGTGAAAACCGTAATGACCCAGTTTAGTAAGAACGGGTGTGTTGATGTTTATATATTACGTTAAGATCCTACATTTTGATTTCACGAGATTTTGTGTTTAGATACAAGAAACCAATCATACAAGAGTCAGTCGAAAATATTGGATATTGCACACACATATTATATATACAGATTAATACATGGGCATTTCTATATTGGCCTGGTTATCATCCCGAGACCCCCATATTGGCCCGAGACGCAGTCGAGGGCCAATATGGGTCGAGGGATGATAAATAGGCCAATATGGAAATGCCCATGTATTAAAATATTTATTACATACTTCCGACATCTAGAAAAGAGACACCCATATTGGCCTGAGACGCTGTCGAGGCCCATATTGGCACGGGCCAATATGGGCCTCGATATGGAAATGATCTTGTAGTAATCCAATAACCGGTTATTTTCCCGGGGTGTGAAAATATGTACAGTTTACTTCCGGTCATATTGGTTATACAAAAATGCCTTTATTTGAACTAAGTATGTAACAATATGTCATAATTATAGATGATGTTACATACGTCACTTCTGTCATTTCATGCTGTTTTGTCTCTAACAGGAAATGTGTCACATCATTGCAATTAAACTGACTGTTCCCTCAACTATTCGTAATTTCGAAACTGAAACACGGTTATTGACTACAAAATATACCCGTCAGTAAAATTCTGTGAACACATGTGTATTATAGTATGTGGCCTCTGGGAACACATTAAACGAATTCTACTATATTATAAAACAAGACTAGACAATTGTTATTTTACTTTTGGTTGCAACGGTGAGTACAAACATTCTTTTTTTCTCTAATACAACCGGTCGACTTTTTCTCTAATACAACCGGTCGACTTTTTCTCTAATACAACCGGTCGACTTTTTCTCTAATACAACCGTTCGACTTTTTCTCTAATACAACCGTTCGACTTTTAAATAGTAAATTGATATCTACATTTTTATAACTGCTTTAAAATGATTCACTTCTTACGAAACTCGCATTATGGTTGAGATACTTTTGTGTTATGTTAAGGTGTTTGGCGCCATTTTCAAACAATATTTCAGTCATGTCGTGGTGGTCAGTTTTATTGGTGGAGGAAACGAGAGGACCCGGAGAATACAGCAGACTTGTCCCAAGTCAATGACAAACTTTATCATATAATGTTGTATCGAGTACACATCTTCTTCCGATCGTCATTTTTCATGACATTTGGACATCTGATTTACTGGGTACTAAATGAATACAAATGAATTGTGTAGATTTTTAAATTTGTATCATATTCATCCTCTATGCATGTATTAATTAGATAGCTGTAGCATAAATTAATATTTAAATTTCTAGGAAAATCTTATATCGTACAAGATATTTGAAATTGTTGGTATAATGCAAAATCGTTTTGCGATCGCCTTTATTTACATTTAACATGTCCCTCCTCCTTATTAGATATTGCTCTCACAACCCCAATACACATGTCTAAGAATCAGGCTTATGATGAACAGTAACTACTGGATAAATTACCATCGAAATTTTTCTTCGATATTTGAAATTATGCAAAGTACAAGAGGGTCGTCGTGGTCGCGATCGTTTGGTATCTGGTTTTACAATTACTTGTGCAATCAGTACATATCGCACTAAAGCTGTGAGTTCGAATCCCACTCATGGTGAGGTGTGCTCGATACAACATAAGGGGATAAAGTTTGTCAGTGACTTGCCGCAGGTTGGTGGTATTTTCCGGGTAATAAAACTGACCGCCACAATATAACTGAAATATTGTTGAAAGTGGTGTTAAACACCATAATCCTAACCCTACAAAGTACAAAAATGTACCAGTCAGGTTTGAAATAGTTCTTGGCCTGATTTGTCTCTGTACAATACATTTTAATCATTTTTTTAATGTACACAAATTAGTAAATGTATGATAAAGATTGCAATTCAAAACCCGTCAAATTAATTACAAATACAGAAATGAAGTTTTATTATTTTTCATCTTTCTTACAAATGGAAATTGCTTTTTGCTAAATTAAACCGTGTTGTCTCAACCAAATATTTTAGACCGAATGAAAAATTCGTGCGGGAAATTTACAGGTGAGTACTGATTATGAATCAACCAATCATAGAGAGTTAAATCTAAACAGAAAGGTACACATGAGTGAACTTAATTTAAATATCGGCGAGAGAATTAATAATTTTTACAAATAAACATTTACCATTGCTATTTGATGTTAGTTCAATGTGAACAACATACATATCATATCAAGGACTTGATTTGTTCAATAGAAATTACCGTAACATATCCGTGTCTAATTGAGCATGTCACTTATTCCTGGGGGTACATGTATGACCGGTCATTAGTCAGGACCTTCGATCCTGTATGTCATCAAAAAATACTATTTGAAAAAGGAAAATACCACATCGACAAAACAGTTCCAAAATCTACTAAAAAAAAAAAACATAGTCAAAGCCAATGCCCGGAACACATATGAGAGACCACTCACTCTACTGTCTTAGTGAAATGATGCGGTCATTCAAGTGTTCACAGATATAGAATTGAGATACTATTTTGTAAAATTAGTTTCATCTTCTTCAGACATAGCATAACCTTTTCTTGGTTAGCTATATTTGGACATTTTTTTTGTTCTCATGAATATATTGGTGTCTTTGATTCTTAATATCATTATTATCATTGATTTACGTTTTACCTATAACTTATAACTTCATAATTCACATAGCCGGGGACAATTTTATTATAGAGAATAGATACTTCCAACTGTACGTTCGTAAAACAAATTAAATAAACGAGACCCGCAAGAATCTACAAGTTGGAGCCTATTCTCTTACTTAATGCATATCCATCTACAACAATGTTTTAATAATATACTTTTACATTCTTAATGTTTAAAACTTTAGGTTGAAAGCGGCACATTTTTTAATGTTTAAACCTTTCTCAATCTATTTTTAGATGATGTGGATTATTAGCCTCTTCATCTTGGCATTTACAGTAGACCTCGGTCTATGTTGCTCCTGTATGCCAACTCATATACAAAATGCATATTGTTCCAGTAGTCTTGGTAAGTTATATCTATACTAGAAATAAATTTGTTAACAGCAACCTACACCATTTACAATGTAGTCGTTTGCCAAGAATCATTGCTGCTAACAGAGAAACTAAGAACAGATATACCAGTGTTTAGAGCGAGTGAGACTGGTTGTTGTTTAACGCCAAGTCAACATTTTTTCAGCTATATCATAAGCGATTTTAAATGTTTTTATTACGTTAATGTCTGAAAGCTTGATTTAACAGGAGTGACGTAAGAGTGACAATGTACAATCGTAATCAATGTTAATTAATAACACTTCTCCATGGTTTTAAAAGATGAAATAGATCAGTAATAGACTCGACTCCATAAGCACGAAATTGTATGACGAAATCCACCACTTTTACGTAGAAAGGTTTGAAGATATCAAAGGGTAATCAGAAGCCGTAAGCAGAAGCAGGTTATGGCATAGTAGTTACAATGTGTTGTCTTTCAAAATCACAACTGTTCTTTTTATAAAGCTAAGCAAGTTGTAGTGAGATTGAAAGCCATGCGACGGATTAGGATAAGCCAAAATTACCTTGTTTCCAATCCTATAATATGTAACTTGTATATCTGTGTTATATTGTAGTATGTTTTTAAATGAATAAATATGTTTAAACTAAGACAACATGACGCTTACTAAGGAATATGTTGTAAGAAATGGTTAGCACATTTGACCAACAGAACTCGTGTTTACGACCATTTTGTTTGCAGAATTGATCTACTTATACAATCAGAGCCTATCACCACATAAGTTGTGAGCTATATTCCCACTAATGGTGAGGTGTATTTGATGCAAACTTAAAAACATTGTCGATCACTTACGGTAGATCTAAGGTTTTCTCTGTGTACTCCTCTTATATACATCAATAAAGCTGAGTCCAACGATACATCTGGAATAGTGTTGAAAGTTGCGCTAAACCAAACCCCACAAAATAATATTAACGAATTCAAATACAATTAGTGAATCAGTTGTTAATACGTTATAGCCATGTAAACATGTCTTGAGATAATATTAAGGATATTGTGTCGACCACATTATATTTTTCAAGTTATAAAACATTGATCTTAAATTTCATTTGATAGTGATCAGAGGCAAGGCAATCAAAAGACCTGAATCGAGAAACATAGAATTAATTACCGTTCCAGACCCATTCGACAGGAAGAAGATTTTTGATGTCGACGTTATTGAAGTCTTTAAGGTATGTATCTAGCTGTTTCTCTCCTAATAATAATAATAATAATAATAATGAGCAGATTTCATAGACTTTATATAAATGGCTAGAACAGATTGCTGGTTTATATGTTAAAATGTCAGTTTAATTACATCAATTGTTATGTCTATGCGACAAGAGAGATGGACGTAAGTCGGTAAACACATTCATCTTTGTTCTGTCCCAGTACCCTCCAAAGATTGATACCATTGTTCCTTGTAATTTGGAATACTATTTGTGGTGGTCTTAGAGTCCAGAGTACAGTTTTAAGTGCAGAAATCGATTGGAGGAATTTGTATGCACTGATAATCGTCAAAACAGATCGAAAAGCGTGTGAATGATATTTTGGCTAAGAGATCTTGTGGCGTCCTTATTGGAATGGTGACCATACTAGAACGATATACCAGACACGAATGCTAAACACTACATGTTATGCAAAATCTCTATATGTAGAAAAAATAAATATTAGAATATTAATGGGTTGTATATCTTAAAGGCACCAACAGATGCAGATATAAAAACAGGAGATGTAATTGAAGCTGTGACGAATGCTGATGGCGCTCTGTGTGGAGGATATCTACCTTCAAATAAGGAACTTTTGATTACAGGTATACAAAGTAATAACTTTATGAGAAAATGAGGAAGCCGTCTGTATTTTCTTTTTAATTCAACTTTCCTTATTTGCAAGATTTGAAGAAGTACATAAGAAAGAAAAGTTTGAAGATACCACAGATATGTGAAACCGTATATCGAAGAAGAACTGACAATACAATGACTAAAGGAACTAACAATTATCCACAAAACACTACACACTCATTTTTGGGTTTGACTTATGCTAATTGTTTTGACCCTAATGTTACTGTGAAATAATAACATTGCTGTTCCATTTTTACTTAAATTTGTGTAATGTTGGATAGTCTCTCAGGTTAATTTACGTCCATACAATTTCTTACTAACAGAACAAACTTTGAGCAACACGAATCCAAGACCAGTCTAAACGCCTCTCCAACTCCCGTCCAATATTTGGCGGAGCCATCAAACTTGTTAGACGACTGTCAATTTTGTGTTAGAAACAGGTACAGGTGAATTTGAAGGACCATGTAAACACACCTTAAGGAAGTACATTCTTAACTATTACCACTCAATGATGATGTTACTATACTATTCATGTTTACATGTTATTGTGATTGGTTAGATAGTCGACGAACACTGTTTATTTATTGTCCATCTTCTAACATTGTTACAGGAAGGTTGAACAAACAAGGACAGATGACTTTTGGACTATGTTCTTATCAGAAGCCATTTCATGTTCTGTCTAACTTTCAACTTGAAGGTTTACAAGGCCGGTATAGCTGTGACTGTAGGGTAAGTAAGACTAATACAGACTACCGGTCTATGTCTATATAATAAAGATCGTACACTGTTGAAAAGGTCATATTTAAATACAGAACTGTGTATCTGGTGTCCGTTGTTGAACTTGTGATTAAGCTAATCATATGATCATATGATTAGTCATAATTACATGATTCATTCCTAATCACATAATTAGCTAATTCAATGATTAAATATGATTAGTTAATACATTGATTAAAAAAGAGTTCAGCAACAAAATTAAATCATTGCATTAGCTATATATATCTGAAGGTAAGTCATGTAATTATGGCTAAGCATATGATTAGCTTAATCACAAGTTCAACAACGGACCCCAGGATGTTAAATATCGAACCATTAAAAAAAGGAATATGATTACTGTGTCTGATATCTGAATATAGATAAGATTTAATTCGAAGTAACACAACTGACAATGTGTATGGTTATAACTTGATTGCATACCTTCTGTTAATATGTCATTCTAATAGTCATGGTAACAAACTATATTTGACATAATCAAATAGAATAGGAATTAGTTTGATTCCTAGCTTAGATCAGGTACATAGATGTGGCGAGTTTAAACCGATTTATGTGCAATCCAAACCCCTTCCAATTACGAACAGCATCCGGTATGTTTGTTGTATTTGACCAAATTTCACACGAAATGATGGAAACATATCCTTTTTACCATTCATCATGTCGAATACTCCACAACATTGAAACATAATTCTAAAACGAGTCTATGGATACAATCTAATCTTTTAAATGCAAATTAAAATTGAATGAACTACAATCTAATCTTTTGCGCACAAATTAAAATTGAATGAACGGCTTGTGTTAAATGTAGATTGAATTCACCTTTAGAAAGAGACGCTACGTACTCGTGCTTAGTTTTGACATGCGCACTAGGACTGATATACATAGTATTTGTTCTAAGAAACGTCAGATGTCAGTCATACTCATAGTTTTATATGGCTTAACAGATATGTTGCTATGTGTAATATTAGTTTATATTTAAATCAGGAGTGTGATACATAATCTTCATATAATCAACCACTATTACAGGTACACTCATGGTACAGCTACAAACCTGACAAAGGATGCCACACCAATGTGGTCCCTGGTTATAATTCCGAGTGTTTACACAAATATGGAAGATGTGTACTAAAAGACAACAAATGTGAATGGGACGTTGAACCAGCAGGCAGTTGCAAATACACTTCAAGACCAACAGTTGTAGTAACACCACCCCAGTAATATCAATTCTAAATCCAACATTTCCAAGAATTATTATTGATACTAATTGCTACTAAATAAAAATTGAACATTTTGTACCTGTTAGTAATGATTCCGACTGTGTAATGTAGATATTTGAATACATACAAATTCTACTACATACAATCATTATCAAGGCCACTCTTCTCATACAGTTCTTCATTAAATAACAGATTAACATAATTGACTCAACATTGTTTAGAAAAAAGAATAGCCAACGTATATACAAATATTTATGTTTTGGGTTTTTTGAACTGACAGTCGGCATTCATATGGGTACCAACTGTGTCCTACTTCTCGTCGACTTGTTCCTTTATTTGTATGTATAAACGTTGGATAATACCGAACGGGCAATCAAAAATGGACAATCCAGAGAAACTGGCAACATAAGCTAAGCAAGGCGAATACAAACGAAACAAAACCACAACACAATATGCGTTGGATACCATAAATCACAAACAAACACAAATATCAAATAAGACACGAGCTCTCCTACAAACAACTGCAAGTAAAGATGAACTGAACATCGTTTTTATGCTGAAATCGCAACGGACATCACAAGACGGAACTCAGAACGCATAGACACATAATAGGACAAAACAATTGTCCATTTATTCGTACGAAGCAAACTTCATGCAGGCGTCTCTTTTAAAAAATATAAAATAAAATAGTCCCGTACTTTAATTTTACGTTTCGCTACATATATGGTGTTTTTACACTAAATAAATTTAATTTAGAGACTATGTTTATCATATCTATCCTATAGAATTTGAAATAAATTTTAAAGGACACCATAGATAAAGCTAGGTCTTCTACATACCTTGACTACAAAAAAAATTGACAGTGAGAATCTGTTAAGAAAGAAACTTTATGTGAAAAGAGATGACTTCAAATTTCTCATGAACTTTCCATTAGAATACAATGGTTCAGAGCTTGTTGTTCCCATACACGGATTTCCTTGACATAGTTTCTGCTAACGAGGAAGCTACCGAAGCAAGGGTAAAGTGGTTTAAGTTGAAGTTGTCACTTAGAAAGCTTCACAGTCGCAATTAAGACTTAATTAACCATTACGGAATAGCAGTGTCACAAAGGACCACGCATATGTTCCTTTTGTCGTAATCACAATCCCGTTCTCCTTTAATGACATATCACCAGATTATTAACAAAAGAAACACGACGGTTGTCACTAGTGGAGCAGGAACAACTTACCCTTTCGGAGCACCGGAGTTCACATACGGTCATATCTATTGATATCGGCATTGGTCCCTTTGCATCGCCTCCCCCTATCCCGGAAACTGTAAATAACGCCAAATTTGTTAGAATATTTCCGACTGGAATTTTTCACAGGATTTCAATGAACAGTACTACACACAAATCAGATTTCAAATAAGTTGAAATCCAATTCTTCCATGTCACAGCAATTGTTATTCTGGTTCCGACTGAAATGTTCGGTTGCTACTTAATTTTCCGAAACGCAATAGGTCTTATTCAAATACATGTATGTTGACACTTCATGTCATGAAGATGCGAAGACACTGGGCCTTAAACCAAGGACTAGACAAAGTTGATACATTTATAAACAAAGAAATTTCTATATCTTAGATGACATAGTGGATAAATCATTCGGTAAAGAATATGAAAGATACCAACGATTAATCATCCGTCAGAAAAGTTGAATACATTTCCAATTCGTCGGATATGTCAAATACAGTAAAACCTGTCTAAACCGCAACCCCTTTGGACTGAAGAATTTGCTCCGTTTAGACAGGGGTTTGGTTTACTAGATGGGGCTGTAAAGTCTGTTTGGCTTAGGCAGGTTTTACTGTAGATGGGACTGTAAAGTCTGTTTGGCTTAGGCAAGTTTTACTGTAGATGGGACTGTAAAGTCTGTTTGGTTTAGGCAGGTTTTACTGTAGATGGGACTGTAAAGTCTGTTTGGATTAGGCAGGTTTTACTGTAGATGGGACTGTAAATTCTGTTTGGTTTAGGCAGGTCTTACTGTAGATGGGACTGTAAAGTCTGTTTGGTTTAGGACTGTAAAGTCTGCATGGTTTAGGACTGCAAAATCTGTTTGGCTTAGGCAGGTTTTACTGTAGATGGGATTGTAAAGTCTGTTTGGTTTAGGCAGGTTTTACTGTAGATGGGACTGTAAAGTCTGTTTGGCTTAGGCAGGTTTTACTGTAGATGGGACTGTAAAGTCTGTTTGGTTTAGGCAGGCTTTGCTGTAGATGGGACTGTAAAGTCTGTTTGGTTTAGGACTGTAAAGTGTTTGGTTTAGGAATGTAAAGTCTGTTTGGTTTAGGACTGTCAAGTCTGTTTGGTTTAGGACTGTACAGTCTGTTTGGTTTAGGACTGTAAAGTCTGTTTGGCTTAGGACTGTAAAGTCAGTTTGGCTTAGGACTGTCAAGTCTGTTTGGTTTAGGACTGTCAAGTCTGTTTGGTTTAGGACTGTAAAGTCTGTTTGGCTTAGGACTGTAAAATCTGTTTGGTTTAGGACTGTAAAGTCTGTTTGGCTTAGGATTGTAAAGTCTGTTTGGCTTAGGACTGTAAAATCTGTTTGGTTTAAGACTGTAGTCTGTTTGGTTTAGGACTGTATAGTCTGTTTGGTTCAGGACTGTCAAGTCTGTTTGGTTTCGGACTGTCAAGTCTGTTTGGTTTAGGACTGTACAGTCTGTTTGGTTTAGGACTGTAAAGTCTGTTTGGATTAGGACTGTAAAATCTGTTTGGTTTAGGACTGTAGTCTGTTTGGTTTAGGACTGTCAAGTCTGTTTGGCTTAGGACTGTAAAATTTGTTTGGCTTAGGACTGTAAATTCTGTTTGGTTGAGGACTGTAAAGTCTGTTTGGATTAGGACTGTACAGTCTGTTTGGTTTAGGACTGTAAAGTCTGTTTGGATTAGGACTGTAAAATCTGTTTGGTTTAGGACTGTAGTCTGTTTGGTTTAGGACTGTCAAGTCTGTTTGGCTTAGGACTGTAAAATTTGTTTGGCTTAGGACTTTAAATTCTGTTTGGTTGAGGACTGTAAAGTCTGTTTGGATTAGGACTGTAAAGTCTGTTTGGTTTAGGACTGTCAAGTCTGTTTGGTTTAGGACTGTCAAGTCTGTTTGGCTTAGGACTGTAAAATTTGTTTGGCTTAGGACTGTAAATTCTGTTTGGTTGAGGACTGTAAAGTCTGTTTGGATTAGGACTGTAAAGTCAGTTTGGCTTAGGACTGTCAAGTCTGTTTGGTTTAGGACGGTAAAGTCTGTTTGGTTTAGGACTGTAAAGTCTGTTTGGTTTAAGGTTTTCGGTTTAGCCAGGTTTCACTGTATGCCTTTTCTTTTCATCAATTTGTGGTCAATTGACAACTACTTAGGGTCTTAGAATTACAGATGCTGCTGCAGAGGGTAGGCTAGTGACAGTCTCACTCATCTGTAGGATAGGACATGACCCAAACTCCTCTGTATGCTAGATACTGTCTCACACTAACCTATAGGCTAGAAGCTTTCTCAAACTCATCTTCTACTTCTACATAATACTGACCACATTGTATGTAGTAGGCTAGGGACTCTCTCGCATTCATCTGTAGGCCAGGAAATGTCTCAGTCTTCTGCAGGCTATGGGCTGACTTACTGTCATGTTGAGATTAGAGTTAGACTTATCATTGATACCTTCACAGCATCTGTAGGATGAAGAACAGCAATAAAAGTGAGCTAATGATTGTTGTTTAACGCCAACTCCACAATTTTCCAGCAATATCGTGGCGGAAACAAGTTAATTTTCAATGAAATGATAATGAGGTCCACTTTGTACTAGACCAACATGCTTAGGTGGATTTTTTATAGTGCTAGCTCACTGAAACAACAGTCCGCGGATAGACATGTCGCCCCACTCGGACACATTATCCTGATTCCGAGCCAACCAGTCTTTGTTCTTACTCCTTAATGGTGCATGCTTAGCAGAGTTGCATCAAATACCAATTTTATAGTCTTTGATTTGACCTATCAAGGTTCAAACCCATGATCTACTGCACTTGAGGAGAGAAGGCTAACCATTACACCACCGATGTGGTTAACGGCAACTGAAGCTTGGTTTCTAAACGTTAATTATTACCTATGCTTAAGATGTTTCAGGCGGGAGGAGACATCGCGATTGCAATCGAATATTTTTTATAACTGACAGAAAATTGTTTCAAAATTTGAAAATCCACTATTAAACTTGACTTGATAAAAATGTGATTAGTGTCCAGCGAGCATTATATCAGCTATATTCAGAACGAGAGCAATTTCAACAATATATGAAAGCCAGATAGAAAAGAGGGAGGGATTGGCCAACCGTAGCAACAATTTTTGACTGTCACTGGAAAAATATGGAGATTTGGGTAAGGACAAAAACTTTAGTCTTTTGAAGCAGCTATAATGTGACTACTCTTTTTCGAAATCTACAAAAGTGGGTCTTTAATGTGCAGGGAGTGTGGCACTCTCAAAACATGTTCCCCACTGTGGTCTATGATCAGGCTTTCTGTATTATAACCCGACAACCGCTAAAGAGAGGGCTCCCCCCTATAAGGATAAAAATGTGTAACCACTTCTATACATACATCCAATTTGCAATTTCTATCTCAATATATTATTACCTTTTTATCAATATTTCAGAAAAAACACAAAAATATAACTGAAGTATTGCTAAAATCACATATAACATTCATATACTTTCATGTTCATCATAACGTTTAACAATTAACAATTTTTTTTTTTATAATTTACAGAAACTTGTTCAAAATTTTAAAATCAACAAGTAAATTGACTTGATATAAATGTGTATACAAATCAATGATTTTAATTTGAAGGCTTCTAGTCAAGCTGCAGTTTCTAGAAAAGTATTTAATGGTTTTTATCTCATTCAATTAAAACAGGGGCCATCGTGATCATGATTGCATGCAATCAGTGCTTATCACTACTAACATTGAGAGATCGAACCCCGCTCCGTCAAGGTGTACTCGATACAACATTATATGATAAAGTTTGTCAGTGATTTGCGACAGGTCGGTGGTTTTCTTGGAGTACTATGGTTTCCTCCAACAATAAAACTAACCGCCACGATATAACTGAAATATTGTTGAAAGTGGCATTAAGCACCATAAAACCAACCAAAATAAATTGAGACATTTTTATCAAGATGCAAGAGATTAAGAAATATTTCAGCTGCAGTGGAATTTTACAAGACTATGAAGATAATTGATGCCATATTTTTCTAAAATTTTTCTTCAAAAAAATGTTTGTCTTTTATTCAATAAAAAAATTAAACTATTTAACATCAATTTATTATTACAGAAAATTAATTATAAAAAACCAAACAAAACAATTCATTTCCCACCTGTAAAACCTAAATGTTAATGCACTGTAAATTCAACAGTACATACCAAAGCATGTTAATTATTGTCAAAATATTCATCTATTGCAACATTTATTGAATGCAATTTGCTAAGAATGTATAATACATGCAAAGATAATATTTAATTATGACACAATTGTCTTTTTCAAAAGATTTTGATTTTTACAATGTATGTTTAGAAATGTGATGTGAAGTAAGAGAATAGTCAAGAAAATATTGTCTATTTCAGATCACTGACCAGTTAAAACCAGTTTCTACTAACAATATCACTTTTGTTTTTGTCCTTTTTTAAAACAAAATATAATATTAATCGAAAATGTCTATTACAGGCTGATTTAAACAATGTTTGTTTAAAGGCAAGTTTTTCTTTTGGACCAATTTAGTAATTAAAATTTGAAATAGTCACATAAGGCAGATTGATGGTCATTTTATATAAATTAAATAAATATATCATAAAAGTATAAATGGGAGACAAATAAGGTCACAAAAAAAACCTGGTTATTGTTGAACTACTATCAGTTGAGAAATATTATAATTTTCTTATTAGGGTTATATGTTATAAGGTTATGGTGTTTAACACCACTTTCAAAATTCTTTCAGTTATATCATAGCGGTCAGTTTTGTTGGTGAACCGGAGAACCCGGAAATAACCAAGCAAGTCACTGTCTCACTGACAAACTTTATCACATAATGTTGTATCAAGTACACATCGCCATGAGCGGGATTCAAATTCACAGCTTTAGTGTGATAAGTACTGATTGCACAAGTAATTGTAAACCCAGCTACCAAATGATCACAACCACCTCTAATTTTCTTATTAAATTCTAGTTCTTTTTAATAAGGTAACAACTATAGACTTGTTATAATTTGAAAGTTATCAAAAGATGGTTGTTTCTCCTTTACATTGAATATCTATTTTTTTTTAGCAACATATTTAAAAGAGGCCTTTTTTTTTTTACAGACTTTTCATTTCATTTTCCATTTAAAAGTACAAGACCTACAAAGCCTCATCAACAACACATTATACCTTTTAACATGACTTCCTAGTAACACATGTACCAAATAACCACACCAGTGATTACCAATTAGGCAATAACCCATCATACAAATAATCGTATGATAATACACATTAGTGATTATCAATAACTCACCATAGGAAAATCAAATAATTATTATATTTAATTTTAACATCCAAAATTACATAGAAATCAATCAACAGGATAATTGATGCATTGTATACTGGACAATAAAAGAAACACTTAAATATTTTGGTAACTATAAAAAAAACCAGTTTAAATGTATTTTGAAATTCCAGTATGTTTATAAATAAATCTGATCATTCAGGAAAAAGGATTTTCTAAATAATATTGTACAGTTCCATTGAAAATATAATAAATATTGTCAATGGTGCATTTCTTCTGTTCATTAGTATATTAACATTTTCAATAGTATAAAAAAACACAAAATCATAAAACTTTATTCCAATGTTTCTTCTTCTCCCAGAAAAATATCTAAATGATCTTCTGAACGATTTAAGAAATCGTCATCGTTACTTTGAAGACTAGTGTTTGTATTATTTTCGTCTTTTTTCTTGTCTGTATCTCCTGTCTCCATTTCATCATCATCAGATGAATTGTCTTTACTTTTTTCTTCTTTCTCTTTTTGTTTGTTGTTCCCTTTATTTGTCATGTTCATAAAGCTGTTTTGAGGGAGCATTTGCATTAGTTGACGTCTTTGCTTTTGCCTGAAATCAAAAGTAATACAATCTGAATCTAATTATCACAGTTCATATATTCTGTTTGACTTCTATAAATCTCCAGAAAAAAATTCTTATAAATCCATTGTTCAAATCAACATTGTTTATACTAGATGTATGTTAATTATACGAACTCTGACATGTAATTTCAAAATTTTTGGCCATTTATTAAATTGTCCATTAGGTCTCTATGCTAACTCTATTTTCTAAAGTGTCAAAAAATGTATGGAGTGAGTACAAATAGTGTAAGAGCCACTCCATCAAAACAAAAGCAAATAGACATGCACTCTCAATGTATATTTCACTGTACCATGTGACTTTGGACATTTTAAATATAAAAGAATTGACCATCATCTAATACTGAGTCCAAAGTCACATGGTACAATGAAATAGCTATAAACATTCAAGGAAAAAAATTTGATAGGACATGTTTGTGAGTGGAAGGCAGAGTTTACATATCGATTAATTGGTACAAAATCAAATTTGATTCTTAAAATTATATTGTGAAGTTACAACAGCACTCCTTTTAAAATTTCACTGTATGGTGATGTACAAGAATCTGTCATTTTGATTCAGACACTATTTTAACAAGTTCACTTCAGAAAAAGTCAGAAAAGTATTTGAACAATTCAATCCTGATTTGAAGCATATGAAATGTTTAAAAAATGCCAGCTACATATGTGTCTAGCCAACTGTGCAGGTTGGTTACTTGAGTGATGTTGGAAACTTAGGTCTGTGATGACAATATTTAACTTTTTCATTGATTATCTAATCTGCATATTTACACTCATTTATGTTTCTTGTTTTCTTATATGTTTTAATTGATTTGATGAAATTATTTACTTTGATACTTGTAAAACAAACATATTTATATATTGAACTGCATAATGTGTTATGAGGTAGTATGAATACACCTTAGCAGTATGGAATTATTGATGTTTAAACTTTAAACATTTTGCTGTTTCGTCCAATGAATAATTCTGTTGTATTATCTTGTGCAATACAGAAAATGTTCATTGCCTTTTCATTGATTATCTAATCTCCATATTTACACTCATTTATGTTTCTTCTTTTCTTACATGTTTTAATTGATTTGATGAAATATTTTGCTTTGATACTCGTAAAACAGATCTATATAGAGCAATGGAGGGTGTTTTCGACCGTGGGTAGTTTTCGACCCCCTCCATATATTCTGAGTCTCTAATCTATTTTTAGGCATAGGAAATACACGATGCATTGTCAGGAGACTGGTAAAACGCTTGTCAAGCCACCGAGAGACATATTGACAGGTCAACATTACAAAATCTGCAGAAAAAAATTAAAATATTTGTGTGACTACAAACAACCATTTAAAAAAAAGCTTCTTAATGGACATCGTTTAGAAGGGAGCTCCAAACTAACATTTCCATATTAGATATTATCAATGATAAATATTCACATATATGATAAAGCAAGTCGGCATCGATGGCCTGTGAATCTGATCAGTGGATTTTGACATACCAACTGTCAAGGTCACATGACCAAGGGGGTTGAAAACTACCTCCACAAAAATTAATGTGCGGCAGTTTTCGACCCCCTATTTTTTTTTTTTTTAGATGTATCATCAAGATTTCAATACTATTTGTGGCTAGTTGATTCTGCCGACTCTCAGAATATGATAGACTGCGACAAACCTAATGTAATGTGGCCTAATGTGTCCGTGAAAAAAATTGTGACACGGAATCATATAAAATAATATTATTACATCTGGCCATAATTGATCTGATATGATTCCACTAATTGGTGAACTGTCTGGGAATATTTATGTTCCAGCTGATAATAAGCAACATGATTACATTTATAGAAACAAGTACGTAATATAGGGTAGAGGTTTGGCTCCAGCAGCTACAGTATATGGGATGTAACTCAAAAAATATAGCAAGGGGGTCGAAAACTGCCTCCCAAAGTTGGAAAATTTGAACAAACAAATGTTCCTTTCAGAATCGTTTTACGGGACCAGTGCATGGTGAAAATCATTGAATGGAGTTTGTACATTAATAATATTTCACTACGTGAGGGCACAATGGAATAATGTCACATGTTTGCACATTTTAATCTTAAGGGGTCGAAAACTGCCTCCATTGCTCTATATATACTTCTTAATTGGGAACAGGACAAAAGCCCCCTGGACATAAGCCCCCCCCCCCATAATGAAATAATCATAAAATCTTATTACATGTTTTTTTTTATATTGATGTTGATATTTAAGATATCTTAAAGATTAAAATTCACTCCCAATAAAAAAAAAGGGAGGAGTGGGGGAATTAATACAAAAAAATAAAATATTTCAAAAACATATTTTTTCATTGTTATGGTCATTTATAAAGTGTAAATAAAAAAAATTCTGTTTAATTGTTTAAATTGAAATTAATCATGTAAAGTTAATCAGAAATTATTCTTATTGATAAACAATTGTTATTACATTTATAACCTTTGAAGTTATTAAAAGTAATGAGTGAGTTATTTTCTCATCCTGTTTGATCTACTATAATGATTTTTTTAAGATAAAACTATTTTATTATTTAATTTTTACTTTCTTTGATGAGGGTTATTATAATTCTTAAACAAATATTTCAAATGTTTATGATATCTTCAAGTTCCAATAATAACTTATTATGAAAAATGGTATTCAAAATTAATGTTAACCCATAAACAGCAGTAAAATAAGTCCAACATGTGTGCAAAGATACAAATATATAAATAACTTGTACAATTCATTATTGGGGGAGGGGCTTTTTGTCAGGGGGCTTTTGTCCAGGGGCTTATGTCCTAGACCCATTTTAATTGAATAGCAAAATGTAATACCAGGACGATATGAATAAACCTTTAATAGAAGAATAGAATTATTGATGTGTAAACTTTTAAAATTTAGTGTTTCGTCCAATGAAATGCAGAGAAACAGCAAAGTGCAAATTTAAATTGAATAATTCTGTTGTATTATACTTATAAACAATTATTTACAATACAGAAAATTGAAATTTTGCTTAGTTATTGTTTCAATATCAATTTTCCCTATCATACGTTACCTTTGTTTGGATTTTTTGTGTAGCTCTTTTCTGTATTTCTTCTGTTCTTCAGCAAATATTTCGTCTACCATTTCCTTTGATATATCAGCATCTTGTTTTATCAACTGGATATAAACACCACCTGGGGTTCTTCTTCTATAACCATCCTACAATGAATATATCTAATGTTTAATGGTATATGTAGCTTGGGTACACAAGGGTCATTTAATGGACTGTTGCGAACATGATCATATGATAGTTGGATTTACATCTACCTATGCAATCACTGCCACCACTTAAGTTGGAAGTTTTCAATTAGTGAGGTGTACTTGATTCAACCTTATATGATCAAGTTTGTCAGTGACTTGTAGCAGCTCAGTGGGTTTCTTGGAGGAACTCCAGTGTCCTTCAACAATACAATAAAACTGAATGCCACAATATAACTGAAAAATTGCTGCAAGTCCTGCCAACACCTGTAACTCAAATTTGTGTCCAGGTAGAATAAAAAGACGATCAAATTGGCTAAATCCTTTTTTAGACAAAAGACAGATATAATAAATAGGATATTCAAACAATTTGTATTTTTTAACCAGATCAAATGGTTTTTACTATACAATGTAATTTAGTTATGGTTAGGGGTTGTCGTGGTCATATGGTAGTTGGATTTACAATTATCTATGCAATAAGTACCTGTCACCACTAACGTTGTGTGAGTTCGAATCCCACTCATGGCGATGTGTACTCGATACAACACCATGAGATAAGTTTGTCAAAGACTTGCGGCAGGTCGGTGAGTTTCTCTGGGTACTCCAGTTTCCTCCACCAGCTAAACTGACTGCTACGATATAACTGAAATATTGTTGAAAGTGGCGTTAAATACCATCGCCATATTCACATCTCCAAGGGACCAATCTGTATTGAAAATTTAAAGTTTTACCCCTTGACTGTTGTATGGATGAAAAAAGGCTTGGTTTAATGCTGGTTAACATCTAAATATTAATTAAGATGCTTGTGCTTTAACAATAACAAAGATATTTAGATTTATGTTTTCTTCTCACGACATATAAACTGTTACAGTCCTTAGGGAAACATTCCATTTTTTTTAGATTAACTGAACAATTGTTGCAACTTGGCTAAAATTGTAACTCTTTACTATTTACATGTAGTAACTAATGAAAGAACATATAAATTAACCACCTGGTTCACATAGAATTTTAGAATCATTGTACCATTGTATCACTTACATTGGTTTTCATGCCCCCTTGTTCTTCTATGTCTTCAGTGGCGTACATTAGTTCTATGGATTTCTTCTTCCCAACCACACCAAGAATACGTTCTGAAATCAGATAAATAAACACAAATATAACAAGAGAGATGTATATACATGTCTTCTATGATTTAACATATTATTTATATTATGAGGAGATGTAAATAATATTGATTAAATTTTATCAAAATGACCAGTTTGGCCATCTTGATTTTTTCAACTGATTTTTTTCATATTTTACATGCATCAGTGCTACTTCACTACAAAACATAATCTTGTCACCTCAAACCACCCTTTAATAACAATTGGTCACATACAAAAATATATATAAAATGTTACTAAAATGGCAGCTGTTCAGACATCTTGACTGCTTCAAAAAATATTTTGTGTACATTAGTCTTTCATTAAATGCACTACTTCAGATATACATTATCTGTTCAGATGGAGGTCAAAGAAATCTATGAAACAGTAATACTGACAACATCTAAGAATTTCATATTTCTCGGTCAAAGCAAATTAGGTTATTGTAAAACATTGGAACTCAGTGAACACATGTTTAGTAAAAAAAAGTCCAATAACTCTGGATAGAAAATCTACAGGGTGCATCCTTTAATCAATCCTAACAATATCTAATAATGAAATTATTGGAACATAAATTAACTGCATTTTATGATAAATTAATTTTAAAAAGGCAATTTTAAATAAGTTTAGGTATTATGGATATTACAGAATATTCTTGGTGATATGAAACTTTATATCAAGTTATATTCCAAAACTGATTTAATTGTTATGTACATGCATAGAAGGACCTAAATAAATGTATGTATGATAGTTATATATTTACTCTGTTTATTAGTGTACTCAGACATATAATAATTTACTTTCAATTAAGAAATAATTTAGTTTAAATGGTGGAATAATGCATAAATTGAAATGCACAACTACAAAACTTGTCATCAGCAAGCTTTGTTTCTGTTCTAATTAAAGCAAGGGTGAGAATTATAAATGATTTTCCTAAACCTATCACCTGTTCAATATGAACAAGTTTACTGGATATTTTTTTTATCTCTTTGCAGTTTCTTTCCCAGACATCCTATTTCTTTTCTTTAAAAAAATGTTTGAATGTTAATTGTGACATCCAATCCTCCATATGCAGGAGACAGATATGACACCAGTTGAACATCAACACAATACTTTTATTGTGTTTTGATTTACACTTACCACAACTTGTCATTGATGTATAATAAATTTATAGGAAGTTCATAACAAACAATATTGCTTTTGTAAGTGTCCATTCTTTGTGTTTTTACTCACTTAATTCTTTATTGCATTTAATCATTCCTTTTTTTATTTGCTCATCATTAGGAAACAAGTGTCCACCTCTATGAGCATTCATGTGCACAACATTATGTAGAAAGAATTTTAATTAACAAAAATACTGATAATCAATACTTGAAAACAAATATTAACCCAATGTAAATCTATGTAACTTAGAGATAAGACAGATAAGAGATGCTGTTGAATTGTTGGACCTGATCTACAGCAGCACCATCTGTGTAATCAGTTAGGGGAAATAATTTACCATTTGTCCCCATTGATTCGGTTAAAGCAAATTTAAATGATCTTATCAAATAGGAATTGTTGACGGACAGAAGCTTCCATAGGGTTCACATCACTACTCTGATTGGCTCAAAATATTGTTCACTGACTTGGTGTTACACAGCAATCACTTACTCACTCTAAATAGTGATACACATACACATGTATTAGTATCACTTACAAAAAAAATGTATGCTTAATATTTCACAGAAATATTTGAATTTTTTAGGACATGAAAGATGTATATGGGCAGTTTTAAAAAAAATGGCTCCTACTGCTACAGCTGTCTAGTTTACTCATTTTTATGATTTTATTGGATCTAAATAGTTCAAAAGATCTGTAATGATTTGATGTTTGTTACTGCAAAAAATCTTTAAGATATCTAGAATAACAAAAAAAAATATGTCCAAAAAAACATGTCAAAATTGTCAGGAGTGCAACACTTTTTTGCGATACTTTAAAAAAAATCCTTAATTTTCAACAACCTACCACAGTGCCAAATCAAACAATATGTTATCAAAATCTATTTCATCAAAAACTTTGATATGTTGACATACTTTAAGATAGCAATAGATCATGCTTCACATTTATTATTGCATAAAAATATGGCTTTGTAAAAAAGATGTACCTAGTCAGGAGTGCAACAAACATTTATGCAAGTTTTCCTAAATTACATTGTAGAATGTTGTCTTTTAGTTTTCAAAGATATGGGGTATAAATAAATCTTAATACATCATTGCTGCCTCAAAACCATAGTTAAAGGATACACTAAAATCAGTAGTAAGGCCAAGAATGTCACATTAAACTAAAGGCAGCACCCTCAAATGTCAGGAGTGCAACATTTGATATTTTCTTAGACATATTTTCTTTTAAATGTAACTAAAATCACATTTGTCTTTCTATTTCAACAGAGACTGACCAAGAGAACAGATAAAACCCATTTACCTGTTTGAGATACATAAAATATCTCTCACAGAAGCATTTGATTCATGTCAGGAATGCTACTAGTTTTAAGTGATCTTCTACACAGTCTAAATTATAGCTTTTTATATGGATGATTTAAATAAAATGAGATTCTGTCAAGTTTAGAATAATGTTTGAAAAAATTAAAAGTGCCAATAGCATTTTATGTGCTTTTAATTTTATGTAATAAAGCATTTTGTTCATTTTAAATGGTCTCATGCTTTAATATATATTAGGTATTAATACTAGAGACATTCTCTGACAAGGGAATATGTTTTCTAGGTTCATTAGCTATTGGAGATTACTTGACTTGATAAAGTTTATGATAAATGCATTTATCTATTTTCTTATAGATAAGTTATGGTTAACCATGTAAATGTTGCACTCCTGACATAAATATTTAAAAATCATTGAAATTTGATATAATTAATTTTCTAAGTATCCAAAAAATACTTGTAATTGTACATTAAACATCTATTTTCAATATTAATTTAGATTAATACATGTTTTAAATGTTTTTGTATAGTATATTTCAAAAATAAGTTGGAATTTTCGAGAAGTTACAAGTTCCAAATAACTAGAAAAATATTACTTTAAGAAACAATTATCATTAAAACTTGGTAAAACTAATGCTTGAAAGAACACCAACTGATTTTTTCCCCTGTGAATTGTTTTTAAGTTAATAAATCTTCTTTTTCTTGATGGCAATATAATGTCAGGAGTGCAACATATCCTGATAAAATAGTACCATTGATAAAATAATGATAATTTATAATAAATTGCCTTTTCTAGCCTATAAAAATATTCTAATTATTTATTTATGATTTATCTAATATATTAGAGTGGTATAATACAAATTTTCAAATGTACATAATTAAAAATATTGTTGCTAAAACTGGGTATTAAAGAAGTGGTATGGCAATTTTTTTTTATACAAATTTCCAAATATTACATTGAAAACAGGTAAAAATTATTGTAGGTGTTAACAGTAACATCACTGTTCAATGTTGGCATTTCAAAATGTGATATTTTCTTCTTTTTTTTATATGGTTTTTATGCCAATTTGTGTTCAATAAAAGATTCTTAAAAATGTATTGCTTATCTGTTCATAGTTTCTTTCTTGTTTCATTTACTTCAATGTATACAACATTGAAAATTATCAGCAGAAAGTTTTTAGGAGTGAGTTTAATTTGGACATTTTTTTCACATGTTGGAGCCATTTTTTATGAAACAGCCCATATGATGTTTTCACAAAATATGCTTTCATCCATTGTGCAGATTCCTATGGACTATGGAATTTTAGAAGCAGGGTACATCCTCTTTACACTAGAATATTTCTGATAAAAGCATAGTATCAGTTATTCATGTTTTGTATTATATAAATCATTAATGTGTATAAAAAAATATATGCTTAATTTCAGGAATCTATTTATGTAGCAAATTCTTTTGCTGAATAAACATGGATGGTTGGTTTACGGTGTTTAACACCACTTTCAACAATATTTCAGTTATATCGTGATGGTTAGTTTTATTGTTGGAGGAAACCAAAGTACTGACCTGTTGCAAGTAATTGACAAATTTTATGATACAATGTTGCATCGAGTAAAACATGGTATTGCACACCTTAATGATCTATGCTGCAAAAAGGTGACAAATCTAAGCCTTTCTTTTGAATCAGGTGGCATTTTATAAGTCATAACTTGGGGGAAAATATCTTCTATAAAACTGACCACTTTCAAATAATAAGAGGAATTGAAATAAAATAATTGATACCTATGAGATGTGATTTTTCTTCATTTAGATTTTCCACAATAGTCTTGACAATAACTTCATCCGAGTCATCAGGATTACAAGTCCGGTATCGTTTTTGACGTTTATTGTCCTTTCTGTTATGATGTCTGTGCTGCTGTCTTTTTCGCCTTTTATTACCTTTATCATTGTGATCATATTCATTATCAGAGTCAATTACTTTATTAAAAGGATCCATAGATTCAGGTTTATCAGAGGTTCCCTCCTCAAATGGTCTGTCATCTTCATGAGCCTTCAAATAATCATAGGCCTCCACATTTCTATAACTGTTTGTTACATGTTCTTTTCTTTCAACACCTATAGCTCCCATAGTCTGAGAAAGTGATTGTTCTGTTAATACAGAGCCCCATACATTGTTTTGTTTTTTGCGTTTTTCACCAAAATTAATATTCCATGCTGATGAGGTATTACTTTGAGCACTGCCATTTCTATTGGGTCTTACTGGTGACTTTATAACATCAGAAATTTCAAAATCTTTATCACTTGTCCTATTTGCAAAATATTTAGATTTTTTTAGTTTCCATAAATCTGTGTCTTCATCACTTCCTGCAGAGGAATCATCGTCCTCATCACTTTGATTATTCAATGTGTTACTATGACGATATGCATTACTTCTAGATTCTGAGGGTCGTGTAATAACATTATATGTGTCTAAAATATCTGGTTCAGCTTCTTGTGCAACTGAGCTCTTCTCTTCTTTTTTTACCTAAAAAATATACATTTAGAATAGAAATCAAGCCTTCAAATAAAATTGAGAATATCTGCACTAATCCACTTGCCCGAAACGGACAAGTAAAATTAGAATCGGACAAGTGAAAACAAGATGAACTGTGAGCTAATGCTCACCTATGATACCCCCGCTCTTCGGAAAACAGGAAGTAGGAATCTGACGGTTCAAAAAACGCTTCCCACAATATGGGATACCTATTTGAAGCTTGTGACCAAATATCAGATCTCTGCCATCAATAGTAGCTGAGAAAAATGTGACGAAAAATGTGCATATATGTTCAATGTGTATAGAAACCAACTAAGTCGGCAAACAGGAAGTAGGAATCTGACGGGTCCAAAAACGCTTCCCACAATATGGCATACCTATATGAAGCTTGTGACCAAATATCAGATTCCTGTCATCAATAGTTGCTGAGAAAAATGCGACGAAAAATGTGCATATATGTTCAATGTGTATAGAAACCAACTAAGTCGGCAAACAGGAAGTAGGAATCTGACGGGTCCAAAAACGCTTCCCACAATATGGCATACCTATATGAAGCTTGTGACCAAATATCAGATTCCTGTCATCAATAGTTGCTGAGAAAAATGCGACGAAAAATGTGCATATATGTTCAATGTGTATAAAAATCAACAAAGTCGGCAAACAGGAAGTAGGAATCTGACGGGTCCAAAAACGCTACCCACAATATGGTATACCTATAGGATGCTTATGATCAAATATCAGATCTCTGCCATCAACAGTTACTGAGAAAAGTGTGATGAAAAATATCTTGGACGGACGGAAGGATGGAAGGACGGACAGACGGACAGAGGTAAAACAGTATACCCCCCTCCCCCTTCGGGGAGCGGGGGTATAATTATGAAATAATTTGTTTGAATAAATAGAAAATTGTTCTAGATTTCGCTTTCGGGCAAATAGCTAGGTGAAAAAACTTAAGGAAAAGACTGCATTTATATTATAACAATTTTAACAATAAATAATACAAAATTGTCTAGATTAATTTCCATATTGTTGATACAGTACATATAAATATCTTCATTGCTTCTCATGATTTTCAAGGTGCCAGGGTTATATGTTAGTTCTATTCACATGTACCAATGTAAGCAGTGCCTAACACGACTATGTTGTAAGTTTTATTCCAACCCTTGGTGATCAGGCATACTTGATACAAATTTATGTAATAAAGTGTGTCAGTCGAAACACAGAAAACCAAAAAAATGAGCAACACAGACCCTACCAAAAACCGGGGGTAAACCCAGGTCCTTACGAAGGAGTTCCTGCATCTTATAAGACACCTGCCATGTTGCTCATACAGTCAAGACGTGTTGGACACCACTATATACAAATGACATAAATATAACATGAGCCCTCCTACAAACAACTGGGGGTAAAGACGAACTGACCATTGCTTTTATGTGGAAATCATAATAGACATCAAAACACAGAACTTAAAATGTAAAGACACATAATAAACAAAATGTACAACATGAACCCCACAACTTAAAACTTGGGGTGAACTCTAAGAGACACAGATAACATTGTGCAAAATACACAGAACAAAGAAAAACAAAACAAAAACATAACGCAGAAAACTAAAAAGATGAGTAACACGATCCCTACCAAAAATATGTGGGTGAACTCAGGACTGCTCAGCGAAGCTCTTAAAAGTCACGGTTCTTGTTCTGGACCAATCAAGTCATTATCGCAATCAAATCAATAAAAAAAAATTAATACTAACAGTTTATTATGATGCAGTTTTGTTCAGATTAAGCCTCAAAATATGAAAACGTAATTCTTGCAATATTATGAAAAGCTTTATTATACATGGCAATGCGATTTTTTTTTTTTTTTTTTTTTTGCTTTGTTTTTTTTTTAAATTATTTCTTCTTTTTATTTTTGTTACATGATTAATAACAGAAATTTTGGAAACAAAAATATTTACGGTCATGTTGAAGTTCCTTTCACTTTCAGTGTCCATACATTAAATATACATTGTATTTCGGTATAACTATAAAGGAGTCTTATTACGCTATGACGTAGCCTGTATAACGGTTGTTTCTCAGGTCGCACCTGCTTTTAATAAAGTTAAAGACAAACACAGTGGCTATTGAAGTGTTGTCGTTTTTATTCAATTCACAGAGGAATTCCAACATAATAGTTCCACCACTACGACAGAGTGTTTGCGATTGTTTCTGTAAAACACTGTAAATTGCAGGTAGAAATGTTGGACAAAAGTGTTGTTCAAATGTAAGTGCTGTATATTGACGCAAACCTCGTAAGGTGGGATATATAGTGATTTATTTGATTTACAGTCAAATCGGCCCTAGTCAAATCGGTCCCAAGTCAAAACGACCTCAAAATGAAAGTCAAATCTGCCACATATTTCAAATTGAATAAAAAATTATGTATATGAATTCTTATTTTTTGCCGAAAGATTCATGTATAATTTTATTTTTCTTGATGAACAGGTTCTTTTTTTTCATGGAAGAAATTAATTAATGATTAATTTATGACATAATTAAGTGATTAGTAATTTACATAAAACGTGATTGGCGACAATTATATAATTATCTTTATATTGATAATTATTCTCTATTGTACACAAATCAAATTCCTTTAAACCAACAACTTCATATACCAGAAATTCCCAAATTCTTCCTACAACCTTTGTTAACAATTCACTTTAAAACATTCACGAAAATTCATCATAGCCAATGGTTTATAGACATAGGGTACGTCAATTTGGCCACTAAGAACCGCAGATCAACTTGAAAGAATGAAACTCGGAACGCGGGCTGTGGTCACTAGGAACAGAGTATCATTTTTCAATACGATATGATATGTCAAACCAAAGACTAAAAATTGGTATTTTTGCTTCTCCAACAAGCACGTAGCATTAGGGAGAAAGAACAAAGTCAGATATCTGTATTTCTATTTAATTTTATATATATATAACATGGGGCCGATTTGACCTGCTACCTTTTATTTATAATTATACGCTCCCGAAGAAGTATGAACATACTAATGCACTTCAAAATGTTCAACAACATAGCTGCCAACTGGAAATAAATTATAAGAAAAATCATGTGACCTAAACTATGGCTGCCAACCGGAAATAAATTAAAAGACAAATCACGTGACCTAAACTATCACCAATATAAACAATACAAGAGTAGTAAATAAAGTGATCGACGCAACGAGAAAAAAGAAGAAATACAGAACAATACACCTTTAATCGATTTTTTTTTCAAATAAAAAATGAAATAATGAAACGGAAAATCCCGAACTCAAAGCGAATAACACCAAATCTTTAATCATTTGCCACTGCGCATTCTCATTCATTGTGATCGTCTGCTGCAAGAAAAGTTTTCAGCTGTAGAGTTTTAGGTAGTGTTATTTTTAATCTTGATATTTTGTAAACAGGAAAAACTAGAACTGTGAGTGACCTCACTGAGTGATAACCCCCGCTTGCAATACTATGATGTTCAAACTTTGGAATACAGGTATATTAGCAAGTTACCTAGGAAAAAATCCAATAAAAGTTGAATTATCTCCCCTTCTAAATTTTAGACAGCAACAGTATTCCTTCATGCACATCTGCAGGTTGTGTACTACAACTGTGTAAAGTTTCATAAAAATTCAATAAGCAGTTTAGTAGGAGAGAGAGGTCAAAGGGGAAGGGGGAAGAGTGTTAGTTTGCCGATGTCCCTAAAGTTTGATGGGAAATCAAATTGGAAAGCATTCTACGCTAAATTTTCCCGATACGGGAATGCAGGGACCAGTTATGCTGGTGCCTGGATGGGAAAGCAAGTGAATATTATGCCCTCCTGGTTGAGCGGAACCAGGAAATGGTATATATGGACCTAATACGGAAATTAGAGAAACGGTTTGGTTTCCGTGAACTCCCCGAAACAGCCCAGGTCCAATTTAATAATGCCCGTCAGACTCCGGATGAACTCCTGGAGGACTGGGCGGATCGGGTCTTGTCCCTAGCCACTAGGGCATTTAGAGATTTGCCCGAAACTCACATGTATAAACAAGCAGTGGTGAGGCTATGCCAAGGGGCAGCAGATAAAGAGGCCGGGAGTTATGCCTCTAATATCCGACATAAAAACATAGAGGAGGCTATTGACAGAATGAGGTGGTTCCAGCATAACTCTCAAGCTATATATGGGACCACCCTTGGGCGAAATCCTCGAAGGGAGGTTAAACAAGTATCTCCGGGGCCTCGCTACGGGGGAGAAGCCAGGGTGTGCGCAATAGGGACTGATCGAGTTGCAGATAAGGGTTTGGAGAGAAAAATGGGGGAAGTACTGTCAGCACAGGGGAAGGAAATGAGTGAGATAAAGTCCAACATAGCGGCACTTTCCACTCAAATGGCAGCCATTATGGAGGAGGTGAAGAGAAATCGAATAGATAGGTATAGGGCACAATCAAGAAGTCCATCCCCAAGAAAGGGGGACAAACAGGGATGCTTCCACTGTGGGGTCATGGGACACTTCAAGAGGGAGTGCCCAAAGTTGGAGTCTCCGTCATGGGAGAAACGAGTGTCATTTCAGGAGAATAAGGAGGCTTTAAACTCCAAAGGGGCAACTCGCGAGGCTTGAGTCAACCCCTTATTGCCAATATACATGGTCTCAAAGAAGTAAAAGAGGGGGGAGAAGTAGAGATGGAGGAAATATGGAATATGGAGGAGGGGAATCAGCAGGATAGTCTCCTACGGGTAAATAGGGAAGTGGGGGACCCTCCGGAGGGACGGGTAAAATTTGAAGGTGCGAGTCAGGGGTACGAGTTCTCAAGTGAGGAGTCAGAAGGAGAGGAAACCAATCGGGAAGTAGAGGACGACCCTCCGGATTCTAGTAGTCCGGAGGGACGGGTAAAATGTGAAGGTGCGAGTCAGGGGCACGAGTTCTCAAGTGAGGAGTCAGAAGTAGAGGACGACCCTCTGGATTCTAGTAGTCCGGAGGGACGGGTAAAATGTGAAGGTGCGAGTCAGGGGTACGAGTTCTCAAGTGAGGAGTCAGAAGGAGAGGAAACCAATAGGGAAGTCAGGGACGACCCTCTGGAGTCTAGTAGTCCGGAGGGACGGGTCAAATCTGAAGGTGCGAGTCGGGATAATGAGTCCTCAAGTGAGGAGTCAATAGGGGATGAAAACAATAGGGATAAGAGGGACACGGACGAGTCCATAGAGGAGGAGGAAAAGGGGGGAGAGGATAATATAGGGACTTGTGTTACGTACGAGGAAGAGGACGGAGCAGTAACGGTGCTCAAGCTGTCCAATGGGGTAATGTTTAGGGTCCCAGTAGAGGTACAAGGCACGCAGTTACAAGCGGTAGTAGATACAGCAGCACAGGTAACACTGGTGTCCGAGGAATTCTACAAATCATTGGACCCTGCCCCACCCATCCGTAAGGAAGTGGTTATGAACACCGCAGGGAAGGGAATGCAGATGAATGGGTATATTGCTGGCCCTTTTCAAGTAGTCCTAGGGACACATCTATTCACAGTAGAAATTTACGTGGCCCCCAATAGAGGAGGATATGTTACTGGGTTTAGACTTTTTAGAGGCTAATGGGGTGTCCCTACATCTCAAAGAAAAGGAACTACAGATCGCAGGGGATGTTATACCCATGAGTTTGGGAACAGGAAGCCCTTTAGTCAATGAGAAAGAGGCGGGGGTGTTCCTAGCCAAGGGGTGTAAGGTACCCCCTAATTCAGTCATGAGAGTGGGGGCACAGCTGAGTGAGTCTATGGCAGGGGAGTATATAGTAAAGGCAGCCACCAAGGGTGAGCTATTAATACCTCGAACATTGCACAATGGGGGTGATAACCCAGTGCTTTGTCTGATTAACATATCCAATCACTATGTAGAAGTAGAGAAGGGGGAAGTTTTGGCCTATGCAGAAGAGGTGTGTTCGAACGTAGAGACTATCGGAGTACAAAAGGTAGAAGTTGCAGAAAAGGGGGGTCCAGAGAATGGAAAAAGGGAAATTCCCGAGCATTTGACTAATCTCTTTGATAAATCCAAAGGGGAGCTGAATGAGCAGGAGCAGACACAGCTTAGTGAGTTATTATGCGAGTTTGAAGATGTGTTTGCTAAAAGTGAGTTTGACTTAGGGAAATTTAATACAATCCAGCATGGGATTGATACGGGGACCAATCGCCCAGTTAAGCAAAGAATCAGGCGTACGCCATTAGGGTTTGCAGGAGAAGAAGAGGCCCAATTAAAGAAAATGTTGAGTGCGGGGGTGATCCGGCCATTAGTGTCTGAGTGGGCATCGGCTCCGGTTCTTATCCGGAAACGATGTGGGTTAGTACGGTGGTGTGTGGATTACAGGGCCTTAAATGCTCTCACCATTAAGGATGTGTTCCCATTGCCCCTAGTGGACGAGTGTCTTGACACTTTAGCCGGAAATGTATGGTATTCCAAACTGGATGCCAATTCAGCATATTGGCAGGTGAAAATCAAACCTGAAGACTGCTCCAAAACGGCATTTATTACTAAATACGGGTTGTTTGAGTTCGCTAGAATGGCTTTTGGGTTATGTAACTCACCAGCCACTTATACGAGAGTCATCAACCTGGTGCTGAGGGGTTTGAATTGGAAAGTGGTTCTGGCTTTCCTGGACGATATCCTGGTCCTGGGGAAGGATTTCGAGGGGCACTTGGCAAACCTAAGGGCTGTATTGGTTAGGTTTAGGGAGTATGGGCTAAAATTGAAGCCCAAAAAATGTGAACTGTTTCAAAAGGAAGTGGAGTTCCTGGGTAGAGTAGTGGGACCTAGAGGAATATACATTGGGCCAGGATATATCAAAGATATAAAAAACTGGCCAAGGCCTAAGAATAAAAAGGAGGTGGAGAGGTTTTTGGGGTTCACCAATTACCATAGGGCCTTTATTGAAGAATATACTCAAATGGCGTTTCCCCTTCAGGCCCTAACAGGGAAACGTACATATCAATGGGGAGATGAACAGGAAAGGGCGCTTGAGGAGTTGAGGGATGCAATGGTGAGAGCACCAGTTCTAGCCCTGCCTAACGTGACTGATCCCTTTATACTGGATACGGATGCATCCGATAAATCGGTGGGGGCTGAATTGATTCAAATACAAGAAGGGGAAGAGAGGGCAGTAGCGTACGGGAGTCTTACCTTGACTCCGGAGCAACAAAAATACTGCACCACTCGAAAGGAATTATTAGCAATTATTAGGTTCTCTCGACAGTTTAGGCATTACTTGTTGGGTAGGCATTTCACAGTCAGGACAGACCATAATAGTCTGACCTGGCTGATGAATTTTAAGGAGCCACAGGGGCAACTGGCTAGATGGTTAGAAGAACTGAGTCAGTTCAATATGGAAATCCAGCATAGGCCTGGGAAGAAACATACGAATGCAGATGCCTTGTCAAGGATCCCTGGGGGGGAACCATGTTCAGACTTCAATCTAAGAGTGAAATTACAGGATTTGCCCTGTGGGGGGTGTCCCTACTGTACTAGGGCCCATTTAAACTGGTCCGGTTTTAACCAGGATGTAGATGACGTGGTTCCCTTGGCAAATAAACCTTGGGGGCAACCCGTGAGAAAGGGTCAAGATCAGGAGGAAGAAGAAATGGGACCTAGGGTGGCTGAGATCTGGGTCTCTACGGGGGAAGCGGGAAATAGACTTAGATGGGAAAGTATCAAGGGAGTCCAAATAGTTAGAGAGGCAGAGAGCATTAGTTTTCAAGGCCCAGGTGAGGACGAAATGAAGGAACAGCAACGGGTGGACCCCAAGTTAGCCTGGGTGGTCAGGTGGAGGGAGACAGGGGAGGAGCCCACTGAAGGAGAATTGTTTATAGGGGACTCTAGAAGCAAATATTATTGGATAAACAGGGAAGTTTTTGTCTTGGAAAAAGGGGTCCTGTGGAGAGAAGGGGATGAGGGGAAGTCAACAAGGAGGGTGGTCCCAAAGATGTATAGGGAACAAATTGTGAAGCTTTGTCACGATCCCCCCTTAGCTGGACATCAGGGCATAGAGAGGACAATCGAGAAAGTGAAGTCTAGGTATTATTGGAGGGGGATAAGTAAAGATGTGTCGGCTTACGTGAAAGGGTGTATGGAGTGTAACCAAAATAAGAAGGCAACGGTCTCAGCTAGACACCCAATGTTATCCTATCATTCAGGATCGCCAATGGAACGGGTCCATTTAGACTTCATTGGGCCCCTGCCTCGCACTGAGAGGAAATGAACACATCTTGATGATGGTTGACCAATTTACCAAGTGGGTAGAGTGCATCCCCTTGCCTTCCCAGAGTGCAGAGGAAACGGCAAGAGCCGCAGTGAATCAGTTCTTCTCTAGATTTGGGTGCCCATTCCAAGTATTCACTGATCAGGGGAGGAATTTTGAGTCCTCTTTGTTCAGGGAAATGTGTAAATTACTTCACATACATAAATCGAGAACTACCCCTTATCGTCCCTCGGCGAACGGACAAGTAGAGCGATGCAATCGTACACTGATGGCAGCGGTGCGGTGTTTCATTGGAAAAAATCAGCGGAGCTGGGATAAATACTTACCGCAGTTGGCAGGGGCATTAAGGTCCTCGGTAAATAGAAGCACAGGGTACATACCCAATATGATGATGTTGGGTAGGGAGATTGGGTTGCCTGCGGAACTAATGTTCGGGAGTCCGGGGAACACCGGACAGCCCGAAGGGGACCAATACGTAGGGGAGTTGCAAACAGCTATTGAAGGGGCCCACAGGGTAGCTAGGGAAACTCTCAAACAATCCCAAAAACGAATGAAGAGAGATTATGATGTCAAGGTGAGGGTCAGGGAGTTAAAACTGGGGGATTTGGTGTATCAGTTGGGCACTGCTACAGTTAAGGGAAAAACTCGAAAATTGAGTCCCTCGTGGAAAGGCCCCAGAGTGGTAATTGAAAAGTTGACCCCCTATCTCTATAAAATAAAGTTAAAGCGGGTGATAATCACCGCTAACCACGATAGGTTGAAGTTATGTCAAGACCGCGAGGTTCCAGAGTGGGTCCAAAAATTGAGTCAACAAATCATTAAGGGGACAGGATATACCAAGGAGAAGGGGGGTGTCAAAGATCAACGGGGGTATAGAGATAAGCTTTATTGTGTTTGTCGGAAGCCATATACTGGGGAGTTCATGATCAGGTGCGAGGAGTGCAAAGAATGGTATCATGGTAAATGTGTAAAGGTAACGCAGGAAGAGGCAAAGGCCATGGGAGATTTTGTCTGCTCGGGGTGTCACAGGCATCCCCGGGAGAAGGTATAGTGCAGAGGGGGAAATATTGGGGAAGCAGGGGGCATAATGACAGTGTTTGGGGGAAAGGGGGAAGGTAAGGTCCACCCATCGCGGCATATTTATTATTTAATAATACTTGGGGGGGGAAGGATATTATGGATAATGACGATAAGGGGGTTTTTAATCAGAATAGATAGTTGGTGCATTGTGGGTGTAGGGGGTGACACAGAGTCTGGTGACTCCTAGAAACGCTGTCCCATGGATATCGGAAGCTTAGGGCTTGTGGAGGCTTTATCCGCCTCTTGTGAGTCCTAGGGTAATTTTTGGATTAGTCATTACATCCAGGATGGCCCCTTGTTTCTGGGGGTCTCTAAGTGGCTGCAGTCCGGGGTCATTTAAGATAAAACAGGGAAGAGTGTAGTGAATCGTGGGGGATGGGGGCCGAGGGGTTCCGAAGAGCACCCATGATGCACGAGCAAACTGACCACGCTGACCAGAACTTACCTGAATCCAAAGCCACACAGACGTAGATATATTATCGAGAATAAGAAAGACGAAAGAGTTACCAGCAAAAGCTAGTAATAGTAAGTAGTACTATATATTTACAACAAAGTGCGTAAAGTCGATTCAAAAGCTCACTAGAGCTTATGTTATGTGTTATAGATATTTCGACTTTAAATAAAACTTATTTGATTTGATTCACCTCTGTAGTGTCAGTTTCCTCTTCTGAATCCAAAATTTCCCCTTCTTCAAAATCGTCTTGTTCCATGCCTTTTCCGTTTTTCATATGTTCTGGTTTTTGTGCATGTCTGGTTGAGCAAACATATAGTTTTGGTTATAAACCAGGAACCAGGTCCACTTGACTTTTATACCTCCTTTATCAAAGATTTGAGCAATAAAATATTGATATTATGGGTACAGATCGGGTTTGATTAATGCTTACAAATGCTTACAAATCCTCTTCTGGTAGAAGGCAATCATCTGCCTCTTGGACCAGCTCTGTTTCTTCAGAGTCTGATTCTAAACTGTCCTGTCCGGTGGTGATTACGGCACGATAGTTGTAGAATTGATCTTGATTTTCCCAATATCGGTCTAGTCGTCGCTATTCCACATATTAATTTCGTAGTATAAATGTAGATTCAATGTTTTATTATATTTCAGATCAAAATGTATTATATTTAATTAGATTTTGAGATAAGTGTATCCTTCTGCTTGTGTGACATGGAATAAAATTGATAGCACATAGATAGGTTGTGAACAATTTCTTTTTGGATAAAGGGACACCACTCACATCTTCTTCTTCCGTTGCCCACTCAACATGCTGAATATTCTGGCAGGTGTGCGCAAGGTTAAAAACTGGATAAAAACATGTACAGTGTCTATTCAAAGAGTTTTACCACTTGAGCTTTGAATGATATCTGGTGGTAAGTTGTTCCGGTGCACCGTTGTTCTAGTCTTTGACGGTGTTGAAGAAGAATGACCATTTCCTGAAGTCTTTTGTTGCAGAGGGAATTGCATATGAGTGGTTTTGAACATGTCTTGATTTTCTCGTTGGTTTGGTGAAGTGGTTTTCGCTGTTTATCGCTATCATGTTGTTTATAATTTTGTACATCATTATCAGTCTGGCCTCATTTCTTCTTGTTTGTAGACTTTTCCATTTTAGATCTTCTAACATTGTGTTGACGCTATGGTGACCAGTGGACGTATCGTTCTGCTCGTCTTTGCACTTTTTCTATTTTGTCTATATGATTTTTGTGGTATGGATCCCAAACTGTGGTGTGGTGGCATAATTCCAGTTGTGGTCTTACTAGGGATTTGTAGGCTTGTTCTTTAATTTTCCGTGATTTGATGTGTAGGTTTCGGTGTAGGAATCCCAAGCTACGACTGGCTTTGTTTGTAGTGTTGTTGATATGTTCACTCCAGTTCAGATCGTTAGAGATGGTACAACCCAGGTACTTGCTAGACGTTTCATAGGCCAGGATGTAACCATGGATTGGTTGTACCCTGTACCTGTGTTAAAAATATTGAAATACATTCATATTGTACTTGTAAAACATTTTAAAACACATACCAAGTAGTACATTGTATACCAAGTGAAGAATTTTTACAAGTCCCTGGCCCTGCCCTGTGAGTCTAGTAGGGAAAAAATAAAGATAGTAAATGCAAAATCATCAAATCAACTAGTAGTACTACATGTACTACTGATATACATATTTTGGAAATAAAAAAAATAATATGAAGAGGTGTGACCGTTACAGAGGACAGAAATTAATTGTTTAGATTTTAATCTCGATCGTAAATAGAAGTTTATATCCGGTGAAATAGTCGGCCCTTCGAGCAGACTGACTATTGTGAAAAGTAATGTTGATTTAGAATCAAAATATCTGTCTATGTTGCCTGTAAAGGTTCAAATTAAATTTGCAAAAGCCCTGTTAGGAGTAAATAAACAAGCTGTCAATTTAGCAGATCTTGGTGAGCTAGGAATGTATCCAATATCTATTCATGCACTTAAATCAGCGATTGAATACTGGCTCCACATACCTTATACATTTGTACTTAAATCAGAAGATACTCTTTTGTATAAAGTTTATGAAACTAATAGAAGTCTGCCCGACAGCTTTGCGACAAGGATTAAAATACTTTTGAATAAGCTTCATTTCTTCCATGTTTGGGATAATCAAAGTACTTTTTCTAAAAAAGCGACTTCTTAATGCAATTTATGAAAAATTTACTGAATTTTTTTTAATTTTCTGGAAGAATAGAATTTTTTATGACAGTGTAACTGCTAATGGAAATAAACTTAGAACATATAGGAATTTGAAAGAAAAATATGAAACTGACACCTATTTATTTTTAGACATTGACAAAACTTTAATAAAACAATTTACGCAAATAAAAATTAGTATCAGTAAACTTACGATTGAATTGGGAAGACATGATTTGTCGCTTGTGTAAATATGGAGTTGAAGATGAATATCATTTTATTATTTTATGCTCCAGCCTCAACAATATCAGGAATAAAATGTTTGCCAATATTCTTAGTATTTTTCCATCTTTTCATGTTTTCACTGATGAGAAAAAGTTCCTTTATTTATTTCAATGTGAAGAATATGATATTGTAGAAGTTATTGTGAGGGGAGTAAACAAAATGTACATGTATAATAGGAGAAATCAGTTGATTGATAAATAATTTAATGATTTCTGCAAAGGATAATTTTGTGTATTGTAAAAAAAAAATGATGGCAATTCATTGCACAAGGTGATAGTTTTATGAAAATATAGATCACTATTATATGTTGTATTTAGATTGATATTTAAATCATATTTAAACTGTACCACCTCCTCATACTAAATTTCGTTAGGGAGGCATGCATTTCAAACATGTGTATGTAGTTTGATTGTATTTAACAGTTTCTTTGTTTTGTATTTAATGTGTTGTTTTGGTAACAATCCTTTGTATATGGATTTTACACCAATAAAAATTCTGTTCTGTTCTGTTCTGACCGAGATGGATTTTTTAAAGATGAGGGATCTTTGTTATAACTGTTGTGGAGAAGCCTACATTTTTTTACATTGCATTCATTTTCAATTACTATAGGATTATTTTTCCAGAATTGATCAATGTGTAAAATGGGTTGATGTACTCAACTTAATTACATAAATGTCCTTCAAACTTTTATTTAATTTGTGAGTGCATCCACCCATTTACACACCATGATACATGTACATGTAGATTCCAAAAATATAGCATTTAATCTTTATAATTCTTATCTTCATAATAAAATAAAATGTACCACAATTTTTTTTTTAATGCTTCAAACCACTCCTTTCGAGCCCATATGTTTGTCATGATTTAATGCAGGTAGGAAAATAGGAAAATATCGTCCTCGAAACCTCATTGATGGTGTAATGGTTAGCATGATCGCCTCGAGTGCGGTACAAATGTATATCGTGGGTTTGAGCACAGATTCGGTCAAGCAAAAGACTATTAAATTGGTATATGTTGCTTCTCTGCTAAATATGCAGCACTAAGGAGAAAGAGCAAAGACTGGATGGCTCAGAATCAAGATAATGTGTCAGAGTGGGGCGACATGTCTATCCGAAGACTGTTGTCTCAGTGAGCTAGCACTATAAGAAAAATAAAAATCCAACTAAGCATGTTGGTCTAGTACCAAGCAGACCTCATCATCATGTCATTGAACTAGTTCTGTCCATGATATAGCTGAAAAATTGCTGAGTTAACATTAAACAACAATCACTCACTCACTATATTAGTATGAGATTTACATTTGCATTCATGAACAGTTTTCCCACAACTTGTTAGCATGCTTAAAATATCATACAAATGTATTAAATCAATTTTCAGATTTCAATTTATTTTATATACCCGGTAATACTTTGAATTTCTGCTTGCGAAATTTCTGTCAAGACTGCTAATCTCCTGTCTTTGTTCAAAATATTATGAATTAAAAATGCAAAACTCATTAAAAAAAAAGTTTGGATGCAACAATCAGAAGTTTTACTTTGAAGTCAGAAAAACAACCTTTTGCATACATTTTGTAGATGTTCAACACTTTTTTTCAGACTGCTGACCAAGGATGTGTCAAAAGACTGTATACTAAGAATAAGACACAAAGTTTAAATGGAAATATCTGTACAGCAGAGGTCACCAGAATGGTTTGACCTTAGAAAATCAGTCCAACTCACAGCTTCCAATTTTGGTGAGGCTTTGGGTGTAGGTCGTGGGAAACCCTATGACTTTTTTGTGTACTATTTAGCTGAAGATGAAGAGGAGGAAACCTCAAGTTCAACACAGCATGGCATCAACATGGAAGTTATCATTAGTGAAATGTACCAATTGTTAACAGGCAATGTAATCAGAGAAACAGGTTTCTGGATCCCAAGAAAGGGAGATAATTTAGACAGCTTGGTAGGTGTATCACCTGATGCAGTTGTATTGGACAAACAATCTAGACATCCAATTGGTTTATGTGAATTTAAAGCACCAGTTTTCTCTCTTTATAATACAAATACTACTCATGGAATACCTAGACATTACATGGCGCAGATTCAAGGACAGATGGGTATATCTAAACTGCCTTGGTGTGACTTTCTAGCAGTCTGTGTAAGGTCACAAAGTCTTATGTTAAAAAGGGTACATTACAGTGAAGAGTATTGGTCTAATGCATCCAGCATGTTAAAAGAATTTTGCCTAGCTGTAAAGGTAATTTGAAATTCCATTACAGGATCAAATACATGATAATTGTTAAAGGCATACTTTATCATTTGACATTTCTACTTTCCTAGAAAGTTTACATTTCTATGGTGTTTAACGCCACTTTCAACAATAATTCAGTTATATTGTGGCGGTTAGTTTTATTGATGGAGGAAGCCGGAGTACCAGGAGAAAACCACCAACCTGCCGCAAGTCACTAACAAACTTTATCACATAAAGTACACCTCGTCTGAGCGGGGTTCGAACTCAAGCGGTAGTGGTGCTAGGCACTGATTGCATAGGTAATTATAAATCCATCTACCATGCGATCACGGCCACGACAGCCCCTAGAAAGTTTACAAACAAGTCAACTAATATATAGCCTAATTACACCTGAATGAAAACTACAATGCTTATCACACATCTTTCCCTTTAGAAACTGCATGAATTATCTATACACAGTTTAATATGTAGTATTTAAAAATCTTTAATGGTTCCTTTTTGTAGTTTGGATATTTGAAATATGATTTAAAAAAAATCAGAAGACAGAATATATATAAAGAATGAATATTGGCACATTTTTTTTAAAATATTTTTTAATTGCACTCTCATATTGCACTAGGTGCAGTAGTGGTCTTATAATCTATATTATATATACTGGGTACTAATGTTCTTTCACAAATTAGGTTTAGACTTACATCTTTGTTCACCAAGTTCAGAGTTTGGTGTCCTTGATTAATGTGGTAAGTAAGAAAGTTATCCATGTATGGAGCCTTTATGGTGTTTAGTGGATGCTTCAACTTCCTCCACCACTAAGCATGTTAAATTAAAGCTGTTTACTATGGATCCAAAAAAATAGCTGTGTTTCTGATAAACCTAGTAACCTTGATTTTTAGTGTCTATTTATCCTTGAGTTTTTATTTCCATTTTTGAACAAGCACTGTTAAAGTCAGATCCTTGACTGTATGTAACCTGGGTAAACAAAGTTTTACCTAGCTACCTACCTACCTATTTTTTTTTTTCAAGAAAGTTAATGGAAACACATGTATGTAGTTTTTTTTCCTTGACCCGACATACATGTAGCTAAAAAATATTTACGTAATATCAATGGAAATATTCAATAAATCTAGCTATCAGTCGATCTCATACATGTGATATTGTAGGAAGCAAGATCTAATGGTGGTATAACAGATAAAGTAAACAGTGGAAGTATCAACAACATCAAACATAGAGAAACTAACTATGGTAAACTTATACCTGGTGAATCTAACATACAGGTAGATAACCTGTTAAAAATAAACACAACAAACAACACATTCTGTGGCCCTTCAGATGTATGGTTTACTTTTGATTGTCTGATGGGGTCACATATTGACCTTCCACTTACTATGAGGGACTACATGAAGAACAAAATTGCACAGATTGATAAAGAAATTAAATTCAAGGAAATACTTTCAAACATGAACACATCATGAATGATGCCTCACCATTTCAAATATTGTAGGAATAATAGGCAATCTAATTGAAATTAGATCTCTGCACTTGCTCCCTATTTTCTATTGGTTGTTTTATAGTCGCCATGACTACAAAACAACCGATAGAAAGTATGGAGGAAGTGTGGAGATCTAATTTCAATTAGATTGGAATAATAGGTTACTGCAAAGTATAAAATGTTTAGTTAGTTTGTTTATAGTTGATCAAGTGTTTATGTATTTGATACTGGTGATTTATAGCATTTTCATAATCATCATAATACAAGTTTATTAGCTCACCTTGCCAAAGGCAATGTGAGCTTTTGCCATCACTTGGCATCCGTCGTGGAACTTGGTAGGAAGCATCTATGGAAGGTCCCCTATAAAGATTGCTCATTTCGTCCCGATCCATTAACAAACATCAGGCCGCCACAGGCAATTCTTGTTTCTGATTGGCCGATTTTTTAAAATCTTCTTCTCTGTAACCGCTTGAACAAATGAACCAAAACTTGGTAGGAAGCATCTATGGAAGGTCCTCTATAAAGATTGATAATTTTGTCTCGATCGGTTAACAAACATGGCCACCACAAGCAATTCTTGTTTCTGATTGGTTGATTTCTAAAAAAAATCTTCTCCTCTGTTAAAAGAAAGATAACTCTTGCCTAAACTGTTAAAAGAAAGATAACTCTTGCCATTATCTCCCTTAGAAATTAACTAATGCTGATGTAGTGTAACATGTTTATTCTATACATTACAAATAGGTATTCACATTTTAATATTCTTTTTAGCAAACCTTGCCAAAGGCAATATGAGCTTTTGCCATCACTTGGTGTCTGTCGTTTGTCATCCATTTACTTTTTACATTTTAACCTTCTCCTCTGAAAACCCTCAGCCAAATGAACTGAAACTTGGTAGGAAGCATCTATGGAAGGTCCTCTCTAAAGAGTGCACATTTTGTAATGATCCATTACCAAACTTGGTCACCACAGGCAATTCTTCATTCTCTATCCGGAGTTGTTGTTCCCGCTAAACTTCAACACCTCTGTCAACACTCATTTTACAAGATTTTTGTTAAATTTAGAAACAGTAAAAAAATGTACTTAAAATTGTTTTAATTATTGTAAATACATGTATCAATAAAGATGAAAATAAATCACTCATTTCAAATCAATTTTCTCTTAAAAATGATTTCCCACCCACTTCTTGGAGAACTATTTTGCAGAGGTAAAAATTAAAAACGATCACATGATAGACAAAATGGAGGATAGAGTGAAACATGCCGTCAACAAGTATGACGATGTTTTGATCATGTGATTGAAAACGGTAATGATGGTCATGTGATTTTGGGACTATTTTTCAAGTGTTGACAGAGATGTGGTGGAGCTTAGCGGGAACGACAACTCTGGATAGAGAATGGCAATTCTTGTCTCTGATTGGTGGTTTTTTTTAAATCTTCTCCTCTGAAACTGCTTGGCCAAATGAACCAAAACTTGGTAGGAAACATCTATGGAATGTCCTCTATGAAGATTGCTCATTTCGTCCAGATCAGTTAACAAACATAGCTACCACCAAAACTTGGTAGGAATCATATATGGAATGTCCTCTGAAGATTGCTCATTTCGTCCCGATCGGTTAACAAACATGGCTACCACTGAAACTTGGTAGGAAGCATCTCTGTAATGTCCTCTATGAAGATTGCTCATTTCGTCCCGATCGGTTAGCAAGCATAGCCACCACATGAAATTCTTGTTTCTGATTGGTCGATTTCTAAAAAATCTTCTCCCTTGAAACTGCTTAGCCATATGAACTGAAACTTGGTAGGAAGCTTCTACATGTATGGAAGGTTCTGTATTATGTTTCCTCAAAGCAGAATGAAAGGTGAGCGACACAGGCTCAGCCCACTGAGCCTCTAGTTATACCCCCGCCCGACGAGAGTCGGGGGTATACATTTATAGGGATCCTCATGTCCGTCCGTCACACTTTTGGTTTCCGGATAATAATTAAAGTACCGCTTCACCAAATCTTTTCAAACTTTCACACATTGCTGTGTACCATAAAATACAGGTTAAGCTTGATTACGGTGTATTTCACATTTACTTTTCCTGAGTTATGGCCCTTTTTCTCTTAGAAAATAGGAACTTTTTAGGTTTCCCGATGTTATTTAAAGTGTGACTCAAACAAATCTTTTCAAACTTTAACACAATGCGGTGGACTATTAAATACAGGTTAAGTTCAATTATGGTGTGTTTCACATTTACCGTTCCTGAGTGATGGCCCTTGTTCTCTTTGAAAATAGGGACTTTTTAGGTTTCCAAATGATATTTAAAGTACCGCTCTGTAAACCAAATCTTTTCAAACTTTAACACAATGCTGTATACCATAAAATACAGGTTAAGTTTGATTACGGTGTATTTCACATTTACCGTTCATAAATTATGGCCCTTTTTCTCTTAGAAATAGGGACTTTCTAGGTTTCCGGATGATATTTAAGGTACAAATTTGGAATGCGGCGGTATCTGTGATCACCAGATCAACTTTCTCTAGTTTTCAATTATATTTTGTGAAAGTACATTTATTTTTTTATAACTACATTTCTTATATGTTATTATCTCAGTGTTTACGACTTGTACTTAAGTTGGAGTATTGATTTTAAAATGGAACTAAGATGTTGCTGTCAACAGACAGTGTGACCCCTAATCAAGAATTACAATATCCTAGTTTGACTAACAAACATTAGTGATGTTAGGAACATCTGATTATATATGTAATACATTCAAACTACCATACAAAAGGAAAATTATGCAAATATTATGTGAATGATATTGACACAGTGGTATGTACAACACACATGTAGATGTATATGAAACAAGACCTCCTCTGAACTGCAACATTCTCTTTTCCCTAAAATTAATTTTAACATTTGAAAAAAGAAATTGACATAGATTTAAAGAGATAACATCATCTGGATCAATTAAGTGTTTTTATCACTTTAAATGTTTTAGAGAAGATCTTAACCTTTTATTTTAAAATGGAAATTTAGTTGAATAGAAAGACACATGTTTTAAATAATTTGAGTATAATTATAAATAACATGAGACACAAATTCTATTTTTTTTTAGATTCATTAATAATTATTGGCTATCAATATCGCGACTTTCATGGAGTACCACAAAGTAACTAAATTCAGTGTGATACAAAGTGTAAAATCTGACAGGGAAGTTATCATTTAGAATATCAAAACAATTACAAAATAAAACTGACCCATAAAATTTTGTTTCCTGTCAAGTCCTTCATTATGTTTTTTTTTTTATATCTATTAAAGTTAAAACCTTGACGCATACTAATTTGATGAGAGAGAATACTGAATTGATTTATTGAAGATAAAATAATGTGATTTAATCGTATCTGAAATGTTGTTTGAATACCTGAATATCAGCACAATTGAAGAAGAAAAAGATAAAAGAAAAATAAATAATATATAGTCAATATAATGTCCATTATGGGATGTCTTGGGTACTTTTGTATACTATGACAAAAACTGACTGCCACGATACAACTGAAATATTTTTGAAAGTGGCATTAAACACCACAAACCATAAAATCATAAACCATAACCTATTTATGTCAGAAGAAGAATAGTCTATGCAATGTGTATGTAAAAATAATTTTAGATCAATGTTATTTGTCTGATATTTGCTTATTAATTAGTTCTTTTCTGCCTTAAAGGGGAATTTGCAGTAGTGCCTACCGACAAAATATGTGGGCGGAGCTTATCATCAAAATTCTCCGTTGATATGGACAGCATATTTATGAAACTGTATGTCACATGACCAACATGACCTAAAGGTCACATACCTCAGAAATTTGAATTTTCGAAGTGATTTTTGTAGATTTCAGACTGACGAAGAATATTTTTTTAGTAAGACTGAAAGTTTCGTAGGGAGGAACACTAGTAACCCTACCTGTCAAATATTTTGCTCCAAAAGTAACTAACTATGTATCATTAATTTTTTCTCCTCGAGATAACCGTGGTCATAAAAATGAACAATCTGAATGTTTGCTCCGCCCACAGCTATTTATACCCACGCTCCCGGTTTAACAACTAAGTTGTTATGTAGCTGAAATACTGTGAAGGTTGGCATTAAATACCAATCAATCTGTCAATACTTTTAAGAGGATATTTGAACATGTACACTTTTTCAATAGGGTAAATAAACTTTTTAGGAATAATGTACCTGCTTGTATAATATACATACTAAGCAATTAAATCTGTTGGTATATATTTCTATATTTCTGGTTTAACTTGAATAGACTACTCATGTTTATGTTAATATTTAATTCTTCAGATTAACATTATTTGTTTTTTAACTATATTCTTTAATGAAATATTGTTACATTTTGTGGTATCAATAACAAAATATTTCTGAATGATTTAGATCTATCAAAATGTATTTACATATGTTTAATAGTTAATGAATAAAATTATATACTTTAATGAAATATTGTCATGGTTTTTATTTTCATGTCCTTTTTAAATTAGAATTTTTTTTAATTTAAAAAGAATTACATTGTTAGTAAGAAAAGATATGGATGTAAATGAACATGAAAGACTATTCAACATTACACTTAGACATAAATTCAAGTAAAGGAACAACACTTTCACTGCTGTCCTACAATTTACAGTCACAGTAGGCCCTACTGAATCTATGAACAAAATTCATACCCTAAAATGAGTGTGAAACGGCCCCTTAGCATGCAGTTGAGTGGCACTCTTTATTTCTGCAGATAATTGCCGATTGTTTTCAAGGAGTACCTAGAGACAACCACCGACCTGTCAGAAATTTCTGAAACTTTATCACATAAAGTTGCATTCAGTACGCTTGGCAATGGGCAAAAATCAAACTGACAAACTTTCGCAGTTAAATACACTGATTGCATGTACATGTAAGATGTCAATCCATATACCATATGATCACAACCATGACCTTCATAAAACAGGAAAAACTTGGCATCTTACTATTTTGAACATGTGTTTTCACTTTCGATTTTCTATTTTTTTGTTAAGAATTCATGTTGTCATACCTCTGCTTTGTATTTTGCCCCTCTGTTTATTATATTCTTGCCATGTTCATGCAATACATGTGTAGGTGATTTTATGTTTGTCTCTCAATTGTGATATTGTCACAAATGACAAAGGATATTTGTCGTAAACACTTTCCGGTCCTATCCTCATTCATGACTTATCACAGGGTTTGTAGCTAGAGTAACACGATGGGTGCCACTAGTGGAGCGCCTGAGTTCACCCACGGTTTTTCTTAAATTGATCTTATCTGAAATCATTGAACAATTTGACAGCAAACTTATATAATTAGAAATCCAAGATGGCCTTCATTGCAGGACAATAGTTATAATACAGGAAACTATGAGAAAACGAAAATATAACAATAAACTTGATTGAACCCAATCTATGTCTGAATAAAGGTTGGACTGATCCTTACTTTTGACCATTGTGTTATCTGATCTTCTTAGATATACAGATTCTCTGATTGCCCCTTTGGTATCTTAGATATACAGATTCTCTGATTGCCCCTTTGGTATCTTAGAAATACAGATTTTCCGATTGCCCCTTTGGTATCTTAGATACAGATTCTCTGATTGCCCCTTTGGTATCTTATATAGATATACAGATTCTCTGATTGCCCCTTTGGTATCTTAGATATACAGATTCTCTGATTGCCCCTTTGGTATCTTAGATATACAGATTCTCTGATTGCCCCTTTGGTATCTTAGATATACAGATTCTCTGATTGCCCTTTGGTATCTTCAAACATTTCTTACTATATTTATACCCCTGCAAACAAAGTTTGGGGGGTATATAGGAATCACCCTGTCCGTCCGTCCGTCCATGTACCTTGTAAGCACAACTCCTCCTAAACCGCTTATTGGATTTTTATGAAACTTTACACATTTGTAGTACACTACAAGCAGATGTGCATGAAGGAATATGGTTGCTGTCCAAAATTTAAAAGGAGAAATAATTCAACTTATACTTTCACGAAAAGGAGGGGCATGTACCTTGTAAGCGCAACTCCTCCTAAGCTGCTTATTGAATTTTTATGAAACTTTACATAGTTGTAGTACACAACCTGCAGATGTGCATGAAGGAATACCGTTGCTCACTAAAATTTAGAAGGGGAGATAATTCAACTTATACTTTCACGAAAAGGGGGGGTCATGTACCTTGTAAGTGCAACTCCTCCTAAACCACTTATTGGATTTTTATGAAACTTTACACAGTTGTAGTACACAACCTGCAGATATGCATGAAGGAATACCGTTGCTGTCTAAAATTTAGAAGGGGAGATAATTCAACTTATACTTTCACGAAAAGGGGGGGCATGTACCTTGTAAGTGCAACTCCTACTAAACTGCTTATTGAATTTTTATGAAACTTCACACAGTTGTAGTACACAACCTGCAGATGGTGCATGAAGGAATACCGTTGCTGTCTAAAATTTAGAAGGGGAGATAATTCAACTTATACTTTCACGAAAAGGGGGGACGTGTACTTGTGGCGACCCCTAGATGTATGTTCTTGGTTAGATTATTTTGGAGATGGGATGTTGTCTCCTTGACATAACTCCATATCCGTTCATTTTACATAGGCAACTTGCTAATATACCTGTATTTCAAAGTTTGAACACCATAGTATTGCAAGTGGGGGGGTATTCACTCAGTGAGGTCACTCGCAGTTCTAGTTCCATTTTGTGTGTCAAGTTGAAATCAAATATGTCTTAACCATTACACAAAAGATTTAACATAGTACTCAATGAATTTATAATCATTTTTATTTAAAACCAGTATCTCCTTTGACAGCCTATTTTAGTTGGAATGTTCATTGGATGTATATTTTATGCATTGATCAGAAATCTAATATGGCCATCAGCTTTTAACAAAGTTTTCATTAGAAATATTCCAGAATCACCAGCATATGGAGTTTACATTTCACAACTCGTTCATTATTCTAGAACTTGTGCCCATGCCAGTACAGTGATTCTCTGGACAGAGCTCAGCTGCTGACGCAAAAGCAATTCAAACAAGACTACCTTGCTCCTAGGTTGAAGTCATCGCTACAAAAATCCGACCGTTGTCATCACAATCTTGTTAACCATTACGAAATATCCATATCTCAAATGACAATGGATCTTTTACTTTTTACATAGATGTTTTCTTTCCTCTATCAATACCAAGACATTTACCGGACTATATATGAGTAACACGACGGATGTCTTATAAGAAGCAGGAACTGCTTATCCTTCGCAAGAACCTGCGATGGGGTCCGTGTCACTCATTTGTTTTAGTTTTTTGTGTTGTCCTATTAAGTGTCTTTACATTCTGAGTTCCGTGTTGCGATATCCGTTACGAATTCCGCATAAACACGATGTTCGGTTCATCTTTACCTCCAGTTTGTAGGAGTGATCATGTCTTATTTACGTTATTTGTGTTTGTTTGCGCATAGTGGTGTCCAACACATATTGTGTTGTTTCTTCTTTCTTCGTCTTGTGTACCATATGTTGCCATTTTATCTGGATTGTCCATTTTTGATTCGGCGTTCTCTAACGTTTATTTCAATGAATAGTGCTATTGTACTCTATATGTATATTGTCATTCATTGTTTATGCGTATGATCTTGCTAAAAAGAAACGAATTTGTGCAAATTTGTTTGTATTGTTTGTCTATATCTGTATTGCCGTCGTAGGAAGTGTTGGGATCCAATTAATTGATTTAACCCTGCAACACTTTAGTGACTACTACGTATTAACCAAGACAGGACATGCAATAGTAGTGTACTACGTATTAACCAAGACAGGACATGTACATGCTATAGTGTACTACGTATTAACCAAGACAGGACATGCAATAGTGTACTACGTATTAACCAAGAAAGGACATGCAATATTGTACTACGTATTAACCAAGACAGGGCATGCAATAGTGTATACTACGTATTAACCAAGAAAGGACATGCAATAGTGTTCTACGTATTAACCAAGACAGGGCATGCAATAGTGTACTACGTATTAACCAAGAAAGGACATGCAATAGTGTTCTACGTATTAACCAAGACAGGGCATACAATAGTGTACTACGTATTAACCAAGACAGGGCATACACTAGTGTACTACGTATTAACCAAGACAGGACATGCAATAGTGTTCTACGTATTAACCAAGACAGGGCATACAATAGTGTACTACGTATTAACCAAGACAGGGCATACAATAGTGTACTACGTATTAACCAAGAAAGGACATGCAATAGTGTACTACGTATTAACCAAGACAGGACATGCAATAGTGAAAATGCTCAAAACAAATCAGCATTGTAATATACAGATTCAAACTTATAGATTGAATGGGTGTATAGTATAATGGTATAAATCCAAAGCAATCTGACTTCTCAATTTCAATTATTGCAGATTTCTATAAGTATATATAGTCATTGACTACACATTGACATGGCTTGTGGAGGGAGATCTGTTCTGTTTTCGTACTGGATACGTTCAACAAGTTAACAATTTTATTTAGAATATCAATTACACAAATTGAGTTGAGACATATTGGTTTACACATTGATTGTTTTAACCTTTTTTAAACAAGGTTTTAACCTGACAATGGTGATTATGTTATCATCAATAATACAGATGAACCCGCATCCATAAAGCACTTAAAACAAAAACACAAAGACAAGACAAAAATGTTACTCCATACCACAAAACGTTCTTGTGTGACTCATAAATAATCTTCACTTGACAACAGACAGATGTTGTTTTACGACGGACACATTTCCAACGATTCTCGATTGACTCTCTATTAAAATATTGTATGATTCATAAACAACAGTTTTCATTATAGCTTTTCGTTTTTTTTCATGCGCCTTTCTTGATTTTTGATCATAAAGTTTCATTAAAATCTGACTATATTTATTATATGGTATCTATTTTTATAGTATGTGGAACGTCTTCTTCCGTACTATTCTTTTTGAAACTTCTTTTAAACATTTTTTCACGCATTAAGTCATTCTTTTGTGAAAACCTATTATCGTCATACCTATTAAACCGATTTTTCTCGCTATGTCTAAAGGCTAGCGTTCCTTGCTTCCATTTTCTATGGATATTTTCAAGTCGATCCTCAAATATTTGTTGAAGCAGCGGAATGTTAGGGTCAGTGTTACCACGACTAGATCGCTTCTTTTTATTTGGTTCGGATTTAATGGTCCCGTCCGGAGTTGGTGGCAGAGATGGAAGTTCGTCATATTGTTCTTCCGGCATATTATATGTTGTAACAGTTGCATCATCATCGTCATAGTCGGGAGGCAAATCGTCATAATCTGGAGCTGGTTCCATTCTCTGCAAGCGTTGAGCTTCATTAACGACAAAACGGACAAAGTCCTCTTCCGTTTGAACAGTCTTAAACCAATCTATTCTCGTACTGGACATCAAATGAAGGAATGTGCCCCAACGATGCATAAACATGCTTAAGAATTGCAGTGTGATGGCAATTGCAAATACCGACAGGAAGATGAGTGATAACGGTTCATACTTCTGAATGATGTAGAAATTCTTCAACTCGTCTTCCATTGATTGTAATTGTAGTGTGATGATTGTCCATAGAAAGTTTATCATACAATAAATGAAAACCACGTTGTTCTTTAGAGTTATAAGATCTTGTTTGATTTTCTCTTTATGTTGTTTGTCTTCAACGATAGGGTGAAGATATTTCTTTATCATGAATCTCCAAAAGTCAGTCTCATCTCTTGACAAGTATCGCACTGGTCCTTTACCCAAACAATCAAGTTGTAACCAGTATGGATGATCGGGGTCTGGTTCCCACCCAGGGGGTACCACATCTTCAACCACCATTTGCATGGACGAATTCTTAGATTGAACTGAATTTTGACTATGGCGAGATACAGACCTTTCTAGCTGATTATTTTCGTCAGTTTGACAAGATGTTGATACCATTGTTTCAGTTGTCTTTGTACCCAGAAAGGTCTTTAACAAAGCTCTAGCATCACTAATTAAGTTTGTTACTCCAAGACGATTAAGTAGACTTTTACTTTCTTTTTTCTTCTTTTTCTCTTCTTCTTTACGTTTTTGTTCTTCCTCTTCTTCTTTTGTCAGTTTCTTTGGTGTTTCTCTTGTCCCCCATGATACGTTATTCAAATTACATAGATAGAAAATCGTCAACAGAATAAACGTTGATGGTACGACCATGAAGTACAAGGCTCCATATATGAGGCAGAAAAATTCTTGTGGGTGAAGAATTCCCGCAATGATGAAAATTGACGTAAGACCAGTGAGAAAGACCACATTAGGGCTTCCAAAGTTCTCCGTAACAATACTGACAATTGTCCCTACTGTCGCTATCATCATTATAACTGCATATAAAGCTGTTATAGCGGCGCCGGCCAATATCTGTACGTCGCTCTTCGTGGTTAAGCAGATTACAAGATAAACTACAACAGGAGCAAGTGACAGAAGGTACGATTCGAAGATATCCAATTTCAAGACCGAGTGGTAGGCACCAGTTATCATTAAAATGACAGTTGATGGTGCAATTATTGTAGATGACATTAGAACAAATTGGTACAACATATATGGTCGACTGATGTTGTCGTTGATACGAACTGTATCCCTCCATGATGATAATAGGTCCATCATATTAGCAAGGGTTGATGGAGACCATCGGCGACGTTGATTGAAAAATTCATTGAACGTTTCTGGGGCAAATGTCAACGCGTCAGAACCAGCACAATAATCGATTCGATGACCTTGCTGAAGCATGAGGGTACATAGCCATCTGTCTTCTCCTGCAATGTTAAATACAATTGTTAGCTATGCTTGATTGAAATCGGTATTAAACTTTAATTAGAATATGCTTGGTTACGTATTTTGCACAGTTTTATTATACACTCTCTATTTGGCTTTGTAATAAGAGTGACCTCCAGATATACGGACGAGTTCAAGCCCTAAAGATCTGTCACATGTCTAATTGTCTGTTGGATAAACAACATTGGAAACACAAATCAATATTTAATATCTCATCATTTACCATCGAAGACCTCTGACTGTGTGATGTAGCAGAACAGCATATTTAAAGCTTTGTTCTATATAACTTTTACCGGATTTCACATTGATTTTGTGCATGTTCTTTACATCCGATGCATTTCAGGTAAATTCTGTAACAATTAACTTGTGCACAACAAGTTTGTACAAGACAAAGATTTCCTAAATGTAACTTATTTTTTTACTAACCTTGTTCAAATTGTATGTAGTGTCTAGCCTCTGTTGGTTTTGTTGTGTACATTTTCAATACATTGTCGTCCATAATTGCTGATCCTCTGAATAAACTGAAACACCCGGGGCAACAAAGTACACAGCCAAACACATGCTCTGCAGCCTTTTGAAGCCAATGACCAACAGCGTATTCAAATTCCTGATACCATACCATTGGACCTGAATAGTGGAAAATGCACTAATTTTTAAACATCTAATGCAAGTAATAGCCTCCATGTACTGTACGTTGTAGAAAAAACTCGACTGCTGTTAATTACATACATTGAATCACAATACATTTTCTGTCTTAATTACTCGATCTTTAGTTTTATATGTATGTTTTGTCGATCGTTGTTTGTCCTTTTGTACTTTTCCTTTTGGCCATTGTGTTGTCTGTTCTTCTTCGATATACGGTTTCTGATTGCCCCTTTGGTATCTTCAAACTCTTCTTAATTAAATGAACATTAAATGTTTTCATTTTAGTACAATTTTCTGATATAAAATCGTCATTAATTGAACTTCATAGAAAATTACAATTGTGTCACATACAGTAAATCTGATATTATCGCGGCATTTCAACGAATTCAACAAAATTGAGATCCTTTGTCAGTAATAATTACAAACGACGATATTGATGGTTTATTGTTCGCACAAATGACGATATTGATGGTTTATTGTTCGTACAAACGACGATATTGATGGTTTATTGTTCCCATGGATATTTGGAATCGTTAATTCACTTTCAATGTTTCTACTTTTCTGTGTTAAATTTGAATATTATTAGAATATGACTATACAATGTTTGACGTATTTCACATCAAATTCAACACCAACCTGAGCCAATCGGATGAATTCTGCCACATACAGCTCCTACTTTTCTATTTTTCTTCATTCGGTCTATCAACAATTTAACTGCATCAGGTTTAAAATCGACATCTCCATCCAGCGTCAAAAGAAACGTATTCTCTGCCTGCAAACATCCAACATTTTAGTTCGTGAAATTTCATTGCATTTACTATTACATTCTACTTAACAAATTAACATCACAAATATTCTGGAGCATCTGAGTTCATCCCCGATATTAAATGGGGTCTTTATTTTTCCGTTTAGTGTTTTGTCGATATTGTTTGTCTTTTAGTCCTTCTTCTATTGGTCATGCAATGTTTCTCCTTCTTCTTCGATTAATGACTTCTGATTACCCCCTTTGGTATCTTCAAACTTTTCTTAATAATTATAGATTCTATGAATAAGACCAGTCATATATTAGTAACATGACTTCACAGGAAATAAATGCTAAGTTCTTTATTGTGGTAATGCCAAGAATACAAATATATTATTCAGTTAATATGCTTCATAAGTTTGTGCTTCACATCACTAAAACAATATGCTTCATAAGTTTGTGCTTCACATCAATAAAGTAACGTAATTCATCAGTTAATATGCTTCATAAGTTTGTGCTTCACGTCAATAAAGTAACGTAATACACCATACTTACTTGATCGTATTGTTCAGCGTTCATTTTTGTAAACAACGATTTGATTGGTCGTGACCTTTCCTTTTTCTTTGCCTTATTCTTCTTCCTCTGTCTGACCTTTGACATCGAACTTTCCTTTTCCATTTCTTCAAGTAACATTTTGTCAGCTTCATAAGCTCCAAACAGTTTGAATCCAAGTATGTAATAAAGATACATCACCTACAAAGATCATACGTTTACAGCATATTTCACATCTTATAAACTAGGAAGTTTATCAGTATGTGTCTGTGTGTTTTATAACAAACCATAAGAGGAATCTGACTATCAATTTGCATTGTTGGTACGCAACATGAAACTAACACTTCCTGTATATAGCAAACATTTGCCGTTATTCCTGCATACAGTGTAGCAGTCAATATGTTCTATCACCAATTACGGTATGTTAAAATATAAATGCAGTTGAATGCAGTTCACGTCAAAATGTTCAAATTAAAGTATCTTTAAAAGTAAGCATTCATTATCTTTGTAGGGTATTACAATTCAATGTTGTATTATCCTCTTTTATTAAAACGATATTCAAAATATATTACAATATGTAAAGTTTAGTTCACACTTAGTGACATATATTCAAACGGATGAAAAAATAAATAAAGAAAATCATGAGAAATGGAACAAGAGACAATGCTTTATAGTAATATATTATGCAAATACAGTAATACAAGTCTAACAAGAGGATGAACGCATATTGAACTTTTTTTTTATTATCTTATATTGTATATAGCCATGCACATTTTATATTTTAGACGTGCAAATATATGAAATAAAAATGAAATGATCACTTTGTTTGGATATGTCATAATTTCAAATAATTACATAGAAAACACATAATAACAGATACATTGTATATGAAATTATTAATGTAATGCTCCGTTCAGTATGTCATTTCATATAAACAGAAATACAAATGGGTACCTGTGACCATCTCTTTCGGTGTCTCATCTTATTTTTATCTTTCATATGAACATGGAGTTTAGTATGTCCAGGCATTGTCCAGATAAGCTTTCCGCCATACGGTGTTGACACCTTTTCTGGTGACGACAGAATTACAGGACCCTTGACAACAGATCTATGGAAAAGTTAAAACAATACAAAATCAGTATGATAATATTGTCGACAAAAGACAAGACTGAGATAAGAAACAAATCGATGACTACAAAGCCAGGATATCGGTCTTTAAACAATGATTTGGGTATATAGTTTGCTGATTCTCATTTTGCTGATTCTCATGACCCCTTTGACATCTTCAAACCTTTCTTTTTTCAAACAAAAATAAGTGTTATTTCATTTTTCTACTTTCCCCTTATTTAACAATTTAAATTGTATTGTGTTTTTGCTTCATTCATTCGAATGCCATCTAGTTTTTAAGGAAAATCAAATGGCATTTATGGAGCATGAAAATGTATACGAATGCTTTGCCATGTCAACCTTAATTAATCAATCAGTTTGTGTGTACAACGTAAAGAAAATGTAATTAGTGTGTATGCCCAACATATGAATGCTTTAGTAATTAATCTTTAAATGAAGATAAATAGGTTATAAAAAAGTCACGAATCGGGACTGAATAAGACTATAATGATATGTCGTTACAAACACATTTGATGGACATATGTTCTATGTATATTTCTGGCTCATTGGTTTGCCTTCAATTGTGACAATACAAATGACATACAGTCGTCATGGATTGTAATGTCTCAGAATATTTCGTATAGGAGAATGTCCAAGTAACTCTCCATTCCTTAAAAATAATGGAGCCGAGGCCCATTGTTTTTAAGGAATGGAGAGATACGAGGACATTCTCCAACTTACAATCCACCCATTGTACTTTATACATTTTATTAATTAATAATCTTGTAGCAAAAAAAAGTCTGTGTAATTGAATATGATTATGTAAAGCCAATAATTTTTTTGTTATTCACTTTTGCAATTTTAAACAGGTTGAGGTTTTTGACCTTTAAACTCTAGCTCCTCCCCTGTCCACATTTTTCATAACTCTCCATTCCTTAAAAATAATGGAGAGTTTAGACAATAGATTTACATCACAGGTGGATTTTAATGGCAGGTAAAAGACGACTTGCATTAATACAATAAAATATTTAAACAACATTATTAAGAAAAAACAGCTCGAACGTGCTAAAGTGGGCCACGGGTCACTGTAATCGGCCGGCTGTATCGAGAAACAGATACGGTGTTGAAAAAACTGTTGATACTCATAAAATATTGATAAATGCAATACAATTTTATGTTTGTCTTCAAGAAATATGATAGACAAAACCATGTGTCCGAAAGGTGATTTCTCATGGTCCTAAATTCAGAGAACCTCAACACATCAATTGGAAACATAATTTCAAGATAATTATGGATGCTGTTGAAGATTATGCCAGAAGGTGGATAAAGAGAGAAGTAGACCAAGATCCTGAGTTAGAGTCCTTGTCAGACTGGGTTAGAACAATTAGGTCTCTAGTACAAGGTCGGATTCACAAACTCAAAATATGTGTTAATAGTCGACCTAAGTCTGTATTTAAAGACCAAGAAGCTGTTAAGTGTCTTTCCTCTCTTCATGACAAATATGTTATCGTTCCTGCGGACAAGGCTTCCAACAATATCGTGTTTGTATGTAAATCTTATTACTTTGAATGCCTAATCAACGAATTAGGCATAAATAGCAACACCTCTAGTAATACCACATACAAACCAACTTCGTTCGACAAAGATGAAATCCAGCTAACCACAGATCATTCATGACCTCTTTAAACATTCCCTCTGGTAAAGAGTCTTAGGATTTACCCTATTTATATTGGATACCTAAACTCCATAAGACACCATACAAAGAAAGGTGCATAGCGGGATCATCAACTTGTTCGACGAAAGAATTGTCTATTCACCTGACAAAGATTCTGTCTGCAGTAAAAGAGGGACAACAGAAATATTGTGAAATTGTTTACTCGCGTAGTGGCATAAATCACATGTGGATTTTGAAAAACTCTAAAGATCTTTTGGATAACCTGAAATCAAGATATTTCTCTCAGGTATCCTTCATCAAAACTTTTGATTTTTCAACTCTATATACCACCCTACCGCATGACAAATTAAAAACCCGCTTAAAAGAAACAATTCATAAAGCTTTTAGTCATAGAAACTATGGCTCAAAATTTGTTGTGTTAGGCTACAATTCCACATATTTTTCAAACAAAATTCAAAAGGTAAAACATGCTACTCCGAGGAACAAGTGATCAGTATGCTGGAGTTCCTCATCGATAACATATTTGTCTCCTTTGGAGGGACACTGTTTCAGCAGGTCGTCGGCATACCAATGGGTACGAATTGTGCCCCTCTTCTAGCCGATTTATTTTTATACTCATATGAGTCGGAGTTTTTTAAAAGCTTGTAAAAGATAAGAAGATTCATGAGGCTAGAGCCTTTAATTTCACATACAGGTATATTGATGACGTTTTATCTATCAATAATTCTAGATTTGCAGAATTTCTTCCATTGATATATCCTCCAGAGCTGGAAGATAAAGAGACCACCGATACAGCTTCGTCCGCATCATTTTTGGACTTATACCTCGAATTTGACGACAGTGGTCAACTCAGTACTAAAATTTATGATAAGCGGGACGACTTCAATTTTAAAATCATAAATTTTCCAAAACATGTGCAGCAATATACCAGCTTCTCCTTCATATGGTGTTTACATCTCGCAATTGATTCGCTATGCAAGGGCCAGTAGCAATTATTCTGATTTCCTGAAACGTCATCTTCATATGAGAAACAGGCTACTGGACCAGGGCTATACAAAGATTCGCCTTATTCGATCTCTTAAAAAGTTTATATTCCGATACCAAGATCTTGTCGAAATATATTCCGTCTCTGCAGAAAAAATTATAAGCGATGCATTTTCATATAGTGAAAATGTATAAAGATAAAGAAGTCAACAAATGTCAAGGATATTTTTTTTGTCAATGTGTGACGTAAAAATATTTTTGACATTTACGTCACCGAATATGGTACTGCTTTGACAACTATTTTACCTATTTTGTTCCTGTATTTAAATACTGCTATAGTGACAGCCGGAACCTTTGAACCGTAATGAGAGCGGGAGGTTTGGCGCCTTAAAATCTGATTCAACCCACCATTTCTTTAGAAATGCCTGTACCAAGTCAGGGTCATTACGGTTTTCACAGTTTTCCGGTTGTTGACTGATTTGTCTGTTTATATAATTATGAGTTTTGACTTTCCCTTTGTAAGATTGTTCGGAGTTCAGTAATTTTGTTATTACCCTTATTTATGACGAAATATCTCCAATTTCTATGTAAATTTACGAGTTGAAGTTGCGGCTGTATCGAGAAACAGATACGGTGTTGAAAAAACTATTGATACTCATAAAATATTGATAAATGCAATAAAATTTTATGTTTGTCTTCAAGAAATATGATAGACAAAACCATTTGTGAAGTTTTATGACGAAATATCTTCTATTTCTATGTAAATTTACGAGTTGAAGTGGGGAAACACCCACAGGTAATTTTAGCGGTGTATTTTTATCTTTGACAAGAATAATGAGCGTCCTGATTGGATGACCGATTTAAAACACACTGACTCCGCATGGTAAAAAGATGCATGTACAAGAAATCTATGTTATATTTATTCATTTGTTTGATTCTGGAATATTGTTGATCATTGATTTAAACAAGAAAAAAGGGAAAAAGGGGGGGGGGGGATTTTATTTGTGAATTTTACAGTTAAATAAATGTTATGTTTCGACAGTTTAAAGAGAAAAATAAAAATGTGTTGCGACTAAAGTTTAAATCAGCGTTAAAAATTGAACAAATATCAGTGGTTTTGTAAATGAGATTTATTTTAAATAGAAAATCTGAATTTATTATCTATTAATTTATTATTAATGATACAATTTTATATCCATTGGGAGGGAGAGGGGGGCTATAATGAAAATTTGAAATAAAAACACAGGACCGGACTTTGAGCAAAAATAATAATCCAGGATTAATATTTTATTAAAAAAATCCAGGACCCCTCTGTACATGAATCTTTTTTTTTTTTAAAGTTAATAATATGAAATATTGACATCCACACTTTCCTTTTGGACAGCACATTTCTGTGTCCACACTTGTACTGATATAAAAAAAAAAATGTTTAATATTCTTTTGAAATCTAACGTAATATAAAATAACTGAAATATTGTTGAAAGTGGCGTTAAACACCATAAACCAAACCAAATATAGCATAATATAATAAATAAATGAAAACGCCATTAATTTCGTCAAACGATAGAATTTTTAATGGACATTAGATAGATTGATTGATTGATTGATTGATTGATTGATTGATTATTGTCTAACGCCAAGTGAGCAGTAATTTCAGGACGAACATTAGATAAAAACTAATTCACTACGATTTTTGTTTACTATCTACTAAATTGACTTTAACTTTAGTTGTTAAGGAATAAGTGTTTATGTTTTCCCCTGTAATGCCAATTTAAAATAAAAAATAAAATATTTCTTAAAGATATTAGAAAACGGTTAAAATAACAAATGATGGTCACCAAACGGTTAACGTTACTTATCGTATGTTTATATCGGATGTGTATGTACTTTCTTTGCCTTAGTTAGTATTCTAGAATAGCAAACGATTATGAAAACTGTAATAAATCATTCAATCATGTTCTTATACATAGTATAACGTTGTCTGGTTATTAATACTAGAAATGTTAAGGGCGTAATCCGGAACAAAGTTCAGCAAAAAAAGATAATTGAGGATTCATATCATGTACTCAGAAAAACACCTTTTAGTGTAAGATGTACAATCATTTGTTGTAAAGTTTGTGACAAAGGAAAATGAATAATAAGTACATAATCATTAACATATCTTCTTTTGTTTGATATTACAAGTTAACATGCAGTGTTTTTGTTGATGTAATATAATTCTATTAGACAATAAATATCACAAATAGATCCCCAATATGATAGAAAACAAACATCATTTACTCATATATGACATCATTTTTAAAGTTAAGTGTTATTTATATATATGAATATCAATATTGTGAGATTATAAAAAGCTGTCGCTTTATGTTATTGTAAGAATTTTCAAAACGAAAGTAAACGTTACGGGATCATGGTATATATTGTATCTTAAAGTTGTACATGTTAATTTTCTTTTCTTCAAACGTCTGTCTTAATGATAAATATGTTTATTTTTTGGATATAATAATTGTATTTGTATTGTATCATGATCTGATGAATTATTTATTGTATATATTCTTACATGTTATATGTTGCACGACATTGGTCAATTATATTCCGGTATAAAGTTACAAATTTAGAAAGGGTGATTAACTAGCATTTCTTGGGGTTAGATAGTTCAAATATGTTAAGCAAATATTCTGTATATCATGATTTACAAATCCACAGATTATATATACCCTGTGGTATTACATAACTTGTAATCAGTTTTATATATTCATTATATGTCTATATCAACTTGATCAGAGGTTTACAGAACGTCATCATGGCCGCTAGAGCTTTTATGACGTCAATATTGCTAACCGAAGCTATCGCTTCTTTGACGTTGCTTCCGATTCTGCTATCAGCGGATCGTCACATACCTTTTAAGCTTAAATATTAAAATGCACGATCACAGATGAAGGTAAGGTTACATGAATACCAACGGGATGTTGTTAGATATCAAGAATATCGCCAAAGAAGAAAAAATAAAAAGATAAACATCTAATTTCAAACAAAATAGATAATTGCGCATGATATAATGATTATCCACATGTGACCGTAAATCGGTCAGTTAAGACATTTCCTTATGATTCTCATTCAAATTGGTATTTATCTCAAAGATATATGCCATGTCTACTTGGGCACTTAAGCCAAATAAAATACCAAAACATCGCTTAATTTGATGAGGAAATGTCGGCTCGTTGACCTTTTTTGTTTGCATATGTTTTGTAATGGCGCCCAAGTCACGTTACCTGAAATCGGTCAACCATAAAATCGTCACGTGGAACACAAATAGGCCTAGGAGATTGTATTTTACAATATTTTTTAATTTACTTTTTCTATATTTCCCCATTTTTTCATTAATTTGTATTTGCTGTCACTTGTTTTCAGCAGATAATTATTTTACAAAAATGAACGCTGAACAATACGATCAAGTAAGTATGATGTATTACGTTACTTTATTGACGTGAAGCACAAACTTATGAAGTACAAACTTATGAAGCATATTGTTTTAGTGATGTGAAGCACAAACTTATGAAGCATATTAACTGAATAATATATTTGTATTCTTGGCATTACCACAATAAAGAACTTAGCATTTATTTCCTGTGAAGTCATGTTACTAATATATGACTGGTCTTATTCATAAAATCTATCATTATTAAGAAAAGTTTGAAGATACCAAAGGGGTAATCAGAAGTCATTAATCGAAGAAGAAGGAGAAACATTGCATGACCAACAGAAGAAGGACTAAAAGACAAACAATATCGACAAAACACTAAACGGAAAAATAAAGACCCCATTTAATATCGGGGATGAACTCAGATGCTCCAGAATATTTGTGATGTTAATTTGTTAAGTAGAATGTAATAGTAAATGCAATGAAATTTCACGAACTAAAATGTTGGATTTTTGCAGGCAGAGAATGCGCAGTGGAATGTAAACAAACACAGGATATGCAAATTATCCATTACGGACTGTGTTTTTCTGGAAATATTTGACTTTGATTATTAAGTCAAAATGGTAGTAGTAAAATGGCGCCATTTAAGCACCAAAACCTATAGATATATTTTCTTATCTGTTTAAATCTCATTGTTGTCTTGATCAAAGTGAAAGTAAATCCATTATCTATTTCTGGACGCAGTTTGCAGGATAAATAACGTCATCGACATCTGAACTCGCGTGACAGTGAATTCCAAAATGGTGACCGATTTCAGGTGTTGACCGATTTTAACGGACGAGAGGATATATACTATGCATGAAATTCATTAAAAAAAGGGGGAAAAAGGTATCAATCAATATAAAGAGTAAACTAATCACTAACCATGCGCATAGATTTATTGCATCACGCATATATCATTTTGTTATTTATGTTTTACAACACAAACGTGAATATTACATGTACACTTAGGCGACAAAGTATTTCATATTTTGTGTACGCAACGTCACGCTACCAGATAAGAATGTGCTTCGGTTGCCTATAACTTTATTGGTATTTATCATTATGTTACTAAATTTAGACACAATAATTTCCAAAATATGACGTGTTAGTGACGAAATTTCCACGTGCGTACATAAAACGTAAACGCTACAAAGAGGGAGTTTCCAACATGTCTAGAAAAACAAAAGAGGTGAGCCCTGACTAAAAACGGCAGGTATTACGGCTACACCAGAGTGGATTAAAAAAAACAGAAATCGGAAAAATCATTGGATTTAGTCGATCTGCAGTGTCTAAATTTTTAAAAAGATTTGATCAATGGAAAAATAGAGAAAACAAGCCGCGAACAGGTCGACCCAGATCTACGAGCAAGCAAGGTGAGCGTACATTGATAAGGCTTGTTAAACAGGATCGGAGAAGACGCTTACGCGATTTAATGAATGAATTTAGTCAGTCTGTTTCAGTTCCGATTTGTAAAAGACCAATTCAAAGATGATTGAGTAATTTATGGTTTTCACAAGAGATTTGTTGCGAAAACACTGACGATTTCGTTGAAAATAAAACAAATCGTGTGCGGTGGTGTCGAAATAGACTACACTGGACAATACAAGAACAATGGAATAAAATAATATTTTCAGATGAAATTTGGTGCTAACTAGGGAAAAATTCATATGTGTATGTGTGGTGAAAAGCAGAAGAAAAGTGGAACACGCAATCTTTAGGACTGTATGGAAGTCCCGTGTGTCTAATGTTTTGGGAGTGTATTTGTAAAGATGGGGTTGGTACAATCACAAATGTAGAATGAAATATTAACTCGGCTAAGAACATAGATATCTTTGACAAAAAATATTTTGCCAGTCGTTTTGAAATTCGAAAATTATCAGTGGATTTCCCGAGATGTCAGCGCCAACTACCCCCTCCCCTCCCCCCCCCCCCCCTGCTACATCAGTCCGTACAGACAAAATTGTAGAAAGATAACAATGATGTCGATTGTCTTGATTGGCCATCCCAATCACCAGACCTTAATATAATTGAAAATATATAAAGATTAATTAAAATACGATTACAACTGGAACAACACACAATTCATTCCAAGGGTGACATAGTCCGGGCTGTAACAAGAATTTAGTATTCCATTTCAAGTGTGTGCAATTCAAACCTATATCGATCTCTTCTAAGACGACTAAGACACGTAAGTAAAGCCAAAGGTCATGCTACTAAATACTAAGTTTGGCGAGTATAATTCTATTTATTATGAAGTTATTGTTTCTCAAACATCAACAAACTGCAACCGTTTAGCTTAGCGTGACGTCGTAAATGTGAAATACTTTTGTCACATAACTGTACGTGCATATATACAATGATCAAAGCTTTCATATATTTACCTTGCAGCATCTTCCATACATTCATAAAGTTTTCGTACAAATTCGTTTGGAACATATTTATCAACAGATTCATCCAACTCGAAAGCATCATCGAAAATTATATGCACTGTAATTATAAAAATAAAAACAAAATATTGAAATATAACCGGTATGTCACACTTGTAGCGCAAATTTTTTTTTTTCTTTAATTTATATACTAAAATATTTCTAAGCAAAATCAATCAGATGCTAACTGCATCTTTATTTTTATTTAACCAACGAATTTGACAAATTATATTTTAAAACATTTAAGCCATGTAATAACATACGTATAAAACAAATATCAGTTAATAACATTGACAATTTATTTCTGCGTGTGATTTAGTTTTTATTTGAATCTAAACTATTTTATATTGTACTAATCTGAATACTGTTCTTTAGTTTACATTTGTATATAATGTTAAATAATGATGAGTAATTTGAACAACTAGAGACCATATATATATATATATATATATATATATATACTCACTTTCAAGATCGTAATAATCCGGGTCTTTTATTCTGAACTTCTCTTGTGCTAGTTTGCTGGCACAGTGTACGTAGTCTAGCCTGAAATTTATTGCGTGATAAGTTTAATGTTTCATATTGATTAGTAAAAGCGATATAGATGTAAATGTAAGTCTAATCTATTAAACCAGGTGTTATTTAAATGTAGTCGGGGTAAATACAAACACTGACAGTGCATTCTCACATTTCACATCCCTTTATACATCATTCAATGGAATTTTTTTCAGATTTCTGTATACTAATCTCTACAAATGTCATGTTTCGTGAGTGTTACTTATAGAGGTTTTATCACAATCTCAGAAATCTAAATCTTTGCATCTGTCTGACCAACGTATTTAGAAATGCATATGAGAACTGTACTTATCTTTAATCCAAAAAAGTAATTCAAAATGTACAATAACAAACGTACCTAAAAAGTGATTTCAGAAGTTGAGTCATTTCTTGACGCGTCTCGTGCCACATAGTGGCACATGCAAAAACGTGTGGCGTTGTTTTGTTGACAGTATATATATCCTCACAGTAAGTGTCGTCTCCAACGTAACGGAAGGTGTCAAACCCTGTAATCTTTATTTCTTTATCATTTCGTCTTCTACGCATTGTCAGGGTAAAATCTGGGAAGATACTCTCAAAGTGGGGTGTTATAAACAACCTTTAAAAGAAATATATGAAATATTACATGGACACAAAGGTAAACGATTAGTTTCTAAATTGAAAACTCAGCAATGATATGATACACTGTCAAGAACAAGGCTGATGGGAGTTAAAACTGGATATTCTACCATAATGATAATATAGACATATGTGCTTACTGCATTGTGTATAATTTCTATAAATCTTGCAATTTCAAGTTCATTCAAATTAATCAATTATTACAAAGACAAACAAGAAAAAATTGACCACAATGATAACTTTCAGTATTACGTTGGGTTTTTTTTAAGTTTAAACATATTTTTATTTGCTAAATATAACAAATAGGGATCGGATGCAAGTTTTTCCAACTTATGAAGTTTTCTCCCGAATACAATAATTTACAATATGGATTAGCATGCGCAATGAAATGATATAATATGTATATAATAGCATAGAGTTAAATATACAAAGAGTGATTATATACAAAAACATAGGTTTAGACAATATACGTTTACTGTTCAATCATCATATACAAACAAAACAATATAAATATATACATGTATTCCTTTGGTGATAAAGTACATCATTTAATATGAACACACAAAAAACAATGAAAGCTCATAACTCTAAATTGATTCAAATGAAATGTGGACCAGGAAATGCTATTCAATGGTAGCAATGTAAAAACACAGTGAATGGCATTTGTGAAACCTCCGTTAAAATGTAAAAAAATATCAAAACGATCAAACGATAAGTACATAAAATTAAAAAAATAAGATTGACATAAATGTCTTAGGTATGGCTACGAAAACACATACCCATTCAATTTACTGACTTGCACATTTATTAACTAACATTTTCCATGAAGTTTGTACTTTCTGTTTCATTAGTTCACTCATTTTTCTAAATGATATTTTATCTTTGCTCTTCTCTAATTCAATACTTACTTTTCTATTTTCGCCATCCTTTCGCACTGCGGAAACCATATATGTGATACAGTTATGGCGTATGACAACCACAGAAGTACTGCAGATATCAATGGAATCAGCAGAGAATACATGTCTAACTGTGGACAGAACCATCCTCCTACATGCCAGTGAGCAGGGAGAAACTGGTAGGAACATTGAAAGAAAATCAATACCAGAGCCATCGGTGGTGCTAGAGTCAATGGTAGAGCAAATGCGGCCTTCTGCATGTGAAGTTTACAAGCTAATCCAGCGAGATAAGTACAGATAATACCAGATCCTAACTGAATGAACATTAAACTATACGATACACCTACTTCTTCTCCTTTCGATGGAAATTCACTTGTTGTGGCATTAAATTCTCCTGATGCTGGTAACACTAAAGCACTGTTATGAGTTAAAAACGTGGACAGAAAAAAACATAATCCAATTTTGAAAGGTCCAATTAGCACGTATGATGTTTCGCGCACATCTTGTAAAATAGAACGCCATTGCTTGAACGGTATTGTAATTTTTCCAAATACTGTCCATTCTCCAGAAACATAATTTTCCCACCATCCTATTGATATTAGCACGAGTGAAACTGGTAGTTCCCATTCTCCACCACCCTCACATATCACGAAAGTTTTGGTGAAATGTGTGGTATTATGCCCTTGTAGCAATGTGTGGTTCCCTTCACGCATAAATTCACCGATTGTGAAGAAGGGTATAGCTGACACTTGTATTAAAAATGCACCAATGTTCATAATTATACTGACGATTTCACCTATGCTAGGATTCGGCCGTTGTTGATGAACTATAACTTTTAATAAGCTTGGAATTTGACAGACTGCAAATGTTATTACTAAACCTCTAAAGAAATCTGTTGATGGTAGTACTTTAAACAACAGTAAACATATACCAAACGTTTGAAGTCCTTCAAACAACAGAAGCTGAAATAAAAAAGAACAATATATCAAAATGATTATAAAATTAATGTAAATTAGATAGCAATATGTAATCTTACTGACAATACATTGCTACGTCTGCTATGGTGAGCAGTATCCATTTACTAGCAATTTATTGTACTATCTACTGGCCAACTGTGGGGGATCAAATATATTGAATTACAACACAGCTGCGTTTTCTGCTGCACGATGCGACTCCTATGAAACAATTCAAAACTCATCTTAAGCAAGGGACGTCAATGCATGTTTCCTCTGTTCTTGTGATGAGCCACAACGGTGCTTCATAATGATCATTGATGACCCGTTCCAATGCAACAGCATATTTACATACATGATCTATTATTGGTAATCCGAATTCTAGTCATGGATAAACATGTAACTGAATTGCAATTCACTTGACTCGTCTAGGTGTTGGCTTAGTCCACATTTTATGTTGCATATTGCATGTACGGGGATCATGAAAACTCAGGCATATCATATACTGATTGTAATTTATATATCTGTGTAGCCTTTCCAGATGCCCTCAACCCAAAAGGGTGCGATAAAAGAACATTATATTACATTTACAGAACATATATACTTACCACAAAGAAAGTTTTCATGGACGGCCAGTTTTTCCCACCAAATAAAATTTTCATAAATGACATAAACCAGTTCCAAGCAATTGGTGCGCTTAAACATATAAGCAGTAAAACAATGTTTTCTCCACGAGATGTTTCGTCTTGCTACAAGTAAAACAAAATATTATGTTTTTTTTTTCTTTTTTCTAATTAAATCAAAATGTGCTTAGTAGCGGTAGAATACTCCTTTGATTAAACTACAAAATATTATAAATACTCTGAAATGTGTACATACAACTGGTTTGTATGGAATCTAAATATATGTCCGGATTTATAATACAATGTACTTTGTATTTGATATGAGAATAAGCAGTTGGGTAGCCATTATATATCAAAATTCATAACAAAAATCTATATAATAGCCGTAGGTTCATGGATCTCCACAAGCCTGTACATATCGTTCCTTCAACATTGTTTGATTGGTTAAATTATAATGAACATACATAGAAATAAGTGTCAATAAGGGATATCCTGTTATTTTACTAGATTAACACGAGGGATGCCACTAGTGGAACAGGAATTGCTACCCTTCCGTAGCACCTGATTTCACCCCCGGATTTTAGTTGGGTTCGTGTTACTCGGTCCTTAGTTTTATGTGTATGTTTTGTAGATACTTGTTTGTCCTTTTGTCCTTTTTCTTTTGGCCATTGTGTTTTACAGATTCTGATCACCCTTTGGTATCTTCAAACTCTTCTTCCTTGAATACTATTTGGATCTAACGTGTTTTAATCAGACCTACATTTTTTGTATTTATTATATATTGCATAATAGGAAGTAAGTAAAGTTGTTCCTAACCTGTGAAATTCCAGATGTAATAAGAAGTAAGGACATTTTACTGGCAACCGTGCATCCCAGAATCATTACAAAGAAGAAGAGATATAAAAATACTCTTATCCCTTTCATGATCTCCTTGAAAATATAATCATTGTCTTCAAACTCTCTCTCAGATACTTGGAAAATATCATAGGGACGCCTGAAAATATATTGGTCTAACATCATCACTTTTATGTTGGAATAATTCATATAAACCACTGGGGAGAAAAGAAAGAGCATACTTATTGAGCAATACACAATCCGAAGAAAATGTTAAAATAGAGAGAAATTACAATCGTTAACGGGCGTTACCTTAAACCAATACATAAATGAAGTTACTATCAAGAAAAATAATAATTATTTGATCACATTATGTTGATTTTGAATTGTTTACCATAATGATACCATATTATTTTAAAAGCAGGAAAGATTAAAAGTTTGATTATATCCTTTTAAATAAGAAGAATTAAAATTATACATCATGACGAATGAATTGTGGAAATCGTCCCAATCCTGAACATAAGAATGTCATTTTAAACCATTCATTCATCTCGGACTTTTAATTTGACAATTCAATTGCTTTTGCATCATATTGTTTGAATTTATACAGTTTATTATCCTGTTCCAATTTCAAATCGTCGTAAGACATCCAATTAATTTTTAATATATGAATTGCAACATTTTGTTTGTAGTTTCCAAAAATTAATATTTTCTCAGGTAAATTGAAAATTTTAAAAATAGTGATAATTTATCATATTTAATAGTTGCAAGAATAATGTAAAACGCGACATACCACATATCAAAATCCTCCTCTAGATCAACTGATGTTGATGTACTCTTGGTATCTTCAGATCTCCTTACTTTTCTTTTCTGCATGCTAACGCTATCATTTACATCAATGGTATCTGCCACACTCCCAAATTCAACTCTATTTTTGGATAATTCAGGGACAAATCCATTTTCTGTTGCAGTGTAATCGTTTCCAACGGAGCTATATCCAGATGGTGGTGGTGGCGGTTTAACCGGTGTTGTGGTGTCGGTCATGAATACACTGTCTGCTGTTCTTGTTGAAATAATGGAAGCCGCTGACTTCCGTCGCAGAGTTTCAATTCGCATTTGTTCTTCTTGTTCCGCAATCTTGAGAAAAACAATTATAACATTACAAATTTCTATATGTTGCCAGTTTCTCTGGATTGTCTATTTTTGATAGCACCTTCGGTATTCTCTAACGTTTATGCATTGCATTGGTATGCCATAAATTGCATGTGCGTCATGCTATAATAATCTGAGTCATTATAATTAAAAGGCGTATAAATTAAAAGAAAATGATTAAATTGGATTATTACAACACAAGTTGAACAGCTAAAAACATATTTCAGTACAAAAAATAAAGTGTCATTTTTGACAGTTACAGTGCTTATTCACATTTTGTGTGGCAAAAATCAGATCATAAGTAATGATTGTCAATATATGATTTACTATCAGACCTGTATATATATCTAAAACAAATTACAACTAATTATTAGGAGGTAACTGTATTGTATTTGAAGATTTGCAGCCATAGATTTTTGATGTTATGATCACAAATTGAGTTGACTGCCGACGTGCTAGTTCAGCCAATAAACGGACATTTGCGATCATCATATTCACTATTGGTGCCACAAATCCTCAAATGGATGACATTTATTTTCATTCTAATGCATTTTCTGATAAATAAGCATTAACTTGTACTCTGAATAAATTGAATATATTGTTACGGTAACTGCAAACTGTGTAATGGCATCAATTGTCAAATATTTGGCACCATCTAATAAGACGTGTCGTTACTGCATTAGAATATAAGTCTTCTTACCGTTCTGTTGCGATTGTCTTCCAGAATATCTCTATGCCAGTTTTTAAGGAAAACCTAAAGATGAAAAAAAGTACATTAAGCACAAAATAAGGATATCTATATATATTTCAATAATCAATATGAATATACATGAAGGGTTAGAGTTAGTTTTAGGGTTATGGCGTTTAACGTCACTTTCAACAATATTTAAGTTATATCGTGGTGGTCAGTTCTCTTGGTAGGGAAAACCGTAGAACCTGGAGAAAATCACAGACCTGCCGCAAGACACTGACAAAGGTTATCACAGTATCGATCACACCTCACCTGAGCGGGGTTCGAACTCATAACGTAAGTGGTGATATGCAAACATTTCATGGGTAGTTGTAAATCCAACTACCATATGACCACGATTACCTCTGAAAATACATGCAATCGAGGTATTAAATACATATAGATGAATGTAACCTTTGCTACAGTATTACTGCAGTATTTAGTTTTACAAAGGGAGTATTCTGTAGTCATACCTTTGTTTTTCCCATTTGAGCTCCTTCAATGTTAACAGCTTTAAGTATATCCATACATTTACCAACATTGCCATAGGTATCGTCTGATGGACCACAAAAAACATCGTATCTACAAAGATTAAATATTCATTAATATATTGTTTTAATCTTAAATAATTGTAATATTATAGAAACCTGTTCTTAATAGTAGGAGTGTTTAGATTAAATATCAAATTAAAAAAAAAGACATTTATTTGACACAAATCAGGACATATGTCAAATTATGCTTTTGCTATTGCTTACAACTGGAATTTTAATTAACTTATTTGTTGAGCTATAAATTACCACTTCAATGTGGTGGTTTTGTCTCATTTCCTTAATGCATCTCAATCAACCGTATATCAATATGAGGTCATCAACCAATTGTAAATATGTTAGCTGTATTAAAACAAAACTCGATTAATATGGATCTATTGTATCGTCCTCCAATGATCTATGTTATCTAAATACCAACACATACAGCTATAACCAGATAAATGTTTGTAGTAGGCGCAGATGACATGTTGTTGTCAAGAATCCCACGACTTGTTTATTGCTAAGGCAACCAACACTTAATTAGTAAAATCTAAGTGTCTCTATTTACAATATACGCAGAGTTTAAATTATTAAAAGATGCATATTGAATATAAACATTTGAATATAATGTTACCTGGATATAAAGTCATCAAACTTAATTCTAGCTGAATATCCAAATCTTCTGAGTTCTGCAATCTCCATCAATCCATTACATAGCAGCTGTCTCCTGACCAACTCAACTTCAAATCGTCCCGCCGACAAACTCTTATTGGGTTTGATGCACCTAGAATATGAGGAAAGAAAGTTGTCAAGGGAACCAAAAGACTAACAACAATAAATGGAATTTCAGAGAAAAAAAACCACATTGAAATATGCTACATGTTCATTGTACACATTGTACTATATAATACTTTAAGCCCTTAATGCTACATGATTTCCGATCGAGTTGAACACCCACCAGCCCCACCCACCCCCGTACTAATTTCTGTCTTTCTAAACATTTGAACGTCTGATATTCTAATTAGGTATGTGTGCTTAGCATTGTATATTTTAATAATTATGAATATTTTCTTACCTGACGAACATGGGCTGTGACTGTGACAGCTTCGTCATCAAATCTGATAGTGACCTCTACAAAAACGAATAACAAAATAAATGTTGTACAGGTGTAAGAAAATAAAACAGGAGATATTCCAATACTATTATGTCTTAAATCATTCTATATTACTTGATTGTGTCTTTCTTTGCTTGTTTTGTTTTCTTTCTTTCTTTCGTTTTAGTTTTCTGGATATGTCTTTTCATATTTCCCAATTGATCAATTTTATTCTTTTACTCTTTGCATTATTTGCTATCGTCATTCAAAAATAATCAGCAACAAAAAAGCATAAATTAAATTGAAATTTCAGGTATATTGAGTCATTTTCACATAAATAAAGAAAAAACGTTTTATCGATCATTTTATGACAACAAAGCTGTTGTGTTCCTAGATTTGTTTCTTTTCTTTATTATACAATCTTCTTGTCTTACATCGACATGACTTATGAATGTTCATTACCTTAAAATGGTTCGTGACAGTTGGTGATGTCCGGCCATTAACAGAACTAATAAGGCTCTCACAGGAAATACTCCTTTTCCAAATAGATAAAAACAAACATTCAATAAAAAGGACGAAAAGAAAAATACAAAATTACAATAAAATTGCTTTGTGTTTTTTTGTTTTTGTTGTCTTTGTCTTGTGTCTTGTGTACCCAATATTGCCAATTTCTCTGGATTGTCCATTCTTGATTCCGTTTATATAATATAGTGTTGCTTTATATATAAAATATAGTTATTAAATACATGCTTGTGTTGAATACATTGTTTTACATATGCATTAGTACTATTAAGAGATTATATTTTATTAATGTTCTTCTATCAGCAAAACGGTTTATGATACTGACCTTCTTTTGATACGTAGAGATGCCTGTCTCGAGAGACTTTCTCTGAGCTTTTCAGGTTCAATGGCAGATGGCCATATACTAGGAAGTCTTGGACGAGATGAGCATTTGCTGGCAAAGCTAAAACAAGACAAAGTCAGCGATGTAAATAGTGTAAAATAATATCGTGTGACGTAGGATTATTAAAGAAAACTAGCAGTCAGTGTTAAGTAAATGTTAATTATATCGATAATCGGCGATATATGCAGGCAACATTCCATTGAAAACGATCTGCTATATGCAAGACTGCTAAATGAGACCAAATGCTTATTAAAATATGTGTATGCTGCTGGCTACAATTAAGTAAAACATTGTTGAAATGGCTATGTTTCTTTATAATTACCAGCATTGAATGCCCAGGTCAGAAGAGTGAAAGGGCGGTTAGAATACATATATAGTCAGATTTAACACCATTTGCAAAATGCATATAGAAATTTCATTAGAAAATTCATCATATAGAAATAAAAATAAAAAATTCAACATGTATGGTGTTGGTCATACTGTTACCCCCTAAATATCTTGAAATCGATCAAAGTAAAACACAATGTGTTGAAATAAAGAGTTTATTTTCAACCAATTGATTATCAAAATTGGTTGAAAAATAAACTTTTTACATGAAGAAAAGGAGAAAGCACGCTTTCAGGCACATTGGGCTTCTTGTTTAGAAATTGATTTGGCTAGAATCTCAATAGCCTTTATTCCATAACAAGGAATATTTTTCTTAAATTTCAAAAGGTTCGGTTAAACGGAACTTAAGTTACTGTAAAAACAAACAGTTGTCTACATATGGAAAACGAGGTACGACCACAAAATTTTGCAGTCGTAAAATAAAAGGTAAAACAACAAAGATTGAATCGCTTACAAGAACATGCTTGTAAAACATGTTGTAAATCACCATAGTGTTTTGTTGGTGTATATATTAATATGTTATGTCATCTCGGGAGCATTGTTGGTGGTAATTGTAATATTATTTCACGATTTTGATTGTATCTTGTTGATATTGATAGGACTGCATCTTGGATTTTAATTTTATGGTCCCATTATGCACCATGATGAAAAACATATTTCCAAGTACACAGTCCCTGAACAATACGTAAAGACTACTGCCCAATTTCAGCTAATTTATGATCGTTTCATCGTTAAAAACCGTTGTTCTATATAAGGAGGAACTATAATAAAAAATAAAAAAATATTATTCTGATGTCACTTAACATGTGATTTGGGATCAATGACATCTACACAGTGGTCATAGTAAGAGCTGGTAATAGGACAACCATATCAAACAACATGAGTTATTTCTTATGACTCAACTTCCTTGTAGGTTAAGATGAAAAGCCTCATACTATATCTCTTCATATATGTATATGCTTGCTGATTTATATTGATTGATATGAATTGATAGAAAGAATTTGTATCAATTCTGTGATGAAGACGTGTATTACACTTTCGAGAAATGTCACTTGACAGCATCAAATCGACATTTCCTGATTGTAGTTACATTAAGTGGTATCTTAGGGACACATCGTGACAACGTTATGTGTAGAAAGCTAATTAATATTCTGACGACGATTGTAAAACATTTGCTGACTTTAATTAAATCAAATTTAAAGTATATTTCATAATTTATGCACATTGTTGACATCGTGTCATGTTTTATGTTCTATATATTAATTAAGTAATAGGGCGTTTATTGATTTCAAAACGATTTTAGCCATTAAAATCCCTGTTTATGCAAAAACAAATTATAAATAAATGTATTGCAATTACTGGCCAACAAGAGCAGTTTATTATATGTTGATTAAAGATGCTAATTAGGGTAATAATCAACTCATTTATACTTGACATATATCAAAATGTAGCCTCACGAGTACAAATAAGTGGGAACGCCTTAATGTTATTTATCATACTATAATTAAATTGTTTATTTATATTTCCATTCTAATTTTAATACATTTGTTCTTACGAAATATCGTCCTATCAACATCAACCGGATGCATAGCGTCTTTGAGGTAACTAATCATAGGTTACTTCTAAAAACATACCATCATGAATGAAATGATCCATTGATTTCGATATTCTGGAATGTCTTATTACCCCCTAAATCATGGCTATTTGGTCACTAACCGCCAGGTAGTTTTTAAGCGCATGTAATTACTTTGGCACCATATTAAAAGGAATGTATGATATATGATAAAAATCATTACTCACTCAGATATAGTTCCTGTTGGTGACATTGATGCAGTGAATAGGTCCTTGATGAACTCATTGTTACTGTTCAGCATACATCCAACTAGATCTGAACTAAGGTTATCTCGATTCCTTTCTAGAAACCCTTCTGTGCTGTAGACAACCTGGGAACAAAGGATAAAGATATAATCACAGAGATGATCGAAGAGCATAATATAAACAAATATAATAAACGTTAGAGAAACCCGAAGGGGAAATCACGAATGGACAATCCATATACACTTGCAACATTGGGAAAATACAAACAATACAGAAAACTAAAATGATGAGCAACACGGACCCCGCCAAACACACGGAACCCGCCAACAACAACACGGACCCCGCCAAAAACAACGCTTTGCCACTCTAAAAGAGAAGATGTTAATAGCTATAGAAACAACAGTCAGTTTAGTAAATCTCGTAAGCTAACGCTGCTTAGGAAAATATAGGTTTATCAAAATTGGTTATGTACATTATTTTGCTTTGCTTTGAATAGTGGGTTTCTCGCAAAGAGTAAACTTGCAATTCCATTTTAAAATATTACACTTAAAGAATGGCTCATGGACATTATTGAAGGGATTACTGGTATTCTTGCTATAAACGTTTGTATCCTCCATCACCTGTATGTTTCTATCACGTGTCTAGATAAGTGTTTATTGAGAAAGGGCCATATAATAATAAAAATTTTTTATCATATATATGCAAACAGTTACCCTTCCGGAATAGGAGTACATAATTGCACTTTGAATTTGCTGTAAACGTCCGAATACTAATTATATTGGCTCTTTCAAATAGTTTTGTATTTGTAGAATATTTCTGCTATTTCATATTTCTGTCATTAAAAAATCAAATAAAACGTAGATATCAAATTTAGTGCTGACGACGCGTTTCTGGAATAACCTTCATTAACTTGTTTTGGTTTCGGTGCATTACGATCATGGTAATAAGAACTGAACAAACAATTTCAAATAGAAAGAATGACAAAAGACAAAGACAAAGAAAGCCAGATAAAATGGAGAATACTGAGAATCGAACATCAAATCTATTATTTTTGTTTTTAATTTGTATGAGATTTTTAAATATAATATAAAATGATCCCGGAGTTTTCTTTGTAAATTGTTTGTAATGTTAGGAAAAAAAGTGAAAAGAATATGACTGAAAACTACAACATAAATACGTCGTATTCATAAGAAAAGTTTGTAGATACCAAAGGGGTAATCAGAAGCCGTTAATCGAAGGACAGACAATACCATGACCGAAAGAAAAAGGACAAAAGGACAAACAGCGATCTACAAAGCATTATACAGAAAACTAAAGATTAAGGAACACGAATACCACTTAAAACTAAAAAAAGGGGGTGAATTCATAACAAAGCCGAAACTGGGTAGAATTTACACATAATACACCAATTGTACATTTGACTTGTCGATGACATATCACTTTTAACTTACGTTTGATGCATAATGTTGAATTTCAAAACAGGTCTTATCTCGTAGTGATGGAACAAATCTGTCACTTTCACTGCAGTATTTGTTTAGTTTTTGTACAAATGATTTGTCATTGGATTGTGGAAAGTGGGATTCTTCATCTAGCAGAGACAAAATTCCATCAGGTTTCTGAAAACAGAAAGAAATAAACATTAATAAACAAATAAAATAAAATAAACTTTCAACTCAATAACTACCCACACTTCATATTTCCTAATAGTACGTTGTCTGTAACGATAGCTTACAACATACTGTAGCAGTATTTGTACAATGCCACTTCTAATCCAACAGAGACAAGACAAGGACAATCTATTGAAAACCTGAACTTTTATCATATTCTACATTTGTAATGTGTTGTGTCGTAATTCTTCCATCGGCTCTCTTTAATGGAACTCATATTATACAGATGACAACCTCTGTGTCACAAAGATTAAATATATTATGCCTAATAATCAAGATTATAGCGGGTTTGTTTGCAACAACGCTGTTCGTCCTGTTATATGCGAGGGTTGGCATTATATTTACATGTGGAAAACACTTGCATGACAGTATCATCTCATTGTTTTTTCTACTTTATAATCTGTGTGAATCATCTGTTTCTATAGTTTGACTTTTATTATTCCTGATATACATTATTTACCTTGTACACTGTCAGTGTTATTGTAATAATAATACATGGTAGATCAACCTGTGATTTTTATCTGCTCCATTACATTTTTACAACCTTTTCATAAGGAAATAACGTTTCTATATTAGTCTACATTTCTATAATACCATTAATCTATGTTAATGTTTAAAACAGTAATTAAATGTACAGTCAAACGTCGCTGTGTCGCATTCGATGATACAGTTCCGTCGAAATAGTAGTATATTCGAGTATTCGATGTTGAATTAGATTAAAAACTACAACTACGAACATACCAAGTTTTGACTTCGAGTTATCCAGGAAAAAGAATTTTTATAGTTCGAAATAACGCGATTTCACTGTATATCAATATGGGTTTGATTTTCTTACCAGTTGTTAAATTAAATTCGATTTGTATGTGTTTCTTATATATGTGTTTTTTACGTGCTAGTATAACATGTTTTTGACAGCAGGATAAGAATCCCTATTGATAATAGAGTTAGTAAAAGGGATTTTCATGAGAAAAAAGCAAGCAGAAAGGGAATTTCGTGACAACAGAGCCAGTAGAAAGAGGTTTCATGATAGAATGGTTAGTGAAAAGAGATTTCACGATAACAGAGCATGTAAAAAGGAATTTCGTGATAACAGAGCTAGTTCATTTGGGGGAGTGGGTCGTTATGGCAAAGCTAGTAAAACACAAATTGCTATAATCTTATGACAATGTCAGCACAATTAAAAAAACAAACATTTAATCGTCTCAATCGTGAAGAACAAAGACATATTTGTCATCTGTTAGCTTGTATAGGTTGTACTATAAGGTGATGGATTGAAACTAATATAAATACCTTAAAAAGAAGGTCTAGAACGTCATCGTTAGAATGATACATGATGTTTCTCCATTCTATTCCTTCTATTTCATACTCCCGTTGTTCTCTGGGAAATATAAACTCCATAAAATACTGCTGTAATCTTTCATTGGAGACATTGATAAGGAACTGGTCGAAACCGTTGATACTGAAGTTTTCGAATCCAGACAGATCAAGCAGGCTAATGGATGGTCCTCTAGTCAAACTATTATAACATAGAATATTATTAACTTTAGTAATTCAGGAAACAATCATTTATTATTATTCGTCATATCTTTATCTTAAAATACAATACAATAATTAGATATTGATGACATATCTAGACATGAAAGTGTATTTGATTTCTCCATTAATTCAATACAATTATTTTATCGTCAATTACTTAAGAATAATATTATATACTTGTTATTCGAATATTTTGTTAGATAGTTATGTGCTTTGTAAAAACTTAATCTGTCTAGTTAAATACAATTCAAGTTTGAAGAATTGGATTATGGGTGTCACGTGACCGTGGTGGTAGCTAGAATTTCTGATTAAAGCCAAATGCATATCGCTAATAACGGACACAAGGCATTACATAGAATATCACGTGCGCCTCGGCACTGGTAGGAAAACATAACGTTGTCAGAACGTTACTTGTATCTATATGGAATAATGTCGTTGACACCATTCTTACTTTGATTGGCGTTTCTTTGCAGTCCATATTTTCCTGTTTATCTGCCCGACAATCCAACCAAACAGTCTCGAGTACAAGTCCTTGGCGAGTGCGTCTCTACTGTTGTTGGCTTCTCGGAAATTTTTCCATGACTGAATTCTCTCACCTTTAAAAAAAAAATTGCTTTCGTTTCAAGCGCTTCATCTTTGTTTACATATTAAGAGTGAAACGTAAAAAGATATTAATAAAGTAACAATTTTCTTGAAATAAAAGTACCGGATTTAAAAAAATAATATAAATAAAAAGAAAAACTAAAAAATACAACACTGTCGGTATATAAATAATGATACTTAAGTGCCATTCCATTTTCTTTATAACCTTTCACATAAATTTTCAGATCAAAATATTAATAATTCAACAGCATTTTAACAGGTGGTTTGTTTTGTAAATATTAGTAAACAGGTACATTAAAGTTTTACCTTTGATGAAGTTAACGTTAGAAATAAGAGCTTCAGTAAGCTCAACCTCGTCTTCAATTCCAAGTAACTTAGCAACGGCATGTAACGGGTACTCATCTGCCACCGTCACGCCATCTGTTTCCTCACACGACACAAACTGAATATTAGCAAGGTGAAGAACTGCTGCAAGGACCAGGAAAATCACCGAGATGTGCTATGATTTGGAGAAAAATAATAAAATTAATAAACGTGTTGCAGGTTGCAGCCATTTCCTTGTTACTTCGTTTAACTATAAAACAAGGATGTATATACTAACGAGAATATAAAATAATGTAGATGGAAGATGAGATCTAATACAAGTTTTTGTAAAACATGCAAAGTAACTGCTGATTGTATTTTATACCAAATATAACTTTTATATTGTAAATCTCGTCTTATTGTGATTACATTGTTTTCCGCATAAAAAACAATGCTCGGTTCATCTTTACCTCCAGTTTGTAGGAGGGCTCATGCCTTATTTACATTATTTGTGTTTGCTTGCGCATAGTGGTGTCCAACATATATTGTGTTGTGGTTTTTTTTCGCATTGTGTACCCTATGTTGCCAGTTTCCCTGAATTGTCCATTTTTGATTGCCCCTTCGATATTCTCTATCGTATATTGACAACAACTCCTCACTGATAATATGTATGACATAAAATAGATATTACTATCATTATCATATAAACACTTGCCTCCTCAGAAAATCCAATGTCAGCCATGATTTGGGTAAGATTTGTAAACATTTGATGGTAATATTCGTATTCGTCAGAGTCTTTGAATACACTGCTGTTTTGGTCATCATCTCTCATGATCCTATAATAAAACACATATGATTATGTTGGATTAGAATTGAGTAGGAGGTGGGAACCAGCACCCTCTGTGATCAATAATGTCACATATGCAGCCAGTTTTTATTTTAAAAATCTAAATATTTATTGTTGATGCTTGTGAGGCACATATACTTGTTGTTTTATTATTATTATTATTATTATAAAAATTATTTAGTTATTTAGTCCATTTATAACGGAATTTTGGGGGACGTGAAATCTGTTAATCATAATCGAACTTCAATATAACCAGAATTGAAATATACTCAAGGGGAAGAGGATTGATGGGTGTAAATAATCTCTTCAATATAAACAATTTCATTATAAGGGAATTGAACTTTAAAATATAATTCCTGTGTAATTAGTGACTAACATATGTATCTCTTGTGTAATAGTCATGTATATGATTCTAATTTTGTCGCCATTATAGATACTCATAATAAGCCTAACTTTATGAGCATGGCCATATATTTGTTGGCTCGGAATCCTGATCCTGTGTTAGAATGGTCCAATATGTCTGTCTATTAGTAATATGCAAATACAATATCGGGAGTTGTTCTAGTGAAAATCAGAAATCAACATCATCGTATCTTAATATAACTTGTCGTTATGATTTAGCTGAAATATTGCTTAGTTGCAACATTGTCACACATCTTCTCATATCGATGTCAAGTTTATTGTACATATATATTCAATATCTATTTTTGATTTTACATCTTTCCATTAACAACAAAAATAGTACCTATGAGTATATTTATAATTTTATATATTTTGTCACATTTTTCCTCATGTCATGTAAAAAGCAATAAATTTCATTTTAGACGGAGATTTGTACGTTGGATCTTAGTTCTATTTTTTGTTCATCAAATGGTAGGTTACCTGTGACAATCTAGGTCTCCTCGAAAATAATGTAGCATACCTGTGACAATCTGGGTCTTCTAGAAAATAGTATAACAGTCTATCTCTTGACATTCCAGCAAACAGAGCATAGAACACATGGAAATTCTTTTCTCCAGAACTGCGATGTACAACTCTCGATTTTTCAAGGATGTAGTCATCAATTTTGGCTATGAAATATAACAAAATATAGTCAATAAGATCTTTTAAAATCCTTTGCAAGGATTAAAACAAATTAAAATGTTGACGGGTAGAGATTACTGCACAATATTTACAATCAACATTTTAATGAAGTTATGATTTTCTATGGTTGTATATGAATGAACTTTCTTTTCTTATGATATACACCTGTAATTGTCAATAGTAAACACATATTTATATAATTAACATTTGAATAAAACATTTTTCTAAATTTAATAATGCTGATTCGACATGCATATTTTCAATGCACATATATTTCCAGAAAAAATATTTAAAAAAATTATCATCAAGCTTGAAATCTAACTAGATTATCTAAATCTAACTGTTGCGTGTTTCTAGAGCATGCAGTGGAGTAACTTGTATATCATACCTCCCAATAGAGATCCGTCCTCGGCATATTGAAGTTCTATGAATTTACCAAACCGACTGGAGTTTTTATTCATAACAGTAGAAGCATTACCAAAAGCTTCTAACAGTGGGTTGATCTATGAAAAACAAAATATTATAATCTTAGTCTATCTTATCGCTATGACTTCTTCTAATATATCTTCTAATATAGATCAAAACTATCATTTAGATAACATCCATATTTCATGATATAATGCATTTCATCAGGGTCTATTAGATATAAATACGATGAAATATTGGACCTTTTCAAAATAAAGCAATGTCCAAAAAGTAAGGTATAATACATACAATTATACCTACGATTCGAGTGGACATAACATACATCAATGAATGTACCGTTCAAAAAGGTCCAACCGCTGCTACCATATACATTCGCCCTCAAATCATATATATTTTTAAGTCAAAATAACTCGGTTTTAAGAAAACGAATGATTTCAACTATCAAATAAAATATGGCTGAAATTAAACAAGGACATATCACTCTTGTAGAAGTCACTCAGTACACGATTCTGAATTTTGCTAATATGATTTGACACTGTTATCGGTTCTCTCGAATGTAAAATGTATCAGATACAGAACAGAGTAATTTCAAAGCACCTGTTAATGAAAACTGCACATATGATGTAGAAAAACGAGAGACAAATATTAAAAATAAATTAAACAAATCGCCAAAGCAAATTAATAATACAGCTATCACCACGACAACAATAACAACTTGACACACATATACAAGTAAAGAAAACGGCTACAGTTCAGACTAAAAACATTGTTAATATGCAGGGCAAGTGATGGTAAACAATTCCACCAAAATAGGCTAAATTAAGAACTACTTTTCTCCTAAAGACATTGCACATAAAAGGGACCATGATATATACCGGTGGATATTCAGGTCTTGCTTTAGGACTTGCATGAAAATATGACTGGATTAATCAGACTAATGGGATCACTACCCTCTCTTAATAATGGGATCTCATACGGCAATACAGATATAAAAAAAGCAATGAAAAAACATGCATAGATTCGCTTTCCTTTAGGAAATCGCACGCGATCACAAAAATGAATGACAACATAAACATGGATAGTACAATAGCTGGGTCAGTAAATGCTCATATTTCACTGAAATTATTTTCAGCTATACAAAAATTTAATTGACCCCCCTGACACCCACCCCCCTAAACAAAACACAATAAAACAAAAACATAGAAAAAACAAGAAAAAACATAAACAATTGGGCTATTTCCGGACCTACTCAATTCCATGAATAATTGATAACTGTAATACGCGTTCCCCCTATGCACACGTGAGGGGCATATTTTGTATTTATGGAATAAATAAAATACAAAAGAGTCTGATCAAGAATGGATTTCAGGAGATACATTAGCGCAAGACATGTACATCTTCAAACTACGATCAATATGTATTTATTTATACATAATAGGGAATTCACCCGATGAGGAACGCTCGTTTGTCATTGCGAAGATATGTGTGTTTGACACTTAATATGTGAAAGGTGATATTTATAGTTTTACGACAATTAATATATGCATTAACATGAAAAAGCAATTATGTCCAAACTATTCGTATTAATACTAATAATTTGTCTAATATTGCAATAATTACATGCAATGTAAAATATAGGTCAGTAGCAATTAACAGGAACTTTGTTATCACTTTTATATCTGTTTTGTGTCAAAGGTGTCCTAAAGACACATACCCATGACAAGCAATGTATGAAGGTTAATAAAACGATCAATACGGAAGAAACAGATATAGCTGATGCACCTTGTGGTCTAGTGTACTGGACATTAGGCTAATCGATTAATGATATAGCATAGCAAAGGTGTGAGTAGATGAAGAACAAATTTCAAGTTCACTCAAAAACCTAATTTGAACACTGTTGGGTTTAAATTTGTATAATCTACGGCAATACAATAATCAGAAGAAAGGGGACTAGAACACAATCAATGGTCCTCAAAATACTATACAGAAAACTAAAGATTGACCAACACGAACTTCGCTAAAATGCAATAAACAAGTTTCTACTAGGACGCTTTATTGACTTACCAACATACATTATTATGTGTGTATGCATAACCTTCAACAATATATGAATTTCAGTCATGGAAACCGGAATATCCGCGAACACACCCATTTTTTGGAAGTTATTGATACATTTGATTACATACACTTATAATGGCATATTTCGCCACAAACTAGAATAGAACCCACACATCTTAGTAGTTATTCGTTTGTACCAGAATACAGCACTAACAAACAGCATTCAATAATATACAACATAAGTGGTAAAATTATCTGTTCAATGTAAAACATTTTCGTTAATCAGGATATTTTGAAAAGTGATAGATTTGTACAATGGTAGACCTTGATGATCATCTTGCGCACTAATCTAGCATTCTACATATTCATTTTCGAAGAAATGAAACGCATTGCTTCTATATATTGGAACATTTCGGTCACTTATGTGAAGATAAAAAGAGTTCGCTTAATATACCAATACACCAATACAGAATTTTGCACTTTTATTATCAATATTACACTTAGCTGAATTAACTTACATGTATCGCTTGTAATACTAGTTCATGTACTCTATTCATAATTTGTTGATAAATTTGTCAAAATACTATACTAATGGTGGCATACACAGATTAAGGCCATCGAAATATTGTGGAGTTAATAGAAGTCAGTATTGCGTTCCATGAAGAGCTTCAGCGTATGACATTCAGCGTGATGACCTCCGTAACTTTATAGTATAATTAGGGGGTGAATGCTTAAGCAACGTTCTTTTCATAATCCAGAGAAAAATATTTAACTATTACCTGTACAATTTTGTCAAGTAGAGATTCGTCATCACTTGGACTCAGTTTCATAAGATGTCTGATCATGTATTTTGTACTTTCTGTCTTTCCAGCTCCTGACTCCCCGCTAACCAGGATACACTGGTTACGTCTGGTCTCCTGCATTGTTCTGAAAGCTTGATCAGCCACCCAGAACAGATGAGGTGGTCTGTTGGATCTATTGGTGAGTCGCTTGTAGTCATGGTGATTCTATAAGTAACATATAATAGTCATTTCAGTAATGAATTATAATAATTGGTAGTGAATACAATCTTGTAAATGTTTATATTTCAAAATGGTTGACAATCCAAATATGTTTATAAATTCAATGACATTATCACGCATAATGCTTAATGCAATGTCCAACGAATCAAAAACGGAAACTTGAAAGCATTGGATCAAAGTTATAATACTAACCTTGTCTTCAAATAGCTGTAAAGGTTTACATGGGTTGATGGCAACTAATATTTCACCAATGTATGTCTGTAAAAAAGAGAAGAATGTTTACATCTTATCTTCACTATGGTCTGTGATTAGTTTAGAAATATAGTATTAATTTCCATTCATTCCTTGATATTATCTTTCTAAGAAAAAAACCCATTAATGTGGTATGTCGTATTAAAGATAATGGTTTTATATTTTCATTTACATTATTTCCTCCGTGACTTTTAAGAGTAAAAAGTAAACCAAAGAGAAGCAGTTGATAAATTACAATAAATTTCATATAGAATTAAAATAAATTTGGCTTGCAGCTATCAAAATAATCCTATGATGAACTATTTCATACTCAGTGCACAATATACACCAAATTCAATCAACGTTTATATTTACTTCGGCCTAGTCCAAGAAACATATATTTGTCCATAAAGGAATACTCACGTAGAATATATCTTTGTTGAATCGACATCTCAAAGTTTGAACAATTGAATTTTCATCAAGAATTTCTAGGTCACTCAAATCGTCTGTTTTCATTTCGATCTTAGCTTCTAAATAACTAGAACATTCCTAAAATAATTGTAAATAAAATTAGAAGAAAATTTATTTGACTGTTTATGTCTTTTGGTTTACGTGCTCCCAAGAATTTTACACTGTATGGCTTTTCAATCTTTTGACTATGGGTGCCACCTGAATGTGAAGATGGTTATTCCAGAAACGCGTCGTGCGCACTAAATTAGATATTTATTATTTTATCACAAAGTTTTCTTCTGATGTAACATCAATACATTGAGAAAGAAATAAAACAAATAATAAAGCATTGGGTAAATATATCTAATTAATTTTCTGAACATAGTTTAAGATTTATGAAAAAGTCATGATTTTGATTTTCTAAGTTTTTTTTTATTGTGTATTGGATGTTTCTATCCTGATAAATTACTGGTCTTAGATTAATGTAGAATAAAGCTAAATAATTGACCAATAAAATGAAAAACAAAAAGTACCACACTGTCGGCATAGTTCTAAAATCTAATGAAAAACAAAAAGTACCACACTGTTGGCATAGTTCTAAAATCTAATGAAAAACAAAAAGTACCACACTGTTGGCATAGTTCTAAAATCTAATGAAAAACAAAAAGTACCACACTGTTGGCATAGTTCTAAAATCTAATGAAAAACAAAACAGTACCACACTGTCGACATAGTTCTAAAATCTAATGAAAAACAAAACAGTACCACACTGTCGACATAGTTCTAAAATCTAATGAAAAACAAAACAGTACCACACTGTTGGCATAGTTCTAAAATCTAATGAAAAACAAAAAAGTACCACACTGTCGACATAGTTCTAAAATCTAATGAAAAACAAAAAGTACCACACTGTTGGCATAGTTCTAAAATCTAATGAAAAACAAAAAAGTACCAAACTGTCGACATAGTTCTAAAACCTAATGAAAAACAAAACAGTACCTCACTGTCGACATAGTTCTAAAATCTAATGAAAAACAAAAAAGTACCACACTGTCGGCATAGTTCTAAAATCTAATGAAAAACAAAAAAGTACCACACTGTCGACATAGTTCTAAAACCTAATGAAAAGCCAAAAAGTACCAAACTGTCGACATAGTTCTAAAATCTAATGAAAAACAAAAAAGTACCACACTGTCGGCATAGTTCTAAAATCTAATGAAAAGCAAAAAAGTACCACACTGTCGACATAGTTCTAAAATCTAATGAAAAGCAAAAAAGTACCACACTGCCGGCATAGTTCTAAAATCCAATAGGAAAATCATAGAAATATGCAGTGTCGATACCCCTAACACAAATTGATGACCACTAAGATTCAAGTCTTGGTACAGGCACTTCTATTGAAAATGGCGGGGTTATTTGCGCTGCATGTGGATTAGATTCATAGAAATATCCACGTTTCAACTTGAGAACACATGTGCATACGCCCCTTTATGCAGAATTACCGAATAGGACTTTCACTGACATGATTATCCTATTGCAGCACCAGGTCCAAGTTTATTGAATATCATGTGACCTGGTATTTTGTACGCTTATTTTGTTTTATGTTGTATCGTAAATAAACGATTACAAGAGTAATTATGGTTACTATTTGTGCAATCTAACTTGCCCGTGATATTGTGTATTAATGTTTACCCGAGCTATTTTACAAGACAATAAGAAAACATGAACTCGATATTGAGTTATACCTATTTTGTAGAAATTCACGAGTTATATTATTGTCTTTATTTCCAACATTCTTCATAAACCTTATTGTTCCGAAGTAATTCGCTTCAATTTACGCGCTCAATTTTGACTATGAAAAGTGAGACGATACGAAAGTAGTACCAGAAGCCGTAAATCGAAGAACAGACAATACAATGGCCAAAAGGAAAAGAACAGACAATGCAATGGCCATAAAGAAAAGAACAGAAAATGCAATGGCCAAATGGAAAAGGACAAAAAGACAGTAATCTACAAAACTAAAGATCCAGCAACATAATCCCCACAAAAATCCGGTGCAAACTCAGATTCCACATTATGTGCTTGAAGTATGTGCATTTTTGTATATGCTAACAAACTTATTTTCAGAGACAAAATAGATACCAAGAGTTCCTTTCTTCCTTAGACCAGGCACAAACAAATCAAGATTTGAAATTGTGATAAACTGGACGATTGTAGTCTTTCATTTTAGCTGCTCACTTTTAAGTAGTTAACGCCGTCCATCTCTCTCTGTTTCATGGATTGTATTAAAATTAAGACACTACCTAAAATATCTTTGAAAAATAGGGCATTCTAAACCGGGGGCAACATTTATCAACTATATTGTTTCGTAAGATACTAACTGTCAAAACTAGCCATTTGTCAATAGGTTTTATTGATAAGTTGACCGTTACGAGGTTTCCATATCCTTTAGTGTTAGTGGGTTATTCATTCGCAATGTACTGTGTAGTATGTGTGCACTATTGCTTGTCTTCTCATCTGACGGTGTGGTCCATGCATTTTTTTTCAATCTTATGTTCCAGTTCTACTTTAGAAGATTCTCGTTTTCTTAATGCAGGTGAAACAGTACAAACTGTATCATATACAAAAATATAATTTGACCAATGGCGTTTGCTACCGGACAGTAAGATCCTAACTTATATATTCCAGGGTCAAAATTCTCTTCCGTTACATTGATGATCAAATTAAAACAGGTGATGGTCTATTACTTGACTGTGTTACAATAGGAAACAATATAACAAATCTTGTGGGTGGGTAGTAGGTAGGACGGATGGCATTGCGGACTATATATAATTCCACAATATTATAGGAACCATAGTACGACCATCAAAGTGCAAATCTCTTTTAAAGTAGCTAAAAGTAGGTTTCAACCCAAGTTGCTACGGGACATAATACCAGTTTTATTATTTAGCTATCAAATGTGTTCTACAGTTTCATTCGGGGTCGAGTCATATGTATTATTTTTTTATTGTGGGAAACGCAGATTCTCGTTTTCCAAAATTAAGAACGAAAAAATCCAATAAAAAACGTGAAAGGTAAACGATTGGTAATGTAAGGGGTTCTATATCATAGGACTAATTCGTGCCTAACAAAAACATATATCATGGTCATGAAATTACCGACTTATCAAATACAAAACTAGCCATTACTTCCTTTATTTGCAGAAATTGTAAACATAAAGACAAAACAGAATAGATACCAAGTCTATATGTCAGTGACGACAAGACAATACAGAATACACACCAAGTCTATATGTCAGTGACGACAAGACAATACAGAATACACACCAAGTCTATATGTCAGTGACGACAAGACAATACAGAATACACACCAAGTCTATATGTCAGTGACGACAATACAATACAGAATACACACCAAGTCTATATGTCAGTCACGACAAGACATTACAGAATACACACAAAGTCTATATGTCGGTGACGACAAGACAATACAGAATACACACCAAGTCTATATGTCAGTGACGACAAGACAATACAGAATACACACCAAGTCTATATGTCAGTGACGACAAGACAATACAGAATACACACCAAGTCTATATGTCAGTGACGACAAGACAATACAGAATACACACCAAGTCAATATGTCAGTGACGACAAGACAATACAGAATACACACCAAGTCAATATGTCAGTGACGACAAGACAATACAGAATACACACCAAGTCTATATGTCAGTGACGACAAGACAATACAGAATACACACCAAGTCTATATGTCAGTGACGACAAGACAATACAGAATACACACCAAGTCTATATGTCAGTGACGACAAGACAATACAGAATACACACCAAGTCTATATGTCAGTGACGACAATACAATACAGAATACACACCAAGTCTATATGTCAGTCACGACAAGACATTACAGAATACACACAAAGTCTATATGTCGGTGACGACAAGACAATACAGAATACACACCAAGTCTATATGTCAGTGACGACAAGACAATACAGAATACACACCAAGTCTATATGTCAGTGACGACAAGACAATACAGAATACACACCAAGTCTATATGTCAGTGACGACAAGACAATACAGAATACACACCAAGTCTATATGTCAGTGACGACAAGACAATACAGAATACACACCAAGTCAATATGTCAGTGACGACAAGACAATACAGAATACACACCAAGTCTATATGTCAGTGACGACAAGACAATACAGAATACACACCAAGTCTATATGTCAGTGACGACAAGACAATACAGAATACACACCAAGTCTATATGTCAGTGACGACAAGACAATACAGAATACACACCAAGTCTATATGTCAGTGACGACAAGACAATACAGAATACACACCAAGTCTATATGTCAGTGACGACAATACAATACAGAATACACACCAAGTCTATATGTCAGTCACGACAAGACAATACAGAATACACACCAAGTCTATATGTCAGTGACGACAAGACAATACAGAATACACACCAAGTCTATATGTCAGTGACGACAAGACAATACAGAATACACACCAAGTCTATATGTCAGTGACGACAAGACAATACAGAATACACACCAAGTCTATATGTCAGTGACGACAAGACGATACAGAATACACACCAAGTCTATATGTCGGTGACGACAAGACAATACAGAATACACACCAAGTCTATATGTCAGTGACGACAAGACGAAGCAACCATATATTGTTATATTATATATCAAATGTAATCCTACTCTCAAATATCATTATTCATCCTAAAGTTTATTGATAATTACACACTCTTGCAGAAAATATGTTTATGACTATTTATTATTAAGTTATAAATTTAGATCTTTTTTAGACTTTGTGATATTTTTCTAGAAAATTCGTACGTCTTACTGTGCATGATTTTCATGACAATTCATTTTGCGTTGGCATTCCGGTGTCGTATAGTAAACCTTCCGCATAGCAAATCTTCCCCCGGAATGTTTACTACGGATACTTTACTATATAGTAAATATTCCCCAGGGGGAGGGGGGATTTACTACATAGCAAACATTCCCCCATCCATAGCCGATCATCCCCCCGGATATTTTGCTATATAGTAAATGTTCCCCCTTAATCCGGATAATTACTATTGATTCGGAATTTAGCACCTTAATCGTGTTAATTTTAATTGTTATATATCATTAAATATATCCGGTTATGATTAAAAGGTAAAAACAAAATGTACGGAGCCATTTTGCAGTATTTGAGTAGGTAGGAAGGTTTACTATCCGGAATAAATACTATATAGTAAACGTTCCCCCATGGGGGAAGGTTTACTATATAGTAAATCTTCCAGGGGGTTAATATACTATGGGGGAAGGTTTACCCTATGACACCGGTATTTAGACAAAAGTGAAGAAATGATTCATTCAAACTTGGCATAGATTAAACATTCCAATTAATTCTTACAACACTTCTGTTTAAATTACATTTAACATATATCTTTTGTATAATATTTATATTGACTAATTCATTAATTTAACGTTGCCACTTTTTATTGAAGTGCCTGTACCAAGCCAGGAAAGTGATCGGTCATGCATTTGTGTTGGTGGTAACGATTTTGCCCTCTTTCTACGATTTTAGTTTTTGATTTTAGAATTGCTCCGATAGTGTGGTATTTTTCGTTGTTCATTTTATCTTTAATATTAACGTACTAAAGCAGGATTCATTTTGCTTCTTCCTGAATAAAATCACCCTCAAAATGTCCACTTATTTATGTGAAAAGGAATGAGTAACTAATTGTTGTTTAACGCCAACAGAACTTTTTTCAGCTAAATCATGGCGAGAACAACTTGCATTTCGACGCCATAATGGTAATGCCCGCTTAGTACTAGATCAACATGCTTAGTTGGATTTACATAGTGGTAACTCAAGTAGACATCATCCCGATTCTGAACCCACAAGTATTTGATCTTAGCCCATAATGATTCTGAACCCACAAGTATTTGATCTTAGACCTTAATGATTCTGAACCCACAAGTATTTGATCTTAGACCTTAATGATTCTGAACCCACAAGTATTTGATCTTAGCCCATAATGATTCTGAACCCACAAGTATTTGATCTTAGACCTTAATGATTCTGAACCCACAAGTATTTGATCTTAGACTTTAATGATTCTGAACCCACACGTATTTGATCTTAGACCTTAATGATTCTGAATCCACAAGTATTTGATCTTAGACCTTAATGATTCTGAACCCACAAGTATCTGATCTTAGACCTTAATGATTCTGAACCCACAAGTGTTTGATCTTAGACCTTAATGATTCTGAACCCACAAGTATTTGATCTTAGACCTTAATGATTCTGAACCCACAAGTATTTGATCTTAGACCTTAATGATTCTGAAGCCACAAGTATTTGATCTTAGACCTTAATGATTCTGAACCCACAAGTATTTGATCTTAGACCTTAATGATTCTGAACCCACAAAGTATTTGATCTTAGACCTTAATGATTCTGAACCCACAAGTATTTGGTCTTAGACTTTAATGCTGTGAGCTTATCTGAGAAGCAGCAAATACCAATTATATAGGTATAGTCCTTGAATTGATCCGACCAGTGTTCGAACCCATGATCTACCACATTGGAGGTGAGTACGCAAACCATTACACCGCCGATGTGGTGTATATGAAAATGATGAACGTCAAATATACATTATGCGAATACTAGAACAATGGCCTAAGTCATTATATACACTCCTTTGTACATGTTATATGCAATTAATATAGAACAAAAGACAAAGATATGTAGGCATTCACAAACAAATCTTAACGGATATATAAAGTGAGTAACTAATCTGTCACCACAATAAGGTGATTTTTTACATTTTACCTGGTATGAATTGTAATAACTTGTACTTGTAGGTCTAATGCATTATTGTTGACGGAAGGATCAAACTTCCCTTGCATGATACTGTTTATTTATTTATATTTACATATTATATGGCCATTTTCTTGTGTTTTCTTTTTTTTCAATGACGGCTTCTGATTGCCTCTTTGGTATCTTCAAACTTTTCTTATGTATCAAACATATTGCTTTACTATTCGTTTTTATGTTTAAAATTATTATTTCTCAATATTTGTAAGATAAAACATTACCATATCATTTGTCTATGCATGTAATGTAATTGACGATGAAATATTTTATCTCAAATAATTGTTGAACAATGAGCATATAGCTGGTGAGTCTAAATGTATACAATCTGACGAAAACAGTCTTATTTTACAGAAAATAATATGATCGCTTTCATAAATGTCACGAAATGTAATGGAAATAATTAGTTTGCTCTTTTTTGTTTGAATAGGCAATACATAAATACATGCATTAGAGAAAGTGAACACCGCTAATATCAGTGGAATGCGATAGCCATATTTGTTTACAAGACAATTGCAATAAATTCCAAAAATATTTTGACACTTACCGGATGTATCAGAATAATCCACGTAAATAACACATATTGAAATTTTAGTTTTATCCAAAAATGTTAAGAAACAAGAGATTTTTTCACATTATTGTTGTCATATCCACCACCGGTTCCAATTCCACACATTAGATACGCTGAACATACCAAATTATTCTGCATTAATTACTGATCACATGATATTAGTTTACGACAAGTTTGAGTGACAAGTGATTCCCATTTGACGAATTAGTAAAATAATATAGAGACATTAATCTTTTGTCCTACCATTAATGATTCGAAAATAATTGTTATTTAGATCTTATGAGATCGGCTTCTTTTGAGTATGTTCATCAATTGGGGGACTGGTTGTATGTTTTACGTAATGGACTGGTTGTATGTTTTACGTAATGGACTGGTTGTATGTTTTACGTAATAATAATCCTACTATAAAAGTTGTATTTGCGATTCATTTGCAATTTGGTTTTTCGCAAGATTACGATTATTTAATTTTTGGTTTTGTTCAGAATGTTCCACCATACATCTACATCTAATAATAGGTTTGTAAAGAACATCTTAGTATGAACAAACAGTTCACAAGAAGAAGAAAAGAACACGATGACATCATTGACAGCGTATTGTATCAATTATGGCATCAAGTAAAGAAGATACCAAAGTCATATTCCGTGTTTGATCACTATAGTATGCTCAAACTTCAAACCATTATTTGCTTGTTTTTAGTAGTATTACCTTTAATATTTACCTTTCATGACTTTTTCTTTCAATAATTGTTCCCTGCTTATATGACTATGTTTATTTTAATTTTGACGATTTGTTAGATTTTACGGAAGGAAATAAAAATAGAACAACCGAATGTCTAAACATCGGAAATACATTATTGTGGTAAAAACAACTAGTAGTAATGACGTAACAGCTCTAATGTATTGCTACCATGTAAGACGTGTTATAGATTATGATATATTTATATATGCTTTATTGACATCACACCAATCTGTACTACATAATGATAGGTCCATAGCTTCAGGACGTATTTGATGACAATGTTATTTTTTTTATAGAGGTGTGTACAACATGTACATATAACGTTTCCTATTGTATTAGCTTTGTCATTATGGTTTTCTGTTTTATATCTAATCGTACTGTCTCAGTTTAAAGGATGTGACATGTTATGAACTAATTAACGGCGCTAATTTTAAACATACAATATTTTCTGTAAATTTAATATTAAATTTCTCAATATTTTTTTGCACCTTTTCCAAATTCCTAGTTAGATATGAATAAGAATATTCGCTGTTACATCTTTATGTAGTCTCAATGTCACGAAATGAATGAATGAATGAATGAAAAAAAATGTTCGAAAAAACTTTCTTTTAGTTCTAAATATGCGTATAATTTATTTGCATAAAAACGAAAAGCGGAAAGAAATGACTACATACTTGATGTTTTAATATTAGAAGTTAATTGTTATATTTTTAACTTCCCGTCTTTAACTAATTAAATTCACACACCACTGCTAATGTTGGCGTTAAATACCAATCAATCAATCAATCAATGCAATTTCCAACATTTGCCTTTCGTATCTACTGATATTTTGACATAGAAATGTAACGACCGTTTATTATTCCAAAGTCAAGCGTTTTATGGCATTTCTTCCCTAGCTATAGTTTACCTATCATTTATTACGTACAATAACATGATACAATTATTACCTTCATATGAGGTGAACATTGAAAGGTGTCAACTTGATGTTGACCTCGTATGAAGGCAATAACTGTTTTATTATACTGAAACTACTGTTAAGAGGGCATGTTAAAAACTTGTCATTAAGTACATCTGAATTTCACATTCTGGTGCACTCCCAAAACGATTTGATCCCATAATGTTATCATGTTCACTGATATTTTTTTTATTTTTTGATTGTGGAAGACAACAAATAGTTTGGGATATAAATTATACAAAAAAGGAACCGGAATAAAAACGGATTTTCAACACACTTCCGGTTGTCAGAGTATGTCGAACGGAGACAACCTATTATCTCGCACTACATTATATTTGTTAGGGGTGTCCTCCGGATTATATTCCTCGTCATAAAATTTTACGTAAAGCATCTAAATTGTATTAGCATTTTAATAAACTAAAATGTGAAGATGAGCGTTTGATATTTGCAGGACATAAGTTGTGTCTATTGTACAATGCATTGTCTGTCCTGTGATCTTCCGATTACCCCTGTGGTATCTTCAAACTTTTTTTTTTAAATATGCTTTATTATTTACATATGTATGGTAATGTTAAGTAATTAAGAAAAAACGATCATATACTTTTCCAGATACAATAATTAAAACCGTCAATTGTAATTTGGTTTTTTACAATACTGTTGAGGTACTTTTAATAAAACTGCAACAACATTGTTTGCATTTCTAAAGTTATTAACACATATTTTATTGAAATAACGCCGAATTTGCATGTGTAATAAAAACATAATTTGCGGCGTGTTAATTGCCTCCGAGGCAATAACATTTTACGAGGGCAATAACATGTTATCTGCCCTCTTGTGAAGGGCAATAACATGTTATCTGCCCTGGCAAAATATGTGATAAATAGATTAATACATGGCCCTTTTCATATTGCCCTTGTCGTCAGCCCTCGACTGATATCGTACCTTGGGCTAAAGCCCTCGGGGCCAATATCAAGGTATCGTGCTGATAACAAGGGCAATATGAAAAAGGCCATGTATTAATCTATAATTATTCATTCAATCTTCCCTAACATCTTGAAATTAGCTAATTTGGAAGCTTTTTCAAATTGTATACATTGATTGCATCCATAAATCCATGTCGTCATACCGCATGAAATGAACAACACAAAGGTATAATAAAGCACATCCAAATTTGAAGAACTGAAGACTAGACAGCATGAAATAACAAATAAGGTAAACCTTGACAACTACCACCACCATATAAAACTCTTTCTCTATCTGGTACATTACTAGTAAATATGTGTTATTACATTTGTTGTAGGTGTTTAACAGGTAGTAAAATATTCATTACCATGAGAAAATAATGAAATATTTTTGACATCTTGTCGTTTATCTACTGTTTTACGGTTAAATACATAATTTTACATTTTCGGTGGTGTATTTTTGTTTTAGTGAATTCACGATTCTGCATATATTACGGTTAAAACAATACGTAATCATGAATTGTTTCATTTTTAACCACATTTTTTCTCTTTCATGGTTTTCAGGTTTACTCCAACGTGCAGAATGTTATATGGTCGTCCAGTTACAGATGAGACATAATTATGAGTGTTGTATAGTTTTATCTCATACGGTCGCCCTCGGGGTCCGCCATTTGTATTATAAGGTCATGTCAGAATGTCTTATTTATTTCCAGATCACATACATGTAATATTGTGCGACGTATTGATAACTATATTATAAAAGTATCCAGACATTTTCACCCCTTCTTTTAAACGTATTTATTTTGTTTTTGGTTTTTGCTTAATATTAACCATCTTTTATATGCTACAATGAATCTGCAATTTCTTTTAATTCTAATAAACAATACATAATAATACATAATGTGTATGTACATGTGTGTGCATTAATCATTCGTTGATTTTGGTCAATTTCTATCCAAATGTATTTTATTTCGCAAATTGAGTCAATTTGAAATTCAACAGTTTATAAAAACATGGGCGTTAAAATGTAGAACTTGTTTTTCTGTATAAATGTTAAAAATCATTAAATTGTATATAAAAAAAAAGATAAACGATCAATCTCGACAACGACCATACATAGTTACTTGCCTTGAAATTCTTGATGAATGATTTTGTTTTCAGTATGTGAAAGGTAGTTCTAGATGATTGATTACTCCTAGATTTAACGGATTCTTCCAATCAACCAAAACCATCAGCGCGTCAAGGCGTCCGGAGCGTCCATAGCCCAGTACAGGGCTAGCTCGGAACTACCATTTTTGACGGCAATTCCAACAGAACGCCCGTTAAACAAATGAAAACTAATTACAGTTTGTAATTATAGTTATACGGTTATGTTGTGAGGTTCCAAAAGGAGATATTTTGTTTCAGCTACATGTACTTTGTTTTAAAGTTAAGAAATTTGATCTAAAAAATTAAAGGACAACACCACATGTTTTATCATATTTGATGAAAAATATGTGACATTCTCATAATATATATTTTTAATTTTTACATTCATGAGCATTTTATTGGAAATGACACCCTTATTATAATGTTTCCTAAGTTTTAAATATATGCATAAAGTGTGTAACATAATTAATTATTAAAACACAAAAGTTTTATTTTTAACTAATTACAAAGGCGGTTCCGTCACTTGTCATACATGTCGTATGCAGATTTATCACGTATATCAATGAATTCAAACGTCTATACATTGTACAAATATTGAATTGGTAGGTAGGGATGGGGAGGGATCAAGATAGGGTGGCGAGGTAAGACTACGTTCGATCTTTATGAAACGCATGTTGTTTCAGTATGTACTTTCCATGGTAATTTATTGTTCCTACATGTACAAACCTATTTCCTGTCATAGCTGAAAAAACGTGGATTACTAAACGAACACATGTTGGAGATAAATCGTTATAATTGCATGACATGTTGATGAATCTGCTTCGACTAGCTTACTGAAAAAAGGTGTCACTAAGCTCGCACACATTGTCCTCACCCATAGCCAACATGATAATGCTGTTGGCCATTAATGGTGCGTAAACATCTTTTCGATACCATGTGATTATCGGAGTTTTGTCAACTGACAAAAACAACAGCAGTAGTACAAACATTATTGAAAAAATAAAATAAAAGAACAAAAGATTAGAAAATATGAGCAAGATCCGGAAGACATTGATCAAAGTTGATTATGAAAACACGATGAGTGTAGTACAAGAAACAGGAACTGCTTAATTATCACGTGAATTTACCACGTGACTTTTGTTAGGATTCGTGTTGCTTATCATTTTAATTTTGTGTGTGTTTTTTTGTGTTTTTTTTTATCTTCGTTCTGTGGTTAATATTGACGTGTCTCTGGATTGTCCATCCTTGATTACCCCCTTTATTTTCTCTAACGTTTATTTTATATCGCTTGTCCTAATAATAGGAGGGACTAATTGTGTTTTTATTATGTATGCTAGCATCCTCTGTAAATTGTTGATACTAAATATAGTAATAATGGACGAGATCTATAATTAAGATGCACACGAGAGAATCATGACCTCATATCTATGTCATTCAACTGTATTTTTAGTCCTATTACAATCTATGGTGTTAAATTTTATTAATTTCATAAATTGCTTCTGATTACACCTTTGGTATCTTCAAACTTTTCTTTCATTGTTTATCAAGTTAAATACATTAGTTTCTGTATCGTTTATCAAGTTAAATACATTAGTTTCTGTATCGTTTATCAAGTTAAATACATTAGTTTCTGTATTGTTTATCAAGTTTATTAGTTTCTGTAGATTTCAATACCGTTTTAAAGGGTTTGTGGACATCTCCTCATGACCGTGAAGGTCACTGATCGGTCCGCTATAATTGTCTGGGGTGTCCTAATCATTATGTCAGGTAGGCACGATACAGATGAAGCATTGCTGAAGGTGACGAAAAACATTTAATAAGCATAAAACAACCCCGTTAAGCCACTAGTAAATTGTTTTGTCAAAAATATACTACAAGAATTGACTCAATATATATTTGGATATCGATTTTATATATTTGGGTATCGATTTTATATATTTGTGTATCGATTTTATATATTTGGGTATCGATTTTATATATTTGGGTATCGATTTTATATATTTGGGTATCGATTTTGCCCCTTTCTACAATGTTTGTATTTTGTTGTTTTACATTGTATTACTGTTATAAAATCATCCTTATACAGCTATCGAGTACGAAGTCATCATTTCTACTACACACAACTCATCATCAGATGTCAGTCTATATAAGCAGGATATGCAGACCGTTTTACCTGGAGTACAGGGTTGTCGAAAATATTATATGCTTTGTCAGAATTTTTTATCATTCCAGTATAAAATGTAGAAATGCTGGTGGTTTTGAAAATCTTACATTGTAAGCAGAACTGCCCGATGCAATATTGAAAAAGACGACCAAGGACCACAGAAGGGCGGTTCATTTAGACGGGGAAGATTAAAATGTGAAATCATAGCAACGACTGATGACGACCAACGCAAACTGATGTCAAAATCGCACATTACTTCTGACCAATAGAGTATATAAATACGAGAGAAATCAATATGAACGAAATAAATAAGGGAGAGTAGGAACATGTGTTCAAAATGACAAGGTTTTCTTGTTTCGTGTACTTTATCTGCCATATAGTACAAAGTGGACTCGAACGTCGTGTTACATGTACACACAACAATACCCGAAATAACCACAGATATACGATATTAAATACTTTATAACAAACAGGAGTAAAATATTAACTGTTCATTATATTTACATTCAAATTGTCTAGGACATCTTCATAACAAAATGAAATAATTGCACAACACGAACAATGAATGATGAACGATGCGAGACGGTGATATTACGTCTCAAACATAGCCATACCTGTCCCTACCCCCTCCTCGTCTCCCTAATGTTTTTCTATATAGATTGATTCGGTTCACTTCTCTGTCATTTGAATGAGCCATCCCGTTTCTGAAGTTGTTTCCCGATTGCTTTAAATTATGTCTGATAGTCTGAAATCTACGTTTAAAATGTTTTTCATATTCATTGTGAGGAATTATGTCTTCGACTGGATAATCCTCTGATGGTTCGTCGTCTGGATAATCCTCAGATGGTTCATCATCAGGGTAGTCGGGTTCAAAATCGTCTTTCATATTTCCTCTATTGACCATTCTTGAATCATTAGAAAGATATAATATACTACCAGTTTCTATAGGGCCTACATCGTAGTCGGCAGCCTGTAAAATTTCCGTTTCTTTTAAAGCTTGTTTTGCCCATTTATCCTCCGTTTCCTTTGAAAAAGACCATAGACGAACGCTAGATATTAAATGAAGAAATGTTCCCCATCTATGAACAAGCATACCGATAAATTGCATCAAAATAACCAGTGAAAATATTACCAAGAACGTTACAGATAATGGTTCGTATTCATTCAATATGTACAATGACTTGAGTTGATCCACATTGTTCTGAAGTTGAAATATTGCTGTTGCAAATAAGAAGTTTAATATTAAAAATCCGAAAGCGACATTATTTCTCAAAGATTTTAATTCCGCCTCAATATTTTCTTTTTTCTTTTTATCTTCCTGGATAGGGTGAAGATATCTCTGCAAAATATGTTGCCAAAACTCCATTTCTTCTTCCAAAATTGTTCCTTTTCCCTTGGTGCCTAGATAATCCATGGCTTGCCATGCATCGTGATCTAGTTTGACTTTAGGACACCGAAGTGGTCTAGAATTGACCAACGGACCTTCCTGTCTTATGTCCATGGTTTTTACAGAAATTGGTGTCATATCTGTCCTCTTATTCTTTCGTTCCAATTTTTCACCTGATACTACCTGTTTGAATAGCTTTATAGCCTCCTTTATTAAAGATAGGATTCCTAGCTTTTTCACACAACGTAATAGCAAAGGAGAGTTATCTTCATTTACACTGATATCGGCTTCCGATGTTTTGTCAATATTATCTTCATTTGGGTTCTTATCTCGCGTTCCCCATGATACAACATGGATATTGCACATATAATACACAGTAAGAAAAATAAATGTAGATGGAATCATTATATAGTATAGTAATCCATGAATAAGGCACAACAATTCCTTTGGATGGGCTATACCAGAGCACAGGAAAATAAACACGATTTGTGTGAAAAAGATTACATTTGGGCTATAAGGTTTCTCTGTAGCGATACTTACAAATAGCCCTACTGTGACAATGACCATCACCACAGTGTATATTGTAGACAGCACAGCAGCAGCTGCAATCTGCTTTTCGTTGCTGCACTTAACACATATGATAGCATATAAACCAATTGGTACCAGAACTATTATATACGACTCGAACATCGTTGTTTTCAATACAGCGGTGAACGATCCGGTTATCATTAAAGTTACCGTACCGATACCAAGCAAACTTGTTGCTAGTAATACAAAGTGGTAGAACATATATAATGTTGAAATATTGTCATTTACTTTCGTAGTAACCCTCCAGGATGACAACAAATCAATAATATTGGCTAATGTGGACGGCGCCCATCTACGTCTTTGGATATAAAAATCTGTGAAAGTTTCTGGTGCGAAAGTGAAAGCATCTGCACCTGCAGCGTAGTCGATTTTCCATCCTTGTTGTAGTAGCAAGGTACACAACCATCTATCTTCACCTGAAGTGGATTGACAATATTGATTTCAAAACTGTTTTAAACCGTCCATTTTATGTTAAATACACAGCCAACAGGCACAACACAATAATAAATATTTGGAGTGTCCGTGATGCCCGTGATCGTATGGTAGTTGGATTTACAACTACCTATACAATCAGTGCCTATCACCACTGATGTTATGAGTTCGAATCTCGATCAGGGCGAGGTGTACATCATTATGTGATAAAGTGTGTCAGTGACTTGCGACAGGTCGGTGGTTTTCTCCGGGTCCTCCAGTTTCCTCCACCAATAAAACTGACCGCCACGATATAACTGAAATATTGTTGAAAGTGGCGTTAAACACCACCAAACAAACAAACATATTTGGTTTGATATTGAATGCATCACCGTTATTTCTCAATGGAAAACTAAAAAATCAATTGTTGTTAATAAAATAAGATTTGTCATCAGGTATCAATAATGTCATTGGGTTCCAAAGTGTGTAAGATTAAGATTAATTAGGTGTAACGTGTAAGTCGATCGACAAATGAGTACACAATATGACCAATTTTTGATGGGTATTAGAATTTATGTTTTAACTGTCATTGTTTTAATATTTTTCTACGATGAGTTACTATAATTATAGTATACAGTGAAATGTGTCTAAACTGAGCCATGAATAAAACGGAGGTCTGTATAAACCTGTCTAAACCGAGCCATGAATATAACAGAGGTCTGTATAAACCTGTCTAAACCGAGCCATGAATAAAACAGAGGTCTGTATAAACCTGTCTAAACCGAGCCATGAATAAAACGGAAGTTTGTATAAACCTGTCTAAACCGAGCCATGAATAAAACAGAGGTTTGTATAAACCTGTCTAAACCGAGCCATGAATAAAACGGAGGTCTGTATAAACCTGTCTAAACCGAGCCATGAATAAAACGGAGGTTTGTATAAACCTGTCTAAACCGAGCCATGAATAAAACGGAGGTCTGTATAAACCTGTTTAAACCGAGCCATGAATAAAACGGAGGTCTATATAAACCTGTCTAAACCGAGCCATGAATAAAACAGAGGTCTGTATAAACCTGTATAAACCGAGTCATGAATAACACGGAGGTCTGTATAAACCGAGCCATGAATAAAATGGAGGTCTGTATAAACCTGTCTAAACCGAGCCATGAATAAAACGGAGGTCTGTATAAACCTGTCTAAACCGAGCCATGAATAAAACGGAGGTCTGTATAAACCTGTTTAAACCGAGCCATGAATAAAACAGGTCGGTATAAACCTATCTAAACCGAGCCATGAATAAAACGGAGATCTGTATAAACCTGTCTAAACAGAGCCATGAATAAAACGGAGGTCTGTATAAACGTGTCTAAACCGAGCCATGAATAAAACGGAGGTCTGTATAAACGTGTCTAAACCGAGCCATGAATAAAACGGAGGTCTGTATAAACGTGTCTAAACTGAGCCATGAATAAAACAGAGGTCTGTATAAACCTGTCTAAACCGAGCCATGAATAAAACATAGGTCTGTATAAACCTGTATAAACCGAGTCATGAATAAAACGGAGGTCTGTATAAACCGAGCCATGAATAAAACGGAGGTCTATATAAACCTGTCTAAACCGAGCCATGAATAAAACGGAGGTCTGTATAAACCTGTCTAAATCGGGCCATGAATAAAACGGAGGTCTATATAAACCGAGCCATGAATAAAACGGAGGTGTGTATAAACCTGTCTAAACAGAGCCATGAATAAAACGGAGGTTTGTATAAACGTGTCTAAACCGAGCCATGAATAAAACGGAGGTCTGTATAAACGTGTCTAAACCGAGCCATGAATAAAACGGAGGTCTGTATAAACGTGTCTAAACCGAGCCATGAATAAAACAGAGGTCTGTATAAACCTGTCTAAACCGAGCCATGAATAAAACGGAGGTCTGTATAAACCTGTCTAAACCGAGCCATGAATAAAACGGAGATCTGTATAAACCTGTCTAAACTGAGCCATGAATAAAACGGAGGTCTGCATAAACTTGTCTAAACCGAGCCATGAATAAAACGGAGGTCTGTATAAACCTGTCTAAACCGAGCCATGAATAAAACAGAGGCCTGTATAAACCTGTATAAACCGAGTCATGAATAAAACGGAGGTCTGTATAAACTTGTTTAAACCGAGCCATGAATAAAACGGAGGTCTGTATAAACCGAGCCATGCATAAAACGGAGGTCTGTATAAACCTGTCTAAACCGAGCCATGAATAAAATGGAGGTCAGCATAAACCGAACTTTAAGTAATGTCCCACTGTAGACAATCGGTGTTAATTTAACCTGTCTAAACCGAGCCATGAATAAAACGGAGGTCAGCATAAACCGAACTTTAAGTAATGTCCCACTGTAGACAATCAGTGTTAATCTAACCTGTATAAATCGAAAATATGTCTATTCTGAACTCAAAAACAGGTCCTGCAGAGGTTCGGTTTACTCAGGTTCAACAAGAGTTTGAAGATACCAAAGGGGTAATCAATGTATTAATTTTATGTCACTTTACAGTCTTCATATCATACCTTGTTCATACTGGATAAAATGTCGTGCTTCTAAAGGAGGACTTGTGTACATTTTCATTACGTTATCGTCCATGAGGGATGTAGCCCTGAATAAACTGAATGCTCCTGGGCAACAAAGAACACACCCAAAAACATGTTCTGCAGCTTTTTGTAACCAATGACCAACCGCATATTCAAACTGTTGATACCATACCACTGGTCCTAGAATATTTATAATATTAAGCTTTATACATAATAGATCTTTAATCATACTTTTAAGCACATTTAAACGATTATTTGTATTATTATGATAAACCACTACATGACTGCCTATACCAGTGAACGGTTATGTATTTGTGTGTTAGAGGAATCGATGTTGCATCTTTCTACGACTTTTCCGGCTGAATTTGTACTTTTGTCCAAGGGTGTAGTATATTTTGTCCAAGGGTGTAGAATATTTTGTTTTTCATTTTATTATGAATAAAAAATCGATGTTCGCACTTCACTGAAGACATTATCCATATCGTTTCAAGCTGTTTTGCTACTTTGCTAGGAAAAACATGTTCACATATTTTAATATTCCAGGGGCATAACTAGTAGAATTCATGACGAAGCACTTTTAGTTTTCGAACCTTTACACCATTACCCCGAGGCAACCTGCTTGCAGCTTGGTTAATTTGCTTAGATTTTTGGACGATCTATAATTTTACTTCCGTTGAACACATACAAAAAACGATAATTGCTTAATATTATTGCATTATTATTGTGGCAGCATTAATTAAATACCTGATCCAGTAGGATGAATACGGCCACACACGGCACCAACTTTATCATTCTTTGTCATTTTATCTATAAGCTTTTGTACTGATTCTGGTTTAAAGTCAACATCACCATCTAAAGCAAGTATGAAACTGTTATGTGCCTGAAAACCAGATTGTTATATTTATGTAGTAAATAAAACTTCTATGTAACAATTGCATTTTAATGACGAAATGGTGAAAACTTTAGTCACTGTTACTTCGAATCGACAAGCTCGAATACACTAAAAAGGTAATCAGAATCCGTAATAAATACAAACACCTTAATAAATCGTCAACCCTTACAAATTAAATGTGAGTAAAGATGGACCGACACGGAAACGTGGCCGTCATCACAACTGGAAAATGAAAACGTGAGAACAAGTTGTACAAAATGACCATCACGAACCCTTCTTAAAAGTGAGGGCGAGCTCAGTAGCACCGGAAAGGGTAAACATTTGAATATCAATGTCTGTGTTCAAATCAAACTCATACATATCAGTATTGTCATATTAACAGCAATTTGTTTTATCTACAAGAACGTGACTTATCGTCATGCACCATGGCGGGCAAGTGCATTCGTAATGTCCCCCTGCTTCCATGTATATATAACATGACTTCATCAATCCATGTTGTACTTTGTTGTGTAAAATAAAATGTAATGGCGCACGAATGATAAGTTTAAATACATACTCTTTTAATTTTATCTTTTGGTAGCTGATTAAGAATAGAAGTGGTCTTCCTGTAATGGTATCTTTTCTTCGTCTCTTTTTCTAACAATGCATCCTCCATTGTGGTGCCCATTAATTTATACCCAAGAAGATAGTACATATAAAATATCTAAAATTAATAATAAAAACAATATAAGAAATTCATTGCATTTCACTTCTACATCATACGTATTTATGTGGAAAGTAATACCTATAAGATAAAATAGAACAAAATAATTAAGAATAAATTGTCTATTACATAAGCATGTAGGAATGTAACACAACAACCCAGCGGGAAGTACTTTTGAGGAAACTAGGAATGTTATTTTTTATAAACAAAATATGAAATATAATCTCCACAATGTTGATTCCGTTACGAATTAAGGAAGTTTTATTATCATGTTTACTCTATGTTTACAAATGTACATCATGTAAAACTAGGAAGTCATTGGGCTGATTTACTGATTATAAGTACATTTTGTACACGTATTGCACCTTTCCATGTTGTATGTTATCACATGAACCATTGTCACTACATTAAGCTTGAAGGAGGAATTGTTATTTATCATATATTTTGTTGCAATATGTTCGTTTTTGCATGTCCAATAATAGCTAGAAGTCAGTGTTGATTATTTGCCCTCAGGGCAAATATCCGTATTTGCTCTCACATATCCGTATTGGCCCTCAAATATCCGTATTGCCCCCCGAATTTAACTTCTGGTATCTGCAACTTGGTCTCAAAGAAAATATGTCAAAGTACAAGGAAAGATGGTAAAATCGTATTTCAATCAAATTAACACGTTTCAAAATATTGGAATAAAGTTTAAATAACTTGAAACGGAATAATTAGCTCAAATGTATACGTCGTCTTGAATAGGAATTTCCATTCAAATGCCAACGTCTTGGATAGATTTTACAAACACTTTCTAACGTCATTGTACAAAACTCGAAACAAAAATATTTGCAAGTTGAACAAAGGCAACTCTCTTAAGGATTTATTTTCGCAATTTGTCAGTTCAAAGATCTTTTCTGCCATATAAAAGTCAATGCTTGAAAAAAAGTCACTGTAAAATTTTACATGTGATAAATAGATTATGACATGAAATTTTCCATATCGTCCCTGGTATCAGCCCTCGACCCATATCATTGGAGTTTCGGGCTGATACCAGGGCCAATATGTAAAAATGTCATGTAATAATCTCTTATTATTTAACCACTAAAGAGTTATTATATGCCTTGCTTGTTCAACTGTATATATTATATTTATTTATATTATCTATTTAATTACTAAACACACGATTTACATAGCTTGTGAAAGGTGGGTATTTTAATTTCTGGTAATTTTATATATTTAGCATTTGGTGTCTAATATTGCTTTTATTTAAACTACTTTGGGTTATGTAGATCGTTGTTTTTCCTTTCACTCTTTTTTGGTTTTTGTATTTTCTGTCCGACTTCGATTTACTGCTTTCTGATTGCCCCTTTGGTATGGTCAACTTTTCTGGCTACAACAAATAATAACCTAATCAAGATACTGACCTGTGACCAACGTTTCCTATGTCTAATTTTATCTTTATCTTTTAAATGGAAGACCATTTCAGTTCCTCCTGGCATTATCCATGATAGACGGCCACCGTATGGTGTTGATGTCTTTTTTGGTTGGGTATCCCACTTCAGATGTCCCTTTGCAATAGACCTATTTATAATACAAGACAAATGATTTCATAATATTCTCAAAACTAATGGATGTTTGCTAATAAATGATAGGAATATATGTTTCCTCTATAAACTATTCACTATGTAATAAAAAGGAAAATATGTTCAATTTTATTAAATACAAAAAAATGTAGAAACAATACAGGAAAAATAATTTGAATTAATTTGGAAGAGTGTATCACAACATATCACTTACGTTGATGCTTCTTCTATACATTCCACTAATTGTTTCACCCATTCATTTGGTAATCTTTGGTTTGACTTCTTATCAGTTTGAAAAGCATCGTCAAAGATGATATGTACTGTAAAATGATACAAGAAAACAACTTTATATCATTAAATTATATTAAAAAATGCATAATATACACAAAGAAAGACAACTCTAGGTGATCATGTAACAAGGTTGAAGTTGTATGTTTATGAAAAGAAAAAAAAATATCAGTGATGGTCAATCAAGATAACACCAAGACAAATGTTAATCGAAATATAAGTCCTGGTTCGGGACGGGCACACATTGTGGTAGGGTTAAACCAGTGGAAGTGGGTCTATAAATTTACGAAATTTAAAGTGGTGGAACAATGTTTAATGAGTCAAAAAATAAATCGCTTATGTAAAGCTATACTTACTTTCTTGTTCAAAATAATCCACATTGACATCAAAGAAAGATTCAGCTATTTTATATTTACTTCTATGAAAATCAAGTCTACAAGAAGACAATAATATTCTGTGAAACCAAGCATGTTAATCCATTGATTTAATACATTACGTACAATTATAAAATTATTAACATAAAAATGATTGATTTCCTTTCAAAGTTTTCATTTGCATATCATATTATTTTGCAAGGATGAAGACAAGAAATGTTTGAAAATACCAAAGGGATAAACAGGAGTCGTAAATCAAATACGGACATGATGGCTAAATGACAAAGGACAAATAGACAAACAATGATCTACTATACATTGCACAGAAAACTAAAGATCGAGCAACGCTAAAAACGGGTGATGAACTCATGTGTTCCGGAATGGTATTTAGTTCCTATTCCACATCCGTCTAGTTAACATTATTTGCACATTATAATATTCTTGCAATTGCATTATGGTTATTTAAAAGATTTGGACAAGTTTATTGGAACACATAAGATTAACATCTTTAATATATGAGCATTCGAACAATAAAAACACTATTAAAACAGGTAATTGTTAAAGTTGTATATTAATCATGTGTTAAGTCAATTTAAGTGGATCTCTTAATATTTTCTTCGATTGTCATTTCATATTTTCGACGTTTCGCGGTACAATAGCCGCATTGTGTCTTAAAATTCCAAGGAACACGTACCGAAATAAAGACTTCAGAAGTTGTAACATTTCAATTCTTGTTTCATGCCACATTGTTGCACAAATATAAAGATATGGCCTATTTTTCTGTTTCTTCTTTTTTCGTCCCTGTGGTTTTTCTTCTCCATCGGTCTGTGGTTTTCTTTCTATTCTATCCCCATCCTTTATTTCCTCATTAGATTTAAACTTTGCATGTTTAAGTAGATGGAGCTCTACTACATCGTCTTTTCTTTTCATCAGTAATCCAAACGCTGAGAAAAAAGAATCCCTTGTCGGTAGAACAAACAACCTAGGAATGTAAAAATAAAACAAACTTACAAAAATATATATATAAATCAATACATATTTTCATTCCACTGTTCTATTATGAATTAATCATTAAAGCCAATCCATGGACATATATATTTTGGTTCAACAATGACTTGTTATTTTTTTTTACCAGTCGATCATTTATTTTGCTTCCTTTTCGACCACCTTATAAATGTTGCATTTTTGTTTCACCACATACATATGGAGCTTTTGATGGAGATAATGTTCTATTTATGCTTCTGATCAGTAAAACATTATAATAACTCAAACAAATTAACACATTGCCTAGAGAATCCGTGGAGGCATCCACCCAATACTATTGGGGACGAGAATCACCATACACAATTGTATATTTGTACTTTTTTGGGGTAACCAAACACAATGGGTCTCCTTACCCATAACACGGTCAGGTATGGAATATACATACTCAATATTCTGAGAACAAACATTGCATATTATACGCTATATACGGCTATATGGACCCCCCAAATACAATACAATAACCATTTGGTCACCAATCAATAGGTGAAATGTTGTGATGTCTTGAATAATGTGATTTCTTTCTAAATAATGTATTGGGGGCATGGTCTTAAAATGAACTCCACTTCCCGTTGTGTCCTTAAATTACACGCTAATATTCTACACAACATCATGATATCTGATAAACAATTTATGTATAACACCAATGTCACGCTTAGCAATCGAAAAAGTGAAGAGGAAAGAAGAAACAAAGAATAATATGAAACGGAACAAAACAGTTTGTTCCCAAACTCGTTCTGTAATGTAATAACAGAACAATATTCCTTAATCATATTACTTAGCAACGGACAAATATGAATACAAATATACTGTACCTTTCTGCTCGTTCCATTCTATGACACTGTGGAAATATGACATGCCATGTAAGTAGAATTAATGATATCCATAGTCCAATACTAAAACCAATCCAAGTTTTGATATCATCAATTTCAATATTCGGACATGCCACTGTTCCTCCTAGAATATTATCATTTGGCCATTGATAACAATATCCAATAACTCCACAGTAACATCCGAGTGGCACTAGAATCAGTGGTCCAAATAAGGTAACCCTCTGCATGTGTAGTTTACATGCGAGAATTCCCTCATAGGTCGCAAAAATTGAACAATAAATATATGCGAACATTAATGCATGATCCTCTAAAAATGTTACAAATTCTGATATATCTGATGTTGCTACAGGTTGTTGAATGCGAGACGTCAACGTCCAACTTGAATCTGGAACTAATAATTTTGCCATTCCTAGAAATATTCCTACTTTAATGATGCATAAACTAAGATTTATCTTCGGTCGTGCCTTTGTCACAGCTATTCTCCAGTCCATGATTTTTATTTGGAGAGATCCTAACCAAATATCACATGTTAGGAAGTTTTCACATGAACCAAGAGATATTGCTACCAAACTAAGAACTAATAATACTGATTCTTTTACACTATATTCAACCTCATCTTTATCACTCAACACTAAGCTAGGTTTTACAATAAGACAAGTTAAAACACCACATTGAATTAATACTGCGACAATAGCCATGGTGACGGTGAGTATTCTTGAAATAAATTTACGTCGATGTTTTGCTAACACTATATGCTTTCTGATGTTCAGGATGGCTGGACACGTGAATGACATCATAATAAGTGTAATTCCTGAAGTTGTAGAATGTCTAGGTAGAACCGTAAACAGTAGATATGCTGTGCTACAAACTTCGACACTTTCCAGTATCAGTACCTGCAAAAATCAGGAATTATCAGACAAAGTAATATCAGAAATGTCTTATTCAGATCTTGTTGTTTTTTTTTATTTGGTTTGGAACCATAGATACAAATATTGTAAATTGCATGTTTCTGGCTTGTCGTGTTTGCTGCATTATCTCTTTAGTAAAATTATATGCATACTGGTTCACAGAATGTGTTGTATATAACTTGTGTTTTACGATATATGATGTATGCGTTTCAAGTTTAACCCAGGATATGCACTACGGTACATTTTAGTAAGAATGATATATTTCAGTTTTACTTATTTGTTTTCATACCCTTCAACAGAAGATATAATTTACTTTATATAGGTTACAAAATTATTCCTGTGTAATATTTATACATGCATATCCATAGATTGACTGCAGGCAAAACTTACTGGTATAAAAAACGCCCATCCAACGTTGTTGACTCTTCCTAAGCATATCTTGAACAGAGACTGGATAAACGTTAATGATATAGGGACAGAATAACACACAATAAGTTCTGTCACAGCTACTGATTTCCTTACGTCATCCTTCAAAGAAATGATATTGATATTATATAAGTAAAAACTAAATATTTGACATTCTAATATTACCTCCTACATTGGCTATATAAGCAGTGCCGTGATAACGTTCTTGATATATCTTAATTCGCATTCGTAATGGTTTCATGTATCTATATAGGATCGTGTTTGATTTGTTTCTGTCCATCTTTCTTTTTTTTCATTCCGGAAACATACTGAAGAAAACCATCTATTGAGTATGACTTTATAAATTGTCGTGTTCTGGTGACGTAGTTGCAAATGAACGCTGTTGACATTGACACCTGGGTTGCGTTCAATATCGTAGCAGCTAGCCTAGCTGCTAGGTAAAATAGCAATAACGTTATTGAACGATTAGCTACGTAGCAGTGCTAGCAAATATGGCGCCAATCATATGGAATATATTTCTTGGAACATTTTAGCTAATCGTATTTGTCTAGCTACCTTAATAAATTATCATCCGTATTAAAAGCGTTGCCACTTCCTACAATGTCACTATATTTACCTTAAGAAATCAAATTTCCGGGATGGGAAGGTCATGGTTTGAAGAGAAATTGCAGAGTTTATCATTTATTTTATACCTATGTGCACATTTTTTTTTTTAACAAATGTGCCCGGATATAAATAATTGATTAAAACTACTTTCACTTCATGGCAAAAAAAAGAGTCATTGTCGCCATCTTGGATTCAAAAGCTAGCAGAAATCTTTTAAGCTAGCGAGAGCTATGTAGCGGCTAGACTAGCTTTCCGTTCAGTAGGATTTTTTTACGTAGCTCAACCTAGCAGCTACGATGTTGAACGCACCCCTGGTTACTGATTTATTTTAAGATTTGTCTTAGCATTTCACTTGTTTAAGTTACCACGATCAAATACCATTAAATTAGAAAATGTAACACAATAGCCTATAGGATTTTGTCTATAGAGAAAAACTGCAAGGTAGATTTTTAACGCATTTCCCATGCTGCTTTGCGCTTCAAAATCTACTATATTTTTCCCTATTATAATTGATATAAATCATGGAAGCCATAGTTTGTATACATTTTTGGCTTGGCTTGATATGTATTAAAACCTTTCAACTGGAAACTATTAGAATGTTACCAAGTGCATCAATCTTAAATTATACATCACTTGCGATGTAACAAACAGCTGGAAAATAGTGAATTGTTCCAAACACAAGGAAATGCAATTGGAATGTTACAAACTGTTGGGATACTATTGGAATGTTACAAACTGTTGGGTGACTATTGGAATTTTTTTAAACTGTTGGAAGACTATTGGAATATTGGAATGTTACAAACTGTTGGAAGACTTTTGGAATTTGAAAACTGTTAGAAGACTATCGGAATGTCACAAACTGTTGGAAGACTATTGGAATTTTAGAAGCTGTTGGAAGACTATTGGAATTTTACTAACTATTGGAAAGTTACAAATTGAGGGAAAACTAGTGGAATATTAGAACCTCACGGAAAGCTGTTGGCATGTTGCACACTGATTGAATTCTATAAGAAATGTATAAAATGTTGAAAAGCTAGTTCAATGTTACAAACTAATGAAAAGCTTTGTGAATGACAGAGAATTCATCAATCTGCAGTTATGATCATCGTTGAACACCACGCGGTGACTGTGGAGGAATATAATAACAATAAAAGTGCCGACAATTAAGATTTTACTTCAGCTTTCGATGCATATTGATAGTATTCGTGTACATCTAAGTTGATTATATTTCATTCGTTATTGCATATCAACGAATGTAACTTGTTCTCGCTATGATATAGCTGAAAATGTATCATTTGAGGTTAAGCAACAATCAGTCACTCCTATATATAAGTGTGCTGTCACCAAGATGCAACAAAAACCTAAAAATAAACTCAATACCACTATGTAATACTTTATTCCAATACAATATATGTACTTTGCTTAATAAGCAAAAATTGACTTGGTATTTGATGACGTATTCATCGTGTAGTTTTGCAATCCAAGTCGTTTGGAAAGTCTATTTATTATATATTTGTTTTATTGTAATATTGAATTCACTATCAATACTTCAGTATATTTTAATGTGCTCCATGTGTGTTTGTGATATGGTTCTGGATATTTGTTTTCCTATTTTCAAACAATGAAACATAAAGAGAAAATCCATAGATGACTTTTCAGGATTAAAATATTGAACATTAAATAACAAATAACGTGATAAACAAAACGGAAATTGTACGGTAGTATTTGTGTATTTGTTTTCAAAATATTCAGACGAGGGCAAACAAAAACCGCTAACATTTACATTATACTTGCCTCATTCATATGTAGTTGTGACACTTTGAGTAATGGAATTATAACAGTACAGACACCTTTAGATAAAATTCCCACGAATAATCCAAAACACATTAAGAAACGACAAAACTTTAAGACACAATTTTCTAATTCAACACTGCCATCAAAATCTCTCTGTGTGTTCCTGAAAGCGTCCCATGCCCTAAATAAAAAGAAATGTTCTCATTAATGTTGCTAACGATTAGTCATTAATTTTAATAAAATACCAGGTAGAGAAATATATCAACAATATCACAATCCAGATATACAAAAGACAACTAATTTATAAAATCAAAACACCCTGAGAGTTCAAAGGTGATGAACCTGTCTGTAGACCAATCAGTAATTATTACATTTAACTTAGTGGGATTATTCAAGTTCCATGGAATATGTTCGTTTCAAAACCTGCAACAGTCTTTTATTTGAATAAATTATAAAAAATAAATACTGTGTCATTATTGTGTAATCGAACTTCTTCTTTCTGTGTAGTGATATTGATCATATATAGTAACATTAAGTTAATAAATTTTGAATGATGATTATAGTCTCAGAAGTTTTAGTCATGTATCCAATACTACTATCGCGAAAGCTATATGTTGACAAATTTGTTTCGTAGTGTTAGACAACAATCATTCACAGCCTCATTCTTAGCCCGATTGTGATCATCATTACACAGATATAATGTCATTTTTGCATTACGAATACCGCATGCTCAAGACCGTCGCACACTCACGTTGAGCTATGGTCATCATAATAGACATCACTGCAGATGAAAATCATCAATGAAGATACTTGTTTGTTTTTATTTACGATATGTATTCCGAGTTTCAAACAAATGTGAAATCCTCTTCATGACTACATTAGTGAGAGTTTTGTATTTGGCTGGTCTCGCAAATCTATTGCACAAGTGATACACCACCCAACAGGTGAGAGATGAAGCCCTGTTTATATTACCCGGAGTTCACATCGGGATCATATCTAGTGAAACTAGTTCTGTCTATTACTTACCATCGCTTGTCGCCTTCATTCTGACACTTTTCATTTTCTATATCTGAATATGGTGGTGGTTTACTCTTAATTGAATCAGCATCGTCGAAACTAGATTCCATGTCAATTTCGTCTGTTGATGATGACCGTGTCGTAGAATTGTGTACTTGTTTCTCTTTGTCTTGTACAGTTTTGTTTAGTAATTGACGTTCAATTTCTCTTTTTGCCAGTTCTTGTTCCTTTTTCCTTCTTTCTTCTTCTTTTCTTTTCTAAAATATACAATAAACCAAATATCAATTATATGTAGAGCGGAGCAGGCAAATATTTAAGAATCACAGACCAGAGTAACGCGGACGTGACAGATAACCTGTCATGGCATGATGCTGGACTTAGCTATTTTTATTAAATCTGAGAAAGTTTTGCATGTTCTAAATTTGCAAGATAAACACAAAATAAGTACATTGTCAGTAAGAATAAAATGTATTGATACTAGCTTGGAAAAGTCTTAAGAAAAAGCTCGTCAGATGCTTGCACCTCTACCTGTTTCTAATGCTCATCCATGTCAATTACTAGTATGTATTTTCCGACAATATCCATAAACACTGTATTGTTATTGCTTAGACTGTTTGATTGTGTAGAAGTACTGAATTGTTTGATAATTAGAATTATACTTAAAAGTACTTTATCGTTACTTACATGCTTTTAATCATATCAAATATCTAGTAACATGATTCTCAATGCCTTAAAAAACTAAGTGTTGAGAAGTGAGGGAATGTCAGTGAATAATAATATACATAAACATGTATAATTATATAAGCGAAATGTTCATTTCATCCTATTATGGGTCTCTACGTTCTAGGTTTCGTGTTTAGTTTAATAATATTGTATTGTACATAAACAATAGGATTGGACAGCAAGTTATACCAACTTATATGTGAAGTCCTCTCCTTACAAAATATACACATGAATTAATGACAGCAAAACAAAACAATAACAATAGACATTTAGAATTTTAACACTGATAAGAAAAAAGTAAGAAGTAGAGGTGAAAAATTGCTGACTAAGCCCTAAGATCTTTTAGATTGATTTATAAACGTTCGAACTTTTCCAAATATTTTGGAGTTGACGTTATAACTATAATCATCGTTCCCAAAGAGTAATGTTTCAATATTGATGTTGATATCGTCGCAATTACTAAGAAATGTTCTTCTTTTGTTCAGGTATAAAGAACATTCCAGAAAATAATGCATAACATCTTCAAAAGAAGCACCACAATTACATTTATAATTATTTATTATATGTATTATTGACGGATCGACATTGAGTGAGTTGCATTGGTGTCTAAGTTTAGTGTGTAATATATTTCGTTTCCGTGGGCCTTCATTATAATACTTTGGGGTTTTATAGATATAAACTTTCACTCTATTTTTAAACGAAGATAATGTAGGGGAATTTCTTATAGATATGTCTAGATTGTTCCAAAGTGAAACGGTAGATGGAATAAATGAGCTTGCTGATGTTCTCAGTCTGCATCTGGGTGGAACATAATTCTGATTATTTCTAAGGTTATAATTATTTACATCTGATGTCACTGGAGGTAAACAGTTAAATAAATAAGGAGGACATAATTTGTTATGAATTTTATAAAAGATAGTTAATTTACGATTTTTCCGCCGATTAGCTAAAGTTTCCCATCCAGTCTCAAAGTATTATGAATCCTTACTGGCAAATGTTGTCAAACCTGTTACAAGTCGTGCCGCTTCTAATTGTAATGTTTTCTAATTTTTCAATATCCCGTTCATAACACCCATCCCACACTTCGCATGCATATTCTAGTACAGGTCTGATAAATGTAAGATAGATATTTGACAATGCTTGTTTAGATCAAGTAAATTTTAATTTACGAAGAACATTTACTTGTGTTAATGCTGATGTAGCTATGTTTTCAATCATTTTCGTGTTGTGATGTCCGTTGCGATTTGGAACCGCATATAAACGATGTTCGGTTCGTCTTTACTTCCAGTTGTTTGTAGGAGTGCGCATGTCTTATTTACGTTATTTGTATTTTGTTTTGTTTGTCTTTGTCTTGTGTCTTGTGTACCCAATGTTATCAGTTCCTCTGGATTGTTCATTTTTGATTGCCCCTTCGGTATTATCTAACGTTTATTTCGATGTATAAGTGGATTACAAATTATTTACATTTGACACATTTGAAAGTTCATAGTCAACAATGACATCGTTAATTATTCATTTGTTGATAATTTAATACATGTATCATTGATTACTTTATCAACAAATAAACAACTTCAAAATTCTATGAATTATATTTATAAGGGTTATAGCACAATAACTGTATTAGAAGCACTGCTAAACGAAGCTGAATTGTGTTTAAATTTATTCCGTTTGATTGTACAATGTATTTATATCAAACATTAATAAATGATGTCTACTAACAATGAAAAGATAACAACAAACCTGGAGTAATTCATTCATTTTACAGTTGATCTGTTCAACTGCATGTCCTTTCAGAAACACCTACAACAGTTCCATGGAATTTGATATAAGTGTTTTGTTACTCAATACATATTGGTGTTTGGTGAATAATCAACTTTGGAACAAAATGTTTAAAATAAATGCAACAAGCATGGTTCATGACATGTATAAACAATATAAAAAAAGATAATTATACACAGCAAGATTAGTTTCAATGATAGTTTAGTTAGATGAGGGTTTCAGACCCAGTTTATTTCTTCCTAACAAAAGTTTGAAATGACGTTATTTTCAGCGCCATTTATTATTATGAGCATTCTGTAACAATTGCAAATATGAATATATTTTTTTTAATAAACATATGATATTTTCTCATGGAAATGATTGTACTTGAAAATTGTTTAATATGTACATTTACCTTTGTCCTGCCTAGTTGGTAAGAGTTTTTGTCGAGCATGCATGCGTTTATAATTTGTTGTACATGTTGGTGATTATTTGCATGATCTGGAATGCTAGAGCGTTCGCTAAAAATCTTATACCTGAAAAGAGACATCCTGTGATAAAAGTATGCGTTAGCAAATAATATTAAAAATGGTAGAATAGCCTTGTGTTTGTTATTCATTATGTATGTTTTCAAAATCATAAGGAGAGGGAAAAACAAACAACAATCAAATTAGAATTGATAAGAAAAGACAAAACCAGCAATAAATGCTTGAGGGTAAGAACTACTAATATTTGAAATAATATTCAAATTGATAACAGAAGACATGTATCACTAAATAACCATACATATATTAATAATAATAATAATATTAATAATTATTATTATTGCATTTATTTTAGTTTATTATAGCACATAATGCGTAATTCGTAGTTGTATGATTGGATACTTTTGTTACATACATTTTGATAAACTTGTCAAACGTCACTCTGATTTGGTATCCATCTCGTCTAATTCTAGCCACATCCTTTATCCCTGCACTCTCCAGTTGATGTAGGACAACCTCTTCGTCAAAATTCCCCATTTGTTGTATAGCATTTGATTTAATACAACTGTAACATACATATATATTATTAGACATTTCTAATTATTTGTCTTTCCGGTCTTTTAATTTTGATCGTACCTGATACAAGGTAGTTCGTCTAGAGACGCACGTGTGTGCCATATATGATATCCACATTTTTATTACATTCCTTAATCGTTAAGAAAATTCAGCATATGTTAACTGATGAATTAAAAAGGTTGAAATATTTCTAGCAAAGTTTTATCAAATAATAAAGTTTCCCAGTATTAGCTGTCAATATGGTAAAAATCATATGTAAATTATCATGTGAAATATAAACTTCAAATATACTGTTCATGACTCTTTTGGTTTTACCATAAACGGCAAAGAAAACCGAAAGGGCAATCAAGAATGGACAATCTAAAGACACTGCCAACATAATGTACACATGACACAGAACGAAGACAAATGAAACAAAAACATACAACACAGAAAACTAAAATGATGCGTAAGACGCACCATACAAACCACCGCGGGTGAACCCGTGTAAGACTCACCATACAAACCACCGCGGGTGAACCCGTGTAAGACGCACCATACAAACCACCGCGGGTGAACCCGTGTAAGACGCACCATACAAACCACCGCGGGCGAACCCAAGTGCTCGCGAAGCGTAAGCAATTTCCGCATCTTATAAAACACCCGCCACGTTACTTCACAACACGCAAACAAATATAAATAGCATAAATAAGGCACGAACACCCCCAATCCTACAAACAACTAAATGCCTTGTGTGAGATAGCAAATACACGTGTGAACAAAGACTAATAATCCCACTGTCTTAGATGGTATCCTATCCTTCACTTTGGTATTTCATAATCAACTAGGCGGTATAGAAAATAATCTCTTCTGAGGGTAACTGCACATTATAGAATAGTGTAACACTGGTTGTTTAGGGAGAATAAAATGTACAATTCGTTCGGGGGATAAGCGCCGGCTAGTCATCGGCCATTATGCCATGTTTTACTTGATGGTCGTTTATATCCCGTTGTAGGGCAAATTTGTCCGGTTTAACTTTTGTCCATCCCTTTGAAAATCTAACCATAAATTGGTCATTTCCTCTGTTATAAAAACTTGCATACTTTTAGGTAGCGCTAAACAACACTCAAACTATCATTTCATAGGTTACTTACCGTACAAATAACGGCTTTGTTTCTGCTAAAGTATCTATCAAACATGTTAGTGATTTCTACAAAAACATTGAAAATTGATAATAAAATAAATACAAACGAATAAAATCAAAGTCAGACTACATCAAAAGACGCACTGACAATATGTTAATTTTTTTTACATTAAAGTATGTCTTGGTTGATACATGTTCTCAATTTGAAAATAACTTGGCATACAGATTTTCTGTGATACGTTGATGTAGTAATATTACTTTTGTACATAGGTCAAATCTTTTTGTTTTTGTTTTTTGTTTTTGGGGAGAAGCCATGAATATGACAATACATTAACAAAACCAAAGCAAGTATGCATATATAGGGTACGATAGTCATACAAATAAGTACAAAACAATTATTAAATGATATCACAATATTCAGTATATAGGGGTAATAACACAATTACCGAACTCCGAACAATCTTACAAAGGGAAAGTCAAAACTCATAATTATATAAACAGACAAAATCAGTCAACAACCGGAAAACTGTGAAAACCGTAATGACCCTGACTTGGTACAGGCATTTCTAAAGAAATGGTGGGTTGAATCAGATTTTAGCATAGCATTGTAATGAAAGGCAAAAGAACAATTAAATGATTAGGAACAGTATCAATTGACAAAAGAGTTAGACTATTACATTAAGTTATCTTACTCTATATTGGATAGCGGCACTGTTTGTTGTCGGTCTGGACGGAGATGGTCGTTCTCCGAAATTATTAGCAGCCTTATTATATCTGTCCCATAGAAAGAATACAATCGTTACAAAATTGACATGTTCGAGTATCAGAAAAAGAAATATACAATAAAATGATTAATTTCCGTTGGTATCGACGAAATTATCAAATTAACATTACCAACTTCTTAATAAATATAAATACGTAATAAGCATCAACAATTGAAATTAAAATTACATAATTATTTGAGATTTTAAAGGCTTATAACGTATTCCTTTGCTAAGTCTGGTGTTTCTCTTGTCATTGTCCTTTGTATAACAATTTACAGTATATTTGATAATAGGAAAAGAGAAACCAAGTTTTTCGAAAAACTATAAATTATGGAATTAAAAGGTGCATATGCATATGTACTTTAAAGAACAATGGTTAATCAATTATTTTTACAATTTATTCATTTACCTGTCATGTATTTGCTTCGCCTGCTTTTTCGAAAGAGTACCGCGTAACGTGTTCCTATAAAAAGAGGTAATTCCGTTACAAGACTATAAGAATCGTTAGTAAGATATAGATATATATATGAAAAATAAACACTCATTGAATGTCAGTAGAAACTGCTTCGAAACTGACATGATTTTTTAAATGCATGTATATCTATTACTGACATTTATAGTTCCTATGTTTTGTTTATTATTAAATCTAAAGTCATAGGTACCATTTCTTGATTTTAACTATATTGTTTCTGTTCGTTGTTTTCCTTGCTCCCAGAGACTTGAATTATTATACTCTCCAATCTTTAGTCTTTGCGAGTACCTTATCAAGGTTATTCAAGATGGTAAGATGCTGATGATGATGGTGGTTACTATATACTAGACGCTGAGATCATCTACAATGATGCTAGCTCAGTGAGAAAGCGTCTACGGCGAAACTATTTATCCCACTCGAATACATTAACCTAACCTCTATATAGCTAAGAAAGCAACAAATACCAATTTTACAATAAAACATACATATATATAAGGAGCGGATGTGGTCGAGTGGTCTAGGGCGCTGGGCGTAAGGCTAAGCGAATGGTGCTGCAGTGTATCAATGGTGTGAGTTCAAATCCCGTCGAGGGAAGAACAAAACTTTGACAGCTCAAAACTCTAATTCTAACACTTTGGTTTAATTTTCAGACAATATATATATCTTTGGTTTGTAGCTACCGGGAAATAAAACAGACGATTGCCCCCGCCACTGAAACCGAAGTCTAACAATAACACTACTAATAGAGTGATAATAATAATATAACATAAAATATCTCCTAAACATCAGTGGGTCCAGCTAATAATAATATAATATAAAATGTCTCCTACACATCAGTGGGTCCAGCTAATATGTTTGTAAACATATATACAATTTTACCACTTTCCCATTTACTACATATCAATAAATACCTTTGACTAAAAGTATCTGATACATCAAAATACGTATTAACAAAGTTATTGTCACTTCTCTCAACAAACAGTTCTTTTATTCTCTCGGGAATGGTTCCTCTGTTCTTTGCTAGAAAATGCTTAGTACAGTATGTAACCTATATAAAATACGATATAAAGATGAAACAACAATATGATTTACAAATGAATAGACAAATCATGTTCATTTGTTGTAGCTACAGTCATACGTGTCTTATGTGACTGTACAAGGAAAGACTGAAACATGATCACATAAGAGAGGTGGTCGCTTAATACAGATTAAATCAATATAAAAAATGCACTACAAGGGGAAATAAATATTAAGGTCACATAAGACAAGTTATTGTTTAATAGATGTGTTTGCTAAGGCAGGTTTTAACTGCATGTATATATTTCAACGTGGGTGCTCTAACTATTGTTGCTTCCGCTAGTTGTGCAGAACGAATTAAATATTCGACTCGTCCTTGGGCCGGTACATGCATGATTGTCTCGTGTTTATTGTGTTGTCTGTTCTTCTTTGATATATGGATTCTGATTGGTATCTTCAAACTCGTCTAAGAGATTGCATGGTCTTTGCAGTTAAGGACATCTTGAAGCTGAGAATGTGCAACATTTTTGTATGCATTGTTGTTGCTTACCCTTAGCAAGGTAAAATTGCCCGATTCTATCTATTTTCTCTTTATTGCTTACAACAACGCTGTTCGTCCAGTTTTATGCGAGGATTGGCATCTTACTCACATGTGGAGAACATTTGCATGAATGCATCATTTCACTAATATGGAAGAGTTGCCCCATAAAACTAGCTTAACCCCGCCACATTTTGTTGAACTGCCTGGAGCCAAGTCAGGAGAGTGGGCGGTCATGTATATGTGTGCTAGTGGTGTCAAGTTTGCCTCTGTACGATTTGATGTTGGAACTGTTCCGACAGTGTGGTATTTTCTATTATTCATTTTATTGTTATTTGTGGCATTCAGACCAGTTCAGTTACATTGTTTTACCTATATCATGACTTGGTGTTTGTAAATGTGATTTCGTCATGAATGTAGATAAAATACGGCTCATTTGATATTAAACAGCAATTAATCAATTCTACGTTCACCTCTCGTCTTCTGAAAATATTATAATTTTGCATACGTATTATGTCTTATGCGTATCTCGTGTAAGCAAATTTGTATCTAATAATTTAACATTAGTTAGATATTTAAATATTAAGAATGTATCACTACATTTATTAAAAAATACAAACAAAAAAAAACAAACAAAAAAACAAGCCATTCACATTACCTGACCAGCGTAATGAATAATAGAGAATTCTATATTATTTCTGCATTGTTTATACACATTGGATTTTGGTACAAATTGGCTGTTGTATGCTGTAACTAGTGCCTTTCCTTCGATATTGGTTATTTTCATCTGATCATCCAATACAGACAAAATACCAGGCCTCTAAAAACATGAATATTACATTATCATTTAATTTAAAGTATTCTGTGTATATGTACATATTAGTAAAACTATGTTGTAGCAATATATTTGGATAATCAATGTTAAAGTATGCATACGAAAATTATATTTCTCTGTAGAAACTTTTGCTTAAAACATTTGTCTACTTTAATGGTCCATTTTTATAATCTACTGTAAATGAAAATATTCACTAGGTTTCCAACTATCCTTCATCATAATTTCTGTTCGAACAATGTTTTTGAGAGAAAATGGAAATAACTGATTGCTTTATACGCTGATGTATTGAAACTCTCTCAGTGTAATTGAATCCACAAAATTATGTTCGTACTGATTTGTTTTTATATATATTTACCCGTGTGCTGGGAATTGCAATGGATAAAAAACATGTAAGGATCCGAGAAAATATGAAAAACATCTTTCATATGAAAACAAGATGATTGAATATTTTAATAACTCTACATGTCAATGAGAGTTGAGGTTGGGTTTTTTTTGTGTTAGAAGTAGTGCATTTATTTTTATTCTGCCATTTGTTTTCCAAATTTGACACTGGAAATTCACAATCAAACTTATTTTCTGTTGTTTTTGGGTTTTTTTTAAACGAATTTACACAGTATTTTTTATATGAAATGTATTACACTGCACTGCTCAAATTAAAAACTTACAAAACACATTATACTATTTTAGGTAAACCAGTTTCTGTGAAAGGTGAGAGAACAAAAATAGGGTAGTTATATACAATATATCGAATGTCCTCTAATAAAGTGGCTTTAAATTGTCTTACATTTGCCAGTCAACAAATTGACTGGTTAAAAAAATACCATATTCGTGTTCAAAAAATAATTCATAAATTCTAGAATACAGCTTTCATAATTCCTAAATTCTAGAATACAGCTTTCATAATGATTCTGATTACCCCTTTTGGTATCTTCAAACTTTTCTTATCCAGACGGAGGCAAATTTTCCTGATAACAAGTATTGACTTTGTCCAAATTACATCAGTAATTTTGTAGTATTCTTTAAGCTAAACTCTAAATTTTATCCTTTTGAACTTCTAGTGAATGCCATAATTGTACCTTTTTAGTCTTGCGACGTTGGATATAACCGATCTATATAATTGTGATAATTGATATTCTTACGAAATATTTTATTGATTCCTACTTATTTCGAATTGTTTATGAATTGCATTCTGTTTTTAATATCATGCCACATTTTCCATTTCAAGGCAAGAAATATCTTTACATAATCTGCTTTTCTTCTTAATGTTCGCCTCGTTGATAAGTTCAATTGTGTTATGACATGTTAGTTTGTTAACTATATACTATTACTGGGGACCGTCGTGGCCGTTATCGTATGGTAGTTGGATTTACAATTACCTATGCAATCGGTGCTAGCGCTTATCACCACTGATGTTGTGAGTTCGAATCTCGATCAAGGCGAAGTGCACAACATTATGTGATAAAGTTTGTCGGTGACTTGCGACAGATCGGTGTTTTTTTCCGGTTTCCTCTACCAATAAAACTGACTGCCACGATATAACTGAAATCTTGTTGAAAGTGGCGTTAAACACCATCAAGCAAACATATTATTACTAGTATTTACTTACACCAAATATAAGTAGAAGAACAGCTGTGTTATCCTGGAATATATTAGGTGGTAACTGGATTCCTTCTTCTATGTACTCTTTATTTTCTATATGAAATATTTGTTTCTGGTGAAACTGTTGTATCTGTTCGTTTGTTATATTGATAAACAACTGTTCCAGGCTATTTTCCTGCAAACTTTCAAATCCACTTATATCTAGGATTCCAATGGAAAGTTGCCTTGCAAAATGATACAAAATAAAATGATCAAATGATTTTTTTCCATAAAACTGTACAATCTGTCACAAACTAGTGCATATGCAGTGCCTGATTTAGATAACGAGAGGCCCTAGGCTAATCCACTTGTGAGGTCCCTCCCAATTCCACACCTTCACGACTGGAGGAAGATGTTAGTGTTTTTAATCAATTTCAATAAAGGCGCAGACGATGAGAGGTGTTTAAAATTCTGCAACATTCTGAAATGGAGTGCAACTGTGTACGGAAAATCCCTGAAGGGTTGTTTAGAAAGTACAGTATGTTATGACAGCATAAGTGTGAAAGTCAAATAACAGTGTTAAAAATAGTGTACATCTTGTCCGGAGGTCCCGTAAATTTTGAGGCCCTAGGCTTCAGCCTATCGAGCCTATAAGTAAATCCGGCACTTGTGCATATGTCTAATCCTGTCATCCTATTCTGACCGTTTATTCTACATCTACCTCGGTTGAGTTAGTTTATGGTGCTTAACGCCACTTTCAACAATATTTCAATGATGTCGTTGCGGTCAGTTTTATTGGTGGAGGAAACAGGAGTACCCGGAGAAAATAACCGACCTGACGCAAGTCACTGACAAACTTTATCACATAATGTTGTAGCAAGTACACCTCGCCATGAACGGGGTTCGAACTTACAACTTTTGTGGTGATAGGTACTGATTGTAAAGACACTCGCTTATTAATTTACATTAATCGTATGAGACTCTCTCGCTCAGTTATTGACACAGGTATGATACTCTATATATTCATTTTTATCAATTTGTTTATTAAAGCTGGTCTCATGACTTTTATAGGTGTTTCACTTATTTCCCGTTATATATCATATTGTACGATGTTGCATTTATTTGACGACCTATGATTGGATAACATCATTCCTAAAAATAAAGATAGAAGGTAGAGCCATATATAGAAATCTAGATAATAAGATTAATACGCTATACTGGACAGTGGAAAATTCCATATACCAGGTGACTGCAGCATTGTGTAATCTATTATTGCATAATTTGACCTTGACGCTGTCCGAAATAAAGAAATATTGTAATCGATAACTGAGACGACGTATGCCAAGTGTACTTGACCAGGCTCACTATATATATGTGTGTGTATTTTGCACACATGCAGACGATAGCTAAACGTGCAGTTACGAAACGATGCAGACGGAAAATTACAGAAGGTCAGTGGGCGGTGCTTAATTTTGTCTGGTGCCCATTACGTCTTTAATCTTAGAACTTCCAAGAAAGTCCGTCAAACATAGTTCATTGGAATAAACTTAGTTACTGTTTCAAGTTATAGATCAGCAACATCGTACAAAAATGTTCTAAGCTCCCGTGATCGACTATGATTATTTAGACGGTAAGTAAATAGTTGAAGGGTTCGTGCTAAAGCGCTCACCCTTCAACAATTTACTGACCGTCTAAATAATCATAGTCGGTCACTAGGAAGCTTAGAACTTATATTGACATTCTTACCTTGATCGACTTGAACTCTCTCCAATACTTTTGTTAATTTGGTCAATGATGGCTCTAAATACTCCACCATACAAGGCTTGTATGATAGAATCACGTAAATCTTCAGCTTGTATTTGATTAAATGGCTTCTGCATCGTTTGTCCTACAATTTGAACACAACTTAAGCAATATCAATTATATTTTTCATGTATTAGTGTGCAATTTGTAGACGTTTAGCTAAAGTTTTATAGTGGTAACAGCCTAAAAACAGTTCGTATTAGACATATCACTGACAAATCTTATCTCCGAGCGAACTAATGTTCATTGTCACTCCTTGGAAAGCAATAAATACCAATTCGATAATCTTTATTTAGACACAGTATTCTGGTGGGCAAGACGAATTACCGTATACACCAACAAATAATGTACTTTCACAAAAGAGGTTCAGACATGACTAAATTAAATTAACTTATTGATATTCTATTTATAATTTATTTTGTTTTATAAATATATACATGTATATATAATGTCATACATCTCATATTTACACTATGATTACCTACTGCTTGCTAATAAAAAAAATTCTGAAATGAATTGAGTATTTGAATTAAATTGAGAGGTAATAAATCTAGCAACATCGTACACTGGTAACACTTTTAGATAGCAACTAAGTGTATTTAAAAAAATTAGTAGATCTCATATCAGCCAAATTGTCGATAAATTCTAATCAATGTTAATTACTTATCAATAACTGAATATATGAGATTTCTGACTGTTATTGTATACTCGAGTTATTTCCCTTTGAGTATGAAATTCTATATTGTGTATTGTAAATATTAACTGCATGCATTGTTGATTGTTGCTGTTGCCTTGTGTATGGAGAGGATTTATATAGGCTATTGCCTGCTATCCAATCCATTTCATTTATTTACGAATAAATTTGTTTAAAATGAAAGAGGTTCAGACTTTTTACCATAAAACCGGGTCTCCAAGATGTAGATGGGTAATCTAAAAAAATCGCGCAACGGTAACCTTAGTGGATTTGGAATATCCTGTTTAGGTCCTTTGCTCCAAACAACCTGTAAATTATTAGGTCTTCACATTTTTGGTACTATGAACCCGATGACAATTATTCCAGAAACGCGTCGTGCGGAATAAATTACATATTTCATTGAATCATCGAACCATCCAATGATTGCATATATGATAAATAAAAACTATTTATCCATGATTGGAATATTTATGATGGAGAAAGGGGTGTCCTTTTGTCACACCATGGAAAATTCAGCATAAATATACTATAATTCTTCAATATTTCAGTATTTTACTACGACTTAACAAGTCAAAATATGTACCATGAACAACGATTGGTCGACTGATCAAGGATTCGTTGATGTCAGTTAAGTTTTCATCGCTGTCTTCTAGCCCAAGTAAGGAGAGAGCTGAAATAGATGAGATATATGTCATTGTCCTATTAATACATTATATGAAGGTATGAAGTCAGTTTATTTTGTACGTGTTTAATATAGTTGTCTCAATTCCCAGATATAATGTCGAATTACCGAATAGAATAGCATGTATTTTAAAATAGTGTTAAACTATTTATAAGTATACGTCTGTCCTGTCACAGGAAGCAAAACAACAATCGTATTTCCGATTTCTCAAATAGATGATGAAACGATCCTGCGTTCTTTTCTGTGTCGTTAAATAGCAAACTTGAAGCAATAATAAAATACAATTATAAATCAAAACTGTTTATACGATTAAAACAGCAATGCATTATAGATATTGGCTAAGATTCGAAATATAAAAGATGTACCATTTTGTAGGTAAATGTCTTCTCGAATTGCAACGCTATTTGTATGGTCGTCTACTTCTGTGTATTCAATATTTCCAAGGTGAAGACAGGCCGCCAATATGTTCAAGATTTGTGATATTTCCTGTATAATAAAGATGAATTGAATTATTGGATGATTGTTGTTTAACTTCAGATGAGTAGAATTACAGCTATAATCAGGACGAGAAAAGCCCACAAATAATAGATATTGTGCATTGTGATCGACAAATGGCTTAAATTTTGATTTCTAGATATTTCCTCATTAAGCAAAAAAATAATATTCTTCTGTGGTATATTGTAACTCCTCTTAAGTGAGGGATCGTGATCGTAGAGTAGTTGGATTTACAACTACCTATGCAATCAGTGCCTATCACCACTAAAGTTGTGAGTTTGAATCCCGCTCAGTCAAGGTGTACCCCATGCAACATTATGTGATAAAGTTTGTCAGTGACTTGCGGAAGGTAGGTGGTTTCCTCCACCAATAAAACTGACTGCCACGATATAGCTGAAATATTGTTGAAAGTTGCGTTAAACACCATAGCCCTAACCCCATTTAAGAGTGAATGATGTGTTGTCAAATATCCATTTTTGTACGTATTTTATTGTTTACTCGTGCGATATCAACATTTGCAAATTGATGGGGTCACTGTGACCTAGTTCGTATTGTAGTTGGTTTCATATTTACCTATGCGATCAGTTCCTATTACCACAATGTACCGACGTGCATTCAATATCATATCACTTTATGTGATAACAGTGACTTGCGGCAGGTCGGGTGCGCACACTTCCTCCACCAACAAAACGGACCGCTACAACATGACGGCATACTTGTAGAAAGTGATGTTAAACACCCATATCCAACTTACATGTAACCCTATTTCCAAATCTTAATGTGGGCTTTAAAAACAACTTGCATTAGGATTACAATATGTGACTTTAATTGAAAAACGTTTTCTGTAGTTTAAAAGGAAACCTTGACGTTCGATTGCATATTTTGGAAAATAACTGCATGTTGAAGAGTGGTAAATATTCAGTGTCAGGAAAATCGCAATTTTATCAACTTTTTATCGTTGAGTATTTGGTAGTTTGTATAATTGACTGATTATAAACGGTGTTTAGATTAATTAGTGAAATTCTCTACTAAATCAAAAGTCAACCTACGTCTATGGTGAATTCAATTTCTTTTAGAATGGTATGTCCTTGTGTGAAGCAGTTTCTGTACCACTCCCTTTCTTCTTGATTTTGGAAAACGCCACTATGGGTATGGGGCATTTCATCATCCCCCAGCATAATTCTATAATATGTAATAACAAATTTGTACATTGATTACTATACATATACATATAGATTTAACCCCGGCGCTTTTTATATAAGTGCATTATCGATTATGTCTCTGTTTCTATGATTTTTTCTATTATTTTTATAGAATTTTTCTGATTGTTTCATATATTTTTTTCATTTTATTGCACATATTTGTATATGTCGTGGGCATATTTGGTAAATCCGCTATGTATAAAGATATAAGTTGCTAAGTTACATGCTGATTCATTTTCAAATATCTTCACAAATTTGAAATTTAAAACATTTCTCATTATGATAAACGACGTGTGAAGTTGAAAATAGTTTACGGAAAATAAATAACAATACAATACCAAGAATCTGCCTATTAATAAACATAATGAAAAGGTGCATTTTTAAACATCACAAAAGAATAAATTTCTCACATTGGGTTTTTTAAATACCTGTATTCATTGGGTTTTACTAAGTAGAAATGTTCTCTCAGATCTTTATCACTGTTTCCAGCAAACAAGGCGTAGAAAATATGGAAATTTTTCTCACATGGTCTGTGGTGAACAATACGGGATTTCTCTAACACAAAAGTTTTCAGCCTTCCTGTAAATTATTGATATTTTTAGTGTAAAGTGTGTAATATAGTAAAATATTATATTTCAAACATTAAGCATTATGATAACGATAAAATATTTTTTGTATGATAATTAAGAGTGTATTTTTAAAGGCGAGTGTGCGTTTAGGACGAAACGAGTGCATAGTGCACAAGCACATACCTGTGCGAAACACTATTATATATATATATGTATATTTGTACTTAAAAATCAACAAGATCTACAACCTGTGTATCCAATCCCAGACAATAATATAATATGTAGCAATTTGTAGTTTTACAAGTATAATGTAATAGACAGGTCCAGGGGCGCAACCGGCGCGCGCCCCTCCCCCCAAAATTGGAAAAAATATGATATTTTGGCGTAAAATCGTGATTTTTCACACGAAATACCCCAACAATTTTCGCGCCTCCCTCCGCTCGGCGCATTTTTTTTAAGTGCGCCCCCCCCCCTAACTTGAAATCCTGGATCTTCCCCTGAGGTCCGCGTCACCACCATTTAATAGCTTGTATACGTTTGTTGTGTGACAAACAGGGGTATGTGCCCACATATTATTACAGAAAGGTCGTTCAACTTTCGCTGATTCGCTTATGAAATTGTTTTTCTTTCATCAATCCAATCGGTGGTATGTTTCTGTCATAGCTACAAGTTTAATATCGAAAACATGTTCATCTTACACCCCTGATATGTTGTGACTGGGGCCTGTACTCGTATTGTCAGCAATAACTGATAATTTATGCATTAAGCGTACCTCCAGTAAGGGTACCTTCTGTGTCATATAAGAGTTCTATCAGCTTTCCAAATCTACTAGAATTCCTATTCAACAGAGTGGTGGCATTTCCGAACAGTTCTATTAACGGATTCACCTGAAAATAGGTGCATATACTTTTAAATAACCCATAAGATATGTATTAGGATTAATTTTCACGTAAGGCGATTCTTTCTTTAAAAATTTATACATTTTGCATGTATAAAGTTATGAAACCAAAGCATTGTACATAAATCCAAACTTGCATTGCGAATGAATTTCAAACCTAGCCACTGGCTTTGAACTGTTGAATCATAACGAAATACCAGACATCAACTATACATGGATAATTCAGTTACGACTAACTATCAACAGAAGCAACAATTACATTTAATTGCTAAAAACAACATTTTCTCCTTTATTAGCATGGGTAAGATGGTATTGATTCAACGGCACTCTATTTCAATATTTCAATCATTATCGTGTGTGGTCAAGAGTATAGGAAACAGGAAGACACAGAGAACACCACAAATTTGCACAGGTCACGAACAATAATGCTTTATCGAGTATAATTCTCTGTGGACCGGAATTGAACGCCCAACTTGAATGGTGATAGGTATTTGATTACAATAAGGATAATAACAAAATTACCGAACTCCGAACAATCTTACAAAGGGAAAGTCAAAATGCATAATTACATATACAGACAAAATCAGTCAACAACCGGAAAACTGTGAAAACCGTAATGACCCGGACTTGGTACAGGCATTTCTAAAGAAATGGTGGGTTGAATCAGATTTTAAGGCGCCAAACCTCCCACTCTCATTACGGTTCAAAGGTTCCGGCTGTCACTATAACAGTATTTAAATACAGGAACAAAATAGGTAAAATAGTTGTCAAAGCAGTATCATATTCGGTGACGTAAATGTCAAAAATATTTTTACGTCACACAATGTAGGTGCAAATCTATTTACCACGCGAATACGACTATGTGGCCACTCCTTCAACAATCCTTTAACAAATAAAAGCATTAAAATCACCTATCATATTTAATTTTCAATGTAATCAACTCATCCATCGTATCTGAAATTTTCGACGATGACATTATTCTAAATATCATTCTAAATAGTGTCCAATACAATTTTTCATGTAAAACAAGCAATATCGTTAGATGTCATTCACAAAACAAATAAAATAAATAATACAAGATTTGGGGTATTGCGTTTTTTACAAACAACACTCACATGATTTAACTTTTCCACAAGTTTTCTAATTTCACACGGTGATCGTGTAACTAAATGTTTCAAAAGGTGTTTGGTACTTTCTGTTTTTCCTGCTCCAGAGTCGCCAGTCACTATTATACACTGATTACCGTGTTCATGACGCAGACGTTTGTATGTCTGTTCTGCTGTCCAGTAGATGTGAGGTGGATCTCTTGCCGCTTGATAATACGTAAGTAACTGGGATAAAATATGAAGATTAAATTAATACAATCTTAACTTTTATCAAAAATAATCTCATCTTCTTTAAATGGAAACCAAACATTTCAAACATAACAAATTTACGAGATTACCGTAAAATAGTGACTAATCATCTTAATCGTTATGTATCAACGTCCTCCGACATTTATCCTTTTGCCGATAATACAGGGATGGATTATCCTATAGGCTAGCTTAGGCTGCAACATAGGCCCCTCAAACTTTAAATGAGTATAATAGTTTAATATATATTCAAGACGGACGCTGGCGAGTTAGATGGTGGCTCCGTGTGAGGGGAGCCCTATACTTTCATTAGTCTAGGGGTCACAAAAGGTCATAATTCGGTTCTGTGAGCATACCTTAATGATAAAGGAATATGCAGTAACATTGGTTATATGCATTTGTGTATGTACACACGTGTAAATGTGTGTCATAACGTAGATTACCTGAACTTATTTTGTGTCATCATGGGAGAAGATTTACGTGTTACAAATAAAACGTGAATGGTTTTTTACTTAAAGAATAAAATATTCTGTTTCCTCGAAATAAATAAACGTTTTCTTTGACGTACATAATTAAGGTCCAAGCCTTAACTTTGGATTCTAAATCTTAGATAAATATATTATTTTACTGTTCTTGTATGGTATTTTTATTTATTGATAGTAAGGGTTATGGTATTTAACGCCACTATATTTCACAACATTTCAGTTATATCGTGGCGGTCAGTTTTATTGGTTGAGGAAACCGGAGTACATAATGTTGTATCGAGTACATCTCGCCATGAGCGGGATTTTTTTTTTTTTATTGAACTCGAATTAACTGATAAGTTTTATATGAATAATTATACTCACTTCGTCATCATAAAGTTTTGGAATATTTTCATAAGGGTTAACTGCAATTAACACATCACCTATGTATGTCTGAAAATAAAGCTACAGTCTTACTTTTAGAAATTACTAATATCACGTTTCTTCTAGGTTGTGCGGAAGCGCCACAGTATTTTTTTATATAAAATATTTCTCAAAAGTTTGCATTATTTCTCACACTTTTGTGTTAATTCGCGATCTGTTGCGTCATTTCGCAACACTCCGGAATCGTTTGTCGTACGCACATTCGGCCTTCAAGAATGATCATCAATGCATGTGATCCTCAAAATTACCTTAAGATCAAAGATTACACTTACCTTTGATCTGAAACATTCTTATCACTCTAAGTAATAACTACTGAAGGGACACATATTGGAATATATTTAGAACATCAAAGCTCAACTTTGTAATGGTCTAACCAAAAATGTTTGGCCCCTATCTCCCTTCTTTTTTTATTTCTCAATAACCCCACGGAATGTGAGGTAAGCAGGTAGTGATCCGTAGACATCTTACATGTTAACTTGAAAATAACCTCAAGGTCACATATTATGAATGATCTTGTAAAACCAATCTGAAAAACTTCGTATTCGATTGGAAAAAAAAACTTTGTAAAACAAAACCATCCGAAAAAATCATATGGCGGTGACTTGCTTCCGCATAGTTGTTAGCTAAAATTAATGATTAAAAGAATTATTCTTGGTAGCAATTTACCAATACACTACATTGTATATATAAAATAAAACCAACTCTATTTAATCGGCGACGCAAATCTCAAAATGACCTATTTATAAAATATCGTTATTATATTACAAAAGTTATACATGGCATATACAATGGCTACTGGTACTTAATACCGTCTTTGTACAACACTCTAAACCTCAATATTGACAACACTGCTTGCCAAGGATATACCAACAATTTAAATTAAAATAAATATTTACAAAATTGTAAGTTTTCAAAAAATGTAATCTGTGTTTGTATTTAGACTGAAATTGTAGTTAAAAGTTTAATTTGGGTGTCAAGTTTCTATAACAGCTTCCTAAATTATCACCCTATAGATGGTTAATAAACTTTTAAAATGGTTTACATAAAGATTTAAAAATTACTGCATTAAATTTCAGTTCTAAATTTATTTCTTGAAGGTTGATGTCAATTATAGATGTATTTAAAACTGCCACTTCTGGAAGTCGGTCCAAACTAACACAGAGAAAATGGTATCTGTCTGTTTCTTTATGTCGCAAAAAACGAAACAATTATTTACCCTTAAATTAATTTCTGAAAGATCAACTGGATGCACATTTAATTCAACCACGTCAACCATTTCAGATAGTCAACGAGGGGGTGGGGGTATAAATTCTTGTGGGCATTGAACACCAAATATACTTAAAAAAATCTAGAAGTTGCGTTCATTTTTTAAAATGTTAATATGAAAGTAACCATCTCTCTAACAGATGATGGTTGCATTTCATTTTTTCTGTATTTTTAAAATTTTAATACGGAAGTAACCATATCTCTAGCAGGTGATGGTTGCATTTCATTTTTTCTGTATTTTTGAAATGTTAATATGAAAGTAACCATCTCTCTAGCAGGTGATGGTTGCATTTCTTTTTTTCTGTATTTTTTAAATTTTAATATAAAAGTAACCATCTCTCTAGCAAGTGATGGTTGCATTTAATTTTTTTTCTGTATTTTTAAAATGTTAATATAATAGTAACCGTCTCTCTAGCTGGTGGTAGTTATATTTAAAAATAGCCAATGACAATGTTACGACCAACGTGATCTTAGTGCACGTGACAACGTCAAATGTTCTCTAATATCAAAATTCACACTAATTTATAGTTTAACAATGAGTTTTACATTTGACATTAACAGCTTTGATAATTAACATAATTATTGGCTTTGGTCTCTTTTCATATGCATATTGCATATGTACCACACGGTGGTGTAATGGTAAGCATGCCTGCCTCAAGTGTGGTAGATCATGGGTTCCAGTCCTGGTCGAGTCAAATCATCGAAGACTGTAAAATTGGTATGTATGTATGTATGCTGTTTCTCTGCTAAGCACGCAGCATTTAAAGGCAAGAGCAAAAACAGGTTGGAGCATAATCAGGATAATGTTCCCGAGTGGAGAGATATGTCAATCTATTGAGCTAGTACTACAAAAATCCATTACACCAACGGTGTGGTTTTAAATCAATAGAATAAAATAGGATATCAACAGATTAAATGTACGTGTAGAAATGTGGACTATAAAACATGATTAATGAAGACGTTGGTTTTTGATATACTTACATAGATATTTCCTTTGTAAAATCTTTGTTTAAGTTGCTGTAGTATCTCATCTACATCTAAACTATCAAGTTTAGATAAGTCAGTTATATCATTTAATTGGGATGCCATATCGACTGCACATACATTTGTATTGCAATACAACTGTCATATCCTAAAAAAGGGTCAAAGTCTTAGATATTCGTGTATCCTTAACACACAAATGAACAATAACTGCATACATATATTTTTTTATACCAACGAACAGTGTTTGTTCTAAACAACCATACCCCTATACCAAATTTGTATATAAATGATTATAGCAATGATATAGTTTTAATATTTGTGTTAGTATGCTGGAGTACATTATCGATAACATATTTGTGGAGTTTGGAGGGCACATTTTTTCAACATATCATCGGCATCCCCATGGGAACAAAATGTGCCCCTTTTCCTACCGATCGTTTCCTTTATTCATACGAGGCAGAGTTTATGCACAAACTTATCAAAGGATTTACAGACACTAAATACTTTAATCTTACTTACAGATATATTAATGATGTTCTGTTTACTAATAATCCAAACCTTGCTATCAAGATTCCATTAATATGCCCCCAAAGAACTTGAGAGAATTGAAACAACATTACAGCTTCCTCTGTCTCATTTCTTGACAATTACCTTAAATTTGACACCAATGGTCAACATTCTACCAGACTCTATGACATAAGAGACGACTTCAAATTAGCCTTTATAAATTTTCACACCTTGATAGTAATATACCAACCGCTCCTGTGTATGGAATCTATATTTCACAAAACAAACGCTACGCTCGAGCTTGCAATTTGTTTTCAGACTTTTGACAACATCAACTTTTTCTGAGTAGATCGTTGTTTGCCCTTTTTCTTTTCGCCATTGCGTGACCGCATCATTTCACAAAGAGGAGAGGTTTGGGCCCATAAAACTTGCTTAACCCCGTCATGTATTTATTTATCAAAGTGCCAAGTAAGAAAAGTGACCGGTCATGTACATGTGTGTTATGTGATATCGATTTTTCCACCTTCTACGATGCTTCGATTAGATTTTAGAATTGTTCCGACAGAGTCGTGTGTTTTTCTCTCTCCATTCTATTACAACAAAACATATTTCGATGATCATCGATTGAAGAGAAAAATACATTTTGATATCTACTGTAGTCTATATATTATGTTATCTAAACATGCATTGTTCAAATAAGTTTATTGTTGTGACAAATTATCCACGTCTTTCAATGAGAACTAAGAGGAACAACACCTTTACCAAATTTACACAGCCATATGTGTTTTTGTATTTACTAAGATCTACTTTCTTATTGTAAACTTTTTATGTAGACTTTAATTGCTATTCCTTACGAATAGTTTTAATTATTTCGGAAATGATAATAACTGTTTTATTTTGTAATCTTAAATGAAATAGATTTAATACAGTTTAAGTTTTTATATAAATGCTATTTACATGATTCACTTTTGAAATAACTGTTTAAGAATTAACTCCCGAGGGAATCCCGAGTTTTAGAAATATGACCAAATTTATCCGCTGCGTGGTAAGAGCCCTGTTAAAGGAGCTTCCGGACTGAGGACTCGAAGTAAATAAACGTTAGAGAACACCGAAGGGGCAATCAAAAAGGACAATAAATGAGTGTCTCGTTGCATGGACAATGTTACTCTTATTGCTCTTGAATCAGCTCCTAGTGAGTAAGCTTGATAGAAGTGGTCGCTGATGGACTCTTTCAAGGCTACATCTGTCTATGTACATTGCGGATTGATTTAACTGGACGTATTGATAAAGATCTATATTGATAAATATGTATTCATACGTGGTAAACAACGACGACTTGAACTGAAGTGGAATTAAAAAAACAAAAAACAACATGTGACATCGATGTCTATCACCAAAGTGGTTATATAGTATCTGTATCTTTGCTTTAAGAAATGTAACCATAATAAAGTTTTATTGTTCCTTAACAAAATACTACAACTTTTCATTCAAACCAATATTGTCTGCATATAATTTTTAAAATTATTTGTTCATCACATATGTTCTTGTAAAGCAATTAGAAGAATTTGAGTCTACACAAAAACGTTTCACGTATTGGTAAGTTATTAAAATACTGTTTCCGGACATATACTCCAATGGAACTCTAGGATCTTGGTTTTCTCCTGCGGGGTACTATTCCTCAAGAACCGGCATCTGCTAGTTGTGCGGAACGACCCAGGTAAATCCTATCGTATTGGGATGGGGTGTAAATTGGTGCCTTTTTATGGAGAATTCCACATTTTGAACTTTTTGTAAGGATTGACCGATGGTGGCCAGTTGCAAGGCGAAATTTCCCGATCTTATCTATTATAAACCCTGTTCCTGTGAAAATCTAAACATCTGTCATTGTACACATCCCAGTATCACCTGTGTACACATCACAGTATCACCTGTCATTGTACACATCCCAGTATCACCTGTTTACCTACATGATTTATTGTTTGTAAACTTATCCTCGTCACGAATATAGCTTGTAGTCCGGTGCATTACATTCTGTTAGTACGAAAACATTCTTCGTAAATATAATGTTTTTCATGCCCAAACATAATAGATTTTCTGCCCAAATCAAATGTAGGCCTAAGATGCGCAAATGTAATCCACCGGTGTACTACACTTTACTTTTCTCCCTATATAATTTGAGTGGCTATACACGATCAGGAATCAAAGAAAGTTAGAAGATACCAAAGGGGTATTCAGAAGTCGTAAATAGAAGAAGCACAGACAATATAATGGCCAAAAGAAAAATACAAACAGATAAACAATTATCTACAAAACACTACACATAAAACTGACGATTGAGCAGCAAATCGGGGTGAACTCAGGTGCTCCGGAAGGGTAGGCAGTTCCTGTTCCACATGTGATACCCGTCGGGTTACTATTGTTACAAACCTGGTGATAAGGCAAGTGAAACAAGCAGCTTGACGTGACAACAAACAAGTTCTACAAGTCAGAGACGCCGTTTTTTCAAAGAAGGTGAGTTGTACACTGGTAATCAGTGGGAGATAAACTCAAAACCTGTTTGTAAGGCTCTTACGAGCTACCATGACCACCTTGTTACACCGTCAGATAGTATGCAGCGAACAAAAGGAAAAGGTCTCCTTAAATACACTAATGACATTCGACCTCTGGTATAGGATTACTCCCACATTTTATTTGTAAGGGTGTGGAATTTCAACTTTCAGAAATAAATACCTATTCATATATTTTCCTAGAAATACATATATATATATATATATTTCAGGGAATTGCAAATCTATTCACACAGTTTCCTTTGATAGCTTAATGGACACCATTTTGGGATGATAGTACTTGTAACAAATATTTTCTGTCGATGTAAAACTGGAGTTATTCCTATATCAGTTATGTAAATAATTATTTGGCTTTTCATATATAGTCAAAATCGTCATAAGGTGTAACACGAACATTTCAGGATTATCCCCTCCCTTTTTCCCTTTTCTGAGTTGCATCATATTTTAAATAACGAAATATTGACTGAAAACGTAGGAACCTCATCGCAAAATATTTAAAAATGGAAATCAAGATACAACAAAATGTAATATTTATATAATAGTTACTTATGTATTAGTATTGATTAAACAGTGATAACGCCTGAGCTACCGGTGAAGGCATTATCAGTGTTGAAGTCAATACTACTGTCCCAAGAGCAGTCTATCTATCACGATAATTCCCTATACATAAGTAACTATTATTTTTATTTCATTGAAGAAAATATGACTTTCTAAATAAAATATTCCATCGGTAGCAGCAGACGTACTGGGTACGTCCGCCATGTTGGTTTACATTGACAACTGCACGATCTCCGTTGCGTTTTAAAAAAGGGACGCCCGTTGGCATTACCATGTTAATGACTGGTGGATTTCTTTAACTTAGATTAATGCATGACACATGACCATGTCTGCACCAATGAAAAAGTCGAATTTAGAACTGATATGAAATAAATGCATATAATAAATCTGAAATAAAATATTTTATAGTATTTTCAAGAATTTAATAAAGGTATAAAAAGGAAAAATATTTGTTTATGTCTTTTGTGTTCAGAAAATATTTTGATTTAAAATTTAATTAAGTTTATCTGCTGTTTGCCAGTAAAATAATTCCACTTAAAGGCAGTATGAAAATCCGCCCAAAATTGCTCGGGTAATTTATATCAATCTATTTGATTACCGGTAGTGATAATCTACGATATTTTTTTTCTCTAAATTACAATCTCATGTCCGTGACGGTTTATTTTTAGATGTCTATCAGGGTCTATGATATATGATAGATGTTACGTCAAACTACATCATCATTGGGTTCTTTTTAACTCTTACAAGAAAAAATAACCAAGCAATATCCTAAAATCAGTATATTAGAAATCATACTCACATAATAAAGTATTATCATTCATAGAGTGCAAATTTTCGTGGATTTCGTGCTTCATGAAATCCATGAAATATAATGTCCAACGAAATACAAAATGTCCATATTATTCTTTTTGACCAATTATGAAACCACGAATATAAAGAATCCATGATCCCTGGAAGATTACTCGAAAATTGGTATCCACGAATAACAGTACTGTCACAGTATACATACAGAACATTTAATTATATTGGGGGGTGGGGGGTCACCGTCGTATGGTAGTTTGTCAGTTGTTTGCGACAAATATGTTGCTTCCTTCAAGAACATAACTGACCACCAAGATATAACTGAAATGCTATTTCAAGTGGCGTTAAACACACGACTCTATCCATCGTTCGATTTTTCAGCAATCGCTTTGATAAAATACCTCTTAGATTAATGATAAGAAGAGAAAACATTTTTTGATAGGACGTTGGTTAACATCCGCCTAACTTAGCTTTGTACGGTGATATGGGATGGAAAACAATTGATATTAAACAGTGGTCAAGTTTGCTTAGAACATGATTTTGATGAACTAAAAACACAGTTAACAAAAGTTTTGCATAAATTTAATTTATAAAGAAATGATATATTAATTCAATAATTTCACATAATTTTGTTATTACCCTTATTTAATGATCGCATTTAAATATTTTAATTGCATTAACATTAATCTTTAAAAAAAAATCATGGTTTCTTCTTCGTCACTTTAAATATGTTTACGCCTTGATACAATATTATTCAAATGCTTGAGCCATTTAGTTTGTCCCTGGAATATCCAGAGGTGTCGAAATACGTATGTACGTAGGTCTAACGTAGAGAGCAGTAAAATCTCGATCAATCAAATTATGAACTTTTTCAATAAAAACGTAGATATCTAATTAAGTATGCACACCTAGATTCTAGAATAACCTTCATGAATCAGGTACGCTCAAAGTCAAAAGATTGGAAAATAACCTTCATGAATCAGGCGCTCAAAGTCAAAAGATTGGAAAATAACCTTCATGAATCAGGCGCTCAAAGTCAAAAGATTGGAAAATAACCTTCATGAATCAGGCGCTCAAAGTCAAAAGATTGGAAAATAACCTTCATGAATCAGGCGATCAAAGTCAAAAGATTTGAAAATAACCTTCATGAATCAGGCGCTCAAAGTCAAAAGATTGGAAAATAACCTTCATGAATCAGGTACGCTCAAAGTCAAAAGATTGGAAAGCCAAATAATTGTTAAAACTTTGAGAGCAAAAAACAAATGACGTTTAAATTTGGACTTCCTGCTAAAAGTATTGATATGTAGACCTCTGGTTTCTACAATTGCAGTGTCAAACATGAACTGTTTTTCGTGGTGAAATATAGATTGAAAAATTTTGAAATTTGAAATACATTAATCATATTTAGAGAAAACAGTCTTCCCCTAATGGAAACGAAATTAACCGGATTTTGTTTTAAATGTCTATCTTTAGTCCTCTAATGCAAATTTAAATTTTCTTATTTGAAATGTTATTTGGCGCTTAGAATGAGGACAGAACTAAATACACGTACTTTATTAATTAAAATGTACATGTAATACAATATTTAATTTCATGTTATCATTTCTACCTCTATGCGAGGCATCTGATTTTTGGCTGTATGTCCTCGATGGTGATACTGTTGAAATATTGGAATATAATACGGCGAAACATTTAGTTTACAAATTACTTATATTAATTCAAAGCTATGTATAGCCTACCTTAGATATATAATATAATATGTATTCATCGTACATATGAACAGAATATCTGCAATTAAATGTTATGGGTTTGATGACAAACCAAGAAGTCAGCTTCATTTACTATTGTGGAAGAGTATTAAGTACTATGCCTATTTATTAACTATCCCACGCCCACGACATCATGATAAGGTTGTGTGATTTCCTGTAATATCTTACTCCTAGAAACCTTTTCATTCTATTCTACGGTCGTTGAAGATACACGTAATTGTTTTTAGTTTTTTTTTATTGTTAATGTTAGTCATAATCTGTTAGTCATACAATAAAGATATTAAATGTTAACAAAAGTTTTGCATAAATTTAATTTATAAAGAAATGATATATTAATTCAATAATTTCACATTTTTATTAATATATTATTAAACATCATTTTAATGATCGCATTCAAATATTTTAATTGTATTAGCATTAATCTTTAAAAAAAATCATGGTTTCTTCTTCGTCACTTTAAATATGTTTACGCCTTGATACAATATTTTTCAAATGCTTGAGCCATTTATTTTGTCCCTGGGATATCTAGAGGTGTCGTAATACGTATGTACATAGGTCTAACGTGCAGAGCAGTAATATCTCGATGAATCAAATTATGAGTTTTTTTTCAATAAAAACGTAGATATCTAATTAAGTATGCACACCTGGATTCTAGATTAACCTTCATCAGGTACGATCAAAGTCAAAAGATTGGAAAGCCAAATAATTGTTAAAAGAGCAAGAAATCAAATGACGTTTAAATTTGGATTTCCTGCTAAAAGTATTGATATGTAGACCTCTGGTTTCTACAAACCACCAATCAGATTGCAGTGTCAAACATCAGCTGTTTTACGTGGTGAAATATAGATTGGAAAATTTTGAAATTTGAAATACATTAATCATATTTAGAAAAAAGGGTCTTCCCCTAATGGAAACGAAATTAACCGGATTTTGTTTTAAATGTCTATCTTTAGTCCTCTTATACAAATTTAAATTTTCTTATTTGGAATGTTATTTGGTGCTTAGAATGAAGACAGAACTAATTACACGTACCTTATTAATTAAAATGTACATGTAATACAATATTTAATTTCATGTTATCATTTCTACCTCTATGTGAGGCATCTGATTTTTGGCTGTATGACCTCGATGGTGATACTGTTGAAATATTGGAATATAATACGGCGAAACATTTCGTTTACAAATTACTTATAATAATTCAAAGCTATGTATAGCCTACCTTAGATATATAATATAATATGTATTCATCGTACATATGAACAGAATATCTGCAATTAAATGTTATGGGTTTGATGACAAACCAAGAAGTCAGCTTCATTTACTATTGTGGAAGAGTATTAAGTACTATGCCTATTTATTAACTATCCCACGCCCACGACACCATGATAAGGTTGTGTGATTTCCTGTAATATCTTATTCCTAGAAACCTTTTCATTCTATTCTACGGTCATTGAAGATACACGTAATTGCTTTTAGTTTTTTTTTATTGTTAATGTTTGTTGCCCGTACACCTCATAATCTGTTAGTCATACGATAAAGATATTAAATGTTCATTCTTTAATTATTATATAACTGTAGTACCACATTATGTTATTATTTGTATGTTGTTTATTTATATATGTATTGATGGAATCAAGCGTATTGTTTGAAAGGGTTGATAGCAAATGCATAGCGCGATACATGCACCGTCGTATGGTAGTCAAGTTGTCAGTTGTTTGCGACAAGTATGTTGTTTCCTTCAAGAACATAACTGACCACCAAGATAACTGAAATGCTATTTCAAGTGGCATTAAGCACACACGACTCTATCCATCGTTCGATTTTTCAGCAATCGCTTTGATAAAATACCTCTTAGATTAATGATAAGAAGAGAAAACATTTTTGATAGGACGTTGGTTAACATCCGCCTAACTTAGCTTTCTACGGTGATATGGGCTGGAAAACAATTGATATTAAACAGTGGTCAAGTTTGCTTAGAACATGATTTTGATGAACTAAAAACACAGTTAACAAAAGTATTGCATATATTTAATTTATAAAGAAATGATATATTAATTCAATAATTTCACATTTTTATTAATATATTATCAAACATCATTTTAATGATCGCATTCAAATATTTTAATTGTATTAGCATTAATCTTTAAAAAAAATCATGGTTTCTTCTTCGTCACTTTAAATATGTTTACGCCTTGATACAATATTATTCAAATGCTTGAGCCATTTATTTTGTCCCTGGGATGTCCAGAGGTGTCGAAATACGTATGTACGTAGGTCTAACGTGCAGAGCAGTAAAATCTCGATGAATCAAATTATGAGCTTTTTCAATAAAAACGGAGATATCTAATTAAGTGTGCACACCTGGATTCTAGATTAACCTTCATGAATCAGGTGCTCAAAGTCAAAAGATTGGAAAGCTAAATAATTGTTGAAACTTTGAGAGCAAGAAAACAAATAACGTTTAAATTTGGACTTCCTGCTAAATGTATTGATATGTAGACCTCTGGTTTCTACAAACCACCAATCAGATTCCAGTGTCAGACATGAAATGTTTTTCGTTGTGAAATATAAATTGGAAAATTTTGAAATTTGAAATATATTAATCATATTTAGAGAAAAGGGTCTTCCCCTAATGGAAACGAAATTAACCGGATTTTGTTTTAAATGTCTATCTTTGGTCCTCTTATGCAAATTTAAATTTTCTTATTTGAAATGTTATTTGGTGCTTAGAATGAAGACAGAACTAATTACACGTACTTTATTAATTAAAATGTACATGTAATACAATATTTAATTTCATGTTATCATTTCTACCTCTATGTGAGGCATCTGATTTTTGGCTGTATGTCCTCGATGATGATACTGTTGAAATATTGGCATATAATACGGCGAAACATTTAGTTTACAAATTACTTATATTAATTCAAAGCTATATATAGCCTACCTTAGCTATGTAATATAATATGTATTCATCGTACATATGAACAGAATATCTGCAATTAAATGTTATGGGTTTGATGACAAACCAAGAAGTCAGCTTCATTTACTATTGTGGAAGAGTATTAAGTACTATGCCTATTTATTAACTATCCCACGCCCACGACACCATGATAAGGCTGTGTGATTTCCTGTAATATCTTATTCCTAGAAACCTTTTTATTCTATTCTACGGTCATTGAAGATACACGTAATTGTTTTAATTTTTTTTTTATTGTTAATGTTTGTTGCCCGTACACCTCATAATCTGTTAGTCATACGATAAAGATATTAAATGTTCATTCTTTAATTATTATATAACTGTAGTACCACATTATGTTATTATTTGTTTGTCGATTATTTATATATGTATTGATGGAATCAAGCATATTGTTTGAAAGAGTGGATTGAAAATGCATAGCGCGATACATGTACCAAATTTGAGCAACAACAAAAATAATTCCACTTAAAGGCAGTATGAAAATCCGCCCAAATAAAAAAAAACAATTTTCAAAAATGCGCCCCTTTTTATTAGTGTATGATATTTTGATATTTTTGACACCTCAAAGTTTGATTACGAAATATAATTAATAAAGATGAATATTGTAAATTTTTCCAAATTAGCATCTATAAAAAATCTCGATGTATATTTTCCTTAGGTTATCAGTTTGATGAATGAAATGTACTTTTTAAATAGATTGCAGCTGCTATTGGGAAATGTATATTTTTAGATAGTGTACTGCATCAACATAACGTAAATAGCAACAGTTATTGCTCGGGTAATTTATATCAATCTATTTGATTACCGGTAGTGATAATCTACGATATTTTTTTTCTCTAAATTACAATCTCATGTCCGTGACGGTTTATTTTTAGATGTCTACCGGGGTCTGTGATATATGATAGATGTTACGTCAAACTACATCATCGTTGGGTTCTTTTTAACTCTTATAAGAAAAAATAACCAAACAAAATCCTAAAATCAGTATATTAGAATTCATACTTATGTATAAAAGTATTATCATTCATAAGAGTGCAAATTTTCGTGGATTTCGTGCTTCATGAAATCCATGAAATATAATGTCCAACGAAATACAAAATGTCCATATCATTATTTTTGACCAATCATGAAACCGCGAATATATAGAATCCACGATCCCTGGAAGATTACTCGAAAATTGGTATCCACGAATAACAGTGCTGTCACAGTATACATACAGAACATTTAATTATATTGGGGGGGTGTCACCGTCGCATGGTAGTTTGTCAGTTGTTTGCGACAAGTATGTTGTTTCATTCAAGAACATAACTGACCACCAAGATAACTGAAATGCTATTTCAAGTGGCGTTAAACACACACGACTCTATCCATCGTTCGATTTTTCAGCAATCGCTTTGATAAAATACATTTTACATTAATGATAAGAAGAGAAAACATTTTTTGATAGGACGTTGGTTAACATCCGCCTAACTTAGCTTTCTACGGTGATATGGGATGGAAAACAATTGATATTAAACAGTGGTCAAGTTTGCTTAGAACATGATTTTGATGAACTAAAAACACAGTTAACAAAAGTTTGCATAAATTTAATTTATAAAGAAATGATATATTAATTCAATAATTTCACATTTTTATTAATATATTATTAAACATCATTTTAATGATCGCATTCAAATATTTTAATTGTATTAGCATTAATCTTTAAAAAAAATCATGGTTTCTTCTTCGTCACTTTAAATATGTCTACGCCTTGATACAATATTATTCAAATGCTTGAGCCATTTATTTTGTACCTGGGATATCCAGAGGTGTCAAAATACGTATGTACGTAGGTCTAGCGGGAAGAGCAGTAAAATCTCGATGAATCAAATTATGAACTTTTTCAATAAAAACGTAGATATCTAATTAAGTATGCACTCCTGGATTCTAGAATAACCTTCATGAATCAGGTGCTCAAGGTCAAAAGATTAGAAAGCCAAATAATTGTTAAAACTTTGAGAGCAAGAAAACAAATGACGTTTAAATTTGGACTTCCTGCTAAAAGTATTGATATGTAGACCTCTGGTTTCTACAAACCACCAATCAGATTGCAGTGTCAAACATGAACTGTTTTTCGTGGTGAAATATAGATTAAAAAATTTTGAAATTTGAAATACATTAATTTTATTTAGAGAAAAGGGTCTTCCCCTAATGGAAACGAAATTAACCGGATTTTCGTTTTAAATGTCTATCTTTAGTCCTCTTATGCAAATTTAAATATTCTTATTTGAAATGTTATTTGGTGATTAAATGAAGACATAACTTTTTATACACGTACTTTATTAATTAAAATGTACATGTCATACAATATTTAATTTCATGTTATCATTTCTACCTCTATGTGAGGCATCTGATTTTTGGCTGTATGTCCTCGATGATGACACTTTGAAATATTGGAATATAATACGGCGAAACATTTAGTTTACAAATTACTTATATTAATTCAAAGCTATATATAGCCTACCTTAGCTATGTAATATAATATGTATTCATCGTACATATGAACAGAATATCTGCAATTAAATGTTATGGGTTTGATGACAAACCAAGAAGTCAGCTTCATTTACTATTGTGGAAGAGTATTAAGTACTATGCCTATTTATTAACTATCCCACGCCCACGACATCATGATAAGGTTGTGTGATTTCCTGTAATATCTTATTCCTGGAAACCTCTTCATTCTATTCTACGGTCATTGAAGATACACGTAATTGTTTTTAGTTTTTTTTATTGTTAATGTTTGTTGCCCGTACACCTCATAATCTGTTAGTCATACGATAAAGATATTAAATGTTCATTCTTTAATTATTATATAACTGTAGTACCACATTATGTTATTATTTGTATGTCGATTATTTATATATGTATTGATGGAATCAAGCGTATTGTTTGAAAGAGTTGATGGCAAATGCATAGCGCGATACATGTACCAAATTTGAGCAACAACAAAAATAATTCCACTTAAAGGCAGTATGAAAATCCGCCCAAATGAAAAAAAACAATTTTCAAAAATGCGCCCCTTTTTATTAGTGTATGATATTTTGATATTTTTGACACCTCAAAGTTTGATTACGAAATATAATTAATAAAGATGAATATTGTAAATTTTTCCAAATTAGCATCTATAAAAAATCTCGATGTATATTTTCCTTAGGTTATCAGTTTGATGAATGAAATGTACTTTTTAAATAGATTGCAGCTGCTATTGGGAAATGTATATTTTTAGATAGTGTACTGCATCAATATAACGTAAATAGCAACAGTTATTGCTCGGGTAATTTATATCAATCTATTTGATTACCGGTAGTGATAATCTACGATATTTTTTTTCTCTAAATTACAATCTCATGTCCGTGACGGTTTATTTTTAGATGTCTACCGGGTTCTGTGATATATGATAGATGTTACGTCAAACTACATCATCGTTGGGTTCTTTTTAACTCTTACAAGAAAAAATAACCAAACAAAATCCTAAAATCAGTATATTAGAATTCATACTCATATATAAAAGTATTATCATTCATAAGAGTGCAAATTTTCGTGGATTTCGTGCTTCATGAAATCCATGAAATATAATGTCCAACGAAATACAAAATGTCCATATTAATATTTTTGACCAATCATGAAACCGCGAATATATAGAATCCACGATCCCTGGAAAAGTACTCGAAAATTGGTATCCACGAATAACAGTACTGTCACAGTATACATACAGAACATTTAATTATATTGGGGGGTGGGTTACCGTCGCATGGTAGTTTGTCAGTTGTTTGCGACAAGTATGTTGTTTCATTCAAGAACATAACTGACCACCAAGATAACTGAAATGCTATTTCAAGTGGCGTTAAATACACACGACTCTATCCATCGTTCGACTTTTCAGCAATCGCTTTGATAAAATACCTTTTACATTAATGATAAGAAGAGAAAACATTTTTTGATAGGACATTGGTTAACATCCGCCTAACTTAGCTTTGTACGGTGATATGGGCTGGAAAACAATTGATATTAAACAGTGGTCAAGTTTGCTTAGAACATGATTTTGATGAACTAAATACACAGTTAACAAAAGTTTGCATAAATTTAATTTATAAAGAAATGATATATTAATTCAATAATTTCACATTTTTATTAATATATTATTAAACATCATTTTAATGATCGCATTCAAATATTTTAATTGCATTAACATTAATCTTTAAAAAAAAATCATGGTTTCTTCTTCGTCACTTTAAATATGTTTACGCCTTGATACAATATTATTCAAATGCTTGAGCCATTTATTTTGTCCCTGGGATATCTAGAGGTGTCGAAATACGTATGTATGTAGGTCTAACGTGCAGAGCAGTAAAATCTCGATGAATCAAATTATGAACTTTTTCAATAAAAACGTAGATATCTAATTAAGTATGCACACCTGGATTCTAGAATAACCTTCATGAATCAGGTGCTCAAGGTCAAAAGATTAGAAAGCCAAATAATTGTTAAAACTTTGAGAGCAAGAAAACAAATGACGTTTAAATTTGGACTTCCTGCTAAAAGTATTGATATGTAGACCTCTGGTTTCTACAAACCACCAATCAGATTGCAGTGTCAAACATGAACTGTTTTCCGTGGTGAAATATAGATTAAAAAATTTTGAAATTTGAAATACATTAATTTTATTTAGAGAAAAGGGTCTTCCCCTAATGGAAACGAAATTAACCGGATTTTCGTTTTAAATGTCTATCTTTAGTCCTCTTATGCAAATTTAAATATTCTTATTTGAAATGTTATTTGGTGATTAAATGAAGACATAACTTTTTATACACGTACTTTATTAATTAAAATGTACATGTCATACAATATTTAATTTCATGTTATCATTTCTACCTCTATGTGAGGCATCTGATTTTTGGCTGTATGTCCTCGATGATGACACTTTGAAATATTGGAATATAATACGGCGAAACATTTAGTTTACAAATTACTTATATTAATTCAAAGCTATGTATAGCCTACCTTAGATATATATTATAATATGTATTCATCGTACATATGAACAGAATATCTGCAATTAAATGTTATGGGTTTGATGACTTCATTTACTATTGTGGAAGAGTATTAAGTACTATGCCTATTTATTAACTATCCCACGCCCACGACACCATGATAAGGTTGTGTCATTTCCTGTAATATCTTATAACTGGAAACCTTTTCATTCTATTCTACGGTCATTGAAGATACACGTAATTGTTTTTAGTTTTTTTTATTGTTAATGTTTGTTGCCCGTACACCTCATAATCTGTTAGTCATACGATAAAGATATTAAATGTTCATTCTTTAATTATTATATAACTGTAGTACCACATTATGTTATTATTTTTATGTCGATTATTTATATATGTATTGATAGAATCAAGCGTATTGTTTGAAAGAGTTGATAGGAAATGCATAGCGCGATACATGCACCGTCGTATGGTAGTTTGTCAGTTGTTTGCGACAAGCATGTTGTTTCCTTCAAGAACATAACTGACCACCAAGATAACTGAAATGTTATTTCAAGTGGCGGTAAACACACACGACTCTATCCATCGTTCGATTTTTCAGCAATCGCTTTGATAAAATACCTCTTAGATTAATGATAATAAGAGAAAACATTTTTTGATAGGACGTTGGTTAACATCCGCCTAACTTAGCTTTGTACAGTGATATGGGCTGGAAAACAATTGATATTAAACATGCTTAGAACATGATTTTGATGAACTAAAAACACAGTTAACAAAAGTTTGCATAGATTTAATTTATAAAGAAATGATATATTCATTCAATAATTTCACATTTTTATTAATATATTATTAAAGATATCTAATTAAGTATGCACACCTGGATTCTAGAATAACCTTCATGAATCAGGTACGTAAGTATGCACACCTAGATTCTAGAATAACCTTCTTGAATCAGATACGCTCAAAGTCAAAAGATTGGAAAATAACCTTCATGAATCAGGCTCTCAAAGTCAAAAGATTGGAAAATAACCTTCATAAATCAGTGTATGATATTTTGATATTTTTGACACCTCAAAGTTTGATTATGAAATATAATTAATAAAGATGAATATTGTAAATTTTTCCAAATTAGCATTTATAAAAAATCTCGATATATATTTTCCTTAGGTTATCAGTTTGATGAATGAAATTGTGAAATGTTCTTTTTAAATAGATTGCAGCTGCTATTGGGAAATGAATATTTTTAGATAGTGTACTGCATCAACATAACGTAAATAGCAACAGTTATTGCTCGGGTAATTTATATCAATCTATTTCTAAATTACAATCTCATGTCCGTGACGGTTTATTTTTAGATGTCTATCAGGGTCTATGTAAGCTTTCACCAATGTCGTGCTTAAGATATCTGACAACTTTCAGCTGCTAATATCAAATAAAACTTTTATCCTTCAGAAACATGAGCATCAAATGACAGAATTGATAAAACTATACCTTTGATATTCCGATGGACGGACCCTTATGACCGTGATCGTATGAGAGTTGGTTTTATATGGAGATATTGTAATCGGTGCCTATCACTACTAGAAGTTAGGTTTAGATTATCGCTCATGACGAGGCACGCCTGTCTGTGACTTCCAGCAGGTTGGTGGTTTTCTCTCAGTACTTCGGTTTCCTCCGCCAATAAAACTTATTTCCATGATATAACTGAAATATCGTTGGAAAAACCCATATCCCAAAACCCTATGCTGATGGACGATATTTACACAATGTAATCGAAAGGATAGTCATTCATTGTAGACTTTAGAAAAATATTCGAAGTGCTTCTTTTTCTTCTGCGATTTGATTTTTTTTTACTTTGTTGATGACAAGATGCATTACAACGTTGTGAATGGAAACAAAATGGTCGAGTTTCCCTTTGTAAGATTGTTCGGAGTTAGGTATTTTTGTTATTACCCTTAATCATTTTAAAATTTGCTCATTTTGCGTTTGTATCAAATTGTTTTGAATGTATCATACATGTACCTTTATTATTGAAATAAATTTAGACTGTAATAACAGTTTGAAAGACGAGAAGCCGTAATTCGATGAACAGACAATACATTACCAAAACAATGATCTACAAAACACTACACATCAAACTAACTAAAGATCGAACAACACGATTTTCACTAGGTGCTCCGGAAAGGAAAGTAGTTCCTGTCATGTTAAAACAGAATTATACAAGAGTCAAGGTTCTACAGATAAATATCAATAACCATGTTTTTAAGGAAAATATCGACTATAACACAGATGTGGAAGATGATTTTTTTATGTACAACATTGCATATCATTTAAAAAAGTATCAGTGTATAAGTTAATTTATATGTGTTTACTGATAAAAGGACCATTCCCAGTAACAATTTTGAATAATGAGCTTCTGTCCATATGTCCATAACAGTTTCACATTTTCACAAAAAGTACCTACACTATTTATTGTTTGCTTGTAAACCTGTTCTCGTCATGGATATAACAGAAATACCACTCTCTTGACACTAATTAACAATCAAATCACGGCAATAGGTAGCTTAATCATTCTAATACAATAAATAGAATGAAGCTATGGTTATATGGGTCAACCACCAGAACAAATATCAGTATTTACAAATCTAATATTTGGATAAAATCCGTTCAATTCAGGGATATCTGTGTTAAAATCTCCAGTTTTCAAAATTCTATACTATTTCAACGTTTATATTCAATGAAGGTATTATTCTATACTATTTCAACGTTTATATTCAATGAAGGTATTTATGATTTATTGTCCTTAATTGGCAAAAACTATACAAATCTTTATTTCAAGAATATTAACTTTTAAAAAAGAATCAATCACTTATAAATTATATCACTAACAAAATAATAATATTGTGATACAAATGACCGTGTAGTCATTGTTTTGGATCTCAAAAGATATATCAACATTGATGGAAGTAATCATCTTCTACTAGAATTAGACAGACATCCTGAAGTCTTTAATTAGGAATCAAAATTGGTATGACACAGAGGGACCATGGTGGTCGTGATCCTATGGTAATATGATTTACTGCATGTGCAATCAGTGCCTATCACCACTAAAGTTGCGAGTTAGAATCTCGAACATGGCGACGTAAATTCTAGACAACATTATGTGATCAAGTTTGTCAGTGACTTGAGACAGGTCGGTAGTCTTCTCTGAGTACCCTGATTTCCTCCACCAATAAAACTGACCACAAAGATATAACTGAAATATTGTTGAAAGTGGCGTTAAACACCATAATGCTAACCTACCCTTTTGAGTGATGTTAGTAACTTCTAATATATTTTCGCTATCTCTACTTCTTTGATTGATTTATTCATTAATATTATTACACATGATATATTTTAACAAAATTATTGTTTATCATTGAAATTTAATAAAAATAAAATGATTGGTCAATGTGAAAATTAATTCAAATGGAAAATGAAAATTTCATCGACTTCATAAAAAGTTATACCAGATTGCAAATTAACATGTGAAAAAAATAAATTGTATCAAAATGTGTTTTTCTTAGTGCATAATTATCTCTTTCATGATGATACGACATTACTTAATTCTGATATTTATATCTGGCAGATATAGACCTTACCTTTAACTTTCACAAACTGTCTTTAAATACAACAAATTAGTAGTATCTGTCTATTTAAATGATCATTTTGTTGGAGTTTAAACAACTTCAGTCATTAGTAAATATTAGGGAAAGACATGGATTTACTGTGTTACCTTTTGACAGTTGCCGATTGTTGTAATTCAAAACAAAGCTCTACGTCCGGTGTACCTGTTGGCATATATTTCAAAATTTACATGTACATCAAAAAAATAATTCAGGCAAAAAACTAGCAATGTTTGACCACTGTTTGACAAATCTTCACCCCAACTGTTCTATTTCAGAAAAGTAACACAGTATAGCTTTCTGCCAATTAAAACATATGTAATGAAATCCACCGAATAGAAACAGTTGTTAAATTAAACCTGGTTCTATGGAGAGGTGAATCCAACTAAGTTCTATGATGGCACTTAAAATTTATTAACAGCAATACAACACAATCATGGTCCGTATTTTAGCAAGAAATATAAAGTATACTTATGGAATCAAGTTGCTATACCGATTTTTAAAATCAAAAAAAGTGATAATCATCAAATATTTTACCTATATAAATTGTATGTAGGTAATAAAACATCTTACAACAAAATTCATTTAGAGTGACGATTACATGTATATATGTACTATGCAGAAGAGTAGCATTATTTGATGAAATAGGTAAATCAGTTAATGAGAAACTAATTGAATTTGAATCTTCCAAACGATCTTCCAAAATACCCATGTTAAATTTAGAAAGACCCGATACCCACCACAATTATTTAGGCTTCCAGACACCTACACAGGGAAGGGGTTTCACCTCTCAGTTTGTTATATCTGTCAAGGCTTTTCTCCTCCATTTAGTCTGGTATAAACACTGATAGTCTAGCTCTAAACTTAGAAACTTGTGTTGCGATATCCATGATCTTTAAAACTCGTGACTGAATTTTAATTATTTCACAACAGAAACAAATGCTAGAATTACACCTTCCAAAAAATGTTAAAAACAAATATGCTTTGAAGTTTTTGTATTAACTATAAATATCAAATTTTATAAGTAATATATACTGGTCAAATATCTAAAAAAAATTGATATATAACAGAATGCTAGATTAAGAAAGAACATCCGAGGAACTACGTAATGTTATAGATTAGAAATCTGTTGCCATATATTGACTCTCTGATCCGTGATGTCTAGTATGTTGGTTTTGTAGTAAGTTATGACGAACATTTTTCGTCAAAGTTTCATAATTTTTCCTGAATGTTTGTCTATAGATGTTTGTCGTTTCCTCTTCTGGATAATCAGGAATAATATCTTCTGTGTTCATATCAATGCCAAGTGATTCATCGTCTAAATCAACCTCGGCAACCTGTAACTTTTCTGCTTTTTTAATAGCTGCATTTATGTCTTGGTCACCTTTCCTATCAATTAATTCAACACTAGAAATTAAATGAAGAAACGTTCCCCATCGATGTGATAACATCCCACAGAATTGAATAGCCAGTATAACGGCAAACACAAACAGAAACGCTACCGAAAGTGGTTCATACTCATTAAGTAGGTAAAAGCTTTTTAATTGGTCTTCATTTGATTGTAACTGTATTATTGCTAGCGCAAAGAGGAAATTCATTAGAAAAAATCCTAACGCGACATTATTCCTAAGGGAAATTAATTCGTCTTTTATTTCCTTTTCTTTTTCTTTGTTTTCAACCAATGGATACAAATATTTTTTTAGAATGTCGTCCCAAAATTCCTTTTCAGAGTCGACTAGTTTTGGAGCTGAATTTTTGCCTAGTAAATCCAATGATTTCCAATGATCTGAATTTTGTAAAATTGTCTTTGATCGGTTTTTATCTCGGCAAGATGATGTCTTATTCGGAGAAGGTTCGATGCCCATTGGGGGAACATTCGTTTCAATAAACTCATTATTATCATCTGCTGTTAGTTGCCGACCTACTAATTGTCGTACGAGCTGTATTGTTTCCTCCAACAGTGCCGTGATTCCAATGGATCTTAGACATGACACAAATGCTGAATCTTTCACCTTTTGTAACTGAGGTTCGCTATCGTCATTTTCTGGTTTCTTTGGTCCCTCTCGTGTACCCCATGTGACTACATGAATGTTACACATGTAATAAACTGTAAGGAAAATGAAAGTAGACGGGATAGTTAAATAATACAGCAATCCGTGAACTAAACAAAATATTTCCTTCGGGTGACATATTCCAGATGTGATAAAAACAAATAATATTTCAAAGATAAATATGACATTTGGGCTGTAGAGAGGCTCGGAGGCGAGGTTTAGACACATTCCAACAGTTACAAACACCATAACAATGGTAAACAAACAAGTCATTACACCTGCTGCAAATATCTGTCGATCGTTTGTACATTTGAAGCAGACAGTGGCAAAAAACACCACTGGACTGACCGCAGTGACAAATGAGTACCACATTGATATTTTCAACACGGCATTAAGAGACCCCGCTATCATCATACAAATTGTTCCAACTCCTAATAGGCTAGAAGCAAACAATATGAACTGGTAGAAGATGAAAGGTGTACTGATATTGTCATTAGACTTTGTAGTACTTCTCCAAGATGACAGCAAGTCTATGATATTAGCCAGTGTTGATGGTGCCCATCTTCGTCTTTGAACAAAGAAGTCTTTGAAAGTTTCAGGTGCAAATGTCCATGCATCAGCACTTGCTGCATAATCAATTCTCCAACCCTGTTGTAACATCAATGTACACAGCCATCTGTCCTCACCTAGAGTAATTAATATTTAAACAAAATAAAAAGAGATGAAAAGAAATATATAGCTTATGAAAAGAATGTTTAAACAATGGTGGTAAACAATTCGACCAATATCATCAACAAAGAGGAGATAACCACCTCTTACCTCAAATGATTGAACATAAAAAATGTAGGTTTTGGCTTGCAACATTCATACAACTATGGCGTGATTAATCATATACTGGAATTACAATCCCCCTCTATTTATAATAGGAACTTCAACGGCAATACAGATACATGCATAAACAATGAAAAACCTCCACATATACGCTCCACACTACCGACGTGAAGTAAATGAGTGGTTAGTATTTGGAGAATGTCTTCTACGTAAAATACAGCTGTACAATATTAATGTTCAAACGTTAATTGGGAGTGGGACCAGTGGCACGTTACATGACATTACGCGATCCTATCTAAACTTCCCGTTTAATTGTGACAATCAAAACATCCGCCCATTAGTTCATTTCTCTGTACTATCTTCCACATACTACATGATGTATCGTTTGTTAATCTTAGGTCCGTAATGAATATAACTGAAATACTGCTGGACTGGACGTTTAATAATGTTAATTCAATGACAGTGAAATAACTACTGAAACCATAATCAAACGTCTTACCTTGTTCAAACTGTATGTAATGCTTTGCTTCACTTGGTGGTGTTGCGTACATGCGCATCACATTGTCGTCCATGATCGCGGTTGCTCTGAATAAGCTGAAAGCACCAGGACAACACATGACACACCCAAACACATGCTCGGTTGCCTTCTGTAGCCAATGGCCGACTGCGTATTCAAACTGTTGATACCAAACCATAGGTCCTGTAATGAGTAAAAATACAAAAAATCATAATAGTATATACTCATTACAAATGAAATGCGAAAACCTATTAATTTCTTGAAATTGCTAAGGGACATTATTCAGTAAATATTAAATCAACCGGAACGAACTGTAGCTTATTGGTCAATGTTTCTTCCTTACATAGAAAAATGTATTACAAAAACAAGTTGAACAGTCGGTAGGGGATTAATATATGATTTAGCTACAAGTTCACATCGATTTTGCATATTTTAGGTCAACTTCATCCATTTTCAATCTTCGTAAACATAAAGCTGTATATATAAGCACTCCATTGTGAATTTTTCTAGTTATCCGCTCAAGATTCCAACATAAAAGCAGACATCGTTAATAAACATTCCCCTTAACTATAATTAAGACTTTATTACCTATATGGAAGAAGTATATCGAAGTAAGAGTTCGTGTTGCTCAATCTTTAGTTTACCGTGCAGTGCTTTGTATATAATTGTTTGTCCTTCTACCCTTTTCTTACCAGTGTATTGTCTGTCTGTCTTCGATTTACGGTTTTTTAGGTATTTTCAAACTTTTCTTGTCTTTACTTTGATAAATATTCCCCGTCACTATAAAGAAGACATTCATGGGAAAAGTACGTCAGAGTCATCTTGACTTTTTGTCATCTAGACTAGTCATAGCAAACATTATTGGTTGTCTGTCCAGTTAGAGTGGATTCGTCCAGAAATATTATTGATTACCTGTCCCGATAGGGTGGATTTGTCCAGAAACAAAATTGAGTTCCTGTCCCGCTAGGCTGGATTCGTCAGAAATATTATTGAATATCTGTTCCGATAGGGTGGATTCGTCCAGAAACATTAATGATAACATGTCCTCCCGATAGGGTGGGTACGTCTAGAAACATTATTAATTACCTCTCCTGATAGGATGGATTCGTCAGACACAATATTGATTACCTGTTCCGATAGGGTGAATTCGTCCACACACGGCTCCAACTTTATTATTAGTCTTCATTTTGTCTAATAGAAGTTCTACAGCTTTCGGCTTGAAATCAACATCCCCGTCTAAGGTTAGGATGAATGTGTTTTGTGCCTAGAATAGTTAAGCAGTGTGTAGACATCAATAAAACACTGACAACAAATAGTCCCACGAAAATCGAATGGAAGTGCAGATGGCAAAATAATTGTAAATAATTTCTGCTCTCATAGAAGCATCTCTTGCTATATCTCGTCATCGATCTACATTGTCAGGACCATCTGTGTTGATGAATACAAATTTCCATACACAAAATAAGTAATGGGGCGACCATGGCTCCCTGGAACCTGTGGTTTTCAAATTAACTACTTACTTACTTTTATAGAAAAAGACAGAGCATATGTTTAACAAACGGACTCATGCTTAAACTTAACATTTGTTTTTTTTTGCAATTTTTAAGAAATTTCTATCTTTAGTATACTTAATAACACTCATCTTGGATGAAGGTCAAGGCTACCGGATACTATATATTAAAAAGGGACAACCCAAGAATTATCCAAGTCCGATTTGGTTAGATTGTTGTCAGAGGATTCCGGTAAATTATTAATCAAAATATGCCAAATTTGCATGACAAAAAAACATTTCAAAGATAAAAAAAAAACCAAAAAACCTATGTAATATGTCATACAGTACAGCTTAATATCAGCTCAGGAAAGCTGTAATGATAAGTTGAAGAACTTTCTACTTTTAGTAACGTAACTTATCGTTGATGCAGGACAGGGCAGTCACACATTTGATAGTGAACCACTCTAATATACCCTCCGTCTAATTTAGTTTCATTGATATCAACAGTTTCTGGAAATATTAAAAAAAAAAAAAAAGTCACATTTCGCAATTCAGCTGCTGTTTAAATTTGACGTCAGGTTCAGCTGCTTTACATAAAGCAGCATCTATTATTAGTCACGGTGGCCATCTTGCATAGGGGTGGGCTTTCGGAGACAATTTTTGAAGGGGTACAGACAAGGACAATCACAGTAAAGTTTATTGTGCACAGCGAGTCCAAGATGGATATTTAAATATGAAAGGCTTAAGAAGGAGCTACGACGAAAAGTGACGACAAACACTCACTTGGACTTTGGAGGGGTGAATTAAAATACATGGAAATATCGAATTATTTAGCATTCCAACATACCTCCTTCTTTCGCTTTGCTAACAAACGAGCGAGTTATCCATTCGGTATAATCTCATTAGCACATGCGCCGGTGAATGTAACTGACTTCCGTTGGCAGCATAAATTGTGTGCGACATTTTCCGCAAACGTAAATATAAATTACCGTCTTTCAATCAAAGTATACTACCGTATTTGTACTCTTAGATATATCAGAATCGAAATAAATCATGGAAACCAGAATGTGTTTTGAGTTTTAACATGGATTGGCGGATATTAGTAAATGTTATCCCCCGCTTCTGGCTCGAGATAAAATACTAATATCCTCCAATCCTTGTTAAAACTCCCAACACATTCTGGCTTCCATGATTCATTTCTTAAATATATATATTTTTTTTAATTTAAAGGTGAAATGCAAATGTTTTGAGTATTTGATTGTATTGCTTTACACGATAAAGATACATAAATAATGCCGAAAAAACAAATTTCGACGCCCAATGTGTCACCGTTTAACTGTAAATACAGGTAAATTTATGGTTTATTGTCGAAGTTTAACATGATTATCTCCTCTTTTGGTAAGCCAAGACTGTGACGTCATTCGGTTCTTATCAGTCTGCTGCCCCTACGAGGATAGCATAGCTTCTCGATATTTTGATGATGAAAGTAACTAAAGTGCATCACAGGCATCGATTCAACATAAAAAAAAATATATTAAAAACATATAAATTAAAAAAACAAAAACAAAAGTATTTAATTTGAAATAGAAAATATTTTAAAAAATACATGCCGAACTTTTGTACTGTTTACTTTCAATTAGACAATATTCGCCAGGGAATTGCCTCTCTAATAAAATATTGTATATGAAATATGAATGATAAATACTAATAACTCTGGCTATTTTTACATGAACTATTACCTTCACATTTTTCTCCCTTTAATGCATTTTTACTTCAAATGTATTACTTATGACTAGTCAGTAATCGTTGAATGGAGAACAGCGAGATGTGGAATTCATGTCCGTGACACACTAAAGGCCCGTTGTCACTATCAAAGTTTTCTTTGTCAAAGAAAACTTTGACAAAGTTTTTGATGAAACTTTGATAGTGACAACGGTCAAAGAAATCTTTAATCAAAAACTTTGACCAACTTTGATGGAATAGAACTCCATCCTATTTTTCTTCAAACTTTGATGGAAATCAACCAATCAGAATACTGTTTTGGAATGATGAGATGATGTTTACAAAACAAAAGCACATGATAATAAAAAGACGGGAAAGGGAAAATCAGCAAGATGAATAAGAAATTAATATGGACAAATGAAATCATAGAAGAATTCATTGAATTGTTGTTTTGTCCATTCTAAAATAATCTCGGAACTCGTTCGGGTCTTCAGTGTGCAATTCTTTAAGAAGTGTATTGTATGTGCTTCTATGTTTCCTTCTCATCAGCCAAGATCTAGTTGCCCTTCTTCTTCTCGCCCTTGCACGGTCCCGGAGTCTCCATCTAAGGATTGCAATACTCATTAGACATAAAGTGACAGCAATGTTTTCATAATTTGTGAGAGTTGGAGCCATTTTTTCGTGTTTACAAGATTTCCCTCCAATTCTTTGACAAAGATGATAAAAAAAACTTTGATAGTGACAACAGACACTTTATCCAAGTTTTCTTTGTCCAAGTTTTCTTTGACAAAGTTGTTGATGGAAAACTTTGATAGTGACATAGGGCCTTAAGTCATTATAGCCTTCATTTACTTTAGTCGTAATTTACATAGTTTACTTTAAGGGGCTCGCCCCATAAAGTGTCATTTTACACCTTTTCGAGAGAAACAAAATTCAATAAAAGTTAAATCCTTTTCATAATATATATCTACGATTCTAGGGGACCCACTACCATTAACCATACAAAAATAAGTGTGAGTCCCCAAAAGTAAATTATCTCTATAGTGCCTTAGTGTACTTTAATGAACCCACTACCTATATCCACGATTCATATCATAAGACAACAACATTAACCATAGAAAATGATGCGAGTCCCCTAAGGTAAATGATTCCTATAATGCCTTTGTGTACTTTAGGGGACAACACCATTCGTTATTCACCAAAACGGAAAATTTTGCACAATCTACACCAGAGATCGTTGTACCGTCTTCACATAATGACGACAGATCACACTCCATGACAATGTACAAATGTACATGTATCTCAGAGGTGGATCCAGACGTTTCCATAAGGGGGGTCCGTTTTATTTCAGAAACCATTTTTTATAGAAGTATCAAAGATACCGAGACGTAATTCAAAGCGAAAATTACAAGACATGGTAAAAAGAAAAATGACAAGGACGAGGCTGGAAATATTTTGTTAAAATACATTTTTACCATTCTATATCACCTAACACAACCAGAGGCTCTCAAGAGCCTGTATCGTTCACCTGGTTATAAAAAATACCAATTGGTCCTATGTAAAAACTATGCCCTGCAGTGGTAGTCATCTTGGAATTACGATCAACATAAAAAACACAAAGTTTGTAAAGGACCTTCCAATGATTGATGCACAATTTAGGTTCAATCAGTGCAATAGCTTCAGAGAAGAATATATTTCTGTATTTTCCCCTGTGTTAATACTATGACCTGTGGTGGCGGCCATCTTGGATTTCCGATCGGCATAAAAAACAGAAACTTTGTAGAGGACCTTCCAATGATCATTCCTGGGCAGTTTGGTTTCAACTGTCCAAGTGGTTTCAGAGAAGAAGCATTTTGAAACATTTTTCCCATAGGGTCCAATGTTAAACTAAGTCCTGCCGTAGCCGCCATTTTGAATTTCATATCGGAACAAAAAACCTTAAGATTGTAGAGGACCATCCAATGAACATTCATGTACAGTTTGGCTTTAATCATATTTGTAGTTTCTCAGAAGAAGGCATTTGAATATTTTCCCATAGGGTCCAATGTTAATCTATGTCCTGCGGTGGCGGCCATCTTGGATTTCCGATCGGCATAAAAAACAGAAACTTTGTAGAGGACCTTCCAATGATCATTCCTGGGCAGTTTGGTTTCAACTGTCCAAGTGGTTTCAGAGAAGAAGCATTTTGAAACATTTTTCCCATAGGGTCCAATGTTAAACTAAGTCCTGCCGTAGCCGCCATTTTGAATTTCATATCGGAACAAAAAACCTTAAGATTGTAGAGGACCATCCAATGAACATTCATGTACAGTTTGGCTTTAATCATATTTGTAGTTTCTCAGAAGAAGGCATTTGAATATTTTCCCATAGGGTCCAATGTTAATCTATGTCCTGCGGTGGCAGCCATCTTGGATTTCCGATCGGCATAAAAAACAGAAACTTTGTAGAGGACCTTCCAATGATCATTCCTGGGCAGTTTGGTTTCAACTGTCCAAGTGGTTTCAGAGAAGAAGCATTTTGAAACATTTTCCCCATAGGGTCCAATGTTAAACTAAGTCCTGCCGTAGCCACCATTTTGAATTTCATATCGGAACAAAAAACCTTAAGATTGTAGAGGACCATCCAATGAACATTCATGTACAGTTTGGCTTTAATCATATTTGTAGTTTCTGAGAAGAAGGCATTTGAATATTTTCCCATAGGGTCCAATGTTAATCTATGGCCTGCGGTGGCGGCCATCTTGGATTTCCGATCGGCATAAAAAACAGAAACTTTGTAGAGGACCTTCCAATGATCATTCCTGTGCAGTTTGGTTTCAACTGTCCAAGTGGTTTCAGAGAAGAAGCATTTTGAAACATTTTTCCCATAGGGTCCAATGTTAAACTAAGTCCTGCCGTAGCCGCCATTTTGAATTTCATATCGGAACAAAAAACCTTAAGATTGTAGAGGACCATCCAATGAACATTCATGTACAGTTTGGCTTTAATCATATTTGTAGTTTCTCAGAAGAAGGCATTTGAATATTTTCCCATAGGGTCCAATGTTAATCTATGTCCTGCGGTGGTGGCCATCTTGGATTTCCGATCGGCATAAAAAACAGAAACTTTGTAGAGGACCTTCCAATGATCATTCCTGGGCAGTTTGGTTTCAACTGTCCAAGTGGTTTCAGAGAAGAAGCATTTTGAAACATTTTTCCCATAGGGTCCAATGTTAAACTAAGTCCTGCCGTAGCCGCCATTTTGAATTTCATATCGGAACAAAAAACCTTAAGATTGTAGAGGACCATCCAATGAACATTCATGTACAGTTTGGCTTTAATCATATTTGTATTTTCTGAGAAGAAGGCATTTGAATATTTTCCCATAGGGTCCAATGTTAATCTATGTATTGCGGTGGCGGCCATCTTGGATTTCCGATCGGCATAAAAAACAGAAACTTTGTAGAGGACCTTCCAATGATCATTCCTGGGCAGTTTGGTTTCAACTGTCCAAGTGGTTTCAGAGAAGAAGCATTTTGAAACATTTTTCCCATAGGGTCCAATGTTAAACTAAGTCCTGCCGTAGCCGCCATTTTGAATTTCATATCGGAACAAAAAACCTTAAGATTGTAGAGGACCATCCAATGAACATTCATGTACAGTTTGGCTTTAATCATATTTGTAGTTTCTCAGAAGAAGGCATTTGAACATTTTCCCATAGGGTCCAATGTTAATCTATGTCCTGCGATGGCGGCCATCTTGGATTTCCGATCGGCATAAAAAACAGTAACTTGGTAAAGGACATTCCAATGATCTTTCATGTACAGTTTAGGTTCAGTCAGTTCATTAGTTTCAGAGAAGAAGATCTTTGAAATTTCAGCCAACCAGAGCATATTATTGGCCTTGGCAGCCATATTGAATATCCAACTGGAACGAAAAACAGTTACTTTGTAGAGGACCATCCAAGGAACATTCCTGCTAAGTTTGGTTCCAATCGGCCCAGTGGTTTCGGAGAAGAAGCTTGAAATGTGAAAAGTTTACAGACGACAGACAACAGACGACAGACGACGGACGCCAAGTGATGGCAATAGTTCACATGGACCTTTGGTTCAGGTGAACTAAAAAGGGGGACCTACCACCTCTGGATCCGTCTCTGTATCTCTTATGGGGGTGACCATTTGCTTCTGAGAGGGATCTGCAATATTTTTTAGAAATACATATTCTGGCCAGGTCATGAGCAAAAATAAAATAAATATCCTGTCACGCCACGAAAAAAAACCGAAATACAGCATAAATAGACGATTTGATAATAAATGAAAAATATATATATAAAATGTCGCTTGTAAGCATCAGAACAAAGGAGGTTTTATTCATATATGTTTCCATTGAAACAGGAAAACATGAAAGAATTTGTAATCTTTGTTGAAACGGAATTGGAGATGAATTCCATTAATTGTTCATCTGTTAAAAACAGGAAATTAAAACCATTAGGGAAAAGTTCATTCCTATATATTACACGAAATATCCAAACGAACTGAAACTTTCACGAATGCTTATGTATTGTCATGTAGAACTGTACAGGAATCTGGCATCTTTTCTTAAAATTATGGTGTGCTTTTTATAGACAGTCCAATTTCTTTCTTGTATGCCGTATTTATTTATTATTTTGTGATGTTGTATGTCTATTTGTATTTATATAGAATGTGAATTTGCTATGTCCTCTTGTACACCTGTGTGTCTGAGGTTATATAAATAAAATCTTGTCTTGTTTTATTCAGAATTTCTGTGTAAATAAATTTGGGGTTTTGTCATTGTGTTATTCTTGCTAGCTAAGACAATGGCCAAATTTTTTACACGAATATACCTATAAATGTTGTGGTCTATTTAGCTTAAAAAACAAACGTGCAACGTGTTAGACAGCAATATATTTTTGCAGCTAGGGGCGATGTAACCCATTGTTGATATCGAGAGGTGCGTTGGGAGAGGCTAATAATGTTTTCAAAGTAAAGAAATATTGTTTTCTGACAGAAAAAAAAGGGATGTGATCGTGCCACCTCTCCTTTGTATGAACCTAGAGTACATCTTGGCTTTGAAATCTGAACGGCTACCTCTTTTTTGGTATATATATTGATAATATTTACGGTCTACGTTTGAAAGGACAGACAAACATTTTAAGTCAGAATTGAAAATAATTTGAAATTTTTTCACATGGTTTTATACCAAAACGCGTCATGGCCCGGCAATAACTGTTTGATATTTGTTAGGAAGACAGACATATATGCACGATGAACACATGGGGGGATAGCCTAGAACCACGGTATTTATTATTTTTATTTTAGTATATTTTTACAAGCGAATTTTTTTTTAATTAATATGGTTAACCTTTTAACGTTAGCTTTGTTAAGAGTAAATTTAGCAATGTCCACCCGCCCAACCGTTTCGCAAGCAAAGAAGGGATATGGTATGATTATCTTTGTCCCATAAAAAAGAAGAAATGACGCAAATGACGTCACGACAGGAGATTTTTAAAGGGGAATAAGCAGGATTTATATTTCCCACGGTTTTAAACAAGGTAAGATTACCTGACGATTTCGCACAAACGGCTTGAGAAAATTGAAAATTATTACGATTTTCTATCAAGGTACTAAAATCACTATCTGAAAATGTGTAAATCTGAAAAAAAAGTTATGACCTTTTGCATTTCAACTTTAAGAGTTAGGAGATAACTGTATTGTATTTGGCATTTGTAGATTTAATGGTCGCAAATATCCGTTTACTGGCTCCTCTGACGCGTCGCCAGTAAACTCAATTTTCGACCATCAAATCTCCAATTGATGCCGTGAAATTGTCCAATACAATACAGTTATCTCCATTCTAATGTAATCATGCTTATCTATACATAGATGTGTATTGCCACATTATTGACAAGATGACGTAAGCGGTAATCAGCTAAAATTCTAAAAATATATCGTGCTATTTCAACCATGGAATTGGTGCCGTGAAAATCACACCATTAAATCGACAATTGATGCCGTGAAATTTTAAAATACAATACAGTTATCTCCATTCTAATGTTAACATGTGTATTGCCACATAATTGACAAAATGACGTAAGCGGTAATCGGCTAAAATATTTCATGATGTTTCAACCGTGGAATTGATACCGTGAAAATTACAGCATTGTCCAATCACAAACCAGAAATATTAAGCAACTACATTAGAATAAACGATATTTTGATATTAAATAACAAAAGTAAAAGAAGAAAAAAACAATACTAACCCGTTTCACCTTTTCTACTTTCAAATGATTTAGCAAAGATGTTCCGGGCCTAGCAAAGGGATTCTTTTTCCTATTACTTTCCCCTATTACATCCTTTTCTTCACCGGTACCTGTCAGCTTGTATCCAAGTAAATAATACATATACATAATCTGAAAGTAGTATATATGGTCATCCATATTGTTTCCTGATGGGTGTCTCCTAATGAACAATCTAATAATGTCACAATTATATATATGTACATCAATCTGTTTCAATTCTGGTTGGTTTATGGTGTTTAACACCACGTTCAACAATATTTCAGGCGGTCAGTTTTATTGGTGGAGCAAACTGGTGTACATAGAGAAAACCCTTGACCTGTCGCAAGTCACTGACACACTTTACCACATACTGTTGTATCGAAAGCACCTCGCCATGAACGGGGTTTTACTTATTGTAAATCCAACTACCATACGATCACGACCATGACAGTCCCTCTCATAATTTGACTATGAGCATACCCGATGAAACACTTTATGTGCCCTAGGCCTAAATGTGTGTTGTTTGTCATTCTTCGATTTAAGGATTCTGATTACCCCCCTTTGGCATCTTCAAACTCTTCTTTGTTGAATCCGATGGTTATAAGAAACTAATGATGACTATTCATCCCCATTCATCTACAATATTTGTCTCAACATTTAGATGGATGTTCACTCATAAAGTGAGCAGCACAGTTACATATATACCTGTGACCAACGTTTTCGATGGCGTATTTTTTCTTTGTCTTTTAAATGACATATCAGCTGTGTTCCTCCTGGCATTATCCATATCAGTTGTCCTCCATACGGTGTGGTAATCTTCGTTGGAGAAGAATTCCAATCAATATTACCCTTGGCCACAGTTCTATTAATATAAGAACAAACAAAAAATAGGATTGTGTGCGTCAGTTTGAATCAAACGTCCGACAATCCCTTCACGTCAAATACACTCCAACATACTACAGGAGTATAACTGTTATACTATTATGTTTTGGACAACTTTGGTTGTATCGAGTTTGTTTAAGACATACTGACATCATCTGGCACTCGTTATTGAATTATTCAAGTGGCTCGTCTATATTTTATAATAAACTCTCCTTCATAAATTATTGATAAGCTTGAATTAAATTTTAATATATAATGTTTCCATCATAATTGCACAGAAAAGTTGTCACATTTACATCGCAATGTTAACTATATGTAATTATATTTACTCACGATGCTGCTTTATACATCAAAAGAAGGAGCTGTTCGACATAAGAGTTGAGTATCCTTTGACCTTTGACTTTTACATCGTCATCACAGAATGCATCATCAAATATTATATGAACTAAAATAAAAAATGGAAGTTAGATGCATGTACTAGAATGTCAACGTAAAATCAGTAGTGCGTTTCTAAATAAAAATACGATGAGAGTTCGAATCCTGCTAATGGCGAGGTGTACTCGATTTTTAAGTTTGTCATTCACTTGCGACAGGTCGTTGGTTTTCACCGGGTACTTCGGTTTCCTCGAGCAATAAAATTGATCACCACTATATAACTGAAAATATTGTTGAAAGTGGCATTAAACACCATAAACCAAACCTCAATAAATATAAGTTGAGAGTTCGAATCCCGTAAATGGCGAGGTGTACTCGATACAATATTATGTGATAAGAGTTTGTCAGTGACTTGCGGCAGGTCGGTGTTTTTCTCCGGGTACTCCGGTTTTTTCCACCAATAAAACTGACCGCTACGATATAACTGAAATATTGTTGAACTTGTTAGTAAAAACACTATAACCCCCCTCTAAATGAATAACATCATCTCATGTTAATTGCATATTTATCATTATTATTAATTAAAATGTTTACAAAATTAAATTGGCATTAGTTTCTGTACAGACATATGAACAGAGGATATCATAAACTATACCTAGACGGTTTTTCATAATATTATTCTGAAATTTTCCGTGAATTGAAACTAACAAAAATCATTAATTTGCGCGATGGTTGTCTGATTTTGACATCATACGCTTGAACTATGTCTAATTATTTGTCCATTCTTGAATTTGTTTATTACTTTTGATTTTGTTTATTTAAATTAAAAAGAACAACCTTACTTTCAAAATCAAAGTATTCTAGTGGTTTCTTTATTAAATATTCTGCATTTCTACGCAACATTCTGTGATAGTCTAGCCTAAAAATAAAAGGTATTCATTTATCATGATGAAGGAATCGTTAGGATGTTTGAGAATAAATTGCTGCATTCAATTTGAATTTTCTACATTATAAAGCTATATATATGCACAAACTTGAATTAGGCCTAGATAATTTAAATAAATATCACTTTCAATAAAACTGTAATGATGTCTTACCGAAATAACGATTTTAACAGCTGCAGCATTTCCGTGTTTGTTTCATGCCACATTGTCCCACAAACATATATAAAAGGTCTGTCATTTCCACATTCTCCCTTGTATTTCTTCATTGATTCTGTAGAATGTTTTCCAGATATACTTGAAGCTGTTGCATTTGAATGCTTTCTAGTTGACTTCTCTTTGTTTTTCCTGCTTTCCCTTTTTATATCTTTTTCAAAATAATCGTCTTTTCTTCTCAATAGCAAACCAATAGCAGGAAATAATGAATCTCTCATTGGTAGTACAAACAACCTGTTGAAAGATGACAAAAAATAGTGTCATTGAAATACGATCTAACAATGATCTTTATCACATATTTTACAGTAATATAATCAATTGAAAAGCGTTAATTGATAAATAAAAATTTAGAATGCAAGAATGAGCGTTGGAAACACAATAAACAGGCACATTTAAAATATTTATGATGTTTTTTTTTAGAATTCGTTCGTTCAAAACATACCGAATTGAAAGGGAGGTAATTTAAAGTGACAACGAACAGATATACATAGATACATTGAAGAATATGATCTGTAAATTTCATATGTCCAATAGTTTCTTTAGAAATGCCTGTACCAAGTCAGGGTCATTGCGGTTTTCACAGTTTTCCGGTTGTTGACTGATTTTGTCTGTTTATATAATTATGAGTTTTGACTTTCCCTTTGTAAGATTGTTCGGAGTTCGGTAATTTTGTTATTACCTTTATTCACATGGACTCGTTATGGATATCTTACTATTTCACCTTCCATTGACTTACCACTGACGAATCACAGGAACTCCAAATCTTACTATTTCACCTGCCATTGACTTACCACTGACGAATCAAAGGAACTCCAAATCTTACTATTTCACCTTCCATTGACTTACCACTGACGAATCACAGGGACTCCAAATCTTACTATTTCACCTTCCATTGACTTACCACTGACGAATCACAGGGACTCCAAATTTTACTATTTCACCTTCCATTGACTTACCACTGACGAATCACAGGGACTCCAAATTTAACTATTTCACCTTCCATTGACTTACCACTGACGAATCACAGGGACTCCAAATCTTGCTATTTCAACTTTCAACGCCATAACGAATCATCTTGAATTCCTGTGAATTTTCATAAATCTGTTTAAATACTGTGATAGGAACTGATGAACCGAAGTTAAAAAACCTAAACAATAGAGGGTTTGAGATAAAAATAAAAATTTAAAACTTCATGGGTTGACTTTATTTTAATTGTATGTTGACTTACCTCTCTGCTTTGTCCATTCTGTTGCATTCTGGGATAACCTCATGCCACGTTATAAACAGCAAAGATAGCCATAACAGAATAAAGGGAATTATCCAGTTACCGACGTGAACCTCAGAGCATACCAACTGACCTTCTAAGATTATCTCCACTTTATTGTGGTACGAACAAAAGTATAAAAGGCACCCAAAACATGACCATGGAACTGCAATCAAAGAAATATAAAATGCCAACTGTTGCATTTGCAGTTGACATGCAATTGTGGCTTGATATCCTATCCATATTGTGCTATATATGTGTATAATCATTAATCCTGTACTGTCAAAGAACGTTGCTCCTTTCTCTGAAGTTGTCAATTTAAATTCGAATTCTGGAGACAAATAGTGTGTCAGTAAGATGAACAGACCAACTTTAAATGGACATAATAACAGATCTATTTTCGGTCTGCTTTTCTGGACACTATTCCTCCAAGATACAAACATGTTTCCGTGGACAAAATTCTCAAAATAACCCAAGGAAAACAGTATTAATCCTAGAATTAATAAAATCCGATCGTTATACAATGCTTCACTGATATTATCTTGTATGATGTAGCTAAAATAATACTGATGTCCAGGTGCGATGCAGATTAATGCTCCAATCTGTATAATAATCGTTAAAATGGCTGCTGAATACCCACATAGTTTCCATGTACGATTTCTTTTTCTAGATTTTATTACTTCCTTTCTAATATTAAGTAATGCTGGAAACATCAATGTAGTTAGTGATATTATTACACCTGACATTGTGGAACAATTCGGTAGTATTTTAAACAGAAGAAGAGCTGTACCGGAAATATGTCCACATTCGAAAATAGCAATCTGCAAAAATAAATTATAAAATAAATGCATTCATTAATTGTCATGTGTTTCTAAGGGAAATATCTACTGCTAAGGAAAATATCATTCAGTATATTTTATTATTTTACCATTTTTATTTTATTGGGTTTGGGGTAAATGTAGTTTTTTTTCTAGTTGAACCATATTTTTGTGTGCACTAAATTTGATATCTACGTTTTGATTATTTGTCAATACAACAGACAAAATGTATTAGACACAAGCTAAGCAAAGTTAAGTTTTCTCTAATTGCCCTGATGGGTATTTTTTCTTGATTGATTAATTGTTAGTTGCTTAGCGTCCTGCGGGAAATATTTCAAGACTATTTAGGAGAATACGCTCAACAATATCTAGTAATCATGTAGAAATGAAGTAATGAAGTGTCATTGACATAGTATGGAGAGTTGGATAATGCCGATTTTTTTTTTTTTTTTTTTTTTTTTTCGAAAATACTAAAGAACACTCTCCAAACACGTTAACCGTCCACACTCAGGCTTTCCTTATTATATCCTGACAACAGGCATTCATAGGACACCTCAAATCCGTCACATAGGGACTCATTGGTTAGCTGTTTAGGTTAGTCTCTGTGAATCGTCACCAGTATTGTGATATTTGCCTGTTGCAATGCAATTAAGGAAAAGAATTAAAGATATTTGTTGCAAACACAATATTGTTAACTTTGACCACTTACGGGTACAATAGACTTGAAACCACACCATTCAACCCGTCCAAACATAGATTTCCACAAAGACATTAGAAACGTTAGTCCTACTGGTGCACAATAGCATACAATGAGCTGTGTTGTTGCAATAGATCTCCATTCTGGTATCTAGAAGACAACGTTGAAAGTTCATTGTGAATTCCTTCTTGTATCTCACAAAGATATAGCCATATTAAGATATATATCTTATCCGTGCGGGAATGCACACATTGGTAAAAAAATAACACAATTATAATAGTGAACTTCATTAGTATTCGATAGTAGTATCAAACATTTAGAAAAAAAATTGTGCACAATGAGAAATATTATGGAATAAGGTAATTTGTTTACAACTCTTGATCGAAGAACGCCTAGAACATTCATTAACTCCAACCAACGGTTCTGTTAGTGTCCCGTGTTGATTTTGTTTCCTTATATCTTGACAGACATCTTTTTATTCCCGAATAAGCTAAAATTCGCGCATGACATGAAGTAGTGTTTGCATTCGTTCTCAATTTCAGATTTTGTATACCAATAACAAGTGTATCTCTACATAGTTGAAAGTGAAGGGACGCGTCACATAAATGATGACATAAAACGATCTGTCGCTGTTCATACTAGTACCTTGCTTGCTCTGACAGATATGTACTATACTTTGAATATGTAAGTTAGGATTTCAGCATGGGTACCATGCTTAGAGCAGGAGAAATAAACACATTCGAATCAACCCCTCTCATTTTTATGTTTATTTGTGTTGTGTGGTCGTTATTAATCTATTATTTTTCATGTTACACTGGTGTTGTGCCTTCGTTTATTCGAATTGTGATTTGCTTACTATTCTGTCTTATTAGGATTTCATCTTGCCGCGCTATCAAACAATATTGAAAAATAACTGTAGACGGTTAAGAAAAAAAACCCACCTTTTTACTATCGTCATCATTCCTCAGTCTTGATGCAAGTAGGAGAGGAATAAAGGTTGTCAATGTTCCCTTTCCTACAATTCCAACAAACAGTACAAAGTAAATAATTAATCTGCAAAACTTAAGGACAAGTTTTTCTACATCTTCATAACTTTCTTCGTCTCGTTCTGTTATCCTAAAAATATCCCATGCCCTGTAATAAAAATATATAACACAGGACACATTATAAATTTCTTCACCATTTTTAGTATTAATACTTTAGTATATACGTTTAATAAGTCATAAATTCCGCATTTAACAATTTTTCATTAAACTGAAGCGAAGCAATTTTCAATGAATAATGCCAAATTAGATACGGCCAAGCATGGTATCGAAAACAATTTAAAAGATTATTTTTAAAACAAGTGTTTTATAAAAACAGAAGTGACTGTTTGTTCTAATGCGGTCTTTTCCGACCCTCACATGTAAAGACTTATGATATTGTTTGGCAATTAAGTATCAACTTATGATAATATGAGACAGGCAACCTGTTTGAAGGACGAAGTCCTAAAATTTCAATAATACGATGATCCGTACACGTTAGCCTCACCGGACGTAATTACGAACAATTTCGATGATATTGACCGTGGCAGTTGATAATAAATTTGACCAAATTGATGAAGCTGATTGCATGTTCATATTTCAGATTAAACACCAATATTCCTTTTGAATCATAGCCCATATATTATTCAATGCATTTTTACGGGTTCTAACTTAGAACAGATTTTCATGACCCCGTTCTAGTCACTCTGTGACCTAGATCCGGACACAATTTCGAACGACATCATAATAACCTTTCTAGTGTAAATTATTTAATGACAACTGTTAAAATTGAAAGAGCATTCATTCATTTACGTTCACATATCTATTTGTATATAATACACATAACATAAAAACCTTTCCTTTATTCATACCATAAATGTGTGCCAGTTTGCATTCGGAATTCCTTGGACTCTTCAATGAATAAGGTACATCACGGATTTTGACATTTTGGGATAGATCAAGGTAAGGAAAATGTATTATATTGACTGTTTTTGTTTTAATTTCAATGTGTTCTACATATGCATAGAACCAGGAGATCATATTCTTTCCAATTACAGGCATAAGATAACAAAATATGCGTACCTCAATGAATTTTAGCGATAGATTCTAAGTGCAATTGTCGATCGTTTTCTGTTTACAAATATGAAAACCCGTCTTCTGCAACATTCAACGACTGCGCATGAATAATTTTCTCCCAAAACACGAGTAATTTAGCGGGGTATCTATTTATAAAAGCATTTTTTTAATTAATGTTTTGAAGGAACAATTAGGGGACATACTTTTTATTTCGTTCGTAATTGCGTCCGGTGAGGCTATTATCTTTTATTTTGAATGAATTGTGTAGCCGATTTGTTATGGCGTTCATTTTACCTACGCCGCTCTTCCTGTCGGGAGTTTCGTAGAATGAGATTTTTTTATTAGAATTTTATTAAAAGTTTATTTCGATTTTGCATAGAATAAATAATCAAAGAATTGGGAATTTTTCATTGAAATAGATTTCTTTTGCATTTCTAAATTATCAATTGATCTATTTTTTAAACTTCCGGTGAGCAGATTTTTGGCTATCAATATAGAAGGAAAAATCGGACAGCTTACCGTTAGAAGGACTTCGTCCTTTATTATTTGGCAATTAAGTAAGAGAGTAAATACATGTATATCGATTGCCAAGTAAATAATTAGATATATCATCATGTGAACAAGCTGGGTTTAAAAACAAATTATGTTTATAGTTGACAGGGAGACAATGGTGTTCCACTCAGATAAAGTAGCATGATGCCCAGTCAGTTAGTATTTGTTATTATATATATAGGTGTGAATTATGGAGATTTATCCGTGAAATAATTTCCGGTATCTCACATGTGAGAAATCATTTTTTTCCCGCCGGAACTACTTTTACACAACTATAAGTGTGCTATGTTACGGTGAGTATACATTCGATTATAAACTGAAAAAAAATCCGCGAAATGTTATGGACGACTTTGGCACATAACCAACATGACGTCATTGACGTCATATGAAGACTTCCAGTTTGAAAGGTAAATATTAGACGTTATTTGGCTTCGTGTACGCTTCAATATTGATCAAATTTGACTAAAATAAGTTTTCAAGGTAAGCATTTTAATTATTTTTGTGTATTGTTGTAAACATGACATGTACTGGTCAGCGAGTAGTTCTCGCCAAGAAGCAATTTTCGCCAACTCTCTCTTTTAGCGCGAGCGCTCGCAAATTTTCGTCCAATTTTTTCACCATCATTAAAGGACGCCGTGCCAATCCTTCGTATAAATTTGTATCGAATTTCATTGTGAAATATCGCTAAAATCGGGGGGAACCCTACTGCACCCCACAATCTGTCATTACATCAACAGGGCAGTCGGAAAGCAAACCCATGATTTGACCGTTACAGCTAGTGATTCTAAAACCACGCAGTCAGGGGGCGATAACCGCAAAAAATTCCCGCTAGGTGTCGCTTTACAAGTCCCGCAAAATTTTTCATTCGCGCCGTTGTAGGATAAACGTGAAATAAAGCATTAAATAGACAAAATTGGGATAGAAACGTGATTTCTATAAAATATATATATATATTTTGCAATGACTGGCTATATCAGACAAGAGTCCGAGGTTTATATTAGTCAAAAACGTGTTTCTAATCGTGCATTCTAGAATGTGTAAAAACACGAGATTCGGTTTGTTTACATTTTTCGGCCAATGAAAAAGCTGACACAATTCTATATTAGGACATGAAATTGATGATACAGGAGTGATATAGCATCATCAACCAATAGTAAATGCTCTCTCAACTGGAAATTCCGTCACCCTGAATGGAAATCATTCCTGAAAGAAAATTCGACGAGGCATATTTTATTTAATTTTCGCCTTGTTTTAGTGTAAAATTTGCCCCCAAAACACCCATGTAGTCTGTATATGTCTGCCTTTTATTAGATTTATTAATATCTTTATATTTTAACCGAAAGTTTACAAGAAAACTGCATTGTTTACATCAGATAATGCCCCCCCCCCCCTTTCCCCCGTCTCGTCAATACACTTTGTTTAGACTCCTTTCCCGTTTGCTGTCAGTTAATCTTGTACATATCTAATGTGGCGATTATTTCAAAGGAAATTAGTTTATCAAATATATTTAGGAATGCTGACTTAAGTTTTACCTGATTTTCTTCTGCAAATGAATTGTGAATTTATGTGCAACAGGTATACAATGATTGAATGAATGTGACTCTGAAAACAAAAACCAGCCAGTGTGTGTGTTATAAATAGAAAGTAGGCTAAATTTGTTATCTGTATGTAACTGCATATATGATATTTAATTGATGAAACAACTGTATTTTGCAAGACTGTGATTTTACCTTAGTTGACTAGTAATAGTAATGTCAAAAAAAAACTTAACTGTTCTGAAGCCCAAAGCTGGGTTTTGCCATATCATGGAGACTGGCACATACTTTTTTTAATCTCATTTTCTATTAAATTAATAATTCATTGTACTTAGGATTTGTTCAACTTTCATAAAAATTTATGGACTTTTTACTTTGTTAATAGTTTATGGAAAAGAAATACACTTGAAAACTAATATGTACAGTTATCTGTCAAAAGTATTGGGAAATGTAAAAAATATCCCTATATAATCAACCAAAACCATATTTTTTTCAAAAAAATATTGTGAAATCATTTCTGGATAGATTGTAACAAATTTTACACCAAGACATTCGGAATTGTCTATATTTTGTTTGTTTATTTGCTCAAATCTTTATACGAGTGGTTTTTATTTGTACATAATTTTTCCATGATTGTTAATTTTTAGGATTTATTTTTAGTTGAAATGTATAAGAAAATCAAAATCAATTTTTATTTGTTGTGTTTAAATTATGTACAAATAAAAATAACTCATAACAACATAATGAGTAAATAAACAATCAAAACATTGACAATTCTGAATGTTTTGGTGTAAAATTTGTTAAAATCTATCCAGAAATTACTTCACAATATTTTTTGGAAAAAATATGGTTTTGGTTGATTATATAGGGATTTTTTTTACATTTCCCAATACTTTTGACAGATGACTATACATGTATATACATTTTCTTTAAATATTTATACATTTTTTTTTATCTTTATATTGAATTTTATTTTCATGCCTAGAAAAAAAATACACGAGTTCTGTTCATGATTCATCAAAAGGACATAGAAATGTTTTTTCTAGAATAAAACCGGTGGACCTGTACATTTTAGTCGCCTATCCTTTCTTTTGGGGATAGGAGACCATATATTTAAATGTTTGTATATTCCAAAATTTGTTGTTAATTATATGCATATGCTATTAAAATAGCAGCCTGCATCGGCATTAACATTTGTGCACAGCGTGTTTTTAAGTCATTAGGTCAGTTCTAAATTTATTTTTAGAAATACAGAAATTCATACGGAGTTATCTTTCTTGACTGACAATTTTTCTGAATCTGAATAATTTTCGGCACTAAAAGCTGACAGAAACTCTTATTAATGAATAAAAAGGTGTACGAGAGAAACATTTCGTTAAAAAAATATATAACCTAGCGCAGTGTGAAGTTTGGGAATGTCATTCTATTGCAAACTTAATATATTTGCATTTTATTTCAATGCGATGGTACGGAGTTATCTTTCTTGGCTGACAATTTTTCGGCACTAAAAGCTGACACAATTTTTTATTAATGAATAAAAACGTGTACCAGAGAAACATTTCGTTAAATAAATATATAACCTAGCGCAGTGTGAAGTTTGGGAATGTCACTATACTGCAAACTTAATATATTTGCATTTTATTCCAATGCGATGGCGACATTCCATCGAGGGGGTCACCCTCTAAATCATCAAAATTTTAATAATAATCTCCCGTTTTAACTCAAATCTAATAAACAAATCGTGGAAGTAATTATTGCTGAAAAGAAAACAATATAAGACGTTTCGATATTTTCTACGGTATAAATAAACGAGGTCTTTGTTCTACAATTTTCCATGATTTTCATGACCGACGAAAATGTCAACATTTTCAAATGAGAATCACGTGACCCGTGGTTTTACCAGCGACGCCATTAATGAGTTTGCTTTCCGACTGAGGGGGTCATGTGTGTCGGTATTCTTAAAATAGAAAAACACATGGTATGATCATCGGAGAATCTAGTGACACCATATTTCCAATTTACCCCTTCAACTCTTTATAATTAATTTCTAACAAGTGTCACACTTTGCCTTATTACTCATCCCTACAATCCAAAATACTCACGATTGCAGAATAAAAATAGATTCCATGTGAATGCAAATGGCTGCCTGCGCATGCACTGTTTACGTCATCAATTACTTTGACCTCTAATTCATACATGAATCCTTTATTATCACATTGGGCATAAAATATGGACAAAATATTAAACTAATTCTAGAAAAACTGAAATTATTACTTTTCATCAAGAAAATGAAAATTATCAGGTAAACCACTGTTGAAAAGGATGTATTTTACGGAACTGGGTTAGCGGTGTGGGGGAGGGCATGATAGCCATTGAAACACCGATGATTATTTATCAGAATTTTCTACAAACTAACACAAAAGCCGGTAAACCTTTTAAGAAAGGGTTTTAATTTTCTAAAATGTCATTTTTCTTTCCTTATAATGATTTAGCTTCACAAAAGACAACATTTCCGAAAGTTGGCGAGAATTGCTTCTGTTTCGGCCATTTTCTTTTAAAAAATGCAACATCATAATAACGGATCCCCGATCAGCGTATGCTCTCTATTATGAAAATTTATTTCATTTGTAAATCGTCATGGGTTATACAAAATAATAATGGGGCATATAACAAAGGTTTCTCATCTACTTCTTGGAAATGTTGGATAAAAAAGGTAAAAAAATGGCGAGAACTACTCGCTGACCAGTAAGATTTCACATTTTCAAGATGGCATATTCATCCAGCTGAAACCGTTAGTATCATTGTTCGTAGATTCAATTGCGTGGAATCGTCAGTTACCCTAAATTCGTTAATACCGTAAATTCGTACAAATTTTCACGTGCGCCGTACGTGCTACACAAATACATTTTTACGTCACCTTCCCCGAAATTCAAATAACATTGAAAAGAAAGATATTAACTGTGTATTTCAAAAGAAGAAAATGCGTATCAAGCATGTATTATGATTATATATTTATCAAACATCTTAAAATCTACTGCTTTCCTTAGGCCTAAATAAATCAATAGTTTATATCCATTGTTTTTCCATCAAACACATCGCACTTCAAATATCCCTCCAATCGTAACTACTCGGCCATTCTCGCTACCCTGCAAATAACCTCGTATGTACATAGTAGAAATTCTTCTTAAATTGTTTGCCGGAAGTTAAGTTAAGTTAAGCCGCACAAAAAGATAGTCCACGAAAATCCAATATGGAAGACATACTAAGTAAAATCTAATCATGCAAAGCTAATTAAAACTTTAATTGAAATATAGAAAATTGTTTAAAATATAACTTTATCAAACTTTCATGTAACTGACAGATGAAAAGTAGTGCGATTTATACGCCTAATGCATACGAGGTTATTTGCAGGGTAGCGAGAATGGCCGAGTAGTTACGATTGATATCCATCCTGATACGCCATTTTTGTTGTCTTCAGCATCCGAATCACAAGTGCGCTTATTGTGTAAATAGGCCAAACAAATAATAAATTGCGTTTAAATATTGCTTGTTCCTTATACCGTACACGGCAGATTTACGAAAATGGCGTCAAAATCGGGAAAAATCATTAACTGACGTTATGGACAACACAGATGAACAGCACAAAAAAACAATCCTCTAAAGCACCATAAATTCAATGACTGTTAAAATAAAAGTTATTAACAATAAAAATCAAAATATGAAACATAAAGACAACAACTTACAAATATCAATAACACTTCTGAATCTGATTCTGGGGATGAAAATCAAATAAGAGATGATGGAAAGTGCTGTGTATGCAAATTATTCACCCCAAAAGAAGTCAGAGAGTTTAATGTTTACTACAATGTGACCAATGCAAACACTGGGTTCTTTTGATCTACTCTACTGAAAACCGTGTGATCAGGAAAGGAGATGTATTTCTATGCCCCTAGTGCAAGAGTGATTAGTACTGAAATCATGCTATATTTATAAATATTTAATAAAATGGTTAAGCAAAAAACAATTTAAAAACAAGGACAAAATTAAAACACGCAAACAGAACAAAGTTTAAAAACAAAAAAAATCCAAATTAAACCGAAACAAATTAATGACAAAACCAGCAAAACCATTAAATTTTCAACATATCATGTCAATATTTGTACTGATATGGGATACATGTTCATGATGACAAAAACAATCTGTAAAACAAATTAACATAAAAACGTTTTAAATGATTACCAGATTTATTGGAAACGATCTCAACATATACATGGTCTAAAAACTATTATTTCAATAGTCTTAGCCTAATTTTGGTTAGGTGTACGAAAATAGGGTATGACGTCACTTGTTTTGAAAATGGGGTCACATGTAAACCAATACGTACATATATGTCAGAAGATACATTAGAATCCCATATTATTTATGGATTGAAAAGGCAAATATCTGCTTAATAGAAAAGTGAATTTGGTTTGATAAAAAGCAATTCTGAAATGATTCTTTTACATGAACATTATTATGTGTACGAATAATGAGTACTCTAGGATATACAAATAAAAACAATAATTTGTAAGAAATTTTGAAAGTCTATATAATAAACAGTATAACTAAATCATACATTTTGAATATCAAAATAAGACCACTCGTGACCGAATACGCATTAATGATAAAATTCGCGGGCGGAACAAATCCGCCCACTCGTTTAATCCTTATGCGTACTTCGGTCACTCGTGGTCTTATTTTGATATTCAAAATCTACGATTAGTTATACTATATTTCTTGTTCTTTAATACTGTCGAGTCAGCAAGATAGCAGTATTTATATTCTTTTGTTTGGCAAGCCGTGTATCGATCTCGCACTATTCCACACCTGATGTTACAAGCATGCTAAGCATTAACCCACTAAGACGGTCTACCAGAAAGTCAGAGAATTGTCCCTATTATCGCTTTTGTAAGTGGTATCATCATAACTAGAGTTGAAGGGGAAATCAATGTATACTGACTTGTATATCAATGCATTTTGTTTGTATGCATCAGTCACTGTACACCTGATAATGCTAAAAAAAAAACTACAAGCCTATTGCTTTATTCCTATGTATTAACATGAGCATATTTAATTGTATGTAAGTTTTGTAATATCAATTGTTCGTTATATTTCATTTTCGTTGGTTGGGATTACAGCCTTTGGCTCTTATGCTGATCAGTTGTATTTTCAAAATAAATTAAATGTAACTATATAATTACCGTCTGGTTGTCGTCGTCTCCGCCTTTTCTGTCGTACAGTATGATGGTGGTACACTTGTACTAGTGTCCTCAGATGTTAGTGACTCCTTGTCATTCAAAGGATCATGTGACATGCTTGTCTTATCTATATCTTCTTTTTCTTCATTCACTGTCGATAATTTATCAAGTTGTCCTTGATATCGAATTTGTCTAAGTCGCATGGAATTTTGCTTCTCGAGTTGCTCTTTGTGTATCTATAATTATATTTTGTAACACATATTGTTACAAGTAATATTATTCTTTTAAAATAAACGTTAAAGAATACCTAAGGGGCAATTAAAAATGGGCAATCCAGAGAAACTGGCAACATAGCGTACAAAAGACGAAGACAAACAAAACAAAACCACAACACAATGTGTTGGATACCACTATACGAAAACAAACACAAATAACGTATATAAGACATGAGTCCTCCTACAAACAACTGGAGGTAAAGACGAACCGAACATCGTTTTAAGCGGAAATCGTGACAGACTTCACAACACGGAACTCAGAACGTAAAGACACATAATAGGACAACACAGTAAGCTAAAAAGATGAGCAACCCGGACCCCACCAAAATATCGGCAATGTACTCATATGCACGCGAAGGTTAAGCAGTTCCTGCTTCTTATAAGGTACCCGTCGTGTTACTCATATATACAGACAAGTCCGGTAACTTAGAATGTGACGTATAAACTAGCATGTAGAAATAACGTGATAGCCTTTATGATAAAATGAAAATGACAAAACAACACACTTTCGAAGCAGTTCCTATAACTAATTGTAAAATCGTAGAAAGAGGCAAAATGGGTTCACCTAACACACACATACATGACCGCGCACTTGCCTGGTTTGGTACATGTACCTCAATAAAACACGACAGGGTTAAACTAGTTTTATGGACCCAAACCTCACCTCTTAGTGAAATTGCAACAGTTTGGTAATTTTGTCCACGTAATGCCATTATCTATAGGAAAGCTAAAGGTGTAATGAATTATACCTTCGTATTGAGCTAAATGTCAAATAAAATTAGAGGTAAGAGATACGAATACAAAATTAACAAATAAATATACAATATAACAGCGACTGTCAGATTTATTTGTTGATAAAACAGAGTACCCGGGAAAACCACAGACCTATCAAAATTCACAAACATTGTATATTATGTAAATAAAAACGTAGACATCGAATTTGGTGCGCACGGCGCGTGTATTGAATACACACCGCCACGTAGGGGAATCATGATCATATAATTGAGAAACATTTATAATTATCTTCCTACAGTAAAAGTAGATGGGAAGGCATTTTCATAATGAAGGTTTAATGCTTGGCTGTATGATCAATAATAGACTGGCGTAATTACAGAGTAATTCAGAGTTATGTCGCTTTGAACATCTAAATTGTATTTATCTATCAAATATCTGAATGTTCACATTATTTACAAAAACCATAACATGTAAGATAACATCACCCGTAGTTTTCTTGTTAATAACCGAGTTATAAGTTTTGTTCATTATCGAAGATGGTACTGTGACTGTGAAATGTAGAACACCAATCACTGTTCCCTTCCATTGATTTGTGTGTGGGTATAACGTTGGATAGTTTGTCCTGTTCATTTACATCCGTATCCTTCCTTAATAAAATGTATCGATTTTTCTCGTTGAAATTTGTCAAACTTATTTTTGAAATTAGTAACTTTTTATGACCTGGGAGCGCTTCATATATGTATATCTTATTATATTACATATCTTTTGAAACATAAAATTATTCATACAAGTAGAAATATTATGTCCATTACTGTAACCGTTACTACATGGTGGGATATCTACTATTAGGTTATAACATCTCCTGTAATTGTCTTATTTTATTGCTCTCCAATTTTTACTGGTTATATTTAAATTTTGTGGTTTGTATTTATTTCTTTTCCTATATGGTCAATTTAAGAAAGGAAATTATCTGAAATACGGCATAGAATGCTAAAAGAATATTAATATGAAACTTCAAGACAAAATACTTACTAAATTTTCAACAGCAGCATTTAGTTGATCCATAGCCATTTCTTTCAAAAATATCTATTTAACAAATAATTAATATAGTACAAACTACAAAACATATGGTAAGCTGTTGATCACCAACCCCATCAGTGTTATGTCAAAGCCATTCATAAGGGCTCTTATTACATACTTATTATGGTTAAAAACCATTACTTTTAGGACAAAGAAATCATAACTATTACTTCTAACATAGTTATTATTAATTCGTTATAAACATCTAACATATCAATGGGAGACCAGAATAAACAAGGACATCAACAATGTAGAATGCAGTACAGAAAAAAACATACTCTGTTACTGAACATTTGACGTTAATTCAGATATATTTCTCTATCTTGTTCAATTACACCTATGTTTATCCTTGTTAAGAAAAAGGTAGACACAATCGTAATACAATATAACTAACCTTTGTTTTTCCTATTTTGAAACCTGTAACGCCATATTCCAGTAAGATTTTCTGTAAATGATCAGCACTGTAATGTGTAGTTCCTTTTAGAAGCCTTTTATACCTAATGCAAGTAAAAATAAGATAAATATGTAATTTACTATTGAAAGAAAATGAGAGAGGTTGCTTTAGTACTATTTATATTGTGACTGCACGTTTCACCGATGTATACACAACAAAGTAAATTAAGTACCTTTCAGCAAAGATGTCAAGTGGCAATCGGACAGGATATCCTTCACGGCGAATTTTAGTAACGTCCAGGATACCAGCTCCTTCCAGTTGCTTCATAACTAAGTTTTCATCAAAGGTATTGCTTTGTTGATTACAGTTTGGTTTTATACATCTGAAAGATATGAATGGTGTTCGTTTCCCAGTATTCATCTTAATTTATAAGAATAAATTTCAAGTAGAAAAATCTAATCAGACACCAGTATATCCAACATCAGTGGTTTTATTTCAGTGATAGGTAAATGTATATCTGATAGACATTATTTCTGACAGGCTTATTAAAGTTCACGAGAATTATGAGAACACATTTTATACAGCATGTTGTCAACAAAACTTTGTCCAGTGATTTGCATACTCTTATTTGTAGAACTGCCAATTAGAACATTATTTTCAATATATACAGTGTTCTTATTAAACCATTTATACTGGAGTTCGTATAAAGAAATTTAATCTCCATTCATTTTGCAGTAACGTACGGACTGTACTTATACTATGAACAAGCTTACTCAAAATGCAACGTTGATCAGATCTGGATTATAAAGAGTTTATAATCACTAGCGGAGCAGGAAATTATAACTCTTCCGGAGCACCTGCGTTCACCCCAGGTTCGTGTATAGTGTTTTGTATATCATTTTTATTCTTTTGTCCTTTTTTCTTTTGGACATTGTATTGTCTGTCCTTCGATTTACGGCTTCTGATTACCCCTTTGAGATCTTCAAACTTTTCTTAAACGCTTTCATTTTCTAAATTCGTTTACACATATATTTTTTAGCATTTTGCATAATATCAAATTATCGATTTATATAATGCTCACCAAATTCATATAGTATCGCTGTTTTTGCAAAAAATGATAGCATGACTCGTACAGTAAATTTGCTAACAGCGAGGTCTTGTTTCAAGACTCTTATTGACGCCATATTCTACAAGGTTTTAGTAATATCGTGGGGTCAGTTATACTGGTGCAGGAATTCAGAGTACGAAAGGGCAACCACTGACTTTTCGAAAGAAACTGACAAATTTGTATCGATCTTGCTTCGAGTGGCAATCGAACCCACAAAGAGTTATAGTTCTTTGCACGCTCTTATTAACATCTGTCAATACCATAAATAAATCAAATTTTTACCGCAAAAATATCACACTTGTAAATTCAAAAAATTAGTCAGAATTGACATGAATTTAACATTGTCTGGATGTTAATCGCGAGTTGTAATGAAATAATGTAGGTAAACAATATTTGTAAATCATTGAAATTCGTTACGTATTTTGAATAATACAAAATGTAAATATCATAGACATACATGTTGTGTGTGTATCTATTGACAATTTGCATATTTTAATATACCTCACAAAAAGTGGACTTCCTTGACCAAGTTTATCAAGTAAACAGCGTAACGATTCCTAAAAATATATATGTAAAAAAATAACGAATCTTACGTTTGCTCACAAGTATTATTTTAATGAAAATTATAATAGTACATGTATGATGACGCTTCAAATATCAACAGACTTTAAATATTCTCGTAGAACTTGTTTTCATTCTTATGTACTTTTTGGTAACTATTTTACAGAAATGTTGAACTGTTGCCTTGGTGATATTACTTCTAATAGTAAATTGTATAGGCCTTATTTTTGCATGCGATGAAGATGAACACGATGATATCTCTCCATCTTGCTAGCTTACAGAAACATCAGTTTGCAGGTCAATATGTCGCTCAGACATCTCTTACATGCAAATGTTATGGACTTTGGCTTGACCCGAACTGGATTCGTTAGTCGATAAATCACAATAAACAACAATTTCGGCAATAAATTAATAAAATGTAAGCATTTGGCTTCCTAGTACATGTATATATAATTATCTTTTTAATGGTAAAACAACAAACGTCATGTGTATTACATCAATATCGCTACTGCTAAGATTACAGGTTCGTGGACCACGTGTGGGTAATGTTAATACATGTTCAGTAATTGATGCTTGGTGTTTTTGTAATTGTAAATACAGGAAAATGTGTAATGGTCAATTTATTTTCTTTTTCGTCTTGAAGTAATAATTGTATTTTGCTGGTCTTGTTTCAGAGGGAGATATTGTGATTTTTATTTGGTCTGTTGCTCATTGGTTTAACAGTAACGAGTGCATATCGTCACAACTTTGTGTGATCAAGTTTGTCAGCTACTAACATCAGATCCATGAATGTCTTCGGGAACACCGGTATACCCTACAATGATAAAACTGATGGCCACATTATAACTGAAATATTGTTCGAAATGGCTTTTTCAAAACCCGTAATAATCTGAACAGATGTAGAATAAAGCTAAAAACAATATGTGTTTTTATTACATTTCCAATAGGTGACTGTAGTGAATGTTTTACCTGGTACTGGGCAGAGTAGCTACCAGACAGCTTGTTGTTTCTTTGTAACTTGTCTGGATTTCTCTTAGATTGGCCATCATCTGTGGGGAGTATTCTTAAAAGAAATATCAGTATGATAAACTTCACAGCAGTATATGTTTAACATGACCGTCAATGACATATTTATATACAGATAAATAAAGGTAATAACAAAATTACTGAACTCCGAACAATCTTACAAAGGGAAAGTCAAAACTCATAATTATATAAACAGACAAAATCAGTCAACAACCGGAAAACTGTGAAAACCGTAATGACCCTGACTTGGTACAGGCATTTCTAAAGAAATGGTGGGTTGAATCAGATTTTAAGGCGCCAAACCTCCCGCTCTCATTACGGTTCAAAGGTTCCGGCTGTCACTGTAACAGTATTTAAATACAGGAACAAAATAGGTAAAATAGTTGTCAAAGCAGTACCATATTCGGTGACGTAAATGTCAAAAATACTTTTACGTCACACATTGACAAAAAAATTATTGACATTTGCGACTTCTTTATCTTTATACATTTTTACTATATGAAAATGCATCGCTTATAATTTTTTCTGCAGAGACGGAATATATTTCGACAAGATATTGGTATCGGAATATAAACTTTTTAAGAGATCGAATAAGGCGAATCTTTTTATAGCCCTGGTCCAGTAGCCTGTTTCTCAGATGAAGATGACGTTTCAGGAAATCAGAATAATTGCTACTGGCCCTTGCATAGCGAATCAATTGCGAGATGTAAACACCATATGCAGGAGAAGCTGGTATATTGCTGCACATGTTTGGAAAATTTATGATTTTAAAATTGAAGTCGTCCCGCTTATCATAAATTTTAGTACTGAGTTGACCACTGTCGTCAAATTCGAGGTATAAGTCCAAAAATGATGCGGACGAAGCTGTATCGGTGGTCTCTTTAACTTCCAGCTCTGGAGGATATATCAATGGAAGAAAATCTGCAAATCTAGAATTATTGATAGATAAAACGTCATCAATATACCTGTATGTGAAATTAAAGGCTCTAGCCTCATGAATCTTCTTATCTTTTACAAGCTTTTGAAGAAACTCCGACTCATATGAGTATAAAAATAAATCGGCTAGAAGAGGGGCACAATTCGTACCCATTGGTATGCCGACGACCTGCTGAAACAGTGTCCCTCCAAAGGAGACAAATATGTTATCGATGAGGAACTCCAGCATACTGATCACTTGTTCCTCGGAGTAGCATGTTTTACCTTTATGAATTTTGTTTGAAAAATATGTGGAATTGTAGCCTAACACAACACATTTTGAGCCATAGTTTCTATAACTAAAAGCTTTATGAATTGTTTCTTTTAAGCGGGTTTTTAATTTGTCATGCGGTAGGGTGGTATATAGAGTTGAAAAATCAAATGTTTTGATGGAGGATACCTGAGAGAAAGATCTTGATTTCAGGTTATCCAAAAGATCTTTAGAGATTTTCAAAATCCACATGTGATTTATGCCACTACGCGAGTAAACAGTTTCACAATATTTCTGTTGTCCCTCTTTTACTGCAGACAGAATCTTTGTCAGGTGAATAGACAATTCTTTCGTCGAACAAGTTGATGATCCCGCTATGTACCTTTCTTTGTATGGTGTCTTATGGAGTTTAGGTATCCAATATAAGTAGGGTAAATCCTCAGACTCTTTACCAGAGGGAATGTTTAAAGAGGTCATGAATGATCTGTGGTTAGCTAGGATTTCATCTTTGTCGAACGAAGTTGGTTTGTATGTGATATTACTAGAGGTGTTGCTATTTATGCCTAATTCCTTGATTAGGCATTCGAAGTAATATGATTTACATACAAACACGATACATACAAACTCGAGCTTTAACAGGCACGAAAGTCAGGTGTTTAACGATAATATTGATTGATTGATTGATTGATTGATTGATTGATTGATTGTTAATGTCCTAGCTATAATTGTAATGCTAAGAAGCAATCACGTACGTACTACATTGGCATTTGGGTAAACATATGAACGAAATTTTAGATTGTCAATCTGTGCTTTCCAATATTTTTATACTGAGGTACATAATAAAGGTAATTCCAGAAACGCATCGGGTTCGCTAAATTGGATATCTACGGTGGGTTTTTTTTAAAAATGGGACACAACAAGTAGGGTCGAAAACTTTTCCATAGCAATGCGTCAATAATGATCATCCACAAAAAGCTGGCCAAATATTTGTATCTATCCAACCCCAGAACATATATTTCAATCTAGTTCTGCTGAAGTATTTTGTGTGTACCTAAGGGAAACCAAATGTGTGCGTCGTCCTGTAATGAGGTGTGGGACAATCAGCGCTTAGCAAAGTACATTATTATGATAGTATTGGTTCGGTGTGTGTGTGTTTTGTTGGTTTTTTAGGTTTTCAAATGTTGTTTATGTACATGGCACTATTGTAAGCAAAGTATAAATATATATTACAAAACGCACCTCCTCAATTGAATAGAATCTGACCTCGATAGACTCCTGTGTAAAACATCCGTATGTCTGCAAAAATCATGAAAAACAAATATTGTTAAGCATATATTGTACGACATGCTGATCAATAAAAACAATTAGCTGTTTCTTTGATTTTTTGTAGTCGATACACTAACAAACTAAAACATCCCGTGTGGGATAAAGTCAGCTAATGTTTAATTCATTGTTGACCACCAAATAGTATGCATGACTGTTTAACATATTAAACAATCGAACAACAGCTCATAGCATGTACTTGATTTTCAATATCTCACGATTTGGTAGACTGGTCATTGACTGGTCGGTTGAAAATATTATTGCAGACAATACCAGATACTGGATGTCGTTAGATAGTAGTATACAGCTAACATAGGATTCAATATTTTAAATACAATAGTAAAACAATTTACACAAGTTAATAACATCACTTAAAAAGTTATATTGAACATGGTTCCTATTTGAAGTAATCTCTATTATTTATTGTATATATTATTTTAAATTTCAGATAAAAGAAAACAATTCTACCTTTATTTTTCTTGCATAGCGATATTTCCCACACTAAATTATTTTCTAATTGACTTTGAAAGTACATGAATGTATGTTACTTTACATACTTAATACTTGCAAGGTTATCATCGACGTCAAAGTATGTTTTGATGATATCGTTGTATGTATTTTCTCGAATGATGGAACACAATCGGTCATTCCTGGTTCCACGATTTTTTGCAATGAACCCCTGACAACTGTATGTTACCTGCGTGTTAACATATATTTCAAATATGAAAAATACAATACAATTTACAAAAAAAATTGTTTTACTTTGGTCTATGTTTAACGAAATTGTGTATTATAATGTGTTTGAATTTCCTAATACATTTCTGAAACTGCTATGATAATATGAAAGGTCTTGTTTACTAATTAACATATAGAGTTAATTCGTCCTATATTCCTATTCAACAATGCAATACTAAACTAGTAACAAATTTCCGTTAGTGTGACTTCATGTTAAGCAATTTGGGAACATGATGTCTGATATCTGTTTCTCTTTCATGTTCTTTCTATTGTGAATATTAATTATACTTCTCGGACCTAAGTACAGTGTATTTTTTCAGTCATTTGTTTAAACCTGATATGCGTATGCCATGTTCAGAAGAAAATAAACGTCTTTACATTTTTGAATTTCAAAAAAGATACTTTTCTACTCACATCTCCTGCATAATGAGATATAATAAAAGTAAGCTTGTCTGTGTGTCGTCGATAATGCTCTGCAGATTTCAACTCTTTGCTATAAGCATTCAGCAGCTTTTCGTCATCATATTCAGATAGTATCGTTTGATCATCAAGAATTGATAGAATGCCTGGCTTCTAAAACAGTACATTACTAACAACATGTATTAATCATAGAATCATATTTCATTGACTTTAACAATATTTGATTCTGTTAATTTCTGTGTCAAATCATTTAGTATATAACATTTAGAAATACATTTAGTAAATTCATCGACAAATCGATACAATGTGTAGATTGCAAGGTTTTAATCAAGCACATCCTTTACAAGTCGTGTCGCCCGTATTCGTGTTACTCGATCTTTAGTTTTGCCCGTATTCGTGTTACTCGATCTTTAGTTTTGCCCGTATTCGTGTTACTCGATCTTTAGTTTTGCCCGTATTCGTGTTCCTCGATCTTTAGTTTTCCGTGTAGTGTTTTGTAGATCGTTATTGCCCTTTTATCCTTTATCTTTTGGTCATTGTGTTGTCTGTCCTTCGATTTATACTGATTCTGATTACCACTTTGGTATATTCAAGCTCTTCTTATTGCAATCTGATATTAATGATGGTAATCTCCTGGAATAGGAACAACTTTGTACACGAAGGAAGCTGTTTTCTTAAATTTCTGTAAACATTAACTAAATTTTATTTTTTATTACCGCTATCAAGAAATAAATACAATTATGCATGCACCAATCAATTAATGAATTTATTGATTTTACCTTAAGTATAAGCGCTAGAAGATCAGCATTACTTGTATATTGAAACACTGAAACATCGACACCCTCATGCAAGTAGTCTTGGTTTTCTCTTTCAAATATCTGACCCTGGTAGTATTGCTGTATCTTTTCATTTGTGATGTTGATAAATAATTGTTCAAACCCGTTCGCTTGTAAGTTTTCAAAACCACTTATGTCCAATATACTGATTGAAAGGTCGCTGAAAATAACAACTTATATATAATTATTAATATCTCCTTGGAAAACAGAAGAAAGCTTTATAGTTGAATATTTGTACAAACAAATAATGATCAACAGTTCCAACAATATCAACAAAGTGAACAATCATATTTCTCCTCAAACCATTGAACACAAAAAAACTACGACATATGACGTTAGAAATCCAGGTCTATTAAGGTACAGGCACAGAAATGTGGTGGGGGTAAACCGGTTATTGGGATCCCAAATCATTACTATGATGATGTACTATTGTGTTTTAAGTAGATTATTTTTCAGGAATCAATGGTTAAGTAGAATTTTGTAACTACTCTCCTTATGACTTAAATAAACAGAAAATGAACATGTAAAACATTGTATAAAATATATCATGACAATGGCTTCTTACACCAAGCACACCAATGTTTTTTATAACTATTTTACGATAATATACTAATGATATCATCGTCAACGGTGGTGTAATCGTAACCATATACCATTAGAACTTTCATCAACCATCACTCTTTCAGAATCTTTAATTTTATAAAATATCGTATAAATAATGTCATCTTCAGAAGTGGTGCAACTGTCCTTGTACCTATATAACTTTTGCTTAATAAAACGTTACCCTTTTGTAGTCACGTTTTCAAATGCCACTTTCATCCAAAATATATTGGTAACATTGTACTGTATGATACAACCTAATAATTCGTCTTTATAGAATTAAGTAATTTTAAAATGGACACCTTTGTACTATTAACAACCCTTGAACTCAGCAATAATGATACAACCTTAGATATCTAATGTGTTATCAGTAATGTAAAAACACACAAAAACAACAGCAAAGTACATTTCGATGAATAATCTCCTTCATCCTCACAGAATGTTACAAATACAATCAGAAATAAGGCTAATAACAAAATTACCGAACTCCGAACAATCTTCCAAAGGGAAAGTCAAAACTCATAAGTATATAAACAGACAAAATAAGTCAACAACCGGAAAACTGGGAAAACCGTAATGATAAAATGATTATCATATGTCGTAGTAACTTGACAACTATGAACAATACCTGATGGTTACTTGCATCATGGAGTATCCCAGGTGTCACTAGGACTTGGAATAACAATAAAATAACCCATTCAATTGAAATTATTAATAACACGACGGGTGCCACATGTGGAGCAGGAACTACTTACCCTTCCGGATATTATAGTGGTGTTCGTGTTGCTCGATCCTTTGTTTTATAAGTATATGTTTTGTAGATCGATGTTTGTTATTTTTCTTTTGGTCATTGCATTGTCTGTCCTTAGATTTACGACTTCTGGTTACCCCATTGATATCTTAGATTTACGGTTTCTGGTTACCCCATTGATATCTTAGATTTACGGTTTCTGGTTACCCCATTGATATCTTAGATTTACGGTTTCTGGTTACCCCATTGATATCTTAGATTTACGACTTCTGGTTACCCCATTGATATCTTAGATTTACGGTTTCTGGTTACCCCATTGATATCTTAGATTTACGGTTTCTGGTTACCCCATTGATATCTTAGATTTACGGTTTCTGGTTACCCCATTGATATCTTAGATTTACGACTTCTGGTTACCCATTGATATCTTAGATTTACGACTTCTGGTTACCCCATTGATGTCTTCAAACTTTTCTTACATCGGTTTTATATTTCTATGTTAAAATTTGGGATACCTTATCCTTCTTTGTGTCGACTCTCCTTGGATGCTTTCATTTATATAGTCTATAATTGCTCTAAATAAACAGGCATACAGATCTTTGATCAATGCGTCTCTGCTATCGTTGGCTTGGCTCATATTAAAGAATTTATGTTCTAGCTTGTCTGAAATAAATGATTTTACTGTTCATAAACATCCATTGTTTGTTTGAAAATGCTTCACAATCGAAACTGAACTAGAAGTCTTTTCTCGAAGATATTTGATTTGCTGATTTTTTTTGGATTTTTTTTTTGGAGAACACTCATTTTGAATTATGCAATGTGCAAATTCCTCAAATTAATTCAAAACCACTCTATTGAATGATATCCTATAAAATGAGGTCTCTCAAGTTGGACGAACCCAGTTTCACATCCTGTGCCAATACTTTATTTCAAGGTTCAAAATAAAAGTATAGAAGTCTATAATATGAGGTGAAGGGATATGTTGATATACTATAAAACGGAATGAAGGGGAAAGGGTGAAATTCTATAAAGCGGAGCGAGTAACCAGAATGAAAAAACACATGTGACAAAGCTACTTAGATGAGAAAATATTATTATATAAAAATAATGTTCTCTCTATTTTGTTATTTATTATTTTAGCACTTTTATTATTTTTGAGTTATGCGCATATATCTCAAACGGTGTACAAATATGGTTTTCGTTGACATTATTTGTTAGTGGCTACCTTACTTCAATTATGAGTGGCCATCGTGGTGGTGATCGTATAATAGTTGTATTTACAACTACCTATGCAATCAGTGCCTATCACCACTAAAATTGTGAGTTCGAATCCCGTTCATGGCGATGTGTACTTGATGCAACATTATGTGATAAAGATGTCAGTTATACATGACTTTTCTTAGACTGAATATATTAAGTAACGTCGTTTCAGATACATACCTTTTACTTTAAAAGGTTTGCTGACAAATGCTGTCATGAATTCTGTCTTCAATTTGTCATTTATATCACACTCAGGCACCAGTACCATCAATGCTGTGACAATCGTAATATTATTCGTCAGTTAGGTTTAACAAATAAAGTTCAGTATTACATTAAAAGAAATATATAAGTAAGAACACGATACAAGATTTTCCGAGAGTTGATAACTAATTAGGAAAAATGAATAACTGCTAAGCAAAAACAAACATTATTTCCATTAAAGCTTATTATAATCCTCATAGAAGGAAGCCCGGGGTAAACCAAATAAACGTTAGCGAAACCCGAAGTGTTAATCAAGAATGGTAAAAATGTAGGACCTATTTTATGCATTGCGAGGTACAACCCCTCCGATAATGGCGTCCGCTAGTTGTTCGGGACAAATTAAATACGCAACTCTTCTTAAGGACATAAATGGGTGTATTGTGTATGTCACACTCCTAGCTCACAGCAGCTCCCTAATGAGCAACAGTTTATTAGGAGAGATCGATACTAACCTGTAGCAAGGTAAAAGATTCCGACCATATCTAATTGATCCTCTTTTTATTGTAGTAATCAATACATCCGCCCCGTGTCACCTTTATTACCTATAGTATGCTTGAATTATGGCCACTTGCGTACGTCCAGCTCAGGTAACTCCGATTTACCTGTTGATCGGGCGATCAGGTAACCCCGACTTAGCCCTAGGTTAAGCTGTACTCAGGTGAGTTGTTGTTGGCTTGCTAACGTGTCACTCAACAATTTCTTACGTGAATACAGCTTATGCCTGGGTTTAAGTTTTGATGATAAATTGGATCAGTAATGGCTAGCAAGAAATCTCCGAATTTTACTGAATTAGAAAAGACAGTATTAATTGAGTTGGTTGACAGTAGAAAAGGTATAATTGAAAGTAAACAAAACGACGGGAAAATGAGCAGTAGAAAGAACAAAGAATGCGAAAATATTGGAAAAGAATTTAATTCTCGCCATAGTGTACATAAAAGAAGTTTGACACAATTGAAATCTTTGTGGAAACATTTAAAAGCCCGTACAAAATCGGCTGTTGCTAAGGATAGGAGAGAAAAAAAGAAAACTGGAGGAGGACCTGCCGAAAATGACCTGGACAAATTTGCAAATGCTATAACGGAAATGCTTCCCCAACAGATCAACAGCCTACAGAATACATATGGTTAGCATTTGGTGGTACTGGAACTGGTACATTGTTGTCATTTTCATCACCTCCGTCTGGAACAGGAATTACAGCTTTCCTGGCAATATTATACAGCACGGAACATGCAGTAATGACCAGTAAGTTTGTAGATAGCTTAAATCTTAGCTGTTGTCATAAGCAGGGAAAGCGTCTTTTCCATATTCCAAACACTTTTTCTATCTTCACACGTGCATTACAAAGTGCATAATTGAAATGTCGCTGCTCCCGTGTCGTGCATGTCAGGAGTGGTGTATTCAAAGAAGGTCTGAGTGGATATCCGTTGTCACCTATTAATATACCTTGAATTTCCCTTTTTTCCAGACGGGCACAAATGTTACTGTTCTCAAAAATCCGACTGTCGTGAGTACTTCCAGGCCATCTTGCTACAACATTTGTTAGTATCAGATCATGGTCACAAATTGCCTGAACATTAATGGAAAAAAATCCTTTTCTGTTGCGGAATAATTCTGCCGTATCCCCTCTTGGTGATTGGATGGGAATATGTGTACAATCTATAGCACCTACGATACCAGGAATTCTGCTTTGCTGCATAAACTGCCTTTGAATTACTTGAACTTTATTTCCGGATGGAAACTTAACATATTGTTTGTACAGTGAAACAAGTGCTATGGATACCCGCTTAATCATACGTGAAACCGTGCTTTCATGAACACCAAACAAATCTCCTGATACTTTCAAAAAACTTCCAGTTCCGTAAAATCGTAATGCAATTAAAAACTGAATAAGAGCCAAAATTGATGATAACTTTTTTCTGTTTTGCTTCCAAATTATCTCTTATTTCAGCTAATATTATCAATACACACTCCTTATTCAGCCTATATCTATCAATAAATTCATCCTCAGAATAGTTTTAAAAAGGGTTTTGTCGGTCCCTAATCACTTGTTCCCGTCTTATCAACCTTTCCACAACATTCATCCTATATAATCGACCGTTTATTTGATCATCTATTTAAACCTGCCCTATACCTGGTTCAGAGTTAAACTCAATACCTGAACCGTACTCATTTGTAAAACGAAGGTGTGCAAGTGAAATTAAAACAATAAGCTAGACTTAAGCTTCGAACACATTGATCCGGGATTAATACCGACGTACGCAAATGGCCATACATTAGTGTTTGTTAACTTGTTTTTGTTATGAATATAGCTTACAATTGCTCACTTGATGTTAAACAACAAAAAATCAGTCCCACCATTATAACACTTGTATCCCCAAGCATTAGGTGTATTTTCATGATTTTATTTAGTTTTCTGTGTCGTTTTTTGCAGATCCATATTTGTCCCTTTGTCCTATTTCTTTTGGTCTTTTTTGAATGATGGCTTCTGATTTCCACTTTGGTATCTTCAAACTTTTCTTATTATATTAGCTTTGTCTTAAATACTTTAAAGATACCTACCACTTTTAACGTAGAACATATTCGAAGGAGATAATTCTCCTGTATCTTCGTTTTCACAAAATTCTATGTTGCCAAGTAAAATGCATGCCGCTAAAATTTCATGAACTTGTCCGATGCCCTATAAAATTTGTGTATTAAAATATATTCATTTATTATTTATTACATATTTTACTACATATAATATAATGTACCATCTAGGTTAAACATTTGTTCAGTGACATAATTCTCTAATACGCTTGCTTTCTTTGAAAACAGCAGTATCTCGATATGAATAGTGAAACAATCTAACACGATGGGTGCCACTAGTGCAGCAGGAACTGCTCACTTTTCCGGAGCACCTGAGTTCACCCCCGGTTTTTAGTGGGGTTCGTGTTACCCGATCTTTAATTTTATGTCTATGTTTTGTAGATTGTTGTTTATCCTTTTGTCCATTTTCTTTTGGTCATTGTGTTGTCTGTCCTTCTTCGATTTACGGATTCTTATTGCCCCTTTGGTATCGTCAAACTATTCTTTAAAAAACATCTAATTGTATTTAATATGCTATATGGAAATGACAAAAGAAATATTTTTACCACAATCTGATTAAAATTGGATGGTTGCTGTGTCATTTCTTATCTATTGTAATGTTTTTCACAGTGTATCACCCACAATATAAAAATAAAAAAGGATTGATTGATTGATTGATTGATTGATTGATTGATTGATTGATTGATTGATTGATTGATTGATTGATTGATTAGTGTTTAATGTCCAGCGAGCAATTTTTCATCTATATTCAGAACGAGAACATTTAAAAATTTAAACGCCACGGGACTCGAAACAAGGAAAGGTGATGGGTAGGGACGGATAATTTAGCCAGTGCAACATGTCTCCTATGGACCACTCATCATGAGCATAATGCTTATAATGAGCTGTTACACTGGGTTCTTTAACGTGCGAAGAGAGTGGCAATCTCTCAACACAGGACCTCGGTTTTATTTGCGTCTCATCCGAAGGACAGGTTGGTTGTGAATTTATACATCTCGCACAACCGACGGACGCCCTCCAAAGTGAAGAAGCTCTCGGTCCCATTTATATACCCCGGGGTTCCCGCGGGGTTGACCCCTTTTAGAGGTCTAGTGCCTCTAGGGCGGAGAAACCTTGTGCCTATTCTACCCCCGGCACACCCTCTGGGAGGGGGGTAAAACAAACGTCAATTATCTTTTTAGATTGATCATAACAAAGATAAGAATCGCCAGCACAAAATAAGAAACAATACCTCTTCTCTAAAACCAATATACTTCATAATAGATATTGCTTGATCATAATGTTCAGAATAAAATTGTTCTCTCCCGCTTTGACTGTTGATGTATGCCATCATTTCGTTGTCTCTCATTAATCTATAATATAAAAAAAAATGTTATTTTGTTAAAGTTCATGTTGTCATTATATTTCTATTTTATTAAAGGTTATGAGATTTGAGTACTTAATGCAAGTTTCAAAACAAAATTCAGTGATATTGGTGAAGCAAACCGGAATACACAGAAAAAACCATCGACTAGCAGGAAACCATTGACACACTTCTTCACACGAAGTAACGCGTCGTCATTGACTGTAATCTAACTCACAACTAGAGGAGTTGACTGCATCGGTAGATCTCAATCTAACAACCATAAGACTACAGTGGTCCCTTGTTGATTTTCATATTATGCTTGGCTTTACATGTGTCTACTCAACCAAAATAAAACCAGGACATTGAGGGAAATGTCGACCGTGGCGAAACGGTTTTACTCCTAATAGTTTTGGGAAAATACTGTAAGTAAATTCTAAACATAGCAACATTTTACCTGTAATCGTTTGGTTTATCAGAGAGATACAACTCCTGTAGCTGTGCTAATTGTAATCCAGCGAAGAATGCATGAAACACGTGGAAGTTTTTCTCGTCTTTACCATGTTCTACAACTCTGGATTTCTCCAAAATAAATGTCTGAATATTTCCTGCAATAATTGTTGTATAAATAGTCAAGAACACAATCAAACACTTACATTTTCCACTTTGTTTAGAGTTTTAAGACGCTAAGTAAATCAAATGCCAATATAAAATGTCTTTTAACTTATATTTCATATAGGTTGAGATTCCAGCCTTACCCTCAAAAAGACAACAATGAATGACAACATAAATATTGACAATACAACAGGAGGGTCAGTAAATGCTCGTAGTTAATGGATTACTACGTTTGCATATAAGAAGGTAGAATATGGTGGTTAAAAATCATTAATCTTAAGACAATCATCTTAATTGATATAAAATGTACTTCTAAAAGATTTAAAACAAATATAGACATCTAACCAAATTAATGGTCTTCGGTATCTCTACTGGTATAAAAGCTGAGACATTGACCCAGTGACCCAGTGATAGTAATTAAAACGTAGATATCTCAATTTAATGCGCGCAATTCGTTTCTGGAAAAACCTTCATGAGGTACGCTCGTATTCACAAGATTGATAAGCCAAATAATGTAAAAAGTCTTTGTGATCAAGTAAAACCAAAGCACCAACACAAAAAGGCCAAAATTGTCTATGGTCACCTAAGCATGAGGAAGATTAATCTTAGTTTTAACACAGATAACATATCAATAATTTTCTATTACAAAATAAGGAAACAATACTGGGGTCATATCAGTTCCCGTACATACTACATAAGGCTATATTAGATTTGATCACTAACTTATCTATTGACGCTCCGCTTGTGTATTATTTTATTTTATCATCAGAATTGTAATCTTACCGCCAATGAGGTGTCCATCATTCCCATAAAATATCTCCACTAATTTTCCAAATCGACTGGAGTTTTTGTTGAGAACCGTTGAAGCATTTCCAAATAATTCGATGAGTGGTGTTACCTGAAGAACACATGAATTCTTAATAACAATTAAAATTATTTCATCAACAATAATACTATGTTTTTGTTCTCAGACTGTCAATGAGCTGAAAAGATTGTTACATGTGTCTTTAGATAGCTTTCTACTTTATCATTACAATAATGTGTGGAACGGGAACGTAGATATGAGCTTTAGTCCATAACATCTTACGGCCGTGTGAGTCTGTTCTTATATTTACATGAATCAAATAGTGTCTTTCAAAAGTATTAAAGCATTACATTATTACAAATACATAGGAAAAACAAAATTATAAATCCATACTTTTGAATATATAAATTGTGAACATCGCTTCTTAATCAAATGGTGCGATAATACACGTGATGTCTACACGTGCGATAATACACGTGATTTCTACATGTGCGATAATACACGTGATTTCTACACGTGCGATAATACACGTGATTTCTACATGTGCGATAATACACGTGATTTCTACATGTGCGATAATACACGTGATTTCTACACGTGCGATAATACACGTGATTTCTACACGTGCGATAATACACGTGATTTCTACATGTGCGATAATACACATGATTTCTACATGTGCGTAATATGGCGACACTCACAAATGACTTATTGAATAGCATCGTTGTATAGAGCGCTGTGTACTAATTTTGAACTTTATGCATAATATATTTACTCTTCGTGAGGCAGAATTTGTCATACGTGTAATACTAGTTAAATAAAAGAGGGCCGATGGGCTTTCCTGTCATTTAAATGTGGGATAGTACATAAGGTCATATGAAGAAATAATAAGGAAACGATGGCTAATTTTGAACCAATATAGAATTGTAAGTGCCATCTCTCATTCATTCTTCTCTCGTCATCTTTATGTAAATGACATAATATAATTCAACAATATGTTTATATGCTCATTAAAAATGTTTTGAAAAGAGATGAGTCTTGCCTTTATAGCTTAGTTTTATATAGTGAATGGGGGCGGATCCAGAGACTCTTTTGACGGGGGGGGGGCTCAGTTATGGAGCAATATTTTCAATAATTGATGGAACTAACTGTAGTCCCAAACCGGTTCTGGCGTGTAGGTCGGTAAACCTTGTTTTCATTTCATTTAGCGTACAGTAGAGAAAGGGTACAGTTATTGACTTCCTAAATTAGTCTTCCGGACTCTCTGCTTCAACATTATCTCTCATTATTTTTCTCCCGCATATTCTAGGTTTTTTAATTACTTATAATTACCTCTTTGAAGATTAATTCAATACAAAGAAATTAATTTGTATTTTCTTTTACTTTCGTCACACAGATCGAAACCATTCGATTAAAAGCCATATCGTGACGTTAACTAACATTGAAAAGCGTATGTTAATATATGTGCTTGACTTGAATCCGCCACTGCCAATAGATAAAATGAACAAAATGAAACAATCATTCTGTATCTTCATGTTTATTTTGTATTTATTTACTTTAACATACTTTATTGAGTTTATCCACAAGACTTTTTGCTGGACATTGAGACATCGATACCAAATAATTAAGGATGTGTTTTGTACTTTCTGTTTTTCCAGCACCAGAATCGCCAGTTATGATGATACATTGTTTGGTCTTGTCAGTCCATAGGTGTTTGAATGCTTGCTCTGCTATCCAGTAAATATGTGGAGGATCTTTCTTTGTCTGATATGTTATTTTGTCCTAAATATAGGTGATAATATTAGTTACGAATTCATGGTTATAATTAGAGTACTAGTAACGAAACATTTCAATCTTCAAGCGTTACTTAAAAGTATAACATTTCTAAATAATTACATTTATTTATAAGTTTTGTTGTATATGAAGTAAGTGTGTGTGTGTAGTAGTGTATTGAACTAATAATTATATTCAGTTGATCTGATAGCCTTCACGAATATTTTTTTGAAATTCTTTAACTTATTGTTATGTGTGTACCGATATACTAACTTGGTCTTTAAATGTTCATTTAACTGCTACAGTTGATATCTATAATAGACAGTTAAAAATCTTAAATAAAGAAGTTATATGTATGACATTGTATTATTGTATTACCATGGAGACATGATATCAGATAACACATCCCGTCATACAATAGGAACATTTAATATACACGTGGACATTTATATACTAATTATTCAACTTTACATTCTTTGATTCTATATTCAAGTATGCTTAATGTATTTTTTTGTATTTTTTTGTATGAATAACGGGACATAATAGGCCTCAGTTTGACTTAAACATAAAGTTTTATATAACGTATTTAGATTTTGTCATTGTTCTAATGCATACCTTGTCTGTATATAATGAAAGATGCTTGTAAGGGTTCACTGCAATTAATATGTCTCCAATATATGTCTAAAATAAAAACAAATCGGGAATAAACGTCACGGAATCAATGGAAATAGTGTATGGTTTGGCTTATGGTGTTCAACGCCACTTTCAACAATGTTTCGGTTATATCGTGGCGGTCAGTTTTATTGGTGGAGGAAACCGGAGAAAACCGCCGACCTGTTGCAACTCACTGACAAACTTTATCACATAATGTTTTATCGAGTACACCTCGCCATGAGCGGGATTCAAACTCACAACTTTAGTGGCTATAGCCACTGATTGCACGGGTAGATGTAAATGCAACTACCATGCGATTACGAGCACGACTGATCCCTTCGTGAACACTAAATTATATATCTACGTCTTTATCTCATTATGTTACTCCACTTATATCTATTAAAAGGTATAGGCTCTAATGGCCAATCTACAATGTATATAACTGAAATATTGTTGAAAGTGGCGTTAAAACACTGTAAACAAATCTAAGGGCCAAGAAAGGCCCCATATTAAAATTGAATGATATTTGATATTAAAGTATGTTCATGATAGCTACTTTTCAGAAATATAATTTTTTAGCCAAGAATGGTGTCTCTCTCTTAATCTGCTACAACGTTAATAACTTTATTTTGGCCATTGTGTTTTCTTCTCTTCTTCGATATACGGATTCTGTTTACCCCTTTGGTATCTTCAAACTCTTCTTAACTTGTTAGTTAGTATTATGCATGGAAGTATTATTTTGACAAATAATTTACAACTTCTGTAGTATATCTAAATTACTTTTTTTGGTCTTATTATTGTATATGATATGTTCATTATTACAATATACACAAATATATCACAGTTTTAAAACTGAAAACTCTATAGTCAAACTATAAGTAACAGAGTTTAGTATATAGAAATACAGATAACATTTCTTACATATATTTTATCTTCTAGAAATCGTTTTCTTATATGTTGCAGAATAATGGAAGGGTTCAGAGAAATGAGGGTAGTAAGATCATTGACGACTGTCTGGTCCATTATTTTGTACACCACCAAGTCTTGTAGTAAATGCCGGTGAATTCATCTCATCATTTCCTGATAATGTTTTTTTTTTAATCTGAAAACATGTATATTGTTTATAGATTATTACTTAACAACTACTGGTAATGCATGTACTTCAAAAATATAAAGCATCATAAGACTAATTTTTGTACTGGATTCTGGTCCGGATTTCATATACTAGTTTCGGTTCCGAATTTTACCGTATCGGGTCCGCATCCGGATTTTCTTAACACCCTTTATTCTCTTGCTATTATTTTCTCTACAAATACTAGCTTTCCAAATTTAAAACTTGCCTACCTATGTCCTTTATTTTAGGTGCAATATATGTAATTAACATATTAATGAGCTTTAAGGAGGTTTTTTTCCAAACACATTATAATTTGCTTGTTTTCGGATTCCTAATCGTGGCTTATCCATGGCTAGTAGCCAGTGATGGATAAAGGGTTTTTTCCGTAGGTACCGAAGGCTCGAAGCTTCTAGGCAGTGTGGGTGCATGTCCTATCCTCCGCCCGAAAAATCTGCAAAACAATGTGCGTTCTGAGTATAATCTTGGATAAGTCCTGGGAATATTAAAACACGTGTGTTTGTTTGTTTTTCCTTGTATTGTCCGTGATTATCCACATACCAAATGTGGTTGGGATCCCATGAACCCGTTTATATCCACCATTGGTTGCCTGTTCCAAGTCATGACCTGGATTTCCATCAGAGAATTTCGTGGTCGTCTTTTTGTAGATTTGTGGTGGGAGGTGGTTGTACGTTTTGTTGATATTGGTAGATTTGGCGACTATCACTGTTTATCTTTTCTTTCATATTTTTTTTTATTTGACCCTTTTATTAGTAATCAATATCACACGATTGCAGGATAAAATAACATCTATTGCACTCTGTTTAATAGTTTTGTACTCCTTTCTATTTTAGCTGTCCATCATAGTGATCGTAAGTATACAAATATAAAAACTAGCATCATACGTACATCTTTCATAATTTTTATTGTATTTTATTACATACTTAGTTCAAATAAAGACATTTTTGTATGACCAATATGACCGGAAGTAATCTGTCCATATTTTCACACCCCGGGAAAATAACCGGTTATTGGATTATTACGTCTCAGGCCAATATGGGTGTCTCTTTTCTAGATGTGGGAAGTATGTAATAAATAGTTTAATACATGAGCATTTCCATATTGGCCTGGTTATAATCCCTCGACCCATATTGGTCCTCGACTGAGTCTCGGGCCAATATGGGGGTCTCGGGATGATAACCAGGCCAATATGGAAATGCCCATGTATTAATCTGTAAGTATTTCATTTGATTAATTTCAAATGATTAAATGATATTAAATGTCAAACAAGTAAGAACATAAGCCATTAAAGGAAAATAAAAGGTAAAATATATAATAAAATTAAGAGGTGAGACTTTGATCAAGTATTTGTCTTGTCTTGTCTATGTTATTGTGTTCCAATTTATTTTTATATAAATTAATGTCTGAAAAATTATCTTGGATAAAATTTCAAATAAATTTAAAAAAAACCTAATTATTTATGCTTTACTTGTATATACATGTACTCACATTTTTATAGAAAATTGAATAATGTTCTGATATTGATTTCACTATATATTTGTGTCTTTTAACCTGTATTATGTAAAGGTAAATTTTGGAAATTTCTTGTATACGTTTCGCCGAAATCCAGTAATTATATTATATTTATACATTTAATCACCAGTAATGTGTCGGCAAAAAAGGGATTTTCCAACTGGAAGTTAAAATGCTAATAACAGATAATCCTTAAGTGTATATGTCCTAGGAGCACACAGTCATTTGTAGAAGTCAAAACATTAATTCATTATTGTATTTTCATACCCATCTGTGTAAAACATTATGATTAAGCTTCTCCTAGGGTAAAATGTCAATTGTACTAAACCGAGAGAAAATCAAAATCAAAATTGATAAATACGACATAGCCTTGATATGTATATGCAATTTCAGATAAAAAAAAACGTCAATGTATCCCAGAGAAGAAATAGAAAAAGGACATAGTCACTACGCTGCGTGCACACGTCCTTCTAAAGGACCGTCAGATTCTCGTGTTGAACGAACGAAATACCTGGACATACTCTTAGGACGAGACGTAACTCGTTGCCCCTAGTTCAGAGAATGTCAGGCACTTTACAAGTAAGGTCACCCATATTGAGTGGTAGCTTGTTGTCTTTAGTGACCCGCTGCAAGGCAACATTAGCCATTCTCCCAATTCCATTTTTTATCTAAACCTGTAACTTGTTCTCGTCATGAAATTCACTGAAATACTACTCACGCGACATTAAATATTAATACCTTTCCACTCTTCTACGCTTTTTACGCATATCCCTTTCCCCCTCACTTACGCTTTTTACGTATACGCATTCTACGCATTCTGTTACATAATTTCTTTGAACATAAATACCGAAGAATTAAGTCGCTATGTTGCAAAAGTTGTACCAGTTAATGAAATTACAGATTCCAAACTTTCTATTTTCAAAATAGGAAAATCCGAGTGTGATATAAATAACGTATAATATCTATGAATATTCACGAGTGTGTGCAGACGATGTAAATAAACATGGCGACGTCCAGATCAAACGTGTGTGACGTTTGACACCAACTGACAACCACACAGCTATCTCTGGACCAATATTCTTCATGTTTGGCTTAAAATTTGCGGAAACACTTCAATTTTACAAATCCGGTTGAACATAATTTTAAAAGAGTCGAAATCTGAACGTTAAATATAAAAGTTTACAAAACAGTGACAGTGTGTGTACAGTCTACAGACTTGCCGATTTTCCGTGAAAGATGTTCAGCCATATATCAATAGACTGGACATTCCTCTAAAAATATGTCGCCAAAGTTTCAATGGATAAGCAACAAGAGCTCGTAGAAATCATTGGATATTCGGGCCATATTTTCTGATTTTGCAATCAGGATAGAGCGGGAAGAGTTATTGTACGTTGTGTGGTGCTTGGCTAGGAGTATTTCACAAAGTCGTAACAAAATATGCAATTTACCGACATATTGTTCCATCAATTGATTACATAGTTGTCTAGCATTGATGTACTCAGCTTTGGAGGTCAAACACGGTAAGTAACATAACTTCTTCTAAAATATAGTTATAGTCTAAAAAGAAATATCGTTTTCAAGCGGGTCAAATGGGGTTAAATTTGAAACAAAAAGATGAAAAAATATCGCACAGAAAATGTACACGAACTAAATATATAGATCTCCGTTTCTATAAATGAATAAGAGATAGAATTTAATTCACGAATTTGTTTTTTTTTACCAATCAGAGAATATATATGACGTATTATGGCTGTTCGAAAATATCGGGATTGTTTAATACATCTATCTAAATGAGCTGTTCCGATATTATTTGATATTGTTTAGAAAAGAGGGTATCTTGTGTAAATTTCTTTTTATTTTGTTCCTTTAGTGAAATTTTCTTCATGAAAACTGAGATAATGAATATACATTTTTTTTTTATTAAGTCCCAAGTGTATTTTGTACAAATGAAATGTACATATGTCTATTTTAAAATGAATTTCCATGCAACATTTTTGAAACAATTTTTGATAAAACATATATTATCATGTTTTAGTGGTATCAGGGAAGCTTTACAAAATATATGTGTAATGCATTACAGTATGAACATGTATTAACATTCTGGTGTAATGTAACATACCTGTACATATCTGTGATATGTTATGTTTAATTAATTAAATTTTTTTCAGTACATCATTATTGTGTGCACACTTGTTTGGTATGACATTATGATACATGCAGCAAACATTTCTGGAATAATGCTGTTTGTTCATGTAGTTGCCACCAAAACATATATGTATAAAGATAATTTTTAAATTGCATTTTATATAAACTTTTTGCACAAGTACATGATAAACTATTTCTGGAAAAGATAGTTATTATTTTTAGTTCTTCATTTTCTTTCTCTATAACTTAATGTTTTTTATTCTACAGGTGTGACCATGTCGTCTCAGTAGATCATGAAGAGTTTTAAATGCCACTTCTGAAAGCTGATGTTGTTGATTGTGATTCAATGTAATAAAATTGCATAGGATCATAAAACACAAAAATTATTTTAAAGAAATCACAATGATTTCACATGGAACAAGTTGGTCATGGACTTCGACACAACAATATTTGTAGTCATCAAATGTAAAATTATAGCATATATAAATATAAAGAAAAGAGAGTGACATTTAGGACTGCTGAGAATTAAGATAAATAGAAAATTTCAAATGTAATAGTAGAAGATAACACATTCCAGTTTATTGAATTATGACAATAAAAATGATAGTTGATGAATGTGACAAATATGAACTACCAGATATTACAGACACTTTTAGTTTTAATTTTTCTACTGCAGAGAGCTGGGTCAGATCCAGAATTGTCTCTGGCAGGGAAGGGGGAGGTGGAAGTTTAAGGGGGTCCGGACTAAATCAAACCAATTCAATGGTTTTTTTTTACCACTTTCAACATATACATTGAACATTCTAGGTTTGGGGGAGGGGGTGTGTGGGGGTCCGAATAAATGCATAAATACAATATCCAATGGGATTGCACATCAGGCATAGCCTATGTAAGTGCTCTCCCTCAATAACTAAGGACATCAAGTATAATGATAAGAATAATTAATTAATTTACATTGTAATTAGTGTACAAAAATTTTTTACTTAAAGGAGAAATTCAAAATTTGGTAATAATTTTAAAACTGTCCATTTATTCATTATAATTGTGAATTTTACCAATTTAGAGTGTGAATAAGTTAACTTGTAATTAATATATTCTTCTGTATATTAAGGATACATATGTACATGTATATATAGGCACATAAGAAGGCATATTCATACATATGCATACTACACATGTACACATAAATATAGATATTTCTTTGTTTAAACATCTTGAGCAATAAATTAAAAAAGATTCAAAGCAAATAATGCAAAATCAAATTGAAAAATGTTAATATTAATAGTCAAGTCTTTTGGTTCCACAAATAAAGGTGTGGACAGAGTTCAATAAGTACATTATCATCAAAAGAAAGGTCAGGTGATCCCTTTTAAGAGTACATCAATGTTTAGGAAGTAGGCTAAGTCTCTCAGTTGAGTAAACAGCAAAATTCTTTGGCAAATGAAAAGTGGACAGACATAAAAGTAGTGAAAGTTGTCTTCAACATCATCCCCACAAGGACACCCTGAACCATCTGACAAGTGTGACAAGAACTTGTGTTGATTCAAGTTACTTGCCAAGTTTCTAAATTGACAATGGAATATGTTGTATGTTCTTCTACCCAAGGCAAAACAGGGGGGAGGGACACCCCCTGACAGATATATTAGATCTTATTTGCTTTTTGAACATTAGTCTACTATGTTGATTTTGCATGTCTACATCAAGTAAATTCCAACTGTCAATTACATTAGGGAAACAACTACATTTGTATGAAGTGGTATTACAGAATGGAGGTTCAAAAACAAGGTATGGTAAAAAGAGTTATAGTTATGAGGCAGCAACACTGTGGAACTCCTACTTCCGACTTTAAATAAAAATTATTTACTTGCTGATGGAATTATTATCATTCTCTGAAAATTTATTTGAACTATTGAACCGAATTCGAAGCAATCAGAAGTTTTATGTGTTTTTTTTTATTCTATCATACTACAAAAAATAAAAATCAGCATGTTGGTCTTTAATGCAATTAAATTTACTTATTTACTCTTGGATAAAACGTTTCCGGTGAAGACATAAAGGAGCATAAAGGTCGGTATAATTCAGAATTATTTTAGGTACATTCCAAAATGAAGTTGTCCCCCTTTGATCGAGTCCGATCGCATGAAGCGTTCATCTGTGGTTCAGAATGTCGAGAAATTGCTGGTTTCTGCTTCATTTCTTATAAAAAAAAAGGAATTAGAAGTATGTTTTTAATAGTTATAGCACGCATGGACGTGGCTGAGTGAGTGAGAACTTAGTTTAACAGATTTGATCGAAAGTAAACCGATTACACAATGTATGACAACATTTCATCATTTGTCCGATCATTTGACCATACATGTTTTCACCATGATATTTATATTTAAAATGTAATTAAATATAATATGAAACCGGCACGGCCATGAATGCTCGCTCATCTGAAAATTATCTGGCAATTTCATCAAAATGTGTCGATATTTTTTGGGCCGAGATATATTGGGGACGACTTTTTTTAGGGCCGAATCTAGTCTCATTCAATCGAGCTGTCGTTCCTTTATTCGAGTTATCGTTCCTTACGAAATCTCAAAAGTTAGCTTCCGCGTAGAAACAAAAATTCTTGTCAGTATGTCAGAAGAGATTTAATAAATTAAAAAATATCAATATAAGTAAAACAAGCTAGCAAAATGACTTTTATTACACACGGGTTTCAGTGGTATCGGACGTACGAGAGAGGGTACGAGACTTCAGGATCACATTTGCGCTTTATGTTAAGAAGATCTTCATTAGTTGAGTGTGTTAGTGTGTTACCCGGAAACCGGTGTTTACAAAACGTAGAATTTTTTTTTCTTCGACAATATGTTCAACCATGTTTGTTAAAAAATCCTAAGTACACATTTTATACCATAAAGAGCTCGCTTAAGCTCGCATATCAACATATATAAAATTACGTGACCAACATTCGTGTAAATGACACAAGAACAGCCCGTATCTAATTCAAACTGTCGTATTACGAGCACGTCCTCTTTATTGAACCACAGGTGCTCGTTTCAGATTTCACGCGCTTATTATTTAACGGCGGGGAAACGGGGGTTTCTAGACGTCACTGTCAAAGGAAATGAGCACCGATTCAAAAGCTTGTACAAGTGGTAAAGTGTTAATCAATCAATCAATCTATCTGTATACCTAACGGTACTGTATGTTTATACTAATGCATAAATATATACCAAATGGAAATATCAGATTTCTCGATGAAAACGGTACATTGAAGCATACATTTGTAATATGCCCCGATGACATAATTGTAATCCCTGCGTTATTGGGCAATTTTTCCAATATCTAGAATTCACAGACACATGAACTACATATATCTCCCCTCTTGTTATATCTGTCATTTGCAATTTGCATTTTCATTTGTTTTCACCGTTGCTTTTTGCTTTTTGTTTTTGTTTTTGATTTTGTTTTTGTTTGTTTGTTTGTGTTTTTGTTTGTTTGTTTGTGTTTTTGAGTGTTTGTTTGTTTGCGTTTTTTGTTTGTGTGTTTTTTTGTTATTTTTAGTAAATACAATAATGTCGGATGTCATATGATGACAAAACCTCAGTTCAAGACAGTTCTGTTTAGCTTGTGTCCAATATTTCACTTAGTAACACTTGTCATTACATAAACGGCTCATTCCAATTCAAGTTATTTTTTAATAAATAGAAAAGTGGAATTTCGCATGTGTGTCGCTCCTGTACCTGTTTGGTACATCAGAGAGCAGACAAAATCATATAAAGTGTTTGCTATGTTTTGAATACTGATACAATATAATACCCCTTCCAATTTCTGATCTTGTCCTAACTTGTTAATTAATAGATGATATGATACAATAACAGTTAGTATCAGGATGACAATAATTAAATGCTTAAGCAAAAATTAAGAAAAGTTTGCAACCGTATATCAATTTAGTTCCATTTTTCTTAAATAATATTAACGGTCTCTGTTTGCTACTAAGAACCCTACTGTGGTGAGAGGTAATTTGTTCGTTTTGTTGATAGAGGTGGAATTGTTGCCCATCACTGTTTAAACTTTCTTTTCATAATTTATATCTTAAACTATATGATCAAGAAAAAATAAAAGCTCTTGGAAATGAAACGCACTCTTCTTAACACGAATAATGAAGCGGTGAATCACAAATATTAAATTTATTTCAAGATATATCATTATCCAAATCCCAAACTTAGGATAACCTATTGCGACATTTGATCGCCATATGATTTCTGTAAGTATAATGCCATAAGACTCACTCAATAACTGCTACTATTTAGAGGTTAGGATGCTAATCAATTAGCCATTTTAACCATACCACACGTTAGTATATGTCCATGACAGCACTAGAGGTTAGGATGCTAATCAATTAGCCATTTTAACCATACCACACGTTAGTATATGTCCATGACAGCACCTAGATTTTCATCTGGTATGTCCTTTTCTTTTTATCAATAATTGTAGTATGACCCTTTTTTGTATAAAAGATCTCATACAATGAGACATTTTTAAATATTTAATAAAAGATACTGGATATTTGACATTTTGAAATGTTTAAACGAATGCAATTATAATATTTTATCATATGTTTATAAGAATAAACACGATTACTATGTGTGAGTAAACGTCAGAGAAAATCGAAGGGTCAATCAAGAATGGGTACACACGACACAGAACGAAGACAAAGAAAACAAAACACAACACAGAAAACTAAAAAGATGAGCAACACGGACCCCACAAAAAACAGGTGTGAAAGAGGTGTATGTTTTTTGCTTGTAGCAAAAAAATAATAATTTCGAAGCTATCTACCATCCATCATTTATAATCATACAGTCCATCTATTGATCAATCCCAGTGTCATCTTTTCCTCGTATTGCTAATTTTGCGATATTCGAACTCACAACTTATGTGTCGGTAGTGAACTTTTTTTAGCTCCGTTCTCTAGACAGCCCTTTACAGAAACTGTAGACTAGACTATTCAATGTTTTAATGTGTGAGTCTTGTTTGTGCTAAACTGCTTTTTGTATCGGGAATTTTAAAGTCTTAAGGATCAAAACAAGGATAGAGTATACTACAAAATCCTATATGTAGGGAGACATTTGTAACAATTCATATTTACACGTACCTAGCAGAATACATCCACAATTATTCATAACAGCTGTGAATATATGTAATCCATCATCATGAATTTAAAATTTAACAAAAAATAAAAACACTAAAAATGAAATTATTCCGATGTTGCATGTAAAATTTGTACAATTGTATAATCTTGTTAGTCTTAATGTGTGTACTCTAAAAAAAAAAGGAATAACTCGATAAGATATACACATATACACATATTTTATTGAATATTATTTTTTTTAGATTTAATATGCTACAAAATTCATTTTCAAACAGGTTAAATACACGTAAAAGCTCAAAAACATTTAACAAAATTGCGCAAATATTTTGTTTTTCATTTGGAAAATCAACTTTGATCATCACAAAAGGATAATTATATATTGCATGTACAATTTACTTACATTTTCAATTAACAGCTTGAAATATACCTCTATTTTACAATTACTATATCTTTGTGTCTAAAAGGTCAAATGTAATGTTTTTAAATGTTTCGGCGAAAACAAGTAATATCAGGGTTTTTTCCGTTAAAATTCAATAACAATTCATTTAAAATACAAAATGTATTGAATTGATGGTAAACCATTATAATGGCACAAAGGATTATCAACAAGGAAGTGTAATGATATCGTCCCTCTAATCCAATGGAATGTGCAGAAAAAAAGAAATTGTGTGTAAAATTTGACAATCAAAATAGAAATATGTCAAATTTTCAAAGAATTTATGTTAACGCTATTTATATCATGTTAAAAAACACAAATGATAATAATTCAAATATTTTCACTAATAATTTATTACTAGAAATATAGTTCAAATTCATATGGTGTCTTGTGTTACAGCAATAAGCTTTTGTTCTTTCATAGTTGGAGAATAAATGATACAGTCAAAATCCGTCGGATGATACGACCATCAGTTGATTCGATGAGAGTGGATTTTGACTGTATCATAAAAGAACGAAAGCTTATTGTTGAAATGCAAGACACCATATGCATTTGAATTATACATGCAATGATAGCCCAAATGATTAAACTACACAATAAAGTTAAAATTTTACCTCCGGGTATTATGTGCAACCAATATATCGGTCCCTAACGAACGAAAAATTCCTTTTTGGAATGTGCTAGCCGAAAACTTATTCGAAGGTGCTCAGATAATAGGGGGAAAGGAGACATTTATTACTTCCAGATAAAGATAAGCATGTACATTGTATGCTTATATTACATTCATCTAACTGTTATAACCAAATGATAGAGGCAACATTTGCCTTGGTGTGGTTCGACCATCATTGTAAACATACAATTTTGAAAGTATCATACAGCTTTTGCTTAGTCATACAAGGCGGTTGTACGGTGTGTTAATTAACTATAAAATGTATCTCACAATATAACATGTTTCATGTGACCGGAATTTGGTTCTCAATATGAAAATGTGTTTCAGTTGATGGAATTTGGTTCACAGTGTGAAAATGTGTTTTCATGTGACCTTAAATTTAGTTCAAAATTTATATCACTCATTGGCAGTGTACAAGAGTAGATATTACAAAGTAATGACATACATGAAATATACAAGAGTAGATATTACAAAGTAATGACATACAAGAGTAGATATTACAAAGTAATGACATACATGAAATATACAAGAGTAGATATTACAAAGTAATGACATACAAGAGTAGATATTACAAAGTAATGACATACATGAAATATACAAGAGTAGATATTACAAAGTAATGACATACAAGAGTAGATATTACAAAGTAATGACATACATGAAATATAAAAACATCAGCATTATATGTAACCGTTTAGTCTGTTGTATAGAACATTGTACAAATAAAATCAAAAAGAAAGTTTGTTTTTATATAAATATCCTAAAAAGAAAAAAATGCTGCTTTTCTGTTATATAATAGAACGACCATTTAAGTTTTAGGTAGGGGAGCAGGTTATATTAGTCTTATCATTATGGATAACATTAATAAATTTTGGTAAAATTAGAAGAAAACCGATTTTTTTAAGTAAAAAAAAATATAATCTAATTTTGTTTTTTCTGAACACAATTTCTGGCTGGGGGGAGCGGAGCATCCCCTCCCCCCCCCCCCCCCCCCCCCTCATAAAGTTAAATGGTCGGTTCCTAAGTTACATTATCTTCGATACATTGTGTAGATATTATTTCGTTACAATGTTCAGCTTTTGTTGTCACAGTAACGGTTGATATTGTAGATGTTTGAACTATTTCAGGTTTGATAAAAAGTCGTCTAATCCCTGATCTGAATTCAGAACTCAAACAACAAGTTATTATGAAATTAGAAGGAATACACATCCAGTATATAACATTTAGAATCACAATTGCTGTACGTAAGTCATTATAATCTCCAACAGTGACGTCAAACATCAAAGCCAAAACATCAATTACCTGTATCACCACAACAGGTACCATATAGAACAGAGTTACTGCTGTTATGAATATAGTTGCCACTGTCAGCCTTTTCTCACTTTTCATATTTCTCGTTTTATTATTAGATTTTGAAGTCATCTGTTTTCTTTTAGCAGATCTAGCACTGATAGCCTTCACCATTAACAGCTCCGCCACCACTAAAACAGTACATGGTATTATTCCGACGACAACTGTCTGAATCACAAATAAAATACCCAAGTACTTGTAAAATGAAATGGTCATCCAATCTGGAGGTCCATATCCACATGCCTGCATGGTTTCATTCGAATTGTCTTTTGCTGGAACAGTTTTATTGACGTAGCCATAATGAAAGAAATGTATAAATCGTATCGATACAGAAGCGAGAAAACACATAGCAATCATAATATATACTATTGTTTTAGAGCAGAGCTTATCTGCCTTAAATGGGTGTACCACCATGATATATCTCTGAATCGTCATCATAACTGTTATAAAATATGACGTATATGTGAAAAGCTGCGGAATCACTTCCGTTGTGTAGTGATACGTTCTGCACCATTCAAACGGCAAATAGTAATAATTCTTTTTAATTGCAAAGAAATATACCCAAATCGTGGTAGGTGCTATTGGCGACACACTGTCGCACACTGCGATTGCTATTAAGCATACATGTGTCTTTGTTGTCATGCCATATTTTAGAAATACTGTTATCATTAGTGAATACATAATGATGGACATTAAGGACCAAACTGGCATAAAATACCCGTACAGTATAAACTCGAATCCGTATTTATAATATTTACGGAAATCCACAATAAATTCCTCCTTAAAAACATTTGCATTTGTTGAAGAATTTACGTCTAGAGTATTATTGAATGAATAGCAGCTTGTATTCACCGAACTGGTTGATGAGTTCAGGGTACTATTGAATAATTCGTAGGTACATGTAGTGTTCATCGTAATTTGTGAAGCGTTCCAAGAATTGGTGAATGAATTGTAGGTAGCATTCATAATAGCTGGTGATGTATTTCAATAACTATTGAATGAATTGCTGCTATTATACATCATAGTTGACGATTAAATAGATTCTGAAACGCCAATATACTCCAATCTCAAGTATCTGGCAAGCAAACCTCTGATGAGTTTACCATGATTTCATAATCCAAATGAGAACGAACCATACAAATCATATCATCATATATCGACAATCCTACTCTCACAGACCAAATGTCATTTATCTTATTGATTATATTAATTGTGATATCAATCATACTTTAATAATAAAAAAATTGAAGTCATTAGATTTTCACTATGATTAAGCTATGAAATGAAAAATATTTTAGTAAAAATCTGATGAATAATATATAAGATATTTTATGAATTGCTACTAAGTGTATGTTTTGTTCAAACAATTGTTGATGCAGTGATGGGCCACACTAACATTTAATATGATTGCCATATTGAAGATCAATATAATTTATCATATAATGTTTGAATTGTTAAAATATTACATAAATATATTTGGTAAAATATAATAAAATTGGTTCATTGATTAATTGTTTAACGTCAAGTAAGGAGTATGTCATCTATATTCATTACGAGTTTTGGTTTATGGTGTTTAACTTCTGTAAGTAGAAATACGGGGTATAAATAATTTAGCGCGCAAACATCGATGTTTGTCCCCGCTACATAAACCAATCACCGTTTAGAAAAAACGATACACAGAAGACAAGTTTTATTGTACGATGTTGCATTTATTTGACGACCTATGATTGGATAACATCATTCCTAAAAATAACGATGAAGGCAGAGCCATATATGGAAATCTAGAGAATAAGATTAATACGCTTTACTGGCCAGTGGAAAATTCCATTCCTAAAAATAACGACAGAAGCAGACTGTAGCATTGTGTAATCTATTATTGCATAATTTGACCTTGACGCTGTCCGAAATAAAGAAATATTGTAATCGATAACTGAGATGACGTATTTGACCAGGCTCTCTATATATATGTGTGTGTATTTTGATTTAGCAAAATTAAACACAACTGCAAGAAAGATGATGATTTATATTTTCTTCTAAAAAAACGATGCAGACGGAAAATTACAGAAGGTCAGTGGTCGGTGCTTAATTTTGTGTATTGACCATTACGTCTTTAGCCTTAGAACTTCCAAGAAAGTCCGTCAAACATAGTTCGTGGAAAAAACTTAGTTACTGTTTCAAGTTATAGATCAGCAACATCGTACACAAATGTTATAAGCTCCCGTGACCGACTATGGTTATTTAGACGGTAAGTAAATAGTTGAAGGGTTCGCGCTGGAGCACTCACCTTTCAACGATTTACTAACCGTCTAAATAACGATAGACGGTCACTAGGGAGCTTATAACTTATAATATACGACTTTGAATAACCATTGAAAACAAGTCCTATTATATACTACATGTATTATTGGATCATATGACATCCAAATGAAATAATTAACGAGACAAAATCTAGTGATAATTCATGATAGAGGTAAGGAGGACGCGATTATGACTACAACAAACGGAAAATGTCATGCCATTGTATACATTGAAAGATGTGAAATCTAAAATATGTATTGCTGCCACCAAAATAGATTATATTGAATTATCATTTGAAAACCAAGATGTTGAAAACAATAAAAACGCATAGCTGAGATAGCCAATCCGATTTCTGCTATTCACACCCTTGAATTCCGACAACATGCCTGCGATTTTTTGTATTTTGTAAATGTCATTCGATTTCACCGGGAAATTACGGACCTTTTCTTTGATTGGAATTCAACAATAAATTCAATTTGAGTTTCTTCTAACTTTATTTGAAATAAGTTGACTAGTTTTGTAAACGAGAATGCTGTTTCAACGATATTGGGCAATGTAATTCGCTGACTATCAGCTGCTAGATTTTGTTGTTCCATCAACGTAAATACTGTGTTCTCTAACGTTTATGTACAAGCTTAACCGGTAATTGGTATACAATATATATATTCCTTCCGTTTAAAATATTTGACATTGACATAGCTTCGCGGAAGTGTATCAACCTCGGGTGTTAAGATTTCAGACAACTACCAAATGACGGGGTTTATCATCAATGTTCATTATATATAAGGGATGTCTTCCCCTCAATAAGGTTGGCAGTTACGATAGTGTTGCTGAACTCCGGAAATGGCAATATAAACACCAATAATCGTCTTGAGGATGAATTGATTTTTACCAGTTAAAACATAGACGATCGATGACGTGTTATATATTGACGAACTGTGAACTTGAATCAGTGCGCTGGAAAACGATAATAAATATAAGTCGTACATTTAATGCAAGTTTTTTTTTTATTGAATAAGAAAGAATCCAAGTCAACGTGCCACACTACCAACTCGACCCTCCCTAACTTTACTGCAATCTCGCCCCCATTGAAGAACAACTACTAGCACCCACTTTGAAAAAAATGACTGGTCAAGTCGCACTTTTTGAATATTGGTGTGTATAAAGCCTGGCAAATTAAGATTAACTTTTCAAAATAATTCAATAACTTCACACCGCTCAGATTTTACTGACGAAAATAAGTTGCATAGGAGGAGAGTTTGCAGAAAAGGGGGTGACCGTCCGAGAAGGGCGAGTTGGAAGTGAGTATTCTAGATAATGCATCTACAGAAGAGAATGTTAAATAAGTGACAACATCTGAAGAAATGATTCCTTACAAACGAACAACATAAAAGAATATGATTGTCATCTACAACGTTGTCTCTGGCAATCTGATATGTCTGAGATAGACAATACTAAGACATTGTCAGTTGATGACGAGTCTGTATTGAGAGACAGTGGCTTTAAATAGTGATTATGAGTTCCTTTATCTAACTGATCACATTGTTCATGTTCTTTTCAGACCAATATAATTACATCTGTCTTATCCAGTATATATTTAGACGGATGTAGACATAGTATCAGATGGCAAAGAGGTAGTATTTTGTAATGTTACATTACTACGTTCCTTACTTTTAGATCTTCTAAATACATCCCTTAAGCCCACTCTGAAGTCCTGGCTCAAACAACAAGTTATAACAAAATTTGACGGAGTACATATCCAATAGAAAATATTTAACACAACATTTGTAGTCCACAAATCAAAGGCGTTTCTGACAAGCTGGACACCAAACATAGTTCTTAGAATATCTAAAATTTGAATGATGACCGCAGGAATTTTGTATAATAAAAGTACCGCCGTTACGGCGATTGTTGTGCAAGTTAACCGTTTCTCATTTCTTTCTATTTTTGATATCATTGTTGAATTCAAGTTAAGGTTCTTTCTTGAAGCAGAATGGGACTTTACAGCTTTCACCATTAGACATTCCACTACTACTAATACAGTACATGGGATTAAATTTACAATGATAGTATGTGTTGTTTGTAGAATCGCTGAATATCTAGAAAATTCAACGTCAAGCCAATCTGGATCTCCGAACGCACATATTTCTTCTGTTATATTATTATCGAATCGTTGAATTTGGTATTTAATGTAACTGTAGTGGAAGAAATGAATAAGTCTAACAATAACGGAAGATAAAAGAGAAGCTGTTATCATGATGTATGTCATGTTCTTTGAACACAATATGTTGGCTTTAAACGGGTACGCAATCACAATGTATCTCTGAACAGCGAGTGTTATTGTCAGGAAATAAGACATATATGTGAATATACGTGGAATGACTTCAGTTAGGTAATGAAATGGTCTACACCATTCAAACGGTACATAATAAAATTCTTTCTTCACAACGAAGAAGTAAAACCAGAAGACACTAGGAAATACTGGAGCGACACAGTCACTTATAGCTAAAGCAATCAAACACACGTGCGTCTTCGATGTTAATCCTTTTATAGCGAACACGTGTATCATGGTTGAATATATAATAATGTTTAGCACAGTCCAAATCGGCATGAAATATCCGTATAAAATAAATTCAAATCCATACCGGTAATACATTCTAAAATCTACAACAAATATATTTTCAGTGTTGTTATTTTCGGGTTGAGTACTTCCATTTGAAACGTTCGCCATTCCTACAATAGAACTGATGATATAACTGATGATCTCACGCTTTAAGCACCTCGAGTAAATCACAATAGTCTGCATTAAGCTTAATTTAAATATATCAGTAATTCATCATTGTTTGCATATTTTGTTGGGGGTTTTTTTTCATCAATTTTGTGTTTTTCGTAAATTTATCACTGATATTTTGCTTGGGTTTTTTATTTCCCAATAGAGAATCTGATGGCAGAAAATATGGCAAAACAGATGTTCAAAATCTTAAAAACAATTCCAGGAAAAAATTCAAATAATCCTAAAATAACAGAAAATAAACAAAGTGGACATATTGCTCATTATTTATCCGTCAATGCACACATATTTTATGAACTGCACATGCGTTGACTGAAATTATAGTCATAATAATACATCGTAATTAGTAGATCATAAATAATCATGTATTTAACACGAAATAATGTGAACGTAAGTGAAAATAAAAACTAAATTGTTATAGATTTAGGTAACCATTCAAAGAAAGGGATATCTCTTTTATTGTTGTGCGCCATATCAGTTATCTTAATGTCTTTATATAACAAATGCACAGAATGGATAAACATCATGATGTCCTTAATGTCAAATATAGCTAATACATCTAACAGATAAACATCGTGATGTCATTAATGTCAAATATAGTTAATACATCTAACAGATAAACATCGTGATGTCCTTAATGTCAAAAATAGCTAATACATCTAACAGATAAACATCGTGATGTCCTTAATGTCAAATATAGCTAATACATCTAACAGATAAACATCGTGATGTTTTTAATGTCAAATATAGCTAATGCATCTAACAGATAAACATCGTGATGTCCTTAATGTCAAATATAGCTAATACATCTAACAGATAAACATCGTGATGTCTTTAATGTCAAATATAGCTAATACATCTAACAGATAAACATCGTGATGTCTTTAATGTCAAATATAGCTAATACATCTAACAGATAAACATCGTGATGTCCTTAATGTCAAATATAGCTAATACATCTAACAGATAAAGATCGTGTGTTATGGTCTTTAATGCCCCTAACAACAATATTTCAGTTATTTCGTGACGGTCAGTTTTATTTGTGGAGGAAACCGGAGAAAACCACCGACCTGTCGCAAATTACTAACAATATTTATCACATAAAGTTGAATAGAGTACACCTCGCCATTAGCTGGATTCGAACTCACAACGTTAGTGGTGATAGGCACTGATTGCACAGATAGTGTTAAATCCAACTACCATACGACCACGACGGTTCAGATAAACATCCTGATGTCATTAATGTCTAGTACAGCTAATGCAACTAATGGATAAACATCGTGATGTCTTTAATGTCAAGTACAGCTAATACAACTAATGGATAAACATCGTGATGTCTTTAATGTCAAGTACAGCTAATACAACTAATGGATAAACATCGTGATGCCTTTAATGTCAAGTATAGCTAATACAACTAATGGATAAACATCGTAATGTCTTTAATGTCAAGTACAGCTAATACAACTAATGGATAAACATCGTGATGCCTTTAGTGTCAAGTACAGCTAATACAACTAATGGATAAACATCGTGATGTCTTTAATGTCAAGTACAGCTAATACAACTAATAGATAAACATCGTGATGCCTTTAATGTCAAGAATAGCTAATACAACTAATGGATAAACATCGTGATGTCTTTACTGTCACGTACAGCTAATACAACTAATGGATAAACATCGTGATGTCTTTAATGTCATGCACAGCTAATACAACTAATAGATAAACATCGTGATGTCTTTAATGTCAAGTACAGCTAATGCAACGAATAGATAAACATCATGATGTCTTTAATGTCAAGTACAGCTAATGCAACTAATGGATAAACATCGTGATGTCCTTAATGTCAAGAACAGCTAATACAACTAATGGATAAACATCGTGATGTCTTTAATGTCAAGTACAGCTAATGCAACTAATGGATAAACATCGTGATGTCTTTAATGTCAAGTACAGTTAATGCAGCTAATAGATAAACATCGTGATGTCTTTAATGTCAAGTACAGCTAATACAACTAATAGATAAACATCTTGATGTCTTTAATGTCAAGTACAGCTAATGCAACTAATAGATAAACATCGTGATGTCTTTAATGTCAAGTACAGTTAATGCAGCTAATAGATAAACATCGTGATGTCTTTAATGTCAAGTACAGTTAATGCAGCTAATAGATAAACATCGTGATGTCTTTAATGTCAAGTACAGCTAATACAACTAATAGATAAACATCGTGATGTCTTTAATGTCAAGTACAGCTAATACAACTAATAGATAAACATCGTGATGTCTTTAATGTCAAGTACAGCTAATACAACTAATGGATAAACATCGTGATGCCTTTAGTGTCAAGTACAGCTAATACAACTAATGGATAAACATCGTGATGTCTTTAATGTCAAGTACAGCTAATACAACTAATAGATAAACATCGTGATGCCTTTAATGTCAAGAATAGCTAATACAACTAATGGATAAACATCGTGATGTCTTTACTGTCACGTACAGCTAATACAACTAATGGATAAACATCGTGATGTCTTTAATGTCATGCACAGCTAATACAACTAATAGATAAACATCGTGATGTCTTTAATGTCAAGTACAGCTAATGCAACGAATAGATAAACATCATGATGTCTTTAATGTCAAGTACAGCTAATGCAACTAATGGATAAACATCGTGATGTCCTTAATGTCAAGAACAGCTAATACAACTAATGGATAAACATCGTGATGTCTTTAATGTCAAGTACAGCTAATGCAACTAATGGATAAACATCGTGATGTCTTTAATGTCAAGTACAGCTAATACAACTAATAGATAAACATCGTGATGTTTTTAATGTCAAATATAGCTAATGCATCTAACAGATAAACATCGTGATGTCTTTAATGTCAAATATAGCTAATACATCTAACAGATAAACATCGTGATGTCTTTAATGTCAAATATAGTTAATACATCTAACAGATAAACATCGTGATGTCCTTAATGTCAAATATAGCTAATACATCTAACAGATAAACATCGTGATGTCCTTAATGTCAAATATAGCTAATACATCTAACAGATAAAGATCGTGTGTTATGGTCTTTAATGCCCCTAACAACAATATTTCAGTTATTTCGTGACGGTCAGTTTTATTTGTGGAGGAAACCGGAGAAAACCACCGACCTGTCGCAAATTACTAACAATATTTATCACATAAAGTTGAATAGAGTACACCTCGCCATTAGCTGGATTCGAACTCACAACGTTAGTGGTGATAGGCACTGATTGCACAGATAGTGTTAAATCCAACTACCATACGACCACGACGGTCCAGATAAACATCCTGATGTCATTAATGTCTAGTACAGCTAATGCAACTAATGGATAAACATCGTGATGTCTTTATTGTCAAGTACAGCTAATACAACTAATGGATAAACATCGTGATGTCTTTAATGTCAAGTACAGCTAATACATTAATGGATAAACATCGTGATATCTTTAATGTCAAGTACAGCTAATACAACTAATGGATAAACATCGTGATGCCTTTAATGTCAAGTATAGCTAATACAACTAATGGATAAACATCGTAATGTCTTTAATGTCAAGTACAGCTAATACAACTAATGGATAAACATCGTGATGCCTTTAATGTCAAGTACAGCTAATACAACTAATGGATAAACATCGTGATGTCTTTAATGTCAAGTACAGCTAATACAACTAATAGATAAACATCGTGATGCCTTTAATGTCAAGAATAGCTAATACAACTAATGGATAAACATCGTGATGTCTTTACTGTCACGTACAGCTAATACAACTAATGGATAAACATCGTGATGTCTTTAATGTCAAGTACAGCTAATGCAGCTAATGGATAAACATCGTGATGTCTTTAATGTCATGCACAGCTAATACAACTAATAGATAAACATCGTGATGTCTTTAATGTCAAGTACAGCTAATGCAACGAATAGATAAACATCATGATGTCTTTAATGTCAAGTACAGCTAATGCAACTAATGGATAAACATCGTGATGTCCTTAATGTCAAGAACAGCTAATACAACTAATGGATAAACATCGTGATGTCTTTAATGTCAAGTACAGCTAATACAACTAATGGATAAACATCGTGATGTCTTTAATGTCAAGTACAGCTAATACAACTAATAGATAAACATCGTGATGTCTTTAATGTCAAGTACAGCTAATACAACTAATAGATAAACATCTTGATGTCTTTAATGTCAAGTACAGCTAATGCAACGAATAGATAAACATCATGATGTCTTTAATGTCAAGTACAGCTAATGCAACTAATGGATAAACATCGTGATGTCCTTAATGTCAAGAACAGCTAATACAACTAATGGATAAACATCGTGATGTCTTTAATGTCAAGTACAGCTAATGCAACTAATGGATAAACATCGTGATGTCTTTAATGTCAAGTACAGTTAATGCAGCTAATAGATAAACATCGTGATGTCTTTAATGTCAAGTACAGCTAATACAACTAATAGATAAACATCTTGATGTCTTTAATGTCAAGTACAGCTAATGCAACTAATAGATAAACATCGTGATGTCTTTAATGTCAAGTACAGTTAATGCAGCTAATAGATAAACATCGTGATGTCTTTAATGTCAAGTACAGTTAATGCAGCTAATAGATAAACATCTTGATGTCTTTAATGTCAAGTACAGCTAATACAACTAATAGATAAACATCGTGATGTCTTTAATGTCAAGTACAGCTAATGCAACTAATAGATAAACATCGTGATGTCTTTAATGTCAAGTACAGCTAATACAACTAATGGATAAACATCGTGATGCCTTTAGTGTCAAGTACAGCCAATACAACTAATGGATAAACATCGTGATGTCTTTAATGTCAAGTACAGCTAATACAACTAATAGATAAACATCGTGATGCCTTTAATGTCAAGAATAGCTAATACAACTAATGGATAAACATCGTGATGTCTTTACTGTCACGTACAGCTAATACAACTAATGGATAAACATCGTGATGTCTTTAATGTCATGCACAGCTAATACAACTAATAGATAAACATCGTGATGTCTTTAATGTCAAGTACAGCTAATGCAACGAATAGATAAACATCATGATGTCTTTAATGTCAAGTACAGCTAATGCAACTAATGGATAAACATCGTGATGTCCTTAATGTCAAGAACAGCTAATACAACTAATGGATAAACATCGTGATGTCTTTAATGTCAAGTACAGCTAATGCAACTAATGGATAAACATCGTGATGTCTTTAATGTCAAGTACAGCTAATACAACTAATAGATAAACATCGTGATGTTTTTAATGTCAAATATAGCTAATGCATCTAACAGATAAACATCGTGATGTCCTTAATGTCAAATATAGCTAATACATCTAACAGATAAACATCGTGATGTCTTTAATGTCAAATATAGCTAATACATCTAACAGATAAACATCGTGATGTCCTTAATGTCAAATATAGCTAATACATCTAACAGATAAACATCGTGATGTCCTTAATGTCAAATATAGCTAATACATCTAACAGATAAAGATCGTGTGTTATGGTCTTTAATGCCCCTAACAACAATATTTCAGTTATTTCGTGACGGTCAGTTTTATTTGTGGAGGAAACCGGAGAAAACCACAGACCTGTCGCAAATTACTAACAATATTTATCACATAAAGTTGAATAGAGTACACCTCGCCATTAGCTGGATTCGAACTCACAACGTTAGTGGTGATAGGCACTGATTGCACAGATAGTGTTAAATCCAACTACCATACGACCACGACGGTCCAGATAAACATCCTGATGTCATTAATGTCTATAAAGCTAATGCAACTAATGGATAAACATCGTGATGTCTTTAATGTCAAGTACAGCTAATACAACTAATGGATAAACATCGTGATGTCTTTAATGTCAAGTACAGCTAATACATTAATGGATAAACATCGTGATATCTTTAATGTCAAGTACAGCTAATACAACTAATGGATAAACATCGTGATGCCTTTAATGTCAAGTATAGCTAATACAACTAATGGATAAACATCGTAATGTCTTTAATGTCAAGTACAGCTAATACAACTAATGGATAAACATCGTGATGTCTTTAATGTCAAGTACAGCTAATACAACTAATAGATAAACATCGTGATGCCTTTAATGTCAAGAATAGCTAATACAACTAATGGATAAACATCGTGATGTCTTTACTGTCACGTACAGCTAATACAACTAATGGATAAACATCGTGATGTCTTTAATGTCAAGTACAGCTAATGTAGCTAATGGATAAACATCGTGATGTCTTTAATGTCATGCACAGCTAATACAACTAATAGATAAACATCGTGATGTCTTTAATGTCAAGTACAGCTAATGCAACGAATAGATAAACATCATGATGTCTTTAATGTCAAGTACAGCTAATGCAACTAATGGATAAACATCGTGATGTCCTTAATGTCAAGAACAGCTAATACAACTAATGGATAAACATCGTGATGTCTTTAATGTCAAGTACAGCTAATACAACTAATGGATAAACATCGTGATGTCTTTAATGTCAAGTACAGCTAATACAACTAATAGATAAACATCGTGATGTCTTTAATGTCAAGTACAGCTAATACAACTAATAGATAAACATCTTGATGTCTTTAATGTCAAGTACAGCTAATGCAACTAATAGATAAACATCGTGATGTCTTTAATGTCAAGTACAGTTAATGCAGCTAATAGATAAACATCGTGATGTCTTTAATGTCAAGTACAGTTAATGCAGCTAATAGATAAACATCGTGATGCTTTTAATGTCAAATATAGCTAATGCATCTAACAGATAAACATCGTGATGTCCTTAATGTCAAATATAGCTAATACATCTAACAGATAAACATCGTGATGTCCTTAATGTCAAATATAGCTAATACATCTAACAGATAAAGATCGTGTGTTATGGTCTTTAATGCCCCTAACAACAATATTTCAGTTATTTCGTGACGGTCAGTTTTATTTGTGGAGGAAACCGGAGAAAACCACAGACCTGTCGCAAATTACTAACAATATTTATCACATAAAGTTGAATAGAGTACACCTCGCCATTAGCTGGATTCGAACTCACAACGTTAGTGGTGATAGGCACTGATTGCACAGATAGTGTTAAATCCAACTACCATACGACCACGACGGTCCAGATAAACATCCTGATGTCATTAATGTCTAGTACAGCTAATGCAACTAATGGATAAACATCGTGATGTCTTTAATGTCAAGTACAGCTAATACAACTAATGGATAAACATCGTGATGTCTTTAATGTCAAGTACAGCTAATACATTAATGGATAAACATCGTGATATCTTTAATGTCAAGTACAGCTAATACAACTAATGGATAAACATCGTGATGCCTTTAATGTTAAGTATAGCTAATACAACTAATGGATAAACATCGTAATGTCTTTAATGTCAAGTACAGCTAATACAACTAATGGATAAACATCGTGATGCCTTTAATGTCAAGTACAGCTAATACAACTAATGGATAAACATCGTGATGTCTTTAATGTCAAGTACAGCTAATACAACTAATGGATAAACATCGTGATGCCTTTAATGTCAAGAATAGCTAATACAACTAATGGATAAACATCGTGATGTCTTTACTGTCACGTACAGCTAATACAACTAATGGATAAACATCGTGATGTCTTTAATGTCAAGTACAGCTAATGCAGCTAATGGATAAACATCGTGATGTCTTTAATGTCATGCACAGCTAATACAACTAATAGATAAACATCGTGATGTCTTTAATGTCAAGTACAGCTAATGCAACGAATAGATAAACATCATGATGTCTTTAATGTCAAGTACAGCTAATGCAACTAATGGATAAACATCGTGATGTCCTTAATGTCAAGAACAGCTAATACAACTAATGGATAAACATCGTGATGTCTTTAATGTCAAGTACAGCTAATACAACTAATAGATAAACATCGTGATGTCTTTAATGTCAAGTACAGCTAATACAACTAATAGATAAACATCGTGATGTCTTTAATGTCAAGTACAGCTAATACAACTAATAGATAAACATCTTGATGTCTTTAATGTCAAGTACAGCTAATGCAACTAATAGATAAACATCGTGATGTCTTTAATGTCAAGTACAGTTAATGCAGCTAATAGATAAACATCGTGATGTCTTTAATGTCAAGTACAGTTAATGCAGCTAATAGATAAACATCGTGATGTCTTTAATGTCAAGTACAGTTAATGCAGCTAATAGATAAACATCGTGATGTCTTTAATGTCAAGTACAGCTAATACAACTAATAGATAAACATCTTGATGTCTTTAATGTCAAGTACAGCTAATGCAACTAATAGATAAACATCGTGATGTCTTTAATGTCAAGTACAGTTAATGCAGCTAATAGATAAACATCGTGATGTCTTTAATGTCAAGTACAGTTAATGCAGCTAATAGATAAACATCGTGATGTCTTTAATGTCAAGTACAGCTAATACAACTAATAGATAAACATCGTGATGTCTTTAATGTCAAGTACAGCTAATACAACTAATAGATAAACATCGTGATGTCTTTAATGTCAAGTACAGCTAATACAACTAATAGATAAACATCGCGATGTCTTTAATGTCAAGAACAGCTAATACAACTAATGGATAAACATCGTGATGTCTTTAATGTCAAGTACAGCTAATACAACTAATGGATAAACATCGTGATGTCTTTAATGTCAAGTACAGCTAATATAACTAATGGATAAAAATCGTGATGTCTTTAATGTCAAGTACAGCTAATACAATTAATGGATAAATATCGTGATTTCTCTAATGTTAAGTAAAAGTAATACACATACTGAGCAATTGGCGTGAACATGAACACAAAGACCAACCATATTTGGTCTGGTTTAACGCCAGTCACTCAATACGATAAACCGGAAAAATGTGGAATCGCAGAAATAAAGCTTTCGTGAAAAGACAAAAAAATGTGAAAAGCTACAACAGCGAAAACCTACATTGTATGTGAGTTATGTTTCGATTGCACATTTTCAGCTTTGAACTTGTAAAATGGAAATAAAGATATATAAAGACAATCGTGTTTAAAACATGTGCAGTCCAATATATCACTTATGAAAAATAGCATGATGATTAATTATACAGATACTACTGGCGATATTATGTTTTTACAACAGCTGTTATTAACAATTGTTCAAATAACTTTATATATGTATTAATATGATAAATTGTCCGCCACATCATTTTTTTTTACATTTTTTTATTTATTTTTTATTTTAAATTTTATTGGTCTTTTTCTTTGTTTGTTAATTTTTGTTATTTGTGTTTGATTTTGTTTATTTTTCCAAACGAAATAAATCCTAAAATAGGAAAAAATACAGAAAAGCAAATTAAAATATAATAAATAACAAATAACCAAGCAAGAAAAATAAAAAGAGATGGTACCACAGGCATAGATGCCATCCATTATTGGAAATGATTGACTTATCTATTAAAAAAGACCCTCCCCTCTTAGAAAACAAAAACAAAAACGATCGACAGTCTGCAAAATGGTATCATAATGTCATTTCCACCACCCACTGGTTGGTTGTACTTTGAATTGTTGTTGGAATTTAGTCACAAAGATACTAGTTAGCAAATATATTTGTACTTGGAGATCAATAACCAGTGGAATTGTTTAAACTTCTTTTCATAAAATTATATTTTAGTAATATTTCAACATATTTTGTATGGCTCTTTCTGATTCAATATATTCATTTTTCGCTCTATATTACCTATGAACGCCATAACTACATATTTTCAAACAGGGAAGACTTGCAGCACAATAGATGCTCTGATCGCTTTACTGCCATTGCATCATGCTCCGTTTTCGCATATTCTTTCATTTTTATATGTTATACATTAGAATAACAGACCAGAGCGTGAATTTGTTTTTTGAAATATGAATTTTCGATGCAAACGAATAAAGGGAACGAGAATTGATATCAAGTTGACTTTTCAAGATGCAAATTATTAAAAAGATTGTTTTTACTTATCTCGATTTGAAACTAAAAAATGTGTGTGAATGAAAACGACAATAAGATAACGCTTCTAATGAATAGACTATTAGCATATTTCCGACTTGATTTACAATACGTTTGTTTAGCAAGAGTTATGTCCCATTGATGCGTACAACGTGTAAAGTATTTGGCCTAACATACATTTTGGTCATAATCTGTATTCAATATTAATGTTGTATCAACTAGTGAATTTTCTATTCACGATAAAAAATATCCTCTGACTTTTGCAAGGTTCAAATATCTGAAAGAAAAAAACAAACAAAAACAAAAAACAACAAACAACAACAAAACATAAGAAAATAATTGGTGTCCATTCCATTGCTGTTGTTATAGAACGGGTAATATTATTTGCGAACCGAGAAATCTCTAATTTTAGAAGTTCAAGTTTCAAGTTGAAAATGTAGAAATGGTCTATACCAAACGTATGTAGTGTGTAGTACATCTATATTAAAAGAATTTAAGCAGTGAGCTTAAAGTGGTGACAGGCGTGTCAAGCTCACAGCAACATTCCACAAAAAAATCACAACTTTCTAAATAAAGGACAGCAAAAGTCAGGGAGTATTACATAGTGGAGCGGATAGTTGGTAAAATATTTCACTTGGTGAGAAAAGCACCAAATTTGGCATGAAGGTTCCTTGTCTAGTACCTGAATAGGAAATATCGTTGGCCATTCAGGTTTCGGTCATTTTCAAAATGGCCGCCACGATTTTCGAAATGGTGTCAATTTTCATAACGTTTATCTGGTATTTTAAAGTTTTTTTTGCAACATTTCAATTTCCTTTAAAGTAATCAATCAAAAAGGGGTCCAGCATACGATTAAAGTATCATTTCATATATATGTGCTCTGCGCATGCGCCAAAATACAGGCTGTAGTGGTTTCATAGGACGCGAAAGACCTATTATTCAGAGCAATTACAGCTGCATAGAGCAGTACAAGGTAATCCTGACCTGAAACATTTGCAGTTGCCAGAACAACTTATTCTACACCCACATTTAAGTAGTTCTTGACATGATGCTGCTATTGGCGCCAATGATGTCCAGTGTGGGACCCAAACTCCGCTATCTTTTTTCCAAACCCCACCTGGAAGGTGATGGTAAAGTTTGCGACTTACATAGCGACTGCCCCCAAGTATGTCCTGCTTGCAAGACAGATCTTTTGATATGCTCAACAAGAGCAGCTCTTGAGGGAGGAATGCCATTATAAGGACGCTGTTTACGGGCAAAAAGGTTAAGGCGCGCGTCATTTACTTTATTGGTACTGCTGGACCGGTCGTACATGATGACAACAAATTCTTCGAGTACACCGATTTCACTTTGTGTCAAATTGTCACATGGAGAACTTAAGCAATGGAATACTTCTGTTGCATTTTCAAACAAAAGGGTAAAGCTTTCGACCTAGGACCTAGCGATCTAACAATATCATGAATTGGTATCCATCGCAAATCTTTGCCTTTTCCAAAAGTCATCCATAAGTGATCCACATTCAAATCATCAAACACGGCCACACCTATAACAACAACATCTGTATCAGAACTTACTATGTTAATCGACTTGCTACCACCTATTGCTGCATGTTTTGCATGCAAAAACATACGAGTGTCAGCTTCCTCATGGGTGCAAGGTGCTATAAAGTCGGTATCTAAAACTTTGTTGCTGTCAACATTTTCTTCCTTAGTAACGACGATAATTGCATCTGTATTCATGGATGCAATTTTGTCTGCTAAATAAACCAAAAAGTTCGGTTTTATTTTCGTCACACCGAAGAAAAGTGTTCCATGACTTTGGTGGTCTAGTGTTTCCGGTCACTTTTCGTCTAGATCCTATGCCGCACTTTCTTCTAGTTTCGCCCTTTAGACTATCGTCATAGTAAACATCAAAGACAACATCTACCCTCAAATGGCTTTGTGCAAGAGATTTGATGTGCGGAAGGATAATGTCATTGGCATAATTATCAAAGGTCCGACTTTGTCCAGGTTGTTTCGAATAGGCTAATGACGCACCGTCAATAACCAATGAATCAACCGTTGGTACACTATTTGGCATCTCGTGACCAGTTTCCAATATAGACATCAACTGTGATTTTACACCAGTATTCAACGAGCCATTTTGTGATAGTGAGGGCGGAAATTTCTGATTTTCATGTTCGAAAAATTCTTGTAAATCACATTGCCTACTCTGACAGGAAATGAAAAGCCTGGAAAAAAGGTTACAGTCATCTTTTAAATTTTCCAACTTTGACTTTGAAGATTCAGATTTTTGCTTAGGGTTAAACAGGCGATACTTTTTCTTCTTAAGAGGTTCATAAAAGCCTGGATTATCACCGTCACGCATTCTTGAAAGGAATGTCCTACATGTATATTGATCTCTTCCCGTGTCTGCTAATTTCAAAATTTCATCTGCAATTCCACTTTCGACAACATCTTTGGTATCCAAACTATACAAATCTGGTGACTCTTCTTCAAAAGGATTTCCCATGTCCGAAATAGTTACAAGAAGCCGATTAACTTTCGCATAGAAATTCTTCTGAGCAGCATGGGTTTCCTCGTGGTGTTTTTGTTTCTTCTCGTGAACATTCCCACATATTCCTGTGAACTCATCAATTAGTCTGCTGATTTCTGGCCCAGCCACCATCCAACGCCTTAACGCAGCTGGATCTTCAGTTAAGCCTATTGCGCCACCATCACCTTTTACAATAGCATTGTTTTGCTCATGGGCTTGGTCAATGGCAATGTTGGAAAACTTGCTATCAGTTTCCTTTATCAAATTCTGCGTATATTTCCGGGTGTTTTCTTTGTAATGCAAGCATATCCCGAAGGTGAATCGGTAGCCATCGAGCATAATTGATATGATCCATGGCAAAAAAATATGGAATTAGAGATGATAAAGATTCCTTGTATAGCTTGAAATCTGATTCTCTGTAAGACCTGACAAAAGAAAGGACAAGGAGTTCCAAATTTAGGATAGTAGTCCAAAATTGAAATTGGGGAATCGTTTTTTCTTGTTCGGAACACCAAGAAAATATATCACTTATTTCGATGTCATCAGGATTAGCGTGGTCCGTTGCATGTTGGTATGCCTTTTTTATCAAGTCATACAAACAACAGGCAGTAATATGATGCGCTTGCCTTGTTTTAGCAAGGTTAGAAACTGTGAGGAAGGACTCGGCAGTTCCAAGAGATGCAATGTCTGCTTCAGATAATGCTGTTACCCACCCCGTTCCTTTCAACAAATCACCAAGCAGCTTAAAAGCTGCCATTTCAATATGCAACCCACGAAACATAGCAACAAATCTATCCTCACCATAAATTTCCGGCCATTCCCATTGTATCTGTTTGGCAAGAACAAATAAAAGTTGGTCACAAGCCATCACAGGCGTTTGTCTTGGATTCAAAAAGGATGTTACCTCCTTCACTTTATCCATGGCATGCTTTATTGTGGCTACTGAATGAGCTTGTTCTTGCAATATCGGCATCAATGATGAAATGCTGATGTTAACGTGTGATATGCTGACCAAGACACTGTCTCAACATCTAACACTTCATTGGTTAAGCTTACAAATTGAAGCCACTCATACTCAAGACGGAGGTTTCGAACGGGATAGTCGAGATCAGACATGCTCATTGGTGTTTGTAGGATCGGTGGATTTGGTTTTGATTTCAAGAATGCTGGTTTTACATTTGTGTATGTTTCGGGGAGACAACTGATAGCTTTTGACTTTGGCTTTTGACCTTTGAATTCAAACGTTCGGGAAACAGAGAATGTTGGCGAAACTGGATGCTGAAAAACAGATATACCAGTGCCATGAAATGAAGTTGTTGCTGTTGTTGCAGAAGGATTATGATCTATGTTGTCAACTGCAGACGTTGTGAATAAACCTTTTTGCAAAATGGCTGGACAAACAACGCCATCTTCCATACATTGACAAAGAACAGATTCCCCAAGCTGAGTAGATATTTCCAACACTCGGTCATATGAGATGCAAATGCCATGCTGAAACAGGGCGTCTATCAGTTGCCGCTTTCTTGTCTTTGCATACAAGAGAAGACCTACATATATAGAAAAAGGTGGTTCTTGGTCTCTTGAATGTCTCGAGTGCTCACTTGTGTTCTTGGTCCCTTTTTTGTGACTGTTGAAGTACAAAAGTTGTGCTATAGCAAAATCCGACTTTGTTAGACCATTTTCTATTTGAGACTTAATATCAGGTCCGTGCTCAATCATTGACACAAGTTCAACTAAACAACGTGGAACAGAATCAACGACATAATCTCTATCAATATGACCACAGAATTTATTTTGTTCAGCGAATATTTCTCTGCGGACAATTTCACTTGCTTTAGCAAGATGCATGGCATCAGTATAGTCACAGGCAGAAACAAGTGCTGGTCCAACATCTTTTTCAAAAACCAGTAAAACCTCTCGTCCTTTGTGAAATGGTTTTAGCTCTGGGATTTTTGACAGCAATTTATTTTTCAGACGTGTTCCGTTGAATGTCGAATTAGTTTCAAACTGTTTAAGTCTGGATTCGTATAAATTGCACAGGTCAGCTAGTTTAAATACCACACCTCTTGTGCTTCCGTGTTGTGTTTCCACTACGTGAGTCACTAACTCCGCAACAACAATCTGATTGATTTCACCTTCGGCGTCTGCATCTTCTGTCATCGATTGTTTCATCCTTAAATGGGCCCTTTCCTTGTTGTACAACGATGTTAGACATGCCCTGTGATACTTTAGTTCTTGTGCCACAGCATCTCCTGCGCTTAATTTTGCCAAAAGGTTTTAATCTTGCAAGTTCTGTGCACACTGATGGAGTCTTGTGTTGAGTTGCATCGTCATAGCTTCATGGAGTTAAGAACGCGATGCTTGTTTCTCATAGATGAAACATTCTTCAAGATGTAATGATCGCTCTTCTGTTGGTGCAGTCGAACTTTTTCTTGTAAATTTGAATGACGATGGTACATCGGAAAGGCTCGTATCGGGATGCTGATGTCTCTTTTGGGCTCTTTGAAGTTTTGTGTTATTGAACATCAGCCTGCATGACTCATGATATTTTGCCTCATTTTTTAACAAAGCAGCCTCTATTCCATCTCCTTCGTCGATTCGACGTATATCGAGAGGGATTGGCATTTCGTTGATCTTGGCAAACTCGGGAATATTTTTTGACAAGGTTCTGTATCCTGATTTTGCCAAATCAATTTTCATTGGAGGTGATTTGAGTGCCTCATGTTTGTCTTCCTGACAAATAAAACACTTCGACCAATCTGTGCTCTGCTTCTCCTGAGCAGTTAAAGAAAGACGAATTCTTTTCGACATAGTAACCAATAATCAAAAACAAAAATATGAAAAACAAATAGACAAAAACAATTGAATAAAGAAATGGATATGTAATATAGTATATACGATATCTCAAATATTAAGTTGAAAGGCCGAGGGATTATCCTTTTACCACCTACAACTTACACACTTTTTTGTATGGGATCCAACTGGGTTCGATGATGGAATTCCTACACCCAGTCCGATCGTTCATCCAGTGTTATTCAACTCCCGTGCGATCTGTACACCATCCGAGGGACTAAAGCCCCGTCCCTCTTGGCTCGGCTCTCCCGCGTTGGCACACTCCGTCAATGCGGGTACGACATCACGACCTTCTACGGGGCGGATCGTGGTGTATTTGGGAGACTTTGTTTTAAAATAAAACAAAGCTAACACTGAACCCCATGCCGAGTTGCACGGTAATAAATTGCACCATTGTGCCATGGTAGTGTTTGCAATTTACTCTTTTATTAATTCACAAGTAGAAATCGATATATTTCAGACCTGAAATGCGTTATAAGAAAGTCATTTTGCCTTTTTTTTTTAAGCAGGATGATTAAAATATCTTGTACAAAGCTTAGTTATACAAAAATTTATCACAAAACGCCCAAACATTGATAAATATGACAGTAAATAGACAGTACTTGAAGCCAGGCAGTATGAAAATATCGCCATTTTGTTTTAGCGGTAGCCATCTTGAAAATGGCGGAAATCGCGACGGCCAATGATGATTTTAGAAACAGTATTATCTGACAGATATGTGTGCCAAATTTCATGCTTTTCTCCACAAGTGAAATATTTGGGTGAATTTTTTATGTTAGCCGCTACACTAACATGGATATATTACAATGCATTCGATTTGTTAACATAATTTGTCACTCGTTGTTGCATTTGTCAACAAAGGAAAAAGGTACAGTCCATAGCAGACGGCACTTATTGGACCACGTGGTCGTAAAAAAAAATAAAAAAATCCTTGTTCGACTCCTCTTCTGTCGACTTTATTACCAAAGTTTAATTGCTATTATTCTTCATGAAGTCCCTTATTATCACAATAATACTTTAAAAATTGGAAACCTACCAATTTATCGAATTATTGAGTCACATGAAATGCAATTTTAAACTTGTATCAGGGCATTGTCTATCTGGAATATTATATTTTCTTGGCATCACACGTGACATTTTAGTAACATGTCGAGAAGTATATTGACAAATACCCCCAAAAAAGCTTACAGTCTCGGATTAGTTTTTGACCCCATGACCAGTAGAAAACTTAATGTAAATTGGGGGGGGGGGGGTCGTCTGAGCAGGAATTATTCTATTCAAGCTCACAAAATACTAGAAACCCTTATTACTAGTCACAGCTATAGATAATAATAATAACAATAGTAATTAATTTGAAAAATAATAATAATAATTAAAAAAAAAATAATAATAATAATAATAATTATAATTGTTATAAATAATTTTTCAATAATTTTTTCTAAGTGCAATGTCGGCACAGTTGAGACGGTCATCAAGACGAAAGAGACCGATACCTATTGCAGCAGCCGCAGCAGCTAGAAAGAGAGTAAGGACTCCGGATGTCGTTGCAACTGTGGCAGAGTCCGTCAATGCTGAAACAACTTCAGCCTCATCAAGGGTTGTGGTACCTAGCTCTGATGCTCAGTATTGGCTGCCACAAGTTATACCAGCTACGTCGACTACGACAGGGTCTATTCCTGATTTTTCAGGAAATACTGTGCCAGGTAATAGCTTATGTAACAATTTAGATACATTAACCGTTCCATTGATGTCAAATTCACTTAACCAGCCTAATCAAGTGAATAGTTTCCATGTAGATATAGCCTCTTAAATTTCACAAGCAACAAGAGAAAAAATACTAAGAAGTGAATAAATAGATTTAGCACTTTTATTGTCAAACAATAATGTTCAAAGACAAGATACAAAAGCGTTTGTCATTGTAAATGGAGAGTTAAACATATAATCAGGAAATTTAAGAACCAAAATAAACAATATAGAACAATGGACATCAGCATTTATCATTTTTATAAGCATTTATTGTTCGGCATATGAAAACAAGAGTTCAAGAATTACTTAAGTACATGTCAGATATTCCGCAAAGCACTCATCCAGGAGCCAATACGGATATGAAAAATAAATGCTATGCTTTCAATTACAATGGTAAATGTTCCAGGCCTAATAGTCCTTACTTTCATGCATGTATGAAATGTTCAAGCTTAATACATTCTGTCACAAGTTGTCCGGTCTTAGCTAATCAAAGTCCTACTCAAAATAGGCAACTACAACCTTATAGACAACCATATCAACCATCTCATAGATTTACTAGACCAAGATTAATGTATTCTAACAATTCTGTACCATAGGTCATGTAATACCATGACAGATGTTTGGCCGGTCCCCCTTGAAGATTTATGTAAAGGAGTGAGTATGATAAGGGTCGATTTTGGCCCAATCTCAGAAACTGTTTATATAGATATAATATTAAACACAATCATTGAAAGGTAAGAACAATATTTTTTGGGATGATTTCACTTTGTCCTTTGTTGCTTAGCAACGTAAATGGAGGAGGGTCCAATTAATCATTGGAAATTCAAATATGGTGGTTTTATTTTACATATCTTGCATAGTCTTTTCGACAAAATGTTATATTCTCTGTATATACACTCTAAAAATTAATATTCCAATTCTCTATGGTAGCATATAGTATTTTTGTGTTGTTTTGTCACCCTAGCAACGGTTTTGTAAACATTAAATTAGCCTATATTATTGCAATTAATGGTTGAATTTTGACATCTACGATCTTTTGACTTGATATTTGACTAAGCGGTACATTTTTGTCAAGCTATACACACTACAAATGTCATTTCATATTTCAAAAATACATTTTGATATTTTTATTCATAGTTATGCCCCGTTTTTCTTTTTATAACCGAACGTTGATCTTTTTATTTTTTAAATCATGAGAGGAAATTATTCTCAGTAATTAGAATGTCAAAGGAACCAAGTTAACTGCATAACATGGTAAAGCAGCGCTACAGCGGCAGGAGAGGATATAATTCATGTTGAATAATTAAGAAATAAATCATAGAAGTCAGGATGTGTTGGGAGTTTTAACATGGATTGGCGGATATTAGTATTTTATCCCGAGCCAGAAGCGAGGGATAAAATTTACTAATATCCGCCAATCCATGTTAAAACTCAAAACACATTCTGACTTCCATGATTTATTTCGATTCTGATATGTCTAAGAGTACAAATATGGTAGTATACTTTGATTGGAAGACGGTAATTTATATTTACGCTTGCGGAAAATGTCGCACACAATTTATGTAACTCGAATAATACTGCGCCCTTTATCGGCATTATTCGGGTTACAATTTATGCTGCCAATGGAAAAGTCAGTCACATTCACCGGCGCATGTGCTAATGATATTATACCGAATGAATAACTAGCTCGTTTGTTAACAAAGCGAAAGAAGGAGGTGATGTTAGAATACACAATTTAAAATGTGTCCATGGACACGGATACCCTTCTAACTGAAAAACCCTTCACTCAATTTACCCCAAAATCTAGTTGATCTGTCATTTGTTGTTATAAACAACATATCCATATATCAAATCAATTGGTTGAGGCTTCGAACGTTATGGCACGGAAACATCGTTTGGACGGACGTACGTCGCGTATGTTCGTCCGAACGAGGTAACACGTAAACATCACACAGAAAAGAAAAAATGACAAACGTAGACCTTGAGATGTCAAATCCTCTTAATTTTATTTTACCTGCATACCTTAAATAAACTAGACTATTATAATAAATCATGAAAACCTATGAAATCACTGTATGGCTAGAGGTTCAGATATTTTTTTTTCTTTAAATTAATAATACCCGAGATACAACATCTTAGACAACACAATGGCCAAAAGAAATGTACTATCGGGGAATTATATAATGCCCGCATATGATTGCTAAACTATATCTAGTAGCTGATGTCTAGTCTTAAAGGCACAACATTGTATTCGAACTCTCAGTTAACAGTGACCTAACCATTAGTAAATACTGTTGTGCTTTCTATCAAAATCCATTGCTTAATCATACCTATCTAGTAAATGAAAATTGAACCTATTCCTATATAATTAGCAATGGTGCTTAAGGGTAACACGGAGGCAACAATGACATATCAAGGACAAAATCAGGCATTATCCAATACAAAATATCATTAATGTACTATCGTGACTATACCATTTATTATATTCAAGATCTTGACGTATATCCATAAGCTAACCAAAACCTAGGGTGCATGGTCGTATGGACGTGCAGATCGATGGACAAGGGTACATACTTGTACTTCTTTGTGATAATGGTAATCAAAAATAATAATGCTTATCGAAAAAATCCAATATCATAGGTGCATTATATTCTTCAGTAGAAGCTTTACTTCATTGTCATCATCAATTAACTTTTAGTGTCGGTGAGATTTGCACTCCAGTCATTACGAAAGTCAATATCCATATGACGAGCACATCACAGTAACCACACAACAATCTCTGGTCACAATAATGCAACATTTAAGAAGTCTTATATATTACACTTTCTAACGTTTTTTTTTCTTTTTTTTTCTGAACTTTATAGTTTCTCCTTTTTCTGCTTTTGAGTTTTAATGTACATGTATAATATGCTATTAAGATTTGAAAAAAAAAATATTCTGCCATATACGAACACAATGTGTTTACCGTAAATATATATTTCTTTATGAGAATAAGTCGTGTTCTTTGCTTTTTTAAACACTTTTTATGGTTTAAATTGTATAAAAGTGATCAATTTCAGTTCATTATATCAGATTTTTTCAGTCGGCACTAAACAAGGCAACGATAGCAATGTTAACCTTTATTATGCGATCCGTTTTCCTTACTTTATTTCTCTAACGTTATTTCTTTTTTATTTTTGTAATTAAAAGTTGTATACAATTGGTATGTGTTGCATCTCTGCTAAGCACACGACAGTAAAGCATTAGAACAAAAACTGGTTGACTCGGAATCATGATAATGTGTGAATCCCCATGTCTATCCGCCGAGCAGTGAGATGGCATTAACAATTCCAACTAAGTGTGTTAGTCTAGAACAAACCAGACAGCACCATTTTGAAATAAACTTAACTTCCTCTCGCCATGGTATAGCTGAAGAATTGTTCACTTGGCGGTAAGCAACGATCACTTTTTAGTTTTACTAATGATTAAGAATTTGTAAGTTAGAAAATTATCAGCTATTTTTCTATCTTATTATGTTACCCAACATTTCACAATTTAAAGAACTGGGGAATGTATAGGCGTCAATAGATTCATACATGCTATTTAATAATCAGTATTGTTCCAATGTTTTTAAAATGATGCTTTGTGTTTTTTTATTGTGGAGGAAAATCATGTTTTTTATTCTCATTATGGTCCATGTTCATAAATTACTTGCAATAATCCATCAAGATTAAACTTACATTCTAACATTCCAATGAATGGATACTGAAGTTCCGATATTAAATAAGTATCTGTATGTAAATTGTAATATCATGGAAAATGTGGAAAAACTTTAATATAATGACAATCTATCAAAATAATCATTAATCAGTTCTCAAAATCTGAACATGTGAATTTCATTTTGTGTCTATAATAAATATCAAGTTATTTTATTTCAATTCAATTCAATTTTCAATTCAAATATTTTATTGAATAAATGCATAAATACAATATCCAATGGGATTGCACATCAGGCATAGCCTATGTAAGTGCTCTCCCTCAATAACAATTTATTTTATTTGTCATGCTTTAAAAAAGTGTGCTCTGAGTAGTTAACCCAAAATGAAGTGATATAATCTATGGACATTTGATATTTTGTCTTAACGGTTATTTTAATATTAAATAATGTTAGCACATCAAAAACTTTTTATAATGATGCATAATAATTTTGTCTAAAAAAAAAACCCCCCGATCTCATGATGTTGATATCGGCAGTCATGTGTGCTAACCATTACGCCACCGCAACCTGAATATTGAAAAGGTAGAATTAAGTTATATATAAATGAAATTTACGTTATTACAATTATTCATCGGGAATTCACTTTGCGAAAGTGCTAAAATGAAATACATTTGTCCAATAAAAAAAATATAATAATAATAAAAAGTAAAGGGACTACTAAAAAATAGAAAGTTCCGATGTGTCGTTTACATGTCCAATGAATTAATTTCTAAGATAATTTGACTTTCTTTTTGGTTGCTTGTTTTGTTTTCTGTACTTTTTGTGAATTGTGGGGATAATATTAAAGTATACTTTAGTATAGTAACACATGAAATTCCACTGAGGGTTATAAAAAAAAACACGTCGGACTCGATGCACAATCAGGTCGGCAGTAAATCACCTCCAAAATTTAGCCGTTTTTTTCTATTTAAACAAGTTTCTTTATAAAATCCCTCTCGATAGTTACTAACTATTCGCTTTGTAATGTTTGAAGTTTTTCGATCAAAGGTTAACTTTTTTCCATAGTGATGTGTGTCCAATTGTCGGTAGCATTTAGAAATGTAATGCGCTTCATCTTAAATGACAACGTTTATATTTTTTTTCTAATACATGTAATATAATGTATGTCTTATTCATTAATCCATTTATTCGGCGAAACCGGAATATAATTCTTTATTTTAATTCAGGATAACTACAGCTTATAAAACTTGTGTAAATATATATATATAAATATAAATATGAAACACGTGGTTTTTTTTCTTTATTAAAAAATGATTGGTCATAAATCATTTGCAGATCGCGACAAATAAATTGAACTGCCTGAAAAATAATTTGAAATGTCGGTGAACTTAGCAGACCCTTTTTTAATCTTGTTTATTTTTGGTCTGGATTTCCGGCTTTTACACAGGAAGTGAAAAGAGTTATGGGAGTTGTCCATGGACAACATTTTATCCAGTTGAAATCTAGCCAACCATTGTCTTTGCTTTTGAACAACCAATGTTATCCACTGGCTAGCTCTCCACTGGATAAGTAGTTGTCCAGTGGACAACTTTATCCAGTATTTTGAACAACCGGGCCCAGGAAGAATGAGCTACATTTAAAATCCACCTGTTATGTAAATCTATTGTCAAAACTCTCCATTATTTTTAAGGAATGGAGAGTTATTGTTCTCTTTGTACTTTAGAGCGTGTTCACATATACACATGTAGATCGATTGCGATCGGTTTAACTATCTCTGGGCAGATTTTTATGAAATGTATTTCAAGACAAGCAGGATTCTTTGAATTTTATTTGTTTATCTGATAGTAATTTTTGTCTGCATGGTTTTTGTTTTCTAGTGATTTAAACACAAATGTTGATTTTTTCCGATTTTATTTTTGTTAAAATGTATAGCAAATTTGTCTGTATTTGTTTCACAATAAAATATTTTTAAAGTAAGGGTCATCGAGACTGTAACGCTCCGATAACCACTTATGGACAACAGCGACTTTTGTCGTCAATTTGTTTTTAATGATCCCCATTGTTCTTATCTGTTGATCTATGCACGCACTATTAAGATATCCCAATTATCATTACATGTATCTTTATTCTCAAAAAGCCGACGCATAACATCGGTACAGGGATAACTCGATACTTCCTTATATACACTAACACATAAGCCCGGATTTTGAGATAAATGGTGAAATCTTATCACAGCAGGATAATCTTGTATGTCAATTATCAATTACTGGACACACTTTACACTGATTTAATAATATGACATGAATAGGAAAATTCTATAAACTCGTTCTCACGACTTTTCTTTTATTTCATAAAAAAATTCATGGACACAGGGGTCCTGGATTTTTTTAATAAATAACTAATCCTGGATTATTATTTTTGCTTAATGTCCGGTCCTGTGTTTTTATTTCAAATTTTCATCATAGCCCCCCTCCCAAGGGATATAAAATTGTATCATTAATAATAAATTAATAAATAATAAATTCAGATTTTCTATTTAAAATAAATTTCATTTACAAAACCACTGATATTTGTTCAATTTTTAACGCTGATTTAAGCTTTAGTCGCAACAATTTTTTATTTTTCTCTTTAAACTGTCGAAACATAACATTTAGGGATCGTCGCACATTGTCGCAGTTTTTTTCAAACGAAGTTAGTTTCGTTTGGTAGGTGGGTGGTTTTGAGCTCTCTCGTTTGGAAAAAAACCAAAATCGCACATTGAGATTTGTCAATAAATCTTTAAAAATGCACTTAAAAAACGGCATAACATTGAATGGAACATCGTTTTAATTTCTTTCGAGTCTGTATATTGTACTGTTTCTTTAGTATACTCCCTTCCTACGTTTCACACGATTGCGCAATTGCAGCGCCACCTAGTAGCAGATCTATTTTGGTATAGTGGAGTCCCAACCTACACGCTTACGATCCATTCTCTATCCAGAGTTGTCGTTCCCGCTACGCTCCACTCTATCTCTGTCAACACTCATTTTACAAGATTTTTGTAAAATTCAGAAACAGTAAAAAAAATGTACTTAGAATTGTTTTATTTATTGTAAATATCAATAAAGATGAAAAATGATTTGTGATCGTTTTTAATTTTTACCTCCGCAACATAGTTCTCCAAGAAGTGTGTGTGTGTGTGGGGCGGGGGGGGGGGGGGGGGGGTCATTTTTAAGCTTAAGAGAATTTATTTGAAATGAGTGATTTATTTTCATCTTTATTGATATTTACAATAATTAAAACAATTTTAAGTACATTTTTTTTTACTGTTTTTAAATTTTACAAATATCTTGTCATATGAGCGTTGACAGAGCTGAGTGGAGCATAGCGGGAACAACAACTCTGGATAGAGAATGGTTTACGATCATCTGTCAAAATCTTATAATACAGCACTCCATAGACTGATTTTCGGAACTACCTCGGTACCATAGGAATCTCCTTTTCTTGACCTATAAAATGGACGCTGTTGTGCGGATTGCCGATTATTGACTCGTAAGCATACTTTGGTTAAAAATAATGCATTGGATATGAAGGAAGGGATCTGCTGAAGTAATAAAAATAATATTTTCACTCGGGTATATAACCGTTTTTATTTATTTCTGGTAAAACATTAACTACCGTGGTACCATAGAACCCCGGGCTACTGAATGAGTAATGGGTGTATATGTATCCTGTTTGCGGTACAACTAAATATCATGCGCAACGAAAAGCAACGGTCTTCTTTTGCAAATTAAGAAAAAATAATGTTTTCGATTCTTGGAACGTTTTATGGTTCACTTGTATAGAAAGGGCTTTAAATGGATTTCTTGATATACAAGATGCATGCACTGCTCCACAAATAATAAATAAGTGTTCCAGATCTTTGCACTTATTATAAGAATGCACATTACAGAGATGTCCATATTAATCTATAAATATCATTTTATTGGTACAGTATGTTTGTTGAATTATATGTACACTTAGATGAAATCAAGTGTCTGTGATTTTGAAAGGATAAAGATTCATAGAAAGACCCTTTATCATGACATGCATATGGAGAATACATGGTTCTAAACCCTATATTGTTAGGTGGAGTTTGGTTTATAATACATCGGTATTCTGTTTTTCACACTTTCATTTGGAGGGGGTGGGTGGGTGGTCTGAGCCAAATGAAACTAACTTCATTTGAAAAAAACTGTCACATTTTGCGACGATCCCTTATTTAACTGTAAAATTCACTAATAAAATTCACCCCCCCCCCCTTTTGTCTTGTTTAAATCAATGATCAACAATATTCCAGAATCAAACAAATGAATAAATATAACATAGATTTCTTTTACATGCATCTTTTTACCATGCGGTGTCTATGTGTTTTAAATTGGTCATCCAATCAGGACGCTCATTATTCTTGTCCAAGATAAAAATACATCGCTAAAATTACCTGTGGGTGTTTCCCCACTTCAACTCGTAAATTTACATAGAAATCGGAGATATTTCGTCATAAAACTTCACACATGGTTTTGTCTATCATATTTCTTGAAGACAAACATAAAATTGTATTGCATTTATCAATATTGTATGAGTATCAACAGTTTTTTCAACACCGTGTCTGTTTCTCGATACAGCCGCAACTTCAACTCGCAAATTTACATAGAAATCGGAGATATTTCGTCATAAACCTTCACACATGGTTTTGTCTATCATATTTCTTGAAGACAAACATAAAATTGTATAGCATTTATCAATATTTTATGAGTATCAACAGTTTTTTCAACACCGTATCTGTTTCTCGATACAGCGCCCGATTACAGTGACCCGTGACCCAGATTAGCGCGTCCCAGCAGTTTTTTTTTAATAAGGTTGTTTAATAACGTCAAAACTGTTTCATAAAAATTGTTCAAGTTTTACTCCCATAGCAAAACAACTACGATAACCAACTTTATTTTGGATGACATTAAAAGATCGATTTCTATTTCTGTCTATTACGGATGAAAACGGTCAATAAAAAATGGCCGCCGACGAGAAATCGACCGTAATATTATTTTTTGATTGCAGATTTCATACTCACCACACTCGGGTACCAACACAAAAATTAAATGAGATATGTGTTTATGTATATTAAGCATCATACTAAAATATGCCGTTGGTACCTGCTTGTGGTTATACTGAAAATTGACATTAAATACACATTTCTTGTTAGATTTCATATATTTTCACGAAACGATAGACTTTTCATTGACTAGTGTGACGTCATCGCACGTGCAAATATGGAAAATTGTTACCAAAATAGTAGTTGGGGTAAAGGTCTTATAAAATCAAGAAAAAACGAAAGCTATACGTTTCATTTATAATTTGTCTATTTTTTAGGCCAATTTCTGCCCTTATCATACCTACTCCTTTATAGCTTATTTGTTCCAAATTAATCTGTCCCGTTCTTCTATAAATTGTTATTTATCTGGTATCAGTTTTTTCAGTAGAGTAAATGACTTTGAGGACCCTACACAGAAATTTGTAATTAAAAAAATGCTGGAAGGGTTCAAACGTTCTAAACCAAAAACCACGAGACACAAGATTACCAATTACTAAAGAACTCCTTGTTCTTATTTTAAGGATGTTGCCCTTTGTGTGTGTTTTCCAATATGAAAGGAAATTGTTTTCTGTAGCATTTTCAGTAGCATATCATGGACTCCTCAGAGTCGGGGAAATAGCTTGCAATGGTATTCATTCACGTCATGTCATTGCCATCCCGAATGTATCAGTTTCAGGGAATGGTCTTTTAAATATCAGTATTTCTTCTTCAAAGACTGATTAGATAGGGGTGGGCACTTTGATAAGTTTACAATCTCAAATAAATAAGGATGTTTGTCCTTGTAATTTGATGCGTTCTTTTCTAACTGATAGACCCTTAATACCTGGTCCTGTATTTTGTCATTGTGATGGAAGACACCTCATTCGTTACCAATTTATTTCTGTTCTTAAGAAGGCATTGGAGCGTGTTGGTGTTAAACACAAACATTATAATTCTCATTCATTTCGAATTGGTTGTGCCACTAGTTTATCCATTCTCGGCTTATCTGATGATGTAATTATGAAGTTGGGACGTTAGAAATCTGACGCCTTTAAAACGTACATAAGACCATAAATTTTAAGTCTTTCAATATTTTCAATAAATGTTGGCATTGTTTACAAATGTTTAATTTAGTTTTAAATTGATATATGGTAAACAGGGTTAAATACAGAGAAAACAAAAGTTTGGATAGTAGGATCTTCCATTGTGAAAAAATGGGTTCCTCGAGGCAAGATTTCGTCCAGGTGGTAGTAATTTATGTCTTAAAGATGGTGAAATTGGGTGGCAGGGAAAGGGTGGTATGCTGACTAATCAACTAAGAAGCCGTATAAGAACTATGCTTAGCTTTGAATATCCCCCAGATTATTTGATAATACATGTTGGTGCTAATGACCTGGGCAGTATGTCAACTTTGGACTTCTGTAATATATTGAAAAACACTATAAGAGTAATTTCAGCATATAATGTTTTGGATACAAAAATCATTTGGTCTCAGATGCTTCCACGCTTTAAGTAGAGGTATTCTACAGATTTGATCGCAATGGAGAAATGCAGGTTTCGAGTAAATAATTCAGTAGCAACTGATGTTCTGAAGCATGGGGGTTATTATATCCGATACCCAGATATTATAAGAGAAAGAAAATTGTTCAAAGATTATGGTGTACATTTGGCACCAGTGGCTAATAATATATTTCTAAACACCCTTCAAGGCGGTTTAGAGCATTTTATCAGTGGTTTGGGTAAAGTCTATCCTCCCCAGTACTAAGTCTAACTATAATGATATAGTTGGAAGTTAATTTGTATAACCATTATCTGTGGTAAATATATATAGCTTGTGTTACCATTATCTGTGGTAAATCTTCTTTGGTTGCCATAATCGGCAATATGCCGGTAACAACACCATAATCTATGGTGCATTAATACTCCCAATTCCGTAATTAAATGTATTAGGCCAACAGCTTTGGAGAGAATTTCCCCCACTTCATGGCGGTTGAGTTTCATCAAGAGTTTGCTGCACTGTCAATTTGGCCGAATTCGCTCCATTTAATGCATTTACTTAGGTCAGTTTTATTCTTTTAAGGGCTTTTAGACCATCATCTGTGTTACCACGGTGATCTAAATTGATTTTGCTTAGATTTTTGTTACCATTATCTGTGGTAACTATATATATTTCAATCTTTCTTGGTTCACACCATCATCTATGGTGTTATAAACATTGACTTTTAATTCGATTGCTACACTATAAACTTGATCTGTTATTATTCACAATCTTGCATCATAAGACAATTTTTCACGAATTATTGCAATTATGTATTTTGTATATATTATGTTTACTATATAAAGCTGTGGCCAAATACCTTCAAATAACTAGTCTGAATTTATTAAATGAAAAATTCTGAGATGTGGACTTAATGTCCATGAAACAACGTTCCTTCAAACAGCATCTATGATAACTACGATAAACAAAATTATTTCGATTTCATCCTAAAACAAACTAAAAACATTTTTTTGTCGAATCAAATACAAACTGTATTTTGCATCAGGTCAAGTCAAGTCAAATTATCAACACAGAAAAATTAGACACAGAATCGTTCACCTATATAAATTTGATTATATTTAGATAACTTTAATTTTAGAATAGCGTCATGAATGTTGTTAAATATGACAAGCTCTCTTGCCCGTAACGAAGCTGATTTATGCAAAATGACATCCGATGTTTGATCAATGGAAAACCATGCATTACATTACGTTTGATGTGTTCACCATGCATAATGACAAATATACCTGGTAGTCAATTAAACATACTATTTTTAAAATGCAGTTAAAATATGAAAGAAAGTTATCCAAGCAATCAGAAATTTAAATGTTTACGTCGTATTTTAAGGGCGCATTTTATACGCTTTTCTTGTTTATTTTCAAGTCATTGATCGCAAGGACAAAAAATGGAATTAATTTTGATATTTTATATATCTCTGTGTTTTCCTAACATAGTGTATTCGTTGGATGTTCAATATATAAGAAATAATAATAATAATAATAGTGTTGTGATAACTGGATCGAAATTTCAGAACTGTTCAATCAAAGCAATAGACCCTGGAATTAGAAAGGACATGGCGTCGATGTTAGAAAATGGGAAGAAAATTATTTTTATTCATCTTTCCTTTAAGAATGAACTGAAAGCGTTTTCTGAAGAGTATATAGGAGATATATATAAGCCGATGGAATGGGTACGGACGGTCGGACGTCACGGTAAGAGTCTACTTTTCCTTCGACCACAATTTGAAGAGTTGTCGTTATCAACTCTGTCGTTTGAAACGGGGCACATCAATGTTGTGTTGACTCAGTCACCAAACAAGTGTTTGAATTCGTTTAATACGACTTTCATTGAAACGAAACTTCAAAATCTTCTTTTATCAGATTTTAGAACAGGAGATATTGATGGTAGATTAAATGAACATGAATATATATGCAACATGCATATCAAGAACGATAACTCTCGAGCTGTGTTTTATTATCAGTGTTGTCACAAAGACCTGGATGGTAGCGTCATTTGTCAGTACCTGGCTTATGATTACTGGATCAATATTTTGTTCACGTGCATATCTGTAATAAATATTTTAGCATTAATGCTCAGTCCTTATCTGATACCAACGTCGTTTTACAGGAAAAAATACGGTCATAACGTTTACGAACATAAACTCGTAAAACCTCTTAACATACGGATGATGAGAACAGCATTAAAACCTCCCGTTGATAATGGCAGCATCGTTCCGCTCGGCAATCTGAAATATATGCCTAAATTTTATAAATGGATTAAAAATCAGCCGTTAAATGAAATTTTGACTTTATCATTAAATAAAATAGACATCGCTGTTAGTTACCAACGTCTCATCTCGTCAAATTACGTCCCGATCGGGATAATGCAAACATTTTATGCCATGTTTATAAAATGTCATATTAGAAAAAACCCTTCATTCGGCAGGTGTTGTAGAGGAAGCGTTCTTGGTACTTCTTTCTTCCGAAAATTGCAAAAGAGAGAAATAAATGTGTCAGCAATAGACGAAAAGGGTCAACAACCACAGATCAACGCAAAATATCCTTGGCATCGTTGTCTAAGACAGCTCATGCGGTTATTGATGTTATTAACAGTGGCGGTGCCATGGGTTGCTAGATCATACTTTTTCTATAGATACGAAAAGCATCATTTAGATGACAAAAGACATGCAGCCAGTATTCGGAATTTGAAACTTCCGTTTCAATGGAATCTAACAAATACGCTATCGCCAATTCATGTTGTATTTTTATTTTGTTATTTCATGTTTTGCTTGGATGCTGTTGTACTTGGTGTTGCAAGCCATAAAATCAAAACGAAGCTTCAATATCTGATGCGAAAGTGTCTCAGAGACATGCGTGACATATCCAGATCCAAGGCACTAGAATGGTCTGTGTTGATTCTACTTGTGCCTTTTGAAGTTTTTGGTGTGTTTGGGTTATTTTTAACTGGTTTCTATTTAGTTTTTGCACTACCTGTAATATGTGTAGTTTTGGCATTTTATTGTTTACCAACTGTTAATTTGTCTTTGCGATTAATTGCTCATGTAGTGGCTTATTCGATGCCATACAGGAGGATATGGTGTTGCCGATCAACTTGTATAACCGGTAAACGCTTCTTACAATCAATGCATAAACATTTTCATATGGATATTTTATCACACAGTGAATCATTGGAGAGACCACAGAGGATTTCTGTGAAAAATCGGTTTATACAACTATTTATTCTGTTAGCATGCTTATTTACTGTATTCTCCTTCGTGTTTCTAGCCATGGAAACAATGATCTTTTTCATAGAAATATTTATATATTGCATCATTGGAATAATAACGAATGCGTCCGCCATGCTAAAATATATTTCGTTGGTTTTAATGCTTGGATTATATGCTCGTGATTGTTTCAAAGGAGTTTCTGAAAAGTATCTAGAATATAACAAGTCTATGAATCGTCTTATTGTAGATATGGCGCGTGAAAAAGTGGAAGTCATTGCTAGTTCTGACGAGCAAAAAAATACAGCATTCCAAATTGGCACGGATTCGTTAGAAGCCATTGAAAAAGACACAGACAACGTCAAACTAATAGTAAAAGAAGGTATTCCGAAATGGAACGTTCGACGTTTGATTCTATTTTTAGACGAAAAAGACAAGCCGTACCTTACTGATAAGTTTTTTACAACCACTTGTTATATGGATACTGTTGGAGTTCCGGGGCCTTTGATTTATAACATTGTGCGCGCAACATGGAGATTTTTATGTATTTGTCTGTTCCTTTTGTTTGTCGTTTTAATCGTATTAGCTTTCGGAGATAACTATAAAATATCTGGTACTAATCAAATGTTAGCTACATTAGCTGGTGGGTTTTTACCATGGGTCTTCAGAAATATTTTGTTCAAGTCAAAAGACGCTTTAAGCTTGGATACCAAAAATCTTAGTTTTAAAAGTAATCTTAAGAGGAAAATAGAAGAATATGAGCAAAACTGGAACATTAATGACATTTCTATTACAGAAAACAACAATGAACATCAACAAGGTTTAACACACCATCAATATATAGTTTCTGAAAGAGAAGAAATACCAAGAGTAGACGATAAGTCAGCTGAGACAATCCCGATGCTTTCTGACACGTCCGATGATCAGGTGGACAAATTCATAGATTTAATTGTTTATGACAATCAAGCTAGAGTAACAATTGTTTGACAAGGAAGAGAAATGCATATAGAAAATGAATTCTAAAGTATGATTTCAGTAAGCAAACCAAACACTTTATAAAGACAAAAGACACTCATGAAAACAATTCACAAATGAACTAAGCAAGCTCAATGCATATACATGTATATACAAATCATAGTTTATACCCCGGGTGCCGGAACTGGAGCATGAACTGATTAAAACCTTCCTCAGCACCTAACTTCACCACCCGCTTTTGTTTTGCTTTTGTATTCGTCTTCCAAATTTAATTTCCATAAAGGACAGGTTCTATTTTCATCAGGGCTTTGTGGTGTCACCCTATTTCATTAGCAAGTTTGTTATAGCTTATTATAATCTTAGTAAATATTTTAATGATGTTCTTATCTTAGTCTAACTTTAAATAAGTATCAAGTTTTTACTCATCTTTTAATTTTCTTTATTCTGAATTTATCTCCATTAACCGAATTACTATCATCAACAATATTGTAATTCCAAAAACTGAAGGTAATTTTCAGCTAATTTAGTATTGATTACAAACAATAAACGTCGTTTTGAACAAGAACTTTGATTTTCGAGTGCGGTAAATCGTAGGTTCGAGCCCCGGTCGGGTTAATCCAACGATTATTAAATTGGTATTAGCTTATTCATAGCTGAGCACTCAGCTTTACAGAGTAAGGGCAAAAAACTGGTTGACCTGGAATCAGGATACTGTGTTCTGGTGGAGGGACATGTCTACCAGCGGACTATTGTTTCAGTGAGCTACAAATCCAATTAAGCGTGTTGGTCAAGTACAAAGCGGACATCATCACTATTATATTGAATGTAACTTGTTCTTGCAATGATATTGCTAACACATTGCTCATTTGGCGTTAAGCAACAATCATTCAGTCACACAAACATTTCTTGAAGACTTATTGAAGGACAACAGAATCTTCGTTAACTATGAATATTATTATGTGTTGCTTACGCCATTTTTTGGAAATATTTCAGCCAAATAGCGGCGTGAAATTTTAATTAAGAACATTCAAATTAAATAAGGAAATGTTGGCTGAGATATTACCTACAAAACTGGTTCACATTAACCTGTATTGCTTACCTTATAATGATGATTTATTGATATGTTGCGTATCTTAGCATACGTTAAATTTTGATCTCTCACGATTTGAAGAAAGATTTGAAGATACCAAAGGGGCAATCAGAATCCGTATATCTAAAATACCAAAGGGGCAATCAGAATCCGTAAATCTAAGATACCAAAGGGGCAATCAGAATCCGTAAATCTAAGATACCTAAGGTGCAATCAGAATCCGAAAATCTAAAATACCAAAGGGGCAATCAGAATCCGTAAATCTAAGATACCAAAGGGGCAATCAGAATCCGTAAATCTAAGATACCAAAGGGGCAATCAGAATCCGTAAATCTAAGATACCAAAGGGGCAATCAGAATCCGTATATTTAAGATACCAAAGGTGCAATCAGAATCCGTAAATCTAAGATACCAAAGGGGCAATCAGAATCCGTAAATCTAAGATACCAAAGGGGCAATCAGAATCCGTAAATCTAAGATACCAAAGGGGCAATCAGAATCCGTATATTTAAGATACCAAAGGTGCAATCAGAATCCGTAAATCTAAGATACCAAAGGTGCAATCAGAATCCGTAAATCTAAGATGCCAATGGGGTAATCAGAATCCGTAAATCTAAGATACCAAAGGGGTAATCAGAATCCGTAAATCTAAGATACCAAAGGTGCAATCAGAATCCGTAAATCTAAGGTACCAAGGCGGTAACCATAATCCGTAATTCTAAGATACCAAAGGGGCAATCAGAATCCGAAAATCTAAGATACCAAAGGGGCAATCAGAATCCGTAAATCTAAGATACCAAAGGGGCTATCAGAATCCGTAGATCTAAGATACCAAAGGGACAATCAGAATCCATAAATTTAAGATACCAAAGGCGCAATCAGAATCCGTAAATCTAAGATACCAAAGGTGCAATCAGAATCCGTAGATCTAAGATGCCAATGGGGTAATCAGAATCCGTATATCTAAGATACCAAAGGGGTAATCAGAATCCGTAAAACTAAGATACCAAAAGTGCAATCAGAATCCGTAAATCTAAGATACCAAAGGTGTAATCAGAATCCGAAAATCTAAGATACCAAAGGGGCAATCAGAATCCGTAAATCTAAGATACCAAAGGGGCAATCAGAATCCGTATATTTAAGATACCAAAGGCGCAATCAGAATCCGTAAATCTAAGATACCAAAGGTGCAATCAGAATCCGTAAATCTAAGATGCCAATGGGGTAATCAGAATCCGTAAATCTAAGATACCAAAGGGGTAATCAGAATCCGTAAATCTAAGATACCAAAGGTGCAATCAGAATCCATAAATTTAAGATACGAAAGGCGCAATCAGAATCCGTAAATCTAAGATACCAAAGGTGAAATCAGAATCCGTAGATCTAAGATGCCAATGGGGTAATCAGAATCCGTATATCTAAGATACCAAAGGGGTAATCAGAATCCGTAAAACTAAGATACCAAAAGTGCAATCAGAATCCGTAAATCTAAGATACCAAAGGTGCAATCAGAATCCGAAAATCTAAGATACCAAAGGGGCAATCAGAATCCGTAAATCTAAGATACCAAAGGGACAATCAGAATCCGTAGATCTAAGATTCTAAGGGGGCAATCAGAATCCGTAAATTTAAGATACCAAAGGCGCAATCAGAATTCGTAAATCTAAGATACCAAAGGGGCAATCAGAATCCGTAAATCTAAGATACCAAAGGGGTAATCAGAATCCGTAAATCTAAGATACCAAAAGTGCAATCAGAATCCGTAAATCTAAGATACCAAAGGTGCAATCAGAATCCGTAAATCTAAGATACCAAAGGGACAATCAGAATCCGTAAATCTAAGATACCAAAGGTGCAATCAAAATCCGTAAATCTAAGATACCAAAGGGGTAATCAGAATCCATAAATCTAAGATACCATGGTGCAATCAGAATTCGTAAATCTAAGATACCAAAGGGGCAATCAGAATCCGTAAATCTAAGATACCAAAGTGGCAATCAGAATCCGTAGATCTAAGATACCAAAGGGGCAATCAGAATCCGTAAATTTAAGATACCAAAGGGGCAATCAGAATCCGTAAATCTAAGATACCAAAGGTGCAATCAGAATCCGTAAATCTAAGATGCCAATGGGGTAATTAGAATCCGTAAATCTAAGATACCAAGGTGCAATCAGAATCCGTAGATCTAAGATACCAAAGGGGTATTCAGAATCCGTAAATATAAGATACCAATGGGGTAATCAGAATCCGTAGATATAAGATACCAAAGGGGTAATCAGAATCCGTAAATCTAAGATACCAAAAGTGCAATCAGAATCCATAAATCTAAGATACCAAAGGTGCAATCAGAATACGTAAATCTAAGATGCCAAAGGGACAATCAGAATCCGTAAATCTAAGATACCAAAAGTGCAATCAGAATCCGTAAATCTAAGATACCAAAGGTGCAATCAGAATCCGTAAATCTAAGATACCAAAGGGACAATCAGAATCCGTAAATCTAAGATACCAAAGGTGCAATCAAAATCCGTAAATCTAAAATACCTAAGGAGTAATCAGAATCCGTAAATCTAAGATACCAAGGTGCAATCAGAATTCGTAGATCTAAGATACCAAAGGGGCAATCAGAATCCGTAAATCTAAGATACCAAAGGGGCAATCAGAATCCGTAAATTTAAGATACCAAAGGCGCAATCGGAATCCGTAAATCTAAGATACCAAAGGTGCAATCAGAATCCGTAAATCTAAGATGCCAATGGGGTAATTAGAATCCGTAAATCTAAGATACCAAAGGGGTAATCAGAGTCCGTAAATCTAAGATGCCAATGGGGTAATCAGAATCCGTAAATCTAAGATACCAAAGGGGTAATCAGAATCCGTAAAACTAAGATACCAAAAGTGCAATCAAAATCCGTAAATCTAAGATACCAAAGGTGCAATCAGAATCCGAAAATCTAAGATACCAAAGGGGCAATCAGAATCCGTAAATCTAAGATACCAAAGGGACAATCAGAATTCGTAGATCTAAGATTCCAAGGGGGCAATCAGAATCCGTAAATTTAAGATACCAAAGGCGCAATCAGAATCCGTAAATCTAAGATACCAAGGTGCAATCAGAAACCGTAAATCTAAGATGCCAATGGGGTAATCAGAATCCGTAGATCTAAGATACCAAAGGGGTAATCAGAATCCGTAAATCTAAGATACCAATGGGGTAATCAGAATCCGTAGATATAAGATACCAAAGGGGTAATCAGAATCCATAAATCTAAGATACCAAAGGTGCAATCAGAATCCGTAAATCTAAGATGCCAAAGGGACAATCAGAATCCGTAAATCTAAGATACCAAAGGTGCAATCAAAATCCGTAAATCTAAGATACCAAAGGAGTAATCAGAATCCGTAAATCTAAGATACCAAGGTGCAATCAGAATTCGTAAATCTAAGATACCAAAGGGGCAATCAGAATCCGTAAATCTAAGATACCAAAGGTGCAATCAGAATCCGTAAATCTAAGATGTCAATGGGGTAATTAGAATCCGTAAATCTAAGATACCAAGGTGCAATCAGAATCCGTAAATCTAAGATGCCAAAGGGACAATCAGAATCAGTAAATCTAAGATACCAAAGGTGCAATCAGAATCCGTAAATCTAAGATACCAAAAGTGCAATCAGAATCCATAAATCTAAGATACCAAAGGTGCAATCAGAATCCGTAAATCTAAGATGCCAAAGGGACAATCAGAATCCGTAAATCTAAGATACCAAATGTGCAATCAGAATCCGTAAATCTAAGATACCAAAGGTGCAATCAGAATCCGTAAATCTAAGATACCAAAGGGACAATCAGAATCCGTAAATCTAAGATACCAAAGGTGCAATCAAAATCCGTAAATCTAAAATACCAAAGGAGTAATCAGAATCCGTAAATCTAAGATACCAAGGTGCAATCAGAATCTGCATATCTAAGATACCAAAGGGGCAATCAGAATCCGTAAATCTAAGATACCAAAGGGGCAATCAGAATCCGTAAATTTAAGATACCAAAGGCGCAATCGGAATCCGTAAATCTAAGATACCAAAGGTGCAATCAGAATCCGTAAATCTAAGATGCCAATGGGGTAATTAGAATCCGTAAATCTAAGATACCAAAGGGGTAATCAGAATCCGTAAATCTAAGATGCCAATGGGGTAATCAGAATCCGTAAATCTAAGATACCAAAGGGGTAATCAGAATCCGTAAAACTAAGATACCAAAAGTGCAATCAAAATCCGTAAATCTAAGATACCAAAGGTGCAATCAGAATCCGAAAATCTAAGATCCCAAAGGGGCAATCAGAATCCGTAAATCTAAGATACCAAAGGGGCAATCAGAATCCGTAAATCTAAGATACCAAAGGGGCAATCAGAATCCGTAAATTTAAGATACCAAAGGCGCAATCAGAATCCGTAAATCTAAGATACCAAAGGTGCAATCAGAATCCGTAAATCTAAGATGCCAATGGGGTAATCAGAATCCGTAAATCTAAGATACCAATGGGGTAATCAGAATCCGTAGATATAAGATACCAAAGGTGTAATCAGAATCCGTAAATCTAAGATACCAAAAGTGCAATCAGAATCCATAAATCTAAGATACCAAAGGTGCAATCAGAATCCGTAAATCTAAGATGCCAAAGGGACAATCAGAATCCGTAAATCTAAGATACCAAAGGTGCAATCAAAATCCGTAAATCTAAGATACCAAAGGAGTAATCAGAATCCGTAAATCTAAGATACCAAGGTGCAATCAGAATTCGTAAATCTAAGATACCAAAGGGGCAATCACAATCCGTAAATCTAAGATACCAAAGGGGCAATCAGAATTCGTAGATCTAAGATACCAAAGGGGCAATCAGAATCCGTAAATTTAAGATACCAAAGGCGCAATCAGAATCCATAAATCTAAGATACCAAAGGTGCTATCAGAATCCGTAAATCTAAGATGCCAATGGGGTAATTAGAATCCGTAAATCTAAGATACCAAAGGGGTAATCAGAATCCGTAAATCTAAGATACCAAAGGGACAATCAGAATTCGTAGATCTAAGATTCCATGGGGGCAATCAGAATCCGTAAATCTAAGATGCCAATGGGGTAAGCAGAATCCGTAAATCTAAGATACCAAAAGTGCAATCAGAATCCGTAAATCTAAGATACCAACCAAAGGTGCAATCAGAATCCGTAAATCTAAGATACCAAAGGTGCAATCAAAATCCGTAAATCTAAGATACCAAAGGAGTAATCAGAATCCGTAAATCTAAGATACCAAAGGTGCAATCAGAATTCGTAAATCTAAGATACCAAAGGGGCAATCAGAATCCGTAAATCTAAGATACCAAAGGGGCAATCAGAATCCGTAAATCTAAGATACCAAAGGGGCAATCAGAATCCGTAAATTTAAGATACCAAAGGCGCAATCAGAATCCGTAAATCTAAGATACCAAAGGTGCAATCAGAATCCGTAAATCTAAGATGCCAATGGGGTAATCAGAATCCCTAAATCTAAGATACCAAAGGTGCAATCAGAATCCGTAAATCTAAGATACCAAGGCGGTAACCAGAATCCGTAATTCTAAGATACCAAAGGGGCAATCAGAATCTGCATATCAAAGATACCAAAGGGGCAATCAGAATCCGTAAATCTAAGATACCAACGGGGAAATCAGAATCCGTAGATCTAAGATACCAAAGGCGCAATCAGAATCCGTAAATCTAAGATACCAAAGGTGCAATCAGAATACGTAAATCTAAGATGCCAATGGGGTAATCAGAATCCGTATATCTAAGATACCAAAGGGATAATCAGAATCCGTAAATCTAAGATACCAAAAGTGCAATCAGAATCCGTAAATCTAAGATACCAAAGGTGCAATCAGAATCCGAAAATCTAAGATACCAAAGGGGCAATCAGAATCCGTAAATCTAAGATACCAAAGGTGCAATCAAATCCGTAAGTATAAGATACCAAAGGGGCAATAAGAATCCGTAAATCTAAGAAACCAAAGGGGCAATGGGTAATCGGTAAATCTAAGATACCAAAGGTACAATCAGAATCCGTAAATCTAAGATGCCAAAGGGGCAATCACAATCCGTAGATGTAAGAAACCAAAAGAGCAATCAGAATCCGTAAATCTAAGATACCAAAGGGGCAATCAGAATCCGTAAATCTAAGATAACAAAGGCGTAATCAGAATCCGTAAATCTAAGATACCAGAGAGGCAATCATAATCCGTAAATCTAAGATACCAAAGGGGCAATCAGAATCCGTAAATCTAAGATACCAAAGGGTAATCAGAATCCGTAAATCTAATATAGCAAAGGGGCAATCAGAATCCGTAAATCTAAGATACCAAAGGGTAATCAGATTCCGTAAATCTAAGATACCGAAGGGTAATCAGAATCCGTAAATCGAAGGACAGAAAACACAATGGCCAAAAGAAAAAGTACAAAAGGAAAAACAACGATCTACAAAACATACACATAAAACTAAAGATCGAGTAACACGAACCCCATTAAAACCGGGGAGAATCCAGGTGCTCCGGAATGGTTAGCAGTTCTTTCTCCACTAGTGACACCCGTCGTGTTAATCTAGTTGCAAATCCAGTGATAAGCCATGAATGAGGAAAGGACCGGGAAGTGTTTACGACAAATGTCAACTATGGTACAAAATTGAATCTCTATATCACAATGATGATTCATGCCACGAGTAATTGCACTATATTCATGATTATTGATTTGTTCCCCCAAATGTATCCCCACTGCCATATTTTGGAGCACAAGGACCCAGGCCTCATAGACCATGGGGACCTACATTTGTACAAACTTGAAGCTAAATATCACAATAGTGTTCCATGCTATATTTAACATTGTCTCTATATCAGTTTAAACTCAGGTTTTCATTTGTACCAAACAAAATCTGCATTTCAATCCAAGTCCAATTGTAGGAACTGCTGTATTAGTGAACTAAAAACCCAAATGAATTCCTTTATTTTACCCCAGAAACCATATGACAAGAGCACGTATTTGCCATGTATCTCCCCATCAAATCCAAATAAAAATTGTCCGAGGATCTTCTTCCATGTAACAGCTCTTATGAAAAGAATGCTTAAACAGTGATGGTAATCTACCAATATCAACAATACGAACCACTACATCTCACCTCAAGTCAGTGAACCACTACATCTCACCTCAAGCCAGTCAACCACTACATCTCACCTCAAGCCAGTCAACCACTACATCTCACCTCAAGCCAGTCAACCACTACATCTCACCTCAAGTCAGTGAACCAATACATCTCACCTCCAGCCAATCAACCACTACATCTCACCTCAAGCCAGTCAACCACTACATCTCACCTCAAGCCAGTCAACCACTACATCTCACCTCAAGTCAGTGAACCAATACATCTCACCTCAAGTCAGTGAACCACTACATCTCACCTCAAGCCAGTGAACCACTACATCTCACCTCAAGCCAGTCAACCACTACATCTCACCTCAAGCCAGTGAACCACTACATCTCACCTCAAGCCAGTGAACCACTACATCTCATCTCAAGCCAGTCAACCACTACATCTCACCTCAAGTCAGTGAACCACTACATTTCACCTCAGGCTACTGAACCACTACATTTCACCTCAAGTCAGTGAACCACTACATCTCACCTCAAGTCAGTGAACCACTACATCTCACCTCAAGCTACTGAACCACTACATCTCACCTCAAGTCAGTGAACCACTACATCTCATCTCAAGCCTTTGAACCACTACATCTCACCTCAAGCCTTTGAACCACTACATCTCATCTCAAGCCAGTGAACCACTACATCTCACCTCAAGCCAGTGAACCACTACATCTCACCTCAAGCCAGTCAACCACTACATCTCACCTCAAGCCAGTCAACCACTACATCTCACCTCAAGCCAGTCAACCACTACATCTCACCTCAAGTCAGTGAACCAATACATCTCACCTCCAGCCAATCAACCACTACATCTCACCTCAAGCCAGTCAACCACTACATCTCACCTCAAGCCAGTCAACCACTACATCTCACCTCAAGTCAGTGAACCAATACATCTCACCTCAAGTCAGTGAACCACTACATCTCACCTCAAGCCAGTGAACCACTACATCTCACCTCAAGCCAGTCAACCACTACATCTCACCTCAAGCCAGTCAACCACTACATCTCACCTCAAGCCAGTGAACCACTGCATCTCATCTCAAGCCAGTCAACCACTACATCTCACCTCAAGTCAGTGAACCACTACATTTCACCTCAGGCTACTGAACCACTACATTTCACCTCAAGTCAGTGAACCACTACATCTCACCTCAAGTCAGTGAACCACTACATCTCACCTCAAGCTACTGAACCACTACATCTCACCTCAAGTCAGTGAACCACTACATCTCATCTCAAGCCTTTGAACCACTACATCTCACCTCAAGCCTTTGAACCACTACATCTCATCTCAAGCCAGTGAACCACTACATCTCACCTCAAGCCAGTGAACCATTACATCTCACCTCAAGCCAGTCAACCACTACATCTCACCTCAATTCAGTGAACCACTACATCTCACCTCAAGTCAGTGAACCACTACATTTCACCTCAAGCTACTGAACCACTACATCTCACCTCAAGTCAGTGAACCACTACATCTCATCTCAAGCCTTTGAACCACTACATCTCACTTCAAGCCTTTCAACCACTACATCTAATCTCAAGCCAGTGAACCACTACATCTCACCTCAAGACAGTGAACCACTACATCTCACCTCAAGCCAGTCAACCACTACATCTCACCTCAATTCAGTGAACCACTACATCTCACCTCAAGTCAGTGAACCACTACATCTCACCACAAGTCAGTGAACCACTACATCTCACCTCAAGCCAGTGAACCACTGCATCTCACCTCAAACCAGTGAACCACTACATCTCACCTCAAACCAGTGAACCACTACATCTAACCTCAAGGCAGTGAACACATAAAAGACCACGACATATGTGGTTTAAAATCCAGGTTCTTGCCTGGGACAGGCATGAAAATGTGTTGGGATTAAACGAGTTCATTGACCTCCAACGACAGTACAGATAGAAATAAACAATAAAACAAAAACACCTTCACAGATTCTCGTTCACTCAAAAAGACAGACCACACACTAGTATACTTTATTACAGGAAATATAAGGAGAAAAAAACAACAACAATAACAACTGGTATTCAGATTATTTTTAATGAATACTTATTGTCTCATTTGTATGATAATTCAAAAATCATTAAAAAAAAATAAAAAATTAACAGTTGTTGAAAGAAAATATGTCTAGAATCAAAATTTGATGAAAATTGGTTGTAACAACTGTGAACAAGTGAAAACAAAATTGCATACATATAAAAGATATATAGACAATATAAGTGCAGTGTCTTAAAATATGAAGTATACATGTATTAGGGTTAAAAACTGAGATAAACGGAAGGTTATATTACCTTTCTTTTGTTTTCTTAGTTTTCGTTCTGTATCTTGTGCTCAATGTTGCCCATGTCTCTGGATTAGCCATTCTTAATTGATTCTTCGGTTCTCTCTAACGTGACGTAAATAAAACATAGACTGAAATTATTGATTCAACGTTGCTTCTGAAAGAAGAACGAGGAGCAAAGACTTTGTTGAAATCAAAGGATAAATATAATCAGGACCAGATCATTCAAATGTTAGATTGTTTGATCGACAAGATATTTTTTCAAGTTTGGTGGACTAATGTTTCTACTGACGATTGGTATTCCAAGGTGTACAAATTGTGTTCCACTATCCGTTGAGCTTATGATGCAGACTTCCTTCAAATGCTTCTCAGGAATAAAGATAGAAAAATAACCCAAATCTTTAATTCTAGCATCAGCTATATAGATGTTCTGTCACTGAACAATTCTCGATTCGGTGATTATCTGCATCTCATCTGCTTCTTACCTTGACTGTCACATTGAAATCGACAACGGAAGAAAATTAAAACAAAACTCTACGACAAACGTGATGACTTCATCTTTCCAATAGTCAGCATAAGTAGCATATACAATTTCATAATTAATACGTTATTCTAGATCTCGTATTAAGTGCAGTGATTTTCTCAAAAGAGCTTATCTGCTGACGCAAAGACTATTCAAACAAGGCTACGCTGCTCCTAGGTTGAATTCATCACTACAAAGACTACGATCATCATCACAAAATGCATAGCCTTGATGGGGTTCGTGGTGCACATCTCTTTTTTGTTCTGTTTTGTTTTGTTTTGCTTTCTTTTTGTGCACATTGTTGCCCGTGTCTCTGGATTGTCCATTTCTGGTTGCCCCTTCGAATTTCTGTATGTCGTGTTCTTTGCCCATTCACTTATCTAATAAATTACAAATTAGCTGAATCGCAAAATAAATGTATCTGACGGCTGATGTAGGATTTAATATATGGATTTAATATATTGAGATATGGATATTTCGTAGCGGTTTGAGTAGCTTTTACGTCCAGCAACTGAGCTCTGTCCAGAAAATCACTGTACTGGACACAAGCTCTAGAATACCGTATGAGTTGTGAAATGTTAACTACATACCCTGGTGATGCTGGAATATTGCTACTGATGAAAGGGAAGTTGATTATTGAAAAAGTGAAGTCATCGAGTTTGTCGTAGAGGTTTGTTTTTAATCTTCATTCGTTGTCAATTTCAAGGTGAAAGTCAAGGTCAGAAGCAGACTTTTGAGTATCAGTAGTATCATTAACTTCAAGCTCATTTGGATAGATGCAATGTAGATAATCACCGAATTGAGTATCGTTCAGTAACGAACATCATCTAAATATCGACGGCTGGAATTGAAGGTCTGGGCTAATTTTCTATCTTTATTCTTGAGAAGCCTTTGAAGGTAATCTGCTTCATAAGTATGTAGAAAAACAATTGCGAGTAGAGGAGCGCAATTCGTACTTATTGAAATACCCATCGTTTGTTGATACATCCGCCCACCATACAGCACAAATATATTGTCGATAAAAAAAATCTAACATTTGAATGAACTCTTCCTGTCTATATTTATTATTATATTTTGAATGTCTTTTGACAAAGTATGATTTGTCTCTACTAATAGCAAGATACTGATTTCTCACTTTTGAGACAGACCAGTTCCTATTTTTAGCGATGTGAGATTTTCTTATCTTGCACTAGTGCAAGACAAAAAAATCACGTGCGTTTTACCGGCAAATGCATGCTCTACAGTTTATGTCAACTGCCCCCCAATTCTCCATGCTTTTCATTTTTAAAATAAACAATTAACCACGATTCTACTACATAAGTATTTTTAAATTCATTTATGTATTATATTCTGCTAGCTAACGTGCACCTTTCACAGTGTTGGATTCTTTTTTCAAGCTCTCTTCCAGTCAATGTTTGCTTACTTTGAGTAAATAATAGAGTGCTCTCCCTTGTTAGTAACTAACGTAAAGAAAGAAATTACTTCCCTTTGACCAAATTCAAATATTTTTGTACAGGTATTTATCTCTGTTATAGTAACATTTATAATATATTTATTAAATGCATTGTACTTGATGATGAAATACATTTGAAATACTGCCGAGATACGGTTGCATATGGATAAATCGAATATTTACTTCAGCAATGTAAAAATAAATTGCGGGAAAACGCTCGATGGAATGTAAACAAAAACAATTAGGTGTTTAGTGAGAAATAAAATCAAACACCGGAAAAAGTACAAGATAGGGAAATCTCCGACATCCTTGGGTAAGATTACAATAATTCTCTAACTCGGCAAGCCTCGTAAAGAGAACGATTGAAATCTTACCCTCGGGTGTCGGAGATTTTCCTATCTTGTACTCTCTCCGGTGTTAGATTCGATATATCTTTGTTATCCGTTCTTCTTTGAGAGGCAACGCTGAATCAAATATTTTTATTCTAGATTGTAGTAGAGAGTATGTAGAATGGTGGCATATAAGGTAGAGCAATCAAATGTTTTAATACTAAGATCTAGAATTTAATGTCTCCAGCAAGTCTTATAAGTTTGTAATATCCACATTTGATTAATACCACTTCTAGAAAAGCAGGCATTTCATTTGTTTTTATGCATACCGGTGTCCAACACGATTTCTACATAAAATGATTCTCGTGTTGCTAATGAGTAACACGACGGGTGTCACATGTGATGCAGGAACGGCTCACCCTTCCGGGGAACCTGAGTTCACCGAATATTTTTAGTGGAGTGTTGTTCAATCTTTTGCTTTGTGTGTAGTGTTTTGTAGATCCTTGTTTGTCTTTTTGTCGTCGTTTCATTTGGCCATTGAATTGTTTGCCATTCTTCATGTAACGACTCCTGCTTCAGCAATCACATCCATCGTGTTACTCTTGTTATCAACCAGATCCACATTGTGATTACGACAAACAGAACGTATCCGTGATTATTTGTGACACAGATATTCAGTAACGGTTAACCAAGTCATAATGGTTATTGTAAATATTTCGTATCGATGAATTCAACTTAACCACTAGGAAACCTTGGTTCAGTAGCTTCCAAGTTAGCAGTAACCTTATATCAAGGAAATCATGATAGGAACCACAAGCTCAGGAATATCGTATAAACTGAGACATATGAAAGTGCTGCTGGAATGTTGCTATATATAAATGGAAGGTTTTGTTGTTTTTATGTCAGGCAATGAAGCAGACCTAGCTTTATATGTTTCCCCATAAGAGCCTATAAACTGTTCGCCATGTACAAGGGACATTCATTTGTTAAATAAGGGTAATAACAAAATTACCGAACTCCGAGCAATTTTCCAAAGGGAAAGTCAAAACTCATAAGTATATAAACAGACGAAATCAGTCAACAACCGGAAAACTGTGAAAACCGTAATAACCCCGACTTGGTACAGGCATTTCTAAAGAAATGGTGAGATGAATCAGATTTTAAAGCGCCAAACCTCCCCCTTTCATTACGGCTCAAAGTTTCCGGCTGTCACTATAACAGTATTTACAACAATACTTGAACAAAACAGGTAAAACAGTTGTCAAATCAGCGCCAAACTCAGTGAAGTAAATGTGAAAAACATTTTTACGTCACACGTTGATAAAAAAAATACTAAAACAGTATCCCTCCAAGGAGACAAATATGTTATCGATGAGGAACTCCAGCATACTGATCACTTGTTCCTCGGAGTAGCATGTTTTACCTTTTTGAATTTTGTTTGAAAAATATGTGGAATTGTAGCCTAACACAACAAATGTTGAGCCATAGTTTCTATGACTGAAAGGTTTGTGAATTGTTTCTTTTAAGCGGGTTTTTAATTTGTCCTGCGGTAGGGTGGTATATAGAGTTGAAAAATCAAAAGTTTTGATGCAGGATACCTGAGAGAAAGATCTTGATTTAAGGTTATCCAAAAAATCTTTAGAGTTTTTCAAAATCCACATGTGATTTATGCCACTATGCGAGTAAACAGTTTCACAATATTTCTGTTGTCCCTCTTTTACTGCAGACAGAATCTTCGTCAGGTGAATAGACAATTCTTTCGTCGAACAAGTTGATGATCCCGCTATGTACCTTTCTTTGTATGGTGTCTTATGGAGTTTAGGTATCCAATATAAATAGGGTAAATCCTCAGACTCTTTACCAGAGGGAATGTTTAAAGAGGTCATGAATGATCTGTGGTTAGCTAGGATTTCATCTTTGTCGAACGAAGTAGGTTTGTATGTGGTATTGCTAGAGGTGTTGTTATTTATGCCTAATTCCTTGATTAGGCATTCGAAGTAATAAGATTTACATACAAACACGATATTGTTGGAAGCCTTGTCCGCAGGAACGATAACATATTTGTCATGAAGAGAGGAAAGACACTTAACAGCTTCTTGGTCTTTAAATACAGACTTAAGTCGACTATTAACACAATTTTTGAGTTTGTGAATCCGACCTTGTACTAGAGACCTAATTTTTCTAACCCAGTCTGACAAGGGCTCTAACTCAGGATTTTGGTCTACTTCTCTCTTTATCCACCTTCTGGCATAATCTTCAACAGCATCCATAATTATCTTGAAATTATGTTTCCAATTGATGTGTTGAAGTTCTCTGAATTTAGGACCTTTCGGAGACTCTCATGTTGAATGATATTCAGATCACCAGTGATTACATGTCCAGATGGGTTGTGTTGAAAAAGAGAGTGGGAGCAGTCACAAGTCAGAGGGTTCTTAAGGTACTCTTCTATGTTAATATCTTGCAATGCTTCTTTGTAGTTGAAAATTTAACGGCCAATGCTGTTAGTGTAGCTATAGGAGACAATGGGAACAGATCGATTTTTGAAATATGGTGGAATTTCTTTTACGACCTCTTTTCTATTAAGAATGTTGCTGATGTTAATAACATCGATTCCTTTGTTAGCAAGCGGAATATGGAGGAATTTTCTGTTGTTATCATGAAGGGGTTCAGATCGAACTGGTTTGAAAAGACGAAAGGACGCCACGTCACATATAATACTAGACAATCTGTACTTAGGAGAAAAAGGATCTACGCCTCCTTTGTCAAGTCCAAAATCCCTAAGATCTTTGAGGTAGTTTACAGGTAGTGAAAATAAGATTGTACGAATGTGATGAATTCCAAGAGGTTTCTGTATATTAGAAAGTAAATCATTAAAAGTATCTTGTAACGTTCTTGGTTTTAGGGGCCTTTTTAAGATTTGGATGTTGAATTATTTTATGACCATGGCTACGCTTAGTTCTTGGAATAGTATTAAAAAGGTTCATCACGTTGATTTCGTTGCATTCAGGACTTGACAAATTTCCCACTCCTTTGATGTTATCATTGCAACCGTAAGGCATTGCAGTATCTAACTCTTTAATCCAAAACAACTCTCTATCGGTACGGTAAGGTGTACTAAGTATTGGACTGTTTGTATGATGGTAAATCTTCTCGATGATTCGAATTTTCATCGTCAAACAGCGGTCATGACCCGGTTGATTGAAATGATTGTACAAAATCCTGTATTTGGGATCTCTTGCATCATATCGATGTTGGTTCATTCTACTTCGCTATGTTTGACGAGTTTCACCAACATACAAAAGTCCGCAGAGTGTACATTCTATGCAGTAAATGACATTTTTAGTAGAACAGTCCAGAGGGTCACCGTTTGGTGTAGTAAGTTTTTCCAGTTAAATTACTTGTAAATTCAGGAGAAGTTATTAGCATGTCACATGTTTTACAAGTATTATTTTGTCAGGTTTTTTTTTGCAAGTAGAAGAGTCACAAGTACCTGGAAATTTAAGACAGTCCGAAATATTAATAGAACAAGATTTTAAAATTTGATACCAATCTGAAGTTTTGAAATAATAATTACCCTCTGGCTGAACGTAAGACAAATCGGGGGTATCCCGTAGGATTTTCCGTGGAGCGCATATATCATTTGCTACCCTGTTCCGTGTAGTAGCAAATGAGGACCTTGTTAACCCGGGTGACGTCCTAGCCGGTATGTTGTCCTTAATTTCGTTATTCATAAAACGAGAAAAAGAAATTAATTTCATAAGCTTCAAAATGAAATTGTATTCTCATAATTCGTTCGAAGGAAAGTAATTTCAAACAATTTTCTTAGTATATGTAGAATTTTTTATGTATTTTAGTATGATACACCACCAACCCTCTCCTTTGCACATGTTGAATCTGCATATCTCTGTATAATGATGTTCATGTAAAGTACATCTGAAGTTGCATCGCTGTTTTGTATGGAAAAAAGCAATTAGTGTTTCCAAATTGCTGCAGATGGTAAATGTTCGTCATCACCCCCGCAGCTGTGGTTCACGACATCCCCGGGGTCTACAGTCTAAGTTTGAGTCAGAATATTACAGTGATTAATGGTATTCTTATTCATCACTTGTTCCTACGAAAATTACTCGAAAATATTAATTTTCCCCTGTGAAGTATATTTTATAATTTGGAACCAATGTTCACATTTTTACATCCAAGGTTTGAATTGTTTTTATCAGTACAACAATTAATCTCACCAAACAAGAAAGCTTTAATATAATTAAGTTTGCGTTGCTGATTCTTGAGTTTTTGTTCTTATTTTTCATATGGGAATTAAATTTCTGACCGCATTCATTTGGTCCAATTTACCATGGAACCTTCATTGGCAGAAATTGTAATCACCATATAACCATGATGGCGTAGCAAATATTATAGCATTTCTATTGCTGGTACTAACATTCTCTTGTTTCAGTATTATTACGGCACCAACTACATTTGTCATATACTCAACTGGTTGAGAAATTAAGAAGTCAAATGTGAAAACGACGGACGCCAAGCTTTGGAAAACGCTCACTAAGACTTTGACCAGATGATACAAAAAAAAACGAAAATAATATACTATTCATTAATTTTTATTAACAAATTCAAATGAGATCTGATTATATATTTAATTATTGCAATGGAATCTGAGAAATGGTTTTATTTCAGCATCAGAATCGAAATTAAAGGAGTCCATGTACATGAGAGGTAAATCATTTGTGATCTTTATCACACCTGAACAATCTCTGTATGATGATTTAGCCACACCGGATACGAGACACGATGACCTGCACGGATTACCGTAAGAATCCCGAATTGTAACATATGCCTTAGATTCACTGGAAACTTGGGGTTTCTCAAATGCGATATAAGCCATTGTTTCTGAAGACAGCGTTCGCTTATCAATGATGACATTGTCAGTGTGTCGTCCATGGTAAGTAAAACCATCTGTTTGAAGTGTGATATTAAACGTAGGGCTTTCTACATGATGTTTTCTGATAGAATTATAATTGTCTATAGATGTATTTTCATCATATGATAATGCTTTACGTAAGTGAATTTGGTGTTTATTTATTATTATGATCGGTGTAGTAGCCCAGTTTCTATAATGGTTTGGTACAAAACTTCACCTTCTTTCATTTCCGTTATTCTGTAAAATCAAATTAATATCGAAGCCAACTTTCATAATTTCCAGTGATCGTCGCTTACGAGAACGTGTTCTTGAATCAATTATTCTTGCTCTAAATCTCCTAGCTATAACTGGAGCCAATGCTGTTCGGAATAAAGTTGTAGTGTCTGGGGCAAAAGACAAACCTGCGGAAGACCCCCTTACTCTTGGTGCCCTTGAGATCAACTGTTTTCCACCTTTTGCTCGGTACCAATACCGTACTTTCTTAAAGCCACCATAGTATATGAATTGATTTCTTGACCTTGAAACACATCTATTTTTATAGCAGTACAGAAAGGCGTTATAACTTCGACCACATCTATTGGCACACGTTGGAGCAGGGGCATATTGATAAATATATCTTGTAAACGAATTACTATACCCTTCAATGTTAGTTTTTTCCGGTGTCAATTTGTCCATTACTCTATTTGGCTGGTGAAATGGGTCTGTCGTTGGAGGATAATCTTTTTCTGAATTAATGCCTAATCTCTTTTGTCTTTCCCTAAATTTCTCCCATAAATAATCTATATCACAGTGATGTAACCAAAAAACAGGATCTTGTGGACTAGTTTCTAGACCACCCATATGACCATCACGGCCTCCAACCCATAGATGAACACCATCATGGTGATTTTCTAAATTGTCATTTTCATTTGCTGCTGTTGGATTCAAAATATCTCTGTGATACCTCTTCTTGAAAACATTTAACAGTTTAGTTGGGTCAATTAAAGAACTATCAGGGCCAGGTATGTCACGTCTAAGGTATGTACGTTCAGCTGGAGTTCGCCAAAGTGCAAATGGTCCTGTATATACAATTCCTCGTCCATTCCCAATAAATATTTCACTAAATAGTATACTGTTTTCCGGTTTCTTCATATTAAAATCAAGTGTTGAATCCCAGTACGGTATGGTTACAGAGGATTTCTTTGTTCTCAATGCTTCCTCGAACCTGAAATATTCAATAACATGATAACTGCAATTGGTATAGCAATTTCATTGCAAATTAGGGGGCTATATAAGATGTAAAGATGTAAAGTTGTATTTTCGATTTACGTACACGGAAATGTCCATTCGATATAACTGCTTACCCTTCCGGGGCACCTGCGGTCACCCCCTTTCAGGTCAGTGAGTAAATCTGAGTACCCCAGAATCGAGTCAGTGGGTAATTCCGAGTACTACGGTTTCAGGCCAGTGAGTAGTTGAGAAATCCGGTTTCAGGTCGGTGCGTACTTCGATATTTCAGGTCAGTGGGTAAATCTGAGTACTCCGTTTTCAGATCACTGGATAAAATCTGAGTACTCCGGTTTTATGCTGGCGAGTGGCTCTGAGTGTTCCACAAACAAAATTGAAATATTATTGAAAGTGGCCCTGTACATATATAACCCAACCCTCAAACAGGCAAAGCAAAACAAATGTTTTAACAGATTAATACGCATATACTGACACCTGTCTTACTTCATGATAGTCAAATATAAACCTTATTACAAGATACACTTTACAGAGTTAATGAAGTAACACAAAATAATGGTTGAATACCGTCATAATCGGAAACCTGCTAGAAAACCTGTGTATAAACCGGAACACGCTGTGTTCATTGAGAGAACATGAGACATACTTCTTTAATTCATTTACTAAGTAAAATTCCTAATTAATTTACTGAGACATATAACTTGTAAAAACAGGGAAGATATACTTACACAGGTGCAAATAATGTTTGAACATTTTTTGCTTAATCATCTCTTTTACTGTTTTTGTTCACGACTTGGTTATATCAAATATTTCAGTGATCTAAATTGTTTGTGGAAACAAAGGTCAATCTCCTCTATGCATACTTGTAAGATATAACCAAAGCTAAAACAATTTCCACAATTTTTAAAAACAAGTAACTTGTATTTTGCATTTTTTTGTCCCAAAATATCAATCAAATATCAAAATGCTTTTCCGTTAGCGATCCAATTGTTCCTCTCTCATCGGTATTCTAATAGGTATAAGACGCATTTGTGTAGTTAGATTAGAAGAGTTTGAAGATACCAAAGGGACAATCAGAATCCGTATATCGAAGAACAGACAACACAATGGCCAAAATAAAAAGTGCAAAAGAACAAACAATGATTTACAAAACATACATATAAAACTAAAGATCGAGTAACATGATCCCCACTAAAAACCGGGGGTGAACTCATGTGCACCGGAAGGGTAAGCAGCTCCTGCTCCACTAGTGGCACCCGTCCTGTTAGTATAGTTACAAACCCGGTATTAGGTCGTGAATGAGGAAGATCTGCTATTTATTCAATGTATAAGAAAGTGCAAAGCAAAATCTATGCGTGCAATGTATTTCCCATTTATACAACAAAATATCACTCATTGATCTTGAACATACATGATATAATATAAGTCACTATCTTCGGGTGGATTACTACAATTCCTATTACAATAAATCTTTGGGAGAAGTAGTTACTAGTATTAAAAAGATGTGGATTTTCTTTAAACAAATTAGACTTACAGTACTAGATAGTATCTATGCCAGCCCACAAAGTTATATCCTCCATGTGCAGAAGAAATAGCGATGTCTTGATGTAACAGTGCAAATACATCGTATTTGTTTGGTTTTTTTCTCTGAAAAACAAGCTTAATAAGTAAGTAAGCTATAGTGGAAATAGTATAACATGGTGTGTACTAAATGATGAAGCATAGTAAAATTATACATCCAGATATCTGATTAAAAAGTCATTTCCCATTCATGATTCTATGACGCGTTATTAACAAATCTAAACAAAATAAATATAACACATCTTAAACTATAAAATAATTGACAAATTTTATTCGTAAAGGTTATAACTAAACACTTATAGTTGACTCTTTACTTTGAGGTAGGTATTCTGTGCTAAAAGAGTAGACCTGGTAATCTTTATAAAGACAATATAATATGGTAGAACTGATATGTACCACTAGCAATAAAATTAAAAACAAAACATTCCATACCATAAGAGCAGCCCCAAAAACAAACCATACCATACCATACCACGAGAACAGTTCCAAACAACAAAACATACCATACCATGAAAACAGTTCCAAAAACAAAACATACCATACCATGAGAACAGCTCCAAAAAAAAAATATACCATACCATGAGAACAGCTCCAAAAATAAAACATACCATATCATGAGAACAGCTCCAAAAACAAAACATACCATACCATCAGAACAGCTCCAAAAATAAAACATACCATACCATGAAAATAGCTCAAAAAACAAAACATACCATACCATGAGAACAGCTCCAAAAACAAAGCATACCATACCATGAGAACAGCTCCAAAAACAAAACATACCATACCATGAGAACAACTCTAAAAACAAAACATACCATACCATGAGAATAGTTCCAAAAATAAAACATACCATACCATGAGAACTGCTCCAAAAACAAAGCTTACCATACCATGAGAACACCTCCAAAAACAAAGCTTACCATGCCATGAGAACAGCTCCAAAAACAAAACATACCATACCATGAGAACACCTCCAAAAACAAAACATACCATACCATGAGAACAGCTCCAAAAATAAAACATACCATACCATGAGAACAGCCCCAAAAACAAAACATACCATACCATTAGAACAGTTCCAAAACAAAAACATACCATACCATGAGAACAGCTCCAAAAATAAAGCTTACCATACCATGAGAACAGTTCCAAAAACAAAACATAACATACCATGAGAACAGCTCCAAAAACAAAAAATTACCATGCCATGAGAACACCTCCAAAAATAAAGGTTACCATACCATGAGAACAGTTCCAAAAACAAAGCATACCCTACCATGAGAACAGCTCAAAAAACAAAACATACCATATCATGAGATCAGCTCCAAAAATAAAGCTTATCATACCATGAGAACAGATCCAAAACCAAATCATAACATACCATGAGAACAGCTCCAAATACAAAACATACCATACCATGACAACACCTCCAAAAACAAAACATACCATAAAATGAGAACAGCTCCAAAAACAAAACATACCATAACATGAGAACAGCCCAAAAAGCAAAGCATACCATGCCATGAGAACAGCTCCAAAAACAAAACATACCATACCATGAGAACACCTCCAAAAACAAAACATACAATACCATGAGAACACCTCCAAAAACACAACATACCATACCACGAGAACAGCTCCAAAAATAAAACATACCATACCATGAGAACAGTTTCAAAAACAAAACATACCATTCAATGAGAACAGCTCCAAAAACAAAACATACCTAACCATGAGAACACCTCCAAAAACAAAACATACCATAAAATGAGAACAGCTCCAAAAACAAAACATACCATACCATGAGAACAGCCCAAAAAGCAAAGCATACCATTCCATGAGAACAGCTCCAAAAACAAAACATACCATACCATGAGAACACCTCCAAAAACAAAACATACCATACCATGAGAACACCTCCAAAAACACAACATACCATACCATGAGAACAGCTCCAAAAATAAAACATACCATACCATGAGAACAGTTTCAAAAACAAAACATACCATTCAATGAGAACAGCTCCAAACATAAAACATACCTAACCATGAGAACACCTCCAAAAACAAAATATACCATACCATGAGAACAGCTCCAAAAACAAAACATACCATACCATCAGAACAGCTCCAAAAATAAAGCTTATCATACCATGAGAACAGTTCCAAAACCAAAACATAACATACCTTGAGAACAGCTCCAAAAACAAAACATACCGTACCATGAGAATAGCTCCAAATACAAAACATACCATACCGTGAGAACAGCTCCAAATATAAAACAAAAGCATACCATGAGAACAGCTCCAAAAACAAAACATACCATACAATGACAACAGCTCCAAAAATAAAACATACCATACAATGAGAACAGCTCCAAAAAAACCATACCATACCATGAGAACAGCTCCAAAAACAAAACATACCATACCATGACAACAGCTCCAAAAACAAAACACATCATACCATGAGAACAGCTCCAAAAATCAAGCCTACCATACCATGAGAACAGTCCAAAATAACAAAACATAACATACCATGAGAACAGCTCCCAAGACAAAACACACCATACCATGAGAACAGCTCCAAAAACAAAACATACCATACCATGAGAACACCTCCAAAAACAAAACATACCATACCATGAGAATAGCTCCAAAAATAAAACATACTATTCCATGAGAACAGTTCCAAAAACAAAACATACCGTACCATGAGAACAGCTCCAAAAACAAAACATACCATACCATGAGAACAGCTCCAAAAATAAAGCTTATCATACCATGAGAACAGTTCCAAAAACAAAACATAACATACCATGAGAACAGCTCCAAAAACAAAACATACCATACCATCAGAACAGTTCCAAAAACAAAACATACCATACCATGAGAACAGCTCCAAAAACAAAGCATACCATACCATCAGAACAGCTCCAAAAACAAAACATACCAAACAATGAGAACAGCTCCAAAAACAAAGCATACCATACCATGAGAACAGCTCCAAAAACAAAACATACCATACCATGAGAACAGTTCCAAAAATAAAACATACCATACCATGAGAACTGCTCCAAAAACAAAGCTTACCATACCATGAGAACAGCTCCAAAAATAAAGCTTACCATGCCATGAGAACAGCTCCAAAAACAAAACATACCATGCCATGAGAACACCTACAAAAACAAAACATACCATACCATGAGAACAGCTCCAAAAACAAAACATACCATACCATTAGAACAGTTCCAAAAACAAAACATACCATACCATGAGAACAGCTCCAAAAGTAAAGCTTACCATACCATGAGAACAGTTCCAAAAAACAAAACATAACATACCATGAGAACAGCTCCAAAAACAAAACATACCTAACCATGAGAACACCTCCAAAAACAAAATATACCATACCATGAGAACAGTTCCAAAAACAAAGCATTCCATACCATGAGAACAGCTCCAAAAACAAAACATACCATACCATCAGAATAGCTCCAAAACTAAAGCTTATCATACCATGAGAACAGTTCCAAAAACAAAACATACCATACCATGAGAACAGCTCCAATTACAAAACATACAATACCATGAGAACACCTCCAAAAACAAAACATACCATACCATGAGAACAGCTCCAAAAACAGAACAAAAGCATACCATGAGAACAGCTCCAAAAACAAAACATACCATACCATGAGAACAGCTCCCAAGACAAAACATACCATACCATGAGAACAGCTCCAAAAACAAAACATATCATACCATGAGAACACCTCCAAAAACAAAACATACCATACCATGAGAATAGCTCCAAAAATAAAACATACTATACCATGAGAACAGTTCCAAAAACAAAACATACCATACCATGAGAACAACTCCAAAAACAAAACATACCATTCCATGAGAACAGCTCCAAAAACAAAACATGCCATACCATGAGAACAGCTCCAAAAACAAAACATACCATACCATGAGAACAGCTCCAAAAATAAAGCTTACCATACCATGAGAACAGTTCCAAAAACAAAACATAACATACCATGAGAACAGCTCCAAAAACAAAACATACCATACCATGAGAACAGTTCCAAAAACAAAACATACCATACCATGAGAACAGCTCCAAAAACAAAACATACCATACCATGAGAACAGCTCCAAAAACAAAACATACCAAACAATGAGAACAGCTCCAAAAACAAAGCATACCATACCATGAGAACAGCTCCAAAAACAAAACATACCATACCATGAGAACAACTCAAAAAAACAAAACATACCATACCATGAGAACAGTTCCAAAAATAAAACATACCATACCATGAGAACTGCTCCAAAAACATAGCTTACCATACCATGAGAATAGCTCCAAAAATAAAGCTTACCATGCCATGAGAACAGCTCCAAAAACAAAACATACCATGCCATGAGAACACCTACAAAAACAAAACATACCATACCATGAGAACAGCTCCAAAAACAAAACATACCATACCATTAGAACAGTTTAAAAAACAAAACATACCATACCATGAGAACAGCTCCAAAAATAAAGCTTACAATACCATGAGAACAGTTCCAAAAAACAAAACATAACATACCATGAGAACAGCTCCAAAAACAAAACATACCTAACCATGAGAACACCTCCAAAAACAAAATATACCATACCATGAGAACAGTTCCGAAAACAAAGCATTCCATACCATGAGAACAGTTCCAAAAACACAACATACCATACCATCAGAATAGCTCCAAAACTAAAGCTTATCATACCATGAGAACAGTTCCAAAACCAAAACATAACATACCTTGAGAACAGCTCCAAAATCAAAACATACCATACCATGAGAACAGCTCCAAATACAAAACATACCATACCATGAGAACAGCTCCAAAAACAAAACATACCATACCATGAGAACAGCTCCAAAAACAAAACATACCATACCATGAGAACAGCTCCAAAAACAAAACATACCATACCATGAGAACAGCTCCAAAAACAAAACATACCATACCATGAGAACAGCCCCAAAAATAAAGCTTACCATACCATGAGAACAGTTCCAAAAAACAAAACATAACATACCATGATAACAGCTCCCAAGACAAAACATACCATACCAAGAGAACAGCTCCAAAAACAAAACATGCCATACCATGAGAACAGCTCCAAATATAAAACATACCATACCATGAGAACAGTTTCAAAAACAAAACATACCATACCATGAGAAAAACTCCAAAAACAAAACATACCATTTCATGAGAACAGCTCCAAAAACAAAACATAACATACCATGAGAACAGCTCCAAAAACAAAACATACCATACCATGAGAACAGCTCCAAAAACAAAACATACCATACCATGAGAAAAACTCCAAAAACAAAACATACCATTTCATGAGAACAGCTCCAAAAACAAAACATAACATACCATGAGAACAGCTCCAAAAACAAAACATACCATACCATGAGAACAGTTCCAAAAACAAAACATACCATACCATGAGAACACCACCAAAAACAAAACATGCCATACCATGAGAACAGCTCGAAATATAAAACATACCATACCATGAGAACAGTTTCAAAAACAAAACATACCATACCATGAGAAAAACTCCAAAAACAAAACATACCATTTCATGAGAACAGCTCCAAAAACAAAACATAACATACCATGAGAACAGCTCCAAAAACAAAACATACCATACCATGAGATCAGCTCCAAAAACAAAACATACCATACAATGAGAACACCTCCAAAAACAAAACATACCATACCATGAGAACAGCTCCAAAAACAAAACATACCATACCATGAGAACACCTCCAAAAACAAACATACCATACCATGAGAACACCTCCAAAAACAAAACATACCATACCATGAGAACAGCTCCAAAAATAAAACATACCATACCATGAGAACACCTCCAAAAACAAAACATACCATACCATGAGAACAGCTCCAAATACAAAACATACCATACCATGAGAACAGCTCCAAAAATAAAACATACCATACCATGATAACAGTTTCAAAAACAAAACATACCATACCATGAGAACAGCTCCAAAAATAAAACATACCATACCATGAGACCAGCTCCAAAACCAAAACATACCATACCATGAGAACAGCTCAAAAAGCAAAGCATACCATGCCATGAGAACAGCTCCAATAACAAAACATACCATACCATGAGAACACCTCCAAAAACAAAACATACCATACCATGATAACAGTTTCAAAAACAAAACATACCATACCATGAGAACAGCTCCAAAATCAAAACAGACCATACCATGAGAACAGCTCCAAAAACAAAACATACCATACAATAAGAACAGCTCCAAAAACAAAACATACTTAACCATGAGAACACCTCCAAAAACAAAACATACCATATCATGAGAACAGTTCCAAAAACAAAACATACCATACCATGAGAACAGCTCCAAAAACAAAACATACCATACCATGAAAACAGCTCCAAAAACAAAACACATCATACCATGAGAACAGCTCCAAAAATCAAGCCTACCATACCATGAGAACAGTTCCAAAAACAAAACATACCATACCATGAGAACAACTCCAAAAACAAAACATACCATTCCATGAGAACAGCTCCAAAAACAAAACATACCATACCATGAGAACAGCTCCAAAAACAAAACATACCATACCATGAGAACAGCTCCAAAAATAAAGCTTACCATACCATGAGAACAGTTCCAAAAACAAAACATAACATACCATGAGAACAGCTCCAAAAACAAAATATACCATACCTTGAGAACAGCTCCAAAAACAAAACATACCATACCATGAGAACACCTACAAAAACAAAACATACCATACCATTAGAACAGTTCCAAAAACAAAACATACCATACCATGAGAACAGCTCCAAAAATAAAGCTTACCATACCATGAGAACAGTTCCAAAAAACAAAGCATAACATACCTTGAGAACAGCTCCAAAAACAAAACATACCTAACCATGAGAACACCTCCAAAAACAAAATATACCATACCATGAGAACAGTTCCAAAAACAAAGCATTCCATACCATGAGAACAGCTCCAAAAACAAAACATACCATACCATCAGAATAGCTCCAAAACTAAAGCTTATCATACCATGAGAACAGTTCCAAAACCAAAACATAACATACCTTGAGAACAGCTCCAAAAACAAAACATACCATACCATGAGAACAGCTCCAAAAACAGAACAAAAGCATACCATGAGAACAGCTCCAAAAACAAAACATACCATACCATGAGAACAGTTCCAAAAAACAAAACATAACACACCATGAGAACAGCTCCCAAAACAAAACATACCATACCAAGAGAACAGCTCCAAAAACAAAACATACCATACCATGAGAACACCTCCAAAAACAAAACATACCATATCATGAGAACAGCTCCAAATATAAAACATACTATACCATGAGAACAGTTCCAAAAACAAAACATACCATACCATAAGAACAACTCCAAAAACAAAACATACCATTTCATGAGAACAGCTCCAAAAACAAAACATAACATACCATGAGAACAGCTCCAAAAACAAAACATAACATACCATGAGAACAGCTCCAAAAACAAAACATACCATACCATGAGAACACCTCCAAAAACAAAACATACCATTCCATGAGAACAGCTCTAAAAACAAAACATACCATACCATGAGAACAGCTCCAAAAATAAAACATACCATACCATGAGAACACCTCCAAAAACAAAACATACCATACCATGAGAACAGCTCCAAAAACAAAACATACCATACCATGAGAACAGCTCCAAAAATAAAACATACCATACCATGATAACAGTTTCAAAAACAAAACATACCATTCCATGAGAACAGCTCCAAAAACAAAACATACCATACCATGAGAACTGCTCCAAAACCAAACATACCATACCAATGGAACAGCTCCTAAACAAAACATACCATACCATGAGAACAGCTCAAAAAGCAAAGCATACCATACCATGAAAACCGCTCCAATAACAAAACATACCATACCATGAGAACACCTCCAAAAACAAAACATACCATACCATGATAACAGTTTCAAAAACAAAACATACCATACCATGAGAACAGCTCCAAAATCAAAACATACCATACCATGAGAACAGCTCCAAAAACAAAACATACCATACAATGAGAACAGCTCCAAAAACAAAACATACTTAACCATGAGAACACCTCCAAAAACAAAACATACCATACCATGAGAACAGCTCCAAAAACGAAACATACCATACCATGAGAACAGCTCCAAAAACAAAGCCTACCATACCATGAGAACAGTCCCAAAAAACAAAACATAACATACCATGAGAACAACTCCAAAAACAAAACATACCATACCATCAGAATAGCTCTAAAAACAAAACATACCATACCATGAGAACAGCTCCAAAAACAAAACATAACATACCATGAGAACACCTCCAAAAACAAAACATACCATACCATGAGAATAGCTCCAAAAATAAAATATACTATACCATGAGAACAGTTCCAAAAACAAAACATACCATACCATGAGAACAACTCCAAAAACAAAACATACCATTCCATGAGAACAGCTCCAAAAACAAAACATACCATACCATGAGAACAACTCCAAAAACAAAACATACCATACCATGAGAACAGCTCCAAAAATAAAGCTTACCATACCATGAGAACAGTTCCAAAAACAAAACATAACATACAATGAGAACAGCTCCAAAAACAAAACATACCATACCATGAGAACAGCTCCAAAAACAAAACATACCATACCATGAGAACAGCTCCAGAAACAAAACATACCATACCATGAGAACAGCTCCAAAAACAAAACATACCATGCAATGAGAACAGCTCCAAAAACAAAGTATACCATACCATGAGAACAGCTCCAAAAACAAAACATATCATACCATGAGAACAACTCACAAAACAAAACATACCATACCATGAGAACAGTTCCAAAAATAAAACATACCATACCATGAAAACTGCTCCAAAAACAAAGCTTACCATACCATGAGAACAGCTCCAAAAATAAAGCTTACCATGCCATGAGAACAGCTCCAAAAACAAAACATACCATACCATGAGAACACCTACAAAAACAAAACATACCATACCATGAGAACAGCTCCAAAAACAAAACATACCATACCATTAGAACAGTTCCAAAAACAAAACATACCATACCATGAGAACAGCTCCAAAAATAAAGCTTACCATACCATGAGAACAGTTCCAAAAAACAAAACATAACATACCATGAGAACAGCTCCAAAAACAAAACATACCTAACCATGAGAACACCTCCAAAAACAAAATATACCATACCATGAGAACAGTTCCAAAAACAAAGCATTCCATACCATGAGAACAGCTCCAAAAACAAAACATACCATACCATCAGAATAGCTCCAAAACTAAAGCTTATCATACCATGAGAACAGTTCCAAAACCAAAACATAACATACCTTGAGAACAGCTCCAAAAACAAAACATACCATACCATGAGAACAGCTCCAAATACAAAACATACCATACCATGAGAACACCTCCAAAAACAAAACATACCATACCATGAGTACAGCTCCAAAAACAGAACAAAAGCATACCATGAGAACAGCTCCAAAAACAAAACATACCATACCATGAGAACAGCTCCAAAAATAAAACATACCATACCATGAGAACACCTCCAAAAACAAAACATACCATACCATGAGAACAGCTCCAAAAACAAAACATACCATACCATGAGAACAGCTCCAAAAATAAAACATACCATACCATGATAACAGCTCCAAAAACAAAACATACCATACCATGAGACCAGCTCCAAAAACAAAACATACCATACCATGAGAACAGCTCCAAAACAAAGCATACCATACCATGAGAACAGCTCAAAAAGCAAAGCATACCATGCCATGAGAACAGCTCCAATAACAAAACATACCATACCATGAGAACACCTCCAAAAACAAAACATACCATACCATGATAACAGTTTCAAAAACAAAACATACCATACCATGAGAACAGCTCCAAAATCAAAACATACCATACCACGAGAACAGCTCCAAAAACAAAACATACCATACAATGAGAACAGCTCCAAAAACAAAAAATATACTTAAACATGAGAACACCTCCAAAAACAAAACATACCATACCATGAAAACAGTTCCAAAAACAAAGCATACCATACCATGAGAACAGCTCCAAAAACAAAACATACCATACCATGAGAACAGCTCCAAGATAAAAACATACCGTACCATGAGAACAGTTCCAAAAAAAAAACATACCATACAATGGGAACAGATCCAAAAAGAAAACATACCATACAATGAAAACAGCTCTAAAAACAAAACTTACCAAACCATGAGAACAGCTCCAAAAACAAAACATACCATACCATGAGAACAGCTCCAAAAACAAAACATACCGTACCATGAGAACAGTTCCAAAAAAAAAACATGATAGGAACCACAAGCTCAGGAATATCGTATATACTGAGACATATGAAAGTGCTGCTGGAATGTTGCTATACATAAATGGAAAGTTCATAAGATTTGTTGTTTTTATGTCCGGCAATGAAGCAGACCTAGCTTTATATGTTTCCCCATAAGAGCCTATAAACTGATCGCCATGTACAAGGGACATTCATTTGTTAAAACGACAAAAAGAAATTAATTTCATATGCTTCAAAATGAAATGTTATTCCCATAATTCGTTCGAAGAGAAGTAATTTAAAAAAAATTCTTAGTATATGTAGAATTTTTGTATGTATTTTAGTATGATACACCACAAACCCTCTCCTTTGCACATGTTGAATCTGTATATCTCTGTATAATGATTTTCATGTAAAATACATCTGAAGTTGCATTGCTGTTTTGTACGAAAAAAAGCAATTAGTGTTTCCAAATTGCTGCAGATGGTACATGTTCGTCATCACCCACGGAGCTGTGGTTCACGACATTCCCGGGGTCTACAGTCTAAGTTTGAGACAGAATATTACAGTGATTAATGGCATTTTTATTCATCACTTGTTCCTACGAAAATTATTCGAAAAATATTAATTTGCCCCTGTGAAGTATATTTTATAATTTGGACCAATGTTCACATTTTTACATCCAAGGTTTGAACTGTTTTATAGTACAACAATTAATCTCAACAAACAAGGAAACTTTAAAATAATTAAGTTTGCGTTGCTTATTCTTGAGTTTTTGTTCTTATTTTTCATATGGGAATTAAATTTCTGACCGCATTCATTTGGTCCAATTTACCATGGAACCTTCATTGGCAGAAATTGTAATCACCATATAACCATGATGGCGTAGCAAATATTATAGCATTTTTATTGCTGGTACTAACATTCCCTTGTTTCAGTATTATTACGGCACCAACTACATTTGTCATATACTCAACTGGTTGAGAAGTTAAGAAGTCAAATGTGAAAACGATGGACGCCAAGCTTTGGAAAACGCTCACTGAGACTTTGACCAGGTGATACAAAAAAAACGAAAATAATATACTATTCATTAATTTTTATTAACAAATTCAAATGAGATCTGATTATATATTTAATTATTGCAATGGAATCTGAGAAATGGTTTTATTTCAGCATCAGAATCGAAATTAAAGGAGTCCATGTACATGAGAGGTAAATCATTTGTGATCTTTATCACACCTGAACAATCTCTGTATGATGATTTGGCTACACCGGATACGAGACACGATGACCTGCACGGATTACCGTAAGAATCCTGTATTGTAACATATGCCTTAGATTCACTGGAAACTTGGGGTTTCTCAAATGCGATATAAGCCATTGTTTCTGAAGACAGCGTTCGCTTATCAATGATGACATTGTCAGTGTGTCGTCCATGGTAAGTAAAACCATCTGTTTGAAGTGTGATATTAAAAGTAGGGCTTTCTACATGATGTTTTCTGATAGAATTATAATTGTCTATAGATGTATTTTCATCATATGATAATGCTTTACGTAAGTGAATTTGGTGTTTATTTATTATTATGATCGGTGTAGTAGCCCAGTTTCTATAATGGTTTGGTACAAAACTCCACCTTCTTTCATTTCCGTTATTCTGTAAAATCAAATTAATATCGAAGCCAACTTTCATAATTTCCAGTGATCGTCGCTTACGAGGACGTGTTCTTGAATCAATTATTCTTGCTCTAAATCTCCTAGCTATAACTGGAGCCAATGCTGTTCGGAATAAAGTTGTAGTGTCTGGGGCAAAAGACAAACCTGCGGAAGAACCCCTGACTCTTGGTGCCCTTGAGATCAACTCTTTTCCACCTTTTGCTCGGTACCAATACCGTACTTTCTTAAAGCCACCATAGTATATGAATTGACTTCTTGACCTTGAAAACATCTATTTTTATAGCAGTACAGAAAGGCGTTATAACTTCGACCACATCTATTGGCACACGTTGGAGCAGGGGCATATTGATAAATATATCTTGTAAACGAATTACTATACCCTTCAATGTTAGTTTTTTCCGGTGTCAATTTGTCCATTACTCTATTTGGCTGGTGAAATGGGTCTGTCGTTGGAGGATAGTCTTTTTCTGAATTAATGCCTAATCTCTTTTGTCTTTCCCTAAATTTCTCCCATAAATAATCTATATAACAGTGATGTAACCAGAAAACAGGATCTTGTGGACTAGTTTCTAGACCACCCATATGACCATCACGGCCTCCAACCCATCGATGAACACCATCGTGGTGATCTTCTAAATTGTCATTTTCATTTGCTGCTGTTGGATTCAAAATTTCTCTGTGATACCTCTTCTTGAAAACATTTAACAGTTTAGTTGGGTCAATTAAAGAACTATCAGGGCCAGGTATGTCACGTCTAAGGTATGTACGTTCAGCTGGAGTTCGCCAAAGTGCAAATGGTCCTGTATATACAATTCCTCGTCCATTCCCAATAAATATTTCACTAAATAGTATACTGTTTTCCGGTTTCTTCATATTAAAATCAAGTGTTGAATCCCAGTACGGTATGGTTACAGAGGATTTCTTTGTTCTCAATGCTTCCTCAAACCTGAAATATTCAATAACATGATAACTGCAATTGGTATAGCAATTTCATTGCAAATTAGGGGGCTATATAAGATGTAAAGATGTAAAGTTGTATTTTCGATTTACGTACACGGAAATGTCCATTCGATATAACTGCTTACCCTTCCGGGGCACCTGCGGTCACCCCCTTTCAGGTCAGTGAGTAAATCTGAGTACCCCAGAATCGAGTCAGTGGGTAATTCCGAGTACTACGGTTTCAGGCCAGTGAGTAATTGAGAAATCCGGTTTCAGGTCGGTGCGTACTTCGATATTTCATGTCAGTGGGTAAATCTGAGTACTCCGTTTTCAGATCACTGGATAAAATCTGAGTACTCCGGTTTTATGCTGGCGAGTGGCTCTGAGTGTTCCACAAACAAAATTGAAATATTATTGAAAGTGGCCCTGTACATATATAACCCAACCCTCAAACAGGCAAAGCAAAACAAATGTTTAAACAGATAAATACGCATATACTGACACCTGTCTTACTTCATGATAGTCAAATATAAACCTTATTACAAGATACACTTTACAGAGTTAATGAAGTAACACAAAATAATGGCTGAATACCGTCATAATCGGAAACCTGCTAGAAAACCTGTGTATAAACCGGAACACGCTGTGTTCATTGAGAAAACATGAGACATACTTCTTTAATTCATTTACTAAGTAAAATTCCTAATTAATTTACTGAGACATATAACTTGTAAAAACAGGGAAGATATACTTACACAGGTGCAAATAATGTTTGAACATTTTTTGCTTAATCATCTCTTTTAATGTTTTTGTTCACGACTTGGTTATATCAAATATTTCAGTGATCTAAATTGTTTGTGGAAACAAAGGTCAATCTCCTCTATGCATACTTGTAAGATATAGCCAATGCTAAAACAATTTCCACAATTTTTAAAAACAAGTAACTTGTATTTTGCATTTTTTTGTCCCAAAATATCAATCAAATATCAAAATGCTTTTCCGTTAGCGATCCAATTGTTCCTCTCTCATCGGTATTCTAATAGGTATAAGACGCATTTGTGTAGTTAGATTAGAAGCGTTTGAAGATACCAAAGGGACAATCAGAATCCGTATATCGAAGAACAGACAACACAATGGCCAAAAGAAAAAGTGCAAAAGAACAAACAATGATTTACAAAACATACATATAAAACTAAAGATCGAGTAACATGATCCCCACTAAAAACCGGGGGTGAACTCAGGTGCACCGGAAGGGTAAGCAGCTCCTGCTCCACTAGTGGCACCCGTCCTGTTAATATAGTTACAAACCCGGTATTAAGTCGTGAATGAGGAAGATCTGCTATTTATTCAATGTATAAGAAAGTGCCAAGCAAAATATATGCGTGCAATGTATTTCCCATTTATACAACAAAATATCACTCATTGATCTTGAACATACATGATTTAATATAAGTCACTATCTTCGGGTAGATTACTACAATTCCTATTACAATAAATCTTTGGGAGAAGTAGTTACTAGTATTAAAAAGATGTGGATTTTCTTTAAACAAATTAGACTTACAGTACTAGATAGTATCTATGCCAGCCCACAAAGTTATATCCTCCATGTGCAGAAGAAATAGCGATGTCTTGATGTAACAGTGCAAATACATCGTATTTGTTTGGTTTTTTTCTCTGAAAAACAAGCTTAATAAGTAAGTAAGCTATAGTGGAAATAGTATAACATGGTGTGTACTAAATGATGAAGCATAGTAAAATTATACATCCAGATATCTGATTAAAAAGTCATTTCCCATTCATGATTCTATGACGCGTTATTAACAAATCTAAGCAAAATAAATATAACACATCTTAAACTATAAAATAATTGACAAATTTTATTCGTAAAGGTTATAACTAAACACTTATAGTTGACTCTTTACTTTGAGGTAGGTATTCTGTGCTAAAAGAGTAGACCTGGTAATCTTTATAAAGACAATATAATATGGTAGAACTGATATGTACCACTAGCAATAAAATTAAAAACAAAACATTCCATACCATAAGAACAGCCCCAAAAACAAACCATACCATACCATACCACGAGAACAGTTCCAAACAACAAAACATACCATACCATGAAAACAGTTCCAAAAACAAAACATACCATACCATGAGAACAGCTCCAAAAAAAAAATATACCATACCATGAGAACAGCTCCAAAAATAAAACATACCATATCATGAGAACAGCTCCAAAAACAAAACATACCATACCATCAGAACAGCTCCAAAACTAAAACATACCATACCATGAAAATAGCTCAAAAAACAAAACATACCATACCATGAGAACAGCTCCAAAAACAAAACATACCATACCATGAGAACAGCTCCAAAAACAAAACATACCATACCATGAGAACAACTCCAAAAACAAAACATACCATACCATGAGAATAGTTCCAAAAATAAAACATACCATACCATGAGAACTGCTCCAAAAACAAAGCTTACCATACCATGAGAACACCTCCAAAAACAAAGCTTACCATGCCATGAGAACAGCTCCAAAAACAAAACATACCATACCATGAGAACAGCTCCAAAAATAAAGCTTACCATATCATGAGAACAGTTCCAAAAACAAAACATAACATACCATGAGAACAGCTCCAAAAACAAAACATACCATGCCATGAGAACAGCTCCAAAAATAAAGGTTACCATACCATGAGAACAGTTGCAAAAACAAAGCATATATTCCATAAGAACAGCTCAAAAAACAAAACATACCATATCATGAGATCAGCTCCAAAAATAAAGCTTATCATACCATGAGAACAGATCCAAAACCAAATCATAACATACCATGAGAACAGCTCCAAATACAAAACATACCATACCATGACAACACCTCCAAAAACAAAACATACCATAAAATGAGAACAGCTCCAAAAACAAAACATACCATACCATGAGAACAGCCCAAAAAGCAAAGCATCCCATGCCATGAGAACAGCTCCAAAAACAAAACATACCATACCATGAGAACACCTCCAAAAACAAAACATACAATACCATGAGAACACCTCCAAAAACACAACATACCATACCATGAGAACAGCTCCAAAAATAAAACATACCATACCATGAGAACAGTTTCAAAAGCAAAACATACCATTCAATGAGAACAGCTCCAAAAACAAAACATACCATACCATGAGAACACCTCCAAAAACAAAACATACAATACCAAGAGAACACCTCCAAAAACAAAACATACCATACCATGAGAATAGCTCCAAAAATAAAACATACTATTCCATGAGAACAGTTCCAAAAACAAAACATACCATACCATGAGAACAGCTCCAAAAACAAAACATACCATACCATGAGAACAGCTCCAAAAATAAAGCTTACCATACCATGAGAACAGTTCCAAAAGCAAAACATAACATACCATGAGAACAGCTCCAAAAACAAAACATACCATACCATGAGAACAGTTCCAAAAACAAAACATAACATACCATGAGAACAGCTCCAAAAACAAAACATACCATACCATGAGAACAGCTCCAAAAACAAAACATACCAAACAATGAGAACAGCTCCAAAAACAAAGCATACCATACCATGAGAACAGCTCCAAAAACAAAACATACCATACCATGAGAACAGCTCCAAAAGTAAAGCTTACCATACCATGAGAACAGTTCCAAAAAACAAAACATAACATACCATGAGAACAGCTCCAAAAACAAAACATACCTAACCATGAGAACACCTCCAAAAACAAAATATACCATACCATGAGAACAGTTCCAAAAACAAAGCATTCCATACCATGAGAACAGCTCCAAAAACAAAACATACCATACCATCAGAACAGCTCCAAAACTAAAGCTTATCATACCATGAGAACAGTTCCAAAAAACAAAACATAACATACCATGAGAACAGCTCCAAAAACAAAACATACCTAACCATGAGAACACCTCCAAAAACAAAATATACCATACCATGAGAACAGTTCCAAAAACAAAGCATTCCATACCATGAGAACAGCTCCAAAAACAAAACATACCATACCATCAAAATAGCTCCAAAACTAAAGCTTATCATACCATGAGAACAGTTCCAAAACCAAAACATAACATACCTTGAGAACAGCTCCAAAAACAAAACATACCATACCATAAGAACAGCTCCAAATACAAAACATACCATACCATGAGAACACCTCCAAAAACAAAACATACCATACCATGAGAACAGTTCCAAAAACAAAACATAACATACCATGAGAACAGCTCCAAAAACAAAACATACCATACCATGAGAACAGTTCCAAAAACAAAACATACCATACCATGAGAACAGCTCCAAAAACAAAACATACCATACCATGAGAACAGCTCCAAAAACAAAACATACCAAACAATGAGAACAGCTCCAAAAACAAAGCATACCATACCATGAGAACAGCTCCAAAAACAAAACATACCATACCATGAGAACAACTCAAAAAAACAAAACATACCATACCATGAGAACAGTTCCAAAAATAAAACATACCATACCATGAGAACTGCTCCAAAAACATAGCTTACCATACCATGAGAATAGCTCCAAAAATAAAGCTTACCATGCCATGAGAACAGCTCCAAAAACAAAACATTCCATGCCATGAGAACACCTACAAAAACAAAGCATACCATACCATGAGAACAGCTCCAAAAACAAACATACCTTACCATTAGAACAGTTTAAAAAACAAAACATACCATACCATGAGAACAGCTCCAAAAATAAAGCTTACCATACCATGAGAACAGTTCCAAAAAACAAAACATAACATACCATGAGAACAGCTCCAAAAACAAAACATACCTTACCATGAGAACACCTCCAAAAACAAAATATACCATACCATGAGAACAGTTCCGAAAACAAAGCATTCCATACCATGAGAACAGCTCCAAAAACACAACATACCATACCATCAGAATAGCTCCAAAACTAAAGCTTATCATACCATGAGAACAGTTCCAAAACCAAAACATAACATTCCTTCAGAACAGCTCCAAAAACAAAACATACCATACCATGAGAACAGCTCCAAATACAAAACATACCATACCATGAGAACACCTCCAAAAACAAAACATACCATACCATGAGAACAGCTCCAAAAACAGAACAAAAGCATACCATGAGAACAGCTCCAAAAACAAAACATACCATACCATGAGAACAGCTCGAAAAGCAAAACATACCATACCATGAGAACAGCTCCAAAAACAAAACATACCATGCCATGAGAACAGCTCCAAAAACAAAACATACCATACCATGAGAACAGCTCCAAAAATAAAGCTTACCATACCATGAGAACAGTTCCAAAAAACAAAACATAACATACCATGATAACAGCTCCCAAGACAAAACATACCATACCAAGAGAACAGCTCCAAAAACAAAACATACCATACCATGAGAACACCACCAAATACAAAACATGCCATACCATGAGAACAGCTCCAAATATAAAACATACCATACCATGAAACAGTTCCAAAAACAAAACATACCATACCATGAGAAAAACTCCAAAAACAAAACATACTATTTCATGAGAACAGCTCCAAAAACAAAACATAACATACCATGAGAACAGCTCCAAATATAAAACAAAAGCATACCATGAGAACAGCTCCAAAAACAAAACATACCATACCATGACAACAGCTCCAAAAATAAAACATACCATACCATGAGAACAGCTCCAAAAACAAAACATACCATATCATGAGAACAGCTCCAAAAACAAAACATACCATACCATGAGAACAGCTCCAAAAACAAAACATACCATACCATGAGAACAGCTCCAAAAATCAAGCCTACCATACCATGAGAACAGTCCAAAAAAACAAAACATAACATACCATGAGAACAGCTCCCAAAACAAAACAAACCATACCATGAGAACAGCTCCAAAAACAAAACATACCATACCATGAGAACACCTCCAAAAACAAAACATACCATACCATGAGAATAGCTCCAAAAATAAAACATACTATTCCATGAGAACAGTTCCAAAAGCAAAACATACCATACCATGAGAACAGCTCCAAAAACAAAACATACCAAACAATGAGAACAGCTCCAAAAACAAAGCATACCATACCATGAGAACAGCTCCAAAAACAAAACATACCATACCATGAAAACAACTCAAAAAAACAAAACATACCATACCATGAGAACAGTTCCAAAAATAAAACATACCATACCATGAGAACTGCTCCAAAAACAAAGCTTACCATACCATGAGAACAGCTCCAAAAATAAAGCTTACCATGCCATGAGAACAGCTCCAAAAACAAAACATACCATGCCATGAGAACACCTACAAAAACAAAACATACCATACCATGAGAACAGCTCCAAAAACAAAACATACCATACCATGAGAACAGCTCCAAAAACAGAACAAAAGCATACCATGAGAACAGCTCCAAAAACAAAACATACCATACCATGAGAACAGCTCGAAAAGCAAAACATACCATACCATGAGAACAGCTCCAAAAACAAAACATACCATGCCATGAGAACAGCTCCAAAAACAAAACATACCATACCATGAGAACAGCTCCAAAAATAAAGCTTACCATACCATGATAACAGTTCCAAAAAACAAAACATAACATACCATGATAACAGCTCCCAAGACAAAACATACCATACCAAGAGAACACCTCCAAAAACAAAACATACCATACCATGAGAATAGCTCCAAAAATAAAACATACTATTCCATGAGAACAGTTCCAAAAACAAAACATACCATACCATGAGAACAGCTCCAAAAACAAAACATACCATACCATGAGAACAGCTCCAAAAATAAAGCTTACCATACCATGAGAACAGTTCCAAAAACAAAACATAACATACCATGAGAACAGCTCCAAAAACAAAACATACCATACCATGAGAACAGTTCCAAAAACAAAACATACCATACCATGAGAACAGCTCCAAAAACAAAACATACCATACCATGAGAACAGCTCCAAAAACAAAACATACCAAACAATGAGAACAACTCAAAAAAACAAAACATACCATACCATGAGAACAGTTCCAAAAATAAAACATACCATACCATGAGAACTGCTCCAAAAACAAAGCTTACCATACCATGAGAACAGCTCCAAAAATAAAGCTTACCATGCCATGAGAACAGCTCCAAAAACAAAACATACCATGCCATGAGAACACCTACAAAAACAAAACATACCATACCATGAGAACAGCTCCAAAAACAAAACATACCATACCATTAGAACAGTTCCAAAAACAAAACATACCATACCATGAGAACAGCTCCAAAAGTAAAGCTTACCATACCATGAGAACAGTTCCAAAAAACAAAACATAACATACCATGAGAACAGCTCAAAAAAAAACCATACCTAACCATGAGAACACCTCCAAAAACAAAATATACCATACCATGAGAACAGTTCCAAAAACAAAACATACCATACGATCAGAATAGCTCCAAAACTAAAGCTTATCATACCATGAGAACAGTTCCAAAACCAAAACATAACATACCTTGAGAACAGTTCCAAAAACAAAACATACCATACCATGAGAACATCTCCAAATACAAAACATACCATACCATGAGAACACCTCCAAAAACAGAACAAAAGCATACCATGAGAACAGCTCCAAAAACAAAACATACCATACCATGAGAACAGCTCCCAAGACAAAACATACCATTCCATGAGAACAGCTCCAAAAACAAAACATATCATACCATGAGAACACCTCCAAAAACAAAACATACCATACCATGAGAACACCTCCAAAAACAAAACATACCATACCATGAGAACAGTCCAAAAAAACAAAACATAACATACCATGAGAACAGCTCCCAAGACAAAACAAACCATACCATGAGAACAGCTCCAAAAACAAAACATACCATACCATGAGAACACCTCCAAAAACCAAACATACCATACCATGAGAATAGCTCCAAAAATAAAACATACTATTCCATGAGAACAGTTCCAAAAACAAAACATACCATACCATGAGAACAGCTCCAAAAACAAAACATACCATACCATGAGAACACCTCCAAAAACAAAACATACCATACCATGAGAACACCTCCAAAAACAAAACATACCATACCATGAGAACACCTCCAAAAACAAAACATACCATACCATGAGAATAGCTCCAAAAATAAAACATACTATTCCATGAGAACAGTTCCAAAAACAAAACATACCATACCATGAGAACACCTCCAAAAACAAAACATACCATACCATGAGAATAGCTCCAAAAATAAAACATACTATTCCATGAGAACAGTTCCAAAAACAAAACATACCATACCATGAGAACAGCTCCAAAAACAAAACATACCATACCATGAGAACAGCTCCAAAAATAAAGCTTACCATACCATGAGAACAGTTCCAAAAACAAAACATAACATACCATGAGAACAGCTCCAAAAACAAAACATACCATACCATGAGAACAGTTCCAAAAACAAAACATACCATACCATGAGAACAGCTCCAAAAACAAAACATACCATACCATGAGAACAGCTCCAAAAACAAAACATACCAAACAATGAGAACAACTCAAAAAAACAAAACATACCATACCATGAGAACAGTTCCAAAAATAAAACATACCATACCATGAGAACTGCTCCAAAAACAAAGCTTACCATACCATGAGAACAGCTCCAAAAATAAAGCTTACCATGCCATGAGAACAGCTCCAAAAACAAAACATACCATGCCATGAGAACACCTACAAAAACAAAACATACCATACCATGAGAACAGCTCCAAAAACAAAACATACCATACCATTAGAACAGTTCCAAAAACAAAACATACCATACCATGAGAACAGCTCCAAAAGTAAAGCTTACCATACCATGAGAACAGTTCCAAAAAACAAAACATAACATACCATGAGAACAGCTCCAAAAAAAACCATACCTAACCATGAGAACACCTCCAAAAACAAAATATACCATAACATGAGAACAGTTCCAAAAACAAAGCATACCATACGATCAGAATAGCTCCAAAACTAAAGCTTATCATACCATGAGAACAGTTCCAAAACCAAAACATAACATACCTTGAGAACAGTTCCAAAAACAAAACATACCATACCATGAGAACAGCTCCCAAGACAAAACATACCATACCATGAGAACAGCTCCAAAAACAAAACATATCATACCATGAGAACACCTCCAAAAACAAAACATACCATACCATGAGAACAGCTCCCAAGACAAAACATAACATACCATGAGAACAGCTCCCAAGACAAAACAAACCATACCATGAGAACAGCTCCAAAAACAAAACATACCATACCATGAGAACACCTCCAAAAACAAAACATACCATACCATGAGAATAGCTCCAAAAATAAAACATACTATTCCATGAGAACAGTTCCAAAAACAAAACATACCATACCATGAGAACAGCTCCAAAAACAAAACATACCATACCATGAGAACAGCTCCAAAAATAAAGCTTACCATACCATGAGAACAGTTCCAAAAACAAAACATAACATACCATGAGAACAGCTCCAAAAACAAAACATACCATACCATGAGAACAGTTCCAAAAACAAAACATACCATACCATGAGAACAGCTCCAAAAACAAAACATACCATACCATGAGAACAGCTCCAAAAACAAAACATACCAAACAAAGAGAACAGCTCCAAAAACAAAGCATACCATACCATGAGAACAGCTCCAAAAACAAAACATACCATACCATGAGAACAACTCAAAAAAACAAAACATACCATACCATGAGAACAGTTCCAAAAATAAAACATACCATACCATGAGAACTGCTCCAAAAACAAAGCTTACCATACCATGAGAACAGCTCCAAAAATAAAGCTTACCATGCCATGAGAACAGCTCCAAAAACAAAACATACCATGCCATGAGAACACCTACAAAAACAAAACATACTATACCATGAGAACAGCTCCAAAAACAAAACATACCATACCATTAGAACAGTTCCAAAAACAAAACATACCATACCATGAGAACAGCTCCAAAAGTAAAGCTTACCATACCATGAGAACAGTTCCAAAAAACAAAACATAACATACCATGAGAACAGCTCCAAAAATAAAACATACCTAACCATGAGAACACCTCCAAAAACAAAATATACCATACCATGAGAACAGTTCCAAAAACAAAACATACCATACGATCAGAATAGCTCCAAAACTAAAGCTTATCATACCATGAGAACAGTTCCAAAACCAAAACATAACATGCCTTGAGAACAGCTCCCAAGACAAAACATACCATACCATGAGAACAGCTCCAAAAACAAAACATATCATACCATGAGAACACCTCCAAAAACCAAACATACCATACCATGAGAACAGCTCCCAAGACAAAACATAACATACCATGAGAACAGCTCCCAAGACAAAACAAACCATACCATGAGAACAGCTCCAAAAACAAAACATACCATACCATGAGAACACCTCCAAAAACAAAACATACCATACCATGAGAATAGCTCCAAAAATAAAACATACTATTCCATGAGAACAGTTCCAAAAACAAAACATACCATACCATGAGAACAGCTCCAAAAACAAAACATACCATACCATGAGAACAGCTCCAAAAATAAAGCTTACCATACCATGAGAACAGTTCCAAAAACAAAACATACCATACCATGAGAACAGTTCCAAAAACAAAACATACCATACCATGAGAACAGCTCCAAAAACAAAACATACCATACCATGAGAACAGCTCCAAAAACAAAACATACCAAACAAAGAGAACAGCTCCAAAAACAAAGCATACCATACCATGAGAACAGCTCCAAAAACAAAACATACCATACCATGAGAACAACTCAAAAAAACAAAACATACCATACCATGAGAACAGTTCCAAAAATAAAACATACCATACCATGAGAACAGCTCCAAAAACAAAGCTTACCATACCATGAGAACAGCTCCAAAAATAAAGCTTACCATGCCATGAGAACAGCTCCAAAAACAAAACATACCATGCCATGAGAACACCTACAAAAACAAAACATACTATACCATGAGAACAGCTCCAAAAACAAAACATACCATACCATTAGAACAGTTCCAAAAACAAAACATACCATACCATGAGAACAGCTCCAAAAGTAAAGCTTACCATACCATGAGAACAGTTCCAAAAAACAAAACATAACATACCATGAGAACAGCTCCAAAAATAAAACATACCTAACCATGAGAACACCTCCAAAAACAAAATATACCATACCATGAGAACAGTTCCAAAAACAAAACATACCATACGATCAGAATAGCTCCAAAACTAAAGCTTATCATACCATGAGAACAGTTCCAAAACCAAAACATAACATGCCTTGAGAACAGCTCAAAAAAGAAAACATACCATACCATGAGAACAGCTCCAAATACAAAACATACCATACCATGAGAACACCTCCAAAAACAAAACATACCATACCATGAGAACAGCTCCAAAAACAGAACAAAAGCATACCATGAGAACAGCTCCAAAAACAAAACATACCATACCATGAGAACAGCTCCCTAGACAAAACATACCATACCATGAGAACAGCTCCAAAAACAAAACATATCATACCATTAGAACACCTCCAAAAACAAAACATACCATACCATGAGAATAGCTCCAAAAATAGAACATACTATACCATGAGAACAGTTCCAAAAACAAAACATACCATACCATGAGAACAACTCCAAAAACAAAACAAACCATTCCATGAGAACAGCTCCAAAAACAAAACATGCCATACCATGAGAACAGCTCCAAAAACAAAACATACCATACCATGAGAACAGCTCCAAAAACAAAACATACCATACCATGAGAACAGCTCCCAAGACAAAACATACCATACCATGAGAACAGCTCCAAAAACAAAACATATCATACCATGAGAACACCTCCAAAAACAAAACATACCATACCATGAGAACACCTCCAAAAACAAAACATACCATACCATGAGAACAGTCCAAAAAAACAAAACATAACATACCATGAGAACAGCTCCCAAGACAAAACAAACCATACCATGAGAACAGCTCCAAAAACAAAACATACCATACCATGAGAACACCTCCAAAAACAAAACATACCATACCATGAGAATAGCTCCAAAAATAAAACATACTATTCCATGAGAACAGTTCCAAAAACAAAACATAACATACCATGAGAACAGCTCCAAAAACAAAACATACCATACCATGAGAACAGCTCCAAAAATAAAGCTTACCATACCATGAGAACAGTTCCAAAAACAAAACATAACATACCATGAGAACAGCTCCAAAAACAAAACATACCATACCATGAGAACAGTTCCAAAAACAAAACATACCATACCATGAGAACAGCTCCAAAAACAAAACATACCATACCATGAGAACAGCTCCAAAAACAAAACATACCAAACAATGAGAACAGCTCCAAAAACAAAGCATACCATACCATGAGAACAGCTCCAAAAACAAAACATACCATACCATGAGAACAACTCAAAAAAACAAAACATACCATACCATGAGAACAGTTCCAAAAATAAAACATAATATACCATGAGAACTGCTCCAAAAACAAAGCTTACCATACCATGAGAACAGCTCCAAAAATAAAGCTTACCATGCCATGAGAACAGCTCCAAAAACAAAACATACCATGCCATGAGAACACCTACAAAAACAAACATACCATACCATGAGAACAGCTCCAAAAACAAAACATACCATACCATTAGAACAGTTCCAAAAACAAAACATACCATACCATGAGAACAGCTCCAAAAGTAAAGCTTACCATACCATGAGAACAGTTCCAAAAAACAAAACATAACATACCTTGAGAACAGCTCCAAAAACAAAACATACCATACCATGAGAACAGCTCCAAATACAAAACATACCATACCATGAGAACACCTCCAAAAACAAAACATACCATACCATGAGAACAGCTCCAAAAACAGAAAAAAAGCATACCATGAGAACAGCTCCAAAAACAAAACATAACATACCTTGAGAACAGTTCCAAAACCAAAACATAACATACCTTGAGAACAGCTCCAAAAACAAAACATACCATACCATGAGAACAGCTCCAAATACAAAACATACCATACCATGAGAACACCTCCAAAAACAAAACATACCATACCATGAGAACAGCTCCAAAAACAAAACATACCAAACAAAGAGAACAGCTCCAAAAACAAAGCATACCATACCATGAGAACAGCTCCAAAAACAAAACATACCATACCATGAGAACAACTCAAAAAAACAAAACATACCATACCATGAGAACAGTTCCAAAAATAAAACATACCATACCATGAGAACTGCTCCAAAAACAAAGCTTACCATACCATGAGAACAGCTCCAAAAATAAAGCTCACCATGCCATGAGAACAGCTCCAAAAACAAAACATACCATGCCATGAGAACACCTACAAAAACAAAACATACTATACCATGAGAACAGCTCCAAAAACAAAACATACCATACCATTAGAACAGTTCCAAAAACAAAACATACCATACCATGAGAACAGCTCCAAAAGTAAAGCTTACCATACCATGAGAACAGTTCCAAAAAACAAAACATAACATACCATGAGAACAGCTCCAAAAATAAAACATACCTAACCATGAGAACACCTACAAAAACAAAACATACCATACCATGAGAACAGCTCCAAAAACAAAACATACCATACCATTAGAACAGTTTAAAAAACAAAACATACCATACCATGAGAACAGCTCCAAAAATAAAGCTTACCATACCATGAGAACAGTTCCAAAAAACAAACATAACATACCATGAGAACAGCTCCAAAAACAAAACATACCTAACCATGAAAACACCTCCAAAAACAATATATACCATACCATGAGAACAGTTCCGAAAACAAAGCATTCCATACCATGAGAACAGCTCCAAAAACACAACATACCATACCATCAGAATAGCTCCAAAACTAAAGCTTATCATACCATGAGAACAGTTCCAAAACCAAAACATAACATACCTTGAGAACAGCTCCAAAAACAAAACATACCATACCATGAGAACAGCTCCAAATACAAAACATACCATACCATGAGAACACCTCCAAAAACAAACATACCATACCATGAGAACAGCTCCAAAAACAGAACAAAAGCATACCATGAGAACAGATCCAAAAACAAAACATACCATACCATGAGAACAGCTCCCTAGACAAAACATACCATACCATGAGAACAGCTCCAAAAACAAAACATACCATACCATGAGAACAGCTCCAAAAACAAAACATACCATACCATGAGAACAGCTCCAAAAATAAAGCTTACCATACCATGACAACAGTTCCAAAAAACAAAACATAACATACCATGATAACAGCTCCCAAGAAAAAACATAGCATACCTAGAGAACAGCTCCAAAAACAAAACATACCATACCATGAGAACACCACCAAAAACAAAACATGGCATACCATGAGAACAGCTCCAAATATAAAACATACCATACCATGAGAACAGTTTCAAAAACAAAACATACCATACCATGAGAAAAACTCCAAAAACAAAACATACCATTTCATGAGAACAGTTCCAAAAACAAAACATAACATATCATGAGAACAGCTCCAAAAACAAAACATACCATACCATGAGAACAGCTCCAAAAACAAAAGATACCATACCATGAGAACACCTCCAAAAACAAAACATACCATACCATGAGAACAGCTCCAAAAACAAAACATACCATACCATGAGAACAGCTCCAAAAATAAAACATACCATACCATGAGAACACCTCCAAAAACAAAAGATACCATACCATGAGAACACCTCCAAAAACAAAACATACCATACCATGAGAACAGCTCCAATAAAAAAACATACCATACCATGAGAACACCTCCAAAAACAAAACATACCATACCATGAGAACACCTCCAAAAACAAACATACCATACCATGAGAACAGCTCCAAAAACTGAACAAAAGCATACCATGAGAACAGCTCCAAAAACAAAACATACCATACCATGAGAACAGCTCCAAAAACAAAACATACCATACCATGAGAACAGCTCCAAAAACAAAACATACCATACCATGAGAACAGCTCCAAAAACAAAACATACCATACCATGAGAACAGCTCCAAAAATAAAGCTTACCATACCATGACAACAGTTCCAAAAAACAAAACATAACATACCATGATAACAGCTCCCAAGACAAAACATACCATACCATGAGAACACCACCAAAAACAAAACATGCCATACCATGAGAACAGCTCCAAATATAAAACATACCATACCATGAGAACAGTTTCAAAAACAAAACATACCATACCATGAGAAAAACTCCAAAAACAAAACATACCATTTCATGAGAACAGTTCCAAAAACAAAACATAACATACCATGAGAACAGCTCCAAAAACAAAACATACCATACCATGAGAACAGCTCCAAAAACAAAACATACCATACCATGAGAACACCTCCAAAAACAAAACATACCATACCATGAGAACAACTCCAAAAACAAAACATACCATACCATGAGAACAGCTCCAAAAATTAAACATACCATACCATGAGAACACCTCCAAAAACAAAACATACCATACCATGAGAACAGCTCCAAATACAAAACATACCATACCATGAGAACAGCTCCAAAAATAAAACATACCATACCATGATAACAGTTTCAAAAACAAAGCATACCATGCCATGAGAACAACTCCAATAACAAAACATACCATACCATGAGAACACCTCCAAAAACAAAACATACCATACCATGATAACAGTTTCAAAAACAAAACATACCATACCATGAGAACAGCTCCAAAATCAAAACATACCATACCATGAGAACAGCTCCAAAAACAAAACATACCATACAATGAGAACAGCTCCAAAAACAAAACATACTTAACCATGAGAACACCTCCAAAAACCAAACATACAATATCATGAGAACAGTTCCAAAAACAAAACATACCATACCATGAGAACAGCTCCAAAAACAAAACATACCATACCATGAAAACAGCTCCAAAAACAAAACACATCATACCATGAGAACAGCTCCAAAAATCAAGCCTACCATACCATGAGAACAGTCCCAAAAAACAAAACATAACATACCATGAGAGCAGCTCCCAAGACAAAACATACCATACCATGAGAACAGCTCCAAAAACAAAACATACCATACCATGAGAACACCTCCAAAAACAAAACATACCATACCATGAGAATAGCTCCAAAAATAAAACATACTATGCCATGAGAACAGTTCCAAAAACAAAACATACCATACCATGAAAACAACTCCAAAAACAAAACATACCATTCCATGAGAACAGCTCCAAAAACAAAACATACCATACCATGAGAACAGCTCCAAAAACAAAACATACCATACCATGAGAACAGCTCCAAAAATAAAGCTTACCATACCATGAGAACAGTTCCAAAAACAAAACATAACATACCATGAGAACAGCTCCAAAAACAAAACATACCATACCTTGAGAACAGCTCCAAAACAAAACATACCATACCATGAGAACACCTACAAAAACAAAACATACCATACCATTAGAACAGTTCCAAAAACAAAACATACCATACCATGAGAACAGCTCCAAAAATAAAGCTTACCATACCATGAGAACAGTTCCAAAAAATAAAGAATAACATACCTTGAGAACAGCTCCAAAAACAAAACATACCATACCATGAGAACAGTTCCAAAAACAAAACATACCATACCATGAGAACAGCTCCAAAAACAAAACATACCATACCATGAGAACAGCTCCAAAAACAAAACATACCAAACAATGAGAACAACTCCAAAAACAAAGCATACCATACCATGAGAACAGCTCCAAAAACAAAACATACCATACCATGAGAACAACTCAAAAAAACAAAACATACCATGCCATGAGAACAACTCCAATAACAAAACATACCATACCATGAGAACACCTCCAAAAACAAAACATACCATACCATGATAACAGTTTCAAAAACAAAACATACCATACCATGAGAACAGCTCCAAAATCAAAACATACCATACCATGAGAACAGCTCCAAAAACAAAACATACCATACAATGAGAACAGCTCCAAAAACAAAACATACTTAACCATGAGAACTACTCCAAAAACCAAACATACCATATCATGAGAACAGTTCCAAAAACAAAACATACCATACCATGAGAACAGCTCCAAAAACAAAACATACCATACCATGAAAACAGCTCCAAAAACAAAACACATCATACCATGAGAACAGCTCCAAAAATCAAGCCTACCATACCATGAGAACAGTCCCAAAAAACAAAACATAACATACCATGAGAGCAGCTCCCAAGACAAAACATACCATACCATGAGAACAGCTCCAAAAACAAAACATACCATACCATGAGAACACCTCCAAAAACAAAACATACCATACCATGAGAATAGCTCCAAAAATAAAACATACTATGCCATGAGAACAGTTCCAAAAACAAAACATACCATACCATGAAAACAACTCCAAAAACAAAACATACCATTCCATGAGAACAGCTCCAAAAACAAAACATACCATACCATGAGAACAGCTCCAAAAACAAAACATACCATACCATGAGAACAGCTCCAAAAATAAAGCTTACCATACCATGAGAACAGTTCCAAAAACAAAACATAACATACCATGAGAACAGCTCCAAAAACAAAACATACCATACCTTGAGAACAGCTCCAAAACAAAACATACCATACCATGAGAACACCTACAAAAACAAAACATACCATACCATTAGAACAGTTCCAAAAACAAAACATACCATACCATGAGAACAGCTCCAAAAATAAAGCTTACCATACCATGAGAACAGTTCCAAAAAATAAAGAATAACATACCTTGAGAACAGCTCCAAAAACAAAACATACCATACCATGAGAACAGTTCCAAAAACAAAACATACCATACCATGAGAACAGCTCCAAAAACAAAACATACCATACCATGAGAACAGCTCCAAAAACAAAACATACCAAACAATGAGAACAACTCCAAAAACAAAGCATACCATACCATGAGAACAGCTCCAAAAACAAAACACACCATACCATGAGAACAACTCAAAAAAACAAAACATACCATACCATGAGAACAGTTCCAAAAATAAAACATACCATACCATGAGAACTGCTCCAAAAACAAAACATACCATACCATGAGAACAGCTCCAAAAACAAAACATACCATACCATGAGAACAGCTCCAAAAACAAAACATACCAAACAATGAGAACAGCTCCAAAAACAAAGCATACCATACCATGAGAACAGCTCCAAAAACAAAACATACCATACCATGAGAACAACTCAAAAAAACAAAACATACCATACCATGAGAACAGTTCCAAAAACAAAGCTTACCATACCATGAGAACAGCTCCAAAAATAAAGCTTACCATGCCATGAGAACAGCTCCAAAAACAAAACATACCATGCCATGAGAACACCTACAAAAACAAAACATACCATACCATGAGAACAGCTCCAAAAACAAAACATACCATACCATTAGAACAGTTCCAAAAACAAAACATACCATACCATGAGAACAGCTCCAAAAGTAAAGCTTACCATACCATGAGAACAGTTCCAAAAAACAAAACATAACATACCATGAGAACAGCTCCAAAAATAAAACATACCTAACCATGAGAACACCTCCAAAAACAAAATATACCATACCATGAGAACAGTTCCAAAAACAAAACATACCATACAATCAGAATAGCTCCAAAACTAAAGCTTATCATACCATGAGAACAGTTCCAAAACCAAAACATAACATACCTTGAGAACAGCTCCAAAAACAAAACATACCATACCATGAGAACAGCTCCAAATACAAAACATACCATACCATGAGAACACCTCCAAAAACAAAACATTCCATACCATGAGAACAGCTCCAAAAACAGAACAAAAGCATACCATGAGAACAGCTCCAAAAACAAAACATACCATACCATGAGAACAGCTCCCAAGAAAAAACATACCATACCATGAGAACAGCTCCAAAAACAAAACATATCATACCATTAGAACACCTCCAAAAACAAAACATACCATACCATGAGAATAGCTCCAAAAATAGAACATACTATACCATGAGAACAGTTCCAAAAACAAAACATACCATACCATGAGAACAACTCCAAAAACAAAACAAACCATTCCATGAGAACAGCTCCAAAAACAAAACATGCCATACCATGAGAACAGCTCCAAAAACAAAACATACCATACCATGAGAACAGCTCCAAAAATAAAGCTTACCATACCATGAGAACAGTTCCAAAAACAAAACATAACATACCATGAGAACAGCTCCAAAAACAAAACATACCATACCATGAGAACAGTTCCAAAAACAAAACATACCATACCATGAGAACAGCTCCAAAAACAAAACATACCATACCAAGAGAACAGCTCCAAAAACAAAACATACCAAACAATGAGAACAGCTCCAAAAACAAAGCATACCATACCATGAGAACAGCTCCAAAAACAAAACATACCATACCATTAGAACAGCTCAAAAAAACAAAACATACCATACCATGAGAACAGTTCCAAAAATAAAACATACCATACCATGAGAACTGCTCCAAAAACATAGCTTACCATACCATGAGAATAGCTCCAAAAATAAAGCTTACCATGCTATGAGAACAGCTCCAAAAACAAAACATACCATGCCATGAGAACACCTACAAAAACAAAACATACCATACCATGAGAACAGCTCCAAAAACAAACATACCATACCATTAGAACAGTTTAAAAAACAAAACATACCATACCATGAGAACAGCTCCAAAAATAAAGCTTACCATACCATGAGAACAGTTCCAAAAAACAAACATAACATACCATGAGAACAGCTCCAAAATCAAAACATACCTAACCATGAAAACACCTCCAAAAACAAAATATACCATACCATGAGAACAGTTCCGAAAACAAAGCATTCCATACCATGAGAACAGCTCCAAAAACACAACATACCATACCATCAGAATAGCTCCAAAACTAAAGCTTATCATACCATGAGAACAGTTCCAAAAACAAAACATACCATACCATGAGAACAGCTCCAAATACAAAACATACCATACCATGAGAACACCTCCAAAAACAAACATACCATACCATGAGAACAGCTCCAAAAACAGAACAAAAGCATACCATGAGAACAGATCCAAAAACAAAACATACCATACCATGAGAACAGCTCCAAAAACAAAACATACCATACCATGAGAACAGCTCCAAAAACAAAACATACCATACCATGAGAACAGCTCCAAAAACAAAACATACCATACCATGAGTACAGCTCCAAAAATAAAGCTCACCATACCATGAGAACAGTTCCAAAAAACAAACATAACATACCATGAGAACAGCTCCAAAAACAAAACATACCTAACCATGAAAACACCTCCAAAAACAAAATATACCATACCATGAGAACAGTTCCGAAAACAAAGCATTCCATACCATGAGAACAGCTCCAAAAACACAACATACCATACCATCAGAATAGCTCCAAAACTAAAGCTTATCATACCATGAGAACAGTTCCAAAAACAAAACATACCATACCATGAGAACAGCTCCAAATACAAAACATACCATACCATGAGAACACCTCCAAAAACAAACATACCATACCATGAGAACAGCTCTAAAAACAGAACAAAAGCATACCATGAGAACAGATCCAAAAACAAAACATACCATACCATGAGAACAGCTCCAAAAACAAAACATACCATACCATGAGAACAGCTCCAAAAACAAAACATACCATACCATGAGAACAGTTCCAAAAACAAAACATAACATACCATGAGAACAGCTCCAAAAACAAAACATACCATACCTTGAGAACAGCTCCAAAACAAAACATACCATACCATGAGAACACCTACAAAAACAAAACATACCATACCATTAGAACAGTTCCAAAAACAAAACATACCATACCATGAGAACAGCTCCAAAAATAAAGCTTACCATACCATGAGAACAGTTCCAAAAAATAAAGAATAACATACCTTGAGAACAGCTCCAAAAACAAAACATACCATACCATGAGAACAGTTCCAAAAACAAAACATACCATACCATGAGAACAGCTCCAAAAACAAAACATACCATACCATGAGAACAGCTCCAAAAACAAAACATACCAAACAATGAGAACAACTCCAAAAACAAAGCATACCATACCATGAGAACAGCTCCAAAAACAAAACATACCATACCATGAGAACAACTCAAAAAAACAAAACATACCATACCATGAGAACAGTTCCAAAAATAAAACATACCATACCATGAGAACTGCTCCAAAAACAAAACATACCATACCATGAGAACAGCTCCAAAAACAAAACATACCATACCATGAGAACAGCTCCAAAAACAAAACATACCAAACAATGAGAACAGCTCCAAAAACAAAGCATACCATACCATGAGAACAGCTCCAAAAACAAAACATACCATACCATGAGAACAACTCAAAAAAACAAAACATACCATACCATGAGAACAGTTCCAAAAACAAAGCTTACCATACCATGAGAACAGCTCCAAAAATAAAGCTTACCATGCCATGAGAACAGCTCCAAAAACAAAACATACCATGCCATGAGAACACCTACAAAAACAAAACATACCATACCATGAGAACAGCTCCAAAAACAAAACATACCATACCATTAGAACAGTTCCAAAAACAAAACATACCATACCATGAGAACAGCTCCAAAAGTAAAGCTTACCATACCATGAGAACAGTTCCAAAAAACAAAACATAACATACCATGAGAACAGCTCCAAAAATAAAACATACCTAACCATGAGAACACCTCCAAAAACAAAATATACCATACCATGAGAACAGTTCCAAAAACAAAACATACCATACAATCAGAATAGCTCCAAAACTAAAGCTTATCATACCATGAGAACAGTTCCAAAACCAAAACATAACATACCTTGAGAACAGCTCCAAAAACAAAACATACCATACCATGAGAACAGCTCCAAATACAAAACATACCATACCATGAGAACACCTCCAAAAACAAAACATTCCATACCATGAGAACAGCTCCAAAAACAGAACAAAAGCATACCATGAGAACAGCTCCAAAAACAAAACATACCATACCATGAGAACAGCTCCCAAGAAAAAACATACCATACCATGAGAACAGCTCCAAAAACAAAACATATCATACCATTAGAACACCTCCAAAAACAAAACATACCATACCATGAGAATAGCTCCAAAAATAGAACATACTATACCATGAGAACAGTTCCAAAAACAAAACATACCATACCATGAGAACAACTCCAAAAACAAAACAAACCATTCCATGAGAACAGCTCCAAAAACAAAACATGCCATACCATGAGAACAGCTCCAAAAACAAAACATACCATACCATGAGAACAGCTCCAAAAATAAAGCTTACCATACCATGAGAACAGTTCCAAAAACAAAACATAACATACCATGAGAACAGCTCCAAAAACAAAACATACCATACCATGAGAACAGTTCCAAAAACAAAACATACCATACCATGAGAACAGCTCCAAAAACAAAACATACCATACCAAGAGAACAGCTCCAAAAACAAAACATACCAAACAATGAGAACAGCTCCAAAAACAAAGCATACCATACCATGAGAACAGCTCCAAAAACAAAACATACCATACCATTAGAACAGCTCAAAAAAACAAAACATACCATACCATGAGAACAGTTCCAAAAATAAAACATACCATACCATGAGAACTGCTCCAAAAACATAGCTTACCATACCATGAGAATAGCTCCAAAAATAAAGCTTACCATGCTATGAGAACAGCTCCAAAAACAAAACATACCATGCCATGAGAACACCTACAAAAACAAAACATACCATACCATGAGAACAGCTCCAAAAACAAACATACCATACCATTAGAACAGTTTAAAAAACAAAACATACCATACCATGAGAACAGCTCCAAAAATAAAGCTTACCATACCATGAGAACAGTTCCAAAAAACAAACATAACATACCATGAGAACAGCTCCAAAATCAAAACATACCTAACCATGAAAACACCTCCAAAAACAAAATATACCATACCATGAGAACAGTTCCGAAAACAAAGCATTCCATACCATGAGAACAGCTCCAAAAACACAACATACCATACCATCAGAATAGCTCCAAAACTAAAGCTTATCATACCATGAGAACAGTTCCAAAAACAAAACATACCATACCATGAGAACAGCTCCAAATACAAAACATACCATACCATGAGAACACCTCCAAAAACAAACATACCATACCATGAGAACAGCTCCAAAAACAGAACAAAAGCATACCATGAGAACAGATCCAAAAACAAAACATACCATACCATGAGAACAGCTCCAAAAACAAAACATACCATACCATGAGAACAGCTCCAAAAACAAAACATACCATACCATGAGAACAGCTCCAAAAACAAAACATACCATACCATGAGTACAGCTCCAAAAATAAAGCTCACCATACCATGAGAACAGTTCCAAAAAACAAACATAACATACCATGAGAACAGCTCCAAAAACAAAACATACCTAACCATGAAAACACCTCCAAAAACAAAATATACCATACCATGAGAACAGTTCCGAAAACAAAGCATTCCATACCATGAGAACAGCTCCAAAAACACAACATACCATACCATCAGAATAGCTCCAAAACTAAAGCTTATCATACCATGAGAACAGTTCCAAAAACAAAACATACCATACCATGAGAACAGCTCCAAATACAAAACATACCATACCATGAGAACACCTCCAAAAACAAACATACCATACCATGAGAACAGCTCTAAAAACAGAACAAAAGCATACCATGAGAACAGATCCAAAAACAAAACATACCATACCATGAGAACAGCTCCAAAAACAAAACATACCATACCATGAGAACAGCTCCAAAAACAAAACATACCATACCATGAGAACAGCTCCAAAAACAAAACATACCATACCATGAGTACAGCTCCAAAAATAAAGCTTACCATACCATGACAACAGTTCCAAAAAACAAAACATAACATACCATGATAACAGCTCCCAAGAAAAAACATAGCATACCTAGAGAACAGCTCCAAAAACAAAACATACCATACCATGAGAACACCACCAAAAACAAAACATGCCATACCATGAGAACAGCTCCAAATATAAAACATACCATACCATGAGAACAGTTTCAAAAACAAAACATACCATACCATGAGAAAAACTCCAAAAACAAAACATACCATTTCATGAGAACAGTTCCAAAAACAAAACATAACATACCATGAGAACAGCTCCAAAAACAAAACATACCATACCATGAGAACAGCTCCAAAAACAAAAGATACCATACCATGAGAACACCTCCAAAAACAAAACATACCATACCATGAGAACAACTCCAAAAACAAAACATACCATACCATGAGAACAGCTCCAAAAATAAAACATACCATACCATGAGAACACCTCCAAAAACAAAACATACCATACCATGAGAACAGCTCCAAATACAAAACATACCTTACCATGAGAACAGCTCCAAAAATAAAACATACCATACCATGATAACAGTATCAAAAACAAAGCATACCATGCCATGAGAACAGCTCCAATAACAAAACATACCATACCATGAGAACACCTCCAAAAACAAAACATACCATACCATGAGAACACCTCCAAAAACAAACATACCATACCAAGAGAACAGCTCCAAAAACAGAACAAAGGCATACCATGAGAACAGCTCCAAAAACAAAACATACCATACCATGAGAACAGCTCCAAAAACAAAACATACCATACCATGAGAACAGCTCCAAAAACAAAACATACCATACCATGAGAACAGCTCCAAAAACAAAACATACCATACCATGAGAACAGCTCCAAAAATAAAGCTTACCATACCATGACAACAGTTCCAAAAAACAAAACATAACATAACATGATAACAGCTCCCAAGACAAAACATAGCATACCAATAGAACAGCTCCAAAAACAAAACATACCATACCATGAGAACACCACCAAAAACAAAACATGCCATACCATGAGAACAGCTCCAAATATAAAACATACCATACCATGAGAACAGTTTCAAAAACAAAACATACCATACCATGAGAACACCTCCAAAAACAAAACATACCATACCATGAGAACAACTCCAAAAACAAAACATACCATACCATGAGAACAGCTCCAAAAATAAAACATACCATACCATGAGAACACCTCCAAAAACAAAACATACCATACCATGAGAACAGCTCCAAATACAAAACATACCATACCATGAGAACAGCTCCAAAAATAAAACATACCATACCATGATAACAGTTTCAAAAACAAAGCATACCATGCCATGAGAACAACTCCAATAACAAAACATACCATACCATGAGAACAGCTCCAAAAACAAAACATACCATACCATGAAAACAGCTCCAAAAACAAAACACATCATACCATGAGAACAGCTCCAAAAATCAAGCCTACCATACCATGAGAACAGTCCCAAAAACAAAACATAACATACCATGAGAGCAGCTCCCAAGACAAAACATACCATACCATGAGAACAGCTCCAAAAACAAAACATACCATACCATGAGAACACCTCCAAAAACAAAACATACCATACCATGAGAATAGCTCCAAAAATAAAACATACTATACCATGAGAACAGTTCCAAAAACAAAACATACCATACCATGAGAACAACTCCAAAAACAAAACATACCATTCCATGAGAACAGCTCCAAAAACAAAACATACCATACCATGAGAACAGCTCCAAAAACAAAACATACCATACCATGAGAACAGCTCCAAAAATAAAGCTTACCATACCATGAGAACAGTTCCAAAAACAAAACATAACATACCATGAGAACAGCTCCAAAAACAAAACATACCATACCTTGAGAACAGCTCCAAAAACAAAACATACCATACCATAAGAACACCTACAAAAACAAAACATACCATACCATTAGAACAGTTCCAAAAACAAAACATACCATACCATGAGAACAGCTCCAAAAATAAAGCTTACCATACCATGAGAACAGTTCCAAAAAACAAAGAATAACATACCTTGAGAACAGCTCCAAAAACAAAACATACCATACCATGAGAACACCTCCAAAAACAAAATATACCATACCATGAGAACAGTTCCAAAAACAAAGCATTCCATACCATGAGAACAGCTCCAAAAACAAAACATACCATACCATCAGAATAGCTCCAAAACTAAAGCTTATCATACCATGAGAACAGTTCCAAAACCTAAACATAACATACCTTGAGAACAGCTCAAAAAACAAAACATACCATACCATTAGAACAGCTCCAAATACAAAACATACCATACCATGAGAACACCTCCAAAAACAAAACATACCATACCATGAAAACACCTCCAAAAACAAAACATACCATACCATGAGAACAGTTCCAAAAACAAAACATACCATACCATGAGAACAGCTCCAAAAATAAAGCTTACCATACCATGAGAACAGTTCCAAAAAACAAAACATAACACACCATGAGAACAGCTCCCAAGACAAAACATACCATACCAAGAGAACAGCTCCAAAAACAAAACATACCATACCATGAGAACACCTCCAAAAACAAAACATACCATACCATGAGAACAGCTCCAAATATAAAACATACCATACCATGAGAACAGTTCCAAAAACAAAACATACCATACCATAAGAACAACTCCAAAAACAAAACATACCATTTCATGAGAACAGCTCCAAAAACAAAACATAACATACCATGACAACAGCTCCAAAAACAAAACATACCATACCATGAGAATAGCTCCAAAAACAAAACAATACCATACCAGGAGAACACCTCCAAAAACAAAACATACCATACCATGAAAACAGCTCCAAAAACAAAACATACCATACCATGAGAACAGCTCCAAAAATAAAACATACCATACCATGAGAACACCTCCAAAAACAAAACATACCATATCATGAGAACAGCTCCAAAAACAAAACATACCATACCATGAGAACAGCTCCTAAAATAAAACATATCATACCATGATAACAGTTTCAAAAACAAAACATACCATTCCATGAGAACAGCTCCAAAAACAAAACATACCATACCATGAGAACAGCTCCAAAACCAAACATACCATACCAATGGAACAGCTCCTAAACAAAACATACCATACCATGAGAACAGCTCAAAAAGCAAAGCATACCATGCCATGAGAACCGCTCCAATAACAAAACATACCATACCATGAGAACACCTCCAAAAACAAAACATACCATACCATGATAACAGTTTCAAAAACAAAACATACATTACCATGAGAACAGCTCCAAAATCAAAACATACCATACCATGAGAACAGCTCCAAAAACAAAACATACCATACAATGAGAACAGCTCCAAAAACAAAACATACTTAACCATGAGAACACCTCCAAAAACAAAACATACCATATCATGAGAACAGCTCCAAAAACAAAACATACCATACCATGAGAACAGCCCCAAAAACAAAACATACCATACCATGAAAACAGCTCCAAAAACAAAACATACCATACAATGAGAACAGCTCCAAAAACAAAACATACTTAACCATGAGAACACCTCCAAAAACAAAACATACCATATCATGAGAACAGCTCCAAAAACAAAACATACCATACCATGAGAACAGCTCCAAAAACAAAACATACCATACCATGAGAACAGCTCCAAAAACAAAACATACCATACCATGAGAACAGCTCCAAAAACAAAGCCTACCATACCATGAGAACAGTCCCAAAAAACAAAACATAACATACCATGAGAACAACTCCAAAAACAAAACATACCATACCATGAGAATAGCTCCAAAAACAAAACATACCATACCATGAGAACAGCTCCAAAAACAAAACATACCATACCATGAGAACACCTCCAAAAAAAAAACATACCATACCATGAGAATAGCTCCAAAAATAAAACATACTATACCATGAGAACAGTTCCAAAAACAAAACATACCATACCATGAGAACAGTTCCAAAAACAAAACATAACATACAATGAGAACAGCTCCAAAAACAAAACATACCATGCCATGAGAACACCTACAAAAACAAAACATACCATACCATGAGAACAGCTCCAAAAACAAAACATACCATACCATTAGAACAGTTCCAAAAACAAAACATACCATACCATGAGAACAGCTCCAAAAGTAAAGCTTACCATACCATGAGAACAGTTCCAAAAAACAAAACATAACATACCATGAGAACAGCTCCAAAAAAAACCATACCTAACCATGAGAACACCTCCAAAAACAAAATATACCATACCATGAGAACAGTTCCAAAAACAAAACATACCATACGATCAGAATAGCTCCAAAACTAAAGCTTATCATACCATGAGAACAGTTCCAAAACCAAAACATAACATACCTTGAGAACAGTTCCAAAAACAAAACATACCATACCATGAGAACAGCTCCCAAGACAAAACATACCATACCATGAGAACAGCTCCAAAAACAAAACATATCATACCATGAGAACACCTCCAAAAACAAAACATACCATACCATGAGAACAGCTCCCAAGACAAAACATAACATACCATGAGAACAGCTCCCAAGACAAAACAAACCATACCATGAGAACAGCTCCAAAAACAAAACATACCATACCATGAGAACACCTCCAAAAACAAAACATACCATACCATGAGAATAGCTCCAAAAATAAAACATACTATTCCATGAGAACAGTTCCAAAAACAAAACATACCATACCATGAGAACAGCTCCAAAAACAAAACATACCATACCATGAGAACAGCTCCAAAAATAAAGCTTACCATACCATGAGAACAGTTCCAAAAACAAAACATAACATACCATGAGAACAGCTCCAAAAACAAAACATACCATACCATGAGAACAGTTCCAAAAACAAAACATACCATACCATGAGAACAGCTCCAAAAACAAAACATACCATACCATGAGAACAGCTCCAAAAACAAAACATACCAAACAAAGAGAACAGCTCCAAAAACAAAGCATACCATACCATGAGAACAGCTCCAAAAACAAAACATACCATACCATGAGAACAACTCAAAAAAACAAAACATACCATACCATGAGAACAGTTCCAAAAATAAAACATACCATACCATGAGAACTGCTCCAAAAACAAAGCTTACCATACCATGAGAACAGCTCCAAAAATAAAGCTTACCATGCCATGAGAACAGCTCCAAAAACAAAACATACCATGCCATGAGAACACCTACAAAAACAAAACATACTATACCATGAGAACAGCTCCAAAAACAAAACATACCATACCATTAGAACAGTTCCAAAAACAAAACATACCATACCATGAGAACAGCTCCAAAAATAAAGCTTACCATACCATGAGAACAGTTCCAAAAAACAAAACATAACATACCATGAGAACAGCTCCAAAAATAAAACATACCTAACCATGAGAACACCTCCAAAAACAAAATATACCATACCATGAGAACAGTTCCAAAAACAAAACATACCATACGATCAGAATAGCTCCAAAACTAAAGCTTATCATACCATGAGAACAGTTCCAAAACCAAAACATAACATGCCTTGAGAACAGCTCCCAAGAAAAAACATACCATACCATGAGAACAGCTCCAAAAACAAAACATATCATACCATGAGAACACCTCCAAAAACCAAACATACCATACCATGAGAACAGCTCCCAAGACAAAACATAACATACCATGAGAACAGCTCCCAAGACAAAACAAACCATACCATGAGAACAGCTCCAAAAACAAAACATACCATACCATGAGAACACCTCCAAAAACAAAACATACCATACCATGAGAATAGCTCCAAAAATAAAACATACTATTCCATGAGAACAGTTCCAAAAACAAAACATACCATACCATGAGAACAGCTCCAAAAACAAAACATACCATACCATGAGAACAGCTCCAAAAATAAAACATACCATACCATGAGAACACCTCCAAAAACAAAACATACCATATCATGAGAACAGCTCCAAAAACAAAACATACCATACCATGAGAACAGCTCCTAAAATAAAACATACCATACCATGATAACAGTTTCAAAAACAAAACATACCATTCCATGAGAACAGCTCCAAAAACAAAACATACCATACCATGAGAACAGCTCCAAAACCAAACATACCATACCAATGGAACAGCTCCTAAACAAAACATACCATACCATGAGAACAGCTCAAAAAGCAAAGCATACCATGCCATGAGAACCGCTCCAATAACAAAACATACCATACCATGAGAACACCTCCAAAAACAAAACATACCATACCATGATAACAGTTTCAAAAACAAAACATACATTACCATGAGAACAGCTCCAAAATCAAAACATACCATACCATGAGAACAGCTCCAAAAACAAAACATACCATACAATGAGAACAGCTCCAAAAACAAAACATACTTAACCATGAGAACACCTCCAAAAACAAAACATACCATATCATGAGAACAGCTCCAAAAACAAAACATACCATACCATGAGAACAGCCCCAAAAACAAAACATACCATACCATGAAAACAGCTCCAAAAACAAAACATACCATACAATGAGAACAGCTCCAAAAACAAAACATACTTAACCATGAGAACACCTCCAAAAACAAAACATACCATATCATGAGAACAGCTCCAAAAACAAAACATACCATACCATGAGAACAGCTCCAAAAACAAAACATACCATACCATGAGAACAGCTCCAAAAACAAAACATACCATACCATGAGAACAGCTCCAAAAACAAAGCCTACCATACCATGAGAACAGTCCCAAAAAACAAAACATAACATACCATGAGAACAACTCCAAAAACAAAACATACCATACCATGAGAATAGCTCCAAAAACAAAACATACCATACCATGAGAACAGCTCCAAAAACAAAACATACCATACCATGAGAACACCTCCAAAAAAAAAACATACCATACCATGAGAATAGCTCCAAAAATAAAACATACTATACCATGAGAACAGTTCCAAAAACAAAACATACCATACCATGAGAACAGTTCCAAAAACAAAACATAACATACAATGAGAACAGCTCCAAAAACAAAACATACCATGCCATGAGAACACCTACAAAAACAAAACATACCATACCATTAGAACAGTTCCAAAAACAAAACATACCATACCATGAGAACAGCTCCAAAAGTAAAGCTTACCATACCATGAGAACAGTTCCAAAAAACAAAACATAACATACCATGAGAACAGCTCCAAAAAAAACCATACCTAACCATGAGAACACCTCCAAAAACAAAATATACCATACCATGAGAACAGTTCCAAAAACAAAACATACCATACGATCAGAATAGCTCCAAAACTAAAGCTTATCATACCATGAGAACAGTTCCAAAACCAAAACATAACATACCTTGAGAACAGTTCCAAAAACAAAACATACCATACCATGAGAACAGCTCCCAAGACAAAACATACCATACCATGAGAACAGCTCCAAAAACAAAACATATCATACCATGAGAACACCTCCAAAAACAAAACATACCATACCATGAGAACAGCTCCCAAGACAAAACATAACATACCATGAGAACAGCTCCCAAGACAAAACAAACCATACCATGAGAACAGCTCCAAAAACAAAACATACCATACCATGAGAACACCTCCAAAAACAAAACATACCATACCATGAGAATAGCTCCAAAAATAAAACATACTATTCCATGAGAACAGTTCCAAAAACAAAACATACCATACCATGAGAACAGCTCCAAAAACAAAACATACCATACCATGAGAACAGCTCCAAAAATAAAGCTTACCATACCATGAGAACAGTTCCAAAAACAAAACATAACATACCATGAGAACAGCTCCAAAAACAAAACATACCATACCATGAGAACAGTTCCAAAAACAAAACATACCATACCATGAGAACAGCTCCAAAAACAAAACATACCATACCATGAGAACAGCTCCAAAAACAAAACATACCAAACAAAGAGAACAGCTCCAAAAACAAAGCATACCATACCATGAGAACAGCTCCAAAAACAAAACATACCATACCATGAGAACAACTCAAAAAAACAAAACATACCATACCATGAGAACAGTTCCAAAAATAAAACATACCATACCATGAGAACTGCTCCAAAAACAAAGCTTACCATACCATGAAAACAGCTCCAAAAATAAAGCTTACCATGCCATGAGAACAGCTCCAAAAACAAAACATACCATGCCATGAGAACACCTACAAAAACAAAACATACTATACCATGAGAACAGCTCCAAAAACAAAACATACCATACCATTAGAACAGTTCCAAAAACAAAACATACCATACCATGAGAACAGCTCCAAAAATAAAGCTTACCATACCATGAGAACAGTTCCAAAAAACAAAACATAACATACCATGAGAACAGCTCCAAAAATAAAACATACCTAACCATGAGAACACCTCCAAAAACAAAATATACCATACCATGAGAACAGTTCCAAAAACAAAACATACCATACGATCAGAATAGCTCCAAAACTAAAGCTTATCATACCATGAGAACAGTTCCAAAACCAAAACATAACATGCCTTGAGAACAGCTCCCAAGACAAAACATACCATACCATGAGAACAGCTCCAAAAACAAAACATATCATACCATGAGAACACCTCCAAAAACCAAACATACCATACCATGAGAACAGCTCCCAAGACAAAACATAACATACCATGAGAACAGCTCCCAAGACAAAACAAACCATACCATGAGAACAGCTCCAAAAACAAAACATACCATACCATGAGAACACCTCCAAAAACAAAACATACCATACCATGAGAATAGCTCCAAAAATAAAACATACTATTCCATGAGAACAGTTCCAAAAACAAAACATACCATACCATGAGAACAGCTCCAAAAACAAAACATACCATACCATGAGAACAGCTCCAAAAATAAAACATACCATACCATGAGAACACCTCCAAAAACAAAACATACCATATCATGAGAACAGCTCCAAAAACAAAACATACCATACCATGAGAACAGCTCCTAAAATAAAACATACCATACCATGATAACAGTTTCAAAAACAAAACATACCATTCCATGAGAACAGCTCCAAAAACAAAACATACCATACCATGAGAACAGCTCCAAAACCAAACATACCATACCAATGGAACAGCTCCTAAACAAAACATACCATACCATGAGAACAGTTCAAAAAGCAAAGCATACCATGCCATGAGAACCGCTTCAATAACAAAACATACCATACCATGAGAACACCTCCAAAAACAAAACATACCATACCATGATAACAGTTTCAAAAACAAAACATACATTACCATGAGAACAGCTCCAAAATCAAAACATACCATACCATGAGAACAGCTCCAAAAACAAAACATACCATACAATGAGAACAGCTCCAAAAACAAAACATACTTAACCATGAGAACACCTCCAAAAACAAAACATACCATATCATGAGAACAGCTCCAAAAACAAAACATACCATACCATGAGAACAGCCCCAAAAACAAAACATACCATACCATGAAAACAGCTCCAAAAACAAAACATACCATACAATGAGAACAGCTCCAAAAACAAAACATACTTAACCATGAGAACACCTCCAAAAACAAAACATACCATATCATGAGAACAGCTCCAAAAACAAAACATACCATACCATGAGAACTGCTCCAAAAACAAAACATACCATACCATGAGAACAGCTCCAAAAACAAAACATACCATACCATGAGAACAGCTCCAAAAACAAAGCCTACCATACCATGAGAACAGTCCCAAAAAACAAAACATAACATACCATGAGAACAACTCCAAAAACAAAACATACCATACCATGAGAATAGCTCCAAAAACAAAACATACCATACCATGAGAACAGCTCCAAAAACAAAACATACCATACCATGAGAACACCTCCAAAAAAAAAACATACCATACCATGAGAATAGCTCCAAAAATAAAACATACTATACCATGAGAACAGTTCCAAAAACAAAACATACCATACCATGAGAACAGTTCCAAAAACAAAACATAACATACAATGAGAACAGCTCCAAAAACAAAACATACCATGCCATGAGAACACCTACAAAAACAAAACATACCATACCATGAGAACAGCTCCAAAAACAAAACATACCATACCATTAGAACAGTTCCAAAAACAAAACATACCATACCATGAGAACAGCTCCAAAAGTAAAGCTTACCATACCATGAGAACAGTTCCAAAAAACAAAACATAACATACCATGAGAACAGCTCCAAAAAAAACCATACCTAACCATGAGAACACCTCCAAAAACAAAATATACCATACCATGAGAACAGTTCCAAAAACAAAACATACCATACGATCAGAATAGCTCCAAAACTAAAGCTTATCATACCATGAGAACAGTTCCAAAACCAAAACATAACATACCTTGAGAACAGTTCCAAAAACAAAACATACCATACCATGAGAACAGCTCCCAAGACAAAACATACCATACCATGAGAACAGCTCCAAAAACAAAACATATCATACCATGAGAACACCTCCAAAAACAAAACATACCATACCATGAGAACAGCTCCCAAGACAAAACATAACATACCATGAGAACAGCTCCCAAGACAAAACAAACCATACCATGAGAACAGCTCCAAAAACAAAACATACCATACCATGAGAACACCTCCAAAAACAAAACATACCATACCATGAGAATAGCTCCAAAAATAAAACATACTATTCCATGAGAACAGTTCCAAAAACAAAACATACCATACCATGAGAACAGCTCCAAAAACAAAACATACCATACCATGAGAACAGCTCCAAAAATAAAGCTTACCATACCATGAGAACAGTTCCAAAAACAAAACATAACATACCATGAGAACAGCTCCAAAAACAAAACATACCATACCATGAGAACAGTTCCAAAAACAAAACATACCATACCATGAGAACAGCTCCAAAAACAAAACATACCATACCATGAGAACAGCTCCAAAAACAAAACATACCAAACAAAGAGAACAGCTCCAAAAACAAAGCATACCATACCATGAGAACAGCTCCAAAAACAAAACATACCATACCATGAGAACAACTCAAAAAAACAAAACATACCATACCATGAGAACAGTTCCAAAAATAAAACATACCATACCATGAGAACTGCTCCAAAAACAAAGCTTACCATACCATGAGAACAGCTCCAAAAATAAAGCTTACCATGCCATGAGAACAGCTCCAAAAACAAAACATACCATGCCATGAGAACACCTACAAAAACAAAACATACTATACCATGAGAACAGCTCCAAAAACAAAACATACCATACCATTAGAACAGTTCCAAAAACAAAACATACCATACCATGAGAACAGCTCCAAAAATAAAGCTTACCATACCATGAGAACAGTTCCAAAAAACAAAATATAACATACCATGAGAACAGCTCCAAAAATAAAACATACCTAACCATGAGAACACCTCCAAAAACAAAATATACCATACCATGAGAACAGTTCCAAAAACAAAACATACCATACGATCAGAATAGCTCCAAAACTAAAGCTTATCATACCATGAGAACAGTTCCAAAACCAAAACATAACATGCCTTGAGAACAGCTCCCAAGACAAAACATACCATACCATGAGAACAGCTCCAAAAACAAAACATATCATACCATGAGAACACCTCCAAAAACCAAACATACCATACCATGAGAACAGCTCCCAAGACAAAACATAACATACCATGAGAACAGCTCCCAAGACAAAACAAACCATACCATGAGAACAGCTCCAAAAACAAAACATACCATACCATGAGAACACCTCCAAAAACAAAACATACCATACCATGAGAATAGCTCCAAAAATAGAACATACTATTCCATGAGAACAGTTCCAAAAACAAAACATACCATACCATGAGAACAGCTCCAAAAACAAAACATACCATACCATGAGAACAGCTCCAAAAATAAAGCTTACCATACCATGAGAACAGTTCCAAAAACAAAACATAACATACCATGAGAACAGCTCCAAAAACAAAACATACCATACCATGAGAACAGTTCCAAAAACAAAACATACCATACCATGAGAACAGCTCCAAAAACAAAACATACCATACCATGAGAACAGCTCCAAAAACAAAACATACCAAACAAAGAGAACAGCTCCAAAAACAAAGCATACCATACCATGAGAACAGCTCCAAAAACAAAACATACCATACCATGAGAACAACTCAAAAAAACAAAACATACCATACCATGAGAACAGTTCCAAAAATAAAACATACCATACCATGAGAACAGCTCCAAAAACAAAGCTTACCATACCATGAGAACAGCTCCAAAAATAAAGCTTACCATGCCATGAGAACAGCTCCAAAAACAAAACATACCATGCCATGAGAACACCTACAAAAACAAAACATACTATACCATGAGAACAGCTCCAAAAACAAAACATACCATACCATTAGAACAGTTCCAAAAACAAAACATACCATACCATGAGAACAGCTCCAAAAGTAAAGCTTACCATACCATGAGAACAGTTCCAAAAAACAAAACATAACATACCATGAGAACAGCTCCAAAAATAAAACATACCTAACCATGAGAACACCTCCAAAAACAAAATATACCATACCATGAGAACAGTTCCAAAAACAAAACATACCATACGATCAGAATAGCTCCAAAACTAAAGCTGATCATACCATGAGAACAGTTCCAAAACCAAAACATAACATGCCTTGAGAACAGCTCAAAAAAGAAAACATACCATACCATGAGAACAGCTCCAAATACAAAACATACCATACCATGAGAACACCTCCAAAAACAAAACATACCATACCATGAGAACAGCTCCAAAAACAGAACAAAAGCATACCATGAGAACAGCTCCAAAAACAAAACATACCATACCATGAGAACAGCTCCCTAGACAAAACATACCATACCATGAGAACAGCTCCAAAAACAAAACATATCATACCATTAGAACACCTCCAAAAACAAAACATACCATACCATGAGAATAGCTCCAAAAATAGAACATACTATACCATGAGAACAGTTCCAAAAACAAAACATACCATACCATGAGAACAACTCCAAAAACAAAACAAACCATTCCATGAGAACAGCTCCAAAAACAAAACATGCCATACCATGAGAACAGCTCCAAAAACAAAACATACCATACCATGAGAACAGCTCCAAAAACAAAACATACCATACCATGAGAACAGCTCCCAAGACAAAACATACCATACCATGAGAACAGCTCCAAAAACAAAACATATCATACCATGAGAACACCTCCAAAAACAAAACATACCATACCATGAGAACACCTCCAAAAACAAAACATACCATACCATGAGAACAGTCCAAAAAAACAAAACATAACATACCATGAGAACAGCTCCCAAGACAAAACAAACCATACCATGAGAACAGCTCCAAAAACAAAACATACCATACCATGAGAACACCTCCAAAAACAAAACATACCATACCATGAGAATAGCTCCAAAAATAAAACATACTATTCCATGAGAACAGTTCCAAAAACAAAACATAACATACCATGAGAACAGCTCCAAAAACAAAACATACCATACCATGAGAACAGCTCCAAAAATAAAGCTTACCATACCATGAGAACAGTTCCAAAAACAAAACATAACATACCATGAGAACAGCTCCAAAAACAAAACATACCATACCATGAGAACAGTTCCAAAAACAAAACATACCATACCATGAGAACAGCTCCAAAAACAAAACATACCATACCATGAGAACAGCTCCAAAAACAAAACATACCAAACAATGAGAACAGCTCCAAAAACAAAGCATACCATACCATGAGAACAGCTCCAAAAACAAAACATACCATACCATGAGAACAGCTCCAAAAACAGAAAAAAAGCATACCATGAGAACAGCTCCAAAAACAAAACATAACATACCTTGAGAACAGTTCCAAAACCAAAACATAACATACCTTGAGAACAGCTCCAAAAACAAAACATACCATACCATGAGAACAGCTCCAAATACAAAACATACCATACCATGAGAACACCTCCAAAAACAAAACATACCATACCATGAGAACAGCTCCAAAAACAAAACATACCATACCATGAGAACAGCTCCAAAAATAAAGCTTACCATACCATGAGAACAGTTCCAAAAACAAAACATAACATACCATGAGAACAGCTCCAAAAACAAAACATACCATACCATGAGAACAGTTCCAAAAACAAAACATACCATACCATGAGAACAGCTCCAAAAACAAAACATACCATACCATGAGAACAGCTCCAAAAACAAAACATACCAAACAAAGAGAACAGCTCCAAAAACAAAGCATACCATACCATGAGAATAGCTCCAAAAACAAAACATACCATACCATGAGAACAACTCAAAAAAACAAAACATACCATACCATGAGAACAGTTCCAAAAATAAAACATACCATACCATGAGAACTGCTCCAAAAACAAAGCTTACCATACCATGAGAACAGCTCCAAAAATAAAGCTTACCATGCCATGAGAACAGCTCCAAAAACAAAACATACCATGCCATGAGAACACCTACAAAAACAAAAACATACTATACCATGAGAACAGCTCCAAAAACAAAACATACCATACCATTAGAACAGTTCCAAAAACAAAACATACCATACCATGAGAACAGCTCCAAAAACAAAACATACCATACCATGAGAACAGCTCCAAAAATAAAACATACCATACCATGAGAACACCTCCAAAAACAAAACATACCATATCATGAGAACAGCTCCAAAAACAAAACATACCATACCATGAGAACAGCTCCTAAAATAAAACATACCATACCATGATAACAGTTTCAAAAACAAAACATACCATTCCATGAGAACAGCTCCAAAAACAAAACATACCATACCATGAGAACAGCTCCAAAACCAAACATACCATACCAATGGAACAGCTCCTAAACAAAACATACCATACCATGAGAACAGTTCAAAAAGCAAAGCATACCATGCCATGAGAACCGCTTCAATAACAAAACATACCATACCATGAGAACACCTCCAAAAACAAAACATACCATACCATGATAACAGTTTCAAAAACAAAACATACATTACCATGAGAACAGCTCCAAAATCAAAACATACCATACCATGAGAACAGCTCCAAAAACAAAACATACCATACAATGAGAACAGCTCCAAAAACAAAACATACTTAACCATGAGAACACCTCCAAAAACAAAACATACCATATCATGAGAACAGCTCCAAAAACAAAACATACCATACCATGAGAACAGCCCCAAAAACAAAACATACCATACCATGAAAACAGCTCCAAAAACAAAACATACCATACAATGAGAACAGCTCCAAAAACAAAACATACTTAACCATGAGAACACCTCCAAAAACAAAATATACCATATCATGAGAACAGCTCCAAAAACAAAACATACCATACCATGAGAACTGCTCCAAAAACAAAACATACCATACCATGAGAACAGCTCCAAAAACAAAACATACCATACCATGAGAACAGCTCCAAAAACAAAGCCTACCATACCATGAGAACAGTCCCAAAAAACAAAACATAACATACCATGAGAACAACTCCAAAAACAAAACATACCATACCATGAGAATAGCTCCAAAAACAAAACATACCATACCATGAGAACAGCTCCAAAAACAAAACATACCATACCATGAGAACACCTCCAAAAAAAAAACATACCATACCATGAGAATAGCTCCAAAAATAAAACATACTATACCATGAGAACAGTTCCAAAAACAAAACATACCATACCATGAGAACAGTTCCAAAAACAAAACATAACATACAATGAGAACAGCTCCAAAAACAAAACATACCATGCCATGAGAACACCTACAAAAACAAAACATACCATACCATGAGAACAGCTCCAAAAACAAAACATACCATACCATTAGAACAGTTCCAAAAACAAAACATACCATACCATGAGAACAGCTCCAAAAGTAAAGCTTACCATACCATGAGAACAGTTCCAAAAAACAAAACATAACATACCATGAGAACAGCTCCAAAAAAAACCATACCTAACCATGAGAACACCTCCAAAAACAAAATATACCATACCATGAGAACAGTTCCAAAAACAAAACATACCATACGATCAGAATAGCTCCAAAACTAAAGCTTATCATACCATGAGAACAGTTCCAAAACCAAAACATAACATACCTTGAGAACAGTTCCAAAAACAAAACATACCATACCATGAGAACAGCTCCCAAGACAAAACATACCATACCATGAGAACAGCTCCAAAAACAAAACATATCATACCATGAGAACACCTCCAAAAACAAAACATACCATACCATGAGAACAGCTCCCAAGACAAAACATAACATACCATGAGAACAGCTCCCAAGACAAAACAAACCATACCATGAGAACAGCTCCAAAAACAAAACATACCATACCATGAGAACACCTCCAAAAACAAAACATACCATACCATGAGAATAGCTCCAAAAATAAAACATACTATTCCATGAGAACAGTTCCAAAAACAAAACATACCATACCATGAGAACAGCTCCAAAAACAAAACATACCATACCATGAGAACAGCTCCAAAAATAAAGCTTACCATACCATGAGAACAGTTCCAAAAACAAAACATAACATACCATGAGAACAGCTCCAAAAACAAAACATACCATACCATGAGAACAGTTCCAAAAACAAAACATACCATACCATGAGAACAGCTCCAAAAACAAAACATACCATACCATGAGAACAGCTCCAAAAACAAAACATACCAAACAAAGAGAACAGCTCCAAAAACAAAGCATACCATACCATGAGAACAGCTCCAAAAACAAAACATACCATACCATGAGAACAACTCAAAAAAACAAAACATACCATACCATGAGAACAGTTCCAAAAATAAAACATACCATACCATGAGAACTGCTCCAAAAACAAAGCTTACCATACCATGAGAACAGCTCCAAAAATAAAGCTTACCATGCCATGAGAACAGCTCCAAAAACAAAACATACCATGCCATGAGAACACCTACAAAAACAAAACATACTATACCATGAGAACAGCTCCAAAAACAAAACATACCATACCATTAGAACAGTTCCAAAAACAAAACATACCATACCATGAGAACAGCTCCAAAAATAAAGCTTACCATACCATGAGAACAGTTCCAAAAAACAAAATATAACATACCATGAGAACAGCTCCAAAAATAAAACATACCTAACCATGAGAACACCTCCAAAAACAAAATATACCATACCATGAGAACAGTTCCAAAAACAAAACATACCATACGATCAGAATAGCTCCAAAACTAAAGCTTATCATACCATGAGAACAGTTCCAAAACCAAAACATAACATGCCTTGAGAACAGCTCCCAAGACAAAACATACCATACCATGAGAACAGCTCCAAAAACAAAACATATCATACCATGAGAACACCTCCAAAAACCAAACATACCATACCATGAGAACAGCTCCCAAGACAAAACATAACATACCATGAGAACAGCTCCCAAGACAAAACAAACCATACCATGAGAACAGCTCCAAAAACAAAACATACCATACCATGAGAACACCTCCAAAAACAAAACATACCATACCATGAGAATAGCTCCAAAAATAGAACATACTATTCCATGAGAACAGTTCCAAAAACAAAACATACCATACCATGAGAACAGCTCCAAAAACAAAACATACCATACCATGAGAACAGCTCCAAAAATAAAGCTTACCATACCATGAGAACAGTTCCAAAAACAAAACATAACATACCATGAGAACAGCTCCAAAAACAAAACATACCATACCATGAGAACAGTTCCAAAAACAAAACATACCATACCATGAGAACAGCTCCAAAAACAAAACATACCATACCATGAGAACAGCTCCAAAAACAAAACATACCAAACAAAGAGAACAGCTCCAAAAACAAAGCATACCATACCATGAGAACAGCTCCAAAAACAAAACATACCATACCATGAGAACAACTCAAAAAAACAAAACATACCATACCATGAGAACAGTTCCAAAAATAAAACATACCATACCATGAGAACAGCTCCAAAAACAAAGCTTACCATACCATGAGAACAGCTCCAAAAATAAAGCTTACCATGCCATGAGAACAGCTCCAAAAACAAAACATACCATGCCATGAGAACACCTACAAAAACAAAACATACTATACCATGAGAACAGCTCCAAAAACAAAACATACCATACCATTAGAACAGTTCCAAAAACAAAACATACCATACCATGAGAACAGCTCCAAAAGTAAAGCTTACCATACCATGAGAACAGTTCCAAAAAACAAAACATAACATACCATGAGAACAGCTCCAAAAATAAAACATACCTAACCATGAGAACACCTCCAAAAACAAAATATACCATACCATGAGAACAGTTCCAAAAACAAAACATACCATACGATCAGAATAGCTCCAAAACTAAAGCTGATCATACCATGAGAACAGTTCCAAAACCAAAACATAACATGCCTTGAGAACAGCTCAAAAAAGAAAACATACCATACCATGAGAACAGCTCCAAATACAAAACATACCATACCATGAGAACACCTCCAAAAACAAAACATACCATACCATGAGAACAGCTCCAAAAACAGAACAAAAGCATACCATGAGAACAGCTCCAAAAACAAAACATACCATACCATGAGAACAGCTCCCTAGACAAAACATACCATACCATGAGAACAGCTCCAAAAACAAAACATATCATACCATTAGAACACCTCCAAAAACAAAACATACCATACCATGAGAATAGCTCCAAAAATAGAACATACTATACCATGAGAACAGTTCCAAAAACAAAACATACCATACCATGAGAACAACTCCAAAAACAAAACAAACCATTCCATGAGAACAGCTCCAAAAACAAAACATGCCATACCATGAGAACAGCTCCAAAAACAAAACATACCATACCATGAGAACAGCTCCAAAAACAAAACATACCATACCATGAGAACAGCTCCCAAGACAAAACATACCATACCATGAGAACAGCTCCAAAAACAAAACATATCATACCATGAGAACACCTCCAAAAACAAAACATACCATACCATGAGAACACCTCCAAAAACAAAACATACCATACCATGAGAACAGTCCAAAAAAACAAAACATAACATACCATGAGAACAGCTCCCAAGACAAAACAAACCATACCATGAGAACAGCTCCAAAAACAAAACATACCATACCATGAGAACACCTCCAAAAACAAAACATACCATACCATGAGAATAGCTCCAAAAATAAAACATACTATTCCATGAGAACAGTTCCAAAAACAAAACATAACATACCATGAGAACAGCTCCAAAAACAAAACATACCATACCATGAGAACAGCTCCAAAAATAAAGCTTACCATACCATGAGAACAGTTCCAAAAACAAAACATAACATACCATGAGAACAGCTCCAAAAACAAAACATACCATACCATGAGAACAGTTCCAAAAACAAAACATACCATACCATGAGAACAGCTCCAAAAACAAAACATACCATACCATGAGAACAGCTCCAAAAACAAAACATACCAAACAATGAGAACAGCTCCAAAAACAAAGCATACCATACCATGAGAACAGCTCCAAAAACAAAACATACCATACCATGAGAACAGCTCCAAAAACAGAAAAAAAGCATACCATGAGAACAGCTCCAAAAACAAAACATAACATACCTTGAGAACAGTTCCAAAACCAAAACATAACATACCTTGAGAACAGCTCCAAAAACAAAACATACCATACCATGAGAACAGCTCCAAATACAAAACATACCATACCATGAGAACACCTCCAAAAACAAAACATACCATACCATGAGAACAGCTCCAAAAACAAAACATACCATACCATGAGAACAGCTCCAAAAATAAAGCTTACCATACCATGAGAACAGTTCCAAAAACAAAACATAACATACCATGAGAACAGCTCCAAAAACAAAACATACCATACCATGAGAACAGTTCCAAAAACAAAACATACCATACCATGAGAACAGCTCCAAAAACAAAACATACCATACCATGAGAACAGCTCCAAAAACAAAACATACCAAACAAAGAGAACAGCTCCAAAAACAAAGCATACCATACCATGAGAATAGCTCCAAAAACAAAACATACCATACCATGAGAACAACTCAAAAAAACAAAACATACCATACCATGAGAACAGTTCCAAAAATAAAACATACCATACCATGAGAACTGCTCCAAAAACAAAGCTTACCATACCATGAGAACAGCTCCAAAAATAAAGCTTACCATGCCATGAGAACAGCTCCAAAAACAAAACATACCATGCCATGAGAACACCTACAAAAACAAAAACATACTATACCATGAGAACAGCTCCAAAAACAAAACATACCATACCATTAGAACAGTTCCAAAAACAAAACATACCATACCATGAGAACAGCTCCAAAAGTAAAGCTTACCATACCATGAGAACAGTTCCAAAAAACAAAACATAACATACCATGAGAACAGCTCCAAAAATAAAACATACCTAACCATGAGAACACCTACAAAAACAAAACATACCATACCATGAGAACAGCTCCAAAAACAAAACATACCATACCATTAGAACAGTTTAAAAAACAAAACATACCATACCATGAGAACAGCTCCAAAAATAAAGCTTACCATACCATGAGAACAGTTCCAAAAAACAAACATAACATACCATGAGAACAGCTCCAAAAACAAAACATACCTAACCATGAAAACACCTCCAAAAACAAAATATACCATACCATGAGAACAGTTCCGAAAACAAAGCATTCCATACCATGAGAACAGCTCCAAAAACACAACATACCATACCATCAGAATAGCTCCAAAACTAAAGCTTATCATACCATGAGAACAGTTCCAAAACCAAAACATAACATACTTTGAGAACAGCTCCAAAAACAAAACATACCATACCATGAGAACAGCTCCAAATACAAAACATACCATACCAAGAGAACACCTCCAAAAACAAACATACCATACCATGAGAACAGCTCCAAAAACAGAACAAAAGCATACCATGAGAACAGATCCAAAAACAAAACATACCATACCATGAGAACAGCTCCCTAGACAAAACATACCATACCATGAGAACAGCTCCAAAAACAAAACATACCATACCATGAGAACAGCTCCAAAAACAAAACATACCATACCATGAGAACAGCTCCAAAAATAAAGCTTACCATACCATGACAACAGTTCCAAAAAACAAAACATAACATACCATGATAACAGCTCCCAAGAAAAAACATAGCATACCTAGAGAACAGCTCCAAAAACAAAACATACCATACCATGAGAACACCACCAAAAACAAAACATGCCATACCATGAGAACAGCTCCAAATATAAAACATACCATACCATGAGAACAGTTTCAAAAACAAAACATACCATTTCATGAGAACAGTTCCAAAAACAAAACATAACATATCATGAGAACAGCTCCAAAAACAAAACATACCATACCATGAGAACAGCTCCAAAAACAAAAGATACCATACCATGAGAACACCTCCAAAAACAAAACATACCATACCATGAGAACAGCTCCAAAAACAAAACATACCATACCATGAGAACAGCTCCAAAAATAAAACATACCATACCATGAGAACACCTCCAAAAACAAAAGATACCATACCATGAGAACACCTCCAAAAACAAAACATACCATACCATGAGAACAGCTCCAATAAAAAAACATACCATACCATGAGAACACCTCCAAAAACAAAACATACCATACCATGAGAACACCTCCAAAAACAAACATACCATACCATGAGAACAGCTCCAAAAACTGAACAAAAGCATACCATGAGAACAGCTCCAAAAACAAAACATACCATACCATGAGAACAGCTCCAAAAACAAAACATACCATACCATGAGAACAGCTCCAAAAACAAAACATACCATACCATGAGAACAGCTCCAAAAACAAAACATACCATACCATGAGAACAGCTCCAAAAATAAAGCTTACCATACCATGACAACAGTTCCAAAAAACAAAACATAACATACCATGATAACAGCTCCCAAGACAAAACATACCATACCATGAGAACACCACCAAAAACAAAACATGCCATACCATGAGAACAGCTCCAAATATAAAACATACCATACCATGAGAACAGTTTCAAAAACAAAACATACCATACCATGAGAAAAACTCCAAAAACAAAACATACCATTTCATGAGAACAGTTCCAAAAACAAAACATAACATACCATGAGAACAGCTCCAAAAACAAAACATACCATACCATGAGAACAGCTCCAAAAACAAAACATACCATACCATGAGAACACCTCCAAAAACAAAACATACCATACCATGAGAACAACTCCAAAAACAAAACATACCATACCATGAGAACAGCTCCAAAAATTAAACATACCATACCATGAGAACACCTCCAAAAACAAAACATACCATACCATGAGAACAGCTCCAAATACAAAACATACCATACCATGAGAACAGCTCCAAAAATAAAACATACCATACCATGATAACAGTTTCAAAAACAAAGCATACCATGCCATGAGAACAACTCCAATAACAAAACATACCATACCATGAGAACACCTCCAAAAAACAAAACATAACATACCATGAGAACAGCTCCAAAAATAAAACATACCTAACCATGAGAACACCTCCAAAAACAAAATATACCATACCATGAGAACAGTTCCAAAAACAAAACATACCATACGATCAGAATAGCTCCAAAACTAAAGCTTATCATACCATGAGAACAGTTCCAAAACCAAAACATAACATACCTTGAGAACAGCTCCAAAAACAAAACATACCATACCATGAGAACAGCTCCAAATACAAAACATACCATACCATGAGAACACCTCCAAAAACAAAACATACCATACCATGAGAACAGCTCCAAAAACAGAAAAAAAGCATACCATGAGAACAGCTCCAAAAACAAAACATAACATACCTTGAGAACAGTTCCAAAACCAAAACATAACATACCTTGAGAACAGCTCCAAAAACAAAACATACCATACCATGAGAACAGCTCCAAATACAAAACATACCATACCATGAGAACACCTCCAAAAACAAAACATACCATACCATGAGAACAGCTCCAAAAACAAAACATACCATACCATGAGAACAGCTCCAAAAATAAAGCTTACCATACCATGAGAACAGTTCCAAAAACAAAACATAACATACCATGAGAACAGCTCCAAAAACAAAACATACCATACCATGAGAACAGCTCCAAAAACAAAACATACCATACCATGAGAACAGCTCCAAAAACAAAACATACCAAACAAAGAGAACAGCTCCAAAAACAAAGCATACCATACCATGAGAACAGCTCCAAAAACAAAACATACCATACCATGAGAACAACTCAAAAAAACAAAACATACCATACCATGAGAACAGTTCCAAAAATAAAACATACCATACCATGAGAACTGCTCCAAAAACAAAGCTTACCATACCATGAGAACAGCTCCAAAAATAAAGCTTACCATGCCATGAGAACAGCTCCAAAAACAAAACATACCATGCCATGAGAACACCTACAAAAACAAAACATACTATACCATGAGAACAGCTCCAAAAACAAAACATACCATACCATTAGAACAGTTCCAAAAACAAAACATACCATACCATGAGAACAGCTCCAAAAGTAAAGCTTACCATACCATGAGAACAGTTCCAAAAAACAAAACATAACATACCATGAGAACAGCTCCAAAAATAAAACATACCTAACCATGAGAACACCTACAAAAACAAAACATACCATACCATGAGAACAGCTCCAAAAACAAAACATACCATACCTTTAGAACAGTTTAAAAAACAAAACATACCATACCATGAGAACAGCTCCAAAAATAAAGCTTACCATACCATGAGAACAGTTCCAAAAAACAAACATAACATACCATGAGAACAGCTCCAAAAACAAAACATACCATACCATGAAAACACCTCCAAAAACAAAATATACCATACCATGAGAACAGTTCCGAAAACAAAGCATTCCATACCATGAGAACAGCTCCAAAAACACAACATACCATACCATCAGAATAGCTCCAAAACTAAAGCTTATCATACCATGAGAACAGTTCCAAAACCAAAACATAACATACTTTGAGAACAGCTCCAAAAACAAAACATACCATACCATGAGAACAGCTCCAAATACAAAACATACCATACCATGAGAACACCTCCAAAAACAAACATACCATACCATGAGAACAGCTCCAAAAACAGAACAAAAGCATACCATGAGAACAGATCCAAAAACAAAACATACCATACCATGAGAACAGCTCCCTAGACAAAACATACCATACCATGAGAACAGCTCCAAAAACAAAACATACCATACCATGAGAACAGCTCCAAAAACAAAACATACCATACCATGAGAACAGCTCCAAAAATAAAGCTTACCATACCATGACAACAGTTCCAAAAAACAAAACATAACATACCATGATAACAGCTCCCAAGAAAAAACATAGCATACCTAGAGAACAGCTCCAAAAACAAACCATACCATACCATGAGAACACCACCAAAAACAAAACATGCCATACCATGAGAACAGCTCCAAATATAAAACATACCATACCATGAGAACAGTTTCAAAAACAAAACATACCATACCATGAGAAAAACTCCAAAAACAAAACATACCATTTCATGAGAACAGTTCCAAAAACAAAACATAACATATCATGAGAACAGCTCCAAAAACAAAACATACCATACCATGAGAACAGCTCCAAAAACAAAAGATACCATAACATGAGAACACCTCCAAAAACAAAACATACCATACCATGAGAACAGCTCCAAAAACAAAACATACCATACCATGAGAACAGCTCCAAAAATAAAACATACCATACCATGAGAACACCTCCAAAAACAAAAGATACCATACCATGAGAACACCTCCAAAAACAAAACATACCATACCATGAGAACAGCTCCAATAAAAAAACATACCATACCATGAGAACACCTCCAAAAACAAAACATACCATACCATGAGAACCCCTCCAAAAACAAACATACCATACCATGAGAACAGCTCCAAAAACTGAACAAAAGCATACCATGAGAACAGCTCCAAAAACAAAACATACCATACCATGAGAACAGCTCCAAAAACAAAACATACCATACCATGAGAACAGCTCCAAAAACAAAACATACCATACCATGAGAACAGCTCCAAAAACAAAACATACCATACCATGAGAACAGCTCCAAAAATAAAGCTTACCATACCATGACAACAGTTCCAAAAAACAAAACATAACATACCATGATAACAGCTCCCAAGACAAAACATACCATACCATGAGAACACCACCAAAAACAAAACATGCCATACCATGAGAACAGCTCCAAATATAAAACATACCATACCATGAGAACAGTTTCAAAAACAAAACATACCATACCATGAGAAAAACTCCAAAAACAAAACATACCATTTCATGAGAACAGTTCCAAAAACAAAACATAACATACCATGAGAACAGCTCCAAAAACAAAACATACCATACCATGAGAACACCTCCAAAAACAAAACATACCATACCATGAGAACACCTCCAAAAACAAAACATACCATACCATGAGAACAACTCCAAAAACAAAACATACCATACCATGAGAACAGCTCCAAAAATTAAACATACCATACCATGAGAACACCTCCAAAAACAAAACATACCATACCATGAGAACAGCTCCAAATACAAAACATACCATACCATGAGAACAGCTCCAAAAATAAAACATACCATACCATGATAACAGTTTCAAAAACAAAGCATACCATGCCATGAGAACAACTCCAATAACAAAACATACCATACCATGAGAACACCTCCAAAAACAAAACATACCATACCATGATAACAGTTTCAAAAACAAAACATACCATACCATGAGAACAGCTCCAAAATCAAAACATACCATACCATGAGAACAGCTCCAAAAACAAAACATACCATACAATGAGAACAGCTCCAAAAACAAAACATACTTAACCATGAGAACACCTCCAAAAACCAAACATACCATATCATGAGAACAGTTCCAAAAACAAAACATACCATACCATGAGAACAGCTCCAAAAACAAAACATACCATACCATGAAAACAGCTCCAAAAACAAAACACATCATACCATGAGAACAGCTCCAAAAATCAAGCCTACCATACCATGAGAACAGTCCCAAAAAACAAAACATAACATACCATGAGAGCAGCTCCCAAGACAAAACATACCATACCATGAGAACAGCTCCAAAAACAAAACATACCATACCATGAGAACACCTCCAAAAACAAAACATACCATACCATGAGAATAGCTCCAAAAATAAAACATACTATACCATGAGAACAGCTCCAAAAACAAAACATACCATACCATGAGAACAACTCCAAAAACAAAAAATACCATTCCATGAGAACAGCTCCAAAAACAAAACATACCATACCATGAGAACAGCTCCAAAAACAAAACATACCATACCATGAGAACAGCTCCAAAAATAAAGCTTACCATACCATGAGAACAGTTCCAAAAACAAAACATAACATACCATGAGAACAGCTCCAAAAACAAAACATACCATACCTTGAGAACAGCTCCAAAACAAAACATACCATACCATGAGAACACCTACAAAAACAAAACATACCATACCATTAGAACAGTTCCAAAAACAAAACATACCATACCATGAGAACAGCTCCAAAAATAAAGCTTACCATACCATGAGAACAGTTCCAAAAAATAAAGCATAACATACCTTGAGAACAGCTCCAAATACAAAACATACCATACCATGAGAACAGTTCCAAAAACAAAACATACCATACCATGAGAACAGCTCCAAAAACAAAACATACCATACCATGAGAACAGCTCCAAAAACAAAACATACCAAACAATGAGAACAGCTCCAAAAACAAAGCATACCATACCATGAGAACAGCTCCAAAAACAAAACATACCATACCATGAGAACAACTCAAAAAAACAAAACATACCATACCATGAGAACAGTTCCAAAAATAAAACATACCATACCATGAGAACTGCTCCAAAAACAAAACATACCATACCATGAGAACAGCTCCAAAAACAAAACATACCATACCATGAGAACAGCTCCAAAAACAAAACATACCAAACAATGAGAACAGCTCCAAAAACAAAGCATACCATACCATGAGAACAGCTCCAAAAACAAAACATACCATACCATGAGAACAACTCAAAAAAACAAAACATACCATACCATGAGAACAGTTCCAAAAATAAAACATACCATACCATGAGAACTGCTCCAAAAACAAAGCTTACCATACCATGAGAACAGCTCCAAAAATAAAGCTTACCATGCCATGAGAACAGCTCCAAAAACAAAACATACCATGCCATGAGAACACCTACAAAAACAAAACATACCATACCATGAGAACAGCTCCAAAAACAAAACATACCATACCATTAGAACAGTTCCAAAAACAAAACATACCATACCATGAGAACAGCTCCAAAAGTAAAGCTTACCATACCATGAGAACAGTTCCAAAAAACAAAACATAACATACCATGAGAACAGCTCCAAAAATAAAACATACCTAACCATGAGAACACCTCCAAAAACAAAATATACCATACCATGAGAACAGTTCCAAAAACAAAACATACCATACAATCAGAATAGCTCCAAAACTAAAGCTTATCATACCATGAGAACAGTTCCAAAACCAAAACATAACATACCTTGAGAACAGCTCCAAAAACAAAACATACCATACCATGAGAACAGCTCCAAATACAAAACATACCATACCATGAGAACACCTCCAAAAACAAAACATACCATACCATGAGAACAGCTCCAAAAACAGAACAAAAGCATACCATGAGAACAGCTCCAAAAACAAAACATACCATACCATGAGAACAGCTCCCAAGAAAAAACATACCATACCATGAGAACAGCTCCAAAAACAAAACATATCATACCATTAGAACACCTCCAAAAACAAAACATACCATACCATTAGAATAGCTCCAAAAATAGAACATACTATACCATGAGAACAGTTCCAAAAACAAAACATACCATACCATGAGAACAACTCCAAAAACAAAACAAACCATTCCATGAGAACAGCTCCAAAAACAAAACATGCCATACCATGAGAACAGCTCCAAAAACAAAACATACCATACCATGAGAACAGCTCCAAAAATAAAGCTTACCATACCATGAGAACAGTTCCAAAAACAAAACATAACATACCATGAGAACAGCTCCAAAAACAAAACATACCATACCATGAGAACAGTTCCAAAAACAAAACATACCATACCATGAGAACAGCTCCAAAAACAAAACATACCATACCATGAGAACAGCTCCAAAAACAAAACATACCAAACAATGAGAACAGCTCCAAAAACAAAGCATACCATACCATGAGAACAGCTCCAAAAACAAAACATACCATACCATTAGAACAGCTCAAAAAAACAAAACATACCATACCATGAGAACAGTTTCAAAAATAAAACATACCATACCATGAGAACTGCTCCAAAAACATAGCTTACCATACCATGAGAATAGCTCCAAAAATAAAGCTTACCATGCTATGAGAACAGCTCCAAAAACAAAACATACCATGCCATGAGAACACCTACAAAAACAAAACATACCATACCATGAGAACAGCTCCAAAAACAAACATACCATACCATTAGAACAGTTTAAAAAAAAAAACATACCATACCATGAGAACAGCTCCAAAAATAAAGCTTACCATACCATGAGAACAGTTCCAAAAAACAAACATAACATACCATGAGAACAGCTCCAAAATCAAAACATACCTAACCATGAAAACACCTCCAAAAACAAAATATACCATACCATGAGAACAGTTCCGAAAACAAAGCATTCCATACCATGAGAACAGCTCCAAAAACACAACATACCATACCATCAGAATAGCTCCAAAACTAAAGCTTATCATACCATGAGAACAGTTCCAAAAACAAAACATACCATACCATGAGAACAGCTCCAAATACAAAACATACCATACCATGAGAACACCTCCAAAAACAAACATACCATACCATGAGAACAGCTCCAAAAACAGAACAAAAGCATACCATGAGAACAGATCCAAAAACAAAACATACCATACCATGAGAACAGCTCCAAAAACAAAACATACCATACCATGAGAACAGCTCCAAAAACAAAACATACCATACCATGAGAACAGCTCCAAAAACAAAACATACCATACCATGAGTACAGCTCCAAAAATAAAGCTTACCATACCATGAGAACAGTTCCAAAAAACAAACATAACATACCATGAGAACAGCTCCAAAAACAAAACATACCTAACCATGAAAACACCTCCAAAAACAAAATATACCATACCATGAGAACAGTTCCGAAAACAAAGCATTCCATACCATGAGAACAGCTCCAAAAACACAACATACCATACCATCAGAATAGCTCCAAAACTAAAGCTTATCATACCATGAGAACAGTTCCAAAAACAAAACATACCATACCATGAGAACAGCTCCAAATACAAAACATACCATACCATGAGAACACCTCCAAAAACAAACATACCATACCATGAGAACAGCTCCAAAAACAGAACAAAAGCATACCATGAGAACAGATCCAAAAACAAAACATACCATACCATGAGAACAGCTCCAAAAACAAAACATACCATACCATGAGAACAGCTCCAAAAACAAAACATACCATACCATGAGAACAGCTCCAAAAACAAAACATACCATACCATGAGTACAGCTCCAAAAATAAAGCTTACCATACCATGACAACAGTTCCAAAAAACAAAACATAACATACCATGATAACAGCTCCCAAGAAAAAACATAGCATACCTAGAGAACAGCTCCAAAAACAAAACATACCATACCATGAGAACACCACCAAAAACAAAACATGCCATACCATGAGAACAGCTCCAAATATAAAACATACCATACCATGAGAACAGTTTCAAAAACAAAACATACCATACCATGAGAAAAACTCCAAAAACAAAACATACCATTTCATGAGAACAGTTCCAAAAACAAAACATAACATACCATGAGAACAGCTCCAAAAACAAAACATACCATATCATGGGAACAGCTCCAAAAACAAAAGATACCATACCATGAGAACACCTCCAAAAACAAAACATACCATACCATGAGAACAACTCCAAAAACAAAACATACCATACCATGAGAACAGCTCCAAAAATAAAACATACCATACCATGAGAACACCTCCAAAAACAAAACATACCATACCATGAGAACAGCTCCAAATACAAAACATACCTTACCATGAGAACAGCTCCAAAAATAAAACATACCATACCATGATAACAGTTTCAAAAACAAAGCATACCATGCCATGAGAACAGCTCCAATAACAAAACATACCATACCATGAGAACACCTCCAAAAACAAAACATACCATACCATGAGAACACCTCCAAAAACAAACATACCATACCAAGAGAACAGCTCCAAAAACAGAACAAAGGCATACCATGAGAACAGCTCCAAAAACAAAACATACCATACCATGAGAACAGCTCCAAAAACAAAACATACCATACCATGAGAACAGCTCCAAAAACAAAACATACCATACCATGAGAACAGCTCCAAAAACAAAACATACCATACCATGAGAACAGCTCCAAAAATAAAGCTTACCATACCATGACAACAGTTCCAAAAAACAAAACATAACATAACATGATAACAGCTCCCAAGACAAAACATAGCATACCAAGAGAACAGCTCCAAAAACAAAACATACCATACCATGAGAACACCACCAAAAACAAAACATGCCATACCATGAGAACAGCTCCAAATATAAAACATACCATACCATGAGAACAGTTTCAAAAACAAAACATACCATACCATGAGAACACCTCCAAAAACAAAACATACCATACCATGAGAACAACTCCAAAAACAAAACATACCATACCATGAGAACAGCTCCAAAAATAAAACATACCATACCATGAGAACACCTCCAAAAACAAAACATACCATACCATGAGAACAGCTCCAAATACAAAACATACCATACCATGAGAACAGCTCCAAAAATAAAACATACCATACCATGATAACAGTTTCAAAAACAAAGCATACCATGCCATGAGAACAACTCCAATAACAAAACATACCATACCATGAGAACACCTCCAAAAACAAAACATACCATATCATGAGAACAGTTCCAAAAACAAAACATACCATACCATGAGAACAGCTCCAAAAACAAAACATACCATACCATGAAAACAGCTCCAAAAACAAAACACATCATACCATGAGAACAGCTCCAAAAATCAAGCCTACCATACCATGAGAACAGTCCCAAAAACAAAACATAACATACCATGAGAGCAGCTCCCAAGACAAAACATACCATGCCATGAGAACAGCTCCAAAAACAAAACATACCATACCATGAGAACAACTCCAAAAACAAAACATACCATTCCATGAGAACAGCTCCAAAAACAAAACATACCATACCATGAGAACAGCTCCAAAAACAAAACATACCATACCATGAGAACAGCTCCAAAAATAAAGCTTACCATACCATGAGAACAGTTCCAAAAACAAAACATAACATACCATGAGAACAGCTCCAAAAACAAAACATACCATACCTTGAGAACAGCTCCAAAAACAAAACATACCATACCATAAGAACACCTACAAAAACAAAACATACCATACCATTAGAACAGTTCCAAAAACAAAACATACCATACCATGAGAACAGCTCCAAAAATAAAGCTTACCATACCATGAGAACAGTTCCAAAAAACAAAGAATAACATACCTTGAGAACAGCTCCAAAAACAAAACATACCATACCATGAGAACACCTCCAAAAACAAAATATACTATACCATGAGAACAGTTCCAAAAACAAAGCATTCCATACCATGAGAACAGCTCCAAAAACAAAACATACCATACCATCAGAATAGCTCCAAAACTAAAGCTTATCATACCATGAGAACAGTTCCAAAACCAAAACATAACATACCTTGAGAACAGCTCAAAAAACAAAACATACCATACCATTAGAACAGCTCCAAATACAAAACATACCATACCATGAGAACACCTCCAAAAACAAAACATACCATACCATGAAAACACCTCCAAAAACAAAACATACCATACCATGAGAACAGCTCCAAAAACAAAACATACCATACCATGAGAACAGCTCCAAAAATAAAGCTTACCATACCATGATAACAGTTTCAAAAACAAAGCATACCATGCCATGAGAACAACTCCAATAACAAAACATACCATACCATGAGAACACCTCCAAAAACAAAACATACCATATCATGAGAACAGTTCCAAAAACAAAACATACCATACCATGAGAACAGCTCCAAAAACAAAACATACCATACCATGAAAACAGCTCCAAAAACAAAACACATCATACCATGAGAACAGCTCCAAAAATCAAGCCTACCATACCATGAGAACAGTCCCAAAAACAAAACATAACATACCATGAGAGCAGCTCCCAAGACAAAACATACCATGCCATGAGAACAGCTCCAAAAACAAAACATACCATACCATGAGAACAACTCCAAAAACAAAACATACCATTCCATGAGAACAGCTCCAAAAACAAAACATACCATACCATGAGAACAGCTCCAAAAACAAAACATACCATACCATGAGAACAGCTCCAAAAATAAAGCTTACCATACCATGAGAACAGTTCCAAAAACAAAACATAACATACCATGAGAACAGCTCCAAAAACAAAACATACCATACCTTGAGAACAGCTCCAAAAACAAAACATACCATACCATAAGAACACCTACAAAAACAAAACATACCATACCATTAGAACAGTTCCAAAAACAAAACATACCATACCATGAGAACAGCTCCAAAAATAAAGCTTACCATACCATGAGAACAGTTCCAAAAAACAAAGAATAACATACCTTGAGAACAGCTCCAAAAACAAAACATACCATACCATGAGAACACCTCCAAAAACAAAATATACTATACCATGAGAACAGTTCCAAAAACAAAGCATTCCATACCATGAGAACAGCTCCAAAAACAAAACATACCATACCATCAGAATAGCTCCAAAACTAAAGCTTATCATACCATGAGAACAGTTCCAAAACCAAAACATAACATACCTTGAGAACAGCTCAAAAAACAAAACATACCATACCATTAGAACAGCTCCAAATACAAAACATACCATACCATGAGAACACCTCCAAAAACAAAACATACCATACCATGAAAACACCTCCAAAAACAAAACATACCATACCATGAGAACAGCTCCAAAAACAAAACATACCATACCATGAGAACAGCTCCAAAAATAAAGCTTACCATACCATGATAACAGTTTCAAAAACAAAGCATACCATGCCATGAGAACAACTCCAATAACAAAACATACCATACCATGAGAACACCTCCAAAAACAAAACATACCATATCATGAGAACAGTTCCAAAAACAAAACATACCATACCATGAGAACAGCTCCAAAAACAAAACATACCATACCATGAAAACAGCTCCAAAAACAAAACACATCATACCATGAGAACAGCTCCAAAAATCAAGCCTACCATACCATGAGAACAGTCCCAAAAACAAAACATAACATACCATGAGAGCAGCTCCCAAGACAAAACATACCATGCCATGAGAACAGCTCCAAAAACAAAACATACCATACCATGAGAACAACTCCAAAAACAAAACATACCATTCCATGAGAACAGCTCCAAAAACAAAACATACCATACCATGAGAACAGCTCCAAAAACAAAACATACCATACCATGAGAACAGCTCCAAAAATAAAGCTTACCATACCATGAGAACATTTCCAAAAACAAAACATAACATACCATGAGAACAGCTCCAAAAACAAAACATACCATACCTTGAGAACAGCTCCAAAAACAAAACATACCATACCATAAGAACACCTACAAAAACAAAACATACCATACCATTAGAACAGTTCCAAAAACAAAACATACCATACCATGAGAACAGCTCCAAAAATAAAGCTTACCATACCATGAGAACAGTTCCAAAAAACAAAGAATAACATACCTTGAGAACAGCTCCAAAAACAAAACATACCATACCATGAGAACACCTCCAAAAACAAAATATACTATACCATGAGAACAGTTCCAAAAACAAAGCATTCCATACCATGAGAACAGCTCCAAAAACAAAACATACCATACCATCAGAATAGCTCCAAAACTAAAGCTTATCATACCATGAGAACAGTTCCAAAACCAAAACATAACATACCTTGAGAACAGCTCAAAAAACAAAACATACCATACCATTAGAACAGCTCCAAATACAAAACATACCATACCATGAGAACACCTCCAAAAACAAAACATACCATACCATGAAAACACCTCCAAAAACAAAACATACCATACCATGAGAACAGCTCCAAAAACAAAACATACCATACCATGAGAACAGCTCCAAAAATAAAGCTTACCATACCATGAGAACAGTTCCAAAAAACAAAACATAACACACCATGAGAACAGCTCCCAAGACAAAACATACCATACCAAGAGAACAGCTCCAAAAACAAAACATACCATTCCATGAGAACACCTCCAAAAACAAAACATACCATACCATGAGAACAGCTCCAAATATAAAACATACCATACCATGAGAACAGTTCCAAAAACAAAACATACCATACCATAAGAACAACTCCAAAAACAAAACATACCATTTCATGAGAACAGCTCCAAAAACAAACATAACATACCATGACAACAGCTCCAAAAACAAAACATACCATACCATGAGAACAGCTCCAAAAACAAAACAATACCATACCAGGAGAACACCTCCAAAAACAAAACATACCATACCATGAAAACAGCTCCAAAAACAAAACATACCATACCATGAGAACAGCTCCAAAAATAAAACATACCATACCATGAGAACACCTCCAAAAACAAAACATACCATATCATGAGAACAGCTCCAAAAACAAAACATACCATACCATGAGAACAGCTCCTAAAATAAAACATACCATACCATGATAACAGTTTCAAAAACAAAACATACCATTCCATGAGAACAGCTCCAAAAACAAAACATACCATACCATGAGAACAGCTCCAAAACCAAACATACCATACCAATGGAACAGCTCCTAAACAAAACATACCATACCATGAGAACAGCTCAAAAAGCAAAGCATACCATGCCATGAGAACCGCTCCAATAACAAAACATACCATACCATGAGAACACCTCCAAAACCAAAACATACCATACCATGATAACAGTTTCAAAAACAAAACATACATTACCATGAGAACAGCTCCAAAATCAAAACATACCATACCATGAGAACAGCTCCATAAACAAAACATACCATACAATGAGAACAGCTCCAAAAACAAAACATACTTAACCATGAGAACACCTCCAAAAACAAAACATACCATATCATGAGAACAGCTCCAAAAACAAAACATACCATACCATGAGAACAGCCCCAAAAACAAAACATACCATACCATGAAAACAGCTCCAAAAACAAAACATACCATACAATGAGAACAGCTCCAAAAACAAAACATACTTAACCATGAGAACACCTCCAAAAACAAAACATACCATATCATGAGAACAGCTCCAAAAACAAAACATACCATACCATGAGAACAGCTCCAAAAACAAAACATACCATACCATGAGAACAGCTCCAAAAACAAAACATACCATACCATGAGAACAGCTCCAAAAACAAAGCCTACCATACCATGAGAACAGTCCCAAAAAACAAAACATAACATACCATGAGAACAACTCCAAAAACAAAACATACCATACCATGAGAATAGCTCCAAAAACAAAACATACCATACCATGAGAACAGCTCCAAAAACAAAACATACCATACCATGAGAACACCTCCAAAAAAAAAACATACCATACCATGAGAATAGCTCCAAAAATAAAACATACTATACCATGAGAACAGTTCCAAAAACAAAACATACCATACCATGAGAACAGTTCCAAAAACAAAACATAACATACAATGAGAACAGCTCCAAAAACAAAACATACCATACCATGAGAACAGCTCCAAAAACAAAACATACCATACCATGAGAACAGCTCCAGAAACAAAACATACCATACCATGAGAACAGCTCCAAAAACAGAACATACCATACAATGAGAACAGCTCCAAAAACAAAGTATACCATACCATGAGAACAGCTCCAAAAACAAAACATACCATACCATGAGAACAACTCACAAAACAAAACATACCATACCATGAGAACAGTTCCAAAAATAAAACATACCATACCATGAAAACTGCTCCAAAAACAAAGCTTACCATACCATGAGAACAGCTCCAAAAATAAAGCTTACTATGCCATGAGAACAGCTCCAAAAACAAAACATACCATACCATGAGAACACCTACAAAAACAAAACATACCATACCATGAGAACAGCTCCAAAAACAAAACATACCATACCATTAGAACAGTTCCAAAAACAAAACCTACCATACCATGAGAACAGCTCCAAAAATAAAGCTTACCATACCATGAGAACAGTTCCAAAAAACAAAACATAACATACCATGAGAACAGCTCCAAAAACAAAACATACCTAACCATGAGAACACCTCCAAAAACAAAATATACCATACCATGAGAACAGTTCCAAAAACAAAGCATTCCATACCATGAGAACAGCTCCAAAAACAAAACATACCATACCATCAGAATAGCTCCAAAGCTAAAGCTTATCATACCATGAGAACAGTTCCAAAACCAAAACATAACATACCTTGAGAACAGCTCCAAAAACAAAACATACCATACCATGAGAACAGCTCCAAATACAAAACATACCATACCATGAGAACACCTCCAAAAACAAAACATACCATACCATGAGAACAGCTCCAAAAACAGAACAAAAGCATACCATGAGAACAGCTCCAAAAACAAAACATACCATACCATGAGAACAGCTCCTAATACAAAACATACCATACCATGAGAACACCTCCAAAAACAAACATACCATACCATGAGAACAGCTCCAAAAACAAAACATACCATACCATGAGAACAGCTCCAAAAATAAAGCTTACCATACCATGAGAACAGTTCCAAAAAACAAAACATAACATACCATGAGAACAGCTCCCAGGACAAAACATACCATACCAAGAGAATAGCTCCAAAAACAAAGCATACCATACCATGAGAACACCACCAAAACAAAACATACCATACCATGAGAACAGCTCCAAATATAAAACATACCATACCATGAGAACAGTTCCAAAAACAAAACATACCATACCATAAGAACAACTCCAAAAACAAAACATACCATTTCATGAGAACAGCTCCAAAAACAAAACATAAAATACCATAAGAACAGCTCCAAAAACAAAACATACCATACCATGGGAACAGCTCCAAAAACAAAACATACCATACCAGGAGAACACCTCCAAAAACAAACATACCATACCATGAGAACAGCTCCAAAAACAAAACATACCATACCATGAGAACAGCTCCAAAAATAAAACATACCATACCATGAGAACACCTCCAAAAACAAAGCATACCATACCATGAGAACAGCTCCAAAAACAAAACATACCATACCATGAGAACAGCTCCAAAAATAAAACATACCATACCATGATAACAGTTTCAAAAACAAAACATACCATACCATGAGAACAGCTCCAAAAACAAAACATACCATACCATGAGACCAGCTCCAAAAACAAAACATACCATACCATGAGAACAGCTCCAAAACAAAACATACCATACCATGAGAACAGCTCAAAAGCAAAGCATACCATGCCATGAGAACAGCTCCAATAACAAAACATACCATACCATGAGAACACCTCCAAAAACAAAACATACCATACCATGATAACAGTTTCAAAAACAAAACATACCATACCATGAGAACAGCTCCAAAATCAAAGCATACCATACCATGAGAACAGCTCCAAAAACAAAACATACCATACAATGAGAACAGCTCCAAAAACAAAATATACTTAACCATGAGAACACCTCCAAAAACAAAACATACCATACCATGAAAACAGTTCCAAAAACAAAGCATACCATACCATGAGAACAGCTCCAAAAACAAAACATACCATACCATGAGAACAGCTCCAAAAACAAAACATACCGTACCATGAGAACAGTTCCAAAAAAAAAACATACCATACAATGGGAACAGATCCAAAAAGAAAACATACCATACCATGAAAACAGCTCTAAAAACAAAACTTACCAAACCATGAGAACAGCTCCAAAAGCAAAACATACCATACCATGAGAACAGCTCCAAAAACAAAACATACCGTACCATGAGAACAGTTCCAAAAAAAAATATACCATACAATGGGAACAGATCCAAAAAGAAAACATACCATACCATTAGAACAGCTCCAAAAACAAAACTTACCAAACCATGAGAACAGCTCCAAAAACAAAACATACCATACCATGAGAACAGCTCCAAAAACCAAAACATACCATACCATTAGAACAGCTCCAAAAACAAAACATACCATACCATGAGAACAGCTCCAAAAACAAATAGGAACATCATAGAAACCAACAAAATCGTTTAGTTGTAGTGGACACCGGAGGTACACAAAGTATTGTACTCAGTATCAAAATGTTTATCAGTTAAGGACGCTGGGGAAATACCGGAGATAGTCAAAGTACCCAGAGGAAAATAAATAAAATCAATAACTACACAATATATTGAATAGAATAACAAATTGTATAATCAAAATGGCAGTCTTTGTCGCTTACCCTGTCTTTCTTCAGTGCATTTACTGCGTCAAAGAAATTTTCCCTCTCCCTCTCGCTCAAAGTTCTAATTTCCTTTCGTTTCCCCCTGAACCTGCCTCCATGTCGTGCCTGTCTCTTTAGTCTGATATGTACTTTCCGACCAAGCGAATCTAACCAATCTAAAGCATTCTGGTCTATGCTATAACGTGTGTTATTCCTGTACGTATGAACCAGATATTCATCTAAGCAGTTGCTTTGATCTAAGGCATGTGTTGTATAACAATCTTGTAACAGTCTTGGCATAGCATCTTCCTCAATAAGACCATATATAATCATTGGAAGCAACAATAACAATACATACATAATTTTCCCCATGTCTGAAAAAAATAATCAAACAGATATTACATTCCTACATTTAAGAAAACAAGGTGATATAGATTAACTTGTAATGACTGACAACAAGTATTCGGTTTTTTTTTCATATGTTTATTGTTGTGATTCATCAAATTCAGAATTATGCATGTGCAATAATACAATTACATGCCTGTTTTAGACTGCCGGTTTCAGAATAACTAAATATTACAAGATATAGAATGCCGGCTTTAGAATAGCTAAAAATTACAAGCTATAGACTGCCGGTTTTAGAATACCTAACTATTACAGATATAGACTGCCGGTTTCAGAATAGCTAAATATTACAAGATATAGATTGCCGGTTTTAGAATAACTAAATATTACAAGATATAGACTGCCAGTTTTAGAATAGCTAAATATTACAAGATATAGACTGCCGGTTTCAGAATAGCTAAATATTACAAGATATAGACTGCCAGTTTTAGAATAGCTAAATATTACAAGAAATAGACTGCCGATTTCAGAGTAGCTAAATATTACAAGATATAGACTGCCAGTTTTAGAATAGCTAAATATTACAAGATATAGACTGGAAGTTTTAGAATAGCTGAATATTACAAGATATACACTGCCGGTTTTATAATAGCTAACTATTACAAGATATAGACTGCCGGTTTCAGAATAGCTAAATATTACAAGATATAGACTGCCGGTTTTAGAATAGCTAAATATTACAAGATATAGACTGCCAGTTTTAGAATAGCTAAATATTACAAGATATAGACTGCCGGTTTCAGAATAGCTAAATATTACAAGATGTAGACTGCCAGTTTTAGAATAGCTAATTTGCTATTACTGTTAACGGCTCATCCTTCCGGAGCACATGAGTTCACCCCCGGTTTTTAGTGGGGTTCGTGTAACTCGATCTTTAGTTTTATGTGTTTGTTTTGTAGATCGTTGTTTGTCCTTTTGTACTTTTTCTTTTGGCCATTGTGTTGTCTGTTCTTTTACGATTCTGATTACCACTTTGGTATTTTCAAACTCTTCAGTGTATATTCATTTCTAAATTCAGTTCAAAATGTTCTACTCTTGAATGGATTCACGCCACACTTGTTTCATAATGTCGTATAGTTTCTAAGTATGAAGATTGTGTGGTACTCTAGTGTTAGGCTTAGGATGCTCAATGCCACTTTCAACAATATTTCAGTTATATCATGGCGGTCAGTTTTATTTGTGGAGGAAACCGAAGTGCCCGGAGAAAACCACCGACCTGCCTCAAGTCACTGACAAACTTTATTATAAAATGTTGTATCATGTACACTTCGCCTGAACGGGATTCGAACTCACAAATTTAGTGGTGATAGGCACTGATCGCACAGTTAGTTGTAAATCCAACTACCATACGATCACGACCAGAACGGCCTCTCTATGGCACTTTAGTATAGATGATTTATGCTAACGAGTATATATTAGCGATATTCTTTTGTAGTAGAGATACAAATCCAATAATTAACATTTGTGAGTGATTTATAACTTTCCCATCATTTGATTAAGTGATTGCTGTTTAACGCAAATTAAACCTTTTTTCCAGCTATACCATGGCGAGAACAAGTTACATCTCAATGATTTAATGCTATCCGCTTTGCAATAGACCAACACGCTTAGTTGGATTTTTATAATGCTAGCTTACTGAAACAACATTCAACAGGTAGACACGTTGCTCCATTCGGACATCTTATTCCAATTCGGAGCCAACCTGTATTTACTCTTACCCTTTCATTTTTAGCGACGAAGCAACGCAAATTTTATAGTCTTTCGTTTGATCGGACTACATCTCGAACCCAAGATTTACTCGATGCGAACATCCTAACCGTTACACCACCGATGCGATTCCAATCTTTTGACTTTGGGATTACCTGATGAAGGTTATCTTAGAAGCGAGTCGTTCGTACTAATTTAGAAATCTATGTTTTTAATACTATCTAGACATAATGTCGTTCCATCATTTCTTTATCTTGTGGGTTTATACGTCAATGAAATCTTTAACTTGTTTACGTCAACAAACAGTTCATATAAAACATTGTTCCTATTTCCTTAACGCGTGTTTCAAGGTCATTTTAAAATTACAGTAATATCAATCAAACAATATGGCACGTTCCATTTACACGTTCATTTTGTAATTATTTATATATACAGTTATTTATATGTAATATACGTAATACATACAATAATTGTAACGACTCCTGCTTCAGTGTGTAGTGTTTTGTAGATCCTTGTTTGTCTTTTTGTCGTCGCTTCATTTGGCCATTGAATTGTCTGCCATTCTTCATGTAACGACTCCTGCTTCAGCAATCACATCCATCGTGTTACTCTTGTTATAGATCCGCATTGTGATTACGACAAACAGAACGTATCCGTGATCATTTGTGACACAGATATTCAGTAACGGTTAACCAAGTCATAATGGTGTTCGTAAATATTTCGTCTCGATGACTTCAACTTAACCACTAGGAAACCTTGGTTCAGTAGCTTCCAAGTTAGCAGTAACCTTCTATCAAGAAATTCATGATAGGAACCACAAGCTCAGGAATATCGTATATACTGAGACATATGAAAGTGCTGCTGGAATGTTGCTATACATAAATGGAAAGTTCATAAGATTTGTTGTTTTTATGTCCGGCAATGAAGCAGACCTAGCTTTATATGTTTCCCCATAAGAGCCTATAAACTGATCGCCATGTACAAGGGACATTCATTTGTTAAAACGACAAAAAGAAATTAATTTCATATGCTTCAAAATGAAATGTTATTCCCATAATTCGTTCGAAGAGAAGTAATTTAAAAAAAATTCTTAGTATATGTAGAATTTTTGTATGTATTTTAGTATGATACACCACAAACCCTCTCCTTTGCACATGTTGAATCTGTATATCTCTGTATAATGATTTTCATGTAAAATACATCTGAAGTTGCATTGCTGTTTTGTACGAAAAAAAGCAATTAGTGTTTCCAAATTGCTGCAGATGGTACATGTTCGTCATCACCCACGGAGCTGTGGTTCACGACATTCCCGGGGTCTACAGTCTAAGTTTGAGACAGAATATTACAGTGATTAATGGCATTTTTATTCATCACTTGTTCCTACGAAAATTATTCGAAAAATATTAATTTGCCCCTGTGAAGTATATTTTATAATTTGGACCAATGTTCACATTTTTACATCCAAGGTTTGAACTGTTTTTATCAGTACAACAATTAATCTCAACAAACAAGGAAACTTTAAAATAATTAAGTTTGCGTTGCTTATTCTTGAGTTTTTGTTCTTATTTTTCATATGGGCATTAAATTTCTGACCACATTCATTTGGTCCAATTTACCATGGAACCTTCATTGGCAGAAATTGTAATCAACATACAACCATGATGGCGTAGCAAATATTATAGCATTTCTATTGCTGGTACTAACATTCCCTTGTTTCAGATCTATTACGACACCATCTACATTTGTCATATACTCAACTGGTTGAGAAGTTAAGAAGTCAAATGTGAAAACGACGGACGCCAATCTTTGGAAAACACTCACTAAGACTTTCACCATGTGATACAAAAAGAAAAAAAACGAAAATAATATACTATTCATTATAATTTTTATTAACAAATTCAAATGAGATCTGATTATATATTTAATTTTTGCAATGGAATCTGAGAAACGGTTTTATTTCAGCATCAGAATCGAAATTAGAGGAGTCCATGTACATGAGAGGTAAATCATTTGTGATCTTTATCACACCTGAACAATCTCTGTATGATGATTTAGCCACACGGGATACGAGACACGATGGTCTGCACGGATTACCGTAAGAATCCTGAATTGTAACATATGCCTTAGATTCACTGGAAACTGGGGGTTTCTCAAATGCGATATAAGCCATTGTTTCTGAAGACAGCGTTCGCTTATCAATGATGACATTGTCAGTGTGTCGTCCATGGTAAGTAAAACCATCTGTTTGAAGTGTGATATTAAAAGTAGGGCTTTCTAGATGATGTTTTCTGATAGAATTATAATTGTTTATAGATGTATTTTCATCATATGATAATGCTTTACGTGGGTGAATTTGGTGTTCATTTATTATCATAATCGGTGTAGCAGCCCAGTTACTATAATGGTTTGGTACAAAACTCCACCTACTTTCATTTCCGTTATTCTGTAAAATCAAATTAATATCGAAACCAACTTTCATAATTTCCAGTGATCGTCGCTTACGAGAACGTGTTCTTAAATCAATTATACTTGCTCTAAATCTGTTAGTTATAGCCGGGGGCGGTGCTGCTCTCAATAAAGATGTAGTGTCTGGGGCAAAAGACAAACCTGCGGAAGCCCTGACTTTTGATGCCCTTGAGATAAGCTGTTTTCCAATTTTTGCTCGGTACCAATACCGTACTTTCTTAAAGCCACCATAGCGTATGAATTGACTTCTTGACCTTGAAACACATCTATTTTTATAGCAGTACAGGAAGGCGTTATAACTTCGACCACATCTATTGGCACACGTTGGAGCAGGGGCATATTGATAAATATATCTTGTAAACGAATTACTATACCCTTCAATGTTAGTTTTTTCCGGTGTCAATTTGTCCATTACTCTATTTGGCTGGTGGAATGGGTCTGTCGTTGGAGGATAATCTTTTTCTGAATTAATGCCTAATCTCTTTTGTCTTTCCCTAAATTTCTCCCATAAATAATCTATATAACTGTGATGTAACCAGAAAACAGGATCTTGTGGACTAGTTTCTAGACCACCCATATGACCATCACGGCCTCCAACCCATCGATGAACACCATCATGGTGATTTTCTAAATTGTCATTTTCATTTGCTGCTGTTGGATTCAAAATGTCTCTGTGATACCTCTTCTTGAAAACATTTAACAGTTTAGTTGGGTCAATTAAAGAACTATCAGGGCCAGGTATGTCACGTCTAAGGTATGTACGTTCAGCTGGAGTTCGCCAAAGTGCAAATGGTCCTGTATATACAATTCCTCGTCCATTCCCAATAAATATTTCACTAAACAGTATACTGTTTTCCGGTTTCTGCATATTAAAATCAAGTGTTGAATCCCAGTACGGTATGGTTACAGAGGATTTCTTTGTTCTCAATGCTTCCTCGAACCTGAAATATTCAATAACATGATAACTGCAAGTGGTAGATCAATTACAAATTAGGGGGCTATATAAGATGTAAAGCTGTAATTTCGATTTACGTACACGGTAATGTCCATTCGATATAACTGCTTACCCTTCCGGGGCACCTGCGGTCACCCCCTGTTCATAGTGGGGTTCGTGTTACTCGATCTTTAGTTTTATGTGTATGTTTAGTATATCGTTGTTTGTCCTTTTGTACTTTTTCTTTTGGCCATTGTGTTGTCTGTTCTTCGATTTACGAATTCTGATAACCACTTTGGTATCTTCAAACTCTTCTTACGTTTGTCAGTGACTAGTGACGAATCTCTCCACCAACAAAGCTAACTGTCACAACTAAAAATGATTGAAAGTTGCGTTAACACACCACTAACCCCAAATAACGCTCACACTCTTACTCAATTATATAGCACATTGATCTATGTGAACATATAATTTACTTGAAAGTGTATATACATTCAGCACAAATTTCAGATAATGTGTATTTGAATTCGAAATTGTTTATCATAGCAACATTTTATGAGTGGTTGTTGTCTGTGTGGTTATGAAATAACAATAAACAATAATCTTTTATTATGATTTGATGTTTAAAACCATTTTTAACATTATTTCCGTTAGATCGTGACGATCAAAGATACTTTGTCAATAACTCGCATTAGGTCAGTGTTTTTTTCTCACAATACTCCGGTAAATGGTCAGTGGGTAGCTCCGTATACTCCAGAATCAGATCAGCGGGTAAATCCGAGTACTCTGGTTTCAGATTGGTGAGGAAGTGCGTACTTCGCTTTCAGGTCAGTGGGTAAATCTGAGTACCCCAGAATCGAGTCAGTGGGTAATTCCGAGTACTCCGGTTTCAGACCTGTCAGTAATTGAGAAATCCGGTTTCAGGTCGGTGCGTACTTCGATTTTAGTTGAGTGGGTAAATCTGAGTACTCCGTTTTCAGATCACTGGGTAAACTCTGAGTACTCCAGTTTAATGCTGGCGAGTAGCTCTGAGTGTTCCACAAACACAAATTGAAATAGTATTGAAACTATCCCTTTACATATAAAACCCAACCCTCAAACAAGCAAAGCAAAACAAATGTTTTAACAGATTAATACGCATATACTGACACCTGTCTTACTTCATTACAGTCAAATATAAACCTTATTACAAGATACACTTTGCAGAGTTAATGAAGTAACACAAACGAATGGTTGAATACCTTCATAATCGAAAACCTGCTAGAAAACCTGTGTATAAACCGGAACACGCTGTGTTCATTGAGAGAACATGAGACATACTTCTTTAATTCATTTACTAAGTAAAATTCCTAATTAATTTACTGGGGCATATAACTTGTAAAAACAGGGAAGATATACTTACACAGAGTCTTTCCCACAGGTGCAAATAATATTTGAACATTTTTTGTTTAATCATCTCTTTTACTGTTTTTGTTCACGACTTGGTTATATCAAATATTTCAGTGATCTAAATTATTTGTTGAAACAAGTAACTTGTATTTTGCATTTTTTATTCCCCAAAATATCAATCAAATATCAAAATGCTTTTCCTTAGCGATCCAATTGTTCCTCTCTCATATGTTTTGTAATAGGTATAAGACGCATTTTTGTAGTTAGACTAGAAGAGTTTGAAGATACCAAAGGGACAATCAGAATCCGTATATCGAAGAACAGAGAACACAATGGCCAAAAGAAAAAGTTCAAAAGGACAAACAACGATCTACAAAACATAAATATAAAACTATAGATCGAGTAACACGAACCCCACTAAAAACCGGAGGTGAACTCAGGTGCTCCGGAAGGGTAAGCAGTTCCTGCTCCACTAGTGGCACCCATCCTGTTAATCTAGTTACAAACCCGGTAATAAGTTGTGAATGAGGAAGACCTGCTATGTATTCAATGCATAAGAAAGTGCCAAGCAAAATCTATGCGTGCAATGTATTTCCCATTTATACAACAAAATATCACTCATTGATCTTGAACATGCATGATATAATATAAGTCACTATCTTCGGGTGGATTACTACAATTCCTATTACAATAAATCTTTGGGAGAAGTAGTTACTAGTATTAAAAATATGTGGATTTAAAAAAAAACAAATTAGACTTACAGTACTAGATAGTATCTATGCCAGCCCACAAAGTTATATCCTCCATGTGCAGAAGGAATAGCGATATCTTGGTGAAGCAGTGCAAATACATCGTATTTGTTTGGTTTTTTACTCTGAAAAAACAAGCTTAATAAGAAAGTAAGTTATAGTGGAAATAGTATAACATAGTATTAACTAAATGATGAAGCATAGTAAAATTATACATCCAGATATCTGATTAAAAAGTCATCTCCCATTCCTGATTCTATGACGGCGTTATTAACAAATCTAAACAAAATAAATATGACACATCTTAATCTATAACATAATTGACAAATCTTATTCGTAAAGGTTATAACTAAACACCTATTGTTGACTCTTTACTTTGAGGTAGGCTTTCTGTGCTAAAAAAGTAGACCTGGTAAACTTTATAAAGACAATATAATATGGTAGAACTGATAGAACTAGCAATAAAATTGAAAACAAAACATACCATACCATGAGAACAGCTCCAAAAACAAAACATACCATACCATGAGAACAGTTCCAAAAACAAAACATACCATAAGGGTAATAACAAATTTACCGAACAATCTTACAAAGGGAAAGTCAAAACTCATAAGTATATACACAGAAAAAATCAGTCAACAATCGGAAAACTATACCACGAGAACAGCTCCAGAAACAAAACATACCATACCATGAGAACAGTTCCAAAAACAAAACATAACATACCACGAGAACAGCTCCAAAACCGAAACATACCATACCATGAGAACAGCTCCAAAAACAAAACATACCATACCATGAGAACAGCTCCAAAAACAAAACATACCATACCATGAGAACAGCTCCAAAAATAAATAGGAAAATCATAGAAACAACAAAATCGTTTAGTTGTAGTGGACACCGGAGTACACAAAGTATAGTATTCAGTATTAAGTAGCAAAATTGTTTAACAGTTAAGGATGCTGGGGTAATACCGGAGATAGTCAAAGTACCCAGAGGAAAATAAATAAAATCAATAACTACACAATATATTGAATAGAATAACAAATTGTATAATCAAAATGGCAGTGTTTGTCACTTACCCTGTCTTTCTTCAGTGCATTTACAGCGTCAAAGAAATTTTCCCTCTCCCTCTCGCTCAAAGTTCTAATTTCCTTTCGTTTCCCCCTGAACCTGCCTCTATGTCGTGCCTGTCTCTTTAGTCTGATATGTACTTTCCGACCAAGCGAATCTAACCAATCTAAAGCATTCTGGTCTATGCTATAACGTGTGTTATTCCTGTACGTATGAACCAGATATTCATCTAAGCAGTTGCTTTGATCTAAAGCATGTGTTGTATAGCAATCTTGTAACAGTCTTGGCATAGCATCTTCCTCAATAAGACCATATATAGTCATTGGAAGCAACAATAACAATACATACATAATTTTCCCCATGTCTGAAAAAAATAATTAAACAGATATTACATTCCTACATTTAAGAAAACAAGGTGATATAGATTAACTTGTAATGACTGACAACAAGTATTCATTTTTTTTCATATTTTTGTTGTTGTTGTGACTCATCAAATTCAGAATTATGCATGTGCAATAATACAAGTATTATATTATTGATATGTAGAACAATTGAAATATTGTTGAAAGTGATGTTAAAAACCAAAAAATAAAACAATCCATATGTAGAGTGGGATAGAATCAACGCATCAAATTAATTCTAGAAACCACAAAAACAAAAGAGAAACATAAACCCATGTTGAATTAAATGCATATGTGAAAATAATATAAATACTGCAATATATAGACTGCCTGTTTTAGAATAGCTAAATATTACTAGAAATAGACTGCCGGTTTCAGAATAGCTAAATATTACAATATATAGACTGCTGGTTTTAGAATAGCTACATATTACAAGATATAGACTGCCAGTTTTAAAATAGCTAAATATTACAAGATATAGACTGCCAGTTTCAGAATAGCTAAATATTACAAGATATAGACTGCCGGTTTTAGAATAGCTAAATATTACAAGCCATAGACTGTCAGTTTTAGAATTTCTAAATATTACAAGATATAGACTGCCGGTTTTAGAATAGCTAAATATTACAAGCCATAGACTGTCAGTTTTAGAATATCTAAATATTACAAGTTATAGACTGTCAGTTTTAGAATATCTAAATATTACAAGCCATAGACTGTCAGTTTTAGAATAGCTAATTCTTAAATTAAATAAGTTCATTGTACTACCTTCAGACTGAAGACGTGTTTACTCTCTCCGAGCCAGGAAAATAATGTCAATGTTTCAGTTTATTTACTCTTATATAGGAATTGGAGGTAATAATATGCATTAAAGTAAGTTCCTTGTTCACATTGAAGCAGCGTCAAGATTTAACACCATTTGTCAAAAGTGACATATTGTCTGTTTAAACCGGACTTCAATTTATTATAACAGTTACATGTAGTTGTTCTTATAAATAAATAAGATGTATGTAATATGCATAATAAGTTTCATCCTGTTAGGTTTTGTTGCACTTACAATAACATAATAGCCATTCTTTGATTTATTAGCGTAGGAAAGGGATTTACCCTACAACATCCACGATGCACATACATGAGAGTATATGACCCATATTAATATATCAACAATTTATTTTGCCATAAACTAAATTAAAATAAAGTTTTATTTTTTTTTTTAAATCAAAGCTAAATTTCAGCTACAGACATATCAACTATCTGATACCAAAACATATTCCAGACATTTGTCATTATTTATTTAGCAAACCTTTATAGCATTTCCTGATCTCAACTGGTTTAGAAAAATGCAATTCAATTACAATTTAGATTTTTGATAGATATTTTTCTATTTTTGTGGGGCTCTAGGGTCCATGTCGGGTAACCTTTCATTCATCTTTGACAGTCTAATCGTAATCAAGATGCTCGTAGAATGTGCTCGATTTAGTGGTAAGCAAAACTATGTCAGTAGTAGATATTACCAGATTACTTTATTGCAGTGTGTATACAATGTAGATACAAACTAATACATTACACATGAGTCTACCACCTGGTGGTGCAATGGTTAGCATGCTCGAATCGAGTGCAGTAGAACGTTGTTTTAAAACACCATTAAGTCAAACGAAAAGTATCAAATTCGTACTTGCTGCTTCTGCAGCAATCACTCTCTCAATCATATAAATTAATTCATGCGTAATACAAACGTATATATCGAATTTAGTGCGCACGACGCGTTTCTGGAATAACCTTCATCAAGTACGCTCATAAGTAAAAGATTGGAAAGCCACATAATTGGAGCAAGTAAACCAAAGGCTCTAAAAAGATGTCCAAAAACAGACTAAGGTCACCATATGCAAGGAGGAGGGCAATCTCAGTTTTATTAAGCCTTGTGTGGAGTCAACAACATTTAAAAATAGAAAAATCCACAATCATATTGAAACTATGTATTCCGGTGAGGGCTGACATCTTGGAGTTGTATCTCCAAGAACTTGTTGGCTCGTTACCGATTGGTCAGTTGAAGATATGACCCTGACCTGACAAAAACAAATATCACTATTTATTTCATTCCATATTATATTACTATTTTATGTTCTATATTAGGGGCCGTCGTGATCGTAATCGCATGGTAGTTGGGTTTACAACTACTTGCGCAATCAGTGGCAATCAACACTAACGTTATAAGTTCAAATTCCGTTAATAGCGATGAGTACTCGATAATGTCATGATAAAGTTTGTCAGTGATTTACTGCAGTTCAGTTGTATTCTCCGGGTACTCCGGTTTCCTTCGCCGTTAAAACTGAATGAATGAAGGAATTTTATTCTCATAAACCAAATACATATAGTTACAGAGAAGTAAATAATAATATACAACATATTAAGTTTTGTACAAGTGTGGAAAAATTACAATTACACTAACCAGGAGGTGGGACTTTCATATTAATAATCTTTATAAGTTTACATAGTTTTTCTAATACAACAATATTACATGAAGAAAATAGCTCATTAAATTTGAAAATATTGACATTATTACAGCAATAACTTACTTCCACGATATAGCTGAAATAGTGTTAAAAGTGACATAAATCACCACATCCCTAACCGTGTGTTCAATATTTAATTCCAACAATTTGATGACCATTAATTTCTTTGGATGTTCATGCCGACTTGATATTAGATATGTTAAAAGTATCCTATTATGATTGTTTGTCTAAAGAGTAATGGTCTTTTACCAACAGATTTTACCATCCTATGTAGTTGTCAGTTGACTACTTGCAGTTGACTGCTATTGTACTGTCGATGTTTATGTTTTCAATCATTTTTGTTATAGTATGTACCGTTGTAGATCTAATCATCAAGAAGGGAGGGATTCAAATAACCGCTTTAACTCCGTCACTTTTAAGTGCTTGATCCAGGTTCTTATTGTGTTCTTTAGTGCTTGTTCCAGGTTCTTGTTGTGTTTTTTAGTGCTTGTTCCAGGTTCTTGTTGTGTTCAGTGAGTTTAGTTCAGATGAAAGGTGATAACTACATTACGATGGGAGCCATTAATTGAATAGAATGAATGTACCACTTCGAGGCACTCTCAGAATTTGCTATGACTGTTAAAGCATGTTAAAACGGCTCATGCTTCCGGAGCACATGAGTTCACCCCCGGTTTTAGTGGGGTTCGTGTTGCACGATCTTTAGTTTTATGTGTTTGTTTTGTAGATCGTTGTTTGCCCTTTTGTACTTTTTCTTTTGGCCATTGTGTTGTCTGTTCTTCTTCGATATACGGATTCTGATTACCACTTTGGTATTTTCAAACTCTTCCTTGTATATTCATTTCTAAATTCAGTTCAAAATTTTCTACTCTTGAATGGATTCACGCCACACTTGCTTCATAATGTCGTATATTTTGTAAGTATGAAGATTGTATGGTACTCTAGTATTAGGTTTAGGATGTTCAATTCCACTTTCAACAATATTTCTGTTATATCATGGCAGACAGTACTAATTTAGAAATCTATGTTTTTAATACTATCTAGACATAATGTCGTTCCATCATTTCTTTATCTTGTGGGTTTATACGTCAATGAAATCTTTAACTTGTTTACGTCAACAAACAGTTCATATAAAACATTGTTCTTATTTCCTTAACGCGTGTTTCAAAGTCATTTTAAAATAACAGTAATATCATCAAACAATATTTACATTTACACGTTCCATTTACACGTTCTTTATGTAATTATTTATATATATAGTTATTTATATGTAATATACGTAATACATACAACAATTGTAATGCTTGACTACGTGACTGTTACATTCAAGTCGGGCACATGAATATAATGGAAAACAAAAATGTCACACTGTCGGAACAGTTCCAAAATACAATAGAAAATCGAAGAAAGACGCAACATGGACACCCAGAAACACACAAATATATGACCGCTCACTTTACTGGTTTGGTGCAGTCACTTTAATAATTAGTGGCGGGGTTAAGCAAGGTATATGGACACACACATCGCCTCTTAGTGAAATGATGTGGTCACACAAGCGCTTTTCACATGTGAGTAAAATGCAAACCTTCGCATATAAACGGACAAACTATGTTGCCATAAAGAACACTATAATCTTGAACATTATGCGTAATATATTTAATCGTAGTGACACATATGTTGTATATGCTTAATATTAGTTCTACTATAATGAGTTAGGGTTAGGGATAGTATACAAGACCATCGTAAGACATAATAGTGAAACAATGGTCAACTTTGAAGCAATATCTAATCGCCGATACCATTAATTAATGCAATAGTGAGTGAATGTTTTAGCGCCAAAATGAGCAATTAGTCAGCTATATCATGGCGGGAACAATGTACATTTACGTGGGATCATAATGATGTCTGCATTGTACTAGAGCTACAAACTTAGATTTGTATAGTGCTAGCTTCATGAAACGCTCTACTTCTATACTGATCACCAACTAATCTTTGTATTTACATCTTAATGCTACGTGCTTAGCGGAGAAGAATGGAACTGCTGAACCTTCAGTGAAGTTCGTGTTACTTGATCTTCAGTTTTCTGTGTAATATTTAGTAGATCATTGTTTGTCCGTTTGTCCGTTTGTCCTGTTGGCTATTGTTTGACCTCCTTCTATTTACGGCTTGTGATTACCCCTTTGACAACTTCAAACGTTTCATATTTCTATATGTACAATCTTTCCGACAACAATCTGATGGATAAGATGTTCTTCAGTTTAGTATGTGAGATGTACCGAGCGTCGGAAAATTAAAGCTTTGATATGTTTGATGATTTGACATATGATGAATAGAGACAATGGAGAAGTTCTCCTTTATACTTCATATCTAATATTAATGGTTATCTTGTTTAGGCACTTTGGTTTTATCCCAAAATTATTCCCAAAATTTTAAGTTATTTGGCTGTCCAATCTTTCGATTTTGAACTACCTAATGAAGGTTATTCCAGAAACGCGTCGTGGTCACTAAATTTGATACCGATATCTACGTTTTTATTACATGTAGAGCAAGCTTGCTCATAGTATCTGTGTAGCCCCTTTTCAACTGTAAAAGGAATTTAGGTAAGAGCTTTGGAAAGAGGTTGTTTGAGGACCTATATGAACCCTCCATAAATCTTTCATGGTACTGACGCCTGCATAAAGTTGGTAGCATGTGTACTACCACCAATAATCATATAGCTCATCATACTTACAAATAGTATAACTAATAACATAACTCATCATTAACCGATTGAATACTATTCAGAAGTATTAGAAACAGTCACTTCAAACACGGATTGTACACAAGAAACTAAGGCATGTGTAACATAATGGAGACAGATATTAGCAAAAGTTAATGAGAAGTTAATAATTGTAGGTGATATGGAGGAACATAGTTATCTGGAGCTGCTGATGGGAAGTTAATAATTGTAGGTGATATGGAGGAACATAGTTATCTGGAGCTGCTGATGAGAAGTTAATAATTGTAGGTGATATGGAGGAACATAGTTATCTGGAGCTGCTGATGAGAAGTTAATAATTGTAGGTGATATGGAGGAACATAGTTATCTGGAGCTGCTGATGAGAAGTTACTAATTGTAGGTGATATGGAGGAACATAGTTATCTGGAGCTGCTGATGAGAAGTTAATAATTGTAGGTGATATGGAGGAACATAGTTATCTGGAGCTGCTGATGAGAAGTTAATGATTGTAGGTGATATGGAGGAACATAGTTATCTGGAGCTGCTGATGAGAAGTTAATAATTGTAGGTGATATGGAGGAACCTAGTTATCTGGAGCTGCTGATGAGAAGTTAATAATTGTAGGTGATATGGAGGAACATAGTTATCTGGAGCTGCTGATGAGAAGTTAATAAGTGTAGGTGATATGGAGGAACATAGTTATCTGGAGCTGCTGATGAGAAGCTATACACTGTGCAACACACTCACAGTAGCCGTTATCATTTATGTTTGGTTTAAGTGGTAGAAGTCGTATTACAAATCTGTTCAATCTGTAGCATGAACCAAGAACATTTTGTTTTAAAGAAAAATGAAATATTTCCAAATCGTTGACACGTAAATCTGTTCATTTCATTGAGGTCTTATTCATTCAGTGTTAACTATATCAACTCCTGGTTTGATATATCAGAGATGAGTACATTTGTAAGGTATTTGAAACTACCAATCATTCATGTGAATGCCATTTCGATAACACAAACTTGTTTGTCTTGACCTAAGAGTAATTGTTTATACCTTTTAAGCAGTTATTAGTTAACTGACAGCGTTCATTGACCCTGTGTTGTCATTCCTTTTTTTTTAGATAATACATTTTGTAACATTTGGTCTGTTTGGGTGAAAGCGAATCTGTGCAGGTTTATTTGATCGTTTGTTCATGTGTACATTTTTGTTGTTTTTTTTTGTTTTTTTTTTATTAATAATTACATTTTTTAGGAATCGTAAATTTCAGTAATAAATATATTTAATAAACCATATCAGTGCCGAAGCACTGACTACTGGGCGGATGATACCCTTGGGGACTAATAGTTCACCAACAGCTACCCATAATGTTTGTACATTTTCTCCATGTTCTTGGTTTTGGTAAAATTGGGAAGTGCTTAATGGTTTTTTTGTGATTGAGTATATATTCTTTAAATATTTATCTTTTTCTATGAGGACGATATAGTGTCAGGGTTACGGTGTTTAACGCCACTTTCAACAATATTCTAGCTATATCGTGCAGTTCGAATTAATAATAATCCTATTTGAAATAGTCCAACTTATTGAAGTGGATTTTTATGCTAGACCTTTGCAATACCGCTTTGAATACATTTTATCCATGAAAGATACATTAAGATTCTAAAGACGATAATCATAGCTATTTATGGAAACTAAGGTGTAGAATCCAGCAGAATGTTTTGCTCTATACGATCGTTATTAGAGGCCCATTCTATGGTTTTTAGCATTTGTTATGTTTTTTCTCCAATTTAGAAAATTTGCATATTATATGGTATATTTAAGTATGTGTCAAAGGTTTGTGTAATATGTGAGAAGATGTTTATCACTCTAACAACGTCTTTTGACTTGTCATGTTCCGAGGTCATGTCACTGTCATTTAACCACATAATATTAATGATTTAAGGTATCAAGAAGTTTTGAAAATATAGCATCCATGTGTAGTGGTAAACGTTTACGAGCATAACTTTGAAAAGTATCCACGGGGAATTTAATGCCGTTTTTTCATATACAGTATAATACAATAAAACAAATGACCACATCTCTATTATATCTTCTAATTGCCATGAGTACTATCTAGCATTTATGATGGTTAAAGCCATCATCTTACTTCTGTTACTAATATTAAAACAAAACAATAAAATAGACATAAGATATATTTATCACTATTATTTTTCCAATCGACGTGAAATGCTGGAATTACAGTAATAAAACAATCGATTACAATTGTTGTACACGCATACAAACATTGTCCAATTAGAACAATTAATTTATTTGCTGCAGTGTTCTGATTGCTTCTACTTGCTGATATAAGTACACACTCTCTGTAAAACGTTGTATAACCGTATTGCTAGAATATTAATTTTAATCACTTTGTGACAGTGTTGGTGGTATAATACTTAGCGAATTCATGACTTATCACTGTGTTTGTAACAACAGTAACACAACAAGTGCACCTAGTGGATCGGAACTGCTTACCGTGTTGCCCAATCATTATTTTCCTGTGTATTGTTTGTGTTCTGTCGATCATTGTCTGTCCTTTTGACCATTGTATTTTCTGTCCTTCGATTTACGGCTTCTGAATAAATATCACTTTGGTATCTTCCAACTTTTCTTAGATCAGTGTTGCTTCAAAAGAATACATATTGGCAAGAGGTTGTCAACAGTTTGATTTCTCACACATGCATACATGTTAGAAAAGTTTTTCACAAATATCGAAAAATATTATACTTACCGGGCCCGATCAATATAATATTTTCTTCCGGATTTTGTCCGAACTCGTGTTTTGTCTTGGATATACAATAACAAAAATATGTCGTCTGACAAATTTGCATGTACTGAGTATAATATAACAAATATTTCATGGCACTTCGGGCCAAATGGCAGTTTAGTGCCATGAACTATTTGATAAATACATCACTGCTAAAAAATCTTCTTTTATTTTGATCATATCATCTTCACCACACGTAATGTGGTAGAGCATTAAAACAAATATACTTAAAAGTTCTCTGTTATTTCTAAACCCCTAAAGGTGGTTAATTTAACAATGAAAAGCAATCTAAAATGATAAGGGCAGAAATTGGCCTACAAAATAGGCAAATTATAAATGAAACGTATAGCTTTCGTTGTTTCTTGATTTTATAAGACCCTTACCTCATCTAATATTTTGGTAATAATTTCCATATTTGCACGTGCGATGATGTCACACTAGTCAATGAAAAGTCTATCGTTTCCTGAAAGTATATGAAATCTAACAACAAATGTGTATTTAATATCAATTTTCAATATCTCCACAAGCAGGTACCAACGGCATATTCTAGTATGATATTTAATATACATAAACACATATCTCATTTAATTTTTTTTTACTATGCTTACATTATTACATATTATTTAGCACCATCTTTGGCAATATTTAAGTTATATCTTTATGTAAAATTTTAATTAAGCATATTAAGAGTCACCAGGGAATGATGAGTTAAGACGATACTTATGTCCAATTATGTATAACAGTGTTGTATCTAGGGCAAAATGATGACTGAATGAGAGGGGTTCAGATCCATGCCACTGAAGAAAATACTTGACGTAGACGCAAAATGGTGCATCCAGGAATCATTTCCAAGTAAGAAATCAAGAACTATCTATGGTTTTATTTATTGCAGCAGTATAGATTAAAAATGTTATGAAATAAACCTAGTTTGAAAACGCTAGTTTTTTTTTAAGTGCCTGAACCAAGTCAGGATTGTGGGAGTTCATGTATTTGTTTTTGAAGGATATCGATTTGTGCCTCTTTCTACGATTTTTGTATTGGATTTCGGAACTGTTCCGATAGTGCTATAGTCTTAGAATTTTAAAAGAGTAGAAATAAAGTCTATATTTTATTATGCAATTTAATTTTTTAATGAAAATGTAAAATTACATCTCCTGCGATGATAGCTTCAATTGTGTGGAATGTTGGGATACCACCGTTCTTAAATGTGTAATTATTATAAAAAATAATGTTCATCTCTCTCAGGTATAGACAACCTTAACCAATGCTGGTTATCCTGCAGCTTAGGATTTTTTTACTTGCTTTTTATTTCTTTGATCGTACCAACTTCCGGAGACCTTAAGTGACCGCAAGACTATATCGCATCGTGAGGTAGCAGACTCGTTTCGCTAGATTTTCAAACCACTGCCTTAAGCAATCCTGTATATGGCTCGATAATCATTTACATCGTCTAATTCGCAGAAGCTTACGGGGTTTCGTACCCACCGATTTCTGTCCTAGATACACTTGGGACCTAAAATGTGTGCCCCAAATATAAAATCCTACATCGGCGACAGAGTTAGGAAATCGTTTTCTGCAAAAGGACGTTTTTGTGGTACAGCATATTTAGAATACTATATACTTTTATGCTTAAGCAAAGTTTAAAGGAGTTTAATCCATTAAAATACATGTTTTGTTTAATAAATTATTCATTTATGAGTGCATATCGTGTTTATTAAATTAAACTATATCTGTGTACATTATATAGAACATGTATATCACAATAGGGTGAGTGTTCGTAACATGTATATCACAATAAGGTGAGTGTTCGTAACTATGGTAATTGAATCAATGCTTATCACCTGTAATATTCAGAGTTCGATTCCCTGTCATGCTCAACCGCATCAATGGTGTAATGGTTACTGTGCTCGACTCGAGTGCGGTAGATCGTGTGTTCGAGTCCCGAACGAGTCAAACCAAAGACTATAGAATTGGTATTTGTTGCTTCTCCTCTAAAAATGTGGCATTAAGGAGAAAGAGCAAAGACTGATAGGCTTGGAATCAGGATAATGTGTCCGAGTGGGGCGACATCTCTATCCATGACCATTTATTTAAGTGAACTAGCACCATACAAATCTGAATAAGCGTGTTGGTCTAGTACAAAGCGGACCTCATCATCATTTCATTGAAAATTAACTTGTTCTTGCCATGATATTGATGAAAAAAATTGCTGAGTTGGAGTTAATCAGCAATCACTCACTCCCTCCTGTCGTATTCATATGTAACAGATACATTTTTTCAGAGATGAAGTTTTTCATTGAAATATAGTAATGATTTACTCCTTGTACCACCAATAAAACAGACCACAACGATATAAAACTGTGTTGAAAGTGGTCGAAAACATACATATAACCATACAATCATATTGGAATTCTAGAATGTCATAAATAATTAGAACCTTAATATAATTGTAAAGCTTGCAAAATATAAACCCGGATAAGGTATTTTCATAATTTGACAGATCTTTTTATTTAATATTAAAAACAAACCATTTATTATTTTCCTCAGTAACAGTTACATAGTAGTACAAGCAACTATATGTGACACACAACATGCATAATGCATTTTAATGCAGGATCTACATATTAATTATTGTTAAATGTGACCATAATCTTCTATAATAAATCAAATTACAAGTGTGTTCCATGTCAGTATCAGACACTGTGGTATAATAAACAGGACCTACCACATATGTGTTCTCAATGTCGGTCACTACTATATATTAAATCCTACATCAGCCGTCAAATACATTTTTTTGCGATTCAGCTAATTTGTATTTAATAGATAAGTGAATGGGCAAAGTACACGACATACAGAAATTGTAGATAATAAATAAACACAAGAAAATATTCGAAGGGGCAACCAGAAATGGACAATTCAGAGACACAGGCGACAATGTGCACAAAAAGAAAGCAAAGCAAAACAAAACAGAACAAAAAAGAAAACAAACACGAATCAAAATAAAAACAGGAGACTTAAAGATGTGCACCACGAACCCCATCAAGGCTATCCATTTTGTGATGATGATCGTAGTCTTTGTAGTGATGAATTCAACCTAGGAGCACCGCAGCCTTGTTTGAGTAGTTTTTGCGTCAGCAGCTAGGCTCTTTTAAGCAAATCACTGCACTTAAAACGAGATCTAGAATAACGTATGAGTTGTGAAATGTGCTGCTGGTATATGCTACTTATGCTGACTATTGGAAAGATGAAGTCATCACGTTTGTCGTAGAGTTTTGTTTTAATTTTCTTCCGTTGTCGATTTCAATGTGACAGTCAAGGTAAGAAGCAGATGAGATGCAGATAATCACCGAATCGAGAATTGTTCAGTGACAGAACATCTATATAGCTGATGCTAGAATTAAAGGTTTGGGTTATTTTTCTATCTTTATTCCTGGGAAGCATTTGAAGGAAGTCTGCACCATAAGCTCAACGGATAGTGGAACACAATTTGTACACCTTGGAATACCAATCGTCAGTAGAAACATTAGTCCACCAAACTTGAAAAAATATCTTGTCGATCAAACAATCTAACATTTGAATGATCTGGTCCTGATTATATTTATCCTTTGATTTCAACAAAGTCTTTGCTCCTCGTTCTTCTTTCAGAAGCAACGTTGAATCAATAATTTCAGTCTATGTTTTATTTACGTCACGTTAGAGAGAACCGAAGAATCAATTAAGAATGGCTAATCCAGAGACATGGGCAACATTGAGCACAAGATACAGAACGAAAACTAAGAAAACAAAAGAAAGGTAATATAACCTTCCGTTTATCTCAGTTTTTAACCCTAATACATGTATACTTCATATTTTAAGACACTGCACTTATATTGTCTATATATCATTTATATGTATGCAATTTTGTTTTCACTTGTTCACAGTTGTTACAACCAATTTTCATCAAATTTTGATTCTAGACATATTTTCTTTCAACAACTGTTAATTTTTTATTTTTTTTTAATGATTTTTGAATTATCATACAAATGAGACAATAAGTATTCATTAAAATGATCTGAATACCAGTTGTTATTGTTGTTTTTTTCTCCTTATACTTCCTGTAATAAAGTATACTAGTGTGTAGTCTGTCTTTTTGAGTGAACGAGAATCTGTGAAGGTGTTTTTGTTTTATTGTTTATTTCTATCTGTACTGTCGTTGGAGGTCAATGAACTCGTTTAATCCCAACACATTTTCATGCCTGTCCCAGGCAAGAACCTTGATTTTAAACCACATATGTCGTGGTCTTTTATGTGTTCACTGCCTTGAGGTTAGATGTAGTGGTTCACTGGTTTGAGGTGAGATGTAGTGGTTCACTGGTTTGAGGTGAGATGTAGTGGTTCACTGGCTTGAGGTGAGATGTAGTGGTTCACTGACTTGTGGTGAGATGTAGTGGTTCACTGACTTGTGGTGAGATGTAGTGGTTGACTGGCTTGAGATGAGATGTAGTGGTTCACTGGCTTGAGGTGAGATGTAGTGGTTCACTGGCTTGAGGTGAGATGTAGTGGTTCACTGGCTTGAGGTGATATGTAGTGGTTCACTAGCTTGAGGTGAGATGTAGTGGTTCACTGGCTTGTGGTGAGATGTAGTGGTTCATTGGTTTGAGGTGAGATATAGTGGTTCACTGTCTTGAGGTGAGATGTAGTGGTTCACTAGCTTGAGGTGAGATGTATTGGTTCACTGGCTTGAGGTGAGATGTAGTGGTTCACTGGCTTGGGGTGAGATGTAGTGGTTCACTGCCTTGAGGTGAGATGTAGTGGTTCACTGGCTTGAGGTGAGATGTAGTGGTTTACTAGCTTGAGGTGAGATGTAGTGGTTCACTGGCTTGAGGTGAGATGTAGTGTTTCACTGGCAAGAGGTGAGATGTAGTGGTTCACTGGCTTGAAGTGAGATGTAGTGGTTCATTGGCTTGTGGTGAGATGTAGTGGTTCACTGGCTTGTGGTGAGATGTAGTGGTTCACTGGCTTGAGGTGAGATGTAGTGTTTCACTGGCAAGAGGTGAGACGTAGTGGTTCCCTAGCTTCAGGTGAGATGTAGTGGTTCACTGGCTTGAGGTGAGATGTAGTGTTTCACTGGCTTGAGGTGAGATGTAGTGGTTCACTGACTTGAGGTGAGATGTAGTGGTTCACTGGCTTGAGGTGAGATGTAGTGGTTCACTGGCTTGAGGTGAGATGTAGTGTTTCACTGGCAAGAGGTGAGATGTAGTGGTTCACTAGCTTGAGGTGAGATGTATAGTGGTTCACTGGCTTGAGGTGAGATGTAGTGGTTCACTGGTTTGAGGTGAGATGTAGTGGTTCACTAGTTTGAGGTGAGATGTAGTGGTTCACTGGCTTGAGGTGATATGTAGTAGTTCACTGGCTTGAGGTGAGATGTAGTGGTTCACTGGCTTGGGATGAGATGTAGTGGTTCACTGGCTTGAGGTGAGATGTAGTGGTTCACTGGTTTGAGGTGAGATGTAGTGGTTCACTGGCTTGAGGTGAGATGTAGTGGTTCACTGGCTTGAGGTGAGATGTAGTGGTTCACTGGCTTGAAGTGAGATGTAGTGGTTCATTGGCTTGTGGTGAGATGTAGTGGTTCACTGGCTTGTGGTGAGATGTAGTGGTTCACTGGCTTGAGGTGAGATGTAGCGGTTCACTGGCTTGAAGTGAGATGTAGTGGTTCACTGGCTTGAGGTGAGATGTAGTGGTTCACTGGCTTGAGGTGAGATGTAGTGGTTCACTGGCTTGAGGTGAGATGTAGTGGTTCACTGGCTTGAAGTGAGATGTAGTGGTTCATTGGCTTGTGGTGAGATGTAGTGGTTCACTAGCTTGTGGTGAGATGTAGTGGTTCACTGGCTTGAGGTGAGATGTAGCGGTTCACTGGCTTGAAGTGAGATGTAGTGGTTCACTGGCTTGAGGTGAGATGTAGTGGTTCACTGGCTTGAGGTGAGATGTAGTGGTTCACTGGCTTGAGATGAGATGTAGTGGTTCACTGGCTTGAGGTGAGATGTATTGGTTCACTGGCTTGAGGTGAGATGTAGTGGTTCATTGGCTTGAGGTGAGATATAGTGGTTCACTGTCTTGAGGTGAGATGTAGTGGTTCACTAGCTTGAGGTGAGATGTATTGGTTCACTGGCTTGAGGTGAGATGTAGTGGTTCACTGGCTTGTGGTGAGATGTAGTGGTTCACTGCCTTGAGGTGAGATGTAGTGGTTCACTGGCTTGAGGTGAGATGTAGTGGTTTACTAGCTTGAGGTGAGATGTAGTGGTTCACTGGCTTGAGGTGAGATGTAGTGTTTCACTGGCAAGAGGTGAGATGTAGTGGTTCACTGGCTTGAAGTGAGATGTAGTGGTTCATTGGCTTGTGGTGAGATGTAGTGGTTCACTGGCTTGTGGTGAGATGTAGTGGTTCACTGGCTTGAGGTGAGATGTTGTGTTTCACTGGCAAGAGGTGAGATGTAGTGGTTCCCTAGCTTCAGGTGAGATGTAGTGGTTCACTGGCTTGAGGTGAGATGTAGTGTTTCACTGGCTTGAGGTGAGATGTAGTGGTTCACTGACTTGAGGTGAGATGTAGTGGTTCACTGGCTTGAGGTGAGATGTAGTGTTTCACTGGCAAGAGGTGAGATGTAGTGGTTCACTGGCTTGAGGTGAGATGTAGTGGTTCACTGGTTTGAGGTGAGATGTAGTGGTTCACTGGCTTGAGGTGAGATGTAGTGGTTCACTGGCTTGAGGTGAGATGTAGTGGTTCACTGGCTTGAAGTGAGATGTAGTGGTTCATTGGCTTGTGGTGAGATGTAGTGGTTCCCTGGCTTGTGGTGAGATGTAGTGGTTCACTGGCTTGAGGTGAGATGTAGTGGTTCACTGACTTGAGGTGAGATGTTGTGGTTCACTAGCTTGAGGTGAGATGTAGTGGTTCACTGACTTGAGGTGAGATGTAGTGGTTCACTGGCTTGAGGTGAGATGTAGTGGTTCACTGGCTTGAGATGAGATGTAGTGGTTCACTGGCTTGAGGTGAGATGTATTGGTTCACTGGCTTGAGGTGAGATGTAGTGGTTCATTGGCTTGAGGTGAGATATAGTGGTTCACTGTCTTGAGGTGAGATGTAGTGGTTCACTAGCTTGAGGTGAGATGTATTGGTTCACTGGCTTGAGGTGAGATGTAGTGGTTCACTGGCTTGGGGTGAGATGTAGTGGTTCACTGCCTTGAGGTGAGATGTAGTGGTTCACTGGCTTGAGGTGAGATGTAGTGGTTTACTAGCTTGAGGTGAGATGTAGTGGTTCACTGGCAAGAGGTGAGATGTAGTGGTTCACTGGCTTGAAGTGAGATGTAGTGGTTCATTAGCTTGTGGTGAGATGTAGTGGTTCACTGGCTTGTGGTGAGATGTAGTGGTTCACTGGCTTGAGGTGAGATGTAGTGGTTCACTGGCTTGAGGTGAGATGTAGTGTTTCACTGGCAAGAGGTGAGATGTAGTGGTTCCCTAGCTTCAGGTGAGATGTAGTGGTTCACTGGCTTGAGGTGAGATGTAGTGTTTCACTGGCTTGAGGTGAGATGTAGTGGTTCACTGACTTGAGGTGAGATGTAGTGGTTCACTGGCTTGAGGTGAGATGTAGTGGTTCACTGGCTTGAGGTGAGATGTAGTGTTTCACTGGCAAGAGGTGAGATGTAGTGTTTCACTAGCTTGAGGTGAGATGTATAGTGGTTCACTGGCTTGAGGTGAGATGTAGTGGTTCACTGGTTTGAGGTGAGATGTAGTGGTTTACTAGTTTGAGGTGAGATGTAGTGGTTCACTGGCTTGAGGTGAGATGTAGTGGTTCACTGGCTTGAGGTGAGATGTAGTGGTTCACTGGCTTGAAGTGAGATGTAGTGGTTCACTGGTTTGAGGTGAGATGTAGTGGTTTACTAGTTTGAGGTGAGATGTAGTGGTTCACTGGCTTGAGGTGAGATGTAGTGGTTCACTGGCTTGAGGTGAGATGTAGTGGTTCACTGGCTTGAAGTGAGATGTAGTGGTTCACTGGTTTGAGGTGAGATGTAGTGGTTTACTAGTTTGAGGTGAGATGTAGTGGTTCACTGGCTTGAGGTGAGATGTAGTGGTTCACTGGCTTGAGGTGAGATGTAGTGGTTCACTGGCTTGAGGTGAGATGTAGTGGTTCACTGGTTTGAGGTGAGATGTAGTGGTTCACTGGCTTGAGGTGAGATGTAGTGGTTCACTGGCTTGAGGTGAGATGTAGTGGTTCACTGGCTTGAAGTGAGATGTAGTGGTTCATTAGCTTGTGGTGAGATGTAGTGGTTCACTGGCTTGTGGTGAGATGTAGTGGTTCACTGGCTTGAGGTGAGATGTAGCGGTTCACTGGCTTGAAGTGAGATGTAGTGGTTCACTGGCTTGAGGTGAGATGTAGTGGTTCACTGGCTTGAGGTGAGATGTAGTGGTTCACTGGCTTGAGGTGAGATGTAGTGGTTCACTGGCTTGTGGTGAGATGTAGTGGTTCACTGCCTTGAGGTGAGATGTAGTGGTTCACTGGCTTGAGGTGAGATGTAGTGGTTTACTAGCTTGAGGTGAGATGTAGTGGTTCACTGGCTTGAGGTGAGATGTAGTGTTTCACTGGCAAGAGGTGAGATGTAGTGGTTCACTGGCTTGAAGTGAGATGTAGTGGTTCATTGGCTTGTGGTGAGATGTAGTGGTTCACTGGCTTGTGGTGAGATGTAGTGGTTCACTGGCTTGAGGTGAGATGTTGTGTTTCACTGGCAAGAGGTGAGATGTAGTGGTTCCCTAGCTTCAGGTGAGATGTAGTGGTTCACTGGCTTGAGGTGAGATGTAGTGTTTCACTGGCTTGAGGTGAGATGTAGTGGTTCACTGACTTGAGGTGAGATGTAGTGGTTCACTGGCTTGAGGTGAGATGTAGTGTTTCACTGGCAAGAGGTGAGATGTAGTGGTTCACTAGCTTGAGGTGAGATGTATAGTGGTTCACTGGCTTGAGGTGAGATGTAGTGGTTCACTGGTTTGAGGTGAGATGTAGTGGTTCACTAGTTTGAGGTGAGATGTAGTGGTTCACTGGCTTGAGGTGAGATGTAGTGGTTCACTGGCTTGAGGTGAGATGTAGTGGTTCACTGGCTTGGGATGAGATGTAGTGGTTCACTGGCTTGAGGTGAGATGTAGTGGTTCACTGGTTTGAGGTGAGATGTAGTGGTTCACTGGCTTGAGGTGAGATGTAGTGGTTCACTGGCTTGAGGTGAGATGTAGTGGTTCACTGGCTTGAAGTGAGATGTAGTGGTTCATTGGCTTGTGGTGAGATGTAGTGGTTCACTGGCTTGTGGTGAGATGTAGTGGTTCACTGGCTTGAGGTGAGATGTAGTGGTTCACTGACTTGAGGTGAGATGTTGTGGTTCACTAGCTTGAGGTGAGATGTAGTGGTTCACTGACTTGAGGTGAGATGTAGTGGTTCACTGGCTTGAGGTGAGATGTAGTGGTTCACTGGCTTGAGATGAGATGTAGTGGTTCACTGGCTTGAGGTGAGATGTATTGTTTCACTGGCTTGAGGTGAGATGTAGTGGTTCATTGGCTTGAGGTGAGATATAGTGGTTCACTGTCTTGAGGTGAGATGTAGTGGTTCACTAGCTTGAGGTGAGATGTATTGGTTCACTGGCTTGAGGTGAGATGTAGTGGTTCACTGGCTTGGGGTGAGATGTAGTGGTTCACTGCCTTGAGGTGAGATGTAGTGGTTCACTGGCTTGAGGTGAGATGTAGTGGTTTACTAGCTTGAGGTGAGATGTAGTGGTTCACTGGCAAGAGGTGAGATGTAGTGGTTCACTGGCTTGAAGTGAGATGTAGTGGTTCATTAGCTTGTGGTGAGATGTAGTGGTTCACTGGCTTGTGGTGAGATGTAGTGGTTCACTGGCTTGAGGTGAGATGTAGTGGTTCACTGGCTTGAGGTGAGATGTAGTGTTTCACTGGCAAGAGGTGAGATGTAGTGGTTCCCTAGCTTCAGGTGAGATGTAGTGGTTCACTGGCTTGAGGTGAGATGTAGTGTTTCACTGGCTTGAGGTGAGATGTAGTGGTTCACTGACTTGAGGTGAGATGTAGTGGTTCACTGGCTTGAGGTGAGATGTAGTGGTTCACTGGCTTGAGGTGAGATGTAGTGTTTCACTGGCAAGAGGTGAGATGTAGTGGTTCACTAGCTTGAGGTGAGATGTATAGTGGTTCACTGGCTTGAGGTGAGATGTAGTGGTTCACTGGTTTGAGGTGAGATGTAGTGGTTCACTAGTTTGAGGTGAGATGTAGTGGTTCACTGGCTTGAGGTGAGATGTAGTGGTTCACTGGCTTGAGGTGATATGTAGTGGTTCACTGGCTTGGGATGAGATGTAGTGGTTCACTAGCTTGAGGTGAGATGTAGTGGTTCACTGGTTTGAGGTGAGATGTAGTGGTTCACTGGCTTGAGGTGAGATGTAGTGGTTCACTGGCTTGAGGTGAGATGTAGTGGTTCACTGGCTTGAAGTGAGATGTAGTGGTTCATTGGCTTGTGGTGAGATGTAGTGGTTCACTGGCTTGTGGTGAGATGTAGTGGTTCACTGGCTTGAGGTGAGATGTAGCGGTTCACTGGCTTGAAGTGAGATGTAGTGGTTCACTGGCTTGAGGTGAGATGTAGTGGTTCACTGGCTTGAGGTGAGATGTAGTGGTTCACTGGCTTGAGGTGAGATGTAGTGGTTCACTGGCTTGAAGTGAGATGTAGTGGTTCATTGGCTTGTGGTGAGATGTAGTGGTTCACTGGCTTGTGGTGAGATGTAGTGGTTCACTGGCTAGAGGTGAGATGTAGCGGTTCACTGGCTTGAAGTGAGATGTAGTGGTTCACTGGCTTGAGGTGAGATGTAGTGGTTCACTGACTTGAGGTGAGATGTAGTGGTTCACTGGCTTGAGGTGAGATGTAGTGGTTCACTGGCTTGAGATGAGATGTAGTGGTTCACTGGCTTGAGGTGAGATGTATTGGTTCACTGGCTTGAGGTGAGATGTAGTGGTTCATTGGCTTGAGGTGAGATATAGTGGTTCACTGTCTTGAGGTGAGATGTAGTGGTTCACTGGCTTGAGGTGAGATGTATTGGTTCACTGGCTTGAGGTGAGATGTAGTGGTTCACTGGCTTGGGGTGAGATGTAGTGGTTCACTGCCTTGAGGTGAGATGTAGTGGTTCACTGGCTTGAGGTGAGATGTAGTGGTTTACTAGCTTGAGGTGAGATGTAGTGGTTCACTGGCTTGAGGTGAGATGTAGTGTTTCACTGGCAAGAGGTGAGATGTAGTGGTTCACTGGCTTGAAGTGAGATGTAGTGGTTCATTGGCTTGCGGTGAGATGTAGTGGTTCACTGGCTTGTGGTGAGATGTAGTGGTTCACTGGCTTGAGGTGAGATGTAGTGGTTCACTGGCTTGAGGTGAGATGTAGTGTTTCACTGGCAAGAGGTGAGATGTAGTGGTTCCCTAGCTTCAGGTGAGATGTAGTGGTTCACTGGCTTGAGGTGAGATGTAGTGTTTCACTGGCTTGAGGTGAGATGTAGTGGTTCACTGACTTGAGGTGAGATGTAGTGGTTCACTGGCTTGAGGTGAGATGTAGTGTTTCACTGGCAAGAGGTGAGATGTAGTGGTTCACTAGCTTGAGGTGAGATGTATAGTGGTTCACTGGCTTGAGGTGAGATGTAGTGGTTCACTGGTTTGAGGTGAGATGTAGTGGTTCACTAGTTTGAGGTGAGATGTAGTGGTTCACTGGCTTGAGGTGAGATGTAGTGGTTCACTGGCTTGAGGTGAGATGTAGTGGTTCACTGGCTTGGGATGAGATGTAGTGGTTCACTGGCTTGAGGTGAGATGTAGTGGTTCACTGGTTTGAGGTGAGATGTAGTGGTTCACTGGCTTGAGGTGAGATGTAGTGGTTCACTGGCTTGAGGTGAGATGTAGTGGTTCACTGGCTTGAAGTGAGATGTAGTGGTTCATTGGCTTGTGGTGAGATGTAGTGGTTCACTGGCTTGTGGTGAGATGTAGTGGTTCACTGGCTTGAGGTGAGATGTAGCGGTTCACTGGCTTGAGGTGAGATGTAGTGGTTCACTGGCTTGAGGTGAGATGTAGTGGTTCACTGGCTTGAGGTGAAATGTAGTGGTTCACTGGCTTGATGTGAGATGGAGTGGTTCACTGACTTGAGGTGAGATGTAGTGGTTCGTATTGTTGATATTGGTGGATTACCATCACTGTTTAAACATTCTTTTCATAAGAGCTGTTACATGGAACAATTGGATTACAAAATATTACAATTCCATCTTTGGTAAATGTCCCCGAAGATCCTCTGAAAATTTTTATTTGGATTTTATGGGATATTCGTCGCAAATTCGTGCGTTAGGTGGCTCTTGTCATATCATTATATCATTTATATGGTTTCTGGGGTAAAATAAAGGAATTCATATGGTTGTTTAGTTCACTAATACAACATTTCCCCCAATTGGATTTAGAATGAAGCATCTTATGAAATGCAGATTTTGTCTGGTACAAATGAAAAATTTTGTTGATCGTAGTTAACATACATGTACTACACACTACATACGTTTGGTATAGACCATTTCTACATTTTTATTAATTGAGCATTACGAAAAGCGAGTTTACACAATGATGGTCAGCAATTCCACCAAACGAACAAATCACCTCTCACTTAAATAAAAAAACACAAAAAAGACCACACCAATGGCAGCATGAACAAACGATCAAATAAACCTGCACAGATTCACTTTCACCCAAACAGACCAAATGTTACAAAATGTATTATCTAAGAAAAAGGAAGGATAACATAGCCATGGACATTGCAAAAACAGGGTCAATGAACGCTGTCAGTTAATTAATAACTGCTTAAAAGGTATAAACAATTACTCTTAGGACAAGACAAACAAGTTTGTGTTATCGAAATGGCATTCACATGAATGGTTGGTAGTTTCAAATACCTTACAAATGTACTCATCTCTGATATGTCAAACCAGGAGTTGATATAGTTAACTCAGAATGAGTAAGACATCAATGAAATGAACATATCTACGTGTTAACGATTTGGAAATATTTCATTTTTCTTTAAAACAAAATGTTCTTGTCTCATGCTACAGATTGAACAGATTTGTAATACGACTTCTACCACTTAAACCAAACATAAATGATAACGGCTACTGTGAGTGTGGTGCACAATGCAAAGCTTCTCATCAGCAGCTCCAGATAACTATGTTCCTCCATATCACCTACAATTATTAACTTCTCATTAACTTTTGATAATTTCTGTCTCCATTATGTTGCACATGCCTTAGTTTCTTGTGTACAATCCGTGTTTGAAGTGACTATTTCTAATATTTCTGAATTGTATTCAATCGGTTAATGATGAGAATAACTATCCTCCGAAAATACGAGACGGTGAATATTTGCGATGTCCTACTAAAATTTCGACAAAAGTAACCCAGTTATGTTATTAGTTATACTATTTGTAAGTATGATGAGCTACATGATTATTAGTGGTAGTACACATGCTACCAACTTTATACAGGCGTCAGTACCATGAAAGATTTATGGAGGGTTCATATAGGTCCTCAAACAACCTCTTTCCAAAGCTCTTACCTAAATTCCTTTTACAGCTGAAAGGGGGCTACACAGATACTATTAGCAAGCTGGCTCTACATGTAATACAAACGTAGATACCGGTATCAAATTTAGTGACCACGACGCGTTTCTGGAATAACCTTCAATAGGTAGCTCAAAATCGAGAGATTGGACAGCCAAATAACTTAAAATTTTGGGAATAATTTTGGGATAAAACCAAAGTGCCTAAACAAGATAACCATTAATATTAGATATGAAGTATAAAGGAGAACTTCTCCATTGTCTCTATTCATCATATGTCAAATCATCAAACATATCAAAGCTTTAATTTTCCGACGCTCGGTACATCTCACATACTAAACTGAAGAACATCTTATCCATCAGATTGTTGTCGGAAAGATTGTACATATAAAAATATGAAACGTTTGAAGTTGTCAAAGGGGTAATCACAAGCCGTAAATAGAAGAAGGACAAACAATAGCCAACAGGACAAACGGACAAACAATGATCTACTAAATATTACACAGAAAACTGAAGATCGAGTAACATGAACTTCACTGAAGGTTCAGCAGTTCCATTCTTCTCCGCTAAGGACGTAGCATTAAGATGTAAATACAAAGATTAGTTGGTGATCAGTATAGAAGTAGAGCGTTTCATGAAGCTAGCACTATAAAAATCTAAGTTTGTAGCTCTAGTACAATGCAGACATCATTATGATCCCACGTAAATGTACATTGTTACCGCCATGATATAGCTGACTAATTGCTCATTTTGGCGCTAAAACATTCATTCACTATTGCATTAATTAATGGTATCGGCGATTAGATATTGCTTCAAAGTTGACCATTGTTTCACTATTATGTCTTACGATGGCCTTGTATACCATCCCTAACCCTAACTCATTATAGTAGAACTAATATTAAGCATATACAACTTATGTTAAATATATTACGCATACTTTTCAAGATTATAGTGTTCTTTATGGTAACATACAATGTAGTTTGTCCGTTTTTATGCCAATGTTTGCATTTTACTCACATGTGAAAAGCGCTTGTGTGACCACATCATTTCACTAAGAGGCGATGTGTGTGTCCATATACATTGCTTAACCCCACCACTTATTATTAAAGTGACTGCACCAAACCAGTAAAGTGAGCGGTCATATATGTGTGTGTTTCTGGGTGTCGATGTTCCGTCTTTCTTCGATTTTCTATTGTATTTTGGAACTGTTCCGACAGTGTGATATTTTGGAACTGTTCCGACAGTGTGATATTTTTGTTTTCCATTTTATTCATGTGCCTGACTTGTATGTAACAGTGACGTAGTCAAACATTACAATTGTTGTATGTATTACGTATATTACATATAAATAACTGTATATATAAATAATTACATAAAGTGCATGTACATGGAACGTGCCATATTGTTTGATTGATATTACTGTAATTTTAAAATGACCTTGAAACACGCGTTAAGGAAATAAGAACAATGTTTTATATGAACTGTTTGTTGACGTAAACAAGTTAAAGATTTCATTGACGTATAAACCCACAAGATAAAGAAATGATGGAACGACATTATGTCTAGATAGTATTAAAAACATAGATTTCTAAATTAGTACTGTCTGCCATGATATAACAGAAATATTGTTGAAAGTGGAATTGAACATCCTAAACCTAATACTAGAGTACCATACAATCTTCATACTTACAAAATATACGACATTATGAAGCAAGTGTGGCGTGAATCCATTCAAGAGTAGAAAATTTTGAACTGAATTTAGAAATGAATATACAAGGAAGAGTTTGAAAATACCAAAGTGGTAATCAGAATCCGTATATCGAAGAAGAACAGACAACACAATGGCCAAAAGAAAAAGTACAAAAGGGCAAACAACGATCTACAAAACAAACACATAAAACTAAAGATCGTGCAACACGAACCCCACTAAAACCGGGGGTGAACTCATGTGCTCCGGAAGCATGAGCCGTTTTAACATGCTTTAACAGTCATAGCAAATTCTGAGAGTGCCTCGAAGTGGTACATTCATTCTATTCAATTAATGGCTCCCATCGTAATGTAGTTATCACCTTTCATCTGAACTAAACTCACTGAACACAACAAGAACCTGGAACAAGCACTAAAAAACACAACAAGAACCTGGAACAAGCACTAAAGAACACAATAAGAACCTGGATCAAGCACTTAAAAGTGACGGAGTTAAAGCGGTTATTTGAATCCCTCCCTTCTTGATGATTAGATCTACAACGGTACATACTATAACAAAAATGATTGAAAACATAAACATCGACAGTACAATAGCAGTCAACTGCAAGTAGTCAACTGACAACTACATAGGATGGTAAAATCTGTTGGTAAAAGACCATTACTCTTTAGACAAACAATCATAATAGGATACTTTTAACATATCTAATATCAAGTCGGCATGAACATCCAAAGAAATTAATGGTCATCAAATTGTTGGAATTAAATATTGAACACACGGTTAGGGATGTGGTGATTTATGTCACTTTTAACACTATTTCAGCTATATCGTGGAAGTAAGTTATTGCTGTAATAATGTCAATATTTTCAAATTTAATGAGCTATTTTCTTCATGTAATATTGTTGTATTAGAAAAACTATGTAAACTTATAAAGATTATTAATATGAAAGTCCCACCTCCTGGTTAGTGTAATTGTAATTTTTCCACACTTGTACAAAACTTAATATGTTGTATATTATTATTTACTTCTCTGTAACTATATGTATTTGGTTTATGAGAATAAAATTCCTTCATTCATTCAGTTTTAACGGCGAAGGAAACCGGAGTACCCGGAGAATACAACTGAACTGCAGTAAATCACTGACAAACTTTATCATGACATTATCGAGTACTCATCGCTATTAACGGAATTTGAACTTATAGCGTTAGTGTTGATTGCCACTGATTGCGCAAGTAGTTGTAAACCCAACTACCATGCGATTACGATCACGACGGCCCCTAATATAGAACATAAAATAGTAATATAATATGGAATGAAATAAATAGTGATATTTTTTTTTGTCAGGTCAGGGTCATATCTTCAACTGACCAATCGGTAACGAGCCAACAAGTTCTTGGAGATACAACTCCAAGATGTCAGCCCTCACGGGAATACATAGTTTCAATATGATTGTGGATTTTTCAATTTTTAAATGTTGTTGACTCCACACAAGGCTTAATAAAACTGAGATTGCCCTCCTCCTTGCATATGGTGACCTTAGTCTGTTTTTGGACATCTTTTTAGAGCCTTTGGTTTACTTGCTCCAATTATGTGGCTTTCCAATCTTTTACTTATGAGCGTACTTGATGAAGGTTATTCCAGAAACGCGTCGTGCGCACTAAATTCGATATATACGTTTGTATTACGCATGAATTAATTTATATGATTGAGAGAGTGATTGCTGCAGAAGCAGCAAGTACGAATTTGATACTTTTCGTTTGACTTAATGGTGTTTTAAAACAACGTTCTACTGCACTCGATTCGAGCATGCTAACCATTGCACCACCAGGTGGTAGACTCATGTGTAATGTATTAGTTTGTATCTACATTGTATACACACTGCAATAAAGTAATCTGGTAATATCTACTACTGACATAGTTTTGCTTACCACTAAATCGAGCACATTCTACGAGCATCTTGATTACGATTAGACTGTCAAAGATGAATGAAAGGTTACCCGACATGGACCCTAGAGCCCCACAAAAATAGAAAAATATCTATCAAAAATCTAAATTGTAATTGAATTGCATTTTTCTAAACCAGTTGAGATCAGGAAATGCTATAAAGGTTTGCTAAATAAATAATGACAAATGTCTGGAATATGTTTTGGTATCAGATAGTTGATATGTCTGTAGCTGAAATTTAGCTTTGATTTAAGAAAAAAAATAAAACTTTATTTTAATTTAGTTTATGGCAAAATAAATTGTTGATATATTAATATGGGTCATATACTCTCATGTATGTGCATCGTGGATGTTGTAGGGTAAATCCCTTTCCTACGCTAATAAATCAAAGAATGGCTATTATGTTATTGTAAGTGCAACAAAACCTAACAGGATGAAACTTATTATGCATAGTACATACATCTTATTTATTTATAAGAACAACTACATGTAACTGTTATAATAAATTGAAGTCCGGTTTAAACAGACAATATGTCACTTTTGACAAATGGTGTTAAATCTTGACGCTGCTTCAATGTGAACAAGGAACTTACTTTAATGCATATTATTACCTCCAATTCCTATATAAGAGTAAATAAACTGAAACATTGACATTATTTTCCTGGCTCGGAGAGAGTAAACACGTCTTCAGTCTGAAGGTAGTACAATGAACTTATTTAATTTAAGAATTAGCTATTCTAAAACTGACAGTCTATGGCTTGTAATATTTAGATATTCTAAAACTGACAGTCTATAACTTGTAATATTTAGATATTCTAAAACTGACAGTCTATGGCTTGTAATATTTAGCTATTCTAAAACCGGCAGTCTATATCTTGTAATATTTAGAAATTCTAAAACTGACAGTCTATGGCTTGTAATATTTAGCTATTCTAAAACCGGCAGTCTATATCTTGTAATATTTAGCTATTCTGAAACTGGCAGTCTATATCTTGTAATATTTAGCTATTTTAAAACTGGCAGTCTATATCTTGTAATATGTAGCTATTCTAAAACCAGCAGTCTATATATTGTAATATTTAGCTATTCTGAAACCGGCAGTCTATTTCTAGTAATATTTAGCTATTCTAAAACAGGCAGTCTATATATTGCAGTATTTATATTATTTTCACATATGCATTTAATTCAACATGGGTTTATGTTTCTCTTTTGTTTTTGTGGTTTCTAGAATTAATTTGATGCGTTGATTCTATCCCACTCTACATATGGATTGTTTTATTTTTTGGTTTTTAACATCACTTTCAACAATATTTCAATTGTTCTACATATCAATAATATAATACTTGTATTATTGCACATGCATAATTCTGAATTTGATGAGTCACAACAACAACAAAAATATGAAAAAAAATGAATACTTGTTGTCAGTCATTACAAGTTAATCTATATCACCTTGTTTTCTTAAATGTAGGAATGTAATATCTGTTTAATTATTTTTTTCAGACATGGGGAAAATTATGTATGTATTGTTATTGTTGCTTCCAATGACTATATATGGTCTTATTGAGGAAGATGCTATGCCAAGACTGTTACAAGATTGCTATACAACACATGCTTTAGATCAAAGCAACTGCTTAGATGAATATCTGGTTCATACGTACAGGAATAACACACGTTATAGCATAGACCAGAATGCTTTAGATTGGTTAGATTCGCTTGGTCGGAAAGTACATATCAGACTAAAGAGACAGGCACGACATAGAGGCAGGTTCAGGGGGAAACGAAAGGAAATTAGAACTTTGAGCGAGAGGGAGAGGGAAAATTTCTTTGACGCTGTAAATGCACTGAAGAAAGACAGGGTAAGTGACAAACACTGCCATTTTGATTATACAATTTGTTATTCTATTCAATATATTGTGTAGTTATTGATTTTATTTATTTTCCTCTGGGTACTTTGACTATCTCCGGTATTACCCCAGCATCCTTAACTGTTAAACAATTTTGCTACTTAATACTGAATACTATACTTTGTGTACTCCGGTGTCCACTACAACTAAACGATTTTGTTGTTTCTATGATTTTCCTATTTATTTTTGGAGCTGTTCTCATGGTATGGTATGTTTTGTTTTTGGAGCTGTTCTCATGGTATGGTATGTTTTGTTTTTGGAGCTGTTCTCATGGTATGGTATGTTTCGGTTTTGGAGCTGTTCTCGTGGTATGTTATGTTTTGTTTTTGGAACTGTTCTCATGGTATGGTATGTTTTGTTTCTGGAGCTGTTCTCGTGGTATAGTTTTCCGATTGTTGACTGATTTTTTCTGTGTATATACTTATGAGTTTTGACTTTCCCTTTGTAAGATTGTTCGGTAAATTTGTTATTACCCTTATGGTATGTTTTGTTTTTGGAACTGTTCTCATGGTATGGTATGTTTTGTTTTTGGAGCTGTTCTCATGGTATGGTATGTTTTGTTTTCAATTTTATTGCTAGTTCTATCAGTTCTACCATATTATATTGTCTTTATAAAGTTTACCAGGTTTACTTTTTTAGCACAGAAAGCCTACCTCAAAGTAAAGAGTCAACAATAGGTGTTTAGTTATAACCTTTACGAATAAGATTTGTCAATTATGTTATAGATTAAGATGTGTCATATTTATTTTGTTTAGATTTGTTAATAACGCCGTCATAGAATCAGGAATGGGAGATGACTTTTTAATCAGATATCTGGATGTATAATTTTACTATGCTTCATCATTTAGTTAATACTATGTTATACTATTTCCACTATAACTTACTTTCTTATTAAGCTTGTTTTTTCAGAGTAAAAAACCAAACAAATACGATGTATTTGCACTGCTTCACCAAGATATCGCTATTCCTTCTGCACATGGAGGATATAACTTTGTGGGCTGGCATAGATACTATCTAGTACTGTAAGTCTAATTTGTTTTTTTTTAAATCCACATATTTTTAATACTAGTAACTACTTCTCCCAAAGATTTATTGTAATAGGAATTGTAGTAATCCACCCGAAGATAGTGACTTATATTATATCATGCATGTTCAAGATCAATGAGTGATATTTTGTTGTATAAATGGGAAATACATTGCACGCATAGATTTTGCTTGGCACTTTCTTATACATTGAATACATAGCAGGTCTTCCTCATTCACGACTTATTACCGGGTTTGTAACTAGATTAACAGGATGGGTGCCACTAGTGGAGCAGGAACTGCTTACCCTTCCGGAGCACCTGAGTTCACCTCCGGTTTTTAGTGGGGTTCGTGTTACTCGATCTATAGTTTTATATTTATGTTTTGTAGATCGTTGTTTGTCCTTTTAAACTTTTTCTTTTGGCCATTGTGTTCTCTGTTCTTCGATATACGGATTCTGATTGTCCCTTTGGTATCTTCAAACTCTTCTAGTCTAACTACAAAAATGCGTCTTATACCTATTACAAAACATATGAGAGAGGAACAATTGGATCGCTAAGGAAAAGCATTTTGATATTTGATTGATATTTTGGGGAATAAAAAATGCAAAATACAAGTTACTTGTTTCAACAAATAATTTAGATCACTGAAATATTTGATATAACCAAGTCGTGAACAAAAACAGTAAAAGAGATGATTAAACAAAAAATGTTCAAATATTATTTGCACCTGTGGGAAAGACTCTGTGTAAGTATATCTTCCCTGTTTTTACAAGTTATATGCCCCAGTAAATTAATTAGGAATTTTACTTAGTAAATGAATTAAAGAAGTATGTCTCATGTTCTCTCAATGAACACAGCGTGTTCCGGTTTATACACAGGTTTTCTAGCAGGTTTTCGATTATGAAGGTATTCAACCATTCGTTTGTGTTACTTCATTAACTCTGCAAAGTGTATCTTGTAATAAGGTTTATATTTGACTGTAATGAAGTAAGACAGGTGTCAGTATATGCGTATTAATCTGTTAAAACATTTGTTTTGCTTTGCTTGTTTGAGGGTTGGGTTTTATATGTAAAGGGATAGTTTCAATACTATTTCAATTTGTGTTTGTGGAACACTCAGAGCTACTCGCCAGCACTAAACTGGAGTACTCAGAGTTTACCCAGTGATCTGAAAACGGAGTACTCAGATTTACCCACTCAACTAAAATCGAAGTACGCACCGACCTGAAACCGGATTTCTCAATTACTGACAGGTCTGAAACCGGAGTACTCGGAATTACCCACTGACTCGATTCTGGGGTACTCAGATTTACCCACTGACCTGAAAGCGAAGTACGCACTTCCTCACCAATCTGAAACCAGAGTACTCGGATTTACCCGCTGATCTGATTCTGGAGTATACGGAGCTACCCACTGACCATTTACCGGAGTATTGTGAGAAAAAAACACTGACCTAATGCGAGTTATTGACAAAGTATCTTTGATCGTCACGATCTAACGGAAATAATGTTAAAAATGGTTTTAAACATCAAATCATAATAAAAGATTATTGTTTATTGTTATTTCATAACCACACAGACAACAACCACTCATAAAATGTTGCTATGATAAACAATTTCGAATTCAAATACACATTATCTGAAATTTGTGCTGAATGTATATACACTTTCAAGTAAATTATATGTTCACATAGATCAATGTGCTATATAATTGAGTAAGAGTGTGAGCGTTATTTTGGGTTAGTGGTGTGTTAACGCAACTTTCAATCATTTTTAGTTGTGACAGTTAGCTTTGTTGGTGGAGAGATTCGTCACTAGTCACTGACAAACTTAAGAAGAGTTTGAAGATACCAAAGTGGTTATCAGAATTCGTAAATCGAAGAACAGACAACACAATGGCCAAAAGAAAAAGTACAAAAGGACAAACAACGATATACTAAACATACACATAAAACTAAAGATCGAGTAACACGAACCCCACTATGAACAGGGGGTGACCGCAGGTGCCCCGGAAGGGTAAGCAGTTATATCGAATGGACATTACCGTGTACGTAAATCGAAATTACAGCTTTACATCTTATATAGCCCCCTAATTTGTAATTGATCTACCACTTGCAGTTATCATGTTATTGAATATTTCAGGTTCGAGGAAGCATTGAGAACAAAGAAATCCTCTGTAACCATACCGTACTGGGATTCAACACTTGATTTTAATATGCAGAAACCGGAAAACAGTATACTGTTTAGTGAAATATTTATTGGGAATGGACGAGGAATTGTATATACAGGACCATTTGCACTTTGGCGAACTCCAGCTGAACGTACATACCTTAGACGTGACATACCTGGCCCTGATAGTTCTTTAATTGACCCAACTAAACTGTTAAATGTTTTCAAGAAGAGGTATCACAGAGACATTTTGAATCCAACAGCAGCAAATGAAAATGACAATTTAGAAAATCACCATGATGGTGTTCATCGATGGGTTGGAGGCCGTGATGGTCATATGGGTGGTCTAGAAACTAGTCCACAAGATCCTGTTTTCTGGTTACATCACTGTTATATAGATTATTTATGGGAGAAATTTAGGGAAAGACAAAAGAGATTAGGCATTAATTCAGAAAAAGATTATCCTCCAACGACAGACCCATTCCACCAGCCAAATAGAGTAATGGACAAATTGACACCGGAAAAAACTAACATTGAAGGGTATAGTAATTCGTTTACAAGATATATTTATCAATATGCCCCTGCTCCAACGTGTGCCAATAGATGTGGTCGAAGTTATAACGCCTTCCTGTACTGCTATAAAAATAGATGTGTTTCAAGGTCAAGAAGTCAATTCATACGCTATGGTGGCTTTAAGAAAGTACGGTATTGGTACCGAGCAAAAATTGGAAAACAGCTTATCTCAAGGGCATCAAAAGTCAGGGCTTCCGCAGGTTTGTCTTTTGCCCCAGACACTACATCTTTATTGAGAGCAGCACCGCCCCCGGCTATAACTAACAGATTTAGAGCAAGTATAATTGATTCAAGAACACGTTCTCGTAAGCGACGATCACTGGAAATTATGAAAGTTGGTTTCGATATTAATTTGATTTTACAGAATAACGGAAATGAAAGTAGGTGGAGTTTTGTACCAAACCATTATAGTAACTGGGCTGCTACACCGATTATGATAATAAATGAACACCAAATTCACCCACGTAAAGCATTATCATATGATGAAAATACATCTATAAACAATTATAATTCTATCAGAAAACATCATCTAGAAAGCCCTACTTTTAATATCACACTTCAAACAGATGGTTTTACTTACCATGGACGACACACTGACAATGTCATCATTGATAAGCGAACGCTGTCTTCAGAAACAATGGCTTATATCGCATTTGAGAAACCCCCAGTTTCCAGTGAATCTAAGGCATATGTTACAATTCAGGATTCTTACGGTAATTCGTGCAGACCATCGTGTCTCGTATCCCGTGTGGCTAAATCATCATACAGAGATTGTTCAGGTGTGATAAAGATCACAAATGATTTACCTCTCATGTACATGGACTCCTCTAATTTCGATTCTGATGCTGAAATAAAACCGTTTCTCAGATTCCATTGCAATAATTAAATATATAATCAGATCTCATTTGAATTTGTTAATAAAAATTATAATGAATAGTATATTATTTTCGTTTTTTTTCTTTTTGTATCACATGGTGAAAGTCTTGGTGAGCGTTTTCCAAAGCTTGGCGTCCGTCGTTTTCACATTTGACTTCTTAACTTCTCAACCAGTTGAGTATATGACAAATGTAGATGGTGTCGTAATAGATCTGAAACAAGGGAATGTTAGTACCAGCAATAGAAATGCTATAATATTTGCTACGCCATCATGGTTGAATGTTGATTACAATTTCTGCCAATGAAGGTTCCATGGTAAATTGGACCAAATGAATGTGGTCAGAAATTTAATGCCCATATGAAAAATAAGAACAAAAACTCAAGAATAAGCAACGCAAACTTAATTATTTTAAAGTTTCCTTGTTTGTTGAGATTAATTGTTGTACTATAAAACAGTTCAAACCTTGGATGTAAAAATGTGAACATTGGTCCAAATTATAAAATATACTTCACAGGGGCAAATTAATATTTTTCGAATAATTTTCGTAGGAACAAGTGATGAATAAAAATGCCATTAATAACTGTAATATTCTGTCTCAAACTTAGACTGTAGACCCCGGGAATGTCGTGAACCACAGCTCCGTGGGTGATGACGAACATGTACCATCTGCAGCAATTTGGAAACACTAATTGCTTTTTTTCGTACAAAACAGCAATGCAACTTCAGATGTATTTTACATGAAAATCATTATACAGAGATATACAGATTCAACATGTGCAAAGGAGAGGGTTTGTGGTGTATCATACTAAAATACATACAAAAATTCTACATATACTAAGAATTTTTTTTAAATTACTTCTCTTCGAACGAATTATGGGAATAACATTTCATTTTGAAGCATATGAAATTAATTTCTTTTTGTCGTTTTAACAAATGAATGTCCCTTGTACATGGCGATCAGTTTATAGGCTCTTATGGGGAAACATATAAAGCTAGGTCTGCTTCATTGCCGGACATAAAAACAACAAATCTTATGAACTTTCCATTTATGTATAGCAACATTCCAGCAGCACTTTCATATGTCTCAGTATATACGATATTCCTGAGCTTGTGGTTCCTATCATGTTTTTTTTTTTGGAACTGCTCTCATGGTACGGTATGTTTTGTTTTTGGAGCTGTTCTCATGGTATGGTATGTTTTGTTTTTGGAGCTGTTCTCATGGTTTGGTAAGTTTTGTTTTTAGAGCTGTTTTCATGGTATGGTATGTTTTCTTTTTGGATCTGTTCCCATTGTATGGTATGGTTTTTTTTGGAACTGTTCTCATGGTACGGTATGTTTTGTTTTTGGAGCTGTTCTCATGGTATGGTATGTTTTGTTTTTGGAGCTGTTCTCATGGTATGGTATGCTTTGTTTTTGGAACTGTTTTCATGGTATGGTATGTTTTGTTTTTGGAGGTGTTCTCATGGTTAAGTATATTTTTTGTTTTTGGAGCTGTTCTCATTGTATGGTATGTTTTGTTTTTGGAGCTGTTCTCATGGTATGGTATGTTTTGATTTTGGAGCTGTTCTCATGGTATGGTATGTTTTGTTTTTGAAACTGTTATCATGGTATGGTATGTTTTGTTTTTGGAGGTGTTCTCATGGTATGGTATGTTTTGTTATTGGAGCTGTTCTCATGGCATGGTATGCTTTGCTTTTTGAGCTGTTCTCATGGTATGGTATGCTTTGTTTTGGAGCTGTTCTCATGGTATGGTATGTTTTGTTTTTGGAGCTGGTCTCATGGTATGGTATGTTTTGTTTTTGGAGCTGTTATCATGGTATGGTATGTTTTATTTTTGGAGCTGTTCTCATGGTATGGTATGTTTTGTTTTTGGAGCTGTTCTCATGGTATGGTATGTTTTGTTTTTGGAGGTGTTCTCATGGTATGGTATGTTTTATTTTTGGAGCTGTTCTCATGGTATGGTATGTTTTGTTTTTGGAGCTGTTCTCATGGTATGCTTTTGTTCTGTTTTTGGAGCTGTTCTCATGGTATGGTATGTTTTGTTTTTGGAGGTGTTCTCATGGTATGGTATGTTTTGTATTTGGAGCTGTTCTCATGGTATGGTATGTTTTGTTTTTGGAGCTGTTCTCAAGGTATGTTATGTTTTGGTTTTGGAACTGTTCTCATGGTATGATAAGCTTTAGTTTTGGAGCTATTCTGATGGTATGGTATGTTTTGTTTTTGGAGCTGTTCTCATGGTATGGAATGCTTTGTTTTTGGAACTGTTCTCCTGGTATGGTATATTTTGTTTTTGGAGGTGTTCTCATGGTTAGGTATGATTTGTTTTTGGAGCTGTTCTCATGGTATGTTATGTTTTGTTTTTTGGAACTGTTCTCATGGTATGGTAAGCTTTATTTTTGGAGCTGTTCTCATGGTATGGTATGTTTTGTTTTTGGAACTGTTCTAATGGTATGGTATGTTTTGTTTTTGGAGCTGTTCTCATGGTATGGTATGTTTTGTTTTTGTAGGTGTTCTCATGGTATGGTATGTTTTGTTTTTGGAGCTGTTCTCATGGCATGGTAAGCTTTATTTTTGGAGCTGTTCTCATGGTATGGTAAGCTTTGTTTTTGGAGCAGTTTTCATGGTATGGTATGTTTTATTTTTGGAACTGTTCTCATGGTATGGTATGTTTTGTTTTGTGAGTTGTTCTCATGGTATGATATGTTTTGTTTTTGGAGCTGTTCTCATGGTATGGTATACTTTGTTTTTGGAGCTGTTCTCATTGCATGGTATGTTTTGTTTTTGGAGCTGTTCTCATGGTATGGTATGTTTTGTTTCTGGAGCTGTTCTCATGGTATGGTATGTTTTGTTTTTGGAGCTGTTCTCATGGTATGGTATGTTTTGGTTTTGGAGCTGTTCTCATTGTATGTTATGTTTTGTTTTTGGAACTGTTCTCATGGTATGGTAAGCTTTATTTTTGGAGCTGTTCTCATGGTATGGTATGTTTTGTTTTTGGAGTTGTTCTCATGGTATGGTATGTTTTGTTTTTGGAGCTGTTCTCATGGAATGGTATGTTTTGTTTTTGGAGTTGTTCTCATGGTATGGTATGTTTTGTATTTGGAACTGTTCTCATGGTAAAGTATGTTTAATTTTTGGAGCTATTCTCATGGTATGGTATGTTTTGTTTTTGGAGGTGTTCTCATGGTATGGTATGTTTTGTTTTTGGAGCTGTTCTCATGGTATGGTATGTTTTGTTTTTAGAGCTATTCTCATGGTATGGTATGTTTTGTTTTTGGAGTTGTTCTCATGGTATGTTATGTTTTGTTTTTTGGGATTGTTCTCATGGTATGGTAGGCTTTGTTTTTGGAGCTGTTCTCATGGTATGGTATGTTTCGTTTTTGGAGCTGTTCTCATGGTATGGTATGTTTTGTTTTTGGAGGTGTTCTCATGGTTAAGTATGTTTTGTTTTTGGAGCTGTTCTCATTGTATGGTATGTTTTGTTTTTGGAGCTGTTTTCATGGTATGGTATGTTTTGTTTTCGGAGCTGTTCTCATGGTATGGTATGTTTTGTTTTTGGAGCTGTTCTCATGATATGGTATGTTTTGTTTTTGGAGGTGTTCTCATGGTTAAGTATGTTTTGTTTTTGGAGCTATTTTCATTGTATGGTATGTTTTGTTTTTGGAGCTGTTCTCATGGTATGGTATGTTTTGATTTTGGAGCTGTTCTCATGGTATGGTATGTTTTGTTTTTGAAACTGTTATCATGGTATGGTATGTTTTGTTTTTGGAGGTGTTCTCATGGTATGGTATGTTTTGTTATTGGAGCGGTTCTCATGGTATGGTATGCTTTGCTTTTTGAGCTGTTCTCATGGTATGGTATGTTTTGTTTAGGAGCTGTTCCATTGGTATGGTATGTTTGGTTTTGGAGCTGTTCTCATGGTATGGTATGTTTTGTTTTTGGAGCTGTTCTCATGGAATGGTATGTTTTGTTTTTGAAACTGTTATCATGGTATGGTATGTTTTATTTTTGGAGCTGTTCTCATGGTATGGTATGTTTTGTTTTTGGAGCTGTTCTCATGGTATGGTATGTTTTGTTTTTGGAGGTGTTCTCATGGTATGGTATGTTTTATTTTTGGAGCTGTTCTCATGGTATGGAATGTTTTGTTTTTAGAGCTGTTCTCATGGAATGGTATGTTTTGTTTTTGGAGGTGTTCTCATGGTATGGTATGTTTTGTTTTTGGAGCTGTTCTCATGGTATGGTATGTTTTGTTTTTGGAGCTGTTCTCATGGTATGTTATGTTTTGTTTTTGGAGCTGTTCTCATGAAATGGTATGTTTTGTTTTTGGAGTTGTTCTTATGGTATGGTATGTTTTGTTTTTGGAACTGTTCTCATGGTATGGTATGTTTTATATTTGGAGCTGTTCTCATGATATGGTATGTTTTGTTTTTGGAGGTGTTCTCATGGTATGGTATGTTTTGTTTTTGGAGCTGTTCTCTTGGTATGGTATGTTTTGTCTTGGGAGCTGTTCTCATGGTGTGTTATGTTTTGTTTTTTGGAACTGTTCTCATGGTATGGTAAGCTTTATTTTTGGAGCTGTTCTCATGGTATGGTATGTTTTGTTTTTGGAGCTGTTCTCATGGTATGGTATGTTTTGTTTTTGGAGCTGTTCTCATGGTATGGTATGTTTTGTTTTTGGAGCTGTTCTCATGGTATGCTTTTGTTCTGTTTTTGGAGCTGTTCTCATGGTATGGTATGTTTTGTTTTTGGAGGTGTTCTCATGGTATGGTATGTTTTGTATTTGGAGCTGTTCTCATGGTATGGTATGTTTTGTTTTTGGAGCTGTTCTCAAGGTATGTTATGTTTTGGTTTTGGAACTGTTCTCATGGTATGATAAGCTTTAGTTTTGGAGCTATTCTGATGGTATGGTATGTTTTGTTTTTGGAGCTGTTCTCATGGTATGGAATGCTTTGTTTTTGGAACTGTTCTCATGGTATGGTATATTTTGTTTTTGTAGGTGTTCTCATGGTTAGGTATGTTTTGTTTTTGGAGCTGTTCTCAAGGTATGTTATGCTTTGTTTTTTGGAACTGTTCTCATGGTATGGTAAGCTTTATTTTTGGAGCTGTTCTCATGGTATGGTATGTTTTGTTTTTGGAACTGTTCTAATGGTATTGTATGTTTTGTTTTTGTAGGTGTTCTCATGGTATGGTATGTTTTGTTTTTGGAGCTGTTCTCAAGGTATGGTATATTTTGTTTTTGGAGCTGTTCTCATGGTATGTTATGTTTTGTTTTTGGAACTGTTCTCATGGTATGGTAAGCTTTATTTTTGGAGCTGTTCTCATGGTATGGTATGTTTTGTTTTTGGAGCTGTTCTCATGGTATGGTATGTTTTGTTTTTGGAGCTGTTCTCATGGAATGGTATGTTTTGTTTTTGGAGTTGTTCTCATGGTATGGTATGTTTTGTTTTTGGAACTGTTCTCATGGTATGGTAGGCTTGATTTTTGGAGCTGTTCTCATGGTATGATGTGTTTTGTTTTTGGAGCTGTTTTCATGGTATGGTATGTTTTGTTTTTGGAGCTGTTCTCATGGTATGGTATGTTTTGTTTTGGAACTGTTCTCATGATATGGTATGTTTTGTTTTTGGAGGTGTTCTCATGGTTAAGTATGTTTTGTTTTTGGAGCTGTTCTCATTGTATGGTATGTTTTGTTTTTGGAGCTGTTCTCATGGTATGGTATGTTTTGATTTTGGAGCTGTTCTCATGGTATGGTATGTTTTGTTTTTGAAACTGTTATCATGGTATGGTATGTTTTGTTTTTGGAGGTGTTCTCATGGTATGGTATGTTTTGTTATTGGAGCTGTTCTCATGGCATGGTATGCTTTGCTTTTTGAGCTGTTCTCATGGTATGGTATGTTTTGGTTTTGGAGCTGGTCTCATGGTATGGTATGTTTTATTTTTGGAGCTGTTCTCATGGTATGGTATGTTTTGTTTTTGAAACTGTTATCATGGTATGGTATGTTTTATTTTTGGAGCTGTTCTCATGGTATGGTATGTTTTGTATTTGGAGCTGTTCTCATGGTATGGTATGTTTTGTTTTTGGAGCTGTTCTCATGGTATGGTATGTTTTATTTTTGGAGCTGTTCTCATGGTATGGTATGTTTTGTTTTTGGAGCTGTTCTCATGGTATGGTATGTTTGTTTTTGGAGGTGTTCTCATGGTATGGTATGTTTTGTTTTTGGAGCTGTTCTCATGGTATGGTATGTTTTGTTTTTGGAGGTGTTCTCATTGTATGGTATGTTTTGTTTTTGGAGCTGATCTCATGGTATGGTATGTTTTGTTTTTGGAGCTGTTCTCATGGTATGTTATGTTTTGTTTTTGGAGCTGTTCTCATGGTATGGTATGTTTTATATTTCGAGCTGTTCTCATGGTATGGCATGTTTTGTTTTTGGTGGTGTTCTCATGGTATGGTATGTTTTGTTTTTGGAGCTGTTCTCATGGTATGGTATGTTTTGTTTTTGGAGCTGTTCTCATGGTATGTTATGTTTTGTTTTTGGAGCTGTTCTCATGAAATGGTATGTTTTGTTTTTGGAGTTTTTCTCATGGTATGGTATGTTTTGTTTTTGGAGCTGTTCTCATGGTATGGTATGTTTTGTTTTTGGAGCTGTTCTCATGGTATGTTATGTTTTGTTTTTGGAGCTGTTCTCATGAAATGGTATGTTTTGTTTTTGGAGTTTTTCTCATGGTATGGTATGTTTTGTTTTTGAAACTGTTCTCATGGTATGGTATGTTTTATATTTGGAGCTGTTCTCATGGTATGGCATGTTTTGTTTTTGGAGCTGTTCTCTTGGTATGGTATGTTTTGTCTTGGGAGCTGTTATCATGGTATGTTATGTTTTGTTTTTTGGAACTGTTCTCATGGTATGGTAAGCTTTATTTTTGGAGCTGTTCTCATGGTATGGTATGTTTTGTTTTTGGAGCTGTTCTCATGGTATGGTATGTTTTGTTTTTGGAGCTGTTCTCATGGTATGGTATGTTTTGTTTTTGGAGCTGTTCTCATGGTATGGTATGTTTTGTTTTTGGAGCTGTTCTCATGGTATGGCATGTTTTGTTTTTGGAGCTGTTCTCATGGTATGGTATGTTTTGTTTTTGGAGCTGTTCTCATGGTATGGTATGTTTTGTTTTTGGAACTGTTCTCATGGTATGTTATGTTTTATTTTTGGAGCTGTTCTCATGGTATGGTATGTTTTGTTTTTAGAGCTGTACTCATGTTATGGTATGTTTTGTTTTTTGGAACTGTTCTCATGGTATGGTATGTTTTGTTTCTGGAGCTGTTTTCATGGTATGATATGTTTTGTTTTTGGTACTGTTCTCGTGGTATGGTATGTTTTGTGTCTGGAGCTGTTCTCATGGTAAGATATGTTTTCTTTTTTAAACTGTTCTCATGGTATGGTATGTTTTGTTTTTGGGGCTGTTCTCATGGTATGGTATGTTTTGTTTTCAATTTTATTGCTAGTTCTATTAGTTCTACCATATTATATTGTCTTTATCAAGTTTACCAGGTCTACTTTTTTAGCACAGAAAGCCTACCTCAAAGTAAAGAGTCAACTATAGGTGTTTAGTTATAACCTTTACGAATAAGATGTGTCAATTATTTTATTGATTAAGATGTGTCATATTTATTTTGTTTAGATTTGTTAATAACGCCGTCATAGAATCATGAATGGGAGATGACTTTTTAATCAGATATCTGGATGTATAATTTTACTATGTTTCATCATTTAGTTAATACCATGTTATATTATTTCCACTATAACTTACTTACTTACTAAGCTTGTTTTTCAGAGTAATAAACCAAACAAATACGATGTATTTGCACTGCTTCACCAAGATATCGCTATTCCTTCTGCACATGGAGGGTATAACTTTGTGGGCTGGCATCGATACTATTGTAAAGAATCGAAAATTTGTTAACTGTGCCTACCACGTGTTATTTTTGATTGACCTTCTGGTCAAAGCTTTGGCGATTTAATTTCACCTTTGGACATGTCATCTATTTTTATCAACTTTGGCAGTTTTCCGGAGTCCTCACCTTATTATTCTAATCGTTTTCCCGGTGTTCAATCATATTAATTAGCGTTATTTTACGCTGTGTTATTAGAGTCTGCCACTCTTCGACATCGAGTTTCGCCATGTTGTTGTGTTATGCAAATTATTTAACACTTGTGTGTGACCTTGTGTATCTCGGTCAATCAATATCATTTCGGCGCTTGATGTCTGGAGTCATTGGAAACGATTTTATGTGTGTAAGAATATGCAACGCTTGTGACAGAAAATAAACTTATTTATTGAATTAAAAAGTTTGAGATTTTCATTGAAATATGAAGCTAAATGATTTTTGTATTCCGTAAAGATGTTATTTTATTGACATTCCACTTTTGTTTATTTTTATTCGCTTCATCGGGGATTACTTTTTGGTCCATTAGAGTTACGTTTCTGCATTCCCCGATAGTTTCCCCGACAAATCCCCACATCCCCGATCGTTGATAGGTCATTCCCGATTGTTGTTAGGACAATACCGATAGGTCATCGGGACTGGCTCATATATAAAGGATTTTCTCCGCGTTCTAGGGTGCTGTTCCATCCTCAGTTTACAAAGGTTCCGCCTGTCAGTTATTTCAATTTTACGTTCCTGTCAGTTATTTCAATTTTACGTTCCTGCCAGTTATCTACCAGTTGGTTTTGCCAGTTGAGTGCTACCTGTGGATTCTACCAGTATACCTGAGACTTGGTTAGTTTCTAGATTCAGAGTGCATACTCATTATTTGAATCAATTCACAATTCTTTAGAATTTGGCATTTTCAACAGACTAATGTTATCTTAGTCTTGTTGCTAAATTATTTGTTAATTAGGTTTTCAACACTATTGGACTTTATCAACTGAACTTAAGTTGTCTTGGTTCAGTTGCCAAATTTCATTCATTTTAAGTATTTTCCTGACTTTTCTGGGCCATGTTAGTTCAAGCTCAGGTCAGAGTTTATCTGGTATACTGAATATTTTTATTTAGTCAGATAGTATTTTTTTGCATTTGTGTTAAGGAATCCCTTTTGCTATGTTATCCATTAATAAAGTTTATGCCCTTCCCATTCCCCTCCTCTTATTCACGTTGTAGGAGATAGGACCTTATAGGGACTGGACATTAGGAATCAGGATTTACTGTGATTTCCTGTAAATCCTAGTAAAGTTATTCATTTTTCATTTGCTTGTTTAGGACCCTACGATGACATAGATTTCATGTCTTTGTAGAGAAATAGTTTTCATTTCTTTAGATAGGCTATAGGAATAGGGATTAGGTGCAAATAAAATAGATAAAAGTAGGTAACAAACATTTTCTGGGTTCCTGTGATTTCCAGAAATCCAGTATTTTTAATAAATATTCCATTTAATACAATTAAAACAATTGTGTTAGTGAACATAAATGTGTTAGTTAACAATAGTAAACAATAATTAGTGTTAGTAACAATGGTTGAACACCGTGGCAAAACAAATACCCAAAGTTATAGAAAACAAATAGTATTTAACCTCAGAATATTGAATAATTAAAAATCTGTTGTAAATTGATGTGAAACAAATTGAATTGTGAAGAAATTGACATGACAAAAGTAATAAAATATTTGCTCACATTATTATCTTCATTCTTTAACAGATATCTCCAATATTGCTTGACCTGTTGTTGATTATTCTGGTTTAGTTCCTGTTCTCGTGAGAGAGTCTGTGTTACCAATATCCTCCAAATCTCACTTCTCAAGTGACGTTGAATGTGCAAATTAACCATAATTGTTGGAGTGTTTATCCTCCATCTTGGTTATCTATTCCGTTGAACGCGCAAGAGAAGCTGTGTATATACCGAGTACAACACACAGACTTGATCGTGAGAATAGTTTTATTTCCCCTCAGCCCTTTATTTTGTGTTGTGTTTGATATTCTGTGCAGAGTTAATTAATCTTTTGGCAGATTATCTTCCCCTTGACCCTGTTAGATGCCCAATTATTAATACATGTTTTTGTAATGGTAAACTTTATTCACATGATTTAAACTGAGTGTCAAGCACAAATCAATTTCAACAAACTTCAGGTTTAGTTGTCTAATCTTGTTCATTTCACTGTGATTATTGTCACTAGTGTTCCTCCTTGTTTGGTCTCGGAAGGTCAAAAGAACATAAGACAGAGAAAGATACATTACATAAATTTGACATCCTGGAATAAGAACGTCTTTCACATTTTGCTCAGTATTCACCAACCCTAGCACGTTACATAATTTGGCATCCTCGGCGGGATCTGCTAGCTAATCTAGTAGATCCAGTGATACGAACAAAAGTGAATACCGTCAAAATGGTCAAAAAGAGAACGTTTAGTTCAGCTAAGAAACAAGACGATATGGAGACCAATGTCGCCACCACTGAAGACAGTGAAGCTTATGAGACTGTGAATACAGAAGATGACACTGATAATGAGGAAATGACCTTACGTCCAACTACAAGTAAGGCTACAGCAGAGGCCAAATATTCTGACGACAATGAGGAAATGACCTTACGCCCAACTACAAGTAAGGCTACAGCAGAGGCCAAATATTATGATGATAATGATGAAATGACCATGACCCTAAGACCAAGAATGAAAAAGACTTATAAACTTTCTGACAGAACTACTGCCTCTCCTAGAAGACCAACAACTCTTAGGTATAGAAGACCAGATGTACAAGCAGATAGTATGCCTGAAATTATTGAGAAAGCTCCACAAGGTGATCATGAGGGACTGTATGGGGTAATGGAAAATGCATTTCAAGAAATGACAACACAGGTTGTATCAGCTATACAGTCAGCTTTTGCTGGACTAAAAGGCACACCCATCCCAGAGAATAAATTTGTAAAGAAGAAGGCATCAAAAACTGCCAACCAGTCCCATAATGCCACAGTTAGAGAACAGAAGTCCAGCAGTTCCAACAATATACCCAGAAGAACCATTTCGGGTCTGCTTCATGATAACTCTTTATCATCATCAGAAGAAATAAGCACTTGTGAGTCTGATGATGACAGTATCTGTACTAGTCGCATAGTTGAGCCCAGACGCAGCAGAAGCGACGGCAACACTGTTGCTAAACTACCAGCGTTTACTGGTAAAGAAAAATGGGAAGTCTGGATCAACAGATTTGAAGCTGTGAGCCACCTTCAACAGTGGAATGAGAACAGAAAACTTCAAGAATTGCTTCCCAGATTGCAAGGTGCAGCTGGAGATTTTACATTTGACCAGTTGCAGGGAAGGACATTACTCAGTTATACAAGGCTTGTCAAGGAATTAGGCAATAGGTTTGGTGTTTATGAAAGTAGAAAGAATTACAAGGTCTTGTTCAATCGTAGAAACCAGAGAGCCGGGGAAACCCCAGAAATGTACGCAGCAGAATTAAAGCACATTTATGATAAGGCGTATGCCCATAGAGCATCAATTATTAGACAGGAAGATCTGTTACAGAGATTTCTAATGGGTTTGGAGGACAATAAGGCCAGAGTCCACATTGAGCTTAACAAAGATCCTAAAACTATTGAGGAAGCTGTCCAGGAAGTTATTGCATATATTGAGGCAACAAGTTATCCCAAAACTGAGGACATCTATTATAATGGTCGAAATAAACGGGTGAGACAAGTAAAGAGAAACACGACTGAAGAGCCAAGACAGACAGACAAAACAGGGAAATTAAATGGCCGGAAGCCTCCCGCGAATGTACCTCCAAAACCAGAGTACAGAAATGGGACCCCTCAAGACTTTTTATCCGTTAGTAGAAATGAAATCCAACAGATATGCCAAGAAATGTTTGAGAAATTGAATCGACATGACACAAATTATGAAGGAAGGCAGAACTTTGGTAAAAATTATTCTGTTAACATAGACAGAAATAACAGAACTCCAAAGGCCAGTATGGGGGACAATAAATTTCCGCAACAAAGGAACTCTATGCTCTGCTATTATTGCGGCCAGCCAGGTCATTTTGCACGAAGTTGCTACAGTAACCCAAATAGACAACCCGATAGTTATAGGGCTAACAGACAATCAGACAGACCATTTGAAGGACATGAGTCTAGACAGACACAAGAGTCCATGCCCAAGATATGGAAAGAAGATAGTCCAGTACAAAAATCCAATACAAATGTTTGTATTGCTCCTAGCCCCAACAGAGGTTCTTGTCATGCCCCAGGTTTTAGTTTAAACTAGATAGGGTCAACTCTGATGGCCGAGAGCAGACCCATTATTTTCAAGAAGGTCAAACATTGGAAATAGATGATGTGCAGGCCCCAACTAGCAGCTCTAATTCGACAAATTTAGAAAATTGTGAATTTAGTGAAATTGAAAATGTTCAATTTGATTCAATAGTGAAACCTTGTATTTCCCAGGTTGGGAAAGACATTACTTGTTCTAACCGTGACGACGGAACTGAACAAAAATTGCCTAGTTGTGATGTTATTGGACGTCAAGTTCTTAGAAGTGATGGAGTTTATGTCATGGGACAAGTTCAAGGATCGGAAATAAATTTTACTGTTGATACGGGTGCTGCTAGGACAGTGTTATCTAGACAGGCTTTTAGTAAAATTCCGGAGTCCAAGAAACCCTATTTGAAAAAGTCCAATACCCTAGCTAGTGCAGATGGTAAGCCCCTACAGGAGTTAGGGAAGGCCATTTTTGATATTCAGTTAGGAGACTTGAATTTTGATATTGAGTTAATAGTTGCAGATATTGAGGATGAAGCTTTATTAGGTCTTGATGTACTAATGAAGGCAGAATGGGGACCCGCTGATCTTAGATTAAGCGACGGAATTATGCTGCTAGGTGGTTCCTGTATCCACTGTACCCAAATTGGCCAACCTGAAAAAGTCAGAAAAGTACGTCTTGCTGATAATTATGAAATACCCCCTTCTTGTGAAATTTTAGTTGATGTTTTTGTTGACAGATATGACGATGACAGTCCAGATATTGTTTCTGATTTATTATTAGAACCTGTGAAAGATTTTCTTCAAAAGTTTCCTGTTGTTATGGCCCCTACTTTGGTAGACATTAGTCAAGATGTTACTAATAAAGTACGTATCCTGAACCCTTTTAATAAGAAAGTTACAATATCACAAGACACAATCATAGGGGAAGCAGAAAAACTTGTAAATGAGCCCAAAATGTTAATAGAATTTGAAGATATGACAGAAATTAATAATTTCAATCAAGTGAGACGTTTAAAAGAACAGGAAAAGAGTAACCCTGTTCAATGGGAAACTAATACTGGAATTATTAGGAATATTTCAAAGAAAGGAACGGCAGATGGAGGTAAAAGTGGAATAGTTCAACCACATTTGCAAGACTTGTTCCAGAAATCGACAGAAGAATGTTCACCTGAAGAAAGCCAAATTATGGCTGAACTTTTTCAAAAGTTCTCAAATACCTTCTCCAAAGATGAGATAGATCTTGGTCGAACAACATTAGTAGAACACCACATTGACACTGGAGATGCTAAACCGATAAAACAGCCTCCTCGTAGGGTGCCAATGGCTTATGCCAATGAAGAAAAGAATCTTATTGATAAGATGCAGAAACAGGGGATTATTCGAAAGTCCACCTCTCCATGGTCCAGTCCTTTATTATTAGTAATGAAGAAGAATGGGACAGTTAGACCATGTGTAGATTACAGAAAACTTAATTCTGTAACCAAGAAAGATGCTTTTCCCCTGCCCAGAATTCAGGATTGTTTGGATACTGTCTCAGGAGCCGTTCTATTCAGTACGTTTGATTTAACTAGTAGTTTTCACCAAATTCCTGTTTCCACTAAGGATGTTCCAAAAACAGCCTTTGTCACCAAGTATGGTTTATATGAATATCTTACACTCCCAATGGGTATGTGTAACGGACCCCCAACTTGTCAACGCTTAATGGAATTAGTCCTTAATGGATTACAATGGCAGATTTGTCTGATCTATTTGGATGACATAATAGTTTTTGGTTCAAATTTTTCTGAACATATTCAGAGGATTGAGACGGTTCTTCAGAGGATTTCTGATGCTGGTCTTAAGTTGAAACCTGAGAAATGCCACCTGTTAAAATCTGAAGTCGCCTTTTTGGGCCATGTTGTTTCGCAAAAAGGAATCAGACCAAATCCTGATAATGTTGCCAAAATACTTTCTTGGCCAATCCCTACAAATGTGTCAGAAGTACGCCAAATATTGGGCTTAGGAAGTTATTACCGCCGTTTTATAAGGGATTTTTCTCTGTTGGTGAAACCCTTAACAGAACTGACTAAGAAATCAAATAAATTTCTGTGGTCAGATTCTTGTCAACAAGCTTTTGATAAGTTAAAACAAGCATTTGTAAGTCCTGAACTAATGGCATATCCTAGAGATACAGGAGATTTTATACTTGATACTGATGCCTGTGACACAGCTATTGGTGCTGTTTTGAGTCAAATTCAAGACGGACACCTTAGAGTAATTGCCTATGGTAGTCGTACCCTTAACCAAGCAGAAGGAAATTACTGCATCACGGATAAGGAGTTGTTAGCTGTCCGTTATTTTATTGAATATTATCGACAGTATTTGTTAGGTAGAACATTTACTGTCAGGACAGATCACCAAGCATTGATCTGGCTTTTTAGTTTAAAAGAGCCAAAAGGAAGGATTGCACGGTGGGTTGAAATCCTATCCGCCTTTGACTTTACTGTTGAGTATCGTCCTGGTAACAAACATGGTAATGCAGATGCAATGTCAAGATGTCTAAACCCTAGAGAATGTGACTGTCCACAAACTGACAATTTAGAATATTTAAAATGTGGCCCTTGCGCCAAATGTATGCAAAGAGCAGAGAATATGTCAAGTTCATTACCATGTTATAATGTTCAAGATTCGAATGAAAAAGAATCTGACCTTGTTAATATAATCAAGACTAGAAATCAGAAAGAAAAAGACAACTGGACCATTTGGCCAGCTGGATATACTCGGATGAATTTGCAGTCTATGCAAGAAAAAGACGAAGACATAGGACCCATTCGTCAATGGCAGAAACAAGAGACTAGACCAGACAGAAAGGAAATAGAAACAAACAGCCCAGCTACCAGACATTATTGGTTTTTATGGGGATCTCTAAAAATAATAGACGGTCTTTTGTATAAGGAATTTCATAAACATGACGACACAGGTCATTACTACCAGTTATTGACCCCTAGAAAGATGAAGGAAGATGTCCTAAAACAGATGCATAATTCTATTGTATCTGGGCATTTAGGGAATAAGAAAACCAAGGAAAAAATAAAACAGAGATTTTATTGGTTCGAAATGCGAGAAGACATTCGCATTTGGATCAGTAAGTGTGAGATCTGTGCATCTATTAAACCCCCACAGAAGACATTCAAGGCTCCACTTGGGAGTATGCCAACTGGTGCACCATGGGATCGTCTTGCTACAGATATATTAGGTCCACTTCCTGTTACACCTAGAGGGAACAGATATATTCTCGGCGTCACAGATTACTTTACTAAATGGATAGAAGTCTTTCCAGTGCCCAACCAAACAGCTGAAACATGTGCTAATGTCATTTTGAATGAAGTTATTTGTCGATATGGTTGTCCCTTGTCAATACACTCAGACCAAGGACGCAATTTTGAAAGCGATATATTCCAAGAATTATGTCAACTTTTGGAGATAAGAAAGACCAGAACCAGTCCCAGAAATCCTAAAGGTAATGGACAGATTGAACGTTTCAATCGCAGCCTGTTGTCCATGATTAAATCATTCTTAAGAGGTGAACAGACTGGGTGGGACTTGAATCTTGGATGTTTGGCTGGTGCTTATAGGGCTACACCACACGAGTCCACTGGACTGACACCAAATCTTCTACTGCTTGGCAGAGAAGTGAGATTACCTATACAAGTTATCAAAGGAGGTGCTCCTTTGAACGGAGAAAGTGACATTCCCATGAATTGGGGTGGACATGCACTACAAATCAGGGAAAGACTACAGAAAGCCCATGAAGTTGCCCGACGGAATTTGTCTATAAGTGCAAAACGCAGAAAAGATTTTTATAATAATAAAGTAAATTTTACACCATATCATGTATATGATAAGGTTTGGTATCTAGACGAGATGCGACGTCAAGGAATTAGTCCCAAGTTACAACCCATGTATATTGGACCATGTTTAATTACAAAGAAAATGAATGACATTAACTATCAAATACAAGTTAATGGTCTTGGAAACTCAAAAGTGGTCAACCATGACAAACTTAAACCATATCTCGCTGATAGTACCCCAAAATGGATTGAGAAATTACTGAAAAATAAGCCATAAATGAATTATTGCATAAATGTGTTTTCCTTTTGTGCAAATTTATATCAGTACTGTACTTAAATCTTGTACCCAGTAGAAATATTGCCCAGCAGCCACAGGTGTTCAATCAATTCACTTATGTAAAATAAAATATATATACATGATATATGACAAATATACTTACCATAGTGTCATCTATATTTTCCAGATATGGATAAAATAGTAAAGCCTGATAGAGGTAGGGTGTACCAGTGCACCATATGTGACTTCCTGTGAGAGAGGAAAACAGCATTAAAACACTTTAGAACCAAGCATGTCACCGCTCACGAGGCACAATATCATTGTAATATTTGCAGCTTCCATAGCCATGATTTTCAATTAATAAAGAGGCATGGTTCCTTTTACAAGCCCCACAATGCACTCAAAGAAGAATTTATGAAAGATGGTAATTATTTAGGGTCCGATGACCAACATCTTATAGAAAATGAAAACTTCAGGAAAGTTGATCCTGAGAGGGATCTGAAACGCTGGGAGGCAGCTGAATCCAATGCTCATTGGTTTTCTAAGTGTAAGAAGTCAACTGCCGTGGTTGCTTCTTCCACACTGAAACTAATTCAACCTGTGGTTCCTACTACTGTTTCATACTCTCCGCCTAGGATTGCTTTGGATAACATTGCTGATCAACTTATTGCTTTATCTGAAGATGTTATGCCTTCACTGCCAGAACCTCTACGTTCACCTCCATATATTACTCCAAGACCTGTGCTTCCTGATATTCCCATTCCTCCGCCTGACAATGACATAGAACTGGATCTGCGCCACCAACTTTTGGAAACGTCCGAAAATTTTGATTTACAACAAACTTCCTCGGATTACCCTACATCAGTTTTAGAAGTGCTTATTAAAGTTGGACAGAAAACAAATAATTATCTCAAGGAAATATCGAATCAGCTAAAACGCAACCATGATCAAATGGAGAAAATAGAAATTGCAGTCCGCCGTAGTTATTCTCATCAAAATGTCCGTCCCGTTTACAACCACAACAGATACATTCCACCACGTTCACCAATCCGTAATAGACCACCATTTAATAGACCACCATTTAATCCTGTTAACAGACCGTTGAAACGTAAATTTATTCAGGAAAAGTCTGTGTCACCTGTAAAAAAAATAAAGTCTAATATAACCAAGAAATCCAGGAAGTGAACATTTTATGGACAATTTCCATTTTTATTATTAATTGTATTGTTAATATTGTTATTACTTACAATTAGTTTTGGTGCACTTAACATTAACTGACTGTGTTGTCCAGTCAAGTAATTTTGTAGTACTATGTACATCTAGTGCTATCATATTTTTATCAAAATTTTATTGGTTATAGGGAATCCTTGGCCCTATATCCTGAATCCTGTATTTTATTTATTTAAGTACACCATACCATGGTTATATTTTATGAGAATGAGGCATTAAAAAAAAAAAAAATGTAAATACTAAAATTGGGTGGATTTAATGAATTTACTACAGAAATCTGATTACATACAGGTCATCAGAAATTATGAAGATGTCTTGTGTATGAACATTATCCGAAATTATGAACATGTCTTGTGTATGAACATTATCCGAAATTATGAAGATGTCTTGTGTATGAACATCATCAGAAATTATGAAGATGTCTTGTGTATGAACATTATCCGAAATTATGAACATGTCTTGTGTATGAACATTATCCGAAATTAGGAAGATGTCTTGTGTACGAACATTATCCGGAATTATGAAATCGTCTAGTTTACGAACATTATCTGAATACATGAAGAGATCTTGTGTGCGAACATCACCAGAATTTATGGACAGTACATTGCTAGGATTCAGTGACATTTGTGTTATGAACATTCTATAATTATAGACAATAATTGTAAAATTTTATTGAAATTTATTTAGTAGTAAATTATAATATTTCCTATAATTTACAGGTATAGACAGGTAAACTTGTATATGCTATATTTAAATTTTGCAGGTAATTTAACTGTGTCTGTCCAGTATAAAATTACCATTTCTGGTGCTACGTACCATCTAGTGCCAAGTTATTTGATATCTATTGTTAGATGGTGATAATTGTCAGTTATTGTTTCAAATTTAATGAGGTATAAGGAATCCTTGGCCTTATATCTTAATTACAGTTGTAATTGATATATTTTCAAATGGGAATGTATCAGTGCGAGAAATTATGAAAATATAAAACACTGAGCCCGGATAGTTTTAATTTTTGTATTTAGAAGTAACATTTGAGAGTTACTTCCCTTGTATTTTACAATCTAGTGATTGTATGAGAAGTGTGCTTCGATTTTCTTGATCTGTGTTTAACGTTCAAGTATTTTTGAGAATACCATGTAAACATAAATTGAATGTTGGGACAAAAGATTTTGTTTTGTGAAAGAAATGTTCAAATTATTGTCAGTGAAAATCTTACCATTTTTATTTTTGCTGCTTTAACTTCTTCAGGAATAATTGTTGAGTTCTTGCCTGAAATAATTAAATAGAAAAACAATTTGCATAATTAAGATAAAAAAATGAAAAGTAACTGATTTTTACATTTTAATTTTTGTGATGAAATGGATAATTTTGAGTAAATTAATAAGATACCGGTAGGTCATTGTGAATTATTGTATGATTGGAAGGTGCAAACAAGCCCTAATGTGTTCAAAAACAAAATTTATTTGTTACCTTATTTTACTAGTTATTGTTGTTAACTTGTTACTGCCTAAAAATTGAGTATAATATTTTTTATTAGAAGAGTTTTCGTGAGGACACTGAAAACTTAAGTGAGGGCAAATGTAAAGAATCGAAAATTTGTTAACTGTGCCTACCACGTGTTATTTTTGATTGACCTTCTGGTCAAAGCTTTGGCGATTTAATTTCACCTTTGGACATGTCATCTATTTTTATCAACTTTGGCAGTTTTCCGGAGTCCTCACCTTATTATTCTAATCGTTTTCCCGGTGTTCAATCATATTAATTAGCGTTATTTCACGCTGTGTTATTAGAGTCTGCCACTCTTCGACATCGAGTTTCGCCATGTTGTTGTGTTATGCAAATTATTTAACACTTGTGTGTGACCTTGTGTATCTCGGTCAATCAATATCATTTCGGCGCTTGATGTCTGGAGTCATTGGAAACGATTTTATGTGTGTAAGAATATGCAACGCTTGTGACAGAAAATAAACTTATTTATTGAATTAAAAAGTTTGAGATTTTCATTGAAATATGAAGCTAAATGATTTTTGTATTCCGTAAAGATGTTATTTTATTGACATTCCACTTTTGTTTATTTTTATTCGCTTCATCGGGGATTACTTTTTGGTCCATTAGAGTTACGTTTCTGCATTCCCCGATAGTTTCCCCGACAAATCCCCACATCCCCGATCGTTGATAGGTCATTCCCGATTGTTGTTAGGACAATACCGATAGGTCATCGGGACTGGCTCATATATAAAGGATTTTCTCCGCGTTCTAGGGTGCTGTTCCATCCTCAGTTTACAAAGGTTCCGCCTGTCAGTTATTTCAATTTTACGTTCCTGTCAGTTATTTCAATTTTACGTTCCTGCCAGTTATCTACCAGTTGGTTTTGCCAGTTGAGTGCTACCTGTGGATTCTACCAGTATACCTGAGACTTGGTTAGTTTCTAGATTCAGAGTGCATACTCATTATTTGAATCAATTCACAATTCTTTAGAATTTGGCATTTTCAGACTAATGTTATCTTAGTCTTGTTGCTAAATTATTTGTTAATTAGGTTTTCAACACTATTGGACTTTATCAACTGAACTTAAGTTGTCTTGGTTCAGTTGCCAAATTTCATTCATTTTAAGTATTTTCCTGACTTTTCTGGGCCATGTTAGTTCAAGCTCAGGTCAGAGTTTATCTGGTATACTGAATATTTTTATTTAGTCAGATAGTATTTTTTTGCATTTGTGTTAAGGAATCCCTTTTGCTATGTTATCCATTAATAAAGTTTATGCCCTTCCCATTCCCCTCCTCTTATTCACGTTGTAGGAGATAGGACCTTATAGGGACTGGACATTAGGAATCAGGATTTACTGTGATTTCCTGTAAATCCTAGTAAAGTTATTCATTTTTCATTTGCTTGTTTAGGACCCTACGATGACATAGATTTCATGTCTTTGTAGAGAAATAGTTTTCATTTCTTTAGATAGGCTATAGGAATAGGGATTAGGTGCAAATAAAATAGATAAAAGTAGGTAACAAACATTTTCTGGGTTCCTGTGATTTCCAGAAATCCAGTATTTTTAATAAATATTCCATTTAATACAATTAAAACAATTGTGTTAGTGAACATAAATGTGTTAGTTAACAATAGTAAACAATAATTAGTGTTAGTAACAATGGTTGAACACCGTGGCAAAACAAATACCCAAAGTTATAGAAAACAAATAGTATTTAACCTCAGAATATTGAATAATTAAAAATCTGTTGTAAATTGATGTGAAACAAATTGAATTGTGAAGAAATTGACATGACAAAAGTAATAAAATATTTGCTCACATTATTATCTTCATTCTTTAACAGATATCTCCAATATTGCTTGACCTGTTGTTGATTATTCTGGTTTAGTTCCTGTTCTCGTGAGAGAGTCTGTGTTACCAATATCCTCCAAATCTCACTTCTCAAGTGACGTTGAATGTGCAAATTAACCATAATTGTTGGAGTGTTTATCCTCCATCTTGGTTATCTATTCCGTTGAACGCGCAAGAGAAGCTGTGTATATACCGAGTACAACACACAGACTTGATCGTGAGAATAGTTTTATTTCCCCTCAGCCCTTTATTTTGTGTTGTGTTTGATATTCTGTGCAGAGTTAATTAATCTTTTGGCAGATTATCTTCCCCTTGACCCTGTTAGATGCCCAATTATTAATACATGTTTTTGTAATGGTAAACTTTATTCACATGATTTAAACTGAGTGTCAAGCACAAATCAATTTCAACAAACTTCAGGGTTAGTTGTCTAATCTTGTTCATTTCACTGTGATTATTGTCACTAGTGTTCCTCCTTGTTTGGTCTCGGAAGGTCAAAAGAACATAAGACAGAGAAAGATACATTACATAAATTTGACATCCTGGAATAAGAACGTCTTTCACATTTTGCTCAGTATTCACCAACCCTAGCACGTTACACTATCTAGTACTGTAAGTCTAATTTGTCTTATAAAAAATCCACATCATTTTAATACTAGTAACTACTTCTCCCAAAGATTTATTGTAATAGGAATTGTAGTAATCTACACGAAGATAGTGACTTATATTATATCATGTATGTTCAAGATCAATGAGTGATATTTTGTTGAATAAATGGGAAATACATTGCACGCATAGATTTTGCTTGGCACTTTCTTATACATTGAATAAATAGCAGGTCTTCCTCATTCACAAATTATTACTGGGTTTGTAACTAGATTAACAGGACGGGTGCCACTAGTGGAGCAGGAACTGCTTACCCTTCCGGAGCACCTGCGTTCAGCTCCGTTTTTAGTAGGGTTCGTGTTACTCGATCTTTAGTTTTATATTTATGTTTTGTAGATCGTTGTTTGTCCTTTTGTACTTTTTCTTTTGGCCATTGCGTTGTCTGTTCTTCGATATACGGATTATGATTGTCCCTTTGGTATCTTCAAACTCTTCTAGTCTAACTACACAAATGCGTCTTATACCTATTACAATACCTATGAGAGAGGAACAATTGGATCTCTAACGGAAAACCATATTGATATTTTATTGATATTTTGGGACAAAAAAAATGCAAAATACAAGTTACTTGTTTTTAAAAATTGTGGAAATTGTTTTAGCTTTGGTTATATCTTACAAGTATGTATAGAGGAGATTGACCTTTGTTTCCACAAATAATTTAGATCACTGAAATATTTGATATAACCAAGTCGTGAACAAAAACAGTAAAAGAGATGATTAAGCAAAAAATGTTCAAACATTATTTGCACCTGTGGGAAAGGCTCTGTGTAAGTATATCTTCCCTGTTTTTACAAGTTATATGCCTCAGTAAATTAATTAGTAATTTTACTTAGTAAATGAATTAAACAAAAAGTATGTCTCATGTTCTCTCAATGAAAACAGCGTGTTCCGGTTTATACACAGGTTTTCTAGCAGGTTTTCGATTATGAAGGTATTCAACCATTCTTTCGTGTTACTTCATTAACTCGGCAAAGTGTATCTTGTAATAAGGTTTATATTTGACTGTCATGAAGTAAGACAGGTGTCAGTATATGCGTATTAATCTGTTAAAACATTTGTTATGCTTTGCCTGTTTGAGGGTTGGGCTTTATATGTAAAGGGCCACTTTCAATACTCCTTCAATTTGTGTTTGTGGAACACTCAGAGCTACTCGCCAGCATTACTCAGAGTTTACCCAGTGATCTGAAAACAGAGTACTCAGATTTACCCTCTCACCTAAAATCGAAGTACGCACCGACCTGAAACCGGATTTCTCAATTACTCATTGGTCTGAAACCGGAGTACTCGGAATTTTCCACTGACTCGATTCTGGAGTACTCAGATTTACCTACTGACCTGAAAGCGAAGTACGCACTTCCTCACCAATCTGAAACCAGAGTACTCGCTGATCTGATTCTGGAGTATACGGAGCTATCCACTGACCATTTACCGGAGTATTGTGAGAAAAAAACACTGACCTAATGCGAGTTATTGACAAAGTATCTTTGATCGTCACGATCTACCGGAAATAATGTTAAAAATGGTTTTAAATATCAAATCATAATAAAAGATTATTGTTTATCGTTATGTCATACCCACACAGAAAACAACCACTCATAAAATGTTGCTATGATAAAAAATATTTCGAATTCAAATACACATTATCTGAAATTTGTGTTGAATATATAAATGACTTTCAAGTAAATTATATGTTCACATAGATCAATGTGCTATATAATTGAGTAAGAATGTGAGCGTTATTTGGGGTTAGTGGTGTGTTAACGCAACTCTCAATCATTTTTAGTTGTGACAGTTAGCTTTGTTGGTGGAGAGATTCGCCACTAGTCACTGACAAACTTAAGAAGAGGTTGAAGATACCAAAGGGGTAATCCGAATCCGTAAGTCGAAGAACAGACAACACAATGGCCAAAAGAAAAAGTACAAAAGGACAAACAACGATATACAAAGCATACACATAAAACTAAAGATCGAATAACACGAACCCCACTATGAACAGGGGTGACCGCAGGTGCCCCGGAAGGGTAAGCAGTTATATCGGATGGACATTCCCGTGTCCGTTAATCGAAATTACAATTTTACATCTAATATAGCCCCCTATTTTGTAATGAAATTGCTCTACCAATTGCAGTTATCATGTTATTGAATATTCCAGGTTCGAGGAAGCATTGAGAACAAAGAAATCCTCTGTAACCATACCGTACTGGGATTCAACACTTGATTTTAATATGCAGAAACCGGAAAACAGTATAATATTTAGTGAAATATTTATTGGGAATGGACGAGGAATTGTATATACAGGACCATTTGCACTTTGGCGAACTCCAGCTGAAAGTACATACCTTAGACGTGACATACCTGGCCCTGATAGTTCTTTAATTGACCCAACTAAACTGTTAAATGTTTTCAAGAAGAGGTATCACAGAGATATTTTGAATCCAACAGCAGCAAATGAAAATGACAATTTAGAAAATCACCATGATGGTGTTCATCTATTGGTTGGAGGCCGTGATGGTCATATGGGTGGTCTAGAAACTAGTCCACAAGATCCTGTTTTCTGGTTACATCACTGTTATATAGATTATTTATGGGAGAAATTTAGGGAAAGACAAAAGAGATTAGGCATTAATTCAGAAAAAGACTATCCTCCAACGACAGACCCATTCCACCAGCCAAATAGAGTAATGGACAAATTGACACCGGAAAAAACTAACATTGAAGGGTATAGTAATTCGTTTACAAGATTTATTTATCAATATGCCCCTGCTCCAACGTGTGCCAATAGATGTGGTCGAAGTTATAACGCCTTCCTGTACTGCTATAAAAATAGATGTGTTTCAAGGTCAAGAAGTCAATCCATACACTATGGTGGCTTTAAGAAAGTACGGTATTGGTACCGAGCAAAAATTGGAAAACAGCTTATCTCAAGGGCATCAAAAGTCAGGGGGCATCAACAAGCAGGGGGGCTTCCGCAACTTTGTCTTTTGCCCCAGACACTACATCTTTATTCAGAGCAGCACCGTCCCCGTCTATAACTAAGAGATTTAGAACAAGTATAATTGATTCAAGAACACGTTCTCGTAAGCGACGATCACTGGAAATTATGAAAGTTGGTTTCGATATTAATTTGATTTTACAGAATAACGGAAATGAAAGTAGGTGGAGTTTTGTACCAAACCATTATAGTAACTGGGCTGCTACACCGATTATGATAATAAATGAACACCAAATTCACTCACGTAAAGCATTATCATATGATGAAAATACATCTATAGACAATTATAATTCTATCAGAAAACATCATCTAGAAAGCCCTACTTTTAATATCACACTTCAAACAGATGGTTTTACTTACCATGGACGACACACTGACAATGTCATCATTGATAAGCGAACGCTGTCTTCAAAAACAATGGCTTATATCGCATTTGAGAAGCCCCCAGTTTCCAGTGAATCTAAGGCATATGTTACAATTCAGGATTCTTACGGTAATTCGTGCAGACCATCGTGTCTCGTATACCGTGTAGCTAAATCATCATACAGAGATTGTTCAGGTGTGATAAAGATCACAAATGATTTACCTCTCATGTACATGGACTCCTCTAATTTAGATTCTGATGCTGAAATAAAACCATTTCTCAGATTCGTTTGCAATAATTAAATATATAATCAGATCTCATTTGAAATTGTTAATAAAAATTATAATGAATAGTATATTATTTTCGTTTTTTTTCTTTTTGTATCACCTGGTCAAAGTCTTAGTGGTGAGTGTTTTCCAAAGCTTGGCGTCCGTCGTTTTCACATTTGACTTCTTAACTTCTCAACCAGTTGAGTATATGACAAATGTAGTTGGTGTTGTAATAGATCTGAAACAAGGGAATGTTAGTACCAGCAATAGAAATGCTATAATATTTGCTACGCCATCATGGTTGTATGTTGATTACAATTTCTGCCAATGAAGGTTCCATGGTAAATTGGACCAAATGAATGTGGTCAGAAATTTACTGCCCATATGAAAAATAAGAACAAAAACTCAAGAATCAGCAACGCAAACTTAATTATTTTAAAGTTTCCTTGTTTGTTGAGATTAATTGTTGTACTGATAAAAACAGTTCAAACCTTGGATGTAAACATGTGAACATTGGTTCAAATTATAAAATATACTTCACTAGGGAAAATTGATATTTTTCGAATAATTTTCGTAGGAACAAGTGATGAATAAGAATGCGATTAATAACTGTAATATTCTGTCTCAAGCTTAGACTTGAAACCCGGGGGATGTCGTGAACCACATCTCCGGGGGTGATGACGAACATGTACCATCTGCAGCAATTTGGAAACACTAATTGCTTTTTTTCGTACAAAACAGCAATGCAACTTCAGATGTACTTTACATGAAAATCATTATACAGAGATATACAGATTCAGCATGTGCAAAGGAGAGGTGTATCATACTAAAATACATACAAAAATTCTACATATACTAAGAAAATTGTTTAAAATTACTTCCCTTCGAACGAATTATGAGAATCAAATTTCATTTTGAAGCATATCAAATTAATTTCTTTTTCTCGTTTTAACAAATGAATGTCCCTTGTACATGGCGATCAGTTTATAGGCTCTTATGGGGAAACATATAAAGCTAGGTCTTCTTCATTGCCGGACATAAAAACAACAAAACTTATGAACTTTCCATTTATGTATAGCAACATTCCAGCAGCACTTTCATATGTCTCAGTTTATACGATATTCCTGAGCTTGTGGTTCCTTTCATGATTTTCTTGATAGAAGGTTACTGCTAACTTGGAAGCTACTGAACCAAGGTGTCCTAGTGGTTAAGTTCAAGCCATCGATACGAAATATTTACGATAACCATTATGACTTGGTTAACCGTTACTGAATATCTGTGTCACAAATGATCACGGATACGTTCTGTTTGTCGTAATCACAATGTGGATCTGGTTGATAACAAGAGTAACACGATGTATGTCATTGCTGAAGCAGGAGTCGTTACATGAAGAATGGCAGACAATTTAATAGCCAAATGAAGCGACGACAAAACGAAAAACAAGGATCTACAAAACACTACACACAAAGCAAAAGATTGAGCAACACTCCACTAAAAATATTCAGTGAACTCAGGTTCCCCGGAAGGGTTAGCCGTTCCTGCATTACATGTGACACCCGTCGTGTTACTCATTAGCGACACGAGCATCAATTTATGTAGAAATCGTATTGGACACCAGTATGCATAAAACCAAATAAAATGCCTGCTTTTCTAGAAGTGGTGTTAATCAAATGTGGATGTTAAAAACTCATAAGACTTGCTGGAGACTAAATTCTAGTTCTTAGTATTAAAACATTTGATTTCTCTACCTTATATGCCACCATTCTACATACTCTCTACTACAATCTAGAATAAAATAATTGATTCAGCGTTGCCTCTCAAAGAAGAACGGATAACAAAGATATCAACATCTTGTTATTAGTAGAGACAAATCATACTTTGTCAAAAGATATTCAAAATATAATAATAAATACAGACAGGCAGAGTTCATTCAAATGTTATATTTTTTTATCGACAATATATTTGTGCTGTTTGGTGGACGGATGTATCAACAAACGATGGGTATTTCAATAGGTACGAATTGCGCTCCGCTACTCGCAGTTTTTTTCTACATACTTATGAAGTAGACTACCTTCAAAGGCTTCTCAAGAATAAAGATAGAAAATTAACCCAGACCTTCAATTCCAGCCGTCGATATTTAGATGATATTCGTTACTGAATGATTCTCAATTCGGTGATTATCTACATTGCATCTATCCAAATGAGCTTGAAGTTAATGATACTACTGATACTCAAAAGTCTGCTTCTGACCTTGACTTTCACCTTGATATCGACAACGGATGAAGATTAAAAACAAAACTCTACGACAAACTCGATGACTTCACTTTTTCAATAGTCTACTTCCCTTTCATCAGTAGCAATATTCCATCATCACCAGTGTATGGAGTTAACATTTCACAACTCATACGTTATTCTAGAGCTTGTGTCCAGTACAGTGATTTTCTGGACAGAGTTCAGCTGCTGGACGTAAAAGCTACTCAAACCGCTACGAAATATCCATATCTAAAATGACAATGGATCTTTTTTGTGCTTTGTTTTTGCTTTATTTCTCTTCGTCTTGTGTACCCTGTGTAGTGGCGTTGATTACGTTAGGCAGTGTAGGCAGTTGCCTACATATCATTTGACTACCAATCCCAGTGTGGTTCTGTTACAAAGTTGAAACGCTGTAGCCTTCTTTCGACAGCTCGTTTTCTAATCTTTATGTACATTTTCTATAAAATTGCTTTGTGGGTCTATTATGCAACTTCTTAGAAATATTCAACAATATATATATAATGTATTTCGGATTTTACATGAGTAAAAGTGTGTCTGACATGTCCGTCTGTTTTCCTGAAATAAATAATCAATTCCATTGTCCTCCAATTAGATTGGTGAAATCTTGCATTCATTTTTTCTCACTCAAAATCAATATGTAATAAAGCATTAAGAAAGGTGAAAGAAGGTCTATGTTTTATACTTATAAACATCATATTAAAATTTGAAAACATTTGGTCAATGCATACTTAAGCTATTGCGTGGAAACCATAAGCGGGACGGACGGACAGATAGACGGTCGGACTGACATGGGTAGCACTTAATGTCCCCGTTGCCTACGCCGGGGGCATAGAAAGATTTAGCTGTATTTTGTTGCACTTTTTTTGCAGTATGTTTATGTTCCCGCCAAAGGCGAAGGAGGCATTAAGTGTTACACATGTCCGTCCGTCCTGCTTACGGTTTACGCCGATAAATTAAGTTTGCATTTATGAAATACCAAATGTTTATAATTATAATACACAGTTCAAGTTAGAATTTGAGAAAAACATATTTTAATAGTTTCCAAATTATTATAAGTTCTCGACTGAGTTGCCAACTGTGTTCTTATACACATTCTTCCTTCATTTTTTATCTACTCGTTTTGGTTTATGTGTTGAGGCGTTTAGAGAAGAGCCTTTCTGAAATGTAGAGAACGTATGCATAGCATGGCTGAGTCAGACAACATGTGATACAGTTCATGCAGTGACGAGATATAAACCATCACAGATAACACAGGAGCAAACAATTACGTTTCTTGAATATTAACATTCATATTCCTGACTAGAAATTCCAACTCTGACAGCCGAACCGTCGATCTAGTTGTTGCTTTTCCAGTATGTAAATAGATTTGAAAACAATTTGATGTCTTAATATACGTAAAGTGCAGGTTTCAAAGAAAGTCATAATATATAGTCCGACAAAAGTTAAGCACCACCTGACTTGTTTCAATAATATCTTTTCTAATAACGAACTTATTTCAAATCGGTTTGCTATTTTCGTTACCTGTACACACATACTTAATTACCTGTGAAACAGGTTATTGATCGATTTTTATTTATGTGTATATGACAGGGTGTGTAAAGTGCCACGTATACTTTTCAACATTTGTGTTTGCGAACGAAAGCTGATTATTTTTGTGTAGAGTTTTAAGTTTCATTTCCTATTGGTTTGGTATGGTGCGGTGTAAATTAACCATACCAGAAAGGTGGCAAGCTGTTGGCATGCATAACGGTGGTTTTAGCCATAGAAGGGTGGCAGACCACTTCAGGGTTAACCATTCCATCATTGTACGACTGGTGCAGCGTGCAGGTAGACCTCGCAAAACGACGCCGAGAGAGGACCGGCTCATATCCAGACGGGCGCGGCAACGGCCGTTCAGTACAGCTGGTGCACTTCGTGGTAATTTAGCGTTTGGAGGCCACATTAGCATACGCACTGTAATCAGACGCCTCCACCATCAGGGAATGCGAGCGCGACGACCCATAAAACGTCCACAGCTGACATTACGTCATCGCCATGCTCGATTTGACTGGTCACATGATCATTTGGGGTGGACTATTCGCACATGGAGACGGGTCCACTGGTCTGATGAAAGGCGTTTTTTGCTACGCCCTAGCGACGGTCGTACAAGGGTTTGGCGTCAACGAAACACTTCATTTCAGGACAACTACATTTTGGGCACAACTGCATTTGGGAGTGGGGGTGTAACTGTCTGGGGTTGTTTTTCCTTTGACTGTAAGTTGGACTTGTACGTTCTTGATGGTAATCTGACAGGCCAAAAATACCGTGACAATGTGCTCGCTCCACGCGTAGTCCCCCATTTCGACAATCATGCGTTGGCTGACAGGCCAATGTTCATGGACGACAAAGCTAGGCCACATAGAGCCCGAATTGTACAACATTTTTTTACAGCAAGAGGCTGTTCCGACAATTCCATGGCCTGCGATGTCGCCAGACATGAACTCTATAGAGCATGTATGGGACTTTATTGGCCGAAAAATTAACCAACGCAATCCAAAATGTCAAAATATTGACGAATTAAGAACTGCTATCTTACAGGAGTGGCAACAGTTCCCCAAGAACGGCTTAGGCGTCTTGTGCGAAGCATGAGGAGGCGTGTTACAGAACTTCACAATAAACGTGGTGGATATACTCGTTATTGATTTTTAAGCCTTACACATACGCACAATAGATGCATTTAAAAGTTCTTAAAATCTGAAGACTCTGCATTTTAATGCAATGTTAAAAACTTCCATCAAAGACAAACTGGTTTTACGTTTTTCCAGCGCCTGTTTTGAACCCCATTTTTGCCACGTCATAGTCACGTCTTTCAGGATGATAAATATTTCGTAGATTGGTAATTTTCGAGCCCTTGGTGTAGTCTTTTAAGAAGTGTAAGAAAAATGGTGATATCTATTTTATTGTTTTAACAGTATTGATGTAAAAGACTGACGTGCACAGTCTGTGATAATCGAAACAGTTGCAGTCTTTAACAGAAGAAGTGATAAAATACTCATAATATGACACGAAATTAGTGTCTTAAATCACTAAAGTACCTTCGGTGTGTATATATAAAAGAACTACATGTAATTTGACTATGTGTAGACTATACAAAAGTACTCCATGTAATTTGACTATGTGTAGACTCCCGTTAGATATCTTGGTTCGATTGAACATCACATGGCTTTCATTCCATTGGTTGATCCGGATACTTCAGATATTGAATCTTGAATTTTGAATGATCATTATGGGCTTTCGTAGAAATGCAGGTAAGTATCACACGAACATACATAAATGTTTAGATGGTATCACAGATTGCGAAATGATAAACTTGTATTTCTCGTCACATATTCCACTTGTTCTCTTTCATGACCTTTTGTTAGGTTCGTGTTGCTCAATCTTTTGTTTTCTGTGTTGTCATTGTTTGTTCTTTTGTCCTTTTTATGTTGACCATAATAGTGTCTTACATAAAATCAAGGTCCCTCTCCTCGTGCAAAAGCATAAAAACAGTCTTTTTTTTATCCATTACACATTTATTTCTCACTCTAAGCTAATTAGACCGATTAAAAATATATATAAAAAAATGAATGATAAAGGTATCTTGTCATCAAGAGGGGCAAATCTTATTTTGTAAAAACACCACTCTTATTCTACAAAAAAAGGCCCCTGAAACTGACATCATCAAACCATCTGAGTGTTTGGTTGACAACACATTTTGATGCTCGTTGACGTGTATGTCGGCATTTCTGTGGACACCAATTGCGTTCTTCTTCTCGCAAATTTGTTCCCTTATTCGTATGAAGCATGCTTCATGCAGAGGCTTCTCAAGACCACAATAGAAGCCTATCTGGTCTTCTAATTTCATGTTTCGCTATATGGATGGTGTCCTTTCAATAAAGAAATTAAAATAAAATGTTTGTTGACAATGTGTATCGCATCTATCCCATGAAACTTGAAACAAGTATACCACAGATACAGCGAAATCTGCTTCATATCTTGACCTAATACTTAACAGTGATGATCGATTGAGAACGGAGCAAGAGGGATACATTATTTATGTGTACAGTACATGGACATACGTATTCGTCACCTTCGATTTATTTACTATATATTTCATATAAAACCACATTTTGTCAAAATAATATTTTAATACTATCTCTGGGCAGATTTTTATGAAATTTATTTCAAGACACGCAGAATTCTTTGAATTGTATTTGTTTATCTGATAGTAATTTTTGTCTACATGGTTTTTGTTTTCTTGTGATTTAAACATAAATGTTGATTTTTCCGATTTTATTTTTGTTAAAATATATAGCAAATTTGACGTCAGAAAACAAAAATTGTCTTTAAATCATAACAAAATAAAGGCATTCTAATGGAAAATCGTGCTAAAATAAAAAATAATAATCTTTAAATATTTCTGCTTCTTCTGGTGGAAAAATGATCAAAATCCGTTTAGAAATGACTTCAAAAATTTGAAAAATGTGGTTTTATATGAAATATATAACGTATAATCGAGGGTGACGAATACTTATGTCCATTGACTGTAGCAACATTTCAACAGCACCTGCATATGGAGTATATGTTCTCAATTCAATATTCCAGAGCTTCTGTTCCTTGTTGCCTTGATAGACGGTTGTTTCTAACAAAGAACTTCAGAACCAAGGGTTCTTAGTGGTAAAATTGGGGTCATCACTTGGAAAATTTTACGGTCACCATGATTACTGTTACGGAATGTCTGTTGCACAGATGACCATGAGTGTGTTGCGTAGTTAAATCCCGTCCATTCCTCGTCCATAACTTATCACTGAATATGACTTATTAGCTTTTAGTATTAACTTATTAGTATTAGCTTTATTAGTCTACTCTTCCGGTAACTTCTGAGTTCACGCACGGCTTAGTTGATTTCTGAGTTCACGCACGGCTTAGTTGACTTCTGAGTTCACGCACGGCTTAGTTGACTTCTGAGTTCACGCACGGCTTAGTTGACTTCTGAGTTCACGCACGGCTTAGTTGACTTCTGAGTTCACGCACGGCTTAGTTGGGTTCATGTTTTCTTTGTAGTGTTTTCTGGATCTTGTTTTTTCGTTTTTCTTTTGTTTGCTGTCGGCCATGCATTGTCTATCCGTCGATTCAGGGCTTCCGATTACTCCTTTTGGTATCTACAAACTTTTCGTGTTGTCGCGATTAAGGATCGAACACATTTCAAACCTGAGTTCTAACAATTAAGCTAATGTGATTGCCGACAACTGTTTTCTTCCTAATCCCATAAACTTTAACTTTTGTCACATGGTATTAAAATGGACATTGTCTTAGTTACTCATGACTATAATAAAATGTGTCATACTGCAATAGAAAATCTAGGTGATCCGATTGGTTATTTACTCGATTTTACTAATCCATAATATACGGCTCTAGCCGGTAATATGAGAGCACGGGCCAAGAAAAAGATAACTCATTTTGAAATCATACGTAATCAAGATGGCGACCCTCAGGTTCGCCTGTCACTCTGACGTCGATATTGAGGCAATTCTAAATCATTTGTTATTTTTCTGTTAAAATTGTTAAGTTGTTTATTAAATATGTTGAAGAATTAATTTCTTCTTTAAAGCAAAGTCATATCTGGGGTTAAATGTTCATAAGACAATACATGTATAGTAGTCATGTTCTTTATTTAGGCTTTACACAAATAATATGGACCCATGGCTCAGGAAATATAAAACACAGACAGGTTATATGAGCCCGTATTACCTGTCTAAAGCCTATATAACTAATAATATTGTCATAGCACCAGTAAACCTGGCAAATATCTTAAGGTCAACTTTTGATCTGTCAGGAATTTATTATATAAAATAACTATTATTTAAATGGATTTCTTATTCTATATATTTTGATAACATATTAGAATCAAAATAATTCAAGGAAATCATAATTTGTTGGCAGTTTTAACCAAGAAAAAAGGCTCAGACATAGTTAAAATGAAAATCCGTAATTATTAATAATTTCAGTTCTAAGTAAGTCTGCTTAGCCTTGGCGAGCACCTGAGTTGACCCCCGGGTTTGGTGGATCTTGTTGCTCATCTTTTTAGTTTGTTGTGATGTCCTATGATTTGTCTTTACGTTCTGAGTTCCGTGTTGTAATGTCCTATGATTTGTCTTTACGTTCTGAGTTCCGTGTTGTAATGTCCTATGATTTGTCTTTACGTTCTGAGTTCCGTCTTGTGATGTCCTATGATTTGTCTTTACGTTCTGAGTTCCGTCTTGTGATGTCCTATGATTTGTCTTTACGTTCTGAGTTCCGTCTTGTGATGTCCAATGATTTGTCTTTACGTTCTGAGTTCCGTGTTGTGATGTCCATTACGATTTCCACCTAAAACGTTGTTCGGTTCGTCTTTGCCTCGAGTTGTTTGTAAGAGGGCTTGAGTTTTATTTACGTTATTTGCGTTTGTTTGCCTATAGTGGTGTCCAGCACATATTGTGTTGTGTTTTTTGATTTGTTTGTCTTCGTCTTGTGTACCATGTGATGACAGTTTCTCTGGATTGTTCATTTTTGGTTACTGCTTCGGTATTCTCCAACGTTTATTTAAATAACTGTTGCAGAGATGAATATTTCTTCCAGATCTGTACTACCGTCTACATTCTCTATTCAGAGTTGTCGTTCCTGTTACGCTACACTCCATCACTGTCAACGCCCATTTTACAAGATTTTTGTAAAATTTAGAAACAGTAAAAAAATGTACTTAAAATTGTTTTAATTATTGTAAATATCAATAAGGATGAAAATAAATCACTCATTTCAAATCAATTCTCTCTTAAAAATGATTTGTGATCGTTTTTAACTTTTTAATTTTTACCTCCGCAAAATAGTTCTCCAAGAAATGGGGGGGGGAATCATTTTTAAGAGAGAATTGATTTGAAATGAGTGATTTATTTTCATCTTTATTGATATTTACAATAATTAAACCAATTTTAAGTACCCTTTTTTTTTTACTGTTTCTAAATTTTCCAAAAATCTTGTAAAATGAGCGTTGACAGAGATGTTGTGTAGCGTAGCAGGAACGACAACTCTGGATAGAGAATGCTACCGTCTAATGGCAGAATTGTTACTGTATAAATGCTCTTTGTAACTATGCCATTGTGCTATTAACGTTATATATTGTGTTCTATTGAATATTGTTATCATTTCTACTAATATACTAGTGCTTACTTACTTGCGCTGAATAATTACCCTTCTTGTTTTTACAAAGTATTTGTTGGAAAGATGAAATATTAAAAACCACATCTGTCGGTAGCATACTTCACTTTTTCCCGGTAGCAGTGCACGTGCATATAACAGTGGCATATAATTTCCATTTGTACATCCGTGCATTGTTTACATTTGAAAAAAATACTTCGGGCAACATTTAAAAGTTCCATCCACAAATACATCTTGAACATTTTTAGCAAGACACTCAAGATTAGATGTGCAAGAAAAAATAGCAATTACACTTTCAACGTCATTTATCAATAGAAAATTCTCTGATTTGTTTGTTTCTATATTCATTTCTTTCAGTGCATCATGTAGAACGGCTATTTTTTCGGTAAAGCTGTATAATTTTTTCTACATTCCCGGTATATAGTCAATGAAGCATTCCTCAAGTCGTTTGAGGATAAGTGACTTTCCTCCATTCCTGAAATTAAGAAAGAAAGTATCTGTTAATTATTTGCTAACTCCAGTGTAAAACGAATTAAAATGAGCCCCAAGTTTAATTTTTAATGACATATTTGACAATACCTTGCAGTTCTGTGCGTATGATCTTTGAAGGTCTTGCAGGTATGTCGCCAGATGCTTTTCTAACTCTTATTCTCAATTGTTGGGATTCTGTTTTCTGAGGGTCTACACCATGGTTGTGTTCATTAAGGGTTTTTACAGTAGTTTTGCTGTCCGCATCTGTTGTGATTCTGACTTTGCAACTTTTGTTTTTGGTACATCTAAAATATTTGACAATCTGTATGTGTCGTCGAAAAGTAAGGACTTTTTACCTCTGTTTGTCTCCGATTGAATTATGTCCATTTTATCACCTCGAATAATTTTACTTAAACACAATTTACCTTGCCTTGAAACTTTAATCTACATTTACATAAATGTTACCTGGAAAATGGCGCAAATGACAAATTTTATTTTTTGGCGCAAATGAAATGTTGCATTTTTCAAAAATTGGCGCAAATGCAATACGCCCCTCTCGCCCAATAGCGTCACCAACATAGGTTTTTGTAGAAAAAATCTAAATATTTAAAATAACTAAGTATTATGTTTATACCATGAATTATTTAAAATACATTAAAAAATGTTTTAATACTTACTATGTCACTTCTATAGTTGATATTGAAATATGTATGTTGAAATCATGTTCCCCAAACTTACCTTATTACATTGCCGTGGTTTTTTTTCTATTAGTGAAAAATCTTGTTTCTTGTGATGTCTTCTCCATTTGATTTAACTATCTTTAGAGTGGCAAATGACTAGATAACTAGGTAACCAAAGTCACAGAACCCTGGTCAAAAGCTTAACACCATGGACGAAAGTTGACGCTCCAATGTTTGTATCATATTAAATACATATAGATGAAAGATTGAAAATGCTTCAAGACTCTGTGATGATTACGTGAAATAAAAAAAGACTTTCAATCCAAAATTGATATGGTCTCCTTACGGAAACTGCTTTTGTTTTCATTTTCTCAGAATTGCCTCAAATTTGTTTATATAAATGAAATTAGACGTAAGTCGTATGTACAGTAGAAGGATGCATCTTATTTTATTTAGTGCTTTGTTCAATCTTTAAAAAAAAAAATCTTTCAGTTTTTTTTTTTCTTTTTTTCTTTTTTTTTTCTTTTAGTGATATATTTATGTCTAACCGGACTTTAATTTTATATCTAATCCTGAACATTTCATTGTTTATTTTCATTGGAGGTAAATATTTTGTTTTGTTAATTCCATATAAAACTTAACACGTTATTTTATCACGGTGTCCTTTTTGTTTATAATTAATGACACACAGAATAATAGTCAAGGTCAGAATGAGTTTATTAAACTAATTAAAAGTTTAACCTTGCAGTTGTTTCTTTTAAATAACATTTTATGTAGTCCGGTTCAACAAACTATTCCGTAATTGTGTATTAAATATCGCTATTTTGTTTATTTTTCCTTTGATGTTTAAAACCAAGATGTTTCATATCATTTAATCGCTGAGAAGATTCAAATTATCGCTAAGCGTTGTCAAGGACGCTTAATAATATATCTCATCTCAGCTCGCCCTTCGATGAGATGATGACTGAGAAACGTCCTCTCGTTTTAAAAAAAACATCGTTAATCACTTATTATCATAAAATTTCCACATGTTATGTAGATCTACTTGTTTGCCACGTTTTGACGTTCATTTGATCAAGAACTAAATTTTCCGGTCCAAGATTATTTAAAATTGTTCATTCATTGATGTAACTTAGAAATGTGACTATTGACAACATATTTAGTATACAACAGAATTTTATGTTCCATGTACTGTAGAATTGTCTGGATCGTATGGTTTTTGCTTACTACCTATCTTAATGGGGATCGTTCACCAAATTTCTTTCGACAGACGTCGCTGTTGTTCCACAAGTGGTTAGCGGAACGTTTTAATCTCGATGACGCTTGAATTGTTAACTTTGGGTACAAGAACACGTCAATATCTAATGCCCTTATAACATGAATAGGAAAATTCTGTAAATTCGTTCACAAACAAAATTTTTCTCACGACTTTTTTTTATTGTATAAATTATAACATTATTGTACAAGTTAGATAAACTACTATTGAAACAAAAGAAGTTACCCGTGTTGCGGGATATTCAGTACGGGCCGCTCCTTTTTTTTAATAGTACTGTATCTTATACTTAGCATTAGGGGAAAAGGGGGTATTTTACTCTTATAAAAAGATTTCGATGCTACATTTTTGTGACTGAAAAAAAATGCACTCTGAAACAGAATTTTTGGATTTACAACTACCTATAGATGCAATCAGTACCTATCACGACTAACGTTACGAGTTCGAATCTCGCCCAGGCGATACAACATTATGTGATAAAGTTTGCCAGTGACTTATGGCAGGTCCGTGGTTTTCTCTGTGCACTCCGTTTTCCTCCACCAATAAAACTGACCCACACTGAAATTTGTTGAAAGTGGTGTTAAACACCAAACCTAGTAGTCCGTACGTTTCCAATCGTGTACGTTTACATTTTTTTATGTTTATTTGTTTTTATTGTATAGAACGCTGGGTTTTATGCAAATTCCCGATTTTTTCGTAACATTACTGAAATCGTTATTCAAATCGTTTGACCGTTCATTTCAATAACAGGCAGCTAACTAAAGTTATAAATAACGTTTTTACCTGCATTAGAATGGAATAAACCTACAAAAATCATGTGCTTTGCCTTTAGTCCTTTACCATTAAAAAGTTCATTATGCCAAATAATTGTAATCTTCAATATATTTTTACATATATATCACAATGAAATAAATTTGATAATTGGGATAGTATAGTGGTGCGTGTATATGTCAACAGATAAGCAAAGTTTGTAGATGCCAAAAGGGTTGTCGGAAGTCATATATTGAAGAAGGGAAGCTAGGCAATGTAATGGCCAAACGAAAAAGGACAAAATGATAAACAGTGGTCTACAAAAAACTATACAGAAAACTGAAGATTGAGCAGCACGAATCCCACTTAAAACCCGACGGAACTCTGTCGGTGACAATTTGAGTCTTTAGTTTTGCATTGTATGGCAGTTCCAGGTTTTGTACGATGATCAGCCAGTCTGATTGTACAAAATATTTGAATGCTACCAAAATCTGTCGAAAATAATTAAAAATAGTAAGAAACAACGAATTTTCTTTATTTAACTATTTATTATGCCATTCATAATACACTGCTCAAAATCTTTCTAACATAAATGCTATGATTAACCCGCTTGTTGTCGAATCTTTTAACAGTTAATAACACTACACGAAGAAGGAATATATTATCTGTATAATTTTGTACCAAATAATTTTAAAGAGTGTGATTTAGATTTGAAGATTGCCTAAATATAGATAGACCTAAATATATTCATTCAAAATTTTGTATGTGGAGACGGGGACTTTATTATTCTATTTTGTTCACTTGGAGGTAGTATTTCCCGAAATTCAGGTACTTTAAAATGTTGGAATGAAGTTCATCAGTATTGCAGTGTGAGTAACAAAACATCATGTGCAATGTACACCTTTTATGAACATGTATAGGCTACACCAAGGTACATGCCGATATGGCTTGTAAACGTCTGTTGTATTTCTTAATATGGTCATAATAAAACTCTTTTCTTGCGACTTACAGATAATACTTTTATTTTACATATACTCGTCAGCTAAATCTATACTTCTAACAGGTAATATCACTCGCGCTGTACTAGTTAAGCTTCAATGTTTGCACCATCCAAGTTTTATAATTCAGTGCCGTCATTAGGTTAAGGTGTAAAACCACTAATTAATTTCTTTAAGGTTTTCTACTAGATTTGTGTTTTTTCGAGCCTACCTGGCCATTTTATCTTAAGTTTAACCTTTCCAAGACCATATATTTTCTGAAACGTACATGATTCCTCTACGTTCTGTCAAAATGTCAGGGCATGTTTAAAATCTTGCAGTGAAATGCCGTGCTACGAAAAACACCTACTCTAAAAATAGCTCGGTCATCCCCAAGAAATTCAGTATTTATAGGTCATGAATAAAATCATCCATAGAGGTATTAAAATACAACCAAGTCCATCAAATTTGGGCTCAAAATAATCCCTATATATTTAACTTCTATTATCAATTTTAATTAGTCTATTCCATTCAGTAGTTTTCACAATGCTACAAAGTGAAGGGAACTTTTTTCTTGAAAAAGGACTACTGTTCTAAGCTCTGATTGGTGAATTAGTGGTTTGACACCTAAACGTTAAGATACAAGCGTCTTTGTGATTCAAATGCACATGTAACCACTTATGGAACAGTAGCGTCACCAAACGAGAGAAGCGGTGAATGGTCCTTATTTACTTCTTATAGAACATAGCACAAATAATTTCCCCTGGGGTGGTATAAAAACTGGACAAAATATATATAGATGTATAATCTTAGCCGTAAATGTTGATCATTTAATTGATCCTTAAATACATTCATATCAGCCTCCCACCAAGAAAACACGATCTAGTTGTAGCGCACACATTTACAATCGCTTGATGTGACATTTTCTAATTTCAGACAAAAACACACATTCACTCAAACACACATTTTAGAAGAGATTGTAAGGGGCAAAATGACAGCAGTACAAACATGAAGGTATATTAAGGCATCGTTGTTTCCCTTTGATTCATTTGTTTTGTTTTGTATTTTTTGTTTATACTGTCGTTATTTGAGTGTCAGTTTACTCAACAATCTTCTTCAGACTAGGGAGTACTTATCGTTTGTCTTTGATAAATTAAAACATACGATCAATTTCCTAAGTCTCCGATATTCCAAACAAAAATTGATAACTTAATCAATGACAAACACCAATACCAACAACATGTGGTCCGACCTAAGGATATATTAAGAGATTATTACATAGCATTTTTCATATCGGCCCTGGTATCAGCCCGAGACTCCCATATCAAGCCCGACTTGATAGAGGAAACAGCAGACTTGAATGTTTCATCCGAATGATCCTGTTCAACTATTTTGGTTGTTTCTGAAAAGCGTCGTACATACTATATTTGATATCTACGTTTTAATTCGTGTGTGACGTGTTTCCAAGAAAGATCTAAGGACGGATTATGCATATTAGATGTGTATGTTACAGTAAGTAATGTATAACATTTGTTAAAAGACCAATAGGTGATGTTTGTTACAACACAGTAAAATGGTACAGAAAATCCCCTCTAAATAAATATACCTTTTCCAGGTTCATTTATCATGTTGTTTATGTTATATAATGGAACGTTCAAAATGTGTGGTCAAAATTAAATGTTGTAATTGCAACTTTATGAGACACCAAAGATAAGCTAAAGGTAATACTTTTATATAAATTGTTTATGTAGTACAAGTATTAGGCATCAGTGAATATCATTTATTTGTATTATGTGTAAGAAAGTTAATATCTTACGTTACTTTTGATTGCCCCTTCTGTATTCTCTAACGTTTATTTAAAATAAAACATATTTATATATGCATGCATGTTTAACTATTGTAAATGTATTTTCTGATAATATATTTAAATTTCCATGTATGTACGTTATTAACAGTAAAATATGCTTACAATGAAATGAAATAAAATGATATTTTACTTACGTTAGAGCTATGACATTGATGTTCAGACATAATTTATAGACATTTAGGGACATTATATCTCTCACATAAACATCCTTTGTTAGGTTTTATTGATATTTGTCATTTTCTGCTTTGGGGCTCCAGTAATTGGGACCGAGTACCATCGATTGATCAATTGATTGCTTGATTGATTGATTTGTTGTTGTTTAACGTCAAGTGAGCAATTTTTCATTTATACCCATGGCAAGAACAAGTTAACAAACAATAAAACATGTATATATAGGATGGCAAGGGATTTACCTGTGGACGAATGTACTTTAAAAAAACCTTTGAAGATATCAATGGGGTAATCAGAACCGTAAACCGAAGGACAGACAATAAATTGGCCAAAAGAAAAAGGACGAAAACACAAAACAATGGTCGCCAAAATATTACACGGAAAATCGAAGATCAAGCAAAACGAACCCACTAACAACGGATGTGAATTTAGGTCGGAAGAGTGAGCAGTTTCCGTTCCACTAGTGGCACCCGTTGTATTACTCTTGTTAATTTTTACCATGAGGAAAATGTGAGATGATAGATAGGATCCGACATTTTTGTCCTGCAAGGGATCAACAACAACCGTACCTATCAAACTTGCTGATTATGACCTAATTCAAGTTATTCCATTTTGTAAACAATGAGCGAGTTCTCCAAACACATGCCATCCATATATTACTCCTCTATAAGGATGTCACAGTGACTATACTTTATACAATGTATACAATTCGACACTACAGAAGATACTGAATTTATGTGAAAATGACTACATTCACGTACCAAAATTTGAAGATAATATTTCGCACTCGATCAATGACCATTTGTTTACAGTATTTACTGTCGATAGAAAATGTTATTGTGGTATACAGAAATCTCAAAATACTATGTTTTTGAATTGTGATATTTACATGGAATGTTCTGTATAATTTTGTTTTTAACTAACGTAATTTCAGATGAATGGAGTATTTTCATACCTTTTCGTGTTGCTTCCAATCAGTGTTGCTGCTCTTAATGAAAATGGTGTTTTGCCATCAGACGTCGCAGACTTAGATTCAAACAATCCGCTGAAGATGACTGAAAGTGTAAAACAGGTAAGATGTTTGTAATATTACATTTCATATTTATTTCCAAGTGATAATCCAATCATTTATTTTTTTTTCAATGAATCAAAATAATAGAAAAAAACATTTTAGAATCAAATTCACTTACTTATCGGAAAATAACTTTTGGTCAATTTCATAATTGCATATTGTCATCGATATATATATATATATTTATCCTCCATAAATTAGGGAAGAAAATTTATCTAAGCGACTGACAATAGTTCAGATGACCTAAACAACTGACAATATGTCAGATGATATAAGCGACTGGCACAATGTCAAATGGCCAAAGCGACTGACAATATGTTAGATGACCTAAGCGACTGACAATATATCAGATGATCTAAGCGACTGACTATACGTCAGATGATCGTAGATATCAAATTCAGTGCGCACAACGCGTTTCTGGAATAATATTCATAAGGTACGCTAAAAATCGAAAGATTGAAAAGCCAAATAATTTAAAATTTTGGGAGCAATAAAACCAAAGGCTAAGGGCCTAAACTGGATAGACAAAATCGGCTATGGTCACCTGAGGAAGGAGAACCTTAGTTTTAAATTTGACATCATATTTTACTATTAATCATGTTTTTGATCAGCAACATAGTGGAAAGACTGCACAAATCTCTAGACAATATATAGAATAACACTAGTAACTATCATCATTTGAATACTGTAAGAAATATATACATATGCAACGATCGTGTAAATAATATGCTTCGACCTTCTTAAGCTAAAGATCAAATGTTAACAAATTTTTTTCTGGTTGGATGGCCTGCCTTATTGGACGGATTTATGAATACATTTATTCTCGTCTTAAAATAAATTAGTAGTAAATATCTTGTATCTTACACACATTAAATTTGACATATCATTATAAAACTAGGGTTCATCGACTTTATTGGACTTATTAGGTATTTTATTATTCTTCTACGAGCTAAATTAATTAAGGTGTGTTCGATGTTCTTTTATTTCATGGTACTCATCGTTTGTCTTTCTATTGTACCTGAATTACCCTGTAATGTCCATTGAATCTAAAAGTACCTGGCATAATAATCAACTCGTTGATGGTGGCCAGTATTAGACAGAAGCAAAAGTATGTCTACATTGTTTTATTTTGTTTCATATTTAATATTGATTCTAAATTAGGACATACAGGTTGGACAGAGCAGATCAGAAAGGTTACGATTCCATACGTTCGAGGGACCACAAGGAGGACACTTCGAGAAAAGACCAATCATCGCAAACAAATACAGATCATCAATAATTGATACAAGGACACGTGGAAATTTGTTTCGAAGATCTGTGATCGATGTTCCATTTCTAAAGAATCGGTGGAAGCGTTCCGGTCATTTGAAAGACAATGAGGTAATTAACAGTTTTTTTTTTATTTATAAAAGAATGCACATTATATTTTCGTATATTCGAGATATATAAAGTAAAACAAAAAGCCAAATAATATATAACTATGATGTCTGTTCAGTTCGTTATAACTGGCAGTACTTTCTTCTCTCATTACGTAAACGTGACGATAAATACTATTACTATACCTCACTGTATATGAATATTTTATAGTCACATGACGTCAGACAATTATTGATATGTTCAGTAACAACCGTAACATTTCTACTGGACTGGTGAACAATCATATTGTAGATCTCGGCAACCTCTATCTTGTCTCAATAGGGGTATGACAATAGTAGTGTTACCTTCGGCAAGCCATATTTTGTTTCAACAGAGGTGTGACAATAGTATTGCCACCCTCAACAATTTCTTTTGTCTTTCTTTTTTTAATTTGTAACGACAATGTACGTATATTATATGTATCCATCAGAATCAAAAAGTCCAAAACTACTGCCAAATTTACTAAAAAGAACAGTCATGCGTTGTTCAAATCAATTTCAATGGTGTCCTCTTTCGCGTCTGTGCTATTCTTCCAATTCAAGTTGTACTGTTACCTTATATAATAACGGTTAGGGAACACCGAATGGGCATTCAAAGCTAGACCATCCAAAGAAACTGGGCAATCAAACCTGGACCATCCAGAGAAACTGGGCAATCAAACCTGGACCATCCAGAGAAACTGGGCAATCAAAACTGGACCATCCAGAGAAACTGGGCAATCATACCTGGACCATCCAGATAAACTGGGCAATCAAAACTAGACCATTCAGAGAAACTGGGCAATCAAACCTGGACCATCCAGAGAAACTGGGCAATCAAACCTGGACCATCCAGAGAAACTGGGCAATCATACCTGGACCATCCAGAGAAACTGGGCAATCAAAATTAGACCATCCAGAGAAACTGGGCAATCAAACCTGGACCATCCAGAGAAACTGGGCAATCAAACCTGGACCATCCAGAGAAACTGGGCAATCAAAACTGGACCATCCAGAGAAACTGGGCAATCAAACCTGGACCATCCAGAGAAACTGGGCAATCAAACCTGGACCATCCAGATAAACTGGGCAATCAAACCTGGACCATCCAGAGAAACTGGGCAATCAAACCTGGACCATCCAGAGAAACTGGGCAATCAAACCTGGACCATCCAGAGAAACTGGGCAATCAAACCTGGACCATCCAGAGAAACTGGGCAATCAAACCTGGACCATCCAGAGAAACTGGGCAATCAAAACTGGACCATCCAGAGAAACTGGGCAATCAAACCTGGACCATCCAGAGAAACTGGGCAATCAAACCTGGACCATCCAGAGAAACTGGGCAATCAAAACTGGACCATCCAGAGAAACTGGCAACACAGGAAACACAAAACAAAGAAAAACACAACACAATATGTGTTGGACACCACTATACACAACAAACACAAATAACACAAATAAGACATGAGCCCTCCTACAAACAACTGGAGGTTACGACGAACCGAGCACCGCCTCCATTTGGAAGCCGCCACGGACATCACAAGAACTAAGAACGTAAAGAAACATAGTAGGACAATACAGAAAACTAAACATATGAGCAACACGGACCCCACCAACAAACCAGGGGTGAAATCAGGTGCTCGCGAAGGGTAAGCAGTTCCTGCTTCTTATAAGATATATTATATATGCAGTCAAATCTGGTAAAAGTCTTGGTAGTGATAGAGGAAAGAAACATCTACGTAAAAAGTAAAAGACCCATTGTCATTTGAGATATGGATATTTTGTAACGATCAACCAGATTGTTATGACCACCGTAGAATTTTTGTAGCGATGACTTCAACCTAGGAACAAAGTAACCTTGTTTGAGTAGCTTTAGCGTCAGTAGTTGAGCTCTGTCCAGAAAATCGGTGTACTGGGCACAAGCTCTAGAATAACGTATTAGTTGTGAAATGTAACTCCATACCCTGGTGATGCTGGAATATTGCTACTGGTGAAAGGAAAGTTGACTATTGAAAAAGGGAAAGCTTCGCGCTTGTCGTAGTTTTGTTTTTATTCTTCCTTCCGTTATCCTTAGCTTCCAGTTCATTTGGATATATGCGATGTAGATAATCACCGAATCGAGAATTGTTCAGTGACAGAACATCATCTCTATATAGCGTAATCTAGTACTTTTCGGAAACATTTGTTTTGTATATACAACAAACATAATCGATAATTATCAACCTAAGCAGTGCATTTTTTCCTTTGGTCACACCATCTAGCGTCCATGCTGTATTCATATAATATTTTATAAACACTAGGTCACTTCTTGCTATATTCAATCTTTACCTATTTTGTTTTAAGTACATTTAAACTACAGATTGTCATGTGTATTTATGTTTACTATTATTTTTGTTATCAATATTATTTCTTGTATATATAATGATTTACGCACGTTTTGATAGCTTGTCTTTTCTGTGTGCTTGTTTGTAATATATATATATAAAATTAAACCAAACAGTGTTAGAATTAGATTTTTGAGCTGTCAAATTTTTGTTCTTCCCTCGACGGGATTTGAATTCACACCATTGATACATTTCAGCACCAATCGCTTAGCCTTATGTCCAGCGCCCTAGACCACTCGACCACATCTGTTCCATAAAAATGGAGCTTCAATAATTGAAGTGTTACCTTGTCTCGTAAAGAAAATCTAGAGATAGACATAAGACATGTGTCTAAGTGTGCGTAGATGGTACATATATACTTAATATTATAATTTGACAGCAATCTAACTCATCAATTTTTAATATGAAACAGGCACCTCCTGAAAAGCTCGCGAAACCGGTATCAATCGTGACTACTCGGCAATTTCCGCTACACTAGGCGTAGCGAGAATGGCCGAGTAGTTGCGATTGGACCGGATGCTCTTCGATACCTTTTGTGTCTCTTTCGTAAGTTCTCAAGGGTTCTCGAAAAGCGGTAACCCGGATGTGTTGAAACTTTTTCATAGGCATAGTGTATGGATGATAAGGATTTCTGTTTTAGTCAAAGTAAATGGTATTCGTCATTATTCCTTTATTGATTTAATTTTACCATGCTTCAGTCATAAATAGCTCGCTTCGCCAGCTTAATATATTGTATAGGATAATGAAGACATCACTATACAGTGACAGGAAATAAAGTATATTATACAAACATCTAAGTAAGTGACAACCATACAATATATCTGTCCCACTGGATCTCAAAGTTACTTGTGATACTAGGTTAATACTAAATATTATATACATCTGAAAATTAAAAATATATCTAGACAATAGAATATATCCACAGTAAAATTTATAATTACATTTGTACCTTCAAGTTAGTTCGGACGATATTTTTAATCTGAATTACTTTAATATTTGTTTACTTTTCCAAGATTTCAAAAATTATGCTTTGAAATGGCACAAGATTGATGTTATTCTAAAATGATTAGAACATAATTAAAAGTATTTTGTCCCTTGTGTACAGATGACGAAAGATGGTATTTTAAACGATGGTCCAGCCCATCGACTATGTAATAGAAGTAACATTACGGTACACATATGGCAACTTCTGTGTCGCGCAGATTAAATATATTATACATAATGTTCAATGTTACAGTGTTTTATAGCAACGCTGTTCGCCATATATAAAAATAAAAACGTAGAAATCAAATTTAGTGCGCACGACCCGTTTCTGAAATAACCTTCATCGAGTAGCTTGAAGGCACAAGAATGGGAAGCCAAATAATTTAAAAGTTTTGGGAACAAAAGGACCATAGGGCCTAGACAAGAGAGCCAAAATCTTATATATAAAAGGGTTGATATTTTACCCACATATGGAAAACACTTACATGACCCCATCATTTCACTAAGAGGTGAGGATTGGGCCCATAAAACTAGCTTAAACCCGCTATTTGTTATTGAAATGACTGTATACGTACCAAGTCATGAAGTAAGTGAGCGGTCATGTATTCGTGTATCGATTTTCCCATTGGATTTTGGAATTGTTCGACAGAGTGCTATTTTTTGCTTTTCATCTCATTGGTTATTCAAAAATTTAATTTATTATACCCTAAATATTACATCTTTTGGAGGTTGACGATTTTTTTTCTGTGGAGGACCTCGATTGTATCATTGTTGTTTTATTGCGTTATAAAGTCGGTTTGTTAAATAGTTTTGACCACTTATGTTTCCATGGTTTTACTAATACTCTTACTGTAACATTACAAATACAATAAATAGATCAGATTCATATACAGCTTGTATAAATCCATTCTTTTCCATATTAGAATTTCAGAAGGGAGAGACAAAGATCGTTTGATTCATTTAATGGGCCAAGAGGTGGCGATTTTGACAAAACACCATTAATTAAAATGAGATATAGAGCATCTATTATTGATGACAGAACGGCCACCGGCACTCTATCTGCTCGCAGATCTAATTCAAACGGTTCACGTTTGAAGAAACTGCGATCCAAAACAACTTCTCCGGAATCTCCGATGACAACTGCCACCTCTCGCAAATCAAGTGGTAGGGCAAGAAAAACTACTTCAAGCGGCGGAGCAAGACGAACTACTTCTAAAGAACCGTTATTAGCAGATCTAAATAAAAGAACTAGAAACGTACGTATTATAATTTAAATACAGTCGAACAGACCACAAATTTTAATTCGAGTTAGCGGAGTATTCGAATTACATATGAAAAAAAGTTTAAACAGTGATGGTTAGCAATTCCACCAGTATCAACAAAACAAATATAATCACCTCTCAACTTAAATCACTGAACATAGAAAAAGACCCCGACATATGATGTTGGAAATCCAATTCCTTGTTTTGGACAGACACACAAATGTGGCGGGGTTAGAACAGTTAGTGGGATCTCATATCCTCCTCTTGATAATTGGTTCTCCAACAGTATATACATATACATTGTATAAACAAACGATAAAAATACCTGCACAGATTCGCTTCCACTCAAACGCACGTTTTGATAGCTTCTGTCTTTTCTGTGTGCTTGTTTGTAATATATATATATATATACGTCTGAAAATTAAACCAAACAGTGTTAGAATTAGATTTTTGAGCTGTCAATTTTTTGTTCTTCCCTCGACGGGATTTGAATTCACACCATTGATACATTTCAGCACCAATCGCTTAGCCTTATGTCCAGCGCCCTAGACCACTCGACCACATCTGCTCCATAAAAATGGAGCTTCAATAATTGAAGTGTTACCTTGTCTCGTAAAGAAAATCTAGAGATAGACATAAGACATGTGTCTAAGTGTGCGTAGATGGTACATATATACTTAATATTATAATTTGACAGCAATCTAACTCATCAATTTTTAATATGAAACAGGCACCCCCTGAAAAGCTCGCGAAACCGGTATCAATCGTGACTACTCGGCAATTTCCGCTACACTAGGCGTAGCGAGAATGGCCGAGTAGTTGCGATTGGACCGGATGCTCTTCGATACCTTTTGTGTCTCTTTCGTAAGTTCTCAAGGGTTCTCGAAAAGCGGTAACCCGGATGTGTTGAAACTTTTTCATAGGCATAGTGTATGGATGATAAGGATTTCTGTTTTAGTCAAAGTAAATGGTATTCGTCATTATTCCTTTATTGATTTAATTTTACCATGCTTCAGTCATAAATAGCTCGCTTCGCCAGCTTAATATATTGTATAGGATAATGAAGACATCACTATACAGTGACAGGAAATAAAGTATATTATACAAACATCTAAGTAAGTGACAACCATACAATATATCTGTCCCACTGGATCTCAAAGTTACTTGTGATACTAGGTTAATACTAAATATTATATACATCTGAAAATTAAAAATATATCTAGACAATAGAATATATCCACAGTAAAATTTATAATTACATTTGTACCTTCAAGTTAGTTCGGACGATATTTTTAATCTGAATTACTTTAATATTTGTTTACTTTTCCAAGATTTCAAAAATTATGCTTTGAAATGGCACAAGATTGATGTTATTCTAAAATGATTAGAACATAATTAAAAGTATTTTGTCCCTTGTGTACAGATGACGAAAGATGGTATTTTAAACGATGGTCCAGCCCATCGACTATGTAATAGAAGTAACATTACGGTACACATATGGCAACTTCTGTGTCGCGCAGATTAAATATATTATACATAATGTTCAATATTACAGTGTTTTATAGCAACGCTGTTCGCCATATATAAAAATAAAAATGTAGAAATCAAATTTAGTGCGCACGACCCGTTTCTGGAATAACCTTCATCGAGTAGCTTGAAGGCACAAGAATGGGAAGCCAAATAATTTAAAAGTTTTGGGAACAAAAAGACCATAGGGCCTAGACAAGAGAGCCAAAATCTTATATATAAAAGGGTTGATATTTTACCCACATATGGAAAACACTTACATGACCCCATCATTTCACTAAGAGGTGAGGATTGGGTCCATAAAACTAGTTTAAACCCGCCATTTGTTATTGAAATGACTGTATACGTACCAAGTCATGAATGTAAGTGAGCGGTCATGTATTCGTGTATCGATTTTCCCATTAGATTTTGGAATTGTTCGACAGAGTGCTATTTTTTTGCTTTTCATCTCATTGGTTATTCAAAAATTTTATTTATTATACCCTAAATATTACATCTTTTGGAGGTTGACGATTTTTTTTCTGTGGAGGACCTCGATTGTATCATTGTTGTTTTATTGCGTTATAAAGTCGGTTTGTTAAATAGTTTTGACCACTTATGTTTCCATGGTTTTACTAATACTTTTACTGTAACATTACAAATACAATAAATAGATCAGATTCATATACAGCTTGTATAAATCCATTCTTTTCCATATTAGAATTTCAGAAGGGAGAGACAAAGATCGTTTGATTCATTTAATGGGCCAAGAGGTGGCGATTTTGACAAAAAACCAATAATTACAATGAGATATGGAGCAACTGTTATTGATGACAGAACGGTCACCGGCACTCTATCTGCTCGCAGATCTAAATCAAACGGTTCACGTTTGAAGAAACTGCGATCCAAAACAACTTCTCCGGAATCTCCGATGACAACTGCCGCCTCTCGCAAATCAAGTGGTAGGGCAAGACAAACTACTTCAAGTGGTGGGGCAAAAAAAACTACTTCAAGTGGTGGGGCAAGACGAACTACTTCTAAAGAATCATTATTAGCAGATATAAATAAAAGAACTAGAAACGTACGTATTATAATTTAAATACAGTCGAACAGACCACAAATTTTAATTCGAGTTAGCGGAGTATTCGAATTACATATGAAAAAAAGTTTAAACAGTGATGGTTAGCAATTCCACCAGTATCAACAAACAAATATAATCACCTCTCAACTTAAATCACTGAACATAGAAAAAGACCCCGACATATGATGTTGGAAATCCAATTCCTTGTTTTGGACAGACACACAAATGTGGCGGGGTTAGAACAGTTAGTGGGATCTCATATCCTCCTCTTGATAATTGGTTCTCCAACAGTATATACATATACATTGTATAAACAAACGATAAAAATACCTGCACAGATTCGCTTCCACTCAAACAGATCACATGATATCACAAAACCAATGAATAACAATTGTAAATAGGTAAACAATACTACCACGGCCATGTCTTATATCATGTTATTGACGAAATATGTGTATGCATGGCCGGCTAATTAGACTGCATGTTTTACAGAGAACAATTGGCACCCGCGCATCATACGGCCAGCCCTGTATACTAATGTCATAATGAAAACAAGTTTACCTAAGATAAATCTGCATGTAGGTAAAACGAAACGCGAGCAACATTTGTTTTTCTTTGGTTTTCAATGCATAACACAATGCAAAAAGATTGATAAAGATAATTGAAATGTTCCGGCATATTCTGTTATCATGTTTGTATATTTATAATTCGTATAATTATATCAAATTACAAGAAGAGTGTAACTTTTATACAGCCTGGTCGTTCCAAATAACCTATAACATAGACGACTTGATATTCACTGATAATCATTAAACGTTAAAATAAAACAAAATATGTAATTGTTTTAAATTCGTATAACTGTGAAACTGACTATATAATCTAAAGCAGCATCGATGGTCGGTGTAACGGTTAGTACGCTTGAGTCATCGAATATGATGTTTTCAGTCCTCCATCGGGTCAAATCACAGACTATATAATTGAGCGGAATATTGTTTTAGTGAACTACAATATACAAATGCAGCTGAAGGTGTGGTCATCACTATCATCATCATATCCTCACACTAGCTGAAGGTGTGGTCATCACCATCATCATCATATCCTCACACTAGCTGAAGGTGTGGTCATCATCATCATATCCTCCCACTAGCTGAAGGTGTGGTCATCACCATCATCATCATATCCTCACACTAGCTGAAGGTGTGGTCATCACCATCATCATCATATCCTCACACTAGCTGAAGGTGTGGTCATCACCATCATCATCATATCCTCACACTAGCTGAAGGTGTGGTCATCATCATCATCATCATATCCTCACACTAGCTGAAGGTGTGGTCATCACCATCATCATCATATCCTCACACTAGCTGAAGGTGTGGTCATCATCATCATCATCATATCCTCACACTAGCTGAAGGTGTGGTCATCACCATCATCATCATATCCTAACACCAGCTGAAGGTGTGGTCATCACCATCATCATCATATCCTCACACTAGCTGAAGGTGTGCGCATCACCATCATCATCATATCCTCACACTAGCTGAAGGTGTGGTCATCACCATCATCATCATATCCTCACACTAGCTGAAGGTGTGGTCATCATCATCATATCCTAACACTAGCTGAAGGTGTGGTCATCACCATCATCATCATATCCTCACTAGCTGAAGGTGTGGTCATCACCATCATCATCATATCCTCACACTAGCTGAAGGTGTGGTCATCACCATCATCATCATATCCTCACACTAGCTGAAGGTGTGATCATCACCATCATCATCATATCCTCACTCTAGCTGAAGGTGTGGTCATCACCATCATCATCATATCCTCACACTAGCTAAAGGTGTGGTCATCACCATCATCATCATATCCTCACACTAGCTGAAGGTGTGGTCATCACCATCATCATCATATCCTCACTCTAGCTGAAGGTGTGGTCATCACCATCATCATCATATCCTCACACTAGCTGAAGGTGTGATCATCACCATCATCATCATATCCTCACACTAGCTGAAGGTGTGGTCATCACCATCATCATCATATCCTCACACTAGCTGAAGGTGTGGGCATCATCATCATATCCTCACTCTAGCTGAAGGTGTGGTCATCACCATCATCATCATATCCTCACACTAGCTGAAGGTGTGGTCATCACCATCATCATCATATCCTCACACTAGCTGAAGGTGTGGGCATCATCATCATATCCTCACTCTAGCTGAAGGTGTGGCCATCACCATCATCATCATATCCTCACACTAGCTGAAGGTGTGGTCATCACCATCATCATCATATCCTCACACTAGCTGAAGGTGTGGTCATCATCATCATATCCTCACTCTAGCTGAAGGTGTGGGCATCACCATCATCATCATATCCTCACACTAGCTGAAGGTGTGGGCATCACCATCATCATCATATCCTCACACGAGCTGAAGGTGTGGTCATCACCATCATCATCATATCCTCACACTAGCTGAAGGTGTGGTCATCACCATCATCATCATATCCTCACTCTAGCTGAAGGTGTGGTCATCACCATCATCATCATATCCTAACACTAGCTGAAGGTGTGGTCATCACCATCATCATCATATCCTCACTCTAGCTGAAGGTGTGGTCATCACCATCATCATCATATCCTCACACTAGCTGAAGGTGTGATCATCACCATCATCATCATATCCTCACACTAGCTGAAGGTGTGGTCATCACCATCATCATCATATCCTCACACTAGCTGAAGGTGTGGTCATCACCATCATCATCATATCCTCACACTAGCTGAAGGTGTGGTCATCACCATCATCATCATATCCTCACACTAGCTGAAGGTGTGGTCATCACCATCATCATCATATCCTCACACTAGCTGAAGGTGTGGTCATCATCATCATATCCTCACTCTAGCTGAAGGTGTGGGCATCACCATCATCATCATATCCTCACTCTAGCTGAAGGTGTGGTCATCACCATCATCATCATATCCTCACACTAGCTGAAGGTGTGGTCATCATCATCATCATCATATCCTCACACTAGCTGAAGGTGTGGTCATCACCATCATCATCATAACCTCACACTAGCTGAAGGTGTGGGCATCACCATCATCATCATATCCTAACACTAGCTGAAGGTGTGGGCATCACCATCATCATCATATCCTAACACTAGCTGAAGGTGTGGTCATCACCATCATCATCATATCCTCACTAGCTGAAGGTGTGGTCATCACCATCATCATCATATCCTAACACTAGCTGAAGGTGTGGGCATCATCATCATATCCTCACACTAGCTGAAGGTGTGGTCATCACCATCATCATATCCTCACACTAGCTGAAGGTGTGGTCATCATCATCATCATCATATCCTCACACTAGCTGAAGGTGTGGTCATCACCATCATCATCATAACCTCACACTAGCTGAAGGTGTGGGCATCACCATCATCATCATATCCTAACACTAGCTGAAGGTGTGGGCATCACCATCATCATCATATCCTAACACTAGCTGAAGGTGTGGTCATCACCATCATCATCATATCCTCACTAGCTGAAGGTGTGGTCATCACCATCATCATCATATCCTAACACTAGCTGAAGGTGTGGGCATCATCATCATATCCTCACACTAGCTGAAGGTGTGGTCATCACCATCATCATCATATCCTCACACTAGCTGAAGGTGTGGTCATCACCATCATCATTATATCCTCACCCTAGCTGAAGGTGTGGTCATCATCCTCATCATCATATCCTAACACTAGCTGAAGGTGTGGGCATCACCATCATCATCATATCCTCACACTAGCTGAAGGTGTGGTCATCACCATCATATCCTCACACTAGCTGAAGGTGTGGTCATCACCATCATCATCATATCCTCACACTAGCTGAAGGTGTGGGCATCACCATCATCATCATATCCTCACACTAGCTGAAGGTGTGGTCATCACCATCATCATCATATCCTAACACTAGCTGAAGGTGTGGGCATCACCATCATCATCATATCCTCACACTAGCTGAAGGTGTGGTCATCACCATCATCATCATATCCTCACACTAGCTGAAGGTGTGGGCATCACCATCATCATCATATCCTCACACTAGCTGAAGGTGTGGGCATCACCATCATCATCATATCCTCACACTAGCTAAAGGTGTGGTCATCACCATCATCATCATATCCTCACACTAGTAACCCACAGAGTAGATAAGAAGCTGGTGTTAAATTTACCAGATTATTAAGATATCAATGAATCATTTTTCATTTTTCATTTTTCAAATTTTATCACATTTTAGGGAAAAGGAAATCGTCGTACGAAGAGATTTGTCAGAAACCATACATGGAGAGATATTATTAGACAGTCTGTCATGGTGAACCCCAGTATACAGTTCGAAACAGGAAAACATGGGGAGGCTGATTTTCTGAAGTGGACATTGCTAAACTTGCCATTCCAACAATCGGATACTGATCACACAACAAAAGATCGGTTGGCTGTATCGATTAATATTGTTGGACCAATACGTCAACGGTTATCTAGGCACCGACCAATGTTCCTATTTAGAAACTCGATCATCGGTCCTAGTAAAGTGTTGGAACAAACAAAACATATTGAAGGTTTACAAAATGATCTCGGTCCTATAATTAAGCATTCTATTCTGAAATCGGATGTTTTAAAAAAAATACGCACTGCTAATTCCGATCTACCCTTTACTAAACCTAAGATCGAACGGATAAAGCCTGGTGGCGATTTCACTTATCAGGTAGTAAACTCGATGATAGATCCAAGAACAGTCGATAGGATACTTATCCAACAGAACAAACAGATGTTGAACGAGTAACAGAAATACTATTGTAAATTACAGGAAATTGTGAAATCGAGTAGTGCTAAAACAAGGAACAATTGTCTCCATTTAACAAAAACGTCTACATCATGTACAAAACACTTGCTACAATATTAACTAACTTGGTTCTCATTTGTTTCCAATCACGTATAGTAGAAACAAACTGATTATATAAAGTTAAATGTTTAAAAGAGAAAGAGAGATGTTGTCATTGTGTTTACTATTGCGATGATGACTATCTACAATATTTAATATAAAAATATAGACATACTTGTTAATATTGGAAATAGAATAATTACTGCTCTGCTTCATTAATCATTATTATAAATTTCTGCAATCCATCTGTAATGAAGGGGCATGGTACATAAGGGGGATGGTACATCAGGGGGATGGTACATAAGGGGGTGGTACATAAGCGGGTGGTACATAAGGGGGCTGGTACATAAGGGGGATGGTACATAAGGAGGGTGGTACATAAGGGGGATGGTACATAAGGGGAATGGTACATAAGGGGGTGGTACATAAGGGGACTGGTACATAAGGGGAGGTGGTACATAAGGGGGATGGTACATAAGGGGGCTGGTACATAAGGGGGTGGTACATAAGGGGGATGGTACATAAGGGGAGGTGGGACATAAGGGGGATGGTACATAAGGGGGTGGTACATAAGGAGATGGTAAATAAGGGGATGGTACATAAGGGGGATGGTACATAAGGGGGTGGTACATAAGCGGGTGGTACATAAGGGGGCTGGTACATAAGGGGGATGGTACATAAGGAGGGTGGTACATAAGGGGGATGGTACATAAGGGGAATGGTACATAAGGGGATGGTACATAAGGGGGTGGTACATAAGGGGACTGGTACATAAGGGGAGGTGGTACATAAGGGGGCTGGTACATAAGGGGAGGTGGTACATAATGGGAGGTGGTACATAATGGGAATGGTACATAAGGGGGTGGTACATAAGGGGGCTGGTACATAAGGGGGATGGTACATAAGGGGGGTGGTACATAAGAGGGTGGTACATAAGGGGCATGGTACATAATGGGAATGGTACATAAGGGGGCTGGTACATAAGGTGGATGGTACATAATGGGAATGGTACATAAGGGGGCTGGTACATAAGGGGGATGGTACATAAGGGGGATGGTACATAAGGGGAGGTGGGACATAAGGGGGTGGTACATAAGGAGATGGTACATAAGGGGGATGGTGTATAAGGGGATGGTACATAAGGGGGATGGTACATAAGGGGAATGGTATATAAGGGGGATGGTACATAAGGGGAGGTGGTACATAAGGGGGGTGGTACATAAGAGGGATGGTACATAAGAAATGTTTGAAGACACCAACGTGGTATTTCAGAAGCCGTAAATCAAAGGACAGACAACACATGGGTCCAAAGAGAAAAGACAAAATGACACACAATAATCTACAAAGCAATACACAGAAAACTTGAGATCGAGCAACACGAATCCCACTAAAACTGGGGGTGAAATCAGGCGATCTGGAAGGGTGAGCAGATCCTGCTCCTCTAGTTGCATCCGTCGTGTTATTCCCAATACAAACCCGGTAATATGTCATACATGAGGAAAGGACCGGATTGTGAATACGACAAACGGAACAGATTCATGGTCATTTGTGACGCATATATTCCGTTACGCTTAACCATGTCATGGTGGCCATCGTAAAATTTTCGAAATGAAGACTTCAACTCAACCACCAGGAACCCTTGGTTCAGCAACTTCCATGTTAGCAGCACCGCTATATCAAGGAAATCACGATATATGAACCACAAGCTCTGGAATATCGGGTCAACTGAGAGACATATACTCCATATGCGAAAATTGAAATCATCATCTCTTTTGTCGTAATGTTTAGATCTTATCCAGTTCGTTACTATGATTTTCGAGGTGTAGGTTGATGTATGAAGCAGTCCTAGTTGTATCTGTGGCATGCTGTGGTATCCTTTATTTCAAGCTCAATGTGATAGATGCGATCAACTAAATCACCACACTTAGAATCACTTAGTGAAATGGCATCATCTATATAGCGGAAAGTGAAATTAAAGGACCGGGTTAGCTTTTTTCTTGCGAGGCCCCTGTATTAAGTCTGCCTTGTATGAATAAAGGAACAGGTCGACAAGAAGCGGAGCACATTTGGTACTCATAGGAATGCTGACTGTTGAAAACACGTCCACCAAACATAGCAAGAATGTTGTCAATTCAAAACTCAAGAAATTAAATGATATCAGTTTCAGATAACTTTTTGGTTGAATCAGAGTGGTTTTATACAAAATAAGATTTGTCCCTTTCTAAGACAAGGTATGTGTATCTACGTTGGCAATTCTTTTTTATGAATCACAGTTGGGCTACTTCTTTTAATCTGTCTTTCAGTTTTGAATGGGTAATAGTGTCGAGGACAGAGAAGTCAAATGATTAATTATATTGCATGAGGAGAATGACCCTGATTGTATATACTCTAACAGATCTTTAGAATTTTTCAGAATCCATATATGATTCACACCACCCTTTGAGTAGCTAGTATCATAGTAACATTTGCATTTCGTAAGAGTGTGACCTGATTATACCAAATATTGATTAGCGTGAAATCTTATCATTCCTTAGTCTGAAACTATCATATCTCACCTAAATTTTACTCAAAGCATCGCATTTTATAATTTATCTTGTAATGAACGTAAAAACGAGACTGAGAGTGACAAATCGACTAATTAATATCGTCGTGTACTCAGATTCGACCAGTTTAGTGACATTTTTAATACACATGATCTACATAAACGTTAGAGAATACCGTAGGGGCAATACAAAATGGACAATCCAGAGAAACTGGCAACATGAGACGAAGAAAAACAAAGCAGAAACACAACGCACTATGTGTTGGACACCACTATGCGCAAACAAACACAAATAACGTAAATAAGCCATGAGCCCTCCTACAAACAACTGGAGGTAAGTCGAGGCGAACATCTTTTTTATGCGGAAATAATAATGGACACCACAACACGGAACTCAGAGCGTGAAGACACATGTTCTACTCCTCGGTGCCAGAATATGGGTTTGTATCCCCTTTTGTAACCCAGAGTCCAGGGGAACCACTATCAAATTCCATACTTGCACACCTACCCTACACCGCACTGTTTACGGCTTTCTCGCAGGTTATCAAAGACCAATAAGAAGCACTTGCGTTGATGAGAGAAACTGCGGTTTATTCAAATCGAAAAGTCTTGAGGACTTCCCTTTGATTTAAGATTCTTCTGGTTGTATTTCGTAACTGTTATAACGGTGTGGTGTGGGGTTTTTTTTGTTTGTTTGTTATTCATTTTATTCTCAAAAATCGATTCACGGCTTCTACTTACTCCTTGGGTATCTTCAAATTTTCTTAGAATAATTCGATGATATAGGATTAGGGTTGGGGCTATGGTGTTTAACGCCACTTTCAACAAAATTTCGATGATATACATCAAGAATATATATAAAAAGTAAACAAAATTATTAATGTTAATTAAATCAAGCTGAAGAAAAGGTTGGCCACAAACATGTTAGTCAAATTAATGAATGTAACTTTAAGTAATTGTCTAGTTAAACGTGTCTTTCCTTTACCACAAGCCCTTGGTGCTCATAACAAATTACCGTAAGTTAATGTACAGGTGGCCTTTACCAGTTCTTATGTCCGTGTTTTGATGTATTTGTTATTTAAATTGTCATGTATTCATAAAAATTATGTTATTTTATGATATCACAAAGTCTGTGTTAATGGACTCCGTGCCTGCGATCGTCTGGTAGAACCTGAATTTACATTTGAAAGTGTCCGTGATAAGGTTGTACTTTAGATGGAAAGCAAAGTCGGTTGTGTTACTTTTAATATTCGGTTTGGGTTCAATCAATTTGGTTGTGTCTGTGTACAAAAACGTTACTTATATTACCATAGGCCCAAGGCCCTTTGTTAATGCAAAAATTAACAGCATGATGGACAAGCAGCTTTCAGAGGGATAAGTTGATTTCTATATAATAATAATCTTAATTCACCAAAGTCATATCAACTACAGGTATACAGCATTAAATATACATAACATATGCATAGAATAGCAAAAGATATTTTGATACAATTTATAACATGTCAGATCTTAAATTTACCTAATTTACACTGCTGTTTCAAAGTATGTGAAGTCATTAATTGAATATATTTATACACAGAAGGTTTTCTCCAATAGAAAGGTTTGATGAAATTTTAGGACATTTTAAAACGAAATTCATCTCATCCTCAATATCGTTATTACAAAAATAAACACAGTCTATTTCTTCTAGAAATTACAGGATAGCGACCATATTCTTACAAATAAATATACAAATTATAAAAAAGAACGAAAAATCTGACTTTTTCCAGATTTTGTGACCTCTCTATTTTGTTGTATGGCAACACAGCGAATAAAAAGCCATTCAATTTAAAATGTAAGAGTAGTGATCACAATTTATCCACGTTTCAATAAAGCAAAGTGGGATATATATCTGATTTAGTGCACACGAAACGTTTCTGGAGTAACCTTCATCGTGTACGCTCCTGGTCAAAAGACTGGAAAGCCAATCAAGTCTTTGTGTGTGTGTGTGGGGGGGGAGGGGGGGACAAATAAACCATAAGGCCTAAACAGAATAGCCAAACTCAGCTAAGGGCTAAGGGTACTTATGCCTGAGAGAGGTTGACTTCAGTTTTCAAAAAAAATACATTATATGTAATTTCAAACATAACTATATCTAATAAACGTACCATGTCAGTGCCGAGGCACTGAATTACTAGGAGGAGGATTTTTTGCAAGATTTTGGTCTTTGAAGATCAAATGATGTAGATAAAGTTGATAAAGAGGTACAACATTCACGCTATATTTCTTCTTCAAATGACATAGATTGCATCAATACTACATCTGACTTACTATTACTAATTTATACAAACATGCTATCTGTGTTATACCACAAAACGTTAACTTTTTGTATAAGTTACTGCTGTATTTCGTGACTTCTGAAATTGATTGATTGATTGATTGAAATTAGAACTTTGATTCATTTAATGCGAAAAATGTCCAACAAATCGTCTGTTCATTTTAATTGCCATTTTTGCCTCGGTCTTGTTGCCATAGTAACAATCGCATTTTTTTAGATCATACTTTCGTAACAGTAAACGTTACAGTTATAGTCCGTTTGACTTCTATAAATGTTCAGAAAACAATTCTCAGAAATCCAGTTTTCAAATCAACATTTTGTTTACTTAAATAATGTTGGTCCATTATTAAAAACGTTACCCATTTTTAGGTCTCTATGTTAATTATATTTTCTGATGTGTAAAAATCTGCATGGAGTGAGTACAAAAATGTAAGAGCCCAAGCATCAAAATACAATAACAAACATGTGCTTTCAAGGGCTTTTAGAAATGCTGTTAATAAAAATAAAAAGTGGTGTTTCAGAATTATGACAATTTAGAGAATGCAATTTAGAACTATATACTGATTTAGAGAATATTTTGCATAAAAATGCTATAACACAGTTAGAAGATTTTTTATTTGATAAATATAAAGTAAATTGGCAAAATAGAATGTTTTCACAAAAAGTTGGAAATAAATTACGAACTTATAAATTGTTTAAAGAGGTTTTTGAAACAGAGATGTATTTTAAGTAAGAACATTTCAAGTCGATACAGAAGTGCCTTTGCTAAATTTAGGTGTGGTGTGGCTCCTCTGCGAATAGAAACAGGTCGCTATGAAAACAAAAATGTAAATGAACGAGTATGCTTTATATGTCATGATCAGATAGAAGATGAGAAACATGTTTTATTAGACTGCCCTTTATATGCAGATTTACGTCAAAGTTTATTTAATGAAGCTAAAAGGAGTAATGTACATTTTATTATTTTATCTAATGATGATAAGTTTATATATCTATTTAAAGAGTACTGAGTGTTATGATACGGTTGCCAAGACCTGCTTTAATATTTTAAGTAGAAGAAATAGTTTTTTATATTCTTGATTGATAGTTAAGTTTTTACTGAACTGAAATGTTTTAGACATGATATAAGGTTTTAATTTATTGAAATTTATATGTCGGTCAAAAGCCCACTATGTCGGTCAAAAGCCCACTAGGGCTTGTGTTGTATTGTTATTTAAATATGCCGACTATAAATAAAACTTATCTTATCTTATCTTATCTTATCTCTCATAATTCTTTATAGAATGGCACTTGTATTTTATCTATAAAACTTCTGTTTTATACAATGTATATATTGTGATGATTGTGTGCTATATGTATTACAAATGGTGAGACTTTAATAAAATATTGAATCCGAATCTGTGCTTTCAATGGATATATCATTGTATCATGTGACCTTATATACATTTAAATATTAAAGAACTACTCATTAACTGACAATTAACAACAACAAAAAGATATACTGATGTCTTTTAATATTTATATGTCCTATGTCACATGGTACATTCTGTTTGTACCCACTCCATCCAGATTGTTACACTTCAGAAAATATAATTAACATAGAGACTTAATGAATAACTTTCTTAATAATGGACCAAAAATATTGAAATCGTATGTCTGACAAGAATAACAAAAAATTGTTAAGTTTATAAAAGAATCTCCAGTTGGATGTAATTCAAGATATAAAAAGAAAGTTTAAATAGTGATGGACTGGTCAACAATATGAACTTAAATTCGAAGGACAATATACAATTCAATTGGAATCCCTGAAAGGTAATTCAATAATTTGATGAATAAATTAAATACATGTATATAGTATACATCTTATTTATCAAAAAAAAACATATAGATATAAAAAAAACAATAAAATAAAAGAGAAGTGTAATGAAGAAATTAATTTAATCTCATTTCGTGAAATTAAAAAAAAACTTTTAATATGTATTGCCTATAAATCTATAGAAAATAAATACATTTGTGTGTAATAATTCAGTATTTATTTGCTATTGTTCAAAGTTATCTTTTATGATATAGTGCTATCTGACATCTAACAAATATTATTTATCTGATGTGCAATTGTCCAATATTATTTTATGGGATGATGTATGCAAAAAAATATTCTGTGATAATATTACTTCATAAAAAATATAAACATATGACAAAGTTTGTATAATTATTATTCACGTATCCGTATCATTTTCAATAGATTGTCATTACAAATATACGTATAAGTACATATGAAAAAAATCCTAACGTGAACTTTGGTATAATCTTTTAAATAAACATTTATTAGTGTTCCTTAATCTGACCACCTGATTAGGCGTTGATGTTCCAGTAGCCGAAGTGGGAACACGCCATATTTATTATAAGAAGGGTGGTTTTACTTTAATTTCATTGGCTAAGGACTTAACATCTGTTTTTGACAAAGTTTTATAATAACTTCCCATATTTGGTAGCTCAGCAGTCGTAAGATTTAAGGTACGATTAAAATCAAATTAAAAACCTTTTTCGAAAATGACTTAAGAAATATTAAGTTAAACGATAGTAAAAATCTTTCGTATAAATTTACAATTTTTTGTGAAAAGGAACCACTGGATAATATAAGATTCCAACACCTAACAGACTTCCAGAATCTATGTAGGTCTGGTTAAGTCCATGGCACAGGAAAAATTGACAATACAAAAATAATTTTATATATAACCGCATCGGTGGTGTAATGGTTAGCGTGCTCGGCTAGATTGCGGTAGATCATTTCATTTCAAATATTTTATTGATAAATCAATAGGATTGGATAACAGGCTATGCCTATGCAAATCCTCTCCAACAACAAGATAGAACAATTTTAACACAATTTACATAAGACATAGAGCAATCTACCCATCATGTATACTATAATACATGCAATTCATCTTAATTACCAAGCATAAACACATGTATATTAATAGCAGAATCATACAAACAAAACAAAAAGATTTTTCCGTTTCTTTTCTTTTTTTTTTGTTAATAGGTATGATATAATATGTATATTAATAGCAGGATCATACAAAAAAGGTTTTTTTTCCTCTTTTTTTCCCCTTTTTAATAGGTATGATATAATTTGGAATAGCCAAATTATGGCTTTATATGTAAGCTATTATTATTTATAATATTAATGATGATGAATTGGCATAGAATGATGGATAGACTGAACTTACATTTAACACACAATATATACAACATGTAAACTGAAATTATGAAATCAAAATCACTAATTAAGTGAGGTAGATCGTGGGTTCATCGGTGGTGTAATGGTTAACGTGCTCGCCTAGAGTGCGGTAGATCGTAGGTTCATCGGTGGTGTAATGGTTAGCGTGCTTGCCTAGAGTGTGGTAAATCGTGGGTTCATCGGTGGTGTAATGGTTAGCGTGCTCGCCTAGAGTGCGGTAAATCGTGGGTTCATCGGTGGTGTAATGGTTAGCGTGCTCGCCTAGAGTGCGGTAGATCGTGGGTTCATCGGTGGTGTAATGGTTAGCGTGCTCGCCTAGAGTGTGGTAAATCGTGGGTTCATCGGTGGTGTAATGGTTAGCGTGCTCGCCTAGAGTGCGGTAGATCGTGGGTTCATCGGTGGTGTAATGGTTAGCGTGTTCGCCTAGAGTGTGGTAGATCGTGGGTTCATCGGTGGTGTAATGGTTAGCGTGTTCGCCTAGAGTGTGGTAGATCGTGGGTTCATCGGTGGTGTAATGGTTAGCGTGCTCGCCTAGAGTGCGGTAGATCGTAGGTTCATCGGTGGTGTAATGGTTAGCGTGTTCGCCTAGAGTGCGGTAGATCGTAGGTTCATCGGTGGTGTAATGGTTAGCGTGTTCGCCTAGAGTGTGGTAGATCGTGGGTTCATCGGTGGTGTAATGGTTAGCGTGTTCGCCTAGAGTGCGGTAGATCGTAGGTTCATCGGTGGTGTAATGGTTAGCGTGTTCGCCTAGAGTGCGGTAGATCGTGGGTTCATCGGTGGTGTAATGGTTAGCGTGTTCGCCTAGAGTGCGGTAGATCGTAGGTTCATCGGTGGTGTAATGGTTAGCGTGTTCGCCTAGAGTGTGGTAGATCGTGGGTTCATCGGTGGTGTAATGGTTAGCGTGCTCGCCTCGAGTGTGGTAGATCGTGGGTTCATCGGTGGTGTAATGGTAAGCGTGATCGTCTAGAGTGCGGTAGATCGTGGGTTCATCGGTGGTGTAATGGTTAGCGTGTTCGCCTAGAGTGCGGTAGATCGTGGGTTCATCGGTGGTGTAATGGTTAACGTGTTCGCCTAGAGTGCGGTAGATCGTGGGTTCATCGGTGGTGTAATGGTAAGCGTGATCGTCTAGAGTGCGGTAGATCGTGGGTTCATCGGTGGTGTAATGGTTAGCGTGTTCGCCTAGAGTGCGGTAGATCGTGGGTTCATCGGTGGTGTAATGGTAAGCGTGTTCGCCTAGAGTGCGGTAGATCGTGGGTTCATCGGTGGTGTAATGGTAAGCGTGATCGTCTAGAGTGCGGTAGATCGTGGGTTCATCGGTGGTGTAATGGTAAGCGTGTTCGCCTAGAGTGCGGTAGATCGTAGGTTCATCGGTGGTGTAATGGTTAGCGTGCTCGCCTAGAGTGCGGTAGATCGTGGGTTCATCGGTGGTGTAATGGTTAGCGTGTTCGCCTAGATTGCGGTAGATCGTGGGTTCAAGACCGAGTCGGATCAAACCAAAGACTATAAAATTGATATTCGTTGCTTCTCTGCAAAGCACGCAGCATTAAGGGGAAAGAGCAAATACTGGTTGGCTCGGAATCAGGATAATGTGTCTGCGTGGGACGACATGTCTATCCGCGGACTGTTGTTTCAGTGAGCTAGCACTATAAAAATCCAACTAAGTGTGTTTGGTCTAGTACAAAGCGGACCTTATCATTTCATTGAAATTTATCTTGTTCTCTCCATGATATAGCATTAACATTTCTGAGTTGGCGTTAAACAACAATCACTCACAAACTATATATATGGTCGAGTGGTCTAGGGTGATGGACGTAAGGCTAAGCGAATGGTGCTGCAGTGTATCAATGGTGTGGGTTCAAATTTCGTCGAGGGAAGAACAAAAATGTGATAGCTCTAAAATCTAATTCTAACACTGTTTGGTTTAATTTTCAGACGTATATCTAACACTGTTTGGTTTAATTTTCAGACGTATATCTAACACGGTTTAGTTTAATTTTCAGACCAAATAGTGTTAGAATTAGATTTTAGAGCTGTCAAATTTTTGTTCTTCCCTCGACGGGATTTGAACCCACACAATTTGACAGCTCTAAAATCTAATTCTAACACTGTTTGGTTTAATTTTCAGACGTATATATATATAGCTGTCAAATTTGTGTTCTTCCCTCGACGGGATTTGAACCCACACCATTGATAATATATAAACGTCTGAAAAGGTAGCCAACGTATGAACCTACGAGATGTCGGATCGGAAACAAGTGCAAACAAATAAAAATGATAAATAAACGTCTAAAATGTTAGCACAACGATATCATAAAAAGATGTTAAAATGTAACAAAAATAACTATAAGTCTACAAAAAGACTATAATTATCAGGGGCGGATCCAGGATTTCAAGTTAGGGGGGGGGGGGGGGGCGCACTTAAAACAAATTGCGCCGAGCGGAGGGAGGCGCGAAAATTGTTGGGGTATTTCGTGTGAAAATTCACGAATTTACGCCAATAAAGCAGATTACAGAATCTCCCTCCTACCCCTAACCTCCAATTCTAAAAATAAAACCGTAGTGAGCAAACTACATTGTATGTCAAATTTGTAGTTTAAGTTTCACTTCAATCCATTGAGTGGTTATTTAGGAGTTGCGGGTTGCAGAATCATCATCCTGCCCCCTCTACCCGGCCTTCAATGAAAAATCTAAAAACCATTGTGCACAACTACAATGTATTTCAAGTACATTATATAGTTTAAGTCAATCAATTGCGTGGTTACAGTCAGGGGAGTTGCGGATTGCAGAAATCTTACAGACGGACGGACGGACATCAAGTGTTTGAGCAACGGGCGTAAAAACCTCATTACACTAAAAGATCAAACAACAAAAATGTATCAAAGTTCTCGAGAAATATGTTTACGGAAATCAGGTGTGAGATAGGCATAGACCATTTTGTCGAGATTATTTTCACACTTTCATGTGCAGTTGTAGATATTAATTTATTACAAATAAATTGTAGTCAGAATTTGTTGTTAAAAATGTGTAAAAAAATTGTACAGACATCCATTGATAGATATAAATAATATAAACGTACCCGGACAAAGGATTTGTTCACACTTTCTTGTGCAGATACCTCGGGCAGATGCAGAGATTGTTACAAATAAATTGCCGCTAATTTTTTTTTTAATTAATATGTATTTTAATGTACAATATACCAACGCGTATTTTTACTGATCTTTACTTGAAAAGTAAAAGGCAACATTTTCGGGTATTTGTATACAAATCAAGCTTATATTTTTTTTTCATATGAAATTGCAGAATTTCGAATTCAAGAACTATTTGAACCATTATTTAAAGAGAAGTGACCATTTTCTTGGGACACTCAAGTTTCTACACACTGTCTCAGTTTCATCATCTGATTCTCTCGTTATAGGTTTTCGTTGTATGTTTTATAAATGAGATCAATTGTTAAATTAATTATTCGAAGTATTGATTGAATTTACTTTTTAGTTTACCTTTGACTTTTCTCGTCTCGTCGAGGAATAAGAAATGTATCCAATCTTGCTTGTTTTCTTGGCCTAGAATTTTCGTCCATTTTATAATTTCTAAATAGCACGTGTAGGCCAGCGGCGAAATCTAAAAAGTCGCTTATTTAAAGAGTTAAATCAACCCATCGACTACACACCTAAATATACTTTCAAACGCTAGATTATGCTTTTAACTAATAAATTTAACATGCCGTAATACAATCGTATGGTCACGTTATCACGAAAACTACATTTTTCTAGGATTACTGCGTTTTTGGAGAAAGTCCGATCATATTCAGTAAAATCAATATTATACATGATTTATGCATCTTCGGCAATTTGTTGCGCTTGTAGTTTTTAAATCTAACTTAAATAAATAAAATAATTCAAAATATCTTATTAAAATAACTTTTATTTCATCAGTTTGAAACCAGCAGATGTGTTTGAAACCAGCAGATGTGTTAAATATTTTAACGGTCACTTTTAAAATTATGTCAGAAGAAATGCTTTTATTAAATTGATCTCAAACTTTTTTAAAAACAAAAGTGTAAACATAGTTTACATAAAACATTACCATTATAGCGCCAATTTCTACTAGTTTAAGAGGTTTGGACCGTTTTTAAATGCACATCATCATATCGAAAGTAGAAAATGATTCCGGATATTTTGCCCGTGACTTTTTAAAATTATAATCCTCAGTCCGATCAAATCTTATTGCATCGAGACCAAAGCATATTTTCTTAATAATTACTTATATTCTTTTGTTATCTGTATTTAATTGTTGTCACCCTTCATTGTTAACATTTGATGTTTTTAATTGTAACGTTTTAGTTACAAAAGATGGTTTGAAATATTGTTTGTAGAGAATTTAATTAATGCTTACAAGTTGTTAGAAAATCATTTGTCGGAACTGTTGTGAGTGTTTTCCAGGAAATGGCACAGTTTGGTAGCCAACTTAAACTTCTTCCATCTAGGGAAGTTCAAGAATCATTATTGAATTGTGTTGAAGAAGGTACAAAAATGGTCACATCACTTGTTGATGGTTCTTTGTCTGAGGGCCAGTCTCGTAGTTTCTACAATCCTAGTACAGGTCCAAGTTGAAGTCATTCGAAGATATGACTCACAAAACTAAGCCGAAGTGTCGTTCTGGGGACACAGTCACTGTTCATATGAATCCTGAGCTAGTTTTTCGTCGGGAACTGGTTCTTGCAAATTGTCGAGAGGACGTTACTGTTGAAAAGGTTCTGTCTTCTCCAATTGGTCCGATTCCAACATAATTGTTTCACGACGATGGCACAATGCACAATACCAGTAAGGCAGATATTGTACATCAACTGGAACAGAACGTTTCTATAATACAAACACTGCCCATTTTTTGATATTTCCAGAACAACTCTGATCAGAGATGACATGCCTTTGCTGCAGTCAATAAATGCAAAAAGGTTTAGAACCTTTGGTGAGATGGCACTTGATTTTGTAAAAAAATCAGATCTCTTGTTTTCAGATTACATCCGTTGTCGTCGATATCTTTGATAGATATGACATTCAAAACTCTATCAAAAAGGCAGAACGGGACCGTCGATCCAAGTCTGTTTTCACTGCATTTGATTGAAGGTAGGGTTATTTCTGACTGGAAAAAGTTTATTAGTTCTGGTGAAACTATTATTAGATTTCTCGGCGATTACATTGCCAAACATATTCGTCAGAACAGTTCTCTCCAAGAAGAGCAATCACTTTACCTGGCCGGTTTATTTTCTAATCCTGAAACAATTAAAATGTTGAATCAGAATGGTATGTTAGATTGCAGTTGTTTGGCAAGCACACAAGAAGAGGCGGATACTCGCATAATTTTGCATGCACTGTATTCTGACAAACTGTATCAAGAGAATAACGTTCAAGGTCGTATCGTTGTGAAATCCCCAGATACGGACGTTCTTGTCCTTTTAGGACATTATTTTCCAAATATGAAAAACACAAGTGAGCTTTGGTTTCAAACAGGACTTATTACGAGCACTAAGGATTGTAGACGTTATATTCCTGTACACGAGTTATGCAAGTCATTGAGCTCCGTTGTGTGTGAGATCTTGCCAGCTGATCATGCTCTAACTGGGTGTGATACCACTTCTTCGTTCTTTGGTATCGGGAAGAACTCTATGTTCAAAGCTCTGAAAGAGCCACCCAATCATTTTAGTGATTTGTCTCGAATAGAATGATTCAGTCGATCTAAGCCGAAAACTAATATCAAGGCTGTATGATCCCAAGGGAAAGTCGAAACGATGCCATATCGATCTGAACAAATTGCGGGTTAAATTGGAAACTGTCAAAGATTCTACTTTGGTGAGACTTCCTCCGAGTGAAGACACATTTAAACAGCATGTTCTTAGATCTTCGTACCAAACAAAGATATGGTTAATTGCACATATTCCAAAGCCAGCAGTTGGATCACCTCTTGAGCATGGTTGCAAAGATGGAAAGTTTGGTCTTGAACCAATATTATTTGAAGGTCAAATGTCATCTGACGTTTTGCAGGACCTCGTATGCAACGGAAGATCCGTTTGTAGTAAAGGTTGTGTTTGTTTTGAACAGAATTTGTCTTGTACAGAACTTTGTCCTTGCCAAGCATTAGACCTCTGTCACAATGTGATTACACACAGGACAGATATCGAAGATGACGATGCGTAAGCACGCAAGAGTTCTTTTTTTTAAACAAACAAGTGTGGACACAGAAATGTGCTGTCCAAAAGGCAAGTGTGGATGTCAATATTACATACTATTAACGTAAAAAAAACAAATTCATGGACACAGGGTCCTGGATTTTTTTTAATAAAAAACTAATCCTGGATAATTATTTTTGCTTAAAATCCGGTCCTGTGTTTTTATTTCAAATTTTCATCATAGTCCAAGATAAAATTACATCGCTAAAGTAAATTTACCTGTGGTTTCAGAGTAGAAGATTTTTAGAAATCGAACATAAAATTTCCCCACTTCAACTCGTAAATTTACATAGAAATCGGAGATATTTCGTCATAAAACTTCACACATGGTTTTGTCTATCATATTTCTTGAAGACAAACATAAAGTTTTATTGCATTTATCAATATTTTATGAGTATCAACAGTTTTTTTCAACACCGTATCTGTTTCTCGATACAGCCGCAACTTCAACTCGTAAATTTACATAAAAATCGTAGATATTTCGTCATAAAACTTCACACATGGTTTTGTCTATCATATTTCTTGAAGACAAACATAAAATTTTATTGCATTTATCAATATTTTATGAGTGTCAACAGTTTTTTCGACACCGTATCTGTTTCTCGATACAGACGCCCGATTACAGTGACCCGTGACCCAGATTAGCAGGTTCCAGCAGTTTTTTCTAAATACTGTTGTTTAATCATAAAAAACATCTGTATTTATTTGATTCCCTGATTCCCCATATGCGATTGACCAGATCAAATGCATTATCCAAACGCCCAATTTTTTCTGATAATAATTGGGTTTCGGATTACGATGGTGAATGAAACATGTATATTTACGTTTTAAACGTTCAAAATGTCTAAAAGGGTGTTTTTATTTATGAATCACTTTAATAAAAAAAAATGCAAGGGTTCACATGAGATGTACAATGCTCATAGCTATTTAGTGACTGACAAAATACAGACTTACAAAAAAAATACCTGTGTTGGTCGAATCGGGTATGTTTTGATTTACTTCCTTGTATCGAACAGTATATATACAAAATATAATGAAACATAAATAAACGTCATTATTACGTAAATAGGGATGACCTTAGGTCATTGTTTTATGGAAGCAAATACGAGTCACTTGCATTGAAAAATCACATTCCCATCCAAAAACAGTCATTTCGACGTCAATTGACGTCATTCATTTCTGAGTTTTGGTTCAATAATCTAATTTAATATGTGGTCCATCAAACTTGTCGAATTGAATTTCATTTTTAAGGAAAATGCACTTTTCGAACGAAAGTCGAAAGCGAAAAAAAAAAATTTCTTGACCTTTGACCTTAATTATGCAAAAACGTGACCACTTCCGACTTTTACGGCATCATTATTATGAGAGTCCCGTCATTCCTCTTTCCAATGACCATATGATATAGGTGTGTAGCCCATGGGTTCATTACATTTTATTTTTTTGATTTTCTACCGCTGGTCTAGTGCACAGGCGCATGGGGCATGGATTTCGTTTCCTCCTCCCCCTTTTCTCTACTACCCCCCCCCCCTTTTTCAAAATTTTCATATAAATCATTCCTTTTTCAAAAATGAATAATACATGTATTCTGTGTCCACATTTTTTCGACTGATACACAGAATACATGTATTATTCATGATGTATGACGACTACTGATATTGTCAAATGAAGAAAAAACGAATGATTATGAAAATTTTGAAAAAGGAATGATTTATATGAAAATTTTGAAAAAAGGGGGGGTAGTAGAGAAAAGGGGGAGGAGGAAACGAAATCCATGCCCCATGCGCCTGTGGTCTAGTGTACATGTAGTTGTAAAATTGACTGCAGAAATAATGTTTAATTAGCGTGAGAAAATAGTTGATGTCTGGTACCTCGGAACCAATCAGAATGGAATAATCTTTGAACTATTGACGGCGAATACATATATGAATCAGCGAACACATCCAACGTGTATTTACAATGTGTAAGAATATTTTACTACAGGTCACGAGTTAACCATTCATGAAAAAGTTATTTATTGAACTGCTTAATTAACGTTGTATAACATATGCTTTGCGAATTTTAGGGGGGCGCACGCCCCACACGCCCCCCCTAAATCCGCCACTGATTATAATTAAATCGACGGATATTTAGCTTGACCGACAAGCTTCATTAGTGTCTGTAATCTGATTTGAAAAATTGTCACGTGACCATCAGTTATCGTGACGTAAATTACTAAAAATCATAATCTTGAACTTTATACTTTATATTATTCAAGTATATTGCACACTAATTTATAAACAATATGAACAGAATGAGAAAATGTAATGATGAAGTTTACCGTCCAACTAGCTAAGGACCAGGCACTGGTTAAAAATTTAAAAAAACAAAAGATTTAGGCCTTTTTGTTTATGCCTTCCGGGTGTAATGTTTGTAACTCGCACATCCAAAAACTCTCTTTTTTCTGTCTTTGATTTTCTTTCCAACTTGAATTGTGGTCAATGATATAAATTTTGGATCTGCCAAAGTCTTCCAATGAGTGCCCCGGCGACACAAAGTGTTGACTCACGGGCAAGAGCGTCTTTTTCGTAAGGTCACTTCTGTGTCCATTCATTCTTTTGTTGAATGGTTGGACACTTTCTCCTACGTATTGCGACCCACAGACGTGACAGTCAAGGAGGTAAACCACATTAGGTGTTTTGTAATTGACATTGCAAAAGATCTTATACTCCTTTCCTGTCGTCTTGCTATGGAACATTTGTGTGTGTTGCAATTGGAGACAGCACTTACAACGCTTGTCACCACATGGTTTACACTGGCCGGCCGTCGATGAAGGTCTAGATACCGCAGCTCTGACCAGTAAGGATACACCTAATGAGCTTTCCGGAGATCCATCAGTTGTGGTAGGCGCCAAATATTTGTCATTTTTGTGATGGCATGTTGTCTTTTTGAATGGAAGAGAATCTGTGTAGGTTTTTTTTATCGTTTGTTTATATATGTATTGTCGTTGGTGATCCAGTTATCAAGAGGGGAGGGTTTGAATCCCATTAACCCGTTTAACACTGCCACATGTGTGTGCCTGTCACAAGCCATGACCTGGCCATGTCGTGGTCTTTTTGTGTTCAGTGAGTTCAGCTAAAATGTGAGGAGATTGTTCGTTTTGTTGATATTGGTGGAATTGATGACCATCATCTTTTCATAATATATTAGACTATTAAAATTCAAAATAAACGCACCTATATCAACTTTACACCTTGTCATTATACCATAATTGTAAGGGGTGTCTTGACAATAAAGAAGCTGTTTGGGGGAAAAAAAATCATGGTTCTTAGCTATAGTCTGTTTCTCGAAGACTATCCAAAAACGTCATGAAATTGATCACGCGAACATTTTTCAATATGGAAGACAATTCGAACTAAATATGACAAAATATGCATCGGAATGCACTGGAGTCAGATTTTAAGTTTTCAGGATACCTTTCGAAGGGCTTGTGACGAGATTTGATTGGAGATATTATTCCATCTTGTCGCTGTACCATCAGACATATTAATAGTTTCAGACACAAGGACCAGGAAATATCACCCCCTAACATATAGGCAAATTCATACGTCTGAAGACACATATAGACATTCATTCTTCCCATACACAATACCACAGTGGAACCAACTCCCTTTTAATACACTTAATCTTGTCCATATACCTTCGGTCGTCTGCTTCAGAGAACAGCTAACATCTGCTGTTCTCTGCAACTTGCTATAGTTTTCTTCTTTAATATTCTATAAATAGTTTTAATCACTAAAAGTTCGTTTCTGCACTAATTTACTTTCATATCATTTACAAATTAAATTGTTATTGTTTCTTTTTGGCATATTTTTAATCATTTTTATATATAGTCCACGCATGCAACAGTATGTAATCATCGGAGGTCGATGGTATACTGTATACAGGGGGTCGAACCTATTTGGTTGGAGACCAACAAAATAGCAGAAAAAAAACGTCAAATTTCCACACCGGTAAGTGCATTCTCTGCTATTGTCGATGTTTCATTGAAATGTGTGCTTTAATACCATAGCGTTTCGGCAACTTGATTATCAATTATGACAATGTGTGTTTGTTTTAGGACATCGGTTTGCTCTAAAACAAAAAATCTATTGACATAAAACACGATATTTTTCGTCATGGGTACATAAAAGGACCATTTCTGTACATTTTACGGATATAATGTTAGGTTTTTCGTGTCATATATGTTCACTGCTTTATTCTAATAAAATATGAATGTTCAATTATTGTATTTAAACCTAAAATAACGAGTTTTTACCGATTAAGAAATTTTTTAGTTGGAGACTCGAGGTATACGACACAAATGGTTGGTACTACTTTTCTTAAAATAATTCTTACAGAGTGATAACGATAATGTTCATAATATATGGTGCAAAAATAATTTCAGATTAGTTAAAACATTTGCTAGTTGCTCTATAAATGCAAAATATATCGGGCACAAGTCAAATTAAATCTATTTTAAAGGTCCCCTTCAGAGTAGACATTTGCATTTCGTGCGTTTTAGATCGTTATTTCATGAACAAAACTCCTGTTCCGCATGTTGATGACCTCGTGGTTAACACTGGATTTATATTTCTATCGTTGCTTTTGGTGGTATGCAGCCTGGTATAGAATAGAATATAATTCTTATTTTCCAAATTAAAGGGCCCACAAGGGTAAAAAAGAAATCAACACAACAACATATATGTCTAAACAATATCATGAACATGCATCCAACAGTGAACAGAGGGAAAGAGTCACTTGATTGATAGAAAAAAAACAGTATTCACAAATATAATGGTATAATTCATGGCATTTCTATCCTATACAATATTATATTACCATTGCAGACTATTGAATGTGAAAGCACGTGCGTACGACACAGGTTTCGGAAATCCTAGCAATATAAGTTCAACAATATAGATAATCATATACATTGTATAGACCTTTAGTAAGGGCGACATGATGGTTTATCGGCATAGAAACATTATTGAACGAGACTGAAAGCCAAGTTCGTATTACGCTCAGTCATGATTATCATGTCACATGTAACTTATCAGCCAATGAATGAATTGATAAACTACCTATCATAATGTAATTAAGTTCAAAACTGGTGTTTCACGAGCTTCTTGAGTAGGTTCGTGAAGATTTACTATTGTGTACCCGACTTTTTACTATATTGCACATATATTGATAGGACTTCAGACACTTGTGGTACCGCAGTCAAGTTTTCAAAAGATGAAGGGATTTTTGTCTCGCTTGCGACGAATAGTTGCAGGACGTGAGACATGGAGATGTATGGCTTTCCAGCACAGAGAGCGACGGCGTCGTAGACTGTTTTGGGTTAAGTTAATATCTCAGAAAGTATAAAGCTTCTAAGATTACCCATACTTGGAATAATGATGCATCACTATATAAAGTATCCGCCAGTATCATGACCTTTGACCTTGACCTTATTTTCATGGTTCAGTGATTTTGTGAAATTTGAGAATAAATCCATATTTCAAAAACTATAGGATCTAGACTTCCAATATTTGGTAAGCAGGGCCCAGTTGTTCAAAACTGTATCCGCTGGATAAATATTTATCCACTGGATAACTTGCATAGATTGAACTAGACTTATTTAGTGGATAACTTTTGTCCAGCGGGTAAATCTTTTGAACAATCGAGCCCAGATGCCTCACGTAGCGTACATGTCAGTCCGACATATAACTTTTGACCTTGACACTGATTTCATTGTTGACTGACTAGGATCAAGTTCGTGATTTTATATATCGCGATAAGTATTATACAATTATTTATTTGGTATGGAGATGCCTCACTAGGAATACATGACAGACTTCCATATAACATTTGACTTTAACCTTATTTCCATGGTTGAACAATTTTATCGAAATCTGGACGCTTTTCATGTTTATTGTTTATCTCAGAAGTTTCAAGACCTACAGTCACAATATTTGGTATGCTGATGCATCACTAGGAGCACATGTCAGTGGCATATGCCATTTGACCTTCGCATCATTTTCGTGGTTGAATGATTGTACCACCGTATGCTGCTTTATTTATAATTAATTGAATATCTTGTGAGGTAAAGACCTAGATTATCAATATTTGGTATGAAGATACCTTGTTAGGAGTACATGTCAGTCTGTCATATGCCATATGACCTTGACCTGATATTTGAATGAATTCGTTAAACAAGAAAACGTCTATGTGCTGGCATGCGAGACATTCTAATGTTCACCTTGTTACTATAGAATTACCTGCGTCATTAAAACGATGCAAATCATATTGTGTTGTTATTTTTCAGCTGAAAAATGCCTCGTTATAAAAACCAAAGATGGATCGTTTGTAAAAGACCTCACATAGAACATTTCTGCACAGTTTCAAATTGTTTTGCATTGTAAGTTCATAAGAGAACATTTTTGAAAATCGACCAATCAGAATCGAAGAACGCCTTTGGTGGCCATGTATTTCATCAAACCAGAGCGAAATGTAGATCGATTGTAGGGGACCTTCCCCTCAACATCCCTGCCAAGTTTGGTTAATATCCGTCAAGAGGTTTCAGAGAAGATGGAAATGTGAAAAATTAACAGACGGGTTTTCTGTATGTGTGTTCGTTTTAGTTATTATAATTATTTTGTGTTGTTTGTAGTTATTGTCTGTTCTCTTGGCCAAGTCTTTGTCCCTGGACTGTCACGAATTTTTATCACTGTTCTAACCTTTATTCCCTTCACTTCACTTCCAAAATAACGACGAAAGATCAGCATGTCAACTTCATTGAACATCTAGCACAGTGACCTCTAGAAATGCCCCACCGAAAGGTGTTACGGTCAAACATCAGAGACACTTTGCAAAAAGAAACAACCCTATTAGACTGGGAAAAGGGGGCTAATTTTTTGAAAGGCTGTCCTGATGAGTAAATAAATGTCCTATTTGTGACATTTAAGACAATAATTATAAATTTCATTTCGTATATAAATTGCTGCATTTTAATGAAAGACTTGTAACAAGAGACAGACGAACGGACGGACGGACGGGATTACGAAATCACTTCATGTCTAATTAATTACTAGTATAATTTACGCAGAGATATAGATGAAACAAACATTTGAGTGGATAATACGGCCACAGTTAAAATAACAAAGACTGGATCTGCCGGACAAGACGAACAGACCGCCAGTAACCGTTTGGGCAAGCCTGTGCCTCACTGGTACCAATGAATGCTACAAACCTCCACGTCACCTTAATAGAGAATTAAAGAAGGTCATAAACCCCGATACGAAGCACACATTTACAACCTACTCCCTGGTATTTCAAAGGAGTCCAACCTAAGTTCCAAACTGGTACCAGTTCAGGAACTGGCCTCTCCGGTAAACGTGAGAATGCCAATTGACTAAAATATATATACACCTTACCTACTTGTGGTACCACAAGAAAGTATACCAAAATACGAGCTCACGTACAATTGTAGGATTATGACCAACAGTCGTCTTGTCAGATCTCGCCTCTATTGAACTGTGACAAATTTTATTAATGTAAGTACATTTATAAAATACAGATACATATTAAAACAAATCAAACATTATAAGTAATTAAACAGTGCTTAGTTACAGTTTCTGAATCTCCCACATAAACTCGCAATTTTTTTATTTTGTTTTAATTCTTAAATCACGGAAACTATTCACAAAAATACTGTACACTGTCCGGAAGAGCTGCACATGTTCTACGGGTAAAGTCCATATGTATATCAAGTCTGTACACTTCACATCCGATATCTCAATTGCAGCTCCAGGCAAGTAATAGTACAAATCCTGAAAAATATAACAAGCAGCAGCAGAATCTTTCTATCTAGCAATTTAAGGAGAGGGGGTGGGTTCAAAAACGTGTGATGTCTGGCGGCTAGCATAAAACTGATACGACGGAAGTTGTGACGTACACACATAAGAAGGTTACAGTGCGACGGAACTGCTCGGACTTTTTCCCCGGGTTAGGTCGCTTTCATTAAACCTGTTTATCCTAAGTGATAAACATTATTATTTCTAAATAAGGGTAATAACAAAATTACCGAACTCCGAGCAATATTACAAAGGGAATGAGGATTTAACAGTAGTTGTGTAGTGCCTTCTGACGAGACAAAACATCCAGTGATAAAGTTTTCCTTTAATGTCTTAACAAAACCCAAAATAAGTCATATACCTCGAGTCTCCAACCAAAAAAATTCTTAATTGGCAAAAACTCGTTATTTTAGGTTTAAATACAATAATTGAACATTCATGTTTAATTAGAATAAAGCAGTGAACATATATGACACGAAAAACCTAACATTATATCCGTAAAATGTACAGAAATGGTCCTCTTATGTACCCATGACAAAAAATATCGTGTTTGGCCGGTCGGTTTTATGTCAATAGCTTCTTCTTTCTTTCTTTTTCTTTTTTTAGAGCAAACCGATGTCCTAAAACAAACACACATTGTCATAACTGATAATCAAGTTGCCGAAATGCTATGGTATTAAAGCACACATTTCAATGAAACACCGACAATAGCAGAGAATGCACTTACCGGTGTGGAAATGTGACGTTTTTTCCGCCATCTTGTTGGTCACCAACCAAAATAACCCCTTCTCCAACCAAATAGGTTCGACCCCCTGTATACAAAAAAAAAGAAAAAAAAGAAGATATACAGAGCAGAAAAAATTCTTCTTAAGTCAAATCTCAACGAGATTAATCACATCTGCTCTTAATAGGAATAATTTTACTCACAGTTTCCTCTTCTGAACGCTGGCCTAGGCCACTGTATTCAGTTCTAGTAGTTCTTCTTGACTTAAACCAGTTCCGGTTCCGGTGTCTGTTTTGAAGTTGTACTTCATCTCAAGGTTGTTCCAATATTTATCCAGACGATTTTCGAATGATTGCATGGTTGGTGCATTAACAATACCATCTGGTAGTTGGTTCCATGTTGTAACAATACGCTGAGTAAAGAAGTTGGCTCGAATGTTCTTATTGCATCTCTGTTTGGATAGTTTTTTGTTATGTCCTCTCATCCTTGTGTCTTTATTGTAATGTAGAAGGTTTGGTAATGTGCTATCATATATTCCTGATGTTAGTTTATATGTTTCAATCATATCGCCTCGTAAACGCCTGTATGTAAGTGTTGGTAGTTTGAGTTTTCGTAGTCTGTCTTCATATTCAAGATTCTTCAATGATAGTACTAGTTTTGTTGCTCTCCTTTGTACGTTTTCTATTGCTGTTATATCCTTGATCTTGTATGGGCTCCAGAGTGCATTAGCGTACTCTAAATGTGGTCTAATTAGTGCTTTGTTCAATAGCAGGAAAGTTTCTTCGTCTAGACACGTAAAAGTTCTCCTTATGGGGCCCATTATACTATTTGCTTTATTAATCTTTTCATTCATGTGGTGTTCAAATGTCAGTTTGCTATCAATGGTGACTCCTATATACTTTTCTTTCTCACCATGTTCTAGGGTAGTGTTACTCAAGATGTAATCGTAGGTTTGTCGTTCCGCTTTACCTGCTGTTACAACCTTGCATTTGTCTGGGTGAAACCTAATTAACCATGTGGCTGACCAATCTTCGAGTTTCTTAACATCACTCTGTAGTATATCGTTGTCACTTGTCGAGGCTATTTGACGAAATATTTTCGTGTCATCTGCAAACATGTAGCAATCTGATTCCAACTTATCGAGGAGATCGTTTATGTAGATGACGAACAGTATCGGTCCAAGGACACTACCCTGAGGTATGCCGCTGGTTAGCTGCAATAATGTAGCTCCTGTGACAAACTTGTGTCTCGGCAGAGCTACAACGCGGTCCCATTCGTCACAATGGAGCAACAAAAAGTTGCAGTTGAAACATAAAAACTCACTATTTACGCTTCAACCATTTCATTATAACTATTACTGATGATCCCAGTCCTTGTTAAATCGGTTTGGCTGAGAAATATATGCTTTTCAAAGGTTGCAACAACCTTGTTCAAATTTATCGATCGTTTGCCATAACCGGAAACTACAGAAGGCGGAGCTTTTCTAAATATGGTATTTCTTATGTAAACATTCACGCCTCAAGTCGCCAAATATGGTATCGACATCCAAATAGTGAGGCCGGAAATGACGAAATTCAAAATGTTCAGAGGGAAAGTAAACATGGATTTTTATTTATGGGAATTACATTCTAAAATACTGGTAGGTGATAAAAACTTGTTATAATAATGGACAAAAGGAAAGGTTATGTCTTATTATTGATAAATGCAGGCGTCAGAAACTCTGTAAGCGAGCGCAAAAAATCTCGGCGGCTGCTCCATTACGTGTAATGGCATCCCGTTATAACCCTTGCGAGTAAGCGAGCATTTAGGGTTTTATTATTAGAACTAGCCGCTGGTGACTTGTTGAAAATCAGAACAGCTGTCGTTGACCCGCTGTACTCTTTGTCTTCTGCCAATGAGGAACGATTTAACCCATTCTATTAGATCTTCTGATATTCCATAGCTTTCTTGTTTTCCAATTAATCTTTTATGAGGGACGGTGTCAAATGCTTTCATAAAATCAAAGTAAATAGCATCTAATGATCCTCCATTGTCTAGTATTTCTGTATATCTTTCCATGACATATAGTATTTATTTCTATATTGATTTCATCAATTCTTGCAGACAAATTTGTTTAATGGTGTACACTCCGTGATATTCTCTATTCCAAAATTCGGGTTTTCAATAATTGAAGGCGATGAAGCCAGCATGAAACCTCAGGATTTTACCTCGATTTTAATAGAAAATTTGAATTCTATTTTTCTTAAATAAAATAGACCTGTCACATATAAATTGAATATGATAATACTAGAGATCCGATTTAGTGTCAACAAGGATACAGAGATGATTTAATTACAATATTTAACTTCTGTTAGTAGATATCGAATATAAATTAATTTATACATTGAAGTACAAGTAGAATCCCGATGATTTTGCTTGGCTTCACCTCCTAATATTTTCATATCAGATATGTAAATCATTGATTGGTCAATTACTTCATTTGATATCACTCCGGAATCGAGAATAGATGAAAAAAATATTCACTTACAAGTTAGTCTTTTACAACAAGAACAAATTATTGAAAAAAAAGACGGAAATGAGATGAACACTTTACTTTAGCAAAAATGTCATTTTCAACACTTCCGATCAGTACCACCAATGACCAGTATGTCTATATTTTGTAAGTCTTTCGAGGCAGTTGTACATGTATAACAGTTTATAATTTGTAGATGTGACGTTGAATAATTTTCTGCATCTTTTTTTGTATATTATTTGTACGACTTCCGTCATATAACTGACTTGCCTTCAATGAAGGAAGGAAGCCGTTTGTCAAGGACAAAGTCAAAACTTACAAAAAGACATTTTGTGTACATGTACCAGTACGACTAAGTGTAACAGGTTGGGAACAATAATCCAACTGAGGTGTTATGCATTAAATACTGTATAGATCATGGTTGTCGAAATTTGTTGCTATTGGCGTATTGCACAGAGTTGTTGATATTTATTTGCATAATTATAAATCATTAAACGGCGTGACTTTTTACCCAAATTATGGCAAATATACCCAAATACAGCTTCAAATTATATTATTTCTATTATTTTGAGATGTTTTATGAATAATTAATTATTTATTAGCCCCTCTGTCTATCGTTATTCTTTCATGAATTTCAACAAAATAGTCAGATTTTTACGGATCTCGGTCGGGTCGCTTACAATCATAATAATAATAAATAAATAAATAAATAAATAAGCTTTATTTAGAGTCGGCATGGTTAAAACAACATACAACATAAGCTCTGTTGAGCTTTTAACCGACATACACAGACACAGAATAAATAACACGAATATACATTAAAAAAATTTCGTCTTTCAAAAGTCTGATATATATAAATTATTTTTATATTTTTACAGAAATTCTTATACTGAAAACAATTCTAGTCTTTTTAAAACTTACACAGTTGATTTAAGGCATTGCTATGTGAGCAAGTGGTATGTCTAAACACTGAAAAAACAGGAGCATACTGATCATTTCCCGTTTTCATATACATTTTTATTCATATTAAAAAGGAATAAGATAAATAAATAAAATAACTATAAGAATGTTGGAAGAAATATATTTGTTGTATTAGTAACACATACCATATGAAGTTTGAGTGTGTTTGGGTACATTTGTATTTGTTGGAAGCAGCCATGTTGTATTGATGTTTATAAGTTATAAAATTGATCATTTTGATTACTCTTGTGACAAAGTTATGAAATTTGAATTTTTTTATGAAAAATAATTCATATAGAACCTTTAACTAATACAATAAATACGATTTTATGGTGTATTTGGGTAATAAGTCACACCCATCATTAAATGGCATTCTTCTTCTTCTATTTCCATTTTCCCTCCAGTCTAGGAGCACTCTTTGTATCCACCACCAGTTTTAAGTTGAACATGAATTTCCTCCACCAATTTATATGAATCAGGTATATGTACACAGGATTTATATACAGAGTTATTTGCGGAACCCGCACGGGCAGACGTAGCGATAAAGTTATGAAGAATTAACTTTATAATGTCCTCCTGCATCCTGCTACTCGACTACTTGCTTATTAATACTGTCATTAATAGTCTACAGCGGTTAAATTCCTCTAATTTTCACAGGATTCAGATGCACCTGAATCGACCTATCCTATATATTGAACTTATAATAAAATATAAAACTATATTAATCTTAAAATCTAAAAACCTAACTTGTGGACTGTGGAGTGAAATTATTATAAAATCTTAAAGCTCAATTATCGATATTCTGGTTTCGTACGTATTGTGCATTGACATTGGTGATTGGACAAAAACAGCAAGTCATAACGCGAGACTGACTTTATATGCCTTTTTTCAAAACAAAGATAATATTTGACTCTTTATAGAGTAGCGGCATAAATTGGATACCTTATAGACACTACTATGGTATAGCAGCATAAATTATTAAAACAATTTTAAAGATTGTATATAGACTATAGACAAAACACATGAAATAATAATATTATTGATATTGTTACACAATCAGTAGGACAAAATATGATATAATTATATCAAGTTATACAACATATAAGTTAGCCATGCAACACATAAGTGCATTGAACTTGTCATCATTCCTCCATCGAAATTCGAAAAGATATGTCTGAAACAGTGCCTGGACGTTCCAAATTGTCGACGTAGTTTTCGTTTCAAGCGCATCCAAATATTTTCTATATTTTGAGTGTGGATATCTAATTTCATAAATGACAGCTATACAAATGGATTAGTTTATGAACTCTGCAACATTAAAAAATGATATACGCCGTCCATTTGAAAATTGTAAATTTACGCCGCTACTCTATAGGATTACCCTTTAATGTTATCAATAATAATCATACATGCTGTAAAAATTCATGAAAAGGGTTTCAAATAAATATCTTGTTATAATTTTTCAACAGGATCTACTTCAGTTCAGTACTTGCTCTGAAGTAAGTAGGCTACATCGTTTGGTAGTTGGTTGGGGAATTTCACATGTGGAACTCAGGGCTCACCACACATAGTAAAAACAGGGCGACTTGACTTAAGGGCGAAGGGAGGGAAAATCTGGGAAACTTCCGAAAATCGATCCAAATTTTAACGTTTCTTTCCCCACTACCGCATGTTCCCCTACCTTTCACAAAAACGAACAACGATCTTAAAAGGATGCAATTAACGAGTTTGGAATAAAATATTGAACATCAAACCCTGTTTGGGTCACATTTCAGGAACATGTGAATATTGAAGAAAAAGTATGATTATTGGTGAAAAAAATACGGACTTGAAAAGACTGACAGGGCGACTGAAACTTCGCTTTTTGACAGAAATTGGGCGACTTCATTGAAACCAAGGCGAAGAAGTCGCCCACTTCGCCTGGTTTGGTGAGCCCTGGACTGGAACTCCACTCCACAAAATTTGTTTATTTTTTCATGAACTGTTTTCGATTTATAATTGCTGTATCTTTGGACACAGGACTAGTATATAATGATTTTTTCTGCTGTATCAGTGTATGATAAACACAAGACATTTTTGTCAAGCATTTGATTTGTTCTTTTCTTACTTCTTTGAGTGGCCATGGTTGTGCTGTCCACACCAAATATTAATTAACATTCAAAGTTAAAATAAAGGTAAATAAAATAAAGTCATCACATATTTATATGTTGATTTATTTTTGCTCAACAGAAGGGGCAGTTGTGGTCGTGATCATATAGTAGTTGGATTTACAACTACCTACATTATATTGTATGCATTATGCGATAAAGTTTATCAGTGACTTGAGGCAGGTCGGTGTGGGGCTCTGATTTCCTCCAAAAATAAACCTGTCCGCCATGATATAGCTGAAATATTGTTGAAAGTGGCGTTAAAAACCATAACTGTAACCCAACCTACTCAACAGAAAACTTAAAAAAGTATACATTTGAATTAGAGATTGTCTTTTAGTTTATAATCAGAAGTTTCGACCAGACAGACAAGGATGTAAGATGAAAAAGAAATTGACGACAAATATTATTTATAGTTGAAAGCTGATAAATATAATAAGATATTCTATTTCAGTCTGGATATATACATGTACTCATTGATTGATTATATTTATGGTTTATATATCAATGGGTTTAATGAAAGCCAGTGAAAGAAACCACCGCTCACCAAAAGCGAGAAGAGAAAAAATTTGGCGAGTACGTTTGTGTAAGAACTTGACAATCCGGCGACCGAACATCGTGAGGTGAGTTCCGATTATTTTGCACTCGCCCTTGTCAACCAACTTGACAAAGTAGTTTCTCAGTTAATGATTCCGTAAAATTTTTGATTCAACAATAAAAGATGTGAAGAAATCCTTCAAAATCGTTGATAGGACTAGCGGTGCAATGTTTCACGTCCGCCATATTGATTTCTCTTATTGATAGAAAATGCTAAAAGATGGCGTCCTATTCCGAACCGGAATCAAATAAAATTAATATATACCTCCCAAAGTTCAATGTAAGCGATTCAGATTATCTTAAATACGGATTCGTTAGAGTAAAACTTAATGATATAAAAATAAAATTGGGTTTGGGTAGACATGGTAAAAAAGTAAATGTTAAAAAATCGTAATTTTCGAGTCAAGCGTCGGATTTTGCAGCAATTAATTTTGGCAAGTGCAATTCTAATTTGGCGAGATAAGAGAAAAAAACGTTTCCCACACTCAAGTTAAATGAAACATTGTTGATTACAAACCTTTTAGTCACTTCAGCAAATGTTTGTGCTGATTAAAAATTGAGGGGCCGTCATGGTCATGATCGTATGGTAGTAGGATTTACAACTACCTGTGCAATCAGTGCCTATCACCACTAAAGTTGTGAGTTCGAACACTGTCCATAGCAAGGTGTACTCGATACAACATTATGTGATAAAGTTTGTCAGTCAATTGCGAAAGGTGGGTGGTTTAACTTTGGATACTCCAGTTTCCTCCACCAAGAAAACTGACTGCTATGATATAACTTGAAATATTGTTGAAAGTGGCATTAAACACCACAAAAACCTTAAAAATTGAAGTTAGTCCTCTCCCAATTTAATTTGTTCAATTCTTTATCTAGTAAATAAATATTAGCTATAGCCACCACTGCACTGCAGAAAGAAAACTTTAAAAGGCCAACAGCAAAATATGAAATTATCTTCACAGAAACTACAAATATGAATGTCAGAATGCATATAACTACATAAATGAACAACAAATAATAAATTGAAATGTATATAATTAGTGGCCTTATAAGAGGGGTGACCTTTGATGGGAGTGGTCTTATAAGAGGAAGACTACCTTATCTCATTTTTTTTTACACAGGTCTTAATTTTTGAAAGTGTAAAATAATATATATACAATACTTGTGCACTGTCGAAGCATATGGGTAATATGTGTATGAGGCTTAGAAACGCGGGAAAAGGCAAGGCTTCGCCGAGCTTTTTCCCGCGTTTCGCGCCGAATACACATATTTACCTATATGCTTCGACAGTGCACATGTATTGTATTTATCCTGCAATTTTAAATCGTAAATAAGCGTTTACTGGACGATGATAAAAGTATTTTAAATAATTTTATGTATGTATTTGAAAACAATATCCCCCGATGTGCCCCGTTTTACATTTGTATGTTCTATTTATAACTGACCAATATCAAAAAATGTTCTATTTATAACTGACCAATATCAAAAAATATATTAGGCAGGCTATATTGGTCGGTAAATGCTGTCATTGCAGGATAAATTAAAATACATGTAATATAGTTATACTCAACTAAATAAATATTGAAAGAAAGAAAATACTTCTTTAGCATTTTGAAATCTGCAATGTCTATGACCAATACCATGAAATTATTATTCTTCTTGGGATAAACATATATATATGACACTATATATACTGAACCACCAAAGAAACATTGTTTTTTTACCTAATGAATGTTGAAAAAAAATTATATTCAAATACAACCATGGCCACTTTGAGATATTTTCAAAATTAATGGTGGTCTGCATATTTAAATTTGGCTGAAAACAATAATATCTTGTTAAGAGTCACATTTAACTAAATGTACCTGTAACAAACATGATTTCTAAGATTTATAGTGTTCTGGTCAAATTAATAATTATAGGAACATATCATTTTGAAAATGAGGCTGTGGTCGTGATTGTATGGTAGTTGGATTTACAAATACCTGTGCAATCAGTGCCTTTCACCATTAATGTTGTGAGTTCGAACTCTGTTCATGGCAAGGTGTACTCGATACAACATTATGTGATAAAGTTTGTCAGTGACTTGGGATAAGTCAGTGGTTTTCACCGGGTACTCTGGTTTCCTCCACCAATAAAACTGACTGCCACAACTGAACCTGACGGAAATATTGTTAAAAGTGGCGTTAAGCATCAGAACCATAACCCATTTTGAAAATTATTGATTACCACATCACATTTCTAATTACAAATGACAAATTCTTCAATCTGTGTGCTTTGCTTGGATTTGATACAATTCAATTTATTTAAATGCATATACAGTACAGAAAGGGACATACCGTGATTGATCACTCCGAGAGACATATCATCACGGACATAAACCCACTGTGATAGACCTAAAAAGGACTATAAAACAAGGTGGTGGGGATTAAATTTTATTGCTCTCGGTCACCTGTGCGCCGATTGATATTTTACCGCCAATTAAGAGATTAGCGTTACCTGTTGACTTTTAATATCGTAAGCCGTAATTATTGCTACTGAAGGATGTATTTTTGACAATTAATTTTGTATCCTCTTGCTGTTAATATTTGACTGTTTGTTGCTTTTCATTGCCAAAGAATGTCTGTCTTGTTATCGTTTTCGTTTGTTTTAGAAAGTTCTACTTTATGACCTCGAGTTCTATATTAAGAATTTTGTTGAAACCGCAACTGAACTTTATCTTGTTTAATTTTAATTTCTCATTTTTTTTCTTCTGTTGGGTCGAATTCAGTATGTATTGAATTATTAGTAAATACGGGCTACTTCATAAAAGTATTTTTTGTTTATAAGTTATACCGCAAGCGCGAGGTTTTGAAGCACGGACTTTGCAAGCGCGGGTTTTGTAGTGTTTAGTTGGTAAAGAGCAGACTTAAAATTGATTATTGGTTTATTTTGTGTTTTGGACTTTTACCTCTCGTATTGAACAAAATTAACAATTCAAGTAAACTGTTTTACACACTTGGCTTGTTACGTAATTCCGTTATAGATGAAAATAATTTTCTTTAAAATTGCATACAAAAACCTATAACAATCCAAATTTACGTAGCCTAATGGCTACAAAATGAACAAAAAGCGGAAAGCGAAGAGCATGCTTTTAATTTGTTCCATAAACTTTGGTTTTTTTTATTGGCTGTATTTTGTCACAAATCTATTGTGTTGAAAACCAATTAAGATTTGAATTTGAATAAATAAATAAACTGGTGACATTTGATTTTGGTCAGATACTGTGTAATGTCAAACATTTGTAGGGGTAAAATCATGATAAAGGTTAATTCCTTATTTCCTTTCACGTTTCTAAACTTTCTGCGGATTAGCCGCTAATTTCCAAAATATATCCGTAAATTTAGTGACTTTTGGACATGTAGTACTTCTTTGAACGATCTGTTTATAAATATTTGTTTCGTTAATTTTTAATCAAATTCTTCAATGACCGTATACAAATTATTTAGTACGTATTTCTACAACGAAAAGGGTTTTAACTGTGTTTTCTACGAAGATTAAAATAAAAAAAAAAATTACTGAACGTATAAAAAATATTAGTGAACTAAAATGTAATATTGAACTGGAAATACGTTTTAAAACGTAACAAATCACGCATATCGTGCATGTGTTTATGAAACTTCATTTGTGCACAAGCCAGGTCACGTGTACGCGTGTAGATACGCAATACACAGCCAAGGTTAAAAATCTTTGAAACAAATTTGCACAACCCATGATTTCACTGAATTGAAGTTGAATAATCATTTATTATTTACATTTTATTCATCAATTCAAATGAACTCTCCGTTCTCGTGCTATTTTCTCGATCTCGGGATTTCATTCCCGGGATTACGTTCAAGGATGTTTTACGTTTTGAGGAAAGAAATATTTTTTTTTTCTTAATTCTGAGGAGAATCTGAGACAGTACCTGAAAAAAAAAAAATAGGCGATATAAAAACGTAATTTCACCTGTACATCTTATCTGACTAGTTTACCTGTAAAACGACACACTTGATTACAAGATTAACACCTGGTGTTTTATTGCCCCCTGATCACCGACATGAATTAAAATTTTTAATCCCCATCACTCTCCTAGACATGACCACAGGGGCTAGGTGCGTCCGGAAAAAAAAATATAAAAAAAATACTATATAATACTACAAGGGGGCGAACTCACTTGCTCCCATATTTTTAAGTCGTCGTGTTAAATTGATCGTAACTTCGGAACGCCTTAATATTTTCCAAAAATGTTTCCACCAGTCGAAAGTCAGGTAATTTTCCTTTCCAAAGAGACCCCAATTGTTAGTGTAGGCCTCCGAACTGCTGAGGTATCATACACGAACCAAAACAAAACGGCGTGAAAATCCGAAGTCGTACAAACGCTGGGATGACCACTTCCCATCTGTGTACAGACTTTCCCATGCGTAAACGAGTCATTTTGACTAGCTAAATACTTTCATCCATTCAAATTATGATAAAATTTCTTACCTTTCGTCAATTTATATGTCCTTTAAGTCTGTTTTTGAAAGAAATCCCATTTGCATCCTTGACAAACGCCATAGACGTGAAAATTGAGAGAGTTCTAACGGGATTTTTGATTGGCTGAAACACTCTTGATTGGCTGAAACACTCTGTTTCAGCCAATCAAAAAGCCCGTTAGAACTCTCTCAATTTTAACGTCTATGGCGTTTGTCAAGGATGCAAATGGGATTTCTTTCAAAAACAGACTTAAAGGACATATAAATTGGCGTAAGGTAAGACATTTTATCATAATTTGAATGGATGAAAGTATTTAGCTAGTCAAAATGACTCGTTTACGCATGGGAAAGTCTGTACACAGATGGGAAGTGGTCATCCCAGCGTTTGTACGACTTCGGATTTTCACACCGTTTTGTTTTGGTTCGTGTATGATACCTCAGCAGTTCGGAGGCCTACACTAACAATTGGGGTCTCTTTGGAAAGGAAAATTACTTGACTTTCGACTGGTGGAAACATTTTTGGAAAATATTAAGGCGTTCCGAAGTTACGATCAATTTAACACGACGACTTAAAAAAATGGGAGCAAGTGAGTTCGCCCCCTTGTAGTATTATATAGTAGTTTTTTGGGTTTTTTTCGGACGCACCTAGCCCCTGTGGACATGACCACTATCATGGTGATTGATCACGGTATGCCCCTTTCTGTACTGTATATGTTTATTTTTTAAATTTAGGAAATTTCAGTTACCCAATTGAAAAAATATACATAATTATATATATATATTAATCTGAAAAGCAGGCAATTTGATCATGGTTGAAGATGGCCTCTGGTTCAGTTTGTATAAAAGTAGGATTTACATTTGTGGTTTAGTACAATAAATGGAAACTCATAAATATCTCATTTTACAGTCAGTGTACATATCAAGCAATAACTTGAGTTTATCTGAATGTATTTCGAAATATTGTTTTTTCTGTGTAAAAGCTCAAGTCATTGTGTATATTGACTTTGTAATACACCCTTCAGAAAACCTTATTGAACAAAGAACTTTAAAAGATTTAGTAAATAAAAGATACTTTTTGAAAATTTATTTATGATATTGATGAATTTATTTCACAATTCTGTTTTCTCATTTTTTTTTTTGTATTTAAAGGTCTGTTAGCATTCAGTATTAAATATTTAAAAGTTTGAATCTTGGCTGAAAATGACTGACTGTTCAGAAAGCGATTTGTCATGACATGATATAATCGATACAAACCTTATATAAGAATGTTTACCAAGAAAACAAAAATACATAATCAACACTGGCTTACACAATAGGTGCCACTCCTTAATTCAGGAGGGTACTGAATTGAAACTTGGTAGGAAGCATCTACATGTATGGAAGGTCCTCTCTAAAGAATGCACATTTTGTTATGATCCATTACCAAACATGGCCGCCACAGGCAATTCTTGTTTCTGGTTGGCCGATTTTTATAAATCTTCTCCTCTGAAACCGCTTGACCAAATGAACCGAAACTTGGTAGGAAGCATCTATGGAATGTCCTCTATGAAGATTGCTCATTTCGTCCCGATCGATTAGCAAACATGGCTACCACCGAAACTTGGTAGGAGGCATCTATGGAATGTCCTCTATAAAGATTGCTCATTTAGTTCCAATCCGTTAACAAACATGGCCGCCACAGACATTTCTTGTTTCTGATTGGTTGATTTCTAAAAAATCTTCTCCTCTGAAACCGCTTTGTCAAATGAACCGAAACTTGGTAGGAAGCATCCTTGGACGGTCCTCTATAGCGATTGCTCATTTAGTTCCGATCTGTTAACAAACATAGCCGCCATAGCTATAGGCAATTCTTGTTTCTGATTGGCCGATTTAAAAAAAATCTCCTCTGAAACCATTTGGCCAAATAAACCGAAATTTGGTAGGAAGCATCTATAGCAGGTCTTCTCTAAAGATTGCTCATTTTGTCCCGATCAGTTATCAAAGATGGCCGCCACAGACAATTCTTGTTTCTGATTGGTTGATTTCTAAAAAATCTTCTCCTCTGTAACTGCTAGGCTAAATTAATCGAAATTTGGTAGGAATCATCCTTAGAAGGTCCTCTATAAATATTGCTCATTTAGTTCCGATCCGTTTACAAACATGGCCGCCACAAGCAATTCTTGTTTCTGATTGGTTGATTTCTAAAAAATCGTCTCCTCTGAAACCACTTGGCCAAATGGATCGAAACTTGGTAGGAAGCATCCTTGGAAGGTCCTTTATAAATATTGCTCATTTAGTTCCGATCCGATAACAAACATGGCCGCCACATGCAATTCTTGTTTCTGATTGGTTGATTTCTAAAAAATCGTCTCTTCTGAAACCGCTTGGCCAAATGGATCGAAACTTGGTAGGAAGCATCCTTGGAAGATCCTTTATAAAGACTGCTCATTTAGTTCCGATCCATTAACAAACATGGCCACCAAAGGCAATTCTTGTTTCTGATTGATTGATTTCTAAAAAATCTTCTTCTCTGAAACCACTTTGCCAAATGAATCGAAACTTGGTAGGAAGCATCCTTGGAAGGTCATCTATAAAGGTTGCTCATTTAGTTCTGATCCATTAATAAACATGGCCGCCACAGGCCATTCTTGTTTCTGATTGGTCGACTTCTAAATATCTTCTTCTCTGTAACTGCTTAGCCAAATGACCAAAACTTGGTGGGAAGCACCAATGGGAGGTTCTGTATCAAGTTTCCTCAAAGCAGAATGAAAGGTGAGCGACACAGGCTCAGTGGGCTGAACCTCTAGTTAGATTTGTGCAATACATGCAAGCTCATTAAACCAATTCACTAGTTGTGTAAAGTTGACTTAAAAAGTAGGTATTGTTCTGTCAGTCTTCATCCCTCAATTTACATGCTAATATTCACTGGAGATCTGTACATAGTTCCTACATTTTTTACACAAACTTGACATTTGAAGTGACTAAATAGACTAGTCTTTTTCAACATCTTTCAGCAGTCGTGATCATATGGTACATGTAATTGGATTTACAACTACCTATGCAGTCAGTGCCTATCGCCACTAGTGTTGTGATTCGAATCCCGTTAAGTTTGTCAGTGACTTGCGACTGGTCTGTGGTTATTTCCGTGTGCTCTGGTTTCCTCCACCAATAAAACTGACTGCCATGATAACTGAAATATTGTTGAAAGTGGTGTTAAACACCATAAACCAAACTAAACCAATTCAAGCAATAGTATTTTTGAAGGTATAAGGTGTTAGTTGAGGCATTAAAATAAAGATAAATTAGAGTAAAAAACATATTTTGATACTTGCTCGTCTTGTTTGTATTAAATATAATTAATGATTAATTAAATCCGAAAGCAGATAGTACAAGTAAAGAACATTTTGAAATTTTGTTATTTTTAGTACCTTGTATGGTTTCATGTTTGATACAAGTTAACTGACATCCTATGACAAGTTTTATTTATATAAGGATATTAACTGAAGACCCAATTGAAGCCTCATAACTATTATATCTAAGCCAGACACCTTATATACAAAATATAGCATGGATATTGATAAAATAGAGAAAACTTAGGAAACTATTCCCTTGTTGTTTAAATTCTGATACATTGTTACTCCTACATTTTTAGCTCACCTGGCCGTCCTGTATCCAAGATGGCCGCCATTACTAAAAATAGAAATTTCTTCAAATGGCCAAAACTGCTCTATTTTAAGCCAGAATGTGCCCAAATTTGAACTGTTAAAGCATAATGATGAGCTTTTAAACATATATTACAGGATTTTTTTATGAACTTTGAACTTTTGCCGATTATGCATATTAGAAAAAAGGGGGGATGAAATTTAAAAAAAATCTTCTCCTCTGAAACTACTGAGCCAATCTCAACCAAACTTTGCTGAAATGATTCTTGGGTGGTCCTCTTCCAAAACTGTGTCCGACATTTCAGAACTTCGACCAATATGGCCGCCACAGCCGAACTTAATTTAACATAGGACCCTATGGGAAATTCCCATAAAAATCTTCTTTTCTGAAACCATTTGCTCAATAAGAACAAAATTTTGATGAAATAGTCATTGGATGGTTCTCTTCCAAAAATAGATCCGGCAGTTCGGCCCTTTGACCAAGATGCCCCCCACAGCCGAACTTAGCTTAACATAGGACCCTATGGGAAATTCACATAAAAATCTTCTCCTCAGAAACCACTCGGCCAATTGCAACCAAACTTTGGTGGAATGATCCTTGGGTGGCCCCCTTTCAAAATTGTGTCCGGTGATCCCGACTTCCAACCAAGATGGCCGCCAAGCTAAAAATAGAAAAAAGGGGGGATGGAATAAAAAAAAAAATCTTCTCCTCTGAAACTACTGAGCCAATCTCAACCAAACTTTGCTGAAATGATCCTTGGGTGGTCCCCTTCCAAAATGTGTCCGGCATTTCATACCTCCGACCAAGATGGCCACCACAGCTGAACTTAATTTAACATAGGACCCTATGGGAAATTCCCATAAAAATCTTCTTGTCTGAAACCATTTGCTCAATAAGAACAAAATTTTGATGAAATAGTCATTGGATGGTTATCTTCCAAAAATGTGTCCGGCGGTTCGGCCCTTCGACCATGATGGCCCCCACAGCCGAACTTAGCTTAACATAGGACCCTATGGGAAATTCACATACAAATCTTCTTGTCTGGAACCTGTGAGTTGCTCAATTGGAACCAAACTTTGATAAAATAGCCATTGGATGGTCCTCTTCCAAAATTGTGTCTGGTGGTCCCGCCCTTTGACCAAGATGGCTGCACAGCTGTACTTAGTTTAACATAGGACCCTATGGGAAATTCACATAAAAACCATCTTGTCTGGAACCAGTGGCTCAATTAGAACCAAACTTTGATGGAATAGTCATTTGATGGTCCTCTTCCAAAATTGTGTCCGGGAGTCGTGCTCTCCCACCAAGATGGCTGCCGCAGTGCAGTTGCGTTGTTATTGAAAGCAGCTTTGATCCAGGTGAGCGATTACAGGCTCCTGGGAACCTCTGGTTATATTTATACAAGTTCTGTGCTATTTTTATAATAATACAAAAAGATTTATTTAATAAATACGAATTATCCTTCTATTACAACTACAGTCAAACCTGCCCATGCAAAAAGGTCACATTTTTCTTGTCCTTTCATAGTAGAAGATTTCATATGAATTGAACCTCTTTTAAGAGGTCACCTGTCTTAAAAGGTCACTTTATATTTGTCTCAAAGGTGACCTCTTAATACAGGTTTGACTGTATATATGTATTGAAATCTAAAAATAGACATATATTGTGTCTTCTTGTTACATGTATTATCCCCTCGCCAACGAAGTTGCGAAGGGATATAGTAACGCTACCGTCCTTCCATCCGTCCGTCCTTCCATAACATCCTTGTGAACACTCTAGAATCAACATCCTTCAATGGATTTTGAACAAACTTGATACATACTTAGTCCTTAAGAGAATCTGGAATCCTATTGATTTTCAAGATCATATGTCAAAGGTCAAGGTCACAGGGTCTAATTTTTACCCTGTAACATCCATGTGAACACTCTAGAATCAACATCATTCAATGGATTTTGACCAAACTTGGTACATACTTAGTCCTTAAGAGAATCTGAAACCCTATTGATTTTCAAGGTCAAAGGTCAAGGTCACAGGGTCAATTTTTTTACCGCATAGCATCTAAAAATAGACCTATATTGTGTCTTCTTGTTATTATCCCCTCGCCAACGAAGTTGCGAAGGGATATAGTAACGCTACCGTCCTTCCTTCCGTCTGTCTGTCCTTCCGTAGAATCCTTGTGAACACTCTAGAATCAACATCCTTCAATGGATTTTGACCAACGTGGGTACATACTTAGTCCTCAGGTGATTTTGGAATCCTATTGATTTTCAGGGTCATAGGTCTAAGTTCAAGGTCACAGGGTCTAATTTTTATCCTGTAACATCCTTGTGAACACTCTAGAATCAACATCCTTCAATGGATTTTGACCAAATTTGGTACATACTTAGTCCTTAAGAGAATCTGGAACCCTAATGATTTTCAAGGTCAAAGGTCAAGGTCAAATTTTTAGGCGAGGGGATAGGTCAAGCTTTGAGTTGCCCTTGTAATTAAAGTGTAAACCGATACAAATTATAAAACAAGGGATAATATAAAGATAATCTTTCATCCTAGAATCAATACCTTGTCTTTTATTTTCTACAGGCAGAAGTTAGACGTTGTTGCACCATGTTTTATCATCAATTCATAATTATATTGACCGTCAACGCAGAAAATTTTTAAATCCAGGAAATTGTCACTGGTTGAATGGAACTATTGGTTTATCGTGAAGAGACTAGATATTGACATACATGTAGGTAAAGTACATCAATAATTATTATACCTCAATATAGAAAACACTGTCAGTTTTATCTAAAGTGTAGAAAGTTCATCTAGACAAAAATGCATGTGATGATGTCACTATCAGTATCTAAAACTGATTAATATCAGGATGATAGTGAATTACATTGTGCTTGCTTTGAATAAATTAAATAAGATTGTTACAACTGTTATATGAAGCTTTAGTATCGGGTCAATTCAATAATTGTATTACGAGACGAACAAGACATTGCTCTAATTTGATATGTACATTCGTATATATAGCAATCTGGACCAAATTTTCAAAAAGCATCATCAGCTTACTAGTTTTTCACACCAGTACAGCAATAGTATTAAATTAAGCATCGATTGTGATGTCTCATTGCAGTCTGCGCCAAAAACCACTAGCCCTATGCCCCAGTCTAGTAAAAATTGGTTCAGGCTTGTAAAAATTGCATAAGATTTCCTTAACGAAATAGAAACAAATTTTCAAAAATGCTGTTCAGGCTGGTTTGTCAAAATGTTTTTGGCACAGACTGCCATTGAAATAAAGTGTCTTATAATGTACTGTTTAAATCTCAATCAGAAGTTTGGATACACTGGACCAAACAATATATATTAATTTTAATTAAGTTATTCTAAACAGTCTTTTTTAGCTCACCTGGCCCAAAGGGCCAAGTGAGCTATTGCCATCACTTGTCGTACGTCGTAAACTTTTTCAAAGATCTTCTCCTCTGAAACTACTAAACCAATTGGAACCAAACTTGGTCTGAATCATCACTAGGGTGTCTAGTTTCAAAATTGTGTCTGGTGATGCCGTGCAGTGCGTGCACCAATCAACATGGCTGCTGTTACTAAAAATAGAACATATGGTAGAATGTTAGGTTTTTGGGTAATAACTCAAAAACCGTTAATAATATCTTGGGTAATAACTCAAAAACCGTTAATAATATCAGAAATCTGACAGGGTAAAAATGACCAGCACAGCAAGATCTAACTACTCTGCAATTTTGAAGAAAATCTAATTACCCATCTTGGAGTTATTGCCCTTTTTTCATCAAATTTTCAAAATTTTAATATTTTTCGTCTTGTATTTCGATAACTATAAGAGATAGAGGTTAAGTTTAAAACTGCAAACATGTTCAGCATGTCAATATCTACATACTCTGCAATTTTGAAGTAAATCCCAATACCCATTTTGGTGTTATTGCCCTTTTTTAATTCACCTGGACCAACGGTCCATGTGAACTATTGCCATCACTTGGCATCCGTCGTCTGTTGTCTGTCGTCTGTAAACTTTTCACATTTCAAGCTTCTTCTCCGAAACCACTGGGCCAATTGGAACCAAACTTAGTAGGAATGTTCCTTGGATGGTCCTCTACAAAGTTACTGTTTTTCGTTCCAGTCGGATATTCAACATGGTTGCCAGGGCCAATAATATGCTCTGATTGGCTGAAATTTCAAAGATCTTCTCTGAAACTAATGAACTGACTGAACCCAAACTGTAAATGAATGATCATTGGAATGTCCTTTACCAAGTTTCTGTTTTTTATGCCGATCGGAAATCCAAGATGGCCACCACCGCAGGACTTAGATTAACATTGGACCCTATGGGAAAATGTTCAAATGCCTTCTTCTCAGAAACTACAAATATGATTAAATCCAAACTGTACATGAATGTTCATTGGATGGTCCTCTACAATCTTAAGGTTTTTTGTTCGATATGAAATTCAAAATGGCGGCTACAGCAGGACTTAGTTTAACATTGGACCCTATGGGGAAAATGTTTCAAAGCGCTTCTTCTCTGAAACCACTAGGACAGTTGAAACCAAACTGCCCAGGAATGATCATTGAAAGGTCCTCTACAAAGTTTCTGTTTTTTATGCCGATCGGAAATCCAAGTTGGCCGCCACCGCAATACATAGATTAACATTGGACCCTATGGGAAAATGTTCAAATGCCTTCTTCTCAGAAACTACAAATATGATTAAAGCCAAACTGTACATGAATGTTCATTGGATGGTCCTCTACAAACTTAAGGTTTTTTTGGTACGATATGAAATTCAAAATGGCGGCTACGACAGGACTTAGTTTAACATTGGACCCTATGGGAAAAATGTTTCAAAACGCTTCTTCTCTGAAACCACTTGGACAATTGAAACCAAACTGCCCAGGAATGATCATTGGAAGGTCCTCTACAAAGTTTCTGTTTTTTTATGCCGATCGGAAATCCAAGATGGCCACCACCGCAGGACATAGATTAACATTGAACCCTATGGGAAAATGTTCAAATGCCTTCTTCTCAGAAACTACAAATATGATTAAAGCCAAACTGTACCTGAATGTTCATTGGATGGTCCTCTACAATCTTAAGGTTTTTTGTTCTGATATGAAATTCAAAATGGCGGCTACGGCAGGACTTAGTTTAACATTGGACCCTATGGGAAAAATGTTTCAAAGCGCTTCTTCTCTGAAACCACTAGGACAGTTGAAACCAAACTGCCCAGGAATGATCATTGGAAGGTCCTCTACAAAGTTTCTGTTTTTTTTATGCCGACCAAAAATTCAAGATGGCTGCCACCGCAGGACATAGATTAACATTGGACCATATGGGAAAATGTTCAAATGCCTTCTTCTCAGAAACTGCAAATATGATTAAAGCCAAACTGTACATGAATGTTCATTGGATGGTCCTCTACAAATTTATGTTTTTTGTTCCGATATGAAATTCAAAATGGCGGCTACGGCAGGACTTAGTTTAACATTGGACCCTATGGGAAAAATGTTTCAAAATGCTTCTTCTCTGAAACCACTTGGATAATTGAAACCAAACTGCCCAGGAATGATCATTGGAAGGTCCTCTACAAATTTTCCGTTTTTTATGCCGATCGGAAATCCAAGATGGCCACCACCGCAGGACATAGATTAACATTGGACCCTATTGGAAAATGTTCAAATGCCTTCTTCTCAGAAACTACAAATATGATTAAAGCCAAACTGTACATGAATGTTCATTGGATGGTCCTCTACAAACTTAAGGTTTTTTGGTCCGATATGAAATTCAAAATGGCGGCTACGGCAGGACTTAGTTTAACATTGGACCCCATGGGAAAAATGTTTCAAAACGCTTCTTCTCTGAAACCACTTGGACAATTGAAACCAAACTGCACACGAATGATCATTGGAAGGTCTTCTACAAAGTATATGTTTTTTATGTCGATCGGAAATCCAAGATGGCCACCACCGCAATACATAGATTAACATTGGACCCTATGGGAAAATGTTCAAATGCCTTCTTCTCAGAAACTACAAATATGATTAAAGCCAAACTGTACATGAAAGTTCATTGGATGGTCCTCTACAAACTTTACGTTTTTTGTTCCGATATGAAATTCAAAATGGCGGCTACTGCAGGACTTAGTTTAACATTGGACCCTATGGGAAAAATGTTTCAAAATGCTTCTTCTCTGAAACCACTTGGACAATTGAAACCAAACTGCCCAGGAATGATCATTGGAAGGTCCTCTACAAAGTTTCTGTTTTTTTATGTCGATCGAAAATTTAAGTTGGCCGCCACCGCAGGACATAGATTAACATTGGACCCTATGGGAAAATGTTCAAATGCCTTCTTCTCAGAAACTACAAATATGATCAAAGCCAAACTGTACATGAATGTTCATTGGATGGTCCTCTACAAATTTAGGTTTTTTGTTCCGATATGAAATTCAAAATGGCGGCTACTGCAGGACTTAGTTTAACATTGGACCCTATGGGGAAAATGTTTCAAAACGCTTCTTCTCTGAAACCACTTGGATAATTGAAACCAAACTGCCCAGGAATAATCATTGGAAGGTCCTCTACAAAGTGTGTGTTTTTTATGCCGATCGGAAATCCAAGATGGCCACCACCGCAGGACATAGATTAACATTGGACCCTATGGGAAAATGTTCAAATGCCTTCTTCTCAGAAACTACAAATATGATTAAAGCCAAACTGTACATGAATGTTCATTGGATGGTCCTCTACAAACTTAAGGTTTTTTGGTCCGATATGAAATTCAAAATAGCGGCTACGGCAGGACTTAGTTTAACATTGGACCCTATGGGAAAAATGTTTCAAAATGCTTCTTCTCTGAAACCACTTGGACAATTGAAACCAAACTGCCCAGGAATGATCATTGGAAGGTCCTCTACAAAGTTTCTGTTTTTTTATGTCGATCGAAAATTTAAGTTGGCCGCCACCGCAGGACATAGATTAACATTGGACCCTATGGGAAAATGTTCAAATGCCTTCTTCTCAGAAACTACAAATATGATCAAAGCCAAACTGTACATGAATGTTCATTGGATGGTCCTCTACAAATTTAGGTTTTTTGTTCCGATATGAAATTCAAAATGGCGGCTACTGCAGGACTTAGTTTAACATTGGACCCTATGGGGAAAATGTTTCAAAACGCTTCTTCTCTGAAACCACTTGGATAATTGAAACCAAACTGCCCAGGAATAATCATTGGAAGGTCCTCTACAAAGTGTGTGTTTTTTATGCCGATCGGAAATCCAAGATGGCCACCACCGCAGGACATAGATTAACATTGGACCCTATGGGAAAGTGTTCAAATGCCTTCTTCTCAGAAACTACAAATATGATTAAAGCCAAACTATACATGAATGTTCATTGGATGGTCCTCTACAAACTTAAGGTTTTTTGGTCCGATATGAAATTCAAAATGGCGGCTACGACAGGACTTAGTTTAACATTGGACCCTATGGGAACAATGTTTCAAAACGTTTCTTCTCTGAAACCACTTGGATAATTGAAACCAAACTGCCCAGGAATGATCATTGGAAGTTCCTCTACAAAGTTTCTGTTTTTTATGTTGATCGGAAATCCAAGATGGCTGCCACCACAGGTCATAGTATTAACACAAGACCATATGGGGAAAATACAGAAATATATTCTTCTCTGAAGCTATTGCACCGATTGAACCTAAACTGTGCATCAATCATTGGAAGGTCATTTACAAACTTTGTGTTTTTTATGTTGATCGTAATTCCAAGATGACTACCACTGCAGGACATAATTTTTACATAGGACCAATTGGTTCTTTTTATAACCAGGTGAACGATATAGGCTCTTGAGAGCCTCTGGTTCATCAAATTTTCTAAATTTTAATACTTTTCGTCCTTTATTTCAAAAACTATAAGAGATAGATGTTAAGTTTAAACTGCAAACATGTTCAGCATGTCACGGTCTACCTACCCTGCAATTTTGAAGTAAATCTGATTACCCATCTTGGAGTTATTGCCCTTTTTTCATCAAATTTTTTAAATTTTAATACTTTTCGTCTTATATTTCAAAAACTATTAGAGATAGAGGGGAAGTTTAAACTGCAAAAATGTTCAGCATGTCAAGATCTACAAAAAAGTTCCCCCACAGTTAAAAATGTCCGACAACTGTGTGAAGAGTTATTCCTCTTGAAATGCATTTTTTTCTGTTGACTTTCACTGCTTTTGGTTACTCAAATAATCAAAGGGAAGCAACTCTATTACAAAATGTGAAGTAGCAAAAGCTAAGTTTTGAGAATCATTGACATTTATGTTTTTTTTTACAGCAATGTTGATAACTTACATTAAAGGAGGAACCCCTGCCCAAATTGTTTTTGGAGAGGGGTTCTGCAATGACGAGGGCTACAATTGTTATTTTTGGACCAAAGTTATCAAGTTTTATTGACTGATGTTATTATACCCAGGGGAGCTATACAGGCTCCTGGGAGCCTCTAGTTTTTATTTACTTTTGCAAAGGAATAGGTCTGATACATGTATCGAACCGAGAGAATTGGTTGTATGTAATGTTTTTAATTATTAGGTTTTAAAAAGGTATGTTGGTTTGTTTATGGTGTTTAATGCCACTTTCAACAATATTTCAGTTATATCATGGCAGTCAGTTTTATTGGTGGAGGAAATCAGAGTGCCCAGAGAAAACTACTGACCTGTCACAAGTCACTGACAAACTTGATCACATAATATTGTATCGAGTACACCTCACCATGAATGGGGTTCGACCTCACTACTTTAGTGGTGATAGGCACTGATTGCACTCTTATTTTATACACTATACTACAAAAATTAAACTTAATTTTTTTTAAATACTGAATTCTTCAAAAGTGTGTTGAAGTATTTGATGAATGCATGAATCACAAACTTAAGTTTAGGGGGGTTAAAGCAAGATTAATACTTGTACAGTAAGTGCTGAGCTGAAGGAGTAATTTATGTTGTCATAGTTATTTCTTTAGATTTCCAGGGCTTACGATCATAAAACTTTTGAGTACAATTTTTCTCCTCATACTCCAAAATCGTCCAATCTGAACAAAGTATTTATTTAATGCAGTGTTCTGATGCATAACTAGCTGCTCTTTCAAGTATAAGTACCAACTCATGCTCCAAAGTTTTATTATCTGAAGTCCAGACCATCACTGTTTAACTTTTGTTATAATCATTATTTCGGCTTGATTTACAGTGCAAATTACCTTATTTTTTTACAGAAAGATGATGCTTAGTAAAAAAATTAACAGTTCAAGTATAGGTAGGTACAATTAGATCTATGGATGTATCTTCTGTGTGACCTTATAAATCCTCCCAAACAAAAGCACTGTATAAATGACCTTAGTGATCACCTGTCTTACCTGGGGTGGTAACTAAAGAAAAACCTTCTGTAGTAATAGGATTTTTCAATGGTGTTTTCCCTTGTCTAATTTAGGGTATATCTTCGCTCTCTTTGTTTTCTTTTCATTTCAAGATATGCATTAGTGATACTACTATTGTTTTGACAGGTCTTCCTATTGATGTCTAAACTCTGGGCTAATTATAATAAGTTGTCCCCTTTAAATATTTACCTATAACAAGTCAAACAGGGCTATAACTTCCAGTCCTGAGAGAATGAGAATTAAAGTGATTTGATGCTTCTCATGTTAATTAAAGAATAAACATTACCATCATGCCATAAGATAAATTTACCATATATAGATTTTTATTTTCAGTCTATTTAATGATTGAAGTTAAGCAATAGGAGATGGCATGTTAAAACATTAACTCAAATCAAGATATTAAATTCAGGTATCAAATTCCATGTGTTGGGTTACTGTATTTACCTTTGTCAAATATTTGTTGAAAGTTTTTAATGTATAATTATAGCCAGTACTACAAAGAGAAATGTGATGATGTTCCTTACAAATGGTCAAATATAATGGACAGGTGTTTGAAGTGCATAGGTGGTCATTAGTACAGCATAGAAGTGTGATATATTCTCTACCAAAACTTAATTTTATTGATAATTGTCTGATACAGTACAGAAAGGGACATACCGTGATCAATCACCGTGATAGTGGTCATGTCTAGGAGAGTGATGAGGATTAAAAATTTTAATTCATGTTGGTGATCAGGGGGCAATAAAACACCAGGTGTTAATCTTATAATCAAGTGTGTCGTTTTACAAGTAAACTAGTCAGATAAGATGTACAGGTGAAATTACGTTTTTATATCGCCTATTTTTTTTTTCAGGTACTGTCTTAGATTCCCCTCAGAATTAAAAAAAACATTTTTATTTTTTTCCTCAAAACGTAAAACATCCTTCAACGTAATCCCGGGAATGAAATCCCGAGATCGAGAAAATAGCACGAGAACGGAGAGCTCATTTGAATTGATGAATAAAATGTAAATAATAAATGATTATTCAACTTCAATTCAGTGAAATCATGGATTGTGCAAATTTGGCCAACATGGTTGTAATACCTTACCTCTTTCATGTAATGACAACAGATCTGGCCAACATGGTTGAAATACCTTAACCACTCTATCATGTAATGACAACAGAGCTGGCCAACATGGTTGTAATACCTTACCTCTCTCATGTAATGACAACAGATCTGGCCAACATGGTTGAAATACCTTACCCTCTCTATCATGTAATGACAACAGATCTCATCATCTGGCCAACATGGTTGTAATACCTTACCTCTCTCATGTAATGACAACAGGTCTGGCCAACATGGTTGAAATACCTTACCCTCTCTATCATGTAATGACAACAGATCTCATCATCTGGCCAACATGGTTGATATACCTTACCCTCTCTATCATGTAATGACAACAGATCTCATCATCTGGCCAACATGGTTGTAATACCTTACCTCTCTCATGTAATGACAACAGATCTGGCCAACATGGTTGATATACCTTACCCTCTCTATCATGTAATGACAACAGATCTGGCCAACATGGTTGTAATACCTTAACCACTCTATCATGTAATGACAAGAGCTGGCCAACATGGTTGTAATACCTTACCTCTCTATCATGTAATGACAACATATCTGGCCAACATGGTTGTAATACCTTACTTCTCTCTCATGTAATGACAACAGATCTGGCCAACATGGTTGATGTACCTTAACCTCTTTATCGTGTAATGACAAACAGATCTGACCAACATGGTTAAAATACCTTAACCTCTCTCTAATGTAATGACAACAGATCTGGCCAACATGGTTGAAAAACCTTAACCTCTCTATCATGTAATGACAACAGATCTGGCCAACATGGTTGTAATACCTTAACCTCTCTCATGTAATGACAACAGATCTGGCCAACATGGTTGAAATACCTTAACCACTCTAGCATGTAATGACAACAGATCTCATCATCAGGCCAACATGGTTGTAATACCTTACCTCTTTCATGTAATGACAACAGATCTGGCCAACATGGTTGAAATACCTTAACCACTCTATCATGTAATGACAACAGATCTGGCCAACATGGTTGTAATACCTTACCCTCTCTATCATGTAATGACAACAGATCTCATCATCTGGCCAACATGGTTGTAATACCTTACCTCTTTCATGTAATGACAACAGATCTGGCCAACATGGTTGAAATACCTTACCCTCTCTATCATGTAATGACAACAGATCTCATCATCTGGCCAACATGGTTGTAATACCGTACCTCTCTCATGTAATGACAACAGATCTGGCCAACATGGTTGAACTACCTTACCCTCTCTATCATGTAATGACAACAGATCTCATCATCTGGCCAACATGTTTTTAATACCTTACCTCTCTCATGTAATGACAACAGATCTGGCCAACATGGTTGATATACCTTAACCACTCTATCATGTAATGACAACAGATGTGGCCAACATGGTTGAAATACCTTACCCTCTCTATCATGTAATGACAACAGATTTGGCCAACATGGTTGTAATACCTTACCTCTCTATCATGTAATGACAACAGATTTGGCCAACATGGTTGTAATACCTTACCTCTCTATCATGTAATGACAACATATCTGGCCAACATGGTTGTAATACCTTACCTCTCTATCATGTAATGACAACATATCTGGCCAACATGGTTGTAATACCTTACCTCTCTATCATGTAATGACAACAGATCTGGCCAACATGGTTGTAATACCTTACCTCTCTATCATGTAATGACAACAGATCTGGCCAACATGGTTGTAATACCTTACCTCTCTATCATGTAATGACAACAGATCTGGCCAACATGGTTGAAATACCTTAACCTCTCTATCATGTAATGACAACAGATCTGGCCAACATGGTTGAAATACCTTAACTCTCTATCATGTAATGACAACAGATCTGGCCAACATGGTTGTAATACCTTAACTCTCTATCATGTAATGACAACAGATCTGGCCAACATGGATGTAATACCTTAACCTCTCTATCATGTAATGACAACAGATCTGGCCAACATGGTTGTAATACCTTAACCTCTCTCATGTAATGACAACAGATCTGGCCAACATGGTTGAAATACCTTAACCACTCTAGCATGTAATGACAACAGATCTCATCATCAGGCCAACATGGTTGTAATACCTTACCTCTTTCATGTAATGACAACAGATCTGGCCAACATGGTTGAAATACCTTAACCACTCTATCATGTAATGACAACAGATCTGGCCAACATGGTTGTAATACCTTACCCTCTCTATCATGTAATGACAACAGATCTCATCATCTGGCCAACATGGTTGTAATACCTTACCTCTTTCATGTAATGACAACAGATCTGGCCAACATGGTTGAAATACCTTACCCTCTCTATCATGTAATGACAACAGATCTCATCATCTGGCCAACATGGTTGTAATACCGTACCTCTCTCATGTAATGACAACAGATCTGGCCAACATGGTTGAACTACCTTACCCTCTCTATCATGTAATGACAACAGATCTCATCATCTGGCCAACATGTTTTTAATACCTTACCTCTCTCATGTAATGACAACAGATCTGGCCAACATGGTTGATATACCTTAACCACTCTATCATGTAATGACAACAGATGTGGCCAACATGGTTGAAATACCTTACCCTCTCTATCATGTAATGACAACAGATTTGGCCAACATGGTTGTAATACCTTACCTCTCTATCATGTAATGACAACAGATTTGGCCAACATGGTTGTAATACCTTACCTCTCTATCATGTAATGACAACATATCTGGCCAACATGGTTGTAATACCTTACCTCTCTATCATGTAATGACAACATATCTGGCCAACATGGTTGTAATACCTTACCTCTCTATCATGTAATGACAACAGATCTGGCCAACATGGTTGTAATACCTTACCTCTCTATCATGTAATGACAACAGATCTGGCCAACATGGTTGTAATACCTTACCTCTCTATCATGTAATGACAACAGATCTGGCCAACATGGTTGAAATACCTTAACCTCTCTATCATGTAATGACAACAGATCTGGCCAACATGGTTGAAATACCTTAACTCTCTATCATGTAATGACAACAGATCTGGCCAACATGGTTGTAATACCTTAACTCTCTATCATGTAATGACAACAGATCTGGCCAACATGGATGTAATACCTTAACCTCTCTATCATGTAATGACAACAGAGCTGGCCAACATGGATGTACTACCTTAACCTCTCTATCATGTAATGACAACAGATCTGGCCAACATGGATGTAATACCTTAACATCTCTATCAAGTAATGACAACAGATCTGGTCAACATGGATGTAATACCTTAACCACTCTATCATGTAATGACAACAGATCTGGCCAACATGGTTGTAATACCTTACCTCTCTATCATGTAATGACAACAGAGCTGGCCAACATGGTTGAAATACCTTCACCTCTCTATCATGTAATGACAACAGATCTGGCCAACATGGTTAATATACCTTAACCTCTCTATCATGTAATGACAATAGATCTGGCCAGCATGGTTGAAATATTTTAACCTCTCTATCATGTAATGACAACAGATCTGGCCAACATGGTTGAAATACCTTAACATCTCTATCATGTAATGACAACAAATCTGGCCAACATGGATGTAATACCTTACCTCTTTATCATGTAATGACAACATATCTGGCCAACATGGTTGTAATACCTTAACCTCTCTATCATGTAATGACAACAGATCTGGCCAACATGGTTGTAATACCTTACCTCTCTATCATGTAATGACAACAGATCTGGCCAACATGGTTGAGGTACCTTAACCTCTCTATCATGTAATGACAACAGATCTGGCCAACATGATTGAAATACCTTACCTCTCTTATCATGTAATGACAACAGATCTGGCCAACATGGATGTAATACCTTAACCTCTCTATCATGTAATGGCAACAGATCTGGCCAATATGGATGTAATACCTTACCTCTCTATCATGTACATGTATATAGTATGATGGACAATATTTACAGCATCCTAAGCTGTCAGGGGTTTCTATGTACTTTCTTGTCCTTGAACCCCATAACTAAGTTAAGTGGGAAATCCTAGGACTGCAGAGATAATATCTATAAATAACAAATGTGGAGCTAGACTGGATATATCAGAGAAAGTTGTATTTAATTCATAAAAATTGTTCTATATACTTATGTTGTAGTATACTGTTAAGGGTTTTTGATCACAAATAGACAAGAAACTACAGCTAAGTTTGTTAATGAGTTTGTGATCACAAATAGACAAGAAACTATATAGCTAAGTTTGTTAATGGGTTTGTGATCACAAGTAGACAAGAAACTATAGCTAAGTTTATTAATGGATTTGTGATCACAAGTAGACAAGAAACTATAGCTAAATTTATTGATGGGTTTGTGATCACAAATAGACAAGAAACTATAGCTAAATTTGTTAGTGGTTTGTGATGACAAGTAGACAATAGACTACAGCTAAGGATGTAAGGGTTTGTGATGACAAGTAGACAATAGACTACAGCTAAGGATGTAAGGGTTTGTGGTTATCTACATTGTACCTCAGCACGTCTGAAATCTGGCCTTTGGTAGGAGTGGTCTTATAAGAGGTGTGGCCTGTTTTAAGGGGGTCAATTTAGTAGTATATATTTATCTACCTCTGCACATCTGAAATCTGGCCTGATAGTGTGGCCTTTAGTGGGAGTGGTCTTATAAGAGGTCTAGGTGTGGCATGTTTTAAGGGGGTATCTACCTCTGCACATCTGAAATCTGGCCTGATAATAGGTGTGACCTTTGGTGGGAGTGGTCTTATAAGAGGTGTGGACTGTCTTGAGGGGGGCAATTTAATAGTATATATTTATCTACCTCAACACATCTGAGATCTCGCCTGATGATAGATATGGCCTTTGATGGGAGTGGTCTTATAAGAGGTGTATTCTGTCTTGGAGAGGATAATTTAGTAGTATATATTTATCTACCTCAGCACATCTGAAATCTCGCCTGATAATAGATGTGGCCTTTGATGGGAGTGGTCTTATAAGAGGTGTATTCTGTCTTGGAGAGGATAATTTAGTAGTATATATTTATCTACCTCAGCACATCTGAAATCTCGCCTGATAATAGATATGGCCTTTGATGGGAGTGGTCTTATAAGAGGTGTATTCTGTCTTGGAGAGGATAATTTAGTAGTATATATTTATCTACCTCAGCACATCTGAAATCTCGCCTGATAATAGATATGGCCTTTGATGGGAGTGGTCTTATAAGAGGTGTATTCTGTCTTGGAGAGGATAATTTAGTAGTATATATTTATCTACCTTAGGCTCAGCACATCTGAAATCTACCTTTATAATAGGTGTGACATTTGGAGGGAGTGAACTTATAAGAGGGGTCTACCATACTTGAAACAAGTTTAAGTGTTAAAGTTTGTTGATTCCAAACGATTATCTGGTTTCCTGCACCAATGTAATATAACCACCACAATAGGAATGACATATTATTGTCAAACTCCGATAATACTTATCTATTTATTACCCAGTACAGTAAAATAATATAGACTGTATTGATTTACAGAAACTTTTAGTATAAAATAAAACTATTGAGTCCTACAGAGAAAACTATTTGTGTATGTTTGCCCTCTATATGAACTTGTATTTGGAGAAAGTAGGCAGTAAATGGAAAAGTGGTATCTTCTCAAAATATTAAATGTTTTTATTAGATGGTTGTAATTAGACATAATTGACATACTGAATCACTATTATTGATGGTCAATAATATGACATTCATAGATTCACTATTATTGATGGTCAATAATATGACATTCATAGATTTAACAAACAAAAACTCATTTGTTATTCCTCTTATATATATACAAGATGTCATAAAGACAATGGGTCTACTAATGGCCAGAGTCATTTGTGTCTTAATGGATTGAAACTTTCAAACCTGAAATAACTGACAAAATTCAGTGTTATATCCATAATCTGCATACAACCTCTGACCTAACATTCAAACTGCTGTTCATTATTTCGTAGAAGTAGAATATAGTTAAAACAATTGTATATTATATTTGTTTTTGACCCTCCTTGCCAATCACGAAATTGGGCAACTATGCTGCTTTTATGTGTGTTCCATGAACAGTCCACAATGGATGTGTATGGTCCTTCAAATATTTTTCATTTTTGTGTGGATAGCAAATCCAAGATGGCCACATTTGCAAGATAAACTTTTAGGGCAGAACATTATTGGTAAATAAATAAGAAGAATCATGATCAAACCCAAACTATATATTGTGTAGATGGTAAATTCAAGATGGTCATCACAGCAGATAATTTAACATTGGACCCTATGGGAAAATATTCTTCTCAGAATTCACTGAACCATTTGGAAGGAAACTTAGCTTGAACTTTCCATTTGTATTTTCTCTTCCAAATGGCTGGTTTTTTGTTGTTGTTTTGTCTTGGTTTTTTTTGTGGGGGGTAATTTAATTTTTTTTTCAGTTGATCAAAGAAAAATCTAGCACTGCCACCCACTGATGTTTTAACATAGAACTCTCTGGTAAATGAACAATTTTTGTTCTCGGAAACTTAATAAACATAAACTGTGTTCTTTCCTTTTTTTTCGGATGACCCACATTTAGGTGCTCTGCACCACAAGACATTGCTTTAACATAACACTTTTTTTCATTATGAATAAAATGCACTTTTTCAGAAAGTACAAATTTGCTTAATCCCAAACTGTTCATAAATAACCAGGTGAACCTATAGATTTAAGTGGAATAATAAGCTTAGATTTATATTTAATAGCATATAGATGACATATGATTATATGTGACGTCATTTGATGGAAATGATGTGATTATTTTTTTTGATCAGACCTCTGTAATTAGTCTGATTTTTATCCTACCAATAAATTAGTTTGAAGTTGCTATAAAATCAATGAAAATAAGAGAGGAAATCGTGTAACTGTGAATGATTTGGAAGAGTGATTTGTAAAACTAATTTTTATATGGCATGTATAGGGAATTTGTTTTTAGTTAAGTAATGTAAACAGCACATTGCCATGTGACATTACTCAAGCATATTTTAACAGTACATTTGTATTATGTTTAAAAACTTACTTCACTTTAGAATTCATGGAAATGGGGGAAAATTTATGCAATACTTCTAACAAATACTGAGTGCATTCTACAAATATAAGATTATGGAACAAATTAAAGATTATAAAAAAATATTTTGGAAAATGAAGCTTAACTTAACAGAAATGTTATATATGAATAGATTTGAAAGATTAAGTTGTAACTAAACCTGTTTTTAAATTTGAATTTATTTTTACATATTTAGCCGTTCAATGTAAAAAGTATTTAAAAATGATTTTTTTAAGAAACAGTTATGGATGGCATGAATAATGAGTCATATGCAGGTTCAAGATTATACAAATGATAGCCCAAGCTGTATGATTATGAGATCTGAACCCTGAAGGTCTAATTTGTATCACATGGGCTGCAATGGAAAAAAAATGGTACAGTACAGTCAGAGACATACCATGATAAATCACTGTGATAGACATACAGCATGCACAGCGCGTTTTAGCAAGAAATCACCTTGGTCAGTGTTTTTTCGCGGTGAAATGTCGGTGATATGTCATAAAATCACCGTAAAATGTCAGTGAAACTTTCACCGCGAAAATTAACAAATTAGGACCTAAATGTGGGTGAAATATTTTAATTGCCGGTGACAACAACGCGACGAAAATCATACGTGTATACACGTACATGTAACTGTACTTCATGTGTTCTTTTGTTTTTTGTTGCTTAGTTTTGTTTTTTTTACTATTTCGTACTTTATATTTCAATTTGATACCGGTTTTTTTTTCAGGGATGCCAGCATGGCATACATTTTATTTATAGGATTTATGAGGCTGAGCACGCATCTTGTTTTGCGTATATTATCTAATCCAGGGATATATATAGTAGTCCTATATAAATCCTTGTCTAATCCCAACATTTCGATTGATTTATATCGGTGTTATTTTTTTTAATCACCTGTGTTTTATCAATGTACGGATGTGTCTATTTTTATGTAGTGCACACATTGAACTCGGTCACTAAAAGGTCAAATACACAGTTACCTGAGGCTGCGGGATTGATTTAAAATCACACCGAGAATGATTGAAAAAAAAATCGATGTAATTTTTTATCTAAAGCAAACGTGCTTTTTCGTATTTTTATGTCGTTAATCCCCTTGCAAGCCACGTGTTATTTTACCTTTAATAAAAGTTCCATTTCTGATTTGTACACATATTTTTCACGTGAACGAGAATCTAGAAAGGTTTCCACATGCTATCGATCAAAGCGTGCTTTTGGGGATCTAGAAACTTTTGTAACAGGTGAACTTAAGTCACGTGCCAAGTCGACATTAATTGAACACCCGAAAGCAAATTAACTCGGGATACCAAGCTTGCATTCAAAAGATCAAGTTTATTTTAATTAACAAAATAATACAACACAAGCTTATAAATGGTAATGATCACATAATACTAAACGTTTGTACCGGCATTGTTTTCATAACATAATAGATTAAAACAAAAGCAAATATCAGAATTAAAGAACGAAAAATGATCACATAGCTTGCACACCTGAAAAAGAAAATAAGTATTTGCTATGAATCATTCATATTATCAAAAATGACAGTCTCAAGAACATACAAATGTACAAATAAAGGTTAATATCCCATTTCTTTATTTCGCGGCGTTTAATCGTCAATGTCGGTGTTTTATAGTAAATCACTGTGTTCGATTTTTCTCAGACATTTCGCGGTGTCAACACCGACTTTTTTTTTAATTTCTCCGACATTTTCTTGATTTCACCGACGTCGGACCCGAGTGATTTCTTGCTAAATCGCGCTGTGCGTGCTGTAGCACTCATCTTGGTGATTTGGATATATCTTTTGTTCTATTAAATATATTTTCAATATTTCTTTTACATTTAGAGTGTTTTAAATGTAGGACAGAAAGTCAGTTTAAATTTTTCATTTTGACAAAACATATAGAACAAAAAGTCACAACATAAAATTTTGCATAGGAGCTTATCACTAGGACAAAAAGTCACACAGTCGGGAAGCCACGCACAGATTCCGTACCTCCAACAATGCAAAGTCAAATCCCGAAATCAAGGGACATAACTCTATTTTTTTAGACATGACGCTTTACAAGTGAGCGGCCATGCATTGTTTACGTCGACACCCCATGTGTTTTTACTGAATATCTTCATAAATAAAACTGAAAGAAGTATTCATTTTTATTGAATCCATTTTTTAAATAAAATTGTAACGTGACTGACGCGTGAATACGTGTATTTATGATATCGTTTGCTTGAAATCAACGTTGGAACTCGGGATGCCGCTGCTGATGAAATGTTGTAAAAAAAAAATGGCGCTAAAAATAGACTCTTTAACTAAGTGGAACAATTGCATCCCATTGGCTGTTTATTAATAAATTTGGTAAAAATAGCTAGAATCACGTATTAGAGTATGGATTATTTGCATATTTCCCCATCATTCGTCACTAGAATTCCATATTTGGATGTAAACAAGAAGCACTATATTTCGAGATTCTAACCAAATATTTCTGGGTTTTTTCATAGATTGATCGATCTATTAGGATGAAAATGTGACTGTTTCTGTTTAAACACGAAAAAGAACCACTTGACCAATCATAGTCACACATATATAGAGTCATTTTATTCCATTTTTAACAACAAATCTGTCATTTTCGTTGACTCGTTCCATGGCATTTATGGACATGTCAAAATATTGACATAATTAATAAATACATTTTAGAAATAAAAAGGTCTGCATTATAATGTATGATCTTGTTATGCAGAGAATGGTGAAAGATTATGTTAAATTCACTCTAGATTAACATGGCATAGCATAAGGCTACATATTTATTTCACGTCTAGCATTTACACCCCCCCCCCCTTTTTTTCATTTTCAGTCTGTTTTCCTGAAATACTTATTGATGTGTGTACATGCTACTTTTCAGTGCCAATGGTATTGACAACCTCCAGTTTTAGATCATTGTAGGTAGATATATGTATATACAGACTGGACATGGGATGTTTATATTTTTTTTAACAAGAGTCTGAAGATACCAAAGGGGCAAAGTTACAGATTCTATTAAATAAAATGGATGTTTATTTTCAGTTAGTTTCAGATTCTATGAGTATAAATGCAAAGTTTCCTGTGATGTTTATTGGTTGAATATTTGAATAAATAAAAATAAGAATATATGATAAGTCTTATATATATATATTCATACAGGTTTGAAAATCAATATATATATACATTTGTATATATATATGGTTTTTTTCTTCTAAAATATCCATGAAGTAAAAAAAATGGACCAGCATTCCAATTATTTTTAAAGTACCTCATCAAACAAATGCCATGAGTTTTCAAGACACCTTGTGTCATAAATTATAATAAAGTCATTCAGAAAAGAACTTTTTGATTGTGTAATTTGTGTAATTTGTGAAACTTCATCTGAAAGTCAAAAGGTTTATTTCAATTTCAATTGAAAACCAGGACTTGTCTTAAACATTTCAAGAATGAATTAAATTTCTGTAAAGAATTTGGCTCAGAAGATAAATTATATTGTGGTACATATTGTTATAACAGTTGTAACACATTTTCTTGGTCAGAAAGTGGAGCTGAAACAAGATCTCAAACTTTTCAATTTCTTATAGATATATTGAACCAGAACCAAGTTGTTGAACAAGTTTCTACAGACATTTAGACCTGTATACACTCCAACATGTTGTTGAATTTGTTATTCATGCTTTTTTTTAGATGAAAAGGTACTTATGTTGCCTGTTGTTTATGAGAAATATAATTATCTTTTATCTATGAATATTAATGCCGAAATTTATAAATTTTCTTTTACAGAAAAGAATTTGTGCCCATTTATTAACTTTTTTCCAGTCATTGGAACAAATAAAATAATTTTTTTAACTTCAATTTTAAACAATATTAACCAATACTTGGTTATTTTGCCAACAGAAAACATATTCATTCTATTCTAGTCATTTAATTTAGTTAGTGAAATTTGGAATTCTGGTTTGTCCTTTCATGTGAATGCAAGTACATTTGTATTCTGTATGTGTCTTAAAATTATGTGAATGGTAGTCATTCAATATGCTCTTTTATGTGAATGCTAGTTATTCTGTATGTGTCTTTTATGTGAATGCTAGTCATTTTGTGTCTGTCTTTTATGTGAATGCTATAGTCATTCTGTTTGTGAATGTCATGGTGGAAAAATTATTGCAATCTAAGTATCCATATTTGTAAATGCTGGTAATTTTGTGAATGTCCTGGGGAAAGAATTATTGCAACCTAAGTACTCATATTTGTAAATGCTGGTCATTTTGTGAATGTCAAGGGGAAAGAATTGTTACAACTTGACCACCCATATATGTTATAAAAGCTAGTTTGTAGTTGTGTCAAACACATGAATATTCCAAATACATTGATATTTACATTGTGAGATAAACATGAAACTTGGTAGCTTTCATTCAGATAATAAAATTTCCTAATTTCAAGAAAAATATTTGCTTACACTGATTTTTTTTAATTTACCTTGATATAATAGGAAGGGTTAAGATATCTGAATACAATTTTTTATGCCCCTTTTTGTCTCAAGGTTTCACTTTTTTTTTTAGATTTTAAAAAAATTATTAATTTTTTTACATGTTTTTTTTTTTTTTTTATAATATTTTCATATTTTTTCAATTCGCTTAATTTTTGTTTACATGCTTTTATTTTTTCCACACATTTATTTCTTTCTATTTATCTTGTACCTGTTGTATTGAAATTAAATTAAATTGAAATTATTAATTGTTGTACATTCCCTGTGCAAGTCTAGTATCATAGATGATTTTTTTTTTTAATTTAAAGTGATAATAAATAGTAATTCCCCAGTCTAAATTACAAAATGCACAATGTCTAAAACAATATTGCAATACAAATAATTCAATTAAACTGAAAAATACGGTATTAATACAAGAAAATTAAAAAAAGACATAGACACCCCTTTCCCAAATGAAATATACTCTTTCGGATGTACGCTTAGCCTTAGGTGTCGTTTATTGTTGATGTTAAGAAACACCACCGATGTGTTCCGAAAGACAATGAATTTCGATGTTTGGCAAATCACAGGCACTCGACGTTCAGTGAATAAAATGTAGGGTCAATGTGGAAAAAAAATAGTGTCACTGTTATAATAAAGAGAAGGCTTCCAATACATTTTTCGGCACAAATGTAAACAAATCGGTTTATTTTTTCGTATACGGTTTTCGCTTGACCTTTGCAGTATTTATGGATGGAGACCTACCTAATAGTTTCTCCGCCGCATCATTTATTAGAGAGCAGACGATCATACTTCATTAAACCATACTTTTGTGACGTCCCCAGAAATATTCGACTTCCATTGTGGAGCGACCATGATATTGCAGGACCGCACAGAATAATTAATAAAAGAAAACTAGATATAAAAAAAATTACGACCGCTTACTGGTCACAAAAAAATGTCAGAAGCTTACCAACTAAATAAAATGTATACCTTTTAGTTTAATTGTCCAGTAATCGGTCGTAATTTTTTTTATATCTAGTTTTCTTTTATTAATATGCTATTTATTCTGTGCGGTCCTGCAATGTCATGGTCGCTCCACAATGGAAGTCGAATATTTCTGGGGACGTCACAAAAGTATGGTTGAGTGAAGTATGATCGTCTGCTCTCCAATAAATGATGCGGCGGAGAAACTATTAGGTAGGTCTCCATCCATAAATACCGCAAAGGTCAAGCGAAAACCGTACACGAACAAATAAACCGATTTGTTTACATTTGTGCCGAAAAATGCATTGGAAGCCTTCTCTTTATTATATAACAGTGACACTATTTTTTTTTTCCACATTGACCCTACATTTTATTCATTGAACGTCGAGTGCCTGTGGGCAAATCAAGGTGGGTGTAGGGCTAAGTGGGACAATTGCATCCCACAAGACATTGACACTAGTTGTCGGTATGACAATGATCCTAGATGATTTCCTCAGGCAATGTATGTTACAGAAAGCCATCATATTGTTTTAATTAAATTTTCTCTTTTAAATAGAACCACCTTGACATTTGTTTTGAAATTGAGTCCACTTCAAGTAGCAAAATTCGATGTTTGTACACAATATAAATAAAAACTGAAGTGATACAATAAATTTCTATTTATCCATAGACATCTTCCGTATATTTTAATTGATTTCAAGCATAAATATTTATTGTAAACCGACGTATTTTAAGCGAAGGGTTGAACGTCATTTTTCATCAAAAATGAAACGAAAGTCACGTGACTGGGACTTGACTTTGGAGCTCTCCTGTCACGCTGGCTGTCCTACTGACAATGAACAATTTTGTAACATGACTGACCCCATGTATTACAAGTAACTATAGGACAAAAAGTCACTATTCAATTTTATGCTCATTTTTGCTTTCAAATTATATTCATACTTAATTTTGATTATTTTAAAAAAATGTATGGAATAAAACATTTTGAAAATCTGATTTTTGATCTATATATATAGTTTCTATGAAAACAAACAACAGATGATTCAATAAATTTTCCTTTTCTTTGTATTTGGTTATATAACATTGAAAAGTCTTCCCATATATACATGTAGCTCCAAATCTTTAACTTTTTCAGCTTAATTATTAGCTGTAAATCTTTCAATTATTCAGGTCTCCCTTCCCCCTCCCCCCTTTACCCAATTTGTACTTGCCTATCTCAATCACAATCACTATTTTGTTTAGATATTTCCCCCCTTATTATTATACCCCCGCTCCCCGAAGGGGGAGGGAGGTATACTGTTTTACCTCTGTCCGTCCTTCCGTCCGTCCAAGATATTTTTCGTCGCACTTTTCTCAGTAACTGTTGATATTTGGTCACAAGCATCATATAGGTAAACCATATTGTGGGTAGCGTTTTTGGACCCGTCAGATTCCTACTTCCTGTTTGTCGACTTAGTTGGTTTTTATTCACATTGAACATATATGCACATTTTTCTCAGCAACTATAGATGGCAGAAATCTGATATTTGGTCACAAGCTTCATATAGGTACCCCATATCGTGGGAAGCGTTTTTGGACCCATCAGATTCCTACTTCCTGTTTGCCGAATTTGTTGATTTTTATGCACATTGAACATATATGCTCATTTTTCGTCGCATTTTTCTAAGCAACTATTGATGACAGGAATCTGATATTTGGTCACAAGCTTCATATATGTATGCCATATTGTGGGAAGCGTTTTTGGACCCGTCAGATTCCTACTTCCTGTTTGCCGACTTAGTTGGTTTTTATTCACATTGAACATATATGCACATTTTTCTCAGCAACTATTGATGACAGAAATCTGATATTTGGTCACAAGCTTCATATAGGTACCCCATATCGTGGGAAGCGTTTTTGGACCCATCAGATTCCTACTTCCTGTTTGCCGACTTTGTTGATTTTTATGCACATTGAACATATATGCTCATTTTTCGTCGCATTTTTCTAAGCAACTATTGATGACAGGAATCTGATATTTGGTCACAAGCTTCATATAGGTATGCCATATTGTGGGAAGCGTTTTTGGACCCGTCAGATTCCTACTTCCTGTTTGCCGACTTAGTTGGTTTTTATACACATTGAACATATATGCACATTTTCCGTCACATTTTTCTCAGCAACTATTGATGACAGAGATCTGATATTTGGTCACAAGCTTCATATAGATACCCCATATCGTGGGAAGCATTTTTGGATCCATCAGATTCCTACTTCCTGTTTGCCGAAGAGCGTTAGCTCACAGTTTCATCTTGTTTACTTATTTGTCTCTTCTTCCTCCATCTCTCCCAAATTCCCTTTATTCAATCATAAATATATATACTGAAAAAGAGTTAATTCATATTGATATGGTGGACCTCACTTAATTAGTGATTTTTATTTCATAATTTCAGTTTACATGTTGTATATATTGTGTGTTTAAATGTAAGTTCAGTCTATCCATCATGCTATGCCAATTCATCATCATTAATATTATAAATAATGATATCTTAAATATAAAGCCATAATTTATCTATTCCAAATTATATCATATACCTATTAAAAAGGGAAAAAAAAGGAAAAAAAATTTTGTTTGTATGATCCTGCTATTAATATACATATTATATCATACCTATTAACAAGGGGGGAAAAAAGATCCTGCTATTAATATACATATTATATCATACCTATTAACAAAAAAAAAGAAAAGAAAGAGAAAAATCTTTTTTGTTTTGTTTGTATGATTCTGCTATTAATATACATGTGTTTATGCTTGGTAATTAAGATGAATTGCATGTATACATGATGGGTAGATTGCTCTATGTCTTAGGAAAATCGTTTTCTAATTGTTCCATCTTGTTGTTAGAGGCACAGGTGCATGGGGCATGGATTTCGTTTCCTCCTCCCCCTTTTCTCTACTACCCCCCCTTTTTTCAAAATTTTCATATAAATCATTCCTTTTTCAAAATTTTCATAATCATTCGTTTTTTCTTCATTTGACAATATCAGTAGACGTCATACATCATGAATAATACATGTATTCTGTGTCCACATTTTTTCGACTGATACAGTATAAGAGAGAAGGTATGCAACTCCATTTTCATATTTCGCGCCATATCGCTCACCTTGGTTGGGAAACCCCAGTGTTTTTTTACACTTTTTACCTTGTCTACATATGGCACTGTCATATCAAACTGTTTCTAAGACACTTACCTAATTGCCCGTGTTCGAATTTCAGTCTGTACGTCGATCTTTTCCAAGAAATCTCGCCGAGAATAGCGAGGCAGCTTCGTTTCTAAATCAAACTACATCATTTGAGACGGAAGTGCAAGAACGGGAACCCTGGGATTTTTACGAATGGATTACCTGCAATTAAAAACCCAGATGCGCTCCGAATATTTTTCCCATAATGTTTTGGCGGGAAATATAAACCATTGAAAAAACATAACAGCAGACGGATTATTTCGTAAAAATGGCACAACGACCATCTGAATATGGAAACATTGAAATAATTTGATGGTAGATAACTGTTCAAAAAGAAATTCAAACTGAGAAATAGATGATTGTATGGTTAGAACTGAAGTCAAAATTTGTTTGGGTATGATTTTAATAATTTGAAGTAGAGGCAAGCTGAATATTTCTTTTTCATTGAAATTTTGATTTCAAAAGTATATAAAGAATTGATTTAATTTCTTGTCATCATTCAAAAATGTAAATTCTACAAAGTAACAAGGGTGGCTCCAAGTTATGCTATGAGTGCTTTATTAGCTCACCTGACCCAAAGGATCATGTGAGCTATTGTCACCACTGAGCGTCCGTCGTCCGTCCGTCCGTTCGTTAACTTTTCACATTTTAATCAACTCCTCTGAAGCCACTGGGCCAATTTGAACCAAACTTTGGTGGAATGGTCCTTGGATGGCCCCCTTCCAAAATTGTGTCCGGTGATCCCGACTTCCAACCAAGATGGCCGCCAAGCTAAAAATAGAAAAAGGGGGGATGAAATTTTGATTGTTCATTGCTGCTTTAGTATAGGTCAAAATGAGCTCAAATTTTAACTGCAGCTACATGGCAAGGAGTAGTTAAACATATATTCCGGGTTTTTCTGTGAATTTTTTCTTTCAGCCGATATATACCGATTATGCAAATTAGGCATATTTTGATAAAAGATCACATTTAAATCTTCTCCTCTGAAACCGCTGAACCAAATTAGACCAAAGCTGGCAGGGATGGTCCCTGGGTGGGTCCCTTTCAAAATTGTGTCCGACAGCCCCGCCCTCCATTCAAGATGGCTGCTGTTACTAAAAATAGAAATTTCTTCAATTGTCCATTGCTGCTTTAGCATAAATCAAAATGAGCTTAAATTTTAACTGCAGCTACATGGTAAGGAGTAGTTTAACATATATTCCGGGTTTTTCTGTGAAATTTTTCTTTCAGCCGATTTATACCGATTATGCAAATTAGACATATTTTGATAAAAGATCACATTTAAATCTTCTCCTCTGAAACCGCTGAACCAAATTAAAGCAAATTTGGCTGGGATGGTCCTTGGGTGGTCCCCTTTCAATATTGTGTCCGACAGCCCCGCCCTCCATTCAAAATGGCTGCTGTTACTAAAAATAGAAATTTCTTTAGTTGTCAATTTCCACTTTATTAGAAATCAAAAGGAACTCAAATTTTAACTGCAGCTATATGGCAATGAGTAGTTTAACATATATTCTGGGTTTTTCTGTGAGATTTTTTCAGCCAGTTTATTCCGTTTAGGAATATTATGAGATAAAAATCACATCAAAATCTTTTGCTCAGAAATTTGAGTTGAAATGATCTTTGGGTGGCCCACTTTCAAAATTATGTGTAACATCCCCATTTTTTATCAAATTTAGATGTCAAATTGAAAACCAGGTGAGCGATTACAGGCTCCTGGGAGCCTCTAGTTTACACAAGACATGCCTTATGTAAGACCAAGCAGTGGTGGAAGTGTAATAAAGTTTAAAACAGCAAATAGAACCAGATACTATATCAGTCTGTTTTAGGGACAATGCATAGCAAAATGAAACTGTTCAGTTGTAATCTTAAACCTGGAGTCAATAAAATACCTCTTATAATGAGCAAATCTGGATGACAGGAATTGACCACAATGATATAAAAATATAAGTTGTGACTTTTTGTCTGCCAGGGTAAAAAATATAGATTGTGACTTTTTGTCCTGTGACTTTCTGTCCGTTTACCGTTACTTGCTACCACCCAAAAGGCATATCAATATAAGTGAATAGATTAAACAGGTCAAAAGATAGATCAGTATCACTAAGAAGAGTGATACGTTTATCACAGTGATTTATCATATTGTCTCTGACTGTACTGTATTCTCAACAACCAAGAATGAAAAATAATTCTATTGAATGCAGATTCAAAAAAATGTCATGTGAGTTATTGTCATCACTTGGCATCACTGAGGCTGTCGTCAGCAGTGGCAGCACTGTTGTCATCCATAAACATTTCAATCTTATTCTCTGAAACCAATAGACCAATTGAAACCAAACTTGGTAAACATCTTCATTGGATTGCCCTCCACAAGTTTATGGTTTTTTCCTGATCAGAAATCGACCACAGAAACAAGCAAAAAAAGGGTGTCTTTGTCTTTTGTATGTGGAGAGTTTATTTATCAACAAATTTGATGAATTTAATAAAATACAACTATCTAGTTACCATGAAGTTGCAATAATTTTTATTTTGAAAAGTGTGGTAAACATTTTTGTTGTTGTATCTTCTTACAACTCTATATAGTTCATGATAAATGTCCCGTCCTAATAAAAAATGATCAATAGTTAAAGTTAAATTATTAAGATTTCTAATATATTAACCCGTCTCTTTTGTATGATTAAATTTTACTGGCATTTAAAATGAAATGCTAGTAGCGTCTTGATAGCTAGCTACGCCATTTACCTGTATTTCAGAAAATGGTAAAGTGAGAGCTAAGAATAAAGCCATAATTTATAATGGTCATGGGTATGTTGACTAGGAAATATGATGTATATGATTTCAATGATTATAACATTTTCTTATCTATGATAACTGATGAGATGGTGATAATATAATTAAGTTGGCAATAGCAAATGCAGTTAATTGAACAGATGTGTCATTTCTATCAAAACTTTGTGTTGCAGTTAAATATTCATTGTACATTGTAGGTATAGATTTTTTATTAGATTTTTTAAAATGTAGGGTATATAAATATTTTGGTTTGTATCACCTAGACATGTACCATTGAAATATGTATTCCTTTGGGGGTTTATAATTATCCAGTGATGAGAAAAATCAATAGGACAATGTAAAAATATATATTGTGGTTTTAGGGTGCATTTCGGACCAAATGGACTCTAAATCTGTTTGTATGTATTAATTATGAAGTGCTATTAAGCTGACAAATATTTATTTTATCTGTACAATATAATTGAGTTAATGGTAATTTATAATTATGAAGTGCTATTAAGCTGACAAATATTTATTTTGTCTATAATTGAGTTAATGGTAATTTAGAGTTGCTTCCCTTTGTTATCTTAATTAGTTCTAAAAGGAAGTAAAATTGATCCACATTATTATAGTATTACTACATGATTTAAAGTGCATTTTAAGATTTGTCTCAGGTGATATTATGTGTTCATTCTTGTTGAAATGACAAAACATTTGACATTTTACTAGGATTTACTGGTTGGAGTATATTTATGGCAAGAAAGGTAAGAACAAGAATAGAAGCACTGTTTGTTAAAGGTATCCAAACGTTTTTCTTTAAATCTTAGCTATTCTAAGTTAATGTTTATATTACAAAGAACAGCAGTAATTTACAGGTCTTTCAATAAGGGGATGTACCAGGTACTGTTACTCGTTTACAATGATTACAGTATTTGGTACCTCCTGATTTTAATGAGTACTGTTTAACATATTCATGAAAATGTTCAAATTTTAATGCAAAGTATCGCCTGTAAATAGTGAAGTACGGGAACACTTGAAAAATATTGAAATCCTTCAATTTCATAATCTCAATTCTTTTTAAATGGGTATAGTTTGAAATCTCAGCTCAACCCAAAGTACATCTGAGCTGTTGTCATCAGTTTGTGTCCACTTCTACTGTTATAATCAGCATCATTCTGTAGCTTCTTACTCCTTCATAGACTGAATTAAAGTGTTGATTGAGCATTTATACTCTTATTGTTATCCTGCTTGTGTAATGCCAATTATTACAGCTCTGCTTGTTTTAAGATTGTGGATGGGGTACTGATTATCCACTCTTTGATTGTTTCAAGACAGTGGAGTTATATATAGCAGTAAGCAGTGTTATATTACTTGCATTTTAAAGATATTTTTTAGCTTTTCAGATATTTTGAAATATTTTTGTTGTTGAAAATTTAAGTTTTAATTTTGTACAAAGTGTAATTTTAGTAGAAGTTAGTACCAGCTTATTGGTAGTAGAAGTTAGTACCAGCTTATTGGTAGTAGAAGTTAGTACCAGCTTATTGGTAGTAGAAGTTAGTACCAGCTTATTGGTAGTCATTAATTCTTTGTTGTTGTACTTTTGGGATTTCATGGTTCTAAGTTCTTTGAATATAATTACCTCTCTGTCAGTTGTCATGTCTGCAGTGGTCAGCATTTGAATAAATTAATGTCTAAGATAATCATTTAGGCTGAAAGTTTATAAACAAGGTCAGAAGGTCATTTGGACCACTACAAGTTTTTTACATTAAATTCATTTGGCAAAGTTCAGTCTTGGAATAAACATAAATAGTTATATAAGGAATTTTTTTATTACATTTCTTTGTCCTACAATATATATAAAACGAAATAAATAATGGCTAACAGTATCAATACCAACTTGATACCACATTTTAATGGTGAATGGGATTCAAAACTTTGGATAGTACCGTTTCAATTAATAGTTTCTGCAAAAGGACTAAATGGAACAAAAGCAAGAACAAAGCTTCCATTGTATTTTAAAGACAGTTCTTTGAAATGGTACATAAGTTTAGGAGATTATCATGCTTTGAAAGATGTATTTTTAAGAAGATTTGAACACCTTATCGAAGAACAAAGTGGCACAAAACAAAGTTATGTTGAAGTTTATATTGCCAAGACAACAACGTTCTTTAGAAACACACATTTAATATAATCTCAATGGATTTAAATCAAACCAAGCATATGTCAATTTGTCTTACAACTAACCCAGCTACAATTCAGGAACTACATGTAACACAGAGACCTTAAATTTGCCAAGTTGACAGTTGTTGATAATTCAGATTTTTTTATCGGAATATAACTTGATGCTTATCATCATGTGTAGATGTACATATCACCTTTTTGTGAAGATCGTAAAAATAATTTAAGAGTTATGGCCCTTCATAACATAGAAAATTATGCATCATATAGGGTACACATATAAATGGTTTGTGAGCACCAGTACTCCTCTAGTTTGTTTAGTATTGGAATGAAACTTCATCTCTGCTACTTCTACCTAGCTGGAACCGTAGCTCTAAATGGTCCTTATTTTTTTTGACGGACCATTTAGAGCTATGGTTCCGCAGCTAACTTCTACCAAGTACTGACCGCCTTTAACAAGTTGAAGATTATGTCAGTGGTGGCTCTTGACAGTTAAAAAGGTGAACATTATTTACAAGTTTAATGAATGTTATTGATCGTGATCTACCTTCAAAGACCTTAATGAATCTGTCAATATTTTAGTTTAAAGAAATGGTGTGTTAATCAATGTGAGTTTTATGGATTTTTAATGGACAATTGATGGCCAGTTCCTCAGAAAACCTTTAATATTAAATGTTCAATTCATTAAATGGGGGAAAACAAACAATATTTGTTTCCCTTGACAATTACATGTATGTAAACATTGAATGTGTTTATGTTATGAAGGAGGGAGAGCATTATGAAATACTGGTTTTCAATTGTTATAAAGATCAATAAACAGGACATGCATATGCCTTTTCATGAAAACTTAATTAGTACTTATGATTTAAAGATAAATCAGTCACACTTCAGTGATTTTCATTTTTATACTGGTTAATATTTAAATGGCCTTGGTATATATATTTTATTTTAAATAGAAATAATCTTGCTAGTCAAACAAACGAAACTATCTGATTTTTATTTAATAAGCTTGACTACTTTGTAGAACGTTATTCTCTCCTAAGTTGAAAATATATAACTACTGGTATTATATATGAGGTGTCTGAATTGCAGATTGCTACAAATGATTTGTGTTCCGTAATGAAATTAAGAAGATAATCCAGGTTATTATTACAAGGTAATGTCAAAAGATATTTTTTTTTACGATATTTCCAGAACAATAATTACCAAATTTATTTTTATATTTACTTTTTCAATTTAAATCTTTTTTACAATGTTGTCTTTTGACAATAATGATGGTGTTTATTGTCATTTGACAATGATAATGCTGCGTGATGTCTTTTTGTTGTTCACTTCTACCAAATAATGACTCGAGGTGTTTTTGATTTGAAAAAAAAAGAATATTGATTTCCATAGCTACATAAAAAGTAAATAGTTTTTGCCTCCTTATCATGTTCACTTATACATTTGTTTTTGTAGCTTTAATTAAGTCAGCGGTCAGTAACTTTTAACATTTTAATCACCCTCTGCTGAACTTTAAGCCAATTCAAATGGAGACAAACTTCACAAGGATGATCCTTTGAAAAAAGAGATACAGAGCTGCACAAATTAAATTTATTTCCCTTGGGAGGGAACAGAAGGGGGCCAATACATGGGAAATTTTGTAAATCTTTTAAATACTAGGGGTAAAAATTTAACCTATGGTAAATCAGTGCAATGTTTAATTTATTAATTCTTGAGCCACCAGGTTGTAAGCTCAGTAATTTTTTTTTAATCCTGTGTTGTAGCATACGATAAATTTTGTACCCCCTTGAATTTAAAATGTTTACTTGTTTTTTCATTTATTGGTCCGCTTCTGGTCCCTCTAGGTCTAAATGAGATATTGTCAGGACTTTTCTTTAGTCATCGCTATTCATTTCACAATTCAATTCTGAAACCCAGGAACAAAATGGAACCAACTACTTGAATGGTCCTTCTGATTCCAGCTTCAGAATTGGTTTTATTAGCTCACCTGACCCAAAGGGTCAGGTGAGCTATTGCCATCACTTGGCGTCCGTCGTCCGTCGTACGTCGTAAACTTTTTCAAAAATCTTCTCCTCTGAAAGTACAAGACCAATGGAAACCAAACTTGGTCTGAATCATCACTAGGGTGTCTAGTTTCAAAATTGTGTCCGGTGATGCTGTGCACCAACCAACATGGCCACTGTTACTAAAAATAGAACATATGGTAAAATTGCAGGTTTTGGGTAATAACTCAAAAACCGTTAATATTATCAAAAATCTGACATAGGGTAAAAATGATCAGCACATCAAGATCTACCTACCCTGCAATTTTGAAGTAAATCTGATTGCCCATCTTGGAGTTATTGCCCTTTTTTCATCAAATTTGTAAAATTTTAATACTTTTCGTCTTATATTTCAAAAACTATGAGAGATAAAGGTTAACTTTAAATTGCAAAAATGTGCGGCATATCAAGATCTACCTACCCTGCAATTTTGAAGTAAATCCCATTACCCATTTTGGAGTTATTTCCCTTTTTTCATCAAATTTTCAAAATTTTAATACTTTTCGTCCTTTATTTCAAAAACTATAAGAGACATGTGGTAAGTTGAAACTGCAAACATGTTCAGCATGTCAAGATCTACCTACCCTGCAATTTTGAAGTAAATCCCATGACCCATTTTGACCGATTATGCAAATTAGAAAAAAGGGGGGATGAAATTTAAAAAAATTCTTCTCCTCTGAAACTACAGAGCCAATCTCAACCAAACTTTGCTGAAATGATCGTTGGGTGGTCCCCTTTCAAAATTGTGTCCGTCAGCGCCGTCCTGTATCCAAGATGGCCACCATTACTAAAAATAGAAATTTCTTCAAATGGCCAAAACTGCTCTATTTTAAGCCAGAAAGTGCCCAAATTTGAACTGTATAAGCATAATGATGAGCTTTTTAACATATATTATGGGATTTTTATGAACTTTGAACTTTTGCCTATTTTGACCGATTATGCAAATTAGAAAAAAGGGGGCATGAAATTTAAAAAAAATCTTCTCCTCTGAAACTACTGAGCCAATCTCATCCAAACTTTGCTGAAATGATCCTTGGGTGGCCCCCTTTCAAAATTGTGTCCGTCAGCACCGTCTTGTATCCAAGATGGCCGCCATTACTAAAAATAGAAATTTCTTCAAATGGCCAAAACTGCTCTATTTTAAGCCAGAAAGTGCCCAAATTTGAACTGTATAAGCATAATGATGAGCTTTTTAGTTCACCTGGACCAAAGGTCCAGGTGAACTATTGCCATCACTTGTCGTCCGTCGTCTGTCGTCTGTTGTCTGTCGTCTGTAAACTTTTCACATTTCAAGCTTCTTCTCCGAAACCACTGGGCCGATTGGAACCAATCTTAGCAGGAATGTTCCTTGGATGGTCCTCTACAAAGTTACTGTTTTTTGTTCCAGTCGGATATTCAATATGGCTGTCAGGGCCAATAATATGCTCTGATTGGCTGAAATTTCAAAGATCTTCTTCTCTGAAACTAATGAACTGACTGAACCCAAACTGTAAATGAATGATCATTGGAATGTCCTTTACCAAGTTTCTGTTTTTTATGCTGATCGGAAATCCAAGATGGCCGCCATCGCAGGACATAGATTAACATTGGACCCTATGGGAAAATGTTCAAATGCCTTCTTTTCAGAAACTACAAATATGATTAAAGCCAAACTGTACATGAATGTTCATTGGACGGTCTTCTACAATCTCAAGGTTTTTTGTTCCGATATGAAATTCAAAATGGCGGCTACGGCAGGACTTAGTTTAACATTGGACCCTATGGGAAAAATGTTTCAAAATGCTTCTTCTCTGAAACCACTTGGACAGTTGAAACCAAACTGCCCAGGAATGATCATTGGAAGGCCCTCTACAAAGTTTATGTTTTTTATGCTGATCGGAAATCCAAGATGGCCGCCATCGCAGGACATAGATTAACATTGGACCCTATGGGAAAATGTTCAAATGCCTTCTTTTCAGAAACTACAAATATGATTAAAGCCAAACTGTACATGAATGTTCATTGGACGGTCTTCTACAATCTCAAGGTTTTTTGTTCCGATATGAAATTCAAAATGGCGGCTACGGCAGGACTTAGTTTAACATTGGACCCTATGGGAAAAATGTTTCAAAATGCTTCTTCTCTGAAACCACTTGGACAGTTGAAACCAAACTGCCCAGGAATGATCATTGGAAGGCCCTCTACAAAGTTTCTGTTTTTTATGCCGATCGGAAATCCAAGATGGCCGCCATCGCAGGACATAGATTAACATTGGACCCTATGGGAAAATGTTCAAATGCCTTCTTCTCAGAAACTACAAATATGATTAAAGCCAAACTGTACATGAATGTTCATTGGACAGTCTTCTACAATCTCAAGGTTTTTTGTTCCGATATGAAATTCAAAATGGCGGCTACGGCAGGACTTAGTTTAACATTGGACCCTATGGGAAAAATGTTTCAAAATGCTTCTTCTCTGAAACCACTTGGACAGTTGAAACCAAACTGCCCAGGAATGATCATTGGAAGGTCCTCTACAAAGTTTCTGTTTTTTATGCCGATCGGAAATCCAAGATGGCCACCACCGCAATACATAGATTAACATTGGACCCTATGGGAAAATATTCAAATGCCTTCTTCTCAGAAACTACAAATATGATTAAAGCCAAACTGTACATGAATGTTCATTGGATGGTCCTCTACAAACTTTACGTTTTTTGTTCCGATATGAAATTCAAAATGGCGGCTACGGCAGGACTTAGTTTAACATTGGACCCTATGGGGAAAATGTTTCAAAACGCTTCTTCTCTGAAACCACTTGGATAATTGAAACCAAACTGCCCAGGAATGATCATTGGAAGGTCCTCTACAAGGTGTGTGTTTTTTATGCCGATCGGTTATCCAAGATGGCCACCACCGCAGGACATAGATTAGCATTGGACCCTATGGGAAAATGTTCAAATGCCTTCTTCTCAGAAACTACAAATATGATTAAAGCCAAACTGTACATGAATGTTCATTGGATGGTCCTCTACAAACTGTACGTTTTTTGTTCTGATATGAAATTCAAAATGGCGGCTACGGCAGGACTTGTTTAACATTGGACCCTATGGGAAAAATGTTTCAAAACGCTTCTTCTCTGAAACCAAACTGCCCAGGAATGATCATTGGAAGGTCCTCTGTTTTTTATGCCGATCGGAAATCCAAGATGGCTGCCACCACAGGTCATAGTATTAACACAGGACCATATCGGGAAAATACAGAAATATCTTCTTCTCTGAAGCTATTGCACTGATTGAACCTAAACTATGCATCAATCATTGGAAGGTCCTTTACAAACTTTGTGTTTTTTATGTTGATCGTAATTCCAAGATGACTACCACTGCAGGACATAGTTTTTACATAGGACCAATTGGTTTTTTTTATTACCAGGTGAACGATACAGGCTCTTGAGAGCCTCTGGTTAACATATATTACGGGATTTGTTATGAACTTTGAACTTTTGCCTATTTTGACCGATTATGCAAATTAGAAAAAAGGGGGGATGAAATTAAAAAAATATATTCTCCTCTGAAACTACTGAGCCAATCTCAACCAAACTTTGCTGAAATGATCCTTGGGTGGTCCCCTTCAGACCTCCGACCAAGATGGCCACCACAGCCAAACTTAATTTTACATAGGACCCTATGGGAAATTTCCATAAAAATCTTCTTGTCTGAAACCATTTGCTCAATAAGAACAAAATTTTGATGAAATAGTCATTGGATGGTTCTCTTCCAAAAATGTGTCCGGTGGTTCGGCCCACTGACCAAGATGGCTGCACAGCTGAACTTAGTTCAACATAGGACCCTATGGGAAATTCGCATAAAAACCATCTTGTCTGGAACCAGTAGCTCAATTAGAACCAAACTTTGATGGAATAGTCATTGGATGGTCCTTTTCCAAAATTGTGTCCGGCAGTTGCGCTCTCCCACCAAGATGGCCGCCACAGTGCAGTTGCGTTGTTATTGAAAGCAGCTTTGATCCAGGTGAGCGATTACAGGCTCCTGGGGGCCTTTTTAAAAAAGGGAGATAACTCCAATATAAAAAAGGGAGATAACTCCAATATAAAAATGGGAGATAACTCCAAAATAAAAAAGGGAGGTAACTCCAATATAAAAAAAGGGAGATAACTCCAATATAAAAAAAGGGAGATAACTCCATTATAAAAAAAAGGAGGTAACTCCAATATAAAAAAGGGAGATAACTCCAATATATAAAAAGGGAGATAACTCCAATCTAAAAAAGGGAGATAACTCCAATATAAAAAAGGGAGATATAACTCCAATATGAAAAAGGGAGATAACTCCAATATGAAAAAGGAAGATAACTCCAATATAAAAAAGGGAGATAACTCCAATATAAAAAGGGAGATAACTCCAATATAAAAAAGGGAGATAACTCCAATATAAAAAAGGGAGATAACTCCAATATATAAAAAGGGAGATAACTCCAATCTAAAAAAAGGGAGATAACTCCAATCTAAAAAAGGGAGATAACTCCAATATAAAAAAGGGAGATAACTCCAATCTAAAAAAAGGGAGATAACTCCAAAATAAAAAAGGGAGATAACTCCAAAATAAAAAAGGGAGATAACTCCAATATAAAAAAGGGAGATAACTCCAATATAAAAAAGGGAGATAACTCCAATATATAAAAAGGGAGATAACTCCAATCTAAAAAAGGGAGATAACTCCAATATAAAAAAGGGAGATATAACTCCAATATGAAAAAGGGAGATAACTCCAATATGAAAAAGGAAGATAACTCCAATATAAAAAAGGGAGATAACTCCAATATAAAAAGGGAGATAACTCCAATATAAAAAAGGGAGATAACTCCAATATAAAAAGGGAGATAACTCCAATATAAAAAAGGGAGATAACTCCAATATATAAAAAGGGAGATAACTCCAATCTAAAAAAAGGGAGATAACTCCAATCTAAAAAAGGGAGATAACTCCAATATAAAAAAGGGAGATAACTCCAATCTAAAAAAAAGGGAGATAACTCCAAAATAAAAAAGGGAGATAACTCCAAAATAAAAAAGGGAGATAACTCCAATATAAAAAAGGGAGATAACTCCAATATAAAAAAGGGAGATAACTCCAATATAAAAAGGGAGATAACTCCAATATAAAAAGGGAGATAACTCCAATATATAAAAAGGGAAATAACTCCAAAATAAAAAAGGGAGATAACTCCAAAATAAAAAAGGGAGATAACTCCAATATAAAAAAGGGAGATAACTCCAATATAAAAAAGGGAGATAACTCCAATATAAAAAGGGAGATAACTCCAATATATAAAAAGGGAGATAACTCCAATATATAAAAAGGGAGATAACTCCAATCTAAAAAAGGGAGATAACTCCAATATAAAAAAGGGAGATAACTCCAATATAAAAAAGGGAGATAACTCCAAAATAAAAAAGGGAGATAACTCCAATCTAAAAAAAGGGAGATAACTCCAATCTAAAAAAAAGGGAGGTAACTCCAATCTAAAAAAGGGAGATAACTCCAATCTAAAAAAGGGAGAAAACTCCAATCTAAAAAAGGGAGATAACTCCAATCTAAAAAAAGGGAGATAACTCCAATCTAAAAAAAAGGGAGGTAACTCCAATCTAAAAAAGGGAGATAACTCCAATCTAAAAAAAGGGAGAAAACTCCAATCTAAAAAAGGGAGATAACTCCAATCTAAAAAAGGGAGATAACTCCAATATAAAAAAGGGAGATAACTCCAATATAAAAAAGGGAGATAACTCCAAAATAAAAAAGGGAGATAACTCCAATATATAAAAAGGGAGATAACTCCAAAATAAAAAAGGGAGGTAACTCCAATATAAAAAAGGGAGATAACTCCAATATGAAAAAGGGAGATAACTCCAATATAAAAAAGGGAGATAACTCCAATATATAAAAAGGGAGATAACTCCAATCTAAAAAAGGGAGATAACTCCAATATCAAAAGTTATCTCCCTTTTTTATATTGGAGTTATCTCCCTTTTTTTAGCTCACCTGACTCAAAGGGTCATGTGAGGTATTGCCATCACTTGGCGTCCGTCCGTTATCTTTTCATATTTTAATCTACTCCTCTGAAACAACTGGACCAAATGGAACCAAACTTGGCAGAAAGCATCTATATAAGGTCCTCTATAAAATTTCTTCATTTCGTCCCATTCCGCCAACAAATATGGCCACCAAGGGCAATTCTTGTTTCTGATTGGCTAATGTTAAAAAAATCTTCTCCTCTGAAACTGCTTGGCCAAATGGAGCCAAACTTGGCAGGAAGCATCTATGTAAGATCCTCTATAAAACTTCTTCATTTAATTCCAATCGGCCAACAAACATGGCCGCTGTTACTAAAAATAGAACATATGGTAAAATTGCACGTTTTTGGTAACAACTCAAAAACCGTTAATAATATCAGAAATCTGATGGGATAAAAATGATCAGCACAGGAAGATCTAACTACCCTGAAATTTTGAAGAAAATCTGATTACCTATCTTGGAGTTATTGCCCTTTTTTCGTCAAAATTTTAATACTTTTCGTTTTTTATTTCAAAAACTATAAGAGATAAACGTTAAGTTTAAACATCAAACATGTGCAGCATGTCAAGATCTACATGCCCTGCAATTTTGAAGTAAATCTGATTACCCGTCTAGGAGTTATTGCCCTTTTTTATATTTTATTTTTTTAATTTAAACATTTTTGTCTGATATTTCAAAAACTATTAGAGATAAATGTTAAGTTTAAATTGCAAACATGTGCAGCATATTAAGATCTACCTACCCTGTAATTTTGAAGTTAATTTGAGTACCCAATTTGGAGTTATTGCCCTTTTTTTCGTCAAATTTTCAATTTAAACAGCAAACATGTTCAGCATGTCAAGATCAACCTAGCCTACAATTTTAAAGTAAATCTGATTACCCATCTTGAAGTTATTGCCCTTTTTTCATCAAATTTTAAAAATGTTAATACTTTTCATCCTTTATTTCAAAAACTATAAGAGATAGATGTTGAGTGTAAACTGAAAACATGTTCAGCTTGTCAAGATCTACATGCCCTGCAATTTTGAAGTAAATCTGATTACCCGTCTAGGAGTTATTGCCCTTTTTTCATCATTTTTTAGCTCACCTGACCCAAAGGGCCATGTGAGGTATTGCCATCACTTAGCGTCTGTCGTCCGTCCGTTAACTTTTTCATATTTTAATCTTCTCCTCTGAAACAACTTGGCCAAATGGAACCAAACTTGGCAGTAAGCATCTATGTAAGGTCCTCTATAAAGTTTCTCCATTTCGTTCCATTTGGCCTATAAACATGGCCGCCAAGAATAAAAAAAAATTCTGATTGGCTAATGTTAAAAAAATCTTCTCCTCTGAAACCGCTTGGCCAAATGGAGCCAAACTTGGCATAGATGGTCCCTGGGTGTGTCCCTTTTAAAATTGTGTCTGACAGCCCCACCCTCCATTCAAGATGGCTGCTGTTTTTTAAGGTAATGATTATCTCCCTTTGAAATTTGCTTCAGTATCATTCTATTGTCAGGTGAGCGATACAGGCTCAGCCCACTGAGCCTCTAGTATATTGGAGTTATTTCCCTTTATTATATTGGAGTTATCTCCCTTTTTTATATTGGAGTTATCTCCCTTTTTTATATTGGAGTTGCCTCCCTTTTTTATATTGAAGTTATCTCCCTTTTTTAATATTGGAGTTACCTCCCTTTTTTATATTGGAGTTATCTCCCTTTTTTATATTGCAGTTACCTCCCTTTTTTATATTGCAGTTATCTCCCTTTTTTATATTGGAGTTATCTTCCTTTTTTATATTGGAGTTTATTTTGCACGATTGCATTCCAATCTATTAAATTGGAGTTGCCTCCCTTTTTTTATTTTGTGCGATTGCATTGCAATCTATTAAATTGGAGTTACCTCCCTTTTTTTTATTTTGCACGATTGCATTGCAATCTATTAAATTGGAGTTACCTCCCTTTTTCTATTTTCCGTGATTGCATTGCAATCTATTAAATTGGAGTTACCTCCCTTTTTTATTTTGTGCGATTGCATTGCAATCTATTAAATTGGAGTTACCTCCCTTTTTTTTATTTTGTACTATTGCATTGCAATCTTTTAAATTGGAGTGACCTCCCTTTTTTATTTTATGCGATTGCATTGCAATCTTTTAAATTGGAGTTACCTCCCTTTTTTATTTTGCGCGATTAAATTGGTGTTACCTCCCTTTTTTTATTTTGTGCGATTGCATAGCAATCTATTAAATTGTAGTTACCTCCCTTTATTATTTTGCGCGATTGCATTGCAATCTATTAAATTGGAGTTACCTCCCTTTTTTCTTTTGCGTGATTGCATTGCAATCTATTAAATTGGAGTTACCTCCCTTTTTTATTTTGCGCGATTGCATATCTAAAATTTTCTAAATTTATAAAACTAAGGAGTATCTCCCTTGTGCAAAGCTCTGTCCTTAGCTGGTTTAGGCCCTTCAGGTTATTTGTTCTTAATCAGACATTGTTCTTTCGGTTTTTGATCTTCCACATCTTTTGACTTTATCTGCACTGATGAGACATAACTTGTTGAAATGACCATTTACAGAATTTAAATTAACTGCAATCTCGGTCCTTTGTTAGTTTGCTTACCTTTGAATATAGTAGTAATCCACTTTGTTTTCTTTTTCTCCAGTCTTTATTTTGTTTAGAATATTGTAGTATTTATCTCTTTACCATATGGTTGATTTTGAATTAAGACTCCAAAGTCTCACAAAGCTTATTAGTAAATGTTTGCTCATTGGAGAGCACACTGCATTCTTCTGCCATGACAATTTTTACAGAATGATAGAATTAATTCAGTTTTGAGTGAAGACAAACTCACCCTAAGATAATGTTGACAACAATTTTAACCTGTTCAATTAGTTATACATAAATAAAGCCTAGGGGTATTTTTGTATATGTAAAAACATGATAATCTCCTTCTTCATGATTAAGAATGAGCAAAGTGAGTACTTAATCATGAAGGAGGGGATTATCATTTTCTTACAATCTTTCTTAAAAACATTCAATATGATATAAATGTATTGGACAAAACTGTGAATTTCTTTTATTTAAAGTATTAGTAATAATTTTCATACGTTTTATTGAAAATAGCTTAAAAAAAATCAGGCATTCTATAGAATGACTAGATATTTTTAGGCATTCGATAGAATTCCTATTGATGTTAGGCATTCTATAGATTGCCTAAAATTACAGTCATTCTACAGAATGCTTGATTCTTTAAATTGCCTGTAACATATACAATGTATTTTTACCTCCACTATAGGAGATGTTACTTGTCGCAAATCGTAAGTCGTAACTGAGCTTAGGACTAGTTTAGTGAAACGTACGTATTCGTGCACGTATGGAAATCTTAAGAGTGATTTTAGGACTTACGATTTACGATCACTTTAGTGAAACGGTCGCCTGGCCTTTAGGCCATGTGAGCTATTGTCATCACTTTATGTCCGTCGTCCGTCCGTCGACATTTCACATTTTAATCTTCTCAGAAACCACTGGGCCAATTGCAACCAAACTTTGGTGGAATGGTCCTTGGATGGCCCCCTTCCAAATTTGTGTCTGACCTCCAACCAAGATAGCCACCAAGCTAAAAATAGAAAAAAGGGGGGATGCAATTTTAATTGTCCATTGCTGTTTTAGTATATGTCAAAATGACCTCAAATTTTAACTGCAGCTACATGGCAAGGAGTAGTTTAACATATATTCTGTGAAATTTTTCTTTCAGCTGATTTATACCGATTATGCAAATTGGGCATATTTTGATAAAAGATCACATTTAAATCTTCTCCTCTGAAACCGCTGAACCAAATTAAACCAAACCTGGCAGGGATGGTCCCTTTCAAAATTGTGTCCGACAGCCCCGCCCTCCATTCAAGATGGCTGATATTGCTAAAAATAGAAATTTCTTCAATGGTCCATTGCTGTTTTAGTATATGTCAAAATGACCTCAAATTTTAACTGCAGCTACATGGCAAGGAGTAGTTTAACATATATTCTGTGAAATTTTTCTTTCAGCCGATTTATACCGATTATGCAAATTAGGCATATTTTGATAGCAGATCACATTTAAATCTTCTCCTCTGAAACCGATGAACCAAATTAAATCAAACCTGGCAGGGATGGTCCCTGGGTGGGTCCCTTTCAAAATTATGTCCGACAGCCCCTGCCCTCCATTCAAGATGGCTGCTGTTGCTAAAAATAGAAATTTCTTCAATTGTCCATTGCTGCTTTATTATAAACCAAACTGAGCTCAAATTTTAACTGCAGCTACATGGCAATGAGTAGTTTAAGACATATTCCAGGTTTTTCTGTGAAATTTTTCTTTCAGCCGATTTATACCGATTATGCAAATTAGGCATATTTTGATAACAGATCACATTTAAATCTTCTCCTCTGAAACCGATGAACCAAATTAAATCAAACCTGGCAGGGATGGTCCCTGGGTGGGTCCCTTTCAAAATTATGTCCGACAGCCCCTGCCCTCCATTCAAGATGGCTGCTGTTGCTAAAAATAGAAATTTCTTCAATTGTCCATTGCTGCTTTATTATAAACCACACTGAGCTCAAATTTTAACTGCAGCTACATGGCAATGAGTAGTTTAAGATATATTCCGGGTTTTTCTGTGAAATTTTTCTTTCAGCCGATTTATACCGATTATGCAAATTAGGCATATTTTGATAAAAGATCACATTTAAATCTTCTTCTCTGAAACCGCTGAACCAAATTAAACCAAACCTGGCAGGGATGGTCCCTTGGTGGGTCCCTTTCAAAATTATGTCTGACAGCCCCGCCCTCCATTCAAGATGGCTGCTGTTGCTAAAAATAGACATGTTTTCAATTGTCCATTGCTGCTTTAGTATAAGTCAAAATGAGCTAAAATTTTAACTGCAGCTACATGGCAAGGAGTAGTTTAACATATATTCTCGCCTGGCCTTTAGGCCATGTGAGCAATTGCCATCACTTTTCGTCCGTCCGTCAACATTTCACATTTTAATCTTCTCCTCAGAAACCGCTGGGCCAATTGCAACCAAACTTTGGTGGAATGGTCCTTGGGTGGCCCCCCTTAAAAATTGTGTCCGATGATCCCAACTTCCAACCAAGATGGCCACCAAGCTAAAAATAGAAAAAAGGGGGATGATATTTTTAAATCTTCTCCTCTGAAACTACTGAGCCAATCTCAACCAAACTTTGCTGAAATGATCCTTGGGTGGTCCCCTTCAGACCTCCGACCAAGATGGCCACCACAGCCAAACTTAATTTAACATAGGACCCTATGGGAAATTCCCATAAAAATCTTCTTGTCTGAAACCATTTGCTCAATAAGAACAAAATTTTGATGAAATAGTCATTGGATGGTTCTCTTCCAAAAATGTGTCCGGTGGTTCGGCCCACTGACCAAGATGGCTGCACAGCTGAACTTAGTTCAACATAGGACCCTAAGGGAAATTCGCATAAAAACCATCTTGTCTGGAACCAGTAGCTCAATTAGAACCAAACTTTGATGGAATAGTCATTGGATGGTCCTTTTCCAAAATTGTGTCCGGCAGTCGCGCTCTCCCACCAAGATGGTCGCCACAGTGTAGTTGCGTTGTTATTGAAAGCAGCTTTGATTCAGGTGAGCGATTACAGGCTCCTGGGAGCCTCTGGTTTTGATATTCAACGTGACTAATGTTTGTCAATATTGGTTTCTTATTGGCTGAAATTTCAAATATCTTCTAGAAAAAAACATAATTGTGATGGAAATGTTATATGATACAGTGATGTTCCTAACATGACCATGTACAAAGTTTGTGTTTTACAATTCAGTCAGAAATCCATGATGATGGCCATAATTACCACAAAGCAAAGTTTTAACATAAAACCATTTTAGAACATGAATCAAATTTTTTTTTTCCCAGAAATTACAAACCTCATTAATCCTAAACTATGTGAATAATCAATGGATAGTCTTTTGTCAACTTTTCATTTTTAGTTCACCTGGTGAACTATTGCCATCACTTGGCGTCCGTCGTCTGTAAACTTTTCACATTTCAAGCTTCTTCTCCGAAACCACAGGGCCGATTGGAACCAAACTTAGCAGGAATGTTCCTTGGATGGTCCTCTACAAATTTACTGTTTTTCGTTCCAGTCAGATATTCAATATGGCTGCCAGGGCCAATAATATGCTCTGATTGGCTGAAATTTCAAAGATCTTCTTCTCTGAAACTAATGAACTGACTGAACCCAAACTGTAAATGAATGATCATTGGAATGTCCTTTACCAAGTTACTGTTTTTTATGCCGATCGGAAATCCAAGATGGCCGCCATCGCAGGACATAGATTAACATTGGACCCTATGGGAAAATATTCAAATGCCTTCTTCTCAGAAACTACAAATATGATTAAAGCCAAACTGTACATGAATGTTCATTGGATGGTCCTCTACAATCTTAAGGTTTTTTGTTCCGATATGAAATTCAAAATGGCGGCTACGGCAGGATTTAGTTTAACATTGGACCCTATGGAATTTTTTTTTCAAAATGCTTCTTCTCTGAAACCACTTGGACAGTTGAAACCAAACTGCCCAGGAATGATCATTGGAAGGTCCTCTACAAAGTTTCTGTTTTTTATGCCGATCGGAAATCCAAGATGGCCGCCACCGCAGGACATAGATTAACATTGAACCCTATGGGAAAATATTCAAATGCCTTCTTCTCAGAAACTACAAATATGATTAAAGCCAAACTGTACATGAATGTTCATTAGATGATCCTCTACAAACTTTACGTTTTTTGTTCCGGTATGAAATTCAAAATGGCGGCTACGGCAGGACTTAGTTTAACATTGGACCCTATGGGAAAAATGTTTCAAAACGCTTCTTCTCTGAAACCACTTGGACAATTGAAACCAAACTGCCCAGGAATGATCATTGGAAGGTCCTCTACAAGGTGTGTGTTTTTTATGCCGATCGGAAATCCAAGATGGCCACCACCGCAGGACATAGATTAACATTGGACCCTATGGGAAAATGTTCAAATGCCTTCTTCTCAGAAACTACAAATATGATTAAAGCCAAACTGTACATGAGTGTTCATTGGATGGTCCTCTACAAACTGTACGTTTTTTGTTCCGATATGAAATTCAAAATGGCGGCTACGGCAGGATTTAGTTTAACATTGGACCCTATGGAATTTTTTTTTCAAAATGCTTCTTCTCTGAAACCACTTGGACAGTTGAAACCAAACTGCCCAGGAATGATCATTGGAAGGTCCTCTACAAAGTTTCTGTTTTTTATGCCGATCGGAAATCCAAGATGGCCGCTACCGCAGGACATAGATTAACATTGAACCCTATGGGAAAATATTCAAATGCCTTCTTCTCAGAAACTACAAATATGATTAAAGCCAAACTGTACATGAATGTTCATTAGATGATCCTCTACAAACTTTACGTTTTTTGTTCCGGTATGAAATTCAAAATGGCGGCTACGGCAGGACTTAGTTTAACATTGGACCCTATGGGAAAAATGTTTCAAAACGCTTCTTCTCTGAAACCACTTGGACAATTGAAACCAAACTTCCCAGGAATGATCATTGGAAGGTCCTCTACAAGGTGTGTGTTTTTTATGCCGATCGGAAATCCAAGATGGCCACCACCGCAGGACATAGATTAACATTGGACCCTATGGGAAAATGTTCAAATGCCTTCTTCTCAGAAACTACAAATATGATTAAAGCCAAACTGTACATGAGTGTTCATTGGATGGTCCTCTACAAACTGTACGTTTTTTGTTCTGATATGAAATTCAAAATGGCAGCTACGGCAGGACTTAGTTTAACATTGGACCCTATGGGAAAAATGTTTCAAAACGCTTCTTCTCTGAAACCACTTGGACAGTTGAAACCAAACTGCCCAGGAATGATCATTGGAAGGTCCTCTACAAAGTTTCTGTTTTTTATGTCGATCGGAAATCCAAGATGGCTGCCACCACAGGTCATAGTATTAACACAGGACCATATGGGGAAAATACAGAACTATATTCTTCTCTGAAGCTATTGCACTGATTGAACCTAAACTGTGCATCAATCATTGGGTGGTCCTTTACAAACTTTGTGTTTTTTATGTTGATCGTAATTCCAAGATGACTACCACTGCAGGACATAGTTTTTACATAGGACCAATTGGTTTTTTTATAACCAGGTGAACGATACAGGCTCTTGAGAGCCTCTGGTTTGGTAGATAAGAAATTGATGAAGCAAGCATTTTATAATAATTCATCTTTGAAACCACAGAACTATTTAAAAGCAAACTAACCTTAAATGATCCTTCTGGTCCTCTACAAAATGTATGTAATTTTATGTTGATCAGAGATCCAAGATTTGATAGGTTAACTCGGAGCCCCGTAGAAGTATGAATAATAAGGTTTTCTCAGGTACTGCAAACTTGATTGAACTCAAACTGAGGATGACTAATCAGGTGGGTGATCCTGGTTTATGTGAGCCTCTGGTTATTTTCAGAGTTGATCAAGATTTATGGGAGCCTCTAGTTATTTTCAGAGTTGTTTTAAATTTGCAAATGAAGACAATTCTATTTTATGTTTTATGTAGTTTTAGCGTGATTGCATGTAAATAGTCGAAACAAATTTGTTACCTCGATCAGTACAACTAATTAATATTTTTCTGTGAGAGATTTTTGACGTTTCCTAATTGTAAAGTTACTAATTACATATACAATGTACTTACTAAAAACAAAAAAAATAAGACAGATTTATCTAGATAACATTATGTCCTACTCTACTTGGTTATTTCTTATTGAAAATTGACAATTGAAATGTTTGAAGAAAAGAAGTCATGAATACTTCTATATATATATGGTATTGCAAACGTCTTTCAAAAATATTGATTAGATTGAAGTGTTTAAAAGTGACCAAAATAAAAACAGGTTTTAGATATGCTAGATTTTGTGAATAATTGTTACAGTGATTAGAGATTAGAGATTAAAATTAAATTGATCTAAGTTAATATTTTGATAATTATTATATCATACAAATCATTGGAATATGTATGTTAAGACTTGTACAAAGGAAGATCCAGACATTGTCTATGTCTCCTTAACCCTGTGGTCGAGTGTTTCTCATAACTATAGGCTACAATGGGGAAAATTTAAAGAAATTAAGAGCTCCATTAAAGGAAGTGCAAATATAAAAGGCATGAAACATCATTTTGATTCACAAATCCAAACTTGTATGAATGAAGACCACAGGGTGTGTGGGATCTGAGCTCTGAGGGTCCAAAGGTTTATACATCCTTATTATGAACTGCTGCATGTTGTCTTTCACTTGCCTCAAGAGCACATTTTCTTAACCTGGGACACTCGCATATATTGTCTTGAGGGTGAGATGTGGATTGAATTCCTTATGCATAACTTGTAGATGTCCCTTTTGTAGGGGTTGTATTCATCTGCAGAGAAACTAGGTCCTATTTCTATACCTGGAGGTCTCATAAAATTTTGAGAGATTATTGTTATTTAGGTAGAAAGTATCCCTGAAAAATATAATTTTATACCGGTAATTTAACAGTTGTATTCCCCTCTCTGAATATTCGGAGCATCATCTAACAAATTCTTATCAACCTTGAAAGTTAGATGACTCCATATGTAAGGAGATAGGGATATTACTACTTAAAGACAGGAAACTGGAAAAACCTTTATTCATATTAAAACGTTGAAGTGGAAATTTTGATTTTTACATAAACATGGGATTGGTGTGTTATATATATAATTTTTATAAAATAGATGTTTGTTGCTTTAAACTTCATCTAATAAGTCATTTGGAAGATTTATTTTTAAATATTATAAACAGCCTTGGTAAGTATTGTACATAAGAAGTCAATTATATACTTCTATAGCATTCAATTATTGAAAGGTCCATCGCTGTATGAGGTGTGTATCATGTATGAATAGGTACTATACACGATCAAATCTCTCCTCTGTAGAATATTTCTAAATAACACCATGTATGAATCTCTCCATCGTAGTATCATTCTTTATCATATACTTAGTACTAAATAAAGGAAATTTGCATATATAATACTGAAAGAACATTACGACTGTATTTGTCTGCCGTGACTGATTATATCGATATCATCTCCCCTTTATCATACCCCTTAAAATGATATTGATCATGTGACTACGTCGACGTCACAATTCATAATACAGAACAAGACTTTCTCATGTTTAAGTATATGATAAACATAATATGATATGGCTCTTTCCGTATCACATCCTGTATCAACCCTCGACCAATATCATCCCTCGAACTAAAGCTCTCGATATGATATTGGTGTCTCGGGTTGATACAGAATGTGATACGGAAAGAGCCATATAATATTCTCTATATATAACACCTTGTATAATACTATAAATAATTCCTTAATAACGGCCTAAGGTATAATTTTCATTACACTCTCAGCTCTTGTACTAAGTAATATATTATTATCTTTAGTATAGTATTCATAACAAAATCAATGATGTTACACAATTAAATTATTCCACTGATAATTATTGAATCTGTGGTGGCTGTGAACATATGATAGTAGGATTTACATCTACCTGTGCAGTCAGTGCCTATCAGTACTTTTGCTGTGAATGTGATTCCTGTACGTGGCAAGGTATCCTAACTTACCTAATAAAGACTGTCAATAACTTATGGCAGGTCTTTTGGTTTTCTCTGAATACTGAAATATTGTTGAAAGTGGCATTTAAAACACATAAACCTAAGGTAATTATCTAATATTTAGTAAGAAAGGATATGTATGTAAATGAACGTGAGGGACTATCCAACACTTAGACACAAATTAAAGTAAATGAACGTGTGGGACTATCCAACATTACACTTAGACACAAATTAAAGTAAAGAAGCAACGCTTTTATTGCTGTTCTATACATTGTATTTCTCAGCCAGGTCTTCAACTGTGAGTATATTTCATACCCTAAAATGAGTTTGAAATGACCCTTAGCTTACAATTGAGTAGTACTCTTTACTGTTGCTGATGAGTCCTTCATCTGAGTATCTTTATGGTTTTGATATTATTTATTGTATAGAATTTAATTTCCTAGATGTTGACATAAACTATGTTTGAAGTTATCAAAGTATATATGAATGTAGGCTAGAGAATTGTATCACATTGTAAATGAGTTTTAACTTTTTAAAGCTCATTTCAAAGAAAACATTCTATTATAGTTTTGGTATGGATCTCTTATAAAAAAATCTCCCAAAACAAGGAAAAATTAATTACATGTTTGTAAATGTATATATGAAGGGGTTCTTATTGTGCTTGGAAATATTGTCAGCCATTTCTGTTTTTCACTTTATTTTCTATTAAAAAATCAGACATTGACAGTTTTATGAATATTGAATTGTGTCAAAATAGTTATAATATACAATTATTGACTTTTGTTGAGGTTAATATAAGGATCTATCATTCCAAGATATATGATATTTACCGAGGCCAAAGCCAAGGTAAATATCATATATCTTGGATTGATAGATCCTTATATTAATCGAAATGAAAGTCAGTAATGGTTTTATTATATGAAACTGTTATTAATGTCTTCTGGGTCATGTTTTTTTTTAATTGGCATTAAAAACTACATGTGTTTTTTGTAAATTTTAATGGTAGCAAAAGATTTATGCATACTGCAAAGATTAATTTAGACCGTTCCAGAGGAGCCTTTGGAACGTTATATTAACCTCACATGACGATAAAATTAAAAGTAGGGGTTTTCCGATTTTAGAGTCACGTGAGGTTAATATAACGTTCCAAAGGCTCCTCTGGAACGATCAAAATTAATCTTTGCAGAAATTGAAGGCTTAGACAGTATTCATAAAGTTCTATCAAGAAAAAATTTCATGCTTTTAGCCAATCAGATAAAAGAAATATTTATAGTCATATAATAATTTTGGTTATTGTTGTATTACATTGTACATGTTCTTAATACATTGTAAAAGAATTGTAATAAGTTAAAAAGAAATATATTTTTTCAGTTAGGCAGAAATTTCCTCACTTTTGACAGAAATTAAGTAATCAAAATTGATGTTTAAAATGAGAGAAAAGCCTTCACAAGGGTGGTCTAATCAGTGGATTTCTTTGTGTATATAGATGTTTACAATTCAATATTTTTTTATTATTCAATATGTATATATAGACACGAGGAGGTCTGCATATAACAGTACCTTGAGCATCGTCCCTTGGTGTCCTTAGCTGCAGTTACTATTAATGTGTTTGAATATGATTCTCTTTTTTTATTTTATATCTTTAATCAGAATAATTAATGATAACACATAATAATTTTAATTATTTTATTACCGTACATACATATTGTTTTCCTGCATTGGACACGAGGACTGTTACAATTTCAACAAACCTTAGCACCGTCCCTTGGTTCCCATTGCAGCAAAACAATATTCTATTAAACGTTGCTTCCATTACCCAGAGTAGCAACAAAGCTGCACATACCTTATTGGTCAATATTAATTGACAATTCATTTTATTGTTTAGTCCTTGATATGTACTGATTTTGCTGTCATATGCTGTTTTATATACCATTGTATGTTAAACAATCATGACTGTTAACTGTAAATGCCCCCTTGGGGACCTGATTTGGAAAATACAATTATTCTATAGTTGACTGCAATATTTAGACCTTTTAAAACACCTTTTGAAAACTAACCACTGAAAATATAAAATCTTTTGAAACCTTTGAAAGTAAATTTTTTTTAGTCATGAATGATTGCATTGCAAATTCCTTTTAAATATATGCCCTAGGTTAAAGGTGTCGTAAAAGTAATTTAATGCATGGTTATTCCTGACAGGATATGAATATAACTTTCACCTTGATATTTTTTTTGCTATGTATTATCTTTTCTCAGTATTACATTATATTTTTATTTACTATTTTACACTCTCGACCTATGGTAATTTCATCATTCATTTCACATGACATGTTTCATAAGAATATCATTGTTTAGTACTAGATATTGAACTGTCTCCTTGAATTTAAGGATAAAAAGATCTGGCCCTTGGTATTGAGTGGTTGTGGTTTATGGTGTTTAATGCCACTTTCAACAATATTTCAGTTATATCATGGCAGTAAGTTTTATTGGTGGAGGAAACCGGAGTACCCAGAGAAAACCACCGACCTGTCGCAAGTCACTGACTAACTTTATCACATAATGTTGTATCGAGTACACTTGGCCATGAACACGGTTCGAACTCGCAACTTTAGTGGTGATAGGCACTGATTGCACAGGTAGTTGTTAATCCAACTACCATATGTGATCACGATCACGACAACAATGGCCCCACCCTTGGTATTGAAACAATAATGCTAACAATGATGAACCCCCTGACAATGCCTTCTGTTCAGTTTTATTACATTCCCATGATTTTCTCACAAAATATTAATGGTGAAGAGATTTTTGAGGGTAAGGGTGATGGTGTTTAATGCCACTTTCAACATTATTTCAGTTATATTATGGCAGAAGGGACTTTTGAAGTAATGACATTATTTAAGTGTTATGGTCACACCGATTTCCTGGCACTTGTAGGTCATTGAAAGGTCACTTTTAACTTGTGTTATTCTTTAAATTCCCCCTCCAAAAGACATATTTGTAGCCTCTGTTTTCACATATAGCAAAAAGGGTGAAATTTCAGCTTTAATGCTGAAGCAATTTTAATCAAACTATATGTATACATTTAATATTGGTATTAAACACTGAACATGATATGATAATGTACCCAGGAGACTATAGACATATAGTGTGTCAGTATCATCACAGTCTACCATTATTTCTAGAACCGAATTATCATTCATTTATTAATCTATTTTTATGCATTGATTGATGAAATTTTTTTATCTGGAGTGTAGGAATGATAAAATAATTTAATTTTTCGATTGAGGAATTGATATGATTTCATCCAAAGATAACTACATGTTTGAAAATGGTACTTTAAACCTCTGTATTATGTACATTGTGTCCTCACTTTGTTGTAATCACAATCTCACATTTTCCTCATTCATGAATAATCTGACACCAGATTTTAAACAAGAGTAACGAGATGGGTGTTACTAGTGGAACAGGAACTGCTTACCCTTCCAGAACAGTTCACTCCAGTTTTTTTAGTTGAGTTGATGTTGCTCAATCTTATCTTTGTTTTCTGTGTTGTTCTTTGTCTTTTTAGCTCACCTGGCCCAAAGGGCCAAAGGGCCATGTGAGCTATTGCCATCACTTGGCATCCGTCGTCGTACGTCGTAAACTTTTTCAAAAATCTTCTCCTCTGAAACTACTAGACCAATTGTTTCAAAATTGTGTCTGGTGATGCTGTGCACCAACCAACATGGCTGCTGTTACTAAAAATAGAACATATGGTAAAATTGCAGGTTTTTGAGTAATAACTCAAAAACCGTTAATAATATCAGAAATCTGAAATGGGGTAAAAATGATCAGCACAGCAAGGTCTACATACCCTGCAATTTTGAAGTAAATCTGATTGCCCATCTTGGAGTTATTGTCCTTTTTTCATCAAATTTTCAAAATTTTAATACTTTTCGTCCTTTATTTAAAAAACTATAAGAGATAGATGTTAAGTTTAAACTGCAAACATGTTCAGTATGTCAAGATCTACCTACCCTGTAATTTTGAAGTAAATCGCAATACCCATCTAGGAGTTATTGCCCTTTTTTTCATCAATTTTTTTTATAATTTTAATACTGCTTTTGATTACTCAAATAATCAAAGCGAAGCAACTCTATTGCAAAATGTGAAGTAGCAAAAGCTAAATTTTGAGAATCATTGACATTTATGTTTTTTTACAAAAATGTTGATAGCTTAAATTAAAGGGGGAACCTCTGTCCAAATTTTTTTGGAGATGGGGTCTCCAATGACGAGGGCTACATTTGTTATTTTTTGACCGAAGTTATCAAGTTTTATTGACTGATGTTATTATACCCAGGTGAGCTATACAGGCTCCTGGGAGCCTCTAGTTTCCTTTTTCTTTTGGCTATTGTATTGTCTGTCTGTCCTTCAAATTACGACTAGTTAGTCAGTTCAGGCATGCTATTTTCTGGAGAGAAAATGTTAGCCATCCAGAGAACCATCCACGTCAGGCATATTTTTCAAGCAAATCAGTTCTGAGTGGTGTTAATTAAAAAAGAAATGAAACCTCCTATATTGTAGTATAGCTCAAACTCGTGATGACTAACAAATTTTCATTTTCATTTATATAGGCTTAATTTATTTATTTAGCCATTTAAGTTTGGACAATGATATATACATTTGTACCTGATAACCATTGGATGATTTTCCATTAGTTCTCCTGGAATGGTAACATTTGAAGTATAGGTAATTATTTCTCAGAAATACCTGTATAAAAGTACAGATCAATTAATTAATCAATTAGCTATATGAAATTATTTCTATGGCACATCAATAAAAATTCAATGATTCCAGGACTATCTTTTGAATGGATGTAAAGGAATTTGTTCAAGAAATGCATTTGAATATGTTGAAAGTATTTAAATTCTTTCTGTGCTACAATATGCATATTGTTTTCCTGATATAGCTATAAATTTGTCAATCAAGTGTTTAAACAGTAATGTTATTGGTTTTTGAGTAAACTTCAAACTATTACTCTAATCTGCCCTGGTGTTATTTTAGATTTTGATACGGTATTCTCTAACGTTTATTGGAACTTAAATCACTTTCACTTCTATATTTTCCACTCTTTATTTAGCTGGTAACATTTGAGAAAGGTGTATTAAAAATGAAGTCTTGAAGTAATTTTTTAACTGGATAAGATCCCTAATGATTATGAATCTTACTGGTGATTTTGTTTGATCAAAGCAATTATTTCTGTGATTATTTGTTATTTTAATAGTTTCTTTTCAAAACTGAATTTGGTAATATGAACATTGGAATAGATTATCTTTCTGCTTTATTAGTTTTCATATCTTAATATTTCATATATCATCTTTATTTAATCTCAAAGAATATATATCAAGTGGTTCGAAAACAGGGATATCATTTTGTGATCCTATGCTATCCATTTTACATACTGGTACATGTTTATAAAAAGAGCAATTATTTCAGTTTTATATATGAAATTTTATTTTTAGCCGAGTTGCAACAAAGTTGCAGTCGGCTTATGTTTTGGTGAAAGACGGGCGTATGTTAACCTATCTTCGTTAACGTGATAGCGCTCTTAGTTTTTTTGCCAATCAACATAATTTTTGGTAGGAAGCATTATTACACTATTATTTAGAGCGAGTTCGAAATTCAGATTAATCTATTTTTTTATTTCTTGTAAAATCATGGGTTTTTTTTATAGAAAAAGTACATATTTTGAGAATTACACATTTCTCTGAAACTACAAAAGATAGAAACATAATATTTGGTATGGGTGGAGATGCCAATGTGAAGTTGTGCATTCAACATTTTTTTATCCCCGGGGCTCAGCCCCACCCCGCTGGGGAATCTGTATAAAAAATGTGACCGAGATCCCCACCCTAAACCATATATATTTATGATCAGGGTGACTAGGCAAATTAAATGCATTATAGCTCAGGCCCTGGGGTCATACCCCACCCCTACCTGAAGTGAACTTTTTAATGGTTGAGATCCCCACCCCTAAGCCATATATATTTATGATCAGGGTGACTAGGCAAATTAAATGCCTTATAGCTTAGGCCCTGGGGGGTCATACCCCACCCCCTACCTGAAGTGAACTTTGTAATGGTTGAGATCCCCACTCCTAAACCGTATATATTTATGATCAGGGTGACTAGGCAATTAAATGCCTTATAGCTCAGGCCCCAGGAGGTCATACCCCACCCCCTACCTGAAGTGAACTTTTTTAATGTTAAGATCCCCACCCCTAAACCATATATATTTATGATCAGGGTGAATAGGCAAATTAAATACCCGAAGAGTTGAGGCCAGGGGTCATCCCCATCCCCTACCGGAAGTTTTTTTGAGAATTACACATATCTCTGAAACCATTTTGTCAATTTTAACCAAACTTTGCCCAAATGTTCCTTGGGTGATCCTCTTCCAAAGTTATGTTCAGTATGTCTGGGGTCCAAAGAAGGGCCCAAGAGGGGGCCTAAAATGATTAATTATTTAAAAATCGTCTTCTTGTTAACCAGCAATGCCAGAAGATTGATACTTGGCACATAACATTGATAAATCTTGAAAACAGGAATCCAGTTATAGCTTACAACCATGTAATTTCCAACAGACAACTGATTACCACTCATGCTTAGATCATGTGTATACCAACATTGATGCCAGTGTTGGCATAGTAAAGAGGCATATTGGACAGACCATAAACTTGTATGGTTGCAGATACCTTTCTAATAGTACTAATTGTAAGATGTTTTAAAAAACAGTGTATATTCTCTTCTTTCATTCATATGATTTTGTCACTGTTTCTCCTCTGTCATCTAAAACAAACAACTGCTACAACATAACATCTGTTATCCTCATAATTTATTTTTTGTCCTCTGAAACTTGATGATATCTTGAATAGTCTTTATATTACATAGGAAAATATTTCCAATCCATCATACATGCATGACTTGTTTATTCTTTAGTTTCTCACTTATTTATAAAACAAGACCAAATGATTTTGACTTGCAACTCGGTTGTTGCATCTCTGATGCTTTCTCGATTTTTAGATAGTTTTTTGAAAACTTTAAATAAATAAAAGTACATACAGGTATCACAACCAGGAAGTCTTTATACTCTTGGTTAGAAAAATGGGTAAAATTACGGGTACATTTATTCAGGAAGATGAAACATGGATAAATGAGATTTTCAATATTACCATGAATCTTTTTGTTTTGAAAAGCAAATTTGTGGCAAATAAAAACATTCTACTGCCTTATTTGAAGGTTTATAATTCCTGTCACCAATTGAGCAACCAGAATTAAGGGGGCTTTTTGTGTACCAGTATAGTTGATATTCTCTACCTAATATTGTCTTTGAAAGACACAGGTAAGGTTTTATATCAATTTTTTAAAGGAATTAAGTCATTATGATGAGATGTGATATACTGTGTAGTTAGTTTTAAGAAAACTTTTACATACTCTGGACCAAAGCTATGGAATGAACTTCCGTTTTCGATACGGCAAGCTTCTTATCATAATGCATTTAAAACAAAAGTTAAAAGTCTCATTTTAAATGATGATGTACAATGTACCCTAAATTACCATTAAATGTTTACTAAAAAAAATTTCTGTATACTTATTACAATGTATTGTGTAACTTTATATTGTGTACTTTACAATGTATGTCTAAATATAACAATGAGGGCCTCAGGGAAGATTAGTTATTAACTAACTGTATTATTAGTGCAAGGCCAAAAAGAGCTCAAATGTCAATTTATTACCTTTTCACATGCTGGTATTTCAATCTCCAACATTACAAGTATGCCAAATATATCAAATTTTGTATTGATTTTCATCATAATATTTGCTGATCAAATACCATCTGTAGGTCTAAATTGTCTGACATTTACTTTATATAACAGTCAAGTATTGCCTGATCTTCATTATAAAATGCAGTCTTCTGTATGGTTACAGGGCTCACCAAACTAGGTGAAGCAGGCAACATTTTGATTTTTGGTTTCAATGAAATCTGCCTTCTGCAAGCTCCCATGGTGAGTTGTTAGTTGCCTTGGTAGCTTTGGAAACCAGTCTTTTTCACCAATAATCATAATTTCTTGTCATGTTAATGAAAAATAAATTCTTGAATCTGGAGCTCACATGTTGTTGAAATTTGATCATTAGGATTTGATATTCAAAATTTTATTCAAAATTTATTTATTGTATTTTTAAGAACTGTTTTGCCACATCGGCACATGTTTTGTAGTTGAAATGGTTCTTGTTAACAGTGAAATTTTGATAATTGGCCAACATATAAAAGTTTCTAGAACTAATGATGCAAAATTACAATTTTTTTTCTAGTGCACTTTCAGGTTGAATATATTGACAGAATTTAATAAAAGAAACAGGATTTCTCATACATTATTATTAAAGAAAAACAAAAAAAATTAACTCTGTTTTATATTCCTTAAAGCCAAGAGTTTTATTTTCCTTAAAGCCAAGACAAATACATACTGATTTATTTGCTTCATTATTTGAATGTGCAAAGAAACATCTTTTCTGTTCTGAGGGGCAGTCATGGTCGAAATCGTATGGTAGTTGTTTTTACAACAATCTGTGGCTATCATCACTAAAGTTGTGAGTTTGAATCTTGCTCATGGCGAGTTGTACTCGATACAACATTATATGATAAAGTTTGTCAGTAATTTTCTCTGGGTAACTGGTTTCGTCTTGATAATTGAAGTATTGTTGAAAGTGGCATTCAATACCATAACCTCCTATTGTATTGATTCTTTTTCATATTATTTGGTATAAATATAAAAAGACAAATACTTTCTTAAAGTTTCACTTTATATGTACATAAAATCCATACAATATAAACAACAACATTCTAAAAAGTGTTACGAGAGATTGTTCAAAATATATGTAAATATAAATGTACAACTATTCATTATTACCTGATGTTGTTTTATATTTGTAATGAGTAATATATTAATGACATTGATTTGTTGAAAGAAAAAAAAAGGACAAGTATCTTTAATTGTTAGATTAATCAAATTGATTATATGTGTTTTATCCATATGGAAACTAATCAATGAGGAAATAAAAGAAATGTGTCAGTCTAAGCTATTATTATATGGTACATGTATACAGTTGGTATTACATCTACATATACAACCAGTCTCTATCACCATAGTTTTCTCAGTTAATATATAAAATTTGTTCATGCCAGATATGCTGAAATACTGCTATAGGTGGCATTTAACACCAAGCAACCAACCTATCGCCACTATCGGTATTTATGTTTATTTCCTGCATGCATGGGGTACATCAATCAATGTGCAATTTATTGAACAATGTGACAGGTTGATGGTTTTCTCTTTGTATTCTGCTTTCTTCCACAGATAAAACTTACCCCCCCCCCCCCCCAAGTTATTGTTGATGGTAACATTAAACATCTATAACACTATACTAATCCAATACAATTAATAACAGGAGTGAACAATAGTTAAATCACTTTCAGGGATAAGATATGTCATTACTATGGGGGGTTTTCTTTTTTGTTTAAAACTAAATTTTTAAAACCTTATACAATAAAGAACAGTCTTATGTTAATAATAAAGAATTGATTATGAATTTTAATTTATAGTCTGCATCAATAAATTTTAAGGTTATGATATAGGCTAAACAAATAATATTACATCATATTTATAATCTTAAATTTAATCCTATTATGAAAATATTTGATTGAATCAAATCTTGTTATCAAAAACCTTCTTCTTCTACAAAAATATTTACAGGAATCTCATTTAGAACCCTATATATATTTTTTTTTCAAATTTAGAAAACAGAAAATTAATAACTTGACATAGAATATGTGACAACATACTATCTGAATTGAAGGAAGACAGTTAAAACGTCCAAGGCAAAAAAAACTATGAAAGCTTTGTAAAGTCATACTCATATATTATATTAGTCTTTTTCTTGATTATAAAATTCAATATTATTGAAATTTTCAGAGTAAAAATTTTAATTTACAGAAATAGAAGGAAAAAAAACCACACGCATAGATATTTCATCAACGCCTACATTGGGAAATTATTAGGAAATTATGAGAACCATGGACAAGAGACCATTGATTATATACATGAGATATGTTAAGACATGTTTTAATCTATGCATTTGTGGAAGATTCTGTATTTTTGTATAATTTTTGTTCAATTTATTTTACAAACTGTAGAAATAGCTTGCAGGCAGTAAAATATCTAATTTGACTTGATTAAATGAAATATCAGATTTTAACAGTTCTAGTTTTAAGTTTTTGCTTTTTATAATATTGTTAGTGGTCATTATTATTTCATTATCATTCAATAGTGGATCAATATCTAAAGCCCGGTATACACGATGCAAGTTTTACATCCAAGTCTCCATTCAAGTTTCTTGAATTCAAGTTTTTTTATCGTGTATACCATACAAGAAACTTGAATCAAAAAACTTGAATGCACTTGGATGGAATAGAAATGCATCCTATTTTTTTTCAACTTGGATGGAACTTGGATGGAGATTGACCAATCAGAAGACAGAATCCTTATCAGCATCAATTTGTGAATGTAAATAATCACAACTACACGTGTTGTGCAAAGATGGCGGGAAAAGAGGAAACTCCAAAATGCAGGAAAAAGACAGTCACGTGGATTAATGAAATGATTGAAGATCTAATAGACTTCATAGAAATACATCCCATCGTCGCCTTCGAAACCATTTACGAGCCCACGTTGACCTCTTTTGGAGCTTAATCTCCTTCGCAGTACAATTGTACATAATAATGCAATACAAAGGGCAGCACCCTCCTCTCCTCCCAAAAATGCCATTTTGTTTGTTGTATCTCCCGCCAAAACTTGCGTGTATTCATCAAAATTTCTTGCATCGTGTATACACAAACTTGAATTCAAGTTTTCTTGATCCAAGTTTTCTTGAATGGAGACTTGGATGCAAAACTTGTATCGTGTATACCGGGCTTAACACAAAAGTTATTTTAAAATTTTCAGAATTTAATTGATAAAAGTACACATGAATTAGTGATTATGTAAGAGTTCTGATTTGTCACCTTTTCCCACCCAAAACAATGGTCTGGTTGGAGATTTAAAAACAAACATACAGTAGTGGAACCATTTATTTTTAAATACCTTAGGTTTAAAATCAAAGCATTTAATATCTCGTATTTCCACCACTGTATCAATATTTCTTTGTGATGATTGATAATTGAAGGGAGACTAGATTGAGATGTGAAGGGAGACTAACTTGAACAAAAAATAGAAATTAGATTTGTGATGTGATATTTTTGTATCCTGGTACAAATTAGACTTTTTTCTGTGATTTATTTATTCTTCTACGGTAATATTTAATAGGTGAGTTTAAAACCAATAGCCTGTTCTAATTTTGTCTAATTTAAGCATTATTTGTATTGTATCAAATTGAATATTCTACTAAAATTACCGTAGACTTTAGAACATATGTAAAACAGAGTCATGGACTTATGTGACTGTGATATAAGTTACATGTGTCATTTTATTTTGAACCCTTTTTAATTGTTCATTGATAAATTGTTAAGGAATTAGTTTTTATATATAGAGAATACAAGGACAGATAAAAGTTATATATTCATTTCAAGTTTAAGTTAGTTTGAAAGCAATTCAGTAATTTTTTGCATCTAATAATACTGTTTTGGACAACACTTTCATCTCCATTTACAATTTATTGCATGAACAGCAGAAACTTCAAAGAGTGCTCCTATGTAGAGGAGACAATTAATTGTATTAATTATTGATGTTATATCATCATATGTATCTATTTATCTTATCTTATTTTATTATCTTTGTCTGGTTCTAAAGTCCATGTTAAATGTTGAAGTTACTTTATGGCACTCATTTCTCCCTAACATTTCACACTTTTAACATTACCTAGGAAATATTTGAGTAGATTTTGATTAAACTTCATAGGAATATTTCATTTCATTCTGATCTAACAAAAACAGCTTTTAGTAACAATTCCAGGTTGGCAATTTTTTTTCAAAATCTTCTCAGAAACCTTAAGGTATATTAATCTGATTATAAAAATATAATCAGCTGTTATAATAAGCTACACTCTCCTTAACATCTGACTGAACCTGATTAGAGGTCATGTCCACATGAACCCATGATCAGTCAATGAAAACGTGCTGACAAAATTTTGAGGACACATTGTATGCCCTTTTTCAAACATAAAACTCTCTGATTGGTTGAGTGGCCGTCATGGTCGTGATCATATGGTAGTTGGATTTACAACTACCTGTGTAATCAGTGCCTATCGCCACTAAAGTTATGAGTTCGAACCCTGTTCATGGCAAGGTGTAATCAATGCAACATTATGTGATAAAGTTTGTCAGTGACTTGCGACAGGTCGGTGGGTTTCTCCGAGTACTCCGGTTTCCTACACCAATAAAACTGACTGCCACGATATAACTGAAATATTGATGAAAATGGCATGAAACACCATAAACCAAACCACCAAACCTGATTGGTTGATGTTTTTGATAATAAGTAAGTTGTATTCATATAAAAAAGTTCATCTGGATGTGACCTCAAATCAGGTTCTGTCAGATGTTAGAGGAGTGTAACAGCTGAATTTAATCAGACTGGATTGCACCAAAAGAGGTACCATATACTTTTGGTTCACGATCTGACTCCAGTATGGCCACATTTAGAAAGAATAGTTTCTGATTGGCTGAATATTAGTATGAAAACGTCTCCACAGAAACTGCCAGCCCAATTGATCTAAAACTGTTTTTGACATAAATGTACTTTTAACATTGATTTTTTATGATAAAAATGTCTTTATTAGTCTTCTTCTCTACATATACAGAACCCTTTGAGCAGAAACTTGGTAGGAATACTGTCATACCAATTGAAAAATGTATAAAAAAGCTTCTTAGCAGCAACTGCAAATTTGATTGAACACAAATGAAGCATAATATTTAGGATTGTTTCTTTAAGTTCGTGGTGATCAGCTTTACTAGTTGAGAAAACCGGAGAAAACCAATGCTATCCCGCAAGATATTGATAAACTTCAGCACAAGTAGATGTTAATGCAACAACCATGACTGCCCCTAACTAACATTAAATAACCTTGTGTATTACCATGGTAAGTATAAAGATTATTATTTAATTATCTTTGTAGTTGGGTTTTAATTGAATATTATTTTGTCTCTATAGGTATTTTTTAATTGGTTTATTTATTTTCTTTATAGGTAGATTTTGAACAGTAATGAACAAGAAATATCCAAATAAGGTAAATATTTTTAATTTCTTCATTTAAATAATTGGGTTATGATCTAACAATACGGTTGTTTTGAATCATGTCAATTCCGACCATGTTCCGTCTTTTTCTTGTCTTGACGTCTGAACAAATCGGCAGGCGACTTCCAGTGTTTACGCTATTACTGTGACAACGTCAGCATATCATAGTTGTAAATGCGGTAGATTATAAGTAATTGAATATGGAGACGCCAAGGAAACCGCTGAATAAATACTGGTGTTCGGTACCCCACTATCTATCTGATATCAGAAATATATGCATAAAGGCAGATCGTTTTCCTTTGATGATGCCGACAGCCACAAATAAAGAAAGAAAACATTTAATTTTAAAGAAGTATTTGTCTCTGCATTGAAGTCTTTGATACAAATAAAATAATTTAATTGATATCTGTCTTTTACAGAAAATGTTAAGATTTTTTTAAGTTGAGGATCGAATGTTAAAACGGCACATATCAATTGGAGTTTTTGTTGTGTATATTGACACCGGAAGTTCAGTGCCAGGAGTTCCATCGAAATCACGTGATCTGGTGAACGAGAATAACAAAATTTTGAAGGAATGGAAATGATTCGAAACAACCGTATTATACTGTTTGATGTGTCCTGGATTTCATGATTTGTCAATGCTTGCATTCATCTTCCTTAGAGGTAGGGCTGAAACAAATTTCAGTTATGTCATGGTAAATCTATTTTAATGGTGAAGGAATCATAAATTTGTGGGCCTGCCCCTAATCACATAAAGTTGCATAGTCTTCATCTTGACATTCATCTTGACACTATGTAATCAAACTCACCACAATTTTTAAAAAGTTATACAGAAGAAATTTTTTGACTGATTTTACTGGAAAATTGCTGAAGTGAAATAAGTTTTATGGGTTCATTTCGACCATTACAATAATATTCTATACATAAAAAACATATATTTATTGAAATCTAGCCATAAAAAATATCATAAAAAATGAAATCAAAATGTGGTCATGTTACTCTTTCATGACAAATTGAAAAAAATAATTGTATATTTTTCAGTCTCATATTTGCATTGTATATATGGTAAAAATAATAATAATAAGATAATACATTTAAACAAATAATAAATATAATAATGATGTTACTTAGGTTAAGTAGTAAGTATGCATATAAAATATATTACCTGACAGTGAGTCCTGTATGAAAAGAAAACAACTACCATATATTGGTATTTGATTAGAAAAGTAAATTCTTGCCAAAAAAATAATGGAAAAATATAGACTGATAGTCAAGCATTTTCATTTATAATGATGCCTGTTGATTAAACCAACTTTATATAATCAACTCCTCATTTTTTTAGCCAAGATCTATTAAAATTGAGTTTTTGCATACATAATAAAGTTGTGTAACAAGTTAGACAATAGTACAAAGTTAGTTCTTCAGCAGATGAAAGACACTGGCTCGTGTGAATCTCAATGTTATATACTTTTTGTTATGAATATGTATTAAAACCTTCATATTCCAATGATTGCTTTGTTTTATAGGATAGTTCACCAGTAAGAAAGAAATCCAGATATGAAAAGTTTCACAAGTTGTTTAAATCTGTGCCATCAGAAGAATATCCCATTGACTGTAAGTTTATACCACTCAAACATTAGTACTTGTTTCTGAGTCATCTAATCTACTGTGAGTACATGTATGTACTTGTTTCTGAGTCATCTAATCTACTGTGAGTACATGTATGTACTTGTTTCTGAGTCATCTAATCTACTGTGAGTACATGTATGTACTTGTTTCTGAGTCATCTAATCTACTGTGAGTACATGCATGTACTTGTTTCTGGGTCATCTAATCTACTGTGAGTACATGTATGTACTTGTTTCTGGGTCATCTAATCTACTGTGAGTACATGTATGTACTTGTCTCTGAGTCATCTAATCTACTGTGAGTACATGTATGTACTTGTCTCTGAGTCATCTAATCTACTGTGAGTACATGTATGTACTTGTCTGAGTCATCTAATCTACTGTGAGTACATGTATGTACTTGTTTCTGAGTCATCTAATCTACTGTGAGTACATATATGTACTTGTCTCTGAGTCATCTAATCTACTGTGAGTACATGTATGGACATTTCTTTATTACTCATAATAAATCTACAAATAAAGGATTCAAATGGTAAACAATGTAAACAAATTACAGAACATCAAACTTGGTTTCTAAATGACAAACTGCCACGATATTGCTGAAATATTGTTGAAAGTGGTGTTAAACACCATAACCCTACCCTCTAAATGACAAAACATCACTTCAAGGTAGGTAAAAAAATATTTTTAATACTTCTGAAAAACATGAAAAGTCTCATATATGCCCCACCGTTGTATAACACCCTGGATATTTTTGGAGGAAAAAAGCCAGGGCTTATACTGCTGCAAATTCTGTACACAATTCTTTGGAGGTTAGATTTAATCTTGTCTTATCTTGCAGCCATTTTGTTATCAAATTGCCAGTTTATTCTACTATCAAACAGGAATAACGTGGTATGATGTCTTCTGATAGCTTTTTTATCCATTGTTTATTTTGTTTTTCAGATTTTTCTTGTGCCTTCATTGGAGACATACTATTACAGGGACATATATATGTCTCCCAGAATTTCTTCTGCTTTTACTCAAAGATCAGAGGACGGGGTAGACTGGTAAGAAATATAGTTTACAAATATAGTGACTGCTGGATCATTATAACATGTGTAAACAGTTACCAATACATTGTCAAGATAGATTTGCACGTTAGTTAGAAAAGTTACATACTACTTGTTATTAGCTCACCTTATCCAAAGGGTCAATATGAGCTATTATTATACCTTACATAATATTTTACTATGTAAAAGTAATAAGACAATTTGGATGTTTAACGGAAAATTTGCTGACGAGGGAGCCAAGCGGGTGAACAACCCAAAGATATACCTGTATAATGTAGAGGGCAACAATAGAATGTAGCCCGGTCTACAACCCCTGACAACAGGAAGTGTGTTGAAAATGTGGGGGGGGTTTTCAGTCCGGTGCCATAATTGTATTTTCTATACCAGTTGTCTTCTGCAAACAGGGTTGGCCGGGAAATACCAGTGCCGGGAATTCCCAGTGGTAATTACCGGGAAATGCCGTCCTGGAAAATACTCTAAAATTTAGTTCAAGTGGGAAATACTGGGAAATATGATTTTTAGATATGATTAATTTCTTCAAAGTTGCTAAAAACTTAACATTTTAACACACACTGTTGAAAATGACATCAGTTTAATAAATATGGGTATACAGCCTAGGTGTAGGACCATTAAGAAGGACTCCAGGCAACTTTTGAAATTGTAATCTTCATATAAACATAATATTTATACAAAAGACTTTTATTAAAAACATGTTAAAACTGTCACCACAATTTTATATCTACACTTTTCAGTTCAACCATACAGTTTCAGAGTTCACCAATCTATTTCATTTTTCCCCCTTAACATTCTGTAGCAAAAAACAAGCTTTCCTGCTTTAACAAGTCCAAGTCTATTTCTTAATTTTGACTGAATCATGCCAAAATTTGAGAAGATTCTCTCAATAGTAGCCAAACATGATGGCATTTCTAACAATATCTGATTGTTTTGCCAGGTTGTATACATGTAATCTAATATCCTAAGGGCATTTCCTTTATGCAATAGTATAATAATGACTAAATTTTTTAATTTGTTTTTACAAATAACCTTTAGAAATTAATTAATAAGTCCAGTTTGTAAAGACAAACAATAAACATGTCAAAAGCAGGTCATAATATGGTTTTAATCACTAAACAAAGGAGGTACAAATTGAGGATTACAAGTAAAGAATAATTTTTTTATCAAAATCAATATTTTTTTTTAACAAATATCAATTTTCCAATATCAATTTTATATATCTGTACATTAACACTATCCATTAATTTTTTTTTTTTTCTGTAAGGCCAATATATATAGTTATATTTGTATCCATTAAAGATTTTTTATATGCAATTTTGGCCATACATGCAAAACATAAATATCAATTTAGAAGTTTCCTGTACCATTATATTTGCAAATTAAGAATCAATCTTATTTCCCACCGTCCTGGGAAATATGAGTATTTCCCGCTTTTTTGCCAACCCTGTCTGCAAAACAAAACATTCAAGTTATAAACTTCTAAGAGTAGTTTCCGTATGATAAAACAATTATTGCCTTCAAATGAGGTGAACATTAAGTTGTCAACCCTCGAGAAGTTGAAGTGGAAATCGACCACCCTCAGGTTGATAACTTTCAATGTTCACCTCATATGAAGGCAATAATTGTATATTGTCATCTCTGTGTTTCTGTCCTTTCAATCTTACTACATATAGACGTATGTCCAAAAGTTTATTGGTAGAGTTTGTTACGCATGTCAATGTGCATGTTTCTTCTCAAATATTAGCACACTGAGAGTAAAATGGGGGAGCAATTTTGATTTCTTGAGAACCAGTTCTTTTTATTCAAAGGGAAATGTAGAAAGAAAATTCTAGCCAAGTTCCAACAATGTTTCTTTTGACTTATGGTTTGGTGAATTGATACCAGGAAGAGGGGGGCTTGCAGGTTGTGTGTGTATTTAATCTTGTTTTAGTGCTCTAGCTTGTTTATTCCTCGACAGCTGCAAACCAAATTTAGACACAAGTTAAATATGAACAATATTATAATTGAGTTAAAAAACCACAATTTTTCATTAATATGAATTTTAAGAGTTATGCACCATAAAGATATAGAAAAAAATGAGAAAATGTTCTTGCTTACAAACTAGCAAAATAGTATCTTAACAAATTCAAGCCAAAAATCCACAAGCCATGTATAAAAAATAGACGATTTCAAAAAACAGAATTTTTCATTTTCATGATGAATTTTAATAGTATATATGGAAACTCATATTGTGTATCTCTGATGCTTTTAAGATTTTTTTTATGAACAATGAAAATATGAATAGCAAATTTGATATAAGGAATAATACATAAGTTTAGATTCAACTTTGTACATGTCAAGACTAGGTTCTTATGATAATGGCAATGCATTTGAACTAGGCTATGGTGGGGTGAACGTTTTAAAAAGAACTTTTGACCAGGTCAGCAGTACAAACTAACGTGAATCTTTTCTTTATAGTAGTTCTCATTGTACCTATTACTATATAAACATTGTTGACAAGACCTTGATTTAAATTAGATTGTATTTATTGTGTATTATAATTGTAATAATCCATCAAAAGAAGTTAAATATTTATAAACCCTGGTTTACAGCAGGGATAAGGTTTTATAATCAAGTTATTCCAAACACCTGTCAGTCGATCTTATTAGAGATTTTCAATTATAAACACAAAGAGAAGAATATCCATTAATTTATATAAAGACAAATAAATAATTACCTCAATAAGTTTAATTATGAAAAGGGGAGTATATTGTGACTCATTTACTCCCCCCTGAACAAATGAGCGACCCCACACATTTAGGTACCACAGGCTGTTTAGGTAACTGTAAAAACAGGTGATCTGAATAAAATATATGTTGAAAAAAAATATATAGACAGCTACAGTGAGTTAAAATATCTGCATGATTTCTTAAAAAACAAGAATAAAATTACGACTGAGTTTTTTTATTGATTAAATGTAGTATCTAGCTGATATATAAGAATGTCACAAATTTCTAACATAATTGTTTAATTTAAAATTGTTAACAGAATTTTAGACATAACATTATGCTTACAGTGACAACAGGTTTTTAGGTCATGTTAATAAAAATCTTAATTTGATACAAGTGCATTGTATTATATTTCTGATGACTCTGTTTAAACCTTCTGTTTTATTAGCTTGGTAACACAACTATCAATAAATAATATATATGCACATGTATATATACAAATGCAGTATGTGAAATAGGTAGATTCCTACATGAAAATTATTGTATTAAATGTTTTCTTTAAGAAAGTAATTTCTATTTCTCTCTTGTCTTAATTGTTTGCCTTACCTGCAAAAATGTCACTGAATGCAATACATAGCAATCATAATTGTACAAATTCTCAGCATGCATGGGGTCCAAGACCTAGGCCTGAGGGTCTATGGGGTCCAAAGATTAACATAAAAATATTCAAGTTTCCAGAAATACAGGCCCTAAGGTCAATGATCTCAAATACCTTGTGAAAGGTTGTCAGTAAAATAAGAAGCCATATTGTGTATCATATTCTGAAGTATCACTGTACTTCTAGGATAAGCATAGATTATCTAATGGCTAACTGGTTACAGGCACATTTGTACTTCCTAGCCTAAGACCAAAGTTTTGGTGAGCTGATTAAAATGACAAATGAGAAATATTATACTGTAGATAATAGAAATAGATAAATAATTGATTTTCAAAATGATATCAATGAAAAATTAATCCAAATGAAATATATGCGTGACACTTTTGAATCACACGTTATTGATATTATTGTTTTGACCTTTCAGTTGGAGATCCCCATGAGTCGAGTGATAAGTATAACAAGAGAGAAAACAGCATTTATCATTCCTAATGCTATTGGGTTTCAAACAGCTGGCAAAAAGGTGAGTAAAGGGAGGATGTATGATTTTAATTAAATGCCTTATACAGAAAAGAAAAACAATTTCTAATGATTTCTCAATAATTCATATTTAAATTTCTGAGGTATTGTTATTTAAACCATTGTGAAATGTTGTCAAAGAATCCACTTGTCTCTTGAGGATCCTTGACATTTGATGACCTATTTATTCTGGTCTCCCAAGAAGATAATTGAATTTCTTTAGATATTCAGTACTAATTGATATTAAATCTGTTAGAAGTATAGGTTGTGATCTTTGTCCTTAGAGTAATAATTTTTAACCAACAGATTCTGCCTTCCTAGTTAGTAATAGTAATTAGTTAACTATGAGCATTCATTGACCGTGCTACTCTCCATATTTATGTTGTCTTTCATTTTTTGTGAGAGTTATGTGGTCTTTTTGAGTGGTAGCGAATCTATGCAGGTTTTTTTATCATATATATATATATGTGTTGCCATTGGAGATCCAGTTATCAAGACAGGAAGGTTGGGATCCAGTCATCAAGACGGGAAGGTTGGGATCCAGTTATCAAGACAGGAAGGTTGGGATCCAGTCATCAAGACGGGAAGGTTGGGATCCAGTCATCAAGACGGGAAGGTTGGGATCCAGTTATCAAGACAGGAAGGTTGGGATCCAGTCATCAAGACGGGAAGGTTGGGATCCAGTCATCAAGACGGGAAGGTTGGGATCCAATTATCAAGACAGGAAGGTTGGGATCCAGTTATCAAGTGTGAGAGGTGTTTGTTTGTTTATAGAGTGAGAGGTGTTGATTTGTTTATAGTGAGAGGTGATTGTTTGTTTATAGAGTGAGAGGTGTTTGTTTGTTTATAGAGTGAGAGGTGTTGGTTTGTTTATAGAGTGAGAGGTGTTGGTTTGTTTATAGAGTGAGAGGTGTTGGTTTGTTTATAGAGTGAGAGATGTTGTTTTGTTTATAGTGAGAGGTGTTTGTTTGTTTATAGAGTGAGAGGTGTTGATTTGTTTATAGAGTGAGAGGTGTTGGTTTGTTTATAGAGTGAGAGATGTTGGTTTGTTTATAATGAGAGGTGATTGTTTGTTTATAGAGTGAGAGGTGTTGATTTGTTTAGAGTGAGAGGTGTTGGTTTGTTTATAGAGTGAGAGGTGTTGGTTTGTTTATAGAGTGAGAGGTGTTGGTTTGTTTATAGAGTGAGAGGTGTTGGTTTGTTTATAGAGTGAGAGGTGTTGGTTTGTTTATAGAGTGAGAGGTGTTGATTTGTTTATAGTGAGAGGTGATTGTTTGTTTATAGAGTGAGAGGTGTTTGTTTGTTTATAGAGTGAGAGGTGATTGTTTGTTTATAGAGTGAGAGGTGTTGGTTTGTTTATAGAGTGAGAGGTGTTGGTTTGTTTATAGAGTGAGAGATGTTGGTTTGTTTATAGTGAGAGGTGATTGTTTGTTTATAGAGTGAGAGGTGTTGATTTGTTTATAGAGTGAGAGGTGTTGGTTTGTTTATAGAGTGAGAGATGTTGGTTTGTTTATAGTGAGAGGTGATTGTTTGTTTATAGAGTGAGAGGTGTTGATTTGTTTATAGAGTGAGAGGTGTTGGTTTGTTTATAGAGTGAGAGGTGTTGGTTTGTTTATAGAGTGAGAGGTGTTGGTTTGTTTATAGAGTGAGAGGTGTTGATTTGTTTATAGAGTGAGAGGTGTTGGTTTGTTTATAGAGTGAGAGATGTTGGTTTGTTTATAGTGAGAGGTGATTGTTTGTTTATAGAGTGAGAGGTGTTGATTTGTTTATAGAGTGAGAGGTGTTGGTTTGTTTATAGAGTGAGAGATGTTGGTTTGTTTATAGTGAGAGGTGATTGTTTGTTTATAGAGTGAGAGGTGTTGATTTGTTTATAGAGTGAGAGGTGTTGGTTTGTTTATAGTGAGAGATGTTGGTTTGTTTATAGTGAGAGGTGATTGTTTGTTTATAGAGTGAGAGGTGTTGATTTGTTTATAGAGTGAGAGGTGTTGGTTTGTTTATAGAGTGAGAGGTGTTGGTTTGTTTATAGAGTGAGAGGTGTTGGTTTGTTTATAGTGAGAGGTGTTTGTTTGTTTATAGTGAGAGGTGATTGTTTGTTTATAGAGTGAGAGGTGTTGATTTGTTTATAGAGTGAGAGGTGTTTGTTTGTTTATAGAGTGAGAGGTGTTGGTTTGTTTATAGAGTGAGAGGTGATTGTTTGTTTATAGAGTGAGAGGTGTTGGTTTGTTTTGTTGATATTGGTGGAATTGTTGACCATCACTGTTTAAAATTTGTTTTCATAATTTACACTTTCCTGATGTATTCCCCAAAAAATGAATACTGATAGATCCCAGATGCCAAGATGCAAAATGTCTATAAATAATAAACAGTTCTTTTTCTCCCTTACCAATTTAACATCACAATAAAATCAGATATTGCCAGACGATTGATTAATGAATACAAACAAAATTTGTATAGACATATACTTTATATTAAAATCATATAATTCTATTGCAAATAGACTTCATACTCATGTAGACAATTAATAAACTTCTGTTTAATAAAATGCTAAAACAAAAAAATACCACACTTCTAAAATCTAATGGGAAAATCATAGAAACAAAGTCAAAATTGATACTCCTAACACACATATGCATGACCGCTCACTTTCATGGATTGGTACAGGCACTTCAATAAAAGGTGCTGGTGTTAAACTAGCTTTAATGGCCCAAGTAAAATAAATCATTTCACCCCACTTGATCTTTTTAGTCCCACTTTAAAAAGTAGAAGAAATAGTCATCAGAGAAAAAAATTATCTTAGGAATCTTGGTCTATAGTTTTGCATGGAACTTACAATCGATAATCCCCTAATGAAATTGTATGTTTTTGCTAAATCATTCCAGAGTTATTGTCCTTTATTGAAAACAGAAGAGTGGGTTGTCCGAATATAAATAATCTCTGTGACCGTCACCATGTGTACTTGAGATATCAAAGATGATGAATAGAAGGTTTAATCAGTGATGGTCTACAATTCTACCAATATCAGCAAAATAAACAACTTTCTATCACCTCAAATAATTGATCACAAAAAGACTACGACATATGTCAATCTTATATATTTTAGTCAAGATATAAAAATTTGTTTTGTCCCAGAAACTTCAATCTTAAAGAAAAAAGACAATACAGTCAGATCTGCCTATGTAGTCACATCTATTAAACAGTCACCTGTATTAACAGATCACCTTATTCTTGTCTTGTCATCGAAAATTTCACATGAATTAAATCCTGTCTTTTAAGGACTCTTTTTTTTTTGTTCCAAAGGTGAACTTTTAATACAAGTTTGACTGTATATGAGAGTTGATAATAAGAGGTTTTACAGGTTTTATTTACATTGTACATGTGGTTTACTTATAAGTACAGGTTTTATTTATATTGTACATGTGTTTTTCAAATAAGGTAGAAAATGAATAAATCTATTGTTAATTGATGGTAAATTATAAAAAGTGCAGAATTGATACTTATATATGTGTGTATTTTCAGTATGTATTTGGATCCTTTCTCTCCAGGGATAGTACATATAAATTTGTTGTGTCTGCCTGGAAGAAATCACAAGAATTGGTGAGTGTTAATTACAATTCATATATTGAAGGCCTCATGGTATATGGAAGCCTAGTATCTAAAATTTTACATATGTAGCAATATGTAAAATATAAAAAGAAGTAAAAACCAGTAAAAACCAGTATGTACATTGTAGCTTGATTGTGATATGTAGATTCAAGCTTGTATAAATACAGAATTTGAGTATATGAAGTCCAAGTCATGGGGGCTCAAAATCTAACAAAGGTTCTTAAACTTCATTACCAGATATTCAAAACAGCCCTTTGGTAGTAAGTAATATATTCTGTAATTAGTATTGAAGTTTCAAATTTAAATGTCACAATCACAACACATAACATGTATTTGGGAAAACTATTTACTTATGCTACATTTTGGTTTTCATTGATATATGTCTGGACAATAATTCTAGAAAAATATTATTTTGATCAGAATTGAAACATCTCTTGAAGTAAGCTAAAAGTATGTCAGTGTGACCTGATTGTGACCTAATTTCTTCCATAGAAATGTTAAAGAATCATTTACCTAAACATTGGAATGTTACACATTTAAAAATGAAAATGGGTGTGTTATTGATACATATTAGGCACCATACTTATTTTCAAACAAGATTATTTGAGAATTCTTAAATATCAAAATCAGAAGTGACATTAAAAAGAACTGATAAGTTCATGTCAACCATTGTACCATTATGAATGATATATTAAGATGGCTTATCATGCTGGTAAATGTATAGAAAAATAATATATTTAAAATTTGTTTTTCAGAGTAAAACATTATTACAACAAAACCAATCAAGTGCTTCTGAAACAGAAGATGTAAGTAAATGATTTTATTTTTATACAACCACACAAATTTGCGGTCATTTTGTGTTATGGGTCTGTTGTGGTTTCAGTACAATATTTTTTGTTCTAGTTCACCAGTCCTCCTGAAATTTAAATGCAATGATCCTTGGCACAGAATAAAGGTTCAGAATGATTTAGTGGATTCTAGTCTTAACAATGTTCAAACAAGAGGCCTCCAAGATGCCAAACAGGGTATTTTCTGTTTTTTGTTTATGGATCATTTATTTTTTAACAAATTTTGATGAATCCATTCTTTATAAAATTCTGTATATGCTGTATGCCAACCCGATTTTGAATGGCTCTTATTGTGTTCAAAATATAAGTAGGACAAAATGGGACAACACCCAAAATTTTTAATTTTTTTTAGCTCACCTTGCCAAAGGTAATGTGAGCTTTTGCCATCACTTGGCGTCTGTCGTCCGTCGTCTTCTCCTCTGAAACCCCTCAGCCAAATGAACCGAAACTTGGTAGGAAGCATCCATGGAAGTTCCTCTGTAAAGATTGCTCATTTCGTCCCGATCTGTTAACAAACATGACCGCCACAGGCGACTCTTGTTTCTGATTGGCTGATTTTAAAAATTCTCCTCTGAAACCGTTTGGCCAAATGAACCGAAACTTGGTAGGAAGCATCTATGGGCGGTCTTCTCTAAAGAATGATCATTTTGTCCCGATCGGTTAAAAAACATGGCCACCACAGGCAATTCTTGTTTCTGATTGGTTGATTTCTAAAAAAATCTTCTCTGTTAAAAGAAAGATAACTCTTGCCTAAACTGTTTAAAAAAAAGATAACTCTTGTCATTATCTCCCTTAGAAATTAACTAATGCTGATATAGTGTAACATGTTTATTCTATACATTACAAGTAGGTATTCACATTTTAATATTCTTTTTAGCAAACCTTGCCAAAGGCAATATGAGCTTTGACCATCACTTGGTGTCCATCGTCTGTCATCCGTTTACTTTTCACATTTTAATCTTCTCCTCTGAAAACCCTCAGCCAAATGAACTGAAACTTGGTAGGAAGCATCTATGGAAGATCCTCTCTAAAGAGTGCACATTTTGTTATGATCCATTACTAAACATGGCCGCCACATGCAATTCTTGTTTCTGATTGGCCGATTTTTTTTAATCTTCTCCTCTGAAACTGCTTGACCAAATGAACTGAAACTTGGTGGGAAGCATCTATGGAATGTCCTCTATGAAGATTGCTCATTTCATCCCGATTGGTTAACAAACATGGCTACCACCGAAACTTGGTAGGAATCATCTATGGAATGTCCTCTATGAAGATTGCTCATTTCATCCCGATCGGTTAGCAAACATGGCTACCACCGAAACTGGGTAGGAAGCATCTATGGAATGTCTTCTATGAAGATTGCTCATTTCGTCCCGATCAGTTAGCAAACATGGCCACCACATGCAATTCTTGTTTCTGATTGGTTGATTTCTATAAAAATCTTCTCCTTTGAAACTGCTTAGCCATATGAACCGAAACTTGGTAGGAAGCATCTACATGTATGGAAGGTTCTGTATTAAGTTTCCTCAAAGCAGAATGAAAGGTGAGCGACACAGGCTCAGCCCACTGAGCCTCTAGTTTTATTAAATTTGATATTAATGGATTTTTTTCTCTAAATTACTTCAGTACTTTTCAAATAGATTCTACCTAGTAATGACTTTTGTTGGACAATAATCATTTTCAGAAGAACTTAGTGGAGGAAGAAGTCCTTGTCATCTTGCTGTGCCCAGCATAGGCCTTTATTACTTCTACCAAAGCAATCTTTGTGTTTGAGAAATGCTAAAAATAAAATTTTATAATGGAATGCATGGCATCAAAAAGAAAGTATCCTGTAATATTTTCCACCCTGTTTACATATGAACCTAATATGTTAAAAGGTTGTATTTGATATATCATTTAATAAGTTTTTGCTTTTCAAATATAAGAGTATATGCAAGTTTGCAAAAATAACACAACAAGCTAAATATTTAAGAGCACTTAATCTTATGTATTTCTATTTATAGAAGCATTAAACATATTGGAACTTCTTTGAAATACTCCATTAGAAACTTCTTTAAACTGGTCTCTCTGAATTTTATTTGTACACTTGAAATTCTCTTTAACTCCCACTTAGTTTTAATAATGGTAATTATTTTGTTTTATTTTTTTTATTTAGATGACGTTCAATATGATAGATCAGACACCGGAATCTCAGATGGATAATTCTGAAATAACACAAATGTTTGATATGACACAAAATAACAATGTGATAAATGATGGCAACCTTATTTCTCAGCCAGATACAGAAGAATCAGATGCTGGCGTGTGCCTTGCATGTGGTTCGCGGGATGGAAGTGACGTGAATGATAAAATAGACATATCAAAGAACAAAGGTCTGACACCTCAAAAAATAGTTCAAACGTCAACAGTTGTACATGAAAAACCAAAACCAGTCAAATCAAGATTCTTTATCAATGGTGGAAAGTTAGGCATTCCTTATTTTTTTCAGTGTAAGTATCATAAAGTGCAAATGTTTATCCTCTGACAAAAGGTGCAAAAAGCCAGTTAATTTCAAATGTCAACATTAATTTTGTTCTTTCACTGTTTTTTTTTTTTTAAATTATATTGGTTTTTCACACATTTTGTATTTGTACTATATAATTTTTGTAAAGTGTACATGTAAGCCAACCATATGTCATCTAACACTGACACACATCATTGTCTGTGAAGTCTGTTTTAAGTGTTTATGGTGAGACCTACTCTATGTACAGTATTTTCTTTCAGTCTACTTCTCTGATAATGAATCTTTAATTGATGTGGTTTTCTGGTTTTTGAAGTTCAATTGCACATACTGATTCTTCTCTACCCCTTGTGGCAGAAATTTGGGGTATATAAATAAGATCTGGCTTATGTAGTGTATGATCCTTCCTACACAAGGATTTATTAATTGTGTGGGATGTTGATGCACAGAAATTTATGTGAGAATATCACATTCCTATAAATAAACGTTGGCGAAAATAGAAGGGACAATCTAGAGACACAGGCAACATTGGGCACAAGACACCAACAAAGACAAACGAAGCAAAAAACACAAGTCAGAGAAGTCAAATGATGACAAACATGGACCCTACCAAGAAAACTGGGGATGAACCCAGGGTAGGCAGGAAGAAGGGTAAGCAGTCCCTGAACCCAGGGTGGGCAGGAAGAAGGGTAAGCAGTCCCTGAACCCAGGGTAGGCAGGAAGAAGGGTAAGCAGTCCCTGAACCCAGGTTAGGCAGGAAGAAGGGTAAGCAGTCCCTGAACCCAGGATAGGCAGGAAGAAGGGTAAGCAGTCCCTGTATAGTATGGTCAAAGTTTTGTCTGTGATAGAGGAAAGAAAAAATCTAGCATGTTATGACCATTATAGCAGCTCTAGTGGTCAATAGGAAAGTGTTATTACCCTAACTGTTATATGCTATTTGTGACAGTTAAAATGTATGTCCAAAGTCTCACTCCAATGTTCCTTTATTACCTACATGCTGATTTCTTGTTAGTGGACTTGTTTTTTATTTGATGTGAGATGAAATACTATCCACTTATTATTTCACACAAACAATCAGACTTGTAGGATAGCGTCTGTTTCATGTACTGCTAATTTTATTGTTCATAGGTTTTGATTGTGAGAAGTTGTATGAAGCATTTTCACAGCTCTCGGTCAAGTTACAAAGGTATGTTGTAATGTTAAGATGGTGAGAAAGACTAGAGAACTGGTCACAGATCTTAAAAATAAACCTAACATAGAAATAATTGAGCTAACTGTGACTAGTCCTTGTTATCAGAGGTAACTCTACTCTTGTTGTTTTTACCTACATCATGTACATGAGTTATAATTTGTAAATTTGTTCTTCTGACATGAATATAAGTGAAATACTGCTCACTTGATGTTAAACAGCAATCAATCAATCAATCTATAATATTTCTGATAAAAAGCAATGTAACCACTGTTCTTTCATATTATTACCTAAGTTTTAGATGTAATTACTTTAATGTTAACAAACATTTTTACCTAAGTTTTAGATGTAATTACTTTAATGTTAACAAACATTTTTACCTAAGTTTTAGATGTAATTACTTTAATGTTAACACACATTTTTACCTAAGTTTTAGATGTAATTACTTTAATGTTAACAAACATTTTTACCTAAGTTTTAGATGTAATTACTTTAATGTTAACAAACATTTTTACCTAAGTTTTAGATGTAATTACTTTAATGTTAACAAACATTTTTACCTAAGTTTTAGATGTAATTACTTTAATGTTAACAAATATTCAAGTTCTTCTTGTCAATTAACATGTGTATATTATTTTATTTTCAGAATACCAAGGACCAATCTAATCCTCGCAATATGTATTGTCATGTAAGTACACTTAGCATTAGGTATTATAAGAAATAAACTCAAATGTGTTATTGAAATACTAAACATTAAGAACAAAATTTACTATTAGCTTTGATTTTGTAAAATGGTTATAGATCTTGGGATTATGTCATGTTAGGAATGTAATTAAATTAGAAATATTGTTATCTATGTAAGGCTGTGACTTCTTATATTATTAGTTCACCTGGACCAAAGGTCCATGTGAACTATTGCCATCACTTGGCGTCTGTCGTCTGTAGTCTGTCGTCTGTCGTCTGTAAACTTTTCACATTTCAAGCTTCTTCTCCGAAACCACTTGGCCGATTGGAACCGAACTTAGCAGGAATGTTCCTTGGATGGTCCTCTACAAAGTTACTGTTTTTCGTTCCAGTCGGATATTCAATATGGCTGCCAGGGCCAATAATATGCTCTGATTGGCTGAAATTTCAAAGATCTTCTTCTCCGAAACTAATGAACTGACTGAACCCAAACTGTAAAGGAATGATCATTGGAATGTCCTTTACCAAGTTACTGTTTTTTATGCCGATCGGAAATCCAAGATGGCCACCATCGCAGGACATAGATTAACATTGGACCCTATGGGAAAATGTTCAAATGCCTTCTTCTCAGAAACTACAAGTATGATTAAAGCCAAACTGTACATGAATGTTCATTGGATGGTCCTCTACAATCTTAAGGTTTTTTGTTCCGATATGAAATTCAAAATGGCGGCTACGGCAGGACTTAGTTTAACATTGGACCCTATGGGAAAAATGTTTCAAAATGCTTCTTCTCTGAAACCACTTGGACAGTTGAAACCAAACTGCCCAGGAATGATCATTGGAAGGTCCTCTACAAATTTTCTGTTTTTTATGCTGGTCGGAAATCCAAGATGGCCGCCACCGCAGGACATAGATTAACATGGACCCTATGGGAAAATGTTCAAATGCCTTCTTCTCGGAAACTACAAATATTATTAAAGCCAAACTGTACATGAATGTTCATTGGATGGTCCTCTACAATCTTAAGGTTTTTTGTTCCGATATGAAATTCAAAATGGCGGCTACGGCAGGACTTAGTTTAACATTGGACCCTATGGGAAAAATGTTTCAAAATGCTTCTTCTCTGAAACCACTTGGACAGTTGAAACCAAACTGCCCAGGAATGATCATTGGAAGGTCCTCTACAAATTTTCTGTTTTTTATGCCGGTCGGAAATCCAAGATGGCCGCCACCGCAGGACATAGATTAACATGGACCCTATGGGAAAATGTTCAAATGCCTTCTTCTCGGAAACTACAAATATTATTAAAGCCAAACTGTACATGAATGTTCATTGGATGGTCCTCTACAATCTTAAGGTTTTTTGTTCCGATATGAAATTCAAAATGGCAGCTACGGCAGGACTTAGTTTAACATTGGACCCTATGGGAAAAATGTTTCAAAATGCTTCTTCTCTGAAACCACTTGGACAGTTGAAACCAAACTGCCCAGGAATGATCATTGGAAGGTCCTCTACAAATTTTCTGTTTTTTATGCTGGTCGGAAATCCAAGATGGCCACCACCGCAGGACATAGATTAACATTGGACCCTATGGGAAAATGTTCAAATGCCTTCTTCTCAGAAACTACAAATATGATTAAAGCCAAACTGTACATGAATGTTCATTGGATGGTCCTCTACAAACTTTGCGTTTTTTGTTCCGATATAAAATTCAAAATGGCGGCTACGGCAGGACTTAGTTTAACATTGGACCCTATGGGAAAAATGTTTCAAAACGCTTCTTCTCTGAAACCACTTGGATAATTGAAACCAAACTGCCCAGGAATGATCATTGGAAGGTACTCTACAAGGTGTGTGTTTTTTATGCCGATCGGAAATCCAAGATGGCCACCACCGCAGGACATAGATTAACATTGGACCCTATGGGAAAATGTTCAAATGCCTTCTTCTCAGAAACTACAAATATGATTAAAGCCAAACTGTACAAGAATGTTCATTGGATGGTCCTCTACAAACTTTACGTTTTTTGTTCTGGTATGAAATTCAAAATGGCGGCTACGGCAGGACTTAGTTTAACATTGGACCCTATGGGAAAAATGTTTCAAAACGCTTCATCTCTGAAACCACTTCGATAATTGAAACCAAACTGCCCAGGAATGATCATTGGAAGGTCCTCTACAAAGTTTCTGTTTTTTTATGCCGATCGGAAATTCAAGATGGCCGCCACCGCAGGACATAGATTAACATTGGACCCTATGGGAAAATGTTCAAATGCCTTCTTCTCAGAAACTACAAATATGATTAAAGCCAAACTGTACATGAATGTTCATTGGATGATTCTCTACAAACAATACGTTTTTTGTTCCGATATGAAATTCAAAATGGCGGCTACGGCAGGACTTAGTTTAACATTGGACCCTATGGGAAAAATGTTTCAAAACGCTTCTTCTCTGAAACCACTTGGATAATTGAAACCAAACTGCCCAGGAATGATCATTGGAAGGTCCTCTACAAGGTGTGTGTTTTATATGCCGATCGGAAATCCAAGATGGCCACCACCGCAGGACATAGATTAACATTGGACCCTATGGGAAAATGTTCAAATTCCTTCTTCTCAGAAACTACAAATATGATTAAAGCCAAACTGTACAAGAATGTTCATTGGATGGTCCTCTACAAACTTTACGTTTTTTGTTCCGATATGAAATTCAAAATGGTGGCTACGGCAGGACTTAGTTTAACATTGGACCCTATGGGGGAAATGTTTGAAAACGCTTCTTCTCTGAAACCACTTGAACAGTTGAAACCAAACTGCCCAGGAATGATCATTGGAAGGTCCTCTACAAATTTTATGTTTTTTATGCCGATCGGAAATCCAAGATGGCCGCCACCACAATACATAGATTAACATTGGACCCTATGGGAAAATGTTCAAATGCCTTCTTCTCAGAAACTACAAATATTATTAAAGCCAAACTGTACATGAATGTTCATTGGATGGTCCTCTACAAACTTTAGGTTTTTTGTTCCGATATGAAATTCAAAATGGCGGCTACGGCAGGACTTAGTTTAACATTGGACCCTATGGGGAAAATGTTTCAAAACGCTTCTTCTCTGAAACCACTAGGACAATTGAATCCAAACTGCCCAGGAATGATCATTGGAAGGTCCTCTACAAAGTTTCTGTTTTTTTATGCCGATCGAAAATTCAAGATGGCCACCACCGCAGGACATAGATTAACATTGGACCCTATGGGAAAATGTTCAAATGCCTTCTTCTCAGAAACTACAAATATGATTAAAGCCAAACTGTCCATATGTGTGTACATTGGATGGTCCTCTACAAACTTTACGTTTTTTGTTCCGATATGAAATTCAAAATGGCGGCTACGGCAGGACTTAGTTTAACATTGGACCCTATGGGAAAAATGTTTCAAAATGCTTCTTCTCTGAAACCACTTGGATAATTGAAACCAAACTGCCCAGGAATGATCATTGGAAGGTCCTCTACAAGGTGTGTGTTTTTTATGCCGATCGGAAATCCAAGATGGCCACCACCGCAGGACATAGATTAACATTGGACCCTATGGGAAAATGTTCAAATGCCTTCTTCTCAGAAACTACAAATATGATTAAAGCCAAACTGTGCATGAATGTTCATTGAATGGTCCTCTACAAAATATACGTTTTTTATTCTGATATGAAATTCAAAATGGCGGCTACGGCAGGACTTAGTTTAACATTGGACCCTATGGGAAAAATGTTTCAAAATGCTTCTTCTCTGAAACCACTTGGACAGTTGAAACCAAACTGCCCAGGAATGATCATTGGAAGGTCCTGTTTTTTATGCCGATCGGAAATCCAAGATGGCTGCCACCACAGGTCATAGTATTAACACAGAACCATATGGGGAAAATACAGAAATATATTCTTCTCTGAAGCTATTGCACTGATTGAACCTAAACTGTGCATCAATCATTGGAAGGTCCTTTACAAACTTTGTGTTTTTTATGTTGATCGTAATTCCAAGATGACGCAGGACATAGTTTTTACATAGGACCAATTGGTTTTTTTTATTACCAGGTGAACGATACAGGCTCTTGAGAGCCTCTGGTACATTTTACTCGGCATTAAAATTTCTAGTTCTTTTATTATGTTGTCTGTTATTGATCAATATTTTTCTCATACTCCTCTCTAAAAAAAATGCACCTGTGTAACGTATGGTAGTTGGATTTACAACTACCTGTGCAATAAGTGCCTATCATCACTAAAGTTGTGAGTTCAAACCCTGTTTATGGCGAAGTGTACTCAATACAACATTATGTGATAAAATTTGTCAGTGACTTGTAACAGCTCAGTGGTTTTCTCCGGGTACTCTGGCTTCCTCCATCAATAAAACTGACCACCACGATATAGCTGAAATGATTATGGTTTAAGAAAATATTGTGCATATAAGGTACATAATAGACCAAATTTGTCTGAATGTCCTCTTTATTTGTCCAGTGAAAGAAAAGACTATCTTATATCAATGTAAATATTTTGAATCTGTTTTTTATATTTCTAAAAAATGCTTTGTTTTTTAACAGGACATTATTTTTGATTGTATCAGCCATGGCTTTAACATATAAAATCCTTCTGTTACAAGTCAGGATTGATGCCAGTGATATATGGACACCATCATCAAAAGCTCAATGGAGGTTTGTTGTTGTTTAAATATTACTATCATATTAACAAGATAGGAATGGACGTGTAAGAGAGTATGAAATAAAATCCATATAAAGCTTTATTTAGTTCAATAGTTAAAAAGTGTTTCAACTAGACTTTGAAATCTTCAGAAATTGCCAGTTTTATCAAAATTTCTTCAAGACGTTCTTTGATAATTAAGCTAACTTTTATAAGGTTCTTCAAAACAATTTGAGAAATAGTTAGGCAAATGTCCTGATACTGGTGCATAGCTGAATGACTGTTAAATAACAGTACTTAAAGTACTTTTGTTGCTGTGCTTCATCTTACAGACAGTATGAAGCAATAACTCATACCTACCTGCAAGTGAGAATGAGACTGATTTTAGCCTGTAGATGACCAATATCCTTATATTCTTCCCAATAAATGACAATTAAGTCAGCTTTTAGGATGTTAGAAAGATTTTTAGATACAATCAAACTTGTTGTAATGTTCACCTTGATTGTAAGTAATGAAGCTATCAAATAATTGAATAGCTACATAATTAACTGTAAATCATTGCTGAAACACTGCAGAATTACAAAGAGACAGCCTAGTTCTCCAAATAACTTACACTTAAACATCCATAGGACTGTCATCAAGAGACGTCTAAGATTAATTCACTGTGTAGAACGATTTAAAATGACATAAATTAAAAAGACTGCATATCTAAAAGATTGAAGAATCACACAATATTGTATTCCTAGAAAGTTTGTTATTTTAATTGTTTTATTATTTCAGAGAAAAGATGTATTCCTCTATTTACAGTCTCCAAAGTCAGTCTCACTTTAGTGTTGTCAAACAAATCAATGAAGTATTGAAATCTAATCTTCAGGTTTTAGATGAGGTAACAACTAGCTTTAATAATGAATTCAAACACTTTTTTTTTTAAAGATTTTTAAGTTGTCAAAAATATATGACTTGTTTCTCACATTTTCTTTATAGATGATAATAATTTAGAAAGAATTGTCATGGAGTCAGCATGTTAAGCATCACAGGAATTGTCACACATTACTTTGTCTGCTAATAATATTGCAGATTATATAATTTGTAAGCAAGGAAAAAATCAAGCAAAAAACATCCTAACACTATTTACTATAAGCAGTTCATCAGCATTAATTATGACACCAACAATAGTTACCTGTGATATATCAACAAGGTGGTGGTGCTGGGATGGACATGAAAGTGGGAACTTTTATTGTCATGGGTATAAGATATATAGTAGAATAAGTAGGACAAAATTACCTGGTATCTTAATCTCTCAAGGGCCAATTACAACAAAATGTAGATTGTCAAGAACTGCTGCAAAGCTCTTATTTTCTCAGAAGGAGACAAAAGGAATGTAGGATTATTGTAGTGATCAAATATAATGTTACTTCTTACCCTGAACCAGTACAAAATATTCAACATTTTCTATTCAAATAATGAAAAGAAAATTTAATTAGTGATGGTCATCAATTCCACCAATATCAACAAAACGAACATTCACCTCTCATTTCAACTGACCTCACTGAACACAGAAAAGACCGTGACATATGACGTTGAAAATCCAGGTCCTGTCTTGGGACAGGCACAACAATGTGGTGGAGTTAATTTGGTTAATGGGATTCTAACCCTCCCTTCTTGATAATTAGATTTACAACAGCAATACATATATAAACAAACAATAACAAATATGCACAGATTCGCTTCCACTCAAAAAGACCACATACTATCACAAAAATGAATGACAACATAAACATGGACAATACAATAACAAGGTCAATGAATGCTCGTAGTTAACTCACTACTAGCTTGTAAGTTGTAGGAAAGAAGCAACTGAAAAGTTTGAACTAATTCAGATTGATACAATTAATGTCATGAAAGTGTTTTATTATCTATTATAGTTAGGTGAAGATTTAAAAAGAATGAAAAGATCAGAGAGAAACCAGAGTGAAAAGGAGGAATGCAGCTGATACATACATTCCATTTCAAATGAATAGACTAGTCCAAATCAAAACAAAAGACCATTCCATTGTTAATTTTAGAGTGGTTTTACATCTTTGTAGACCACATCAGTTCTGTGATGCAATGTATTTACAAAATTGTTTTATAATGAACAGTTAAGTGCAATATTTTATCAAAGAGAATATGTTTAATGTTATTTATCTTGGACAGAAACTATTTTTTTGCACTTTATCTAAAGTTGATTTATTTTAAGCAGATAGTTGTGTGATTGTAATTAACATATCATGTGACACAAAACATAGATCAATTGACCAATTGAAGACTTGAGCTGCCGTCCACAATAAGTGTCATATTGATTTTTATTTTGTTCTGTTATAATGGTATGACATGTTAGTTGTTTGGTTGTGTGACAAATTCTTTTACATGTTCAAAGTTTAAATAATAGACAGAACAAAGATACTTAAAAAAAAGTTCAGATAAATGTGTGTACCCGGTTGTTCTGATATTAAATCTCCTGATAACACAATTCTTCTAAATTTTTAATAAATTGAAGCTGGGAGTAATAAAACAAAGGTTGATGTATCTTCTCGATATATCCAGTTAACTCAATCAAAAAACCATGTCGTTTGGAGACTTCTCGAGATTTCGTAAAACTGGAGAACGACAGTGCTCATTGACACTATTTTAATAATAAAGGAAATCATGAGCATCAGATATAAAATCATATATTTATATGGATAAATTTGAATGTAATTTATTTATGGAATAAATATAAAGCTATTGTAGTTATTATTAACAGTTTTAGGGATTTTCATGGTGATTTATGAATATGTACATTATTTAAAGGTAGTCATTTTCTGGTTGAATTCAAAAGGGTATCCAATATTTTTAGATCTTGAGGGCAATGTAGCTGAAAAAGATAAGTTTTTATTACTGACATTTTCATAAAAATATCTTGATTTGTTGCTTAATCATGAAATTAAGAGACATTAAGCCAATAATTATCATATTATTTGCATGCAAATTTTAACCCAAACCCCTGTTCAGTAATATATGTTTTGCATCATATCAGACTTTTGATAATTAAATATAAATAGATTGATGACAAACAGCAAAATCATTAAAATGATTAATCATTATAAGCCAATTATTATGGTTAAGCGTAGAAATATATTGATAATTTTTAAATCAGCGACATGTAAATTGTTTTATACTTGATCAATAAATACAAAGCTAAATGGTTTTTTTTAATTGAGGATCACTCTATGAACGGCACTGCTGTATCGAAAAAATAACTTGATACATCTACAAGGTGTTTTATTACTCCCAGGTTGAAGGTGATATTATTATTTGGTTAGTGACTGTTAATATTTATAAAGTAATATATTACCCTTAGTTTTAAGTAACAGATATAGGGCTTAAAGGCAGTCTTTGCCTTAAAATTTTCAACTACTTTCCCGAAAGCCAAATTAAACAAAAAAAATTATTTTTTCAAATCAAATCTTTTATAATTTTCACTTGTCCGAATCCAGTTTTACTTGTCCCGGGCTTCGGACTTTAAGTCATGTTTATTTTTTTATATTTCAAAACATGTCAAGAAAAGAGGGAGAGGTTATAATATCTGGAATCCACAACCAGATCACCTCACACTTTGCCCATTAAATATATGCATATCTGTATCATGAATATGAAACAGATTCTTTTACCAAACGTATTATATTACAATAGTCGGTGTTCTAATATTATTGTTATTAATTTTTATAATTACATGTTTATGCATAATGTCAATGATACTATTTATAGACAATCATAAAATGTTGAAAAAGCTTCTTCTTTTTTTGGTATGAAATATCACAGGTATTAAGTGTAACAGTGATTTAAGTATGTAATAATAATTTAAACTGGGGCAAAATCAATACCATGTATAAAAATAATTTAAACTAGGGCAAAATCAATACCATGTGTAATAATAATTTAAACTGGGGCAAAATCAATACCATGTGTAATGATAATTTATTTTGGGTAAGTGGGGTTTTAGTTCTGTTTATTTTTCACTTTGTATAGCAAACTTTGCTGGAATATTCCTTTGATTGTTCTTCACAAGTTTTTTTTTTGGAAAATGCAAAAAAGGGCCACTACAGGGCATAATTAACATGCATATGTGACCCAAGGAAAAAATGTTTAAGAAATTTTAATTAAATTCAAAACATGGCAGCCATTTTCTCTGGTTAAAAGAATTTCTTGAATGGTTCTCTAAAAACTTTGTGCTATCACAAAGTGTTAATTGGAAATTGGAGATGGTCACCATCAAAATATAAATATTTAAATAAACAAACCCTATATGACATTGTGAGATAAACAAATATATGTGACCATCTTATTTAAGTTATTACTTAATCTGTCCTGGCACTTGTATGACAACTTTTTATTAGCTTGACAGTTTTTGAGTCATTTTAGTTTTATGAATGTAGTGTGTACCTGATTACATGACCTATTAATTTTTATTGATATCCTGTGTGTGCAAATGATTAAATGACAAATATTGTTTATGAATATTCTGTACACCAGTGATCACATGACATGGAAACTTTATGAATGTACTTTGTTACAAGTGATCACATGACATGACATTTTATGAATGAACTGTACAAGTGATCACATGACACAAAGTTTTATGAATGAACTGTGTACAAGTGATCACATGACACAAAGTTTTATGAATGAACTGTGTACAAGTGATCACATGACATGAAGTTTTATGAATGAACTGTACAAGTAATCACATGACATGAAGTTTTATGAATGAACTGTATAAGTGATCACATGACACAAAGTTTTATGAATGAACTGTGTACAAGTGATCACATGACACAAAGTTTTATGAATGAACTGTGTACAAGTGATCACATGACATGTAGTTTTATGAATGAACTGTACAAGTGATCACATGACATGAAGTTTTATGAATGAACTGTGTACAAGTGATCACATGACACAAAGTTTTATGAATGAACTGTGTACAAGTGATCACATGACACAAAGTTTTATGAATGTACTGTGTGCAAATAATCACTGGGACGATGGGGAACACCCTAATTTTTATCTGCATCAAAAAAAATATGATGAAAGCTTTTTATAACACATCTATCTTGATAGGATCTATAGGAATCCTCTCTTTTCCATCTGTCTGTTACACTTTTAGTTTGTATAGACAAAGAAAAAGTTAATTATATGGGGGGGGGTTCCAATTTTTTTAAAGAAAATCTGAATTTTACCAAAAAGTCTAGAATATTGAGAAATATCTCTCAGGGCTTTCATCTAAATTTTTGATCAATCTTATTGTGTTAGGTGAATATTTAATGTGGGTGTGTATTGTTGATAAAGTATTTCTATTTTTGGGTGAATACTTTTCATAATTCTATAAAAATCAGGAAATTTGAAAATTGTGTTAAAGGGAAACTTTGCAATTTTTTACATGTTAGCTAAATATGTTCCTGGTGATATAAAATACATATTCACAAAGATTTATCAACATATTTCCACAAATAACGAAGCAAATCGGAAATTTGTAATTTTAATATCTATTTTTTTCATCGGGTCGTGACGTTTTTGCCCGATAATGCATTGTGGGATTGAAGTTTAAAGTCTGAGTCGCTGATGTTAAATTCGCTTCATTTAAAGTGCTCAGAGGACTGTAATTTAAATCTAATAACTGTTGGAAAATTAAATACTGAAGTGAACAGCTACGTACCTTTTTGACAAACAACTATTTTAAATGAACAAAATGTTTCATTTCCTTTATATTTACAACGGAAAGAGTGTTTTACAACAGTCACCTATATTCGCTATATATAGGATCCCTTTAACAATTATGTTCATTTTGTTTTACTGCTAATGTGCTGAAAAATATAATGGATAATTTTGACAACACGTAACTTGTGTATTGATCTGATTAATAAATTTGGAATTTGAATACACACTATTTGCTTTCCAAGACGAGTTGGTAGATCGTTTATTATTTATTAAGGATAAAATATTTTTAAAACTTTATAATAAATATAACATTGAAATAACAGGAACAATTATAATTGTAATTATGTTTTAGATGATGAAAAAGTATACACCATCCTTGAACTTATAAGTTTTCATTGCTGTCTCATCATAATTAATATATATTCAAAATTTTAACGATCGATGTTCATAAAAGATGTTTTAATTTTAATTAAAGAACTAAAAATTAAAAGTTAGGAGATCGGGTGGCAACTGAGTTTACAAAGTTAGTGTTTAAAAAAAAACAACTCTTTGTTCAGTGACCCCCAGAAAGCACAAAACCTAAATATATGATTTTTTCAGCTCGGAACCTCGTAAGCAAACTTGACCTATAATTTTGATATCCACTGATATTCATTCAGACAAAGTTCGGAAGAGATCGTGATCATGAACGGTATAAACAGATGAAGAGCAGTCAAAATATACAGAGATTAGGCCACACCAAATTTACTTATTGTTCTTTGGATTTTGTGCTAAAAACGTTGGAGCGAGCAAGTGATTTAAAAATGTTAAATTCTTTTCCTTTTTTATACGCCCGTCTTTAAGACGGGACATATTATGGTATACCACTGTCCGTCCGTTTCATATGTCACGCTCTAACTGAAGAACCCCTGGGCCAATTCACTTCAAATTTCACAGAGTTATTGGAATTGATGGTCTTATGGTCTGTATACTTCATGGTGAAATTTCGAAATTTCATTCCAGAGTTATGGGACTTTATTCATCAAATTGTAGGTGATTTTTCGTATGTCACGCTGTAAATTGAGAACCCCTTGGCCAATTCACTTCAAGCTTCGCACAGTTGTTGGAATTGATAGTCTTACGATCTGTATACTTTTTGGTGAAATTTCAATTTTTCATTCCAGGGTTATGGGAAAGAAAGTCTTTACAAATATTGTATGAATGTTGACGACGGGCGTATCATGCGCTCTTGACGCAGCTGTTTATTTGTTTGTTTGTCATTTTTGATTAGCGAAACGTAAAATATATTTCTTATTTTTTTCATGTATTTTCAGAAGCGAGAGACCATATTATAATTTTAAATATTTTATTCTTCAATAAATTAAGGCAAATAATTCCTGAAATAAGAAGTGAAAGGCGGGATTTACATATTTTTATTTTCATTCTGAAAACGACAGGTACATTCACACCGGTTCACTGAGCAGGGTACCTAATTGCGTAATGAGTTTAGATCCACACAGGAAGTCGCCAGGCAGAATATACATGTGTCATTTTACATCAGGTCGACGGATCTACACAGGAAGTCACCAGGCAAAATATACAAGTGTCATTTTACATCCGGTCGACGGGTCTCTGACCGAATACCTGAATACATGTCACAATCTTTGGCAATAATCGGAAACGCAATACACATTTTGTGACCCATTAATGCTACCCGTGACTAGAATAGGAGATGCAATACACATTTTAAAGGTTCTAATAGGTGATCAAAATTCCCTGATTCGTTTGTTTTGCCATAAGCATATCTATAGAAACAAAACGTAAATCTGCAAAAAGTGATTGTGTAATAAATTCATATATTTAGAATAATAAGAAAAATAAAAAGAATTACGCCTGACAAGCCATATAGACACTGAATGAGGACCCCGGTTTGTCACGCTTGTTTTGGAGCGTGGTGGTATTTAGACATCACGTGATAATTGGTGTCGAGATGCTATCAAAATGGCAACATCCATCTATCGTTGACCGAATTTTAAAATCGATTGCATTCCCTTATCCAACATAATAAAACGCTAATATACATATAAACATCCATATTTATACATCAGGAAAAAAAATATAAAAAAAAAAATTTTTTGCGAAGTTTCCCTTTAAATGCTTATATATATGAAATTTTGATAATTACCGGTAAATTAATTGATGTTTTATTTTGTTATATTGTGTTATTTAAATTTGCATTGTTTAAATGATGATATGAATTATGTTCATTTAGCTTAAACAATTTTTTAGCTCACCTGACCCAAAGGGTCATGTGAGCTATTGCCATCACTTGGCGTCCGTCGTACGTCGTAAACTTTTTCAAAAATCTTCTCCTCTGAAAGTACTAGACCAATGGAAACCAAACTTGGTCTGAATCATTACTAGGGTGTCTAGTTTCAAAATTCTGTCCGGTGATGCCGTGCACCAACCAACATGGCCGCTGTTACTTAAAATACAACATATGGTAAAATTGCAGGTTTTTGGTAATAACTCAAAAACCGTTAATAATATCAAAAATCTGACATGGGGTAAAAATGATCAGCACATCAAGATCTACCTACCCTGCAATTTTGAAGTAAATCTGATTACCCATATTGTAGTTGTTGCCCTTTTTTCATCAAATTTGTAAAATTTTAATACTTTTCGTCTTATATTTCAAAAACTATAAGAGATAAAGGTTAACTTTAAATTGCAAAAAATGTGCGGCATATCAAGATCTACCTACCCTGCAATTTTGAAGTAAATCCCATTACTCATTTTGGAGTTATTTCCCTTTTTTCATCAAATTTTCAAAATTTTAATACTTTTCGTCCTTTATTTCAAAAACTATAAGAGACAGATGGTAAGTTGAAACTGCAAACATGTTCAGCATGTCAAGATCTACCTACCCTGCAATTTTGAAGTAAATTTGATTACCCATCTTGGAGTTATTGCCCTTTTTTCATCAATTTTTTTTTTCATTTTAATACTTTTCGTCTTATATTTCAAAAACTATTTGGAGATAGATGTTAAGTTTATTGCAAAAATGTACAGCATATCAAGATCTACCTACCCTGCAATTTTGAAGTAAATCCCATTACCCATTTTGACCGATTATGCAAATTAGAAAAAAGGGGGGATGAAATTAAAAAAAAATCTTCTCCTCTGAAACTACTGAGCCAATCTCAACCAAACTTTGCTGAAATGATCCTTAGGTGGTCCCCTTTCAAAATTGTGTCCGTCAGCGCCGTCCTATATCCAAGATGGCCACCATTACTAAAAATAGAAATGTCTTCAAATGGCCAAAACTGCACTATTTTAAGCCAGAAAGTGCCCAAATTTGAACTGTATAAGCATAATGATGAGCTTTTTAACATATATTACGGGATTTTTTATGAACTTTGAACTTTTACCGATTTTGACCGATTATGCAAATTAGAAAAAAAGGGGGGATGAAATTTTAAAAAAATCTTCTCTGAAACTATTGAGCCAATCTCAACCATATTTTGCTGAAATGATCCTTAGGTGGTCCCCTTTCAAAATTGTGTCCGTCAGCACCGTCCTGTATCCAAGATGGCCGCCATTACTAAAAATAGAAATTTATTCAAAGGGCCAAAACTGCTCTATTTTAAGCCAGAAAGTGCCCAAATTTGAACTGTATAAGCATAATGATGAGCTTTTTAACATATATTACGGGATTTTTTTATGAACTTTGAACTTTTACCGATTTTGACCGATTATGCAAATTAGAAAAAAGGGGGCATGAAATTTAAAAAATCTTCTCCTCTGAAACTACTGAGCCAATCTCAACCAAACTTTGCTGATATGATCCTTAGGTGGTCCCCTTGCAAATGTGTGTCCGTCAGCGCCGTCCTGTATCCAAGATGGCCACCATTACTAAAAATAGAAATTTCTTCAAATGGCCAAAACTGCTCTATTTTAAGCCAGAAAGTGCCCAAATTTGAACTGTATAAGCATAATGATGAGCTTTTTAACTTATATTACGGGATTTTTTAATGAACTTTGAACTTTTACCGATTTTGACCGATTATGCAAATTAGAAAAAGGGGGGATGAAATTAAAAAAATCTTCTCCTCTGAAACTACTGAGCCAATCTCAACCAAACTTTGCTGATATGATCCTTAGGTGGTCCCCTTTCAAATTTTGTCCGTCAGCGCCGTCCTGTATCCAAGATGGCCACCATTACTAAAAATAGAAATTTCTTCAAATGGCCAAAACTGCTCTATTTTAAGCCAGAAAGTGCCCAAATTTGAACTGTATAAGCATAATGATGAGCTTTTTAACATATATTACGGGATTTTTTATGAACTTTGAACTTTTACCGATTTTGACCGATTATGCAAATTAGAAAAGGGGGGATGAAATTAAAAAAAATCTTCTCCTCTGAAACTACAGAGCCAATCTCAACCAAACTTTGCTGAAATGATTCTTGGGTGGTCCTCTTCCAAAATTGTGTCCGACATTTAAGAACACCGACCAAGATGGCCACCACAGCCGAACTTAATTTAACATAGGACCCTATGGGAAATTCCCATAAAAATCTTTTTGTCTGAAACCATTTGCTCAATAAGAACAAAATTTTGATGAAATAGTCATTGGATGGTTCTCTTCCAAAAATGTGTCTGGCGGTTCGACCCTTCGATCAATTTTTTTTTTTTACCTGCAATTTTGAAGTAAATCTGATTACCCATCTTGGAGTTCTTGCCCTTTTTTCATCAAATTTATAAAAAAAAAAAAAAATGAATACTTTTCGTCTTATATTTCAAAAACTATAAGAGATAAAGGTTAAGTTTAAATTGCAAAAAATTGCAGCATGTCAAGATCTTCCTACCCTGCAATTTTGAAGTAAATCCAATTACCCATTTTGGAGTTATTGCCCTTTTTTCATCAAAATGTTCTCAATTTTAATACTGTCATCTTATATCTCAAAAACTATTAGAGATAGAGGGAAAGTTTAAACTGCAAAAATGTTCAGCATGTTAAGATCTACAAAAAATTTCCCACAGTTAAAAATGTGCGACAACTGTGAAGAGTTATTCCTCTTGAAATGCATTTTTTTTTGTTGACTCACTGCTTTTGGTTACTCAAATAATCAAAGGGAAGCAACTCTATTACAAAATGTGAAGTAGGAAAAGCTAAATTTTGAGATTCATTGACATATATGTTTTTTTACAGCAATTTTGATAACTTACATTAAAGGGGGGAATCCCTGCCCACATTTTTTTGTAGAAGGGGTCTGCAATGACGAAGGCTACATTTGTTAATTTTTTTTACTGAAGTTATCAAGTTTTATTGACTGATGTTGTTATTATACCCAGGTGAGCTATGCAGGCTCCTGGGAGCCTCTAGTTTCTTTTTCTGTGTTTTTAATGAAAAATCAGTGATTTTGTGAAACATGATTTAATGCTTGAATATTTGCAATTTTCTAAAATGTAGTGTTATTATAGAATGTCGAATGATAATATGACAAAATAGTCCTTTATTTTCGGTCTCGGAAAATGATGTGTAAATTTGAAATATTTAAAAGGCAAAATTGATTTTTTAACTTGGGGGGGGGGGGGGGGGGGGTACGAATGTACTACTATCATGACGTTTGAAGAATATTTAATATCTTGAAATCATAGCTTGCTTTAACAAAACAAACCCTCTTGAAATTTCTGTTAGAATAAGGTGGAGATATCATCTGTAAACATTTTCTTACTGTTATACTTGTTTATCGGTAAAACTGACCGCCACGATATAACATTATGTGATAAAGTTTGTCAGTGACTTGCAACAGGTCGGTGGTTTTTTCTGGGTACTCCAGTTTCCTCCAGCAATAAAACTGACTGCTACGATATAACTGAAATATTGTTGAAAGTGACATTAAGCACTATAACGTTAACTCACCTGTTGATTGGTAATTTGAATATTTTGCCTTTGATCTCACAGAGTTCTGCTGTCAGTATCCATGAACTGACTCTGATATTGACAGTTTTTGGTCAGTGTGACGTTAAACGTATTAAAACGTTACTGATAAATACAATAACATTAGTTTTGAAAGTCTTGACTTCTTGTTGATCATCAAAACTGCCACTATTAAATATTTATCAGCATAAAAGGGTGAATAAGCTAATGAAAAATACCATCCCACACAAACCATTTTTAAAAGTCTATAATAAAGATAACTTTAATGTATAATAAGATTAGGTATGTCTATTACATTCACATTGATTGTTAGTCCTCATTTTTTTTAAAGTTAAAAAATGTAAGTATTTATTGTCTGAATTATTTTAAGGAAAATCCAGTTGTGTTTATATTGTGTTTCTGAAACAGGAAGAATGAATTAGTTCTCATTTGTTTACAATTTTTGAAAGTTGTTCATTTGATTTTTTTTAGTATATTTTTTTATAATTTGAGTAATCTTAACCAGGACAGGAGGATCCATGGTAGCAATTAATATCACATGGCATCCGTCCATCTGTAAAAATCACTTGATTTAAATGGAACCAAACTTGACAAGACTGTTCTTTGAATGGTCGTCAGTAGCATATTTTGTTTTCAAGCAACCTCTCAGTGGCTGAATTTACATAACATTCGGGTCTGAAACTAACATGACAAATTTTAATGTTAAATAGATGAATGTTAGTGACAGATAGGGCTATTCAAAGTATATATTTATATTATAACTAATTGACTTGAAGGAGCATATAAAAAAAGTTATGAATGACCATATACCTCACTGTCATGAATACTCAAGGACATTAATGGAGTACGTCATTAAAAAAATCTAACATTACCATTAATTATATTCTTATTATCAGTAATTTATGGATCTTGCCTTTCTTCTCATTGAGGGATATTGTCAGTATCAACAGACTGATTCTGATGCTTCAAATTATCAGTCACTGTGACATCAAACACATTCTGACCAATAAAAACAATAGCATCAGTTGTGAAGGTCGTGACACATTATAACTAGTATCAGAACTCATCCTATCAGACTCACTACAATATTAGTGATAATGTCTGTCTCGACATTACAACTGTAGTTATTCTATATTATATATATGTACAGCATTTAAACCCTGAATACAGTAGTACAAATTTTGTTTGATTATTTGTGCATATTAATTTATTTATGTTGCAAGATTGAAAATAATACTTCTTATTGGACAACGTAATTTCAATTTTCTTCAAATTTATAAAAAGATCTTAAAATTATTATTTTTTTTAAAGTCATCAAATTTATAATCATCTTGTAGTTTAATTAAAGTTCTATGGAATACTTTAGAAGAAATGATTTAGATAATCAAGTTATACTTTTTAAGCTTTTTACAGAGGTGAAAAATTACTAAGCAACTGTTTCAAATTCTCAGGTATTTTATGACAATCAAAGTAAATGAAGAGCAATCCTTCTTTTTTTTTCAAACTTATTTGTTTAAAATGATCTCATTTTAATATTAGAAGAAAGACAATGTATAGAGATCACATACAAAGTTCACTTTAGAGATAGACATTTTATTCCTTGTAGTGCTACTTTTAACTTGAACAGGCAATGTTGTACATAATGTTGATGTCTCAATAGTAATAAAACTAGAGGGCATCACAACTGATTTCTAAACTAATTATTGGCAAAAACAAATTTTGAACAAATCTGATGTGAATTACAACAAGATATATATTATTGTCTATTAAAGTTTTTGCTAAGTGGAATATGTTTGTATTTATTTACAGATTTGTCATTACACCATTTAATTTATTACAGCCTGTGATATTAAATACAGAGTAATTACTCGTCAGATAGAGTTTGTTGTATAATCTGTATCTTACAAGGGAGTAATGAGTTTTAAGTGCCATTCATGTGATACAATGTTACATAATCACTTTTTTTCTTAATATTGAATAATGAAATATTATTTACATCATAATTTTGAATGCTAAAACAAATTTGAAACAAGACTATTTTATTAAAGGTCTCCATTGTATAATGCTTTCATGAAGAATATATGATGTCATGAATTCATGAAGAATCTATGATGTTATGAATTTATGAAGAATCTATGATGTCACAAATTCATGAAGAATCATGCAAACCCATGCCTTTAGCTAATATGAACATAATAACAGCATGGCATTATATAAAATATGATGGTCAATAATCTATACAAGGTATTTGTATAAGAACTGAATCCAGTATAACATTCTATGTTATGTCACCTTATTGTCATGTTGTAAAATATGATTTTACAAGTTTTATGCATGTCACATGTGCAAAATGTATTTTGACATGGGCAACATAATTTATTGTGTCAAATGGGCAACACAATTTATTATGTTATTATCATAGATTAAGGAATTTTTTTTTTTTTGCATATCCATCATTTTGATTACGGATGAAGAAAGGATTCATTGGGCTGACCTTGTATTGTTAAGTTTGAAAGGTATTGAACCAAAGTATTAGTACGTGTTTATATGTGGTAAAATGGCAGTTGTGTATTAATATAAATTGTTGAGTTGCTTGTTATTTAAATTCAACAGAAGAAAGAAAACCCTGGTTTTAGTTGTCTCTATTGCTACTGTTTTTTTCTGTGATTTAAACAAATAAATCCTTAACTTAGCCTTTATTATAATAATATATATATATATATATATAAATTAATTGTTGTAATTTTTTTCTAGTCTCATATTTTATTTCTATCTTTAATAATTGATTGATTGGCATATTTTTCTCTATTTTTTTATATGCTTTTAAATGAAAATTATATCTATGCAAATATTTGTGGCTGTTCCAGTAACTTGATTTCAATTATCGTAAATTGTATGTATTATATCTTGGTAACATCAAAAATGTCTGAAGAGTTTGAAGATACCAAAGGGGTAATCAGAATCTGTAAATCAAAGAAGAACAGACAACACAATGGTCGAAAGAAAAAGGACAAATAACGATCTACAAAACATACACATAAAACTAAAGATCAAGTAACACGAACCCCACTGAACACCGGGGGTGAACTCATGTGCTCCGGAAGGGTAGGCGGTTCCTGCTCCACTAGTGAACATCTGGCGTTTAGCTTGTCACTCATTGCCTTTCATGTAATAAACTGATTTTAAACTGAATGACAAAAAACCACTCCATTTACACTGACCAGTTCAAAATAACACTACATCAATAATCTGTAAGTTGTTAAAAAAATGTCCTTAATTAAGTAGGACATAGATTATTACCTCCATGAGGTTAAATAGTGTCACATCAACTAGAATGTGGTGTGGGGGGGGTCTTCGATTAAATAGTGTCACATCCATTAGAATATGGGGGATCTTCTCAGAACAACTTGCTGTTGAATCGAAATTATCATGGAATGGAGTATGGATGGTTCTTAACCATCTTTATATATTTTTTCACAATTTGTCATCAATTCTGCCAATGAGAATTAGCTGAAGTACAGTCCAAACAAAATCTCCTCAGTAAACACTAGGCCATTATGACTAAAGCACCAGTCCACTAGGCTATTTGCATTGAAGCATAGATTGAAATTGGTATGAATGATTCTGAATGCAATATAAATAATGCTTCTCATTTTAGCCTGACATGTTGATTGGCTAATGAAGTTTTCAGGCCATTTTATCTACCAGTTTGAAAATCTGAAACCAGTAGGAACTGTAGATACTTGAATGCTATTTTTGTTTAACTCTTAGATATTTATGTTTGTACTGGAACAGCCTACTATATATTGATGTGTAAAGAGTGTTTCTTGTAGTTTTACAGAATAGAACATGTGAATACATTCATTTACAAAAACAAACTAGATGAAGAACTGTTTTAAAGGTTGATAACATTAAACTAGTAATATTTCTGCCAGCTGATAATTCTGGGGAAATCTGAAAAATAATTTATTTTTATATTCTTTGTTATTTTACCAAGGTCAAAATTGTAAAAATCTGAAATGATCAAAAGGTGAATTAAACAGGTAAAATTTCAATCAGTTAATATTACTAGTATGTTTACAGAATATGTAGTTTCGTAGACAATGACAATATATGTACATAGTCAGCAAATATAAAATGTATTTGTACGAGCTTTAGAAACAAGAAGTCTCTGGTGATCTTTTCTTCCTGCTTTGAAGCAAGGGCTAATAAATTTTATATTTCCAGACAATTTATGTGTATTGTGTTTATACTGCAATGCTGTGTATTCACAAAATTCTTAAATTTACACAAAAGGGCAAAAACATTTGACATTTTGCTTGAATTTCCATTTGGGTTTCTATGGCATGTTCCCTGTTCATCCAGTGTCTGTTTCCCTTCACTCTACATAAGAGGGAGGGTACCAGGAGACTTTATACATCTAGTAGACATGTAAAGCTTTATATGTACACCTTTATATAGGTAGTAAATGCACTGATTGCAGTAGAAAAAGGTGTAATAAGACATGAATATCAAAAGTGTGAACTTTATAGGATATTAGAACCATGTTAAATGTTTTATTTGTAATAAAAAATATTATATTTTTATTACTATATATTTATTTAGTGGCAGATATCATGGTGAAACTTAATATTTAGATTTTTTTGTGATATACAAAACCAATAAAATAGAATTCAAGGAAAACAGTAAATTTACAATAATGCCGTGTATAAACCTGATAACATGAAACTTTACTATAGAACAAATAATATTATATAGTATTTAAAGTTACAAAGTTTTCTGTTGACAAGTATCCAGAACAACTAGTATAAAAATATTATTTATACATTGTAATATTTAATACGAGGTTTGGGTGCAGGTGAACATCTACAACTCCATCTAAAAATAGGACTAAATTAAGGGTCCAAAAACCCTTAATTTAGACCTTTTTTCAGATTTTCCTAGATAAATTTGTACAAATATAACATTACCAACATAACTGTCCACCAGTATTTGTTCACACATTTGATATATACATGTATTTCTAATGTTTTGCTTTTAAAACAGTTCAACAATCAATCTTAGAGGTAGGTGTGAGATGTTTTTACAATCTTAATTGTGTTTATTGTAGTTATTATAGTGTACATTATTAAAGATTTATTTATTTTTCACAAAAGGCATGTGTGGAAAATAAAGTATTAAAATTTCTTTGTTTTTATATTTTCATTGATTATTGAATCTTATCAGGCTAAAAGGAGGGCCGTCGTGGTTGTGATCATCTGGTAGGTGGATTTACAACTACCTGTGCAATCAGTGCCTATCACCACTAAAGTTGTGAGTTCGAACCCCGTCCAGGCGAGATGTACTCGATACAATATTATGTAATTTTCAGTGACTTGCTACAGATCGGTGGTTTTCTCCGGTCACTCTGATTTCCTCCACCAATAAAACTAACTGCAACGACATAGCTGAAATATTGTTGAAAGTGGCATTAAACACCATAAACCAAACCAAACCTTATAAGGCTAAGTTGGCTATATAATAGATCATTGTGAGGAAAGTAATACTGTACTTATAGTCTGTTTATTAAAAAGCATCATCTCCTTTTAAGGGATTCAGGTGCAGTGAAGCATCAAGTCTGTACAAGTATCCAGGTTTAGCCAATTTATTTGGATCCTATGCTGGGTGCTTTTTAGGTGATTGTTGTTTAAGGCCAAATGAGTAATTTTTCAGCTATAAGTTGAACTTGATGATATGATGATTATGTCCACTTTGTACTAGACTAACATTCTTAGTTGGATTTTTATAATGCTGGTTCACTGAAACAACAATCTGCTGGTAGACATGTTGCAATTCTTGCACACTTACAACTAACTCACCCTACCACCAATACTCCCTTCAATTCTTACTATTACTGTCCTATTTGTGTGTGCTACATGTATTTAAATTAACATTTCCTTTGAGTATAGTTTGTCAGTGACTTGTGACAGGTCGGTGGTTTTCTCCGGGTACTCCGGTTTCCTCCACCAATAAAACTGACTGCCACAATAAAACTGAAATATTGTTGAAAGTGGCATTAAACACCATAATCCTAACCCCTGTGTGTATATTGTTATATTCACTGACAGCTATGTATAAATGTCACTGGACGAAAACAAGTTTATAACAATGCATCAGATAAAATGTCAGTCTTAGAAATCCTGATGATAGACAAGGTTGGAACATTCTGTCTTGTAATAGGACACCAGTGACCGGTCTTAGCAAAGTATGGTTCATAAGCAACACTACTGACCATCATCAAATACTGGTAAACTTTGTAACTAAGGACAAAGGGAGATTGTGGCCGTGATTGTATGGTAGTTGTACTTGCATACTATGAAATCAGTGCCTATCACCACCAGCAATAAGTTTAAAGATACCAAAGGGGTATTCAGATGCTGTAAATCAAAAGAACAAACTTAAATTGTGAGTTCAAATCCAGCTCATGAAGTGGTGTATCGATTACGTCTGTCTGATTTACTGTAGGTCGGTGGTTTTCTACCTGTTCTCTGGTTTTCCCAGCTAACAAAACTGACTGCCATGATATAACTAAAATGTTAATGAATGTGGATGTAGATATCCATTATCCTAACCACATGCACTAGACACGATATCAATATTATTTCCATAAGGTCAGTGGGTTGAAAATGGCTAAAATTTTATTGACACAGTTTCCTCATTGATTATATGGAATTAATATTGTTATGGTTGTAGTGCCTGTGCCCTAACTCTCATTACGTGTTCAAGTCAAGCGCACTTCATGAACCTATATACTACACTTAAACCAGTAGACCAACATACCACCCTCTTTCTTGGACGATTCTTGCATATTTCCTATAAAATTATTTTAAGTTATGTTCCACATTGATGGTTGATTCAATAATAGCACAAAATTATGATTATCATGAGGGGCCTGGTTGGGCAAGTAGTTAAGGTCGTTGACTTCTGAACAATAAGCTTAGCACCTGATACCCATCGTACCTCAAGTGTTAATATTCCAGACACCTACCCAAGTCCAGGGGTTTCATTGGTCAGTTTGTTATAACTGTCCTGGATTCCCTCCCTAATAAAGGGTTAGGGTTATGGTGTTTAAAACCACTTTCAACAATATTTCAGTTATATCGTGGCAGTCAGTTTTATTGGTGGAGGAAACCGGATTACCCAGAGAAAACCACTGACAATCTTGATCACATAATGAAACGAATAACATATATATATATAACAATAAAATGAATAACAAAAATTACCACACTGTCGCAATACTTCACCCCGCCACGAGCGGTATTCGAACTTGCAACCTTAGTGGTGATAGGCACTGATTGCATAGGTAGTTATCAACCCAACTACCATACGATCACGACGACCCCTGACCCTCCCCCAATAAGTTTGAAAGTAATAATGATAATGAACAACCCATAAACCAAACCATCTATTTATCATGTACAGTTCAAACACACTTCTATGTTAAAATGTAAGCTGGTCTAATCAATTCGGTGGTTTCTGAGAAGAAGATTCTTGAACATTTGGCCTTGCAGTCTGTTGTTAATTGTGTTCCAAATAAGTGAACATTTGGTGGATTGTTGATTAAAGCAACAGTCATCATGAATTTCCATTGATACGTTTTGAAATCGTTTCAAAAACACATTGTGTGTTCACACATCATAAAATTTCTGTTGCTTTTCAAAATCATTTCAGCTGAAATGTTTTATCGAAAATGCATTACATATATGTTTTCGAAACAATTCAATTTCTGAAACATATTCGAAAACGTATTATAGTGTCATGTGACTGCAATATGTTTTTTTCGAAATGTTTTTGAAAATGTTTTAGTTTACATCTGAACGTTTGTTGGTTTCTGAAATATTTCAAACATAAATATATCAAAAATGGTTTCCATGTAAACCCAGCATTGAACTGTTAAAAAAAAAGTTTTGGTTGAGAAATGATGACTCATGTACAGTTTGTGCTTAATCAAATAAGTGACCAGACAATACTTCAATAAAAATGATACACCATAATTCTAAAAATTTGTAGAATGTTTTATTTGTTTTTCCATTCTGCTGTTGTAGTCTTCATTCACAAGACATAAAATTATATCATGATAAATATATAACATTACATATATACAAACAAATAATGGACAATTGTGTATAAAAATAATTAATAAATATGCAATGATTTCACTTAAAATTTTAATACCTCACTTTGAGAATCAAATGAACCCTCCTAATTTCTGTTCATAAATAAATGGTTTCAACATACTTACATAATTTTCAAAGGCAAATAATATCCCAGTAATAATTTAGTATTTTAGACTTAGAGTAAAGATAATGATGTGAGGATTTTAAAACATTGCAATACTTATTTTATAAGTTGTATTTATTCAGTCAAATGGACATAATGAATGCCTCAGATATCAAAACATTGTTCTATTCATAAACATGATGCTATGTCTACATTTTAGGGTAGTTTTCAAGTTCATATGGCTGTGGTTCCTCCCAGTATTCTCCAATAGGTTTACTAAACGCATCATTTTTTCTAAATGGTGTGTCTCCTGTTTTTTCTGAACTGACACCCTGCAATTAGAAAACATTAAAATGTAAACTTGGCTTTAACAATCTAAGATTGACACATTGTCATAGATGATATTCAAATTCTCTCTTCCTTTTCTATAATTGTTTGTAGATATCTGATCCATTCTTCTATTTACAAACATTTTTATTATCCCCTCGCCAACGAAGTTGCGAAGGGATATAGTAACGCTACCGTCCGTCCGTCCTTCCGTAACATCCTTGTGAACACTCTAGAATCAACATCTTTCAATGGATTTTGACTAAACTTGGTACATACTTAGTCCTTAGGAGAGTCTGGAACCCTATTGATTTTCAAGGTCATAGGTCAAAGGTCAAGGTCACTGGGTAAATATTTTACCGTGTAACATCCTTGTGAACACTCTAGAATCAACATCCTTCAATGAATTTTGACCAAACTTGGTACATAATTAGTCCTTAGGAGAGTCTGGAACCCTATTGATTTTCAAGGTCAAAGGTCAATGTCACCGGGTCAAATTTTTACCGCGTAACATCCTTGTGAACACTCTAGAATCAACATCCTTCAATGGATTTTGACCAAACTTGGTACATACATAGTCCTTATGAGAGTCTGGAACCTTATTGATTTTCAAGGTCAAAGGTCAAGGGGCCAAATTTTTACCACACAACATCCTTGTGAACACTCGAGAATCAACATTCTTCAATGGATTTTGACCAAACTTGGTACATACTTAGTCCTTAGGAGAGCCTGGAACCCTATTGATGTTCAAGGTCAAAGGTCAAGGTCACCAGGTCAAATTTTTACCGCATAACATCCTTGTGAACACTCTAGAATCAAGATCCTTCAATGGATTTGGACCAAACTTGGTACATACTTAGTCCTTAGGAGAGTCTGGAACCCTATTGATTTTCAAGATCAAAGGTCAAGGGGTCAAATTTTTACCACGTAACATCCTTGTGAACACTCTAGAATCAACATCCTTCAATGGATTTTGACCAAACTTGGTACATACTTAGACCTTAAGAGAATCTGGAACCGTATTGATTTTCAAGGTCAGAGGTCAAGGTCACAGGGTCTAACTTTTAGGCGAGGGGATATGCCATGCTTTGCATTGCCCTTGTTTACAATTTTAATGAATTATCGGTACATGTTATCTTCTGACATATTACACAACAAAATAAGCTTTACCATCTAAATACTTGGCCAATACAGTAAGATATTAACTCTTGTCTATATGACTAGGTTATACCTATAACATTACTTTTTTACCTAACCAATATACCAAACTTTTCAAATACATATAAAATGTAGGGGTTCGTCATGGTTGTGATCATATGGTAGTTGGATCTATAACTACCTATTTATATGCAATCAGTGCCTATCGCCACTAACGTTGTGAGTTCAAACCCTACTCAGACGAGGTGTACTCAATCGGTGGTTTTCCCAGGGTACTTCGGTTTCCTCCACCAATAAAACTGACCGCCACAATATAACTGAAAGTGGTATTAATCACCATAAAAACAACAACAAACCATATGAAATGTACAATATTTAAATGGTAGCAATAAAAATGTGTGAAAGACGTACACCTTCACTGGGTACGCTCATAGTAAAAAGATTGGAAGGCCAAATAAAATGTTTAAACTTTGGAAGCAAGTAAACCAAAGGGCTTAAACAACATGGACAATTATAACTTTGAATTATGGGAATAAGATCTAAAAATCTTCTGAAATTAAAGATTTCAAATAACCTCCCTTTGCCAAATTTTCTTCAAATTCTATAATATATTCTAACATAACCTCCTTCTTTCGCTTTGTTAACAAATGAGCGAGTTATCCATTCGATATAATCTCATTAGCATATGCGCCGGTGAATGTGACTGACTTTTCCATTGCCATTGGCAGCATAAATTGTGTGCGACATTTTCCGCAAACATAAATATCAATTACTGTCTTCCAATCAAAGTATATTACCGTATTTGTACTCTTAGACATATCAGAATCAAAATAAATCATGGAAGCCAGAATGTGTTTTGAGTTTTAACATGGATTGGTGGATATTAGTAAATTTTATCCCTCGCTTCTGGCTCGGGATAAAATACTAATATCCGCCAATCCATGTTAAAACTCCCAACACATTCTGGCTTCCACGATTTATTTCTTAAGTATTGCAATTTCTATCAGGACCTAAACCAATGTCAGTGGCAATAAATCCTTCAAAAATGATCCAGTCTGAATCTCATTATAGTAATATACAATCATGCTAAGTTTTAAAGAATTCCCATTTAAAATTTAGCGTGTACAAAATTTTGTGATTGGCAGACATCAAGAAAACAATATGTCTCCCCCGGAATGGTGGAGACATAAATAGTCACTACAATCCACTAACATCTAACACAAATTAATGTAACGTTCAGTTTAACTTTAATATTCTTGCAGGCCTTTCTTTTATACCCTGTAACCGAATCCACTGGAAAGATTTTGTCAGCACAATTTTCATTGGCTAATTTAAAGTTCACTTGGACATAAGGTTAAATCAAGTTATGTAAAATGTTTACTGAAGCATATCAATATAACATAATAATAATTATAATCAGGTTAATTTAAATTTTACTCTGTACTTACATGAATAACATTTTTGTGCTCTGACCAGAAAGTAACAGGTTGATCTTTCTTATAATTGTGATTCTGCAATAGAATAAAAGGAAATAACTGTCCATCTAAAGTAGGTACTGATGTAAGTTAGTGACCAGTGTGGCTTGTGATTGAGAGAGCCATCCATAGAGTGTCATTTTTCTAACATTATGTAAGTTTTCCTTTGATAGAAAATGTTGTATCACCACACAATGTGACACATGTATTATACAATCTCCTTCATCTTGGTACTTTTTACTACACTTGTAATTAAGCTAGAGGCTCACCTGAGCTTGTATCGCTCAGCAGTTCATTCAAACAATTTATGTTAATCAAAAATATTTGTTTATTCATTTCACATAATGATCCTATGTTAATCTTTAATCCATTAAAATAGAACATGTGGTTCTCTCATATCTCTGAAACAGTAAAAGCTACAACAAATCTGTTGCCATAATTCAGACAGGAATTCAACAGAAAAAACTGCATACAAATTTGATTCCAATTGGCCAAGTGGTTTCAGAGAAGAAGATTAAAATGTGAAAGTTATGTGTCATGCGAACTAAATTTGATATCTACATTTTATTACAGACGATGAAGAAGAGGCGGACATCAACAACGGACGCCAAGTGATGGCAATACCTCGTATGACCCTTTGGGTCAGAGGAGGTAAAAAACTACTATGTATGTGTATTACAAAATCTCTTTGATGTTAGAACTTTTTCCAATCACTTATACCGTATAACTTCTTCAAGGTTGGTAGATAAAATGCTGCACTTACTGAAAATATTGAAATATCATGGTGAATAACAGTGTTTTATTTATGCTGGTAAGTTAATTTTCAAACTAAAAGAATTCATCATAGCTTGTTCTGATACTTTGAATATTAACCAACTTATATAAATAAAATATATTAACCACCATTAATGGTGATGTCAACATTAAGCCTTACTTGTGTTGGTGCAGGTCTCTCAGATTTGAAACCTTCTATATTAAAATCTTTCATGGTGACTGATCTAAAATCTGTTGGTTCAGGTGTAGACTCCTCCAATTCTTCATTAAATACCTCTCTCCTATAATTATAATAAATACTTACATGAAAACATCATATTGATCTGTAACTTTTGAACATTTCGTTTTTGTTTGTTTGTTTGTTTGATGGTGTTTAATGCCACTTTCAACAATATTTCAGTTATCGTGGCGATCAGTTTCATATGTAGAGGAAACCAGAGAAAACCACTGACCTGTTGCAAGTCACTGACAAACTTTATCACATAATGTTGTACACCTCGCCCTGATCGACATTCAGACTCATAACATCAGTAGTGATAGGCACTGATTGCATAGGTAGTTGTAAATCCAACTACCATACGATCACAGCCAAGCAACATTTTGATAGATAAACAACTTTAAATATTTGCATAGTTAAACGCACAATTAAATACAACAACAAGATCAATTCTTCTGCAAAACCTACATTCCATTAGCACAAAATCGACAACAGAATTTAAACTAATGGAAATCTAGGTCCTAATCTGAGACGGACACAAGAATGTGACAGGGTTAAACCGATTACCGTAATTAGATATGTATTGTACCCACCTTTTTGTCAGGAAATTGTTGAACTAGACAGGGTGTGTATTATACTCAAGACACCAGACAGGTCATACATGTCTATTAAAATCAATTAAATTAAAAGGGGTCCTGGAAGAAGTGTTTATCATATCTTAATGCATACAATACATAACCCAGTACGGTAATGGGATCTAAATCCTCTACTCTTGATAACTAGATCAAACAGATGTACAAAATGTATTTAAAAAAATTTTTTAAAACAACACATCCTTTGATAGAACTCAAACCAACACACACTTTGATAGAACTCAAACCAACACACACTTTGATAGAAATTATGACATTACAAATGTATTAACATCATAAAAGAAATGATAATCAAATTTGAACTTAACACAAGTCTGGTTGTCAATACAATGTTTAATCAATTTCAAATGGTTTGCATAAGCAGTATTTAAGTTATTGAGCAGAAACCTGAGAATTTTACAGAAAATCAGAGGGCAGAAATCCAGAAGAAAATAGTTGTAGTCTGAAATCAAATTGGGCTGCCTTTTATGGTCTGTAACCTTGTGAATAATTTTTTTTTTATTTGTTTAAGGAAAACTTAAGTTGTTGATAGGAAACCAAAATTTGTATTGTTTCGTAACTCAAGGGGCATAACTCCAGAACAGAAAAAGTGGCAATGTCTGAAATCAAACTAGACCTGCCTTAAATACAGTTTATTATTACATGTGAAAAGTTTGAAGATACCATAGGCATAGGGATGATCAGAAACTGTAAATCAAAGGACAGACAAGGTATAGTTTTCAAATGGCCATAGAAAAATGACAAAAAAAACCTACATAGAAAACTAAAGATTGAGCCATACAACCCCCACCTACAACCTGTGGTGAACTAAAGATTGAGCCATACAACCCCCACCTAAAACCTGTGGTGAACTAAAGATTGAGCCATACAACCCTCACCTAAAACCTGTGGTGAACTAAAGATTGAGCCATACAACCCCCACCTAAAACATGTGGTGAACTAAAGATTGAGCCATACAACCCCCACCTACAACCTGTGGTGAACTAAAGATTGAGTCATACAACCCCCACCTCAATCATGTGGTGAACTAAAGATTGAGCCATACAACCCCCACCTAAAACATGTGGTGAACTAAAGATTGAGCCATACAACCCCCACCTAAAACATGTGGTGAACTAAAGATTGAGCCATACAACCCCCACCTGAAACCTGTGATGAACTAAAGATTGAGCCATACAACCCCCACCTGAAACCTGTGGTGAACTAAAGATTGAGCCATACAACCCCCACCTAAAACATGTGGTGAACTAAAGATTGAACCATACAACCCCCACCTAAAACCTGTGGTGAACTAAAGATTGAGCCATACAACCCCCACCTAAAACCTGTGGTGAACTAAAGATTGAGCCATACAACCCCCACCTAAAACATGTGGTGAACTAAAGATTGAGCCATACAACCCTCACCTAAAACCTGTGGTGAACTAAAGATTGAGCCATACAACCCCCACCTAAAACATGTGGTGAACTAAAGATTGAGCCATACATCCCTCACCTAAAACCTGTGGTGAACTAAAGATTGAGCCATACAACCCCCACCTAAAACCTACGGTGAACTAAAGATTGAGCCATACAACCCCCACCTAAAACCTGTGATGAACTAAAGATTGAGCCATACAACCCCCACCTAAAACCTGTGGTGAACTAAAGATTGAACCATACAACCCCCCACCTACAACCTGTGGTGAACTAAAGATTGAGCCATACAACCCTCACCTAAAACCTGTGGTGAACTAAAGATTGAGCCATACAACCCCCACCTAAAACCTGTGGTGAACTAAAGATTGAACCATACAACCCCCCCCCTACAACCTGTGGTGAACTAAAGATTGAACCATACAACCCCCACCTACAACCTGTGGTGAACTAAATATTGAGCCATACAACCCCCACCTAAAACCTGTGGTGAACTAAAGATTGAGACATACAACCCTCACCTAAAACCTGTGGTGAACTAAATTTTAAACCATACAATCCCCACCTAAAACATGTGGTGAACTAAAGATTGAGCCATACAACCCCCACCTACAACCTGTGGTGAACTAAAGATTGAGCCATACAACCCCCACCTACAACCTGTGGTGAACTAAAGATTGAGCCATACAACCCTCACCTAAAACCTGTGGTGAACTAAAGATTGAGCCATACAACCCCCACCTACAACCTGTGATGAACAAAAGATTGAACCATACAACCCCCACCTAAAACCTGTGGTGAAGTAAAGATTGAGCCATACAACCCCCACCTACAACCTGTGGTGAACTAAAGATTGAGTCATACAATCCCCACCTAAAACATGTTGTGAACTAAAGATTGAACCATACAACACCCACCTACAACCTGTGGTGAACTAAAGATTGAGCCATACAACCCCCACCTAAAACCTGTGGTGAACTAAAGATTGAGCCATACAACCCCCACCTACAACCTGTGATGAACAAAAGATTGAGCCATACAACCCCCACCTAAAACCTGTGGTGAACTAAAGATTGAGCCATACAACCCCCACCTAAAACCTGTGGTGAAGTAAAGATTGAGCCATACAACCCCCACCTACAACCTGTGGTGAACTAAAGATTGAGTCATACAATCCCCACCTAAAACATGTGGTGAACTAAAGATTGAGCCATACAACCCCCACCTAAAACCTGTGGTGAACTAAAGATTGAGCCATACAACCCCCACCTAAAACCTGTGGTGAACTAAAGATTGAGCCATACAACCCCCACCTACAACCTGTGGTGAACTAAAGATTGAGCCATACAACCCCCACCTAAAACCTGTGGTGAACTAAAGATTGAGCCATACAACCCCCACCTAAAACCTGTGGTGAACTAAAGATTGAGCCATACAACCCCCACCTACAACCTGTGATGAACAAAAGATTGAGCCATACAACCCCCACCTAAAACCTGTGGTGAACTAAAGATTGAGCCATACAACCCCCACCTACAACCTGTGATGAACAAAAGATTGAGCCATACAACCCCCACCTAAAACCTGTGGTGAAGTAAAGATTGAGCCATACAACCCCCACCTACAACCTGTGGTGAACTAAAGATTGAGTCATACAATCCCCACCTAAAACCTGTGGTGAACAAAAGATTGAGCCATACAACCCCCACCTAAAACCTGTGGTGAACTAAAGATTGAGCCATACAATCCCCACCTAAAACCTGTGGTGAACTAAAGATTGAGCCATACAACCCCCACCTAAAACCTGTGGTGAACTAAAGTTTGAGCCATACAACCCCCACCTAAAACATGTGGTGAACTAAAGATTGAGCAATACAACCCCCACCTAAAACCTGTGGTGAACTAAAGATTGAGCCATACAACCCCCACCTAAAACCTGTGGTGAACAAAAGATTGAGCCATACAACCCCCACCTAAAACCTGTGGTGAACAAAAGATTGAGCCATACAACCCCCACCTAAAACCTGTGGTGAACTAAAGATTGAGCCATACAACCCCCACCTAAAACATGTGGTGAACTAAGGATTGAGCCATACAACCCCCACCTAAAACATGTGGTGAACTAAAGATTGAGCCATACAACCCCCACCTAAAACCTGTGATGAAAAAAAGATTGAGCCATACAACCCCCACCTAAAACCTGTGGTGAACTAAAGATTGAGCCATACAACCCCCACCTAAAACATGTGGTGAACTAAAGATTGAGCCATACAACCCCCACCTAAAACCTGTGGTGAACTAAAGATTGAGCCATACAACCCCCACCTACAACCTGTGATGAACAAAAGATTGAGCCATACAACCCCCACCTAAAACCTGTGGTGAACTAAAGATTGAGCCATACAACCCCCACCTAAAACCTGTGGTGAAGTAAAGATTGAGCCATACAACCCCCACCTACAACCTGTGGTGAACTAAAGATTGAGTCATACAATCCCCACCTAAAACATGTGGTGAACTAAAGATTGAGCCATACAACCCCCACCTAAAACCTGTGGTGAACTAAAGATTGAGCCATACAACCCCCACCTAAAACCTGTGGTGAACTAAAGATTGAGCCATACAACCCCCACCTACAACCTGTGGTGAACTAAAGATTGAGCCATACAACCCCCACCTAAAACCTGTGGTGAACTAAAGATTGAGCCATACAACCCCCACCTAAAACCTGTGGTGAACTAAAGATTGAGCCATACAACCCCCACCTACAACCTGTGATGAACAAAAGATTGAGCCATACAACCCCCACCTAAAACCTGTGGTGAACTAAAGATTGAGCCATACAACCCCCACCTACAACCTGTGATGAACAAAAGATTGAGCCATACAACCCCCACCTAAAACCTGTGGTGAAGTAAAGATTGAGCCATACAACCCCCACCTACAACCTGTGGTGAACTAAAGATTGAGTCATACAATCCCCACCTAAAACCTGTGGTGAACAAAAGATTGAGCCATACAACCCCCACCTAAAACCTGTGGTGAACTAAAGATTGAGCCATACAATCCCCACCTAAAACCTGTGGTGAACTAAAGATTGAGCCATACAACCCCCACCTAAAACCTGTGGTGAACTAAAGTTTGAGCCATACAACCCCCACCTAAAACATGTGGTGAACTAAAGATTGAGCCATACAACCCCCACCTAAAACCTGTGGTGAACTAAAGATTGAGCCATACAACCCCCACCTAAAACCTGTGGTGAACAAAAGATTGAGCCATACAACCCCCACCTAAAACCTGTGGTGAACAAAAGATTGAGCCATACAACCCCCACCTAAAACCTGTGGTGAACTAAAGATTGAGCCATACAACCCCCACCTAAAACATGTGGTGAACTAAGGATTGAGCCATACAACCCCCACCTAAAACATGTGGTGAACTAAAGATTGAGCCATACAACCCCCACCTAAAACCTGTGATGAAAAAAAGATTGAGCCATACAACCCCCACCTAAAACCTGTGGTGAACTAAAGATTGAGCCATACAACCCCCACCTAAAACATGTGGTGAACTAAAGATTGAGCCATACAACCCCCACCTAAAACATGTGGTGAACTAAAGATTGAGCCATACAACCCCACCTAAAACCTGTGGTGAACTAAAGATTGAGCCATACAATCCCCACCTAAAACCTGTGGTGAACTAACGATTGAGCCATACAACCCCCACCTAAAACCTGTGGTGAACTAAAGATTGAGCCATACAACCCCCACCTAAAACATGTGGTGAACTAAAGATTGAGCCATACAACCCCCACCTAAAACCTGTGGTGAACTAAAGATTGAGTCATACAACCCCCACCTCAATCATGTGGTGAACTAAAGATTGAGCCATACAACCCCCACCTAAAACATGTGGTGAACTAAAGATTGAGCCATACAACCCCCACCTAAAACCTGTGATGAACAAAAGATTGAGCCATACAACCCCCACCTAAAACCTGTGGTGAACTAAAGATTGAGCCATACAACCCCCACCTAAAACATGTGGTGAACTAAAGATTGAGCCATACAACCCCCACCTAAAACCTGTGATGAACAAAAGATTGAGCCATACAACCCCCACCTAAAACATGTGGTGAACTAAAGATTGAATCATACAACCCCCCACCTACAACCTGTGGTGAACTAAAGATTGAGCCATACAACTCCCACCTAAAACCTGTGATGAACAAAAGATTGAGCCATACAACCCCCACCTAAAACATGTGATGAACAAAAGATTGAGCCATACAACCCCCACCTAAAACATGTGGTGAACTAAAGATTGAATCATACAACCCCCCACCTACAACCTGTGGTGAACTAAAGATTGAGTCATACAACCCCCACCTAAAACCTGTGGTGAACAAAAGATTGAGCCATACAACCCCCACCTAAAACATGTGGTGAACTAAAGATTGAGCCATACAACCCCCACCTAAAACATGTGGTGAACTAAAGATTGAGCCATACAGCCCCCACCTACAACCTGTGGTGAACTAAAGATTGAGCCATACAACCCCCACCTAAAACATGTGGTGAACTAAAAATTGAGCCATACAACCCCCACCTACAACCTGTGGTGAACTAAAGATTGAGCCATACAACCCCCACCTAAAACCTGTGGTGAACTAAAGATTGAGCCATACAACCCCCACCTACAACCTATGGTTAACTAAAGATTGAGCCATACAACCCCCACCTAAAACATGTGGTGAACTAAAGATTGAGCCATACAACCCCCACCTACAACCTGTGGTGAACTAAAGATTGAGCCATACAACCCCCACCTAAAACCTGTGATGAACTAAAGATTGAGCCATACAATCCCCACCTAAAACCTGTGGTGAACTAAAGATTGAGCCATACAACCCTCACCTAAAACCTGTGGTGAACTAAAGATTGAGCCATACAACCCCCACCTAAAACATGTGGTGAACTAAAGATTGAGCCATACAACCCACACCTAAAACCTGTGGTGAACTAAAGATTGAGCCATACAACCCCCACCTAAAACCTGTGGTGAACTAAAGATTGAGCCATACAACCCCCACCTAAAACCTGTGATGAACAAAAGATTGAGCCATACAACACCCACCTAAAACATGTGGTGAACTAAAGATTGAATCATACAACCCCCCACCTACAACCTGTGGTGAACTAAAGATTGAGTCATACAACCCCCACCTAAAACCTGTGGTGAACTAAAGATTGAGCCATACAATCCCCACCTAAAACCTGTGGTGAACTAAAGATTGAGCCATACAACCCCCACCTAAAACATGTGGTGAACTAAAGATTGAGCCATACAACCCCCACCTAAAACCTGTGGTGAACTAAAGATTGAGCCATACAACCCCCACCTAAAACCTGTGGTGAACTAAAGATTGAGCCATACAACCCCCACCTAAAACCTGTGGTGAACTAAAGATTGAGCCATACAACCCCCACCTAAAACATGTGGTGAATTAAAGATTGAGCCATACAACCCCCACCTAAAACCTGTGGTGAACTAAAGATTGAGCCATACAACCCCCACCTAAAACCTGTGGTGAACTAAAGATTGAGCCATACAACCCCCACCTAAAACATGTGGTGAACTAAAGATTGAGCCATACAGCCCCCACCTACAACCTGTGGTGAACTAAAGATTGAGCCATACAACCCCCACCTAAAACATGTGGTGAACTAAAAATTGAGCCATACAACCCCCACCTACAACCTGTGGTGAACTAAAGATTGAGCCATACAACCCCCACCTAAAACCTGTGGTGAACTAAAGATTGAGCCATACAACCCCCACCTACAACCTATGGTTAACTAAAGATTGAGCCATACAACCCCCACCTAAAACATGTGGTGAACTAAAGATTGAGCCATACAACCCCCACCTACAACCTGTGGTGAACTAAAGATTGAGCCATACAACCCCCACCTAAAACCTGTGATGAACTAAAGATTGAGCCATACAATCCCCACCTAAAACCTGTGGTGAACTAAAGATTGAGCCATACAACCCTCACCTAAAACCTGTGGTGAACTAAAGATTGAGCCATACAACCCCCACCTAAAACATGTGGTGAACTAAAGATTGAGCCATACAACCCACACCTAAAACCTGTGGTGAACTAAAGATTGAGCCATACAACCCCCACCTAAAACCTGTGGTGAACTAAAGATTGAGCCATACAACCCCCACCTAAAACCTGTGATGAACAAAAGATTGAGCCATACAACACCCACCTAAAACATGTGGTGAACTAAAGATTGAATCATACAACCCCCCACCTACAACCTGTGGTGAACTAAAGATTGAGTCATACAACCCCCACCTAAAACCTGTGGTGAACTAAAGATTGAGCCATACAATCCCCACCTAAAACCTGTGGTGAACTAAAGATTGAGCCATACAACCCCCACCTAAAACATGTGGTGAACTAAAGATTGAGCCATACAACCCCCACCTAAAACCTGTGGTGAACTAAAGATTGAGCCATACAACCCCCACCTAAAACCTGTGGTGAACTAAAGATTGAGCCATACAACCCCCACCTAAAACCTGTGGTGAACTAAAGATTGAGCCATACAACCCCCACCTAAAACATGTGGTGAATTAAAGATTGAGCCATACAACCCCCACCTAAAACCTGTGGTGAACTAAAGATTGAGCCATACAACCCCCACCTAAAACCTGTGGTGAACTAAAGATTGAGCCATACAACCCCCACCTAAAACATGTGGTGAACTAAAGATTGAGCCATACAACCCCCACCTAAAACATGTGGTGAACTAAAGATTGAGCCATACAACCCCACCTAAAACCTGTGGTGAACTAAAGATTGAGCCATACAATCCCCACCTAAAACCTGTGGTGAACTAACGATTGAGCCATACAACCCCCACCTAAAACCTGTGGTGAACTAAAGATTGAGCCATACAACCCCCACCTAAAACATGTGGTGAACTAAAGATTGAGCCATACAACCCCCACCTAAAACCTGTGGTGAACTAAAGATTGAGTCATACAACCCCCACCTCAATCATGTGGTGAACTAAAGATTGAGCCATACAACCCCCACCTAAAACATGTGGTGAACTAAAGATTGAGCCATACAACCCCCACCTAAAACCTGTGATGAACAAAAGATTGAGCCATACAACCCCCACCTAAAACCTGTGGTGAACTAAAGATTGAGCCATACAACCCCCACCTAAAACATGTGGTGAACTAAAGATTGAGCCATACAACCCCCACCTAAAACCTGTGATGAACAAAAGATTGAGCCATACAACCCCCACCTAAAACATGTGGTGAACTAAAGATTGAATCATACAACCCCCCACCTACAACCTGTGGTGAACTAAAGATTGAGCCATACAACTCCCACCTAAAACCTGTGATGAACAAAAGATTGAGCCATACAACCCCCACCTAAAACATGTGATGAACAAAAGATTGAGCCATACAACCCCCACCTAAAACATGTGGTGAACTAAAGATTGAATCATACAACCCCCCACCTACAACCTGTGGTGAACTAAAGATTGAGTCATACAACCCCCACCTAAAACCTGTGGTGAACAAAAGATTGAGCCATACAACCCCCACCTAAAACATGTGGTGAACTAAAGATTGAGCCATACAACCCCCACCTAAAACATGTGGTGAACTAAAGATTGAGCCATACAGCCCCCACCTACAACCTGTGGTGAACTAAAGATTGAGCCATACAACCCCCACCTAAAACATGTGGTGAACTAAAAATTGAGCCATACAACCCCCACCTACAAGCTGTGGTGAACTAAAGATTGAGCCATACAACCCCCACCTAAAACCTGTGGTGAACTAAAGATTGAGCCATACAACCCCCACCTACAACCTATGGTTAACTAAAGATTGAGCCATACAACCCCCACCTAAAACATGTGGTGAACAAAAGATTGAGCCATACAACCCCCACCTACAACCTGTGGTGAACTAAAGATTGAGCCATACAACCCCCACCTAAAACCTGTGATGAACTAAAGATTGAGCCATACAATCCCCACCTAAAACCTGTGGTGAACTAAAGATTGAGCCATACAACCCTCACCTAAAACCTGTGGTGAACTAAAGATTGAGCCATACAACCCCCACCTAAAACATGTGGTGAACTAAAGATTGAGCCATACAACCCACACCTAAAACCTATGGTGAACTAAAGATTGAGCCATACAACCCCCACCTAAAACCTGTGGTGAACTAAAGATTGAGCCATACAACCCCCACCTAAAACCTGTGATGAACAAAAGATTGAGCCATACAACACCCACCTAAAACATGTGGTGAACTAAAGATTGAATCATACAACCCCCCACCTACAACCTGTGGTGAACTAAAGATTGAGTCATACAACCCCCACCTAAAACCTGTGGTGAACTAAAGATTGAGCCATACAATCCCCACCTAAAACCTGTGGTGAACTAAAGATTGAGCCATACAACCCCCACCTAAAACATGTGGTGAACTAAAGATCGAGCCATACAACCCCCACCTAAAACCTGTGGTGAACTAAAGATTGAGCCATACAACCCCCACCTAAAACCTGTGGTGAACTAAAGATTGAGCCATACAACCCCCACCTAAAACCTGTGGTGAACTAAAGATTGAGCCATACAACCCCCACCTAAAACATGTGGTGAATTAAAGATTGAGCCATACAACCCCCACCTAAAACCTGTGGTGAACTAAAGATTGAGCCATACAACCCCCACCTAAAACCTGTGGTGAACTAAAGATTGAGCCATACAATCCCCACCTAAAACCTGTGGTGAAGTCAGAACTAAAAATTGAGCCATACAACCCCCACCTACAACCTGTGGTGAACTAAAGATTGAGCCATACAACCCCCACCTAAAACCTGTGGTGAACTAAAGATTGAGCCATACAACCCCCACCTAAAACCTGTGGTGAACTAAAGATTGAGCCATACAACCCCCACCTAAAACCTGTGGTGAACTAAAGATTGAACCATACAACCCCCACCTAAAACATGTGGTGAACTAAAGATTGAACCATACAACCCCCACCTAAAACATTTGGTGAACTAAAGATTGAGCCATACAACCCCCACCTAAAACATGTGGTGAACTAAAGATTGAACCATACAACCCCCACCTAAAACATGTGGTGAACTAAAGATTGAGTCATACAACCCCCACCTAAAACCTGTGGTGAACTAAAGATTGAACCATACAACCCCCACCTAAAACATGTGGTGAACTAAAGATTGAGCCATACAACCCCCACCTAAAACCTGTGGTGAACTAAAGATTGAGCCATACAACCCCCACCTAAAACATGTGGTGAACTAAAGATTGAGTCATACAACCCCCACCTAAAACCTGTGGTGAACTAAAGATTGAACCATACAACCCCCACCTAAAACATGTGGTGAACTAAAGATTGAGCCATACAATCCCCACCTAAAACCTGTGGTGAACTAAAGATTGAGCCATACAACCCCCACCTAAAACATGTGGTGAACTAAAGATTGAGTCATACAACCCCCACCTAAAACCTGTGGTGAACTAAAGATTGAACCATACAACCCCCACCTAAAACATGTGGTGAACTAAAGATTGAGCCATACAATCCCCACCTAAAACCTGTGGTGAACTAAAGATTGAACCATACAATCCCCACCTAAAACATGTGGTGAACTAAAGATTGAGTCATACAACCCCCACCTAAAACCTGTGGTGAACTAAAGATTGAGCCATACAACCCCCACCTAAAACATGTGGTGAACTAAAGATTGAGCCATACAACCCCCACCTACAACCTGTGGTGAACTAAAGATTGAGCCATACAACCCCCACCTAAAACCTGTGGTGAACTACAGATTGAGCCATACAACCCCCACCTACAACCTGTGGTGAACTACAGATTGAGCCATACAACCCCCACCTAAAACCTGTGGTGAACTAAAGATTGAGCCAAACAACCCCCACCTAAAACATGTCGTGAACTAAAGATTGAGCCATACAACCCCCACCTAAAACATGTGTTGAACTAAAGATTGAGCCATACAACCCCCACCTAAAACATGTCGTGAACTAAAGATTGAGCCATACAACCCCCACCTAAAACATGTCGTGAACTAAAGATTGAGCCATACAACCCCCACCTGAAACATGTGGTGAACTAAAGATTGAGCCATACAACCCTCACCTAAAACCTGTGGTGAACTAAAGATTGAGCCATACAACCCCCACCTAAAACCTGTGGTGAACTAAAGATTGAGTCATACAACCCCCACCTACAACCTGTGGTGAACTAAAGACTGAGCCATACAACCCCCACCTAAAACATGTCGTGAACTAAAGATTGAGCCATACAACCCCCACCTGAAACATGTGGTGAACTAAAGATTGAGCCATACAACCCTCACCTAAAACCTGTGGTGAACTAAAGATTGAGCCATACAACCCCCACCTAAAACATGTGGTGAACTAAAGATTAAGCCATACAATCCCCACCTAAAACCTGTGGTGAACTAAAGATTGAGCCATACAACCCCCACCTAAAACCTGTGGTGAACTAAAGATTGAGCCATACAACCCCCACCTAAAACATGTCGTGAACTAAAGATTGAGCCATACAACCCCCACATAAAACCTGTGGTGAACAAAAGATTGAGCCATACAACCCCCACCTAAAACATGTGGTGAACTAAAGATTGAGCCATACAACCCCCACCTAAAACATGTGTTGAACTAAAGATTGAGCCATACAAACCCCACCTACAACCTGTGGTGAACTAAAGATTGAACCATACAACCCCCACCTAAAACATGTGGTGAACTAAAGATTGAGCCATACAACCCCCACCTAAAACCTGTGGTGAACTAAAGATTGAGCCATAAAACCCTCACCTAAAACCTGTGGTGAACTAAAGACTGAGCCATACAACCATCCCCCCTAAAACATGTGGTGAACTAAAGATTAAGCCATACAACCACAACCCCCACCTAAAACCTGTGGTGAACTAAAGATTGAGCCATACAACCCCCACCTAAAACATGTGGTGAACTAAAGATTGAACCATACAACCCACCCTAAAGCATGTGGTGAACTAAAGATTGAGTCATACAACCCCCACCTAAAACCTGTGGTGAACTAAAGATTGAACCATACAACCCCCACCTAAAACATGTGGTGAACTAAAGATTGAGCCATACAACCCCCACCTAAAACATGTGGTGAACTAAAGATTGAGCCATACAACCCCCACCTAAAACCTGTGGTGAACTAAAGATTGAGCCATACAACCCCCACCTAAAACATGTGGTGAACTAAAGATTGAGCCATACAACCCCCACCTAAAACATGTGGTGAACTAAAGATTGACCCATACAACCCCCACCTACAACCTGTGGTGAACTAAAGATTGAGCCATACAACCCCCACCTAAAACCTGTGGTGAACTACAGATTGAGCCATACAACCCCCACCTACAACCTGTGGTGAACTACAGATTGAGCCATACAACCCCCACCTAAAACCTGTGGTGAACTAAAGATTGAGCCATACAACCCACACCTAAAACCTGTGGTGAACTAAAGATTGAGCCATACAACCCCCACCTAAAACCTGTGGTGAACTAAAGATTGAGCCATACAACCCCCACCTAAAACCTGTGATGAACAAAAGATTGAGCCATACAACCCCCACCTAAAACATGTGGTGAACTAAAGATTGAATCATACAACCCCCAACCTACAACCTGTGGTGAACTAAAGATTGAGTCATACAACCCCCACCTAAAACCTGTGGTGAACTAAAGATTGAGCCATACAATCCCCACCTAAAACCTGTGGTGAACTAAAGATTGAGCCATACAACCCCCACCTAAAACATGTGGTGAACTAAAGATTGAGCCATACAACCCCCACCTAAAACCTGTGGTGAACTAAAGATTGAGCCATACAACCCCCACCTAAAACCTGTGGTGAACTAAAGATTGAGCCATACAACCCCCACCTAAAACCTGTGGTGAACTAAAGATTGAGCCATACAACCCCCACCTAAAACATGTGGTGAATTAAAGATTGAGCCATACAACCCCCACCTAAAACCTGTGGTGAACTAAAGATTGAGCCATACAACCCCCACCTAAAACCTGTGGTGAACTAAAGATTGAGCCATACAATCCCCACCTAAAACCTGTGGTGAAGTCAGAACTAAAGATTGAGCCATACAACCCCCACCTACAACCTGTGGTGAACTAAAGATTGAACCATACAACCCCCACCTAAAACCTGTGGTGAACTAAAGATTGAGCCATACAACCCCCACCTAAAACCTGTGGTGAACTAAAGATTGAGCCATACAACCCCCACCTAAAACCTGTGGTGAACTAAAGATTGAACCATACAACCCCCACCTAAAACATGTGGTGAACTAAAGATTGAACCATACAACCCCCACCTAAAACATTTGGTGAACTAAAGATTGAGCCATACAACCCCCACCTAAAACATGTGGTGAACTAAAGATTGAACCATACAACCCCCACCTAAAACATGTGGTGAACTAAAGATTGAGTCATACAACCCCCACCTAAAACCTGTGGTGAACTAAAGATTGAACCATACAACCCCCACCTAAAACATGTGGTGAACTAAAGATTGAGCCATACAACCCCCACCTAAAACCTGTGGTGAACTAAAGATTGAACCATACAACCCCCACCTAAAACATGTGGTGAACTAAAGATTGAGTCATACAACCCCCACCTAAACCTGTGGTGAACTAAAGATTGAACCATACAACCCCCACCTAAAACATGTGGTGAACTAAAGATTGAGCCATACAATCCCCACCTAAAACCTGTGGTGAACTAAAGATTGAGCCATACAACCCCCACCTAAAACATGTGGTGAACTAAAGATTGAGTCATACAACCCCCACCTAAAACCTGTGGTGAACTAAAGATTGAACCATACAACCCCCACCTAAAACATGTGGTGAACTAAAGATTGAGCCATACAATCCCCACCTAAAACCTGTGGTGAACTAAAGATTGAACCATACAACCCCCACCTAAAACATGTGGTGAACTAAAGATTGAGTCATACAACCCCCACCTAAAACCTGTGGTGAACTAAAGATTGAGCCATACAACCCCCACCTAAAACATGTGGTGAACTAAAGATTGAGCCATACAACCCCCACCTACAACCTGTGGTGAACTAAAGATTGAGCCATACAACCCCCACCTAAAACCTGTGGTGAACTACAGATTGAGCCATACAACCCCCACCTACAACCTGTGGTGAACTACAGATTGAGCCATACAACCCCCACCTAAAACCTGTGGTGAACTAAAGATTGAGCCAAACAACCCCCACCTAAAACATGTCGTGAACTAAAGATTGAGCCATACAACCCCCACCTAAAACATGTGTTGAACTAAAGATTGAGCCATACAACCCCCACCTAAAACATGTCGTGAACTAAAGATTGAGCCATACAACCCCCACCTAAAACATGTCGTGAACTAAAGATTGAGCCATACAACCCCCACCTGAAACATGTGGTGAACTAAAGATTGAGCCATACAACCCTCACCTAAAACCTGTGGTGAACTAAAGATTGAGCCATACAACCCCCACCTAAAACCTGTGGTGAACTAAAGATTGAGTCATACAACCCCCACCTAAAACCTGTGGTGAACTAAAGACTGAGCCATACAACCCCCACCTAAAACATGTCGTGAACTAAAGATTGAGCCATACAACCCCCACCTGAAACATGTGGTGAACTAAAGATTGAGCCATACAACCCTCACCTAAAACCTGTGGTGAACTAAAGATTGAGCCATACAACCCCCACCTAAAACATGTGGTGAACTAAAGATTAAGCCATACAATCCCCACCTAAAACCTGTGGTGAACTAAAGATTGAGCCATACAACCCCCACCTAAAACCTGTGGTGAACTAAAGATTGAGCCATACAACCCCCACCTAAAACATGTCGTGAACTAAAGATTGAGCCATACAACCCCCACCTAAAACCTGTGGTGAACAAAAGATTGAGCCATACAACCCCCACCTAAAACCTGTGGTGAACTAAAGATTGAGCCATACAACCCCCACCTAAAACATGTGTTGAACTAAAGATTGAGCCATACAAACCCCACCTACAACCTGTGGTGAACTAAAGATTGAACCATACAACCCACACCTAAAACATGTGGTGAACTAAAGATTGAGCCATACAACCCCCACCTAAAACCTGTGGTGAACTAAAGATTGAGCCATAAAACCCTCACCTAAAACCTGTGGTGAACTAAAGACTGAGCCATACAACCATCCCCCCTAAAACATGTGGTGAACTAAAGATTGAGCCATACAATCCCCACCTAAAACCTGTGGTGAACTAAAGATTGAACCATACAACCCCCACCTAAAACATGTGGTGAACTAAAGATTGAGTCATACAACCCCCACCTAAAACCTGTGGTGAACTAAAGATTGAGCCATACAACCCCCACCTAAAACATGTGGTGAACTAAAGATTGAGCCATACAACCCCCACCTACAACCTGTGGTGAACTAAAGATTGAGCCATACAACCCCCACCTAAAACCTGTGGTGAACTACAGATTGAGCCATACAACCCCCACCTACAACCTGTGGTGAACTACAGATTGAGCCATACAACCCCCACCTAAAACCTGTGGTGAACTAAAGATTGAGCCAAACAACCCCCACCTAAAACATGTCGTGAACTAAAGATTGAGCCATACAACCCCCACCTAAAACATGTGTTGAACTAAAGATTGAGCCATACAACCCCCACCTAAAACATGTCGTGAACTAAAGATTGAGCCATACAACCCCCACCTAAAACATGTCGTGAACTAAAGATTGAGCCATACAACCCCCACCTGAAACATGTGGTGAACTAAAGATTGAGCCATACAACCCTCACCTAAAACCTGTGGTGAACTAAAGATTGAGCCATACAACCCCCACCTAAAACCTGTGGTGAACTAAAGATTGAGTCATACAACCCCCACCTAAAACCTGTGGTGAACTAAAGACTGAGCCATACAACCCCCACCTAAAACATGTCGTGAACTAAAGATTGAGCCATACAACCCCCACCTGAAACATGTGGTGAACTAAAGATTGAGCCATACAACCCTCACCTAAAACCTGTGGTGAACTAAAGATTGAGCCATACAACCCCCACCTAAAACATGTGGTGAACTAAAGATTAAGCCATACAATCCCCACCTAAAACCTGTGGTGAACTAAAGATTGAGCCATACAACCCCCACCTAAAACCTGTGGTGAACTAAAGATTGAGCCATACAACCCCCACCTAAAACATGTCGTGAACTAAAGATTGAGCCATACAACCCCCACCTAAAACCTGTGGTGAACAAAAGATTGAGCCATACAACCCCCACCTAAAACCTGTGGTGAACTAAAGATTGAGCCATACAACCCCCACCTAAAACATGTGTTGAACTAAAGATTGAGCCATACAAACCCCACCTACAACCTGTGGTGAACTAAAGATTGAACCATACAACCCCCACCTAAAACATGTGGTGAACTAAAGATTGAGTCATACAACCCCCACCTAAAACCTGTGGTGAACTAAAGATTGAACCATACAACCCCCACCTAAAACATGTGGTGAACTAAAGATTGAGCCATACAATCCCCACCTAAAACCTGTGGTGAACTAAAGATTGAACCATACAATCCCCACCTAAAACATGTGGTGAACTAAAGATTGAGTCATACAACCCCCACCTAAAACCTGTGGTGAACTAAAGATTGAGCCATACAACCCCCACCTAAAACATGTGGTGAACTAAAGATTGAGCCATACAACCCCCACCTACAACCTGTGGTGAACTAAAGATTGAGCCATACAACCCCCACCTAAAACCTGTGGTGAACTACAGATTGAGCCATACAACCCCCACCTACAACCTGTGGTGAACTACAGATTGAGCCATACAACCCCCACCTAAAACCTGTGGTGAACTAAAGATTGAGCCAAACAACCCCCACCTAAAACATGTCGTGAACTAAAGATTGAGCCATACAACCCCCACCTAAAACATGTGTTGAACTAAAGATTGAGCCATACAACCCCCACCTAAAACATGTCGTGAACTAAAGATTGAGCCATACAACCCCCACCTAAAACATGTCGTGAACTAAAGATTGAGCCATACAACCCCCACCTGAAACATGTGGTGAACTAAAGATTGAGCCATACAACCCTCACCTAAAACCTGTGGTGAACTAAAGATTGAGCCATACAACCCCCACCTAAAACCTGTGGTGAACTAAAGATTGAGTCATACAACCCCCACCTACAACCTGTGGTGAACTAAAGACTGAGCCATACAACCCCCACCTAAAACATGTCGTGAACTAAAGATTGAGCCATACAACCCCCACCTGAAACATGTGGTGAACTAAAGATTGAGCCATACAACCCTCACCTAAAACCTGTGGTGAACTAAAGATTGAGCCATACAACCCCCACCTAAAACATGTGGTGAACTAAAGATTAAGCCATACAATCCCCACCTAAAACCTGTGGTGAACTAAAGATTGAGCCATACAACCCCCACCTAAAACCTGTGGTGAACTAAAGATTGAGCCATACAACCCCCACCTAAAACATGTCGTGAACTAAAGATTGAGCCATACAACCCCCACATAAAACCTGTGGTGAACAAAAGATTGAGCCATACAACCCCCACCTAAAACATGTGGTGAACTAAAGATTGAGCCATACAACCCCCACCTAAAACATGTGTTGAACTAAAGATTGAGCCATACAAACCCCACCTACAACCTGTGGTGAACTAAAGATTGAACCATACAACCCCCACCTAAAACATGTGGTGAACTAAAGATTGAGCCATACAACCCCCACCTAAAACCTGTGGTGAACTAAAGATTGAGCCATAAAACCCTCACCTAAAACCTGTGGTGAACTAAAGACTGAGCCATACAACCATCCCCCCTAAAACATGTGGTGAACTAAAGATTAAGCCATACAACCACAACCCCCACCTAAAACCTGTGGTGAACTAAAGATTGAGCCATACAACCCCCACCTAAAACATGTGGTGAACTAAAGATTGAACCATACAACCCACCCTAAAGCATGTGGTGAACTAAAGATTGAGTCATACAACCCCCACCTAAAACCTGTGGTGAACTAAAGATTGAACCATACAACCCCCACCTAAAACATGTGGTGAACTAAAGATTGAGCCATACAACCCCCACCTAAAACATGTGGTGAACTAAAGATTGAGCCATACAACCCCCACCTAAAACCTGTGGTGAACTAAAGATTGAGCCATACAACCCCCACCTAAAACATGTGGTGAACTAAAGATTGAGCCATACAACCCCCACCTAAAACATGTGGTGAACTAAAGATTGAGCCATACAACCCCCACCTACAACCTGTGGTGAACTAAAGATTGAGCCATACAACCCCCACCTAAAACCTGTGGTGAACTACAGATTGAGCCATACAACCCCCACCTACAACCTGTGGTGAACTACAGATTGAGCCATACAACCCCCACCTAAAACCTGTGGTGAACTAAAGATTGAGCCATACAACCCACACCTAAAACCTGTGGTGAACTAAAGATTGAGCCATACAACCCCCACCTAAAACCTGTGGTGAACTAAAGATTGAGCCATACAACCCCCACCTAAAACCTGTGATGAACAAAAGATTGAGCCATACAACCCCCACCTAAAACATGTGGTGAACTAAAGATTGAATCATACAACCCCCAACCTACAACCTGTGGTGAACTAAAGATTGAGTCATACAACCCCCACCTAAAACCTGTGGTGAACTAAAGATTGAGCCATACAATCCCCACCTAAAACCTGTGGTGAACTAAAGATTGAGCCATACAACCCCCACCTAAAACATGTGGTGAACTAAAGATTGAGCCATACAACCCCCACCTAAAACCTGTGGTGAACTAAAGATTGAGCCATACAACCCCCACCTAAAACCTGTGGTGAACTAAAGATTGAGCCATACAACCCCCACCTAAAACCTGTGGTGAACTAAAGATTGAGCCATACAACCCCCACCTAAAACATGTGGTGAATTAAAGATTGAGCCATACAACCCCCACCTAAAACCTGTGGTGAACTAAAGATTGAGCCATACAACCCCCACCTAAAACCTGTGGTGAACTAAAGATTGAGCCATACAATCCCCACCTAAAACCTGTGGTGAAGTCAGAACTAAAGATTGAGCCATACAACCCCCACCTACAACCTGTGGTGAACTAAAGATTGAACCATACAACCCCCACCTAAAACCTGTGGTGAACTAAAGATTGAGCCATACAACCCCCACCTAAAACCTGTGGTGAACTAAAGATTGAGCCATACAACCCCCACCTAAAACCTGTGGTGAACTAAAGATTGAACCATACAACCCCCACCTAAAACATGTGGTGAACTAAAGATTGAACCATACAACCCCCACCTAAAACATTTGGTGAACTAAAGATTGAGCCATACAACCCCCACCTAAAACATGTGGTGAACTAAAGATTGAACCATACAACCCCCACCTAAAACATGTGGTGAACTAAAGATTGAGTCATACAACCCCCACCTAAAACCTGTGGTGAACTAAAGATTGAACCATACAACCCCCACCTAAAACATGTGGTGAACTAAAGATTGAGCCATACAACCCCCACCTAAAACCTGTGGTGAACTAAAGATTGAACCATACAACCCCCACCTAAAACATGTGGTGAACTAAAGATTGAGTCATACAACCCCCACCTAAACCTGTGGTGAACTAAAGATTGAACCATACAACCCCCACCTAAAACATGTGGTGAACTAAAGATTGAGCCATACAATCCCCACCTAAAACCTGTGGTGAACTAAAGATTGAGCCATACAACCCCCACCTAAAACATGTGGTGAACTAAAGATTGAGTCATACAACCCCCACCTAAAACCTGTGGTGAACTAAAGATTGAACCATACAACCCCCACCTAAAACATGTGGTGAACTAAAGATTGAGCCATACAATCCCCACCTAAAACCTGTGGTGAACTAAAGATTGAACCATACAACCCCCACCTAAAACATGTGGTGAACTAAAGATTGAGTCATACAACCCCCACCTAAAACCTGTGGTGAACTAAAGATTGAGCCATACAACCCCCACCTAAAACATGTGGTGAACTAAAGATTGAGCCATACAACCCCCACCTACAACCTGTGGTGAACTAAAGATTGAGCCATACAACCCCCACCTAAAACCTGTGGTGAACTACAGATTGAGCCATACAACCCCCACCTACAACCTGTGGTGAACTACAGATTGAGCCATACAACCCCCACCTAAAACCTGTGGTGAACTAAAGATTGAGCCAAACAACCCCCACCTAAAACATGTCGTGAACTAAAGATTGAGCCATACAACCCCCACCTAAAACATGTGTTGAACTAAAGATTGAGCCATACAACCCCCACCTAAAACATGTCGTGAACTAAAGATTGAGCCATACAACCCCCACCTAAAACATGTCGTGAACTAAAGATTGAGCCATACAACCCCCACCTGAAACATGTGGTGAACTAAAGATTGAGCCATACAACCCTCACCTAAAACCTGTGGTGAACTAAAGATTGAGCCATACAACCCCCACCTAAAACCTGTGGTGAACTAAAGATTGAGTCATACAACCCCCACCTAAAACCTGTGGTGAACTAAAGACTGAGCCATACAACCCCCACCTAAAACATGTCGTGAACTAAAGATTGAGCCATACAACCCCCACCTGAAACATGTGGTGAACTAAAGATTGAGCCATACAACCCTCACCTAAAACCTGTGGTGAACTAAAGATTGAGCCATACAACCCCCACCTAAAACATGTGGTGAACTAAAGATTAAGCCATACAATCCCCACCTAAAACCTGTGGTGAACTAAAGATTGAGCCATACAACCCCCACCTAAAACCTGTGGTGAACTAAAGATTGAGCCATACAACCCCCACCTAAAACATGTCGTGAACTAAAGATTGAGCCATACAACCCCCACCTAAAACCTGTGGTGAACAAAAGATTGAGCCATACAACCCCCACCTAAAACCTGTGGTGAACTAAAGATTGAGCCATACAACCCCCACCTAAAACATGTGTTGAACTAAAGATTGAGCCATACAAACCCCACCTACAACCTGTGGTGAACTAAAGATTGAACCATACAACCCACACCTAAAACATGTGGTGAACTAAAGATTGAGCCATACAACCCCCACCTAAAACCTGTGGTGAACTAAAGATTGAGCCATAAAACCCTCACCTAAAACCTGTGGTGAACTAAAGACTGAGCCATACAACCATCCCCCCTAAAACATGTGGTGAACTAAAGATTGAGCCATACAATCCCCACCTAAAACCTGTGGTGAACTAAAGATTGAACCATACAACCCCCACCTAAAACATGTGGTGAACTAAAGATTGAGTCATACAACCCCCACCTAAAACCTGTGGTGAACTAAAGATTGAGCCATACAACCCCCACCTAAAACATGTGGTGAACTAAAGATTGAGCCATACAACCCCCACCTACAACCTGTGGTGAACTAAAGATTGAGCCATACAACCCCCACCTAAAACCTGTGGTGAACTACAGATTGAGCCATACAACCCCCACCTACAACCTGTGGTGAACTACAGATTGAGCCATACAACCCCCACCTAAAACCTGTGGTGAACTAAAGATTGAGCCAAACAACCCCCACCTAAAACATGTCGTGAACTAAAGATTGAGCCATACAACCCCCACCTAAAACATGTGTTGAACTAAAGATTGAGCCATACAACCCCCACCTAAAACATGTCGTGAACTAAAGATTGAGCCATACAACCCCCACCTAAAACATGTCGTGAACTAAAGATTGAGCCATACAACCCCCACCTGAAACATGTGGTGAACTAAAGATTGAGCCATACAACCCTCACCTAAAACCTGTGGTGAACTAAAGATTGAGCCATACAACCCCCACCTAAAACCTGTGGTGAACTAAAGATTGAGTCATACAACCCCCACCTAAAACCTGTGGTGAACTAAAGACTGAGCCATACAACCCCCACCTAAAACATGTCGTGAACTAAAGATTGAGCCATACAACCCCCACCTGAAACATGTGGTGAACTAAAGATTGAGCCATACAACCCTCACCTAAAACCTGTGGTGAACTAAAGATTGAGCCATACAACCCCCACCTAAAACATGTGGTGAACTAAAGATTAAGCCATACAATCCCCACCTAAAACCTGTGGTGAACTAAAGATTGAGCCATACAACCCCCACCTAAAACCTGTGGTGAACTAAAGATTGAGCCATACAACCCCCACCTAAAACATGTCGTGAACTAAAGATTGAGCCATACAACCCCCACCTAAAACCTGTGGTGAACAAAAGATTGAGCCATACAACCCCCACCTAAAACCTGTGGTGAACTAAAGATTGAGCCATACAACCCCCACCTAAAACATGTGTTGAACTAAAGATTGAGCCATACAAACCCCACCTACAACCTGTGGTGAACTAAAGATTGAACCATACAACCCACACCTAAAACATGTGGTGAACTAAAGATTGAGCCATACAACCCCCACCTAAAACCTGTGGTGAACTAAAGATTGAGCCATAAAACCCTCACCTAAAACCTGTGGTGAACTAAAGACTGAGCCATACAACCATCCCCCCTAAAACATGTGGTGAACTAAAGATTAAGCCATACAACCACAACCCCCACCTAAAACCTGTGGTGAACTAAAGATTGAGCCATACAACCCCCACCTAAAACATGTGGTGAACTAAAGATTGAACCATACAACCCCCACCTAAAACATGTGGTGAACTAAAGATTGAGTCATACAACCCACACCTAAAACCTGTGGTGAACTAAAGATTGAACCATACAACCCCCACCTAAAACATGTGGTGAACTAAAGATTGAGCCATACAACCCCCACCTAAAACATGTGGTGAACTAAAGATTGAGCCATACAACCCCCACCTAAAACCTGTGGTGAACTAAAGATTGAGCCATACAACCCCCACCTAAAACATGTGGTGAACTAAAGATTGAGCCATACAACCCCCACCTAAAACATGTGGTGAACTAAAGATTGAGCCATACAACCCCCACCTACAACCTGTGGTGAACTAAAGATTGAGCCATACAACCCCCACCTAAAACCTGTGGTGAACTACAGATTGAGCCATACAACCCCCACCTACAACCTGTGGTGAACTAAAGATTGAGCCATACAACCCCCACCTAAAACCTGTGGTGAACTAAAGATTGAGCCATACAACCCCCACCTAAAACCTGTGGTGAACTAAAGATTGAGCCATACAACCCCCACCTAAAACATGTGGTGAACTAAAGATTGAGCCATACAACCCCCACCTAAAACCTGTGGTGAACTAAAGATTGAGCCATACAACCCCCACCTAAAACCTGTGGTGAACTAAAGATTGAGCCATACAACCCCCACCTGAAACCTGTGGTGAACTAAAGATTGAGCCATACAACCCCCACCGAAAACATGTGGTGAACTAAAGATTGAGTCATACAACCCCCACCTAAAACATGTGGTGAACTAAAGATTAAGCCATACAACCCTCACCTAAACCCTGTGGTGAACTAAAGATTGAGTCATACAACCCCCACCTAAAACATGTGGTGAACTAAAGATTGAGCCATACAACCCCCACCTAAAACAAGTGGTGAACTAAAGATTGAGTCATACAACCCCCACCTAAAACCTGTGGTGAACTAAAGATTGAACCATACAACCCCCACCTAAAACATGTGGTGAACTAAAGATTGAGTCATACAACCCCCACCTAAAACCTGTGGTGAACTAAAGATTGAACCATACAACCCCCACCTAAAACATGTGGTGAACTAAAGATTGAGTCATACAACCCCCACCTAAAACCTGTGGTGAACTAAAGATTGAACCATACAACCCCCACCTAAAACATGTGGTGAACTAAAGATTGAGTCATACAACCCCCACCTAAAACATGTGGTGAACTAAAGATTGAGCCATACAACCCCCACCTAAAACCTGTGGTGAACTAAAGATTGAGCCATACAACCCCCACCTAAAACATGTGGTGAACTAAAGATTGAGTCATACAACCCCCACCTAAAACATGTGGTGAACTAAAGATTGAGCCATACAACCCCCACCTAAAACATGTGGTGAACTAAAGATTGAGCCATACAACCCCCACCTAAACCCTGTGGTGAACTAAAGATTGAACCATACAACCCCCACCTAAAACATGTGGTGAACTAAAGATTGAGTCATACAACCCCCACCTAAAACCTGTGGTGAACTAAAGATTGAGCCATACAACCCCCACCTAAAACATGTGGTGAACTAAAGATTGAGCCATACAACCCCCACCTAAAACCTGTGGTGAACTAAAGATTGAACCATACAACCCCCACCTAAAACATGTGGTGAACTAAAGATTGAGTCATACAACCCCCACCTAAAACATGTGGTGAACTAAAGATTGAGCCATACAACCCCCACCTAAAACCTGTGGTGAACTAAAGATTGAGCCATACAACCCCCACCTAAAACATGTGTTGAACTAAAGATTGAGCCATACAAACCCCACCTACAACCTGTGGTGAACTAAAGATTGAACCATACAACCCCCACCTAAAACATGTGGTGAACTAAAGATTGAGCCATACAACCCCCACCTAAAACCTGTGGTGAACTAAAGATTGAGCCATAAAACCCTCACCTAAAACCTGTGGTGAACTAAAGACTGAGCCATACAACCATCCCCCCTAAAACATGTGGTGAACTAAAGATTAAGCCATACAACCACAACCCCCACCTAAAACCTGTGGTGAACTAAAGATTGAGCCATACAACCCCCACCTAAAACATGTGGTGAACTAAAGATTGAACCATACAACCCCCACCTAAAACATGTGGTGAACTAAAGATTGAGTCATACAACCCCCACCTAAAACCTGTGGTGAACTAAAGATTGAACCATACAACCCCCACCTAAAACATGTGGTGAACTAAAGATTGAGCCATACAACCCCCACCTAAAACATGTGGTGAACTAAAGATTGAGCCATACAACCCCCACCTAAAACCTGTGGTGAACTAAAGATTGAGCCATACAACCCCCACCTAAAACATGTGGTGAACTAAAGATTGAGCCATACAACCCCCACCTAAAACATGTGGTGAACTAAAGATTGAGCCATACAACCCCCACCTACAACCTGTGGTGAACTAAAGATTGAACCATACAACCCCCACCTACAACCTGTGGTGAACTACAGATTGAGCCATACAACCCCCACCTACAACCTGTGGTGAACTACAGATTGAGCCATACAACCCCCACCTAAAACCTGTGGTGAACTAAAGATTGAGCCATACAACCCCCACCTAAAACCTGTGGTGAACTAAAGATTGAGCCATACAACCCCCACCTAAAACATGTGGTGAACTAAAGATTGAGCCATACAACCCCCACCTAAAACCTGTGGTGAACTAAAGATTGAGCCATACAACCCCCACCTAAAACCTGTGGTGAACTAAAGATTGAGCCATACAACCCCCACCTGAAACCTGTGGTGAACTAAAGATTGAGCCATACAACCCCCACCGAAAACATGTGGTGAACTAAAGATTGAGTCATACAACCCCCACCTAAAACATGTGGTGAACTAAAGATTAAGCCATACAACCCTCACCTAAACCCTGTGGTGAACTAAAGATTGAGTCATACAACCCCCACCTAAAACATGTGGTGAACTAAAGATTGAGCCATACAACCCCCACCTAAAACAAGTGGTGAACTAAAGATTGAGTCATACAACCCCCACCTAAAACCTGTGGTGAACTAAAGATTGAACCATACAACCCCCACCTAAAACATGTGGTGAACTAAAGATTGAGTCATACAACCCCCACCTAAAACCTGTGGTGAACTAAAGATTGAACCATACAACCCCCACCTAAAACATGTGGTGAACTAAAGATTGAGTCATACAACCCCCACCTAAAACCTGTGGTGAACTAAAGATTGAACCATACAACCCCCACCTAAAACATGTGGTGAACTAAAGATTGAGTCATACAACCCCCACCTAAAACATGTGGTGAACTAAAGATTGAGCCATACAACCCCCACCTAAAACCTGTGGTGAACTAAAGATTGAGCCATACAACCCCCACCTAAAACATGTGGTGAACTAAAGATTGAGTCATACAACCCCCACCTAAAACATGTGGTGAACTAAAGATTGAGCCATACAACCCCCACCTAAAACCTGTGGTGAACTAAAGATTGAGTCATACAACCCCCACCTAAAACCTGTGGTGAACTAAAGATTGAGCCATACAACCCCCACCTAAAACATGTGGTGAACTAAAGATTGAGCCATACAACCCCCACCTAAACCCTGTGGTGAACTAAAGATTGAACCATACAACCCCCACCTAAAACATGTGGTGAACTAAAGATTGAGTCATACAACCCCCACCTAAAACCTGTGGTGAACTAAAGATTGAGCCATACAACCCCCACCTAAAACATGTGGTGAACTAAAGATTGAGCCATACAACCCCCACCTATAACATGAGGTGAACTAAAGATTGAGCCATACAACCCCCACCTAAAACCTGTGGTGAACTAAAGATTGAGCCATACAACCCCCACCTACAACCTGTGGTGAACTAAAGATTGAGCCATACAACCCCCACCTATAACATGAGGTGAACTAAAGATTGAGCCATACAACCCCCACCTAAAACCTGTGGTGAACTAAAGATTGAGCCATACAACCCCCACATAAAACCTGTGGTGAACTAAAGATTGAGCCATACAACCCCCACCTAAAACCTGTGGTGAACTAAAGATTGAGCCATACAACCCCCACCTAAAACCTGTGGTGAACTAAAGATTAAGCCATACAATCCCCACCTACAACCTGTGGTGAAGTAAAGATTGAGCCATACAACCCCCACCTGAAACCTGTGGTGAACTAAAGATTGAGCCATACAACCCCCACCTACAACCTGTGGTGAAGTAAAGATTGAGCCATACAACCCCCACCTAAAACCTGTGGTGAACTAAAGATTGAGCCATACAACCCCCACCTAAAACCTGTGGTGAACTAAAGATTGAGCCATACAACCCCCACCTAAAACCTGTGGTGAACTAAAGATTGAGCCATACAACCCCCACCTAAAACATGTGGTGAACTAAAGATTGAGCCATACAACCCCCACCTAAAACCTGTGGTGAACTAAAGATTGAGCCATACAACCCCCACCTAAAACATGTGGTGAACTAAAGATTGAGCCATACAATCCCCACCTAAAACCTGTGGTGAACTAAAGATTAAGCCATACAACCCCCACCTAAAACCTGTGGTGAACTAAAGATTGAGCCATACAACCCCCACCTACAACCTGTGATGAACTAAAGATTGAGCCATACAACCCCCACCTAAAACCTGTGGTGAACTAAAGATTGAGCCATACAACCCCCACCTACAACCTGTGGTGAACTAAAGATTAAGCCATACAACCCCCACCTAAAACCTGTGGTGAACTAAAGATTGAGCCATACAACCCCCACCTAAAACCTGTGGTGAACTAAAGATTGAGCCATACAACCCCCACCTACAACCTGTGATGAACTAAAGATTGAGCCATACAACCCCCACCTAAAACCTGTGGTGAACTAAAGATTGAGTCATACAACCCCCACCTAAAACCTGTGGTGAACTAAAGATTGAGCCATACAACCCCCACATAAAACCTGTGGTGAACTAAAGATTGAGCCATACAACCCCCACCTAAAACCTGTGGTGAACTAAAGATTAAGCCATACAACCCCCACCTAAAACCTGTGGTGAACTAAAGATTGAGCCATACAACCCCCACCTAAAACCTGTGGTGAACTAAAGATTAAGCCATACAATCCCCACCTACAACCTGTGGTGAAGTAAAGATTGAGCCATACAACCCCCACCTACAACCTGTGGTGAACTAAAGATTGAGCCATACAACCCCCACCTACAACCTGTGGTGAACTAAAGATTAAGCCATACAACCCCCACCTAAAACCTGTGGTGAACTAAAGATTGAGCCATACAACCCCCACCTAAAACCTGTGGTGAACTAAAGATTGAGCCATACAACCCCCACCTAAAACCTGTGGTGAACTAAAGATTGAGCCATACAACCCCCACCTAAAACCTGTGGTGAACTAAAGATTGAGCCATACAACCCCCACCTACAACCTGTGGTGAACTAAAGATTGAGCCATACAACCCCCACCTAAAACCTGTGGTGAACTAAAGATTAAGCCATACAATCCCCACCTAAAACCTGTGGTGAACTAAAGATTGAGCCACCCCCACCTAAAACCTGTGGTGAACTAAAGATTGAGCCATACAACACCCACCTACAACCTGTGGTGAACTAAAGATTAAGCCATACAATCCCCACCTAAAACCTGTGGTGAACTAAAGATTGAGCCATACAACCCCCACCTAAAACCTGTGGTGAACTAAAGATTAAGCCATACAATCCCCACCTAAAACCTGTGGTGAACTAAAGATTAAGCCATACAACCCCCACCTAAAACCTGTGGTGAAGTAAAGATTAAGCCATACAACCCCCACCTAAAACCTGTGGTGAAGTAAAGATTGAGCCATACAACCCCCACCTACAACCTGTGGTGAACTAAGGTGTTCCAGAAAGGTGCAGTTCCTGCTCCACTAGTGGCAGCTGTCATGTTACTCATGTTAAAAATCCAGAAAGGAAAAAGAAGCATTCTTAGGTTATTTACATTGATGTGTGATTTTTTACCATTGATTCAAATTATTAAGAAAGTTATTATATATGTCAAAAATATCAAAGTACTCCACAAACTTACCCTACTTTATCATAAAACATTTGTCTCATTAATTCTTCTTTTTTACCTGAAATACAGATAATGATATCTTGTTTAATATAGTCTCTTTCAAGTAGCTATATTATAGTACCTCAATCTCTTTTATTACATATTTAACTGAACAGATAAAATAAAATGAAAAAATACCCCTTGTAACTTATAATAAGGATTTTCTTTTGTGATTTTGAAGGGAACAAATTATATTACAGGCAATATTCAAGTTATATACATATGTAATATATTTATCCTTTACCTGTGGAATGTTACTTCTTATGGTAATGGTTCATAATAACTTAATGGTTCTGCAGCTAATTTTGCTTTATATCATTGTGTGTATAATAAGCAAGACTCTGATTTGTACAAGCTTGTTTTTATATGTGACTTCCCATTTCTTGGGAGTTTAGTTTGTCAATATGCAAATAACCAGATATTAATATAATGTCAAAAAGTCTTTTTTCTTACATAACACTCCCAACAAATTTTTAAGCTTAGTCGATTCTATTTACCTATACCAGTAAGTCTAACACACCAAGGTCCTGATTTTCAAGACTACTTCATAGGAATTGAGGTCATTCTACTAACCAGTTAATCTAACTCCACAAGGTTCTGGTTTTTTATAAGACTCTCTAATTGTTGTGATGTTTGATGCTCCGGCATCTAAGTCTGTTGTTAGTATTCCAAGATGACCATCCCTAAACCGTTGTGCACTACTGGTGATATTGACATCTTCTTCCACGCAATCATAAGGATCAACTGCTCTCTGGAATAAAATGTCTGACCATGTACAAGTAATTCTGTGTTACGAAAATTAACAAAATAAACAAAATGGTCAAATTATAGAATAAGAAACACATTTAGGAAATTTAGCATTAAAATGTGGCAGTGTTAAACCGATTGAAGATCTCCTAACCCTCAGATGCAGATATCTAGAAACTAGCATTCATATCTCCAGCATCCAAACAAATAATCGAAGGAAGGAGTCATGGGGTAGCTGGTCAAATCGCCCCACTGCAAAATCGCCCCACTGCAAAATCGCCCCCACATTTATCAAAATCGCCCCAACATTTAAAAAAAAATAATAAGTTATTATTATTGGTTTTGACAACGACATTCTGATAAGGAATAATTGAGATAATATATATTATAAATAAAAATTCCAGTACATGTAATCGAAAATGTTATTGTTTAATTCTGTCGGTTAAGTGAGGGTAATTAATAATTAATTTCTTCTTTTGATTAAGCATTTCTTTGTAAAGCATAGATGCACTGTTTGTGTAATAATTAATTAGCTAAATGATTAGTTTTTGCTTTGTTGTTGTTCCAGTCGGAAGCACATCAAGGAGACCCAAAGCCAATTATATTCTTGATATTGCAATAAAAACTTGTTGCGAAGACATAAGCTTCCCCAATTATATAAACCTGCTACCATCATGACTGGCATTAAACACAATGGCCAGTGACTGTTACAAATAACATCATTCACAAATGACACGCTTAGTTGGATTTTTATAGTGCTAGCTCACTGTGTCCGCCGATAGACATGTCACACTATTATTTCAATCAAAACACCACAAAGATACACAAAATATGAAAGATATTATGCATTAAGAATATCAAGCTGATTTACAAACATTTTTCAATAATATAAAATATAAAAATATTGATCCCAAGTTAACTACCTTATAAAATTATGCAATCACGTTCGGTCGGATCTCACATGATTTTTTTAATGAAAACATATAACCTCGTGTGACAATAAGTCGGCCAGTCAAATTGGATAATGTTTGATTATTTTTTTCATGTTTGAAAAGTAAACATTTTTTCTTTATAATTATGTTCCTCATCTATTCTTGTTCACATGTGTAAAGTTCCATTGAAAAAAGATCAATAGCAATGACACACTGACCCATATTTGTTTACAACCCTTTTTGTAAATGGCGTCGTATAACGTGACATAAGGACGGTCAGTGGTAAATAAATCACATGATTTTGTCATAGGCCAACTAAACTTAAAAAGTAAACCAGATTAAGAAAGTACAGTATTTAAGATTTTTCTGTGTAATTGTTTTGTGTGAAGAATTTCAAAAGATTTTTTTTTAAGTACTGGTAGTTTGAAATTGAAGTATTAAAAATTAATTATTTGATGCAAACATTGAACTTGCTTACCCACATAATAAAATATTTAATCCAGTGAATTTGGTGTTTTCGTTTTTGTCAATGCAATATATTAGACTGACTACATACTACCATATTTTTGTAAAACAATTAATGACTGATTTCTGTTTATTTCAATCACATTTATTATCACAGAATGCTAACAATACAGTTTTGTTGATGCTATTTGTAATAATGACAGGGTTTTTTCCCCAGATAATTCTCTGTTCAATTTATGCTATAAATTTTGATTATTTCTGTTAAATTAATTATTTTTCTATCTTCTCTGTGAATATCATTTCATTACACCAAGAAGTAAGGGGTATAGTTGTTATTAAAGTAGCAATGGAAATGCAAAATAATATATATCTGCCATTTTGTGACTAATGGAGAGCACTTGTATGTATTTTCCCGGTAAAATCAGCCATTTTGTAGAAAATGGTGGAATCTGAATGATCAATCATCATATTTTCAAAGTATTTTAAAATACAATTTGCTTGGCCTACATTCCAGAAAAGGTCATGATCTGTGATGACGATTACATCACCAACCGGAAAGGTAAAAATGCTTGGGAAATACCATCGCTTAAAACATATTTAACAAGCATAATGATCAGAAAAAAAAGACATTAGTAAAAAGGATCTTTTTTATTTGCATGGAATTCATTCAATTCAATCTTATCCGTTTTAATCTCATATTGTAATGACTAATGTTGAAGTTTAAAAGAATTCCCTCTGTGTTTTTGTACACTATGAATATACAGAATGACGTCATCGGTCTCGTGCTGTGCGAGAAATGTATATCAAAACAAATGACTGACTTTATTGCATGACCGAGCAGATGTCACGACACGATACATAAACATAGAGGGCAAAATTATTGTACATAACTCAATTTCATAATCAAATTGATAAAGGACGAAGTCCTTCTAACGGTAAGCTGTCCGATTTTTCCTTCTATATTGATAGCCAAAAATCTGCTCACCGGAAGTTTAAAAAATAGATCAATTGATAATTTAGAAACGCAAAAGAAATCTATTTCAATGAAAAATTCCCAATTCTTTGATTATTTACTCTATGCAAAATCGAAATAAACTTGAAATAAAATTCTAATAAAAAAATCTCTTTCTACAAAACTCCCGATGGAAGAGCGGCGTAGGTAAAATGAACACCATAACAAATCGGCTACATAATTCTTTCAAAATAAAAGATAATAGCCTCACCGGACGCAATTACGAATGAAATAAAAAGTATGTCCCCTAATTGTTCCTTCAAAACATGAATTAAAAAAATGCTTTTATAAATAGATACCCCGCTAAATTACTCGTGTTTTGGGAGAAAATTATTCATGCACAGTTGTTGAATGTTGCAGACGACGGGTTTTCATATTTGTAAACAGAAAACGATCGACAATTGCACTTGGAATCTATCGCTAAAATTCATTGAGGTACACATATTTTGTTATCTTATTCCTGTAATTGGAAAGAATATGATCTCCTGGTTCTATGCATATGTAGAACACATTGAAATTAAAACAAAAACAGTCAAAATAATACATTTTCCTTACTTGATCTATCCCAAAATGTCAAAATCCGTGATGTACCTTATTCATTGAAGAGTCCAAGGAATTCCGAATGCAAACTGGCACACATTTATGGTATGAATAAAGGAAAGGTTTTTATGTCATGTGTATTATATACAAATAGATATGTGAACGTAAATGAATGAATGCTCTTTCAATTTTAACAGTTGTCATTAAATAATTTACACTAGAAAGGTTATTATGATGTTGTTTGAAATTGTGTCCAGATCTAGGTCACAGAGTGACTAGAACGGGGTCATGAAAATCTGTTCTAAGTTAAAACCAGTAACAATGCATTGAATAATATATGGGCTATGATTCAAAAGGAATATTGGTGTTTAATCTGAAATATTAACATGCAATCAGCTTCATCAATTTGGTCAAATTTATTATCAAATGCCACGGTCAATATCATCGAAATTGTTCGTAATTGCGTCCGCAGCGGTGAGGCTAACGTGTACGTATCATCGTATTATTGAAATTTTAGGACTTCGTCCTTCAAACAGGTTGCCTGTCTCATATTATCTTCATTACATTAATTGATGGGGGCGATTTTGCAGTGGGGCGATTTGACTTTCATTCAGTCGTGGCCACTTTAATGTCTCACATCTACATCTACAGGATACTTCTAAACTTCAATGTGTTGAAGACTTTTTAGAAGGCATGCTAGGGAAACTAAAATTTGAATAACGTATAGTATATACATGTATACATTTATGAATAAACATTTTTTTTTCTTTCATTTTTTTTTTATAGGATAAAAACAACATAATATATTAACAATAGAGGAATGATTCGGCACCAGACTTGAAAGCATCCAAGTCTGGGCTATTAGCTACCTGGTTTGGTAGTGAATTCCTCAACCTGATTGTTCTAGGGAAAAATGAGTATAAATGACAATTTGTGGGAGAGAATGGCTGTATGAATTTGTGATCTCTTGATAGAACTAGGTAGTGTAAATGAATGCCGGACAACTCGGCCCGCGGACAACTCGGACCGTGACAAGTCGGCCTGTAAGCGAGGACTAGTCGGCCTGTAAGCGAGGACTAGTCGGCCCGTATGTTAAGACAACTCGGACCGTATTATTGTTTTATAATATTGTTCAATATTTATATGTGTATAATTATTTATTTATTTAAAAGACAATTATTATCTCTTAGTGAAAATGAATTATTTATTAAATGATAATATTAAGTGACCAAAAATGTGATTAGGACGTGATTTTGTTCTCATAACATGGTCTATTACGTATCATTTACAGGAATAAAATTAATATAAAAAATTAAAAATAGATAATTTAAGAAAAAAATATTTAGAGCTTATAAATTATGAAATTTCATATTTATATAAGCATTATGTATTATTTTTGTTTGTATAAGCTTCATGGTTGTTGGAAACACCTTGTGAATCAAGATATTTTGAAAGTTCAAAAGCCTCTTTCAATAATGGATTTAAATTGTCAGTATGTAATCTGGCAAGATATAAAATTGCTTGCAATTAATAAAATTTTCAACAGGAAATCTACCAAGTTCTGCTCTCACTCCTATATTTGAGGAAGTCCTCTTTGTTCCCAGGAGATGCTTACAAAAAATCAAGTGAACTTTTTCGAAGGGGGTTCTATCAATAAAGGTGAAATGGCCCATGTTACCATTTCTTAGTATAGCTCTTTGCTTTGCTCTATGGTAAACAAGAAAATAATCTCTAAAAGATATTTCAGAATTGTAGGTCAAAATAGGTCTAACCAAACATATTAAGTTTAACACTAGACTATCTATCAAAATCCTTGAAATGAAGTTGCACATAGTCATCTGTCAAAAGTATTGGGAAATGTAAAAAAAAAAAACATATTTTATCAAAAAATTATTGTGAAGTCATTTCTGGATAGATTTTAACAAATTTTACACCAAAACATTCGGAATTATTTATATTTTGTTTGCTTATTATTTTTATATAAGTGGTTTTTATTTGTACATAATTTTTCCATTATTGTCAATTTTTAGGATTTATTTTTAGTTGAAATACATAGGAAAATCAAATTTTATTTGTTGTGTTTAAATTATGTACAAATAAAAATCACTCATAACAACATAATGAGTAAATAACCAATCAAAATATAGACATTTTCGAATGTTTTGGTGTAACATTTGTAAAAATCTATCCAGAAATGACTTCACAATAATTTTTGGAAAAAAATATGGTTTTGGTTGATTATATAGGGATTTTTTTTACATTTCCCAATACTTTTGACAGATGTCAGACTGTATCTTTATGATCTCCGTCAATTTTATTAAAAAAAGTAAGTAAGACAACAATAATTATTGATGGTCCGAGTAGTCTTTTCATACGGTCCGAGTTGTCTTAACATACGGGCCGACTTGTCTCGGTCCGAGTTGTCTGGTACCCGTGTAAATTTGAGATGGAAACTAATTGGTGTTGTAATTTGCATAGCATGGTGACTGATGCTAGATTTCTTCTTTGTTGGAGGGTAGGCCAGCAAAGGTGTTGTAGCATGGCACTTACACTACTATGATAACTGTACTGATTTAATGTGTACCTGGCTGCTCTTCTTTGTATCATTTCAATTTTATTAATTTGATGTTTCTGCCAGGGGTGAATGTTAAGATATAGAGCTGACCATATGGGGCTATGAGAAATCTTGTTCAAATCCGAATATTAAATAAACGACTGTCATTTTGTGATGATATATATTACTTGACTATTCTTACATACCTCTTCCACCCAATTTTCTAATAAACATTTTCCATCGGAGTTGTTGAATCTAATTTCATTCCTTCCTTGATTTAAAATACTCATGTTTCCTCAATATTCGTAGAAATGTAAAGAAAACACAAGCTCTTGAATTTCAACGGAAGTTGTCGTTTCCAGGGAAAAATATCAACAACTGGAGAGCTTTATCAAAGGGGGATAATTCAATATCCAAAATATTAAAAAAGACAAATATAAAGCGATAAAAAAAAAAAAAATGTTATGTTTGTTATCATATAGTAACTTTTAATGCTGTAACTGTAACTTATCTTCTACACTTCCTATCTTTAATAATGACAGTTCCACAGTTCCTGGCTTATCATATGTTGTAATGATATTTAGTTAGTAATATGAAACCGGCACGGCCTTGAATGCTCGCGCATCTGAAAATTATCTGGCAATTTCATCCTAAAGTGTCGAGATTTTTTGGGCCGAGATATATTGGGGACGACTTTTTTTAGGGCCGAATCTAGTCTCATTCAATCGAGCTGTCGTTCCTTTATTCGAGTTATCGTTCCTTACGAAATCTCAAAAGTTAACTTCCGCGTAGAAACAAAAATTCTTGTCAGTATGTCAGAAGAGATTTAATCAATTAAAAAATATCAATATAAGTAAAACAAGTTAGCAAAATGACTTTTATTACACACGGGTTTCGGGTTTCAGTGGTATCGGACGTACGAGAGAGGGTACGAGACTTCAGGATCACCTTTGCGCTTTATGTTAAGAAGATCTTCATTAGTTGAGTGTGTTAGTGTGTTACCCGGAAACCGGTGTTTACAAAACGTAGAATTTTTTTTTCTTCGACAATATGTTCAGCCATGTTTGTTAAAAAATCCTAAGTACACATTTTATACCATAAAGAGCTCGCTTAAGCTCGCATAATATGAAACCGGCACGGCCATGAATGCTCGCGCATCTGAAAATTATCTGGCAATTTCACGCTCATCCAGTGCATCAAAAAGTGTCGAGATTTTTTGGGCCGAGATATATTGGGGACGACTTATTTTTAGGGCCGAATCTAGTCTCATTCAATCGAGCTGTCGTTCCTTTATTGGAGTTATCGTTCCTTACGAAATCTCAAAAGTTAACTTCCGCGTAGAAACAAAAATTCTTGTCAGTATGTCAGAAGAAATTAAATAAATTAAAAGATAAATGACTTTTATTACACACGGGTTCCGAGTTTCAGTGGTATCAGACGTACGAGAGAGGGTACGAGACTTCAGGATCACCTTTGCGCTTTATGTTAAGAAGATCTTCATTAGTTGAGTGTGTTAGTGTGTTACCCGGAAACCGGTGTTTACAAAACGTAGAATTTTTTTTTCTTCGACAATATGTTCAGCCATGTTTGTTAAAAAATCCTAAGTACACATTTTATACCATAAAGAGCTCGCTTAAGCTCGCATAATATGAAACCGGCACGGCCTTAAATGCTCGCGCATCTGAAAATGATCTGGCAATTTCATCAAAAGTGTCGAGATTTTTTGGGCCGAGATATATTGGGGACGACTTTTTTTTAGGGCCGAATCTAGTCTCATTCAATCGAGCTGTCGTTCCTTTATTCGAGTTATCGTTCCTTACGAGAGAGGGTACGAGACTTCAGGATCACCTTAGCGCTTTATGTTAAGAAGATCTCCATTAGTTGAGTGTGTTAGTGTGTTACCCGGAAACCGGTGTTTACAAAACGTAAGGAACGATAACTCGAATAACAAATACAAAACGTAGAATTTTTTTTTCTTCGACAATATGTTCAGCCATGTTTGTTAAAAAATCCTAAGTATACATTTTATACCATAAAGAGCTCGCTTAAGCTCGCATATTAAAATGTAGTTTGAAGTAAACGGACGTCTGATCTTTATAGAACCCACAAAACAGAAAATAATAAAACGGAAAAAAAAAACTACCGACAAAATAATTTTTCTTCTTTTGCTAGCAACAAACGGTCAACAAGTTAAAAACGTGGACATACATTAAATAATAAAAATCAAAATTATTTTTTTTACCATTAGATCACATTTTTTTTACAACAGGCTCAAGTGAGCTTTTCCCGTCACTTGGCGTCCAGTGCCTGTCGACCGTCGTTAGGCATCCGCCGTCCATTAACTTTTCACATGTTGGTCTTATTCTCAAGAACGAAATGGACCTAATTGGATCAAACTTGGGTTTTATTCCCCTTGGATGGTCCTCTTCCAAAATGGTGTTCGGTGATCTTGCCTATACTCAAGAAGCTTAAGGCTTCTGATTTGTTGAAAATTGGAAATCTTGGGAAATCTTCTTCTTTTGAATAACTGGATGGAAGGAAACCAATTTTATCCAAATACTCCTTGGATTGACCCCTTTCAAAATTGCTTTCGTTGACGTCAAATTATCAAAGATAGCCGCCACGGCTAATTATGTAACTTTTTGTTTGTCAGAATCTTCTTAAGCTCTCTTAAGTTTCTAAAATTCGATTTAGCTAATATTTTGGAAAGACTGATAAAATGAAGGTCAATCTTGATTTTGAGGTATTTGACTTATTGTTCTAGAGTTATACCCCTTAATTAAGCGTTAACAAAGTCAGGTTTTTGTGATTAGGTCAGTTTTCCAATTACCATACAACCTAGGCTCACCATATGTGGTGTAGATTTAATCATGGAGGATACAGGTAAGTTTTTCCATTACCAAGCAACATAGACTCGCCATACTTGGCTCACACTTTGATTATGGTGTGTACATGTCAACCAGACATGTCACCTCACCTTGACCTAATTTTCATGGTCTCCTTATATTACTTTGTTATATTTACGTCAAATTGTCGTGGTTAGATTAGTTTTTCTATTACCACACAACATAGGCTTGTCATACTTGGTACTTGTTTGTCCTTTTTTCCCTTTTCTTTTGGTCATTGTGTTGTTTGTCTTTCGATTTATGGCTTCTGATTACCCCTTTGCTATCTTCAAATTTTTCTTAAATTATGTTAACTTTTTGTGATTAGGTCAGGTTTTCTATTGCCATACAACATGGGTTCGCAAAATTTGGTCCACACACTGATGATGGAGGGTACATATTTATGCTTTGTGTCGCCTTAAACTAATTTCGGTGAATGTTCATGTTTCAGTTCATGGTACTTTGATATCGTTTATTTCCCGACAAAATATCATACACACGATTTGCAGGGGCAGGCGAGACAAAGGTTTGTGTCTATACTTGTTGGTTTATGTATATTATCTTATTGAAGCAATTTATAATTTTTAAAGTAGCTTTAAATGGATAATAAACGTAAAATTTGTTCTCTCAGTTTCATTTGAAAAGACAATATTTTGCCTAACATCTGTGGTGATCGACCACGTGTTCTCCGTATCCTATTTCATAAGACTGATATTTTGAGTGAGATTACTCTTAGGAATGGAATCATATAGAATAATTACTATTGAACCTCAACATCTCACGCTCGTACACAACTGTAGGTTTAACTACATCTCACGCTCGTACAAAACTGTAGGTTTAACTACAACTCACGCTCGTACAAAACTGTAGGTTTAACTACATCTCACGCTCGTACAAAACTGTAGGTTTAACTACAACTCACGCTCGTACAAAGCTGTAGGTTTAACTACAACTCACGCTCGTACAAAACTGTAGGTTAAACTACAATTTCCATTCCATTGAAGGAAAAACGTGTATTTTCGAATGTTCGGTTTGTCGAAGATGATCATTACTTTTCTTTATTGACATTTAGTTTTAGCTTCCACGTAAATATTGCAAGCCATCGGAACTCTCTGACATAGGAACAGTGTCATCTGCAAATAGAATACAAATACATTTAGATTTAATTATAGTGGGTTATTTACCTAGTTCATTGCATATTCTTAGATTCTATATACAAAACAACTATTTATGATTCTTTATTTAACAAGGGGGTCGTCATAGTCGTGACCGTATGGTAGTTGAGATTTACAGCTACCTGTGCAATCAGTGCATATCACCACTATTTAAGCTGTGAGTTCGAATCCGGCTCGTGGCGAGGTGTACTCGATACATTATATGATAAAGTTTGCCAGTGACTTGCGACAGGTCGGTGGTTTCTCCGGATACTTCTGTTTCCTTTAGAAATAAAACTGACCGCCACGATATATAGCTGAAATATTTGTTGAAAGTGGCGTTAAACACTATAACACCCACCTTCATTTAACGAAACATATAAGATTATATGCAAAACAATTATTTATAATTTTTATTTAACAACAAATACAAGATTCTATACAAAGCAATTATTTATAATTCTTTGTAAGACTAATATAAACATTCGGAAACTGTTTGATCATATATACATATCCTCTTTTCTTAGAGGAGGAAGTTACTATAACTTCATGGAATAATGACTCACGTGATAGATATGTTTATAAACTGGGTTCTAATTAAAAGTTTCATAATTTTATAACTGAATTGAAGAGTTTGCTATTCAAGTGGACACTTTCATAGAACTCAAGAGTTGACGCAACAGGGTGTTGTCCTACCATCCACTACTTTATTCTTCAGCAGGTTCAGGTATGTCAGACGTTATTAGTAGAACAATACAGGCCCAATTTGGACCGAGAAATACCTGTAATTTTTAATGTTGCTGCTCTTATGTGTCTGTTGTATTTGTTTTATGTGTCATTCATGTAAAATACAAAAGACACATTAGGATTAACAATGTTTTAAATGATTCTTGTGTAATACCTTTAGAAATACCATCTATTATACATTTTACTCACCCTCAATTCATTATGTTTATTTATTCATCACAGAAGTCTGTGGCGGCTGTCGTGGTCATGATCGTATGGTAGTTTGATTTACAACTACCTGTGCAGTCAGTGCCTCTCACCACTAAAGTTGTGAGTTCGAACATCGTTCATGAGGAGGTGTACTCGATATAACATTATGTGATAAAGTTTGTCAGTGACTTGCGACAGGTCGGTGGGTTTTTTTCGGGTACTCCGGTTTTATCCACCAATGAAACTGCCCGCCACGATATAACTGAAATATTGTTGAAAGTGGCGTTAAGCACCATAAACCCAACCAACCAGCCAGAAATCTACAGGTACATGACTGTATCTATCAAATAGAAGTAAAATTTACTTTTAAATACCGCTTCATCATCGGCAAGTTAAATCTGTTATCCATGTAATTAACCCTCTTGGGCATAACGTCGTCGGAAATATACCGTTAATCTCCCGTGTTTTCGTCGGCAAATATTACTGATAAATAAAATGATATGTTAGGTTAAACAGGTTATTACAGATAAATAAAATGATATGTTAGGTGAAACAGTTTATTACTGATAAATAAAATGATATGTTAGGTAAAACAGGTTAATACAGATAAATAAAATGATATGTTAGGTGAAACAGGTTATTACAGATAAATAAAATAATATGTTAGGTGAAACAGTTTATTACTGATAAATAAAATGATATGTTAGGTGAAATAAGTTATTACTGATAAATAAATTGATATGCTAGGTAAAATAGGTTATTACTAATAAATAAAATGTTGTGTTTAGTGAAACAGGTTATTACTGATAAATAAAATAATATTTTAGGTAAAACAGTTTATAACTGATAAGTAAAATGTTGTGTTTAGTGAAACAGTTTATTACTGATAAATAAAATGATATGTTAGGTGAAACAGGCTATTACTGATAATTAAAATAATATGTTAGGTGAAATAGGTTACTACTGATAAATAAAATGTTATGCTAAGAGAAATAGGTTCTTATTGATAAATAAAATGATATGCTAGGTGAAACAGGTTATTACTGATAAATAAAATGATATGTTAGGTGAAACAGGTTATTACTGATAAATAAAATGTTGTTTAGTGAAACAGGTCATTACTGATCAATAAAATGTTGTTTAGTGAAACAGGTTATTACTGATAAATAAAATAATATGTTAGGTGAAACAGGTTATTACTGATAAATAAAATGTTATGTTAGGTTAAACAGTTTATAACTGATAAGTAAAATATTGTGTTTAGTGAAACAGTTATTACTGATAAATAAAATGATATGCTAGGTGAAACAAGCTATTACTGATAAATAAAATGTTATGTTAAGTGATATAGGTTCTTATTGATAAATAACATAATATGCTAGGTGATAAATAAAATAATATGCTAGGTTAAACAGGCTATAACTGATAAGTAAAATGTTGTGTTTAGTGAAACAGGTTATTACTGACAAATAAAATGATATGTTAGGTCAAACAGCTTATAACTGATAAGTAAAATATTGTGTTTAGTGAAACAGGTTATTACTGATAAATAAAATGATATGCTAGGTGAAACAAGCTATTATGATAAATAAAATGTTATGTTAAGTGATATAGGTTCTTATTAATAAATAACATAATATGCTAGGTGATAAATAAAATAATATGCTAGGTTAAACAGGCTATAACTGATAAGTAAAATGTTGTGTTTAGTGAAACAGGTTATTACTGACAAATAAAATGATATGTTAGGTCAAACAGCTTATAACTGATAAGTAAAATATTGTGTTTAGTGAAACAGGTTATTACTGATAAATAAAATGATATGCTAGGTGAAACAAGCTATTATGATAAATAAAATGTTATGTTAAGTGATATAGGTTCTTATTAATAAATAACATAATATGCTAGGTGATAAATAAAATAATATGCTAGGTTAAACAGGCTATAACTGACAAGTAAAATGTTGTGTTTAGTGAAACAGGTTATTACTGACAAATAAAATGATATGTTAGGTCAAACAGCTTATAACTGATAAGTAAAATATTGTGTTTAGTGAAACAGGTTATTACTGATAAATAAAATGTTATATTAGGTGAAACAGGTTATTGCTGATAAATAAAATGATATGTTAGGTGAAACAGATTATTACTGATAAATAAAATGTTGTGTTTAGTGAAACAGGTTATTACTGATAAATAAAATGCTATGTTAGGTTAAACAGTTTATAACTGATAAGTAAAATATTGTGTTTAGTGAAACAGTTATTACTGATAAATAAAATGATATGCTAGGTGAAACAAGCTATTACTGATAAATAAAATGTTATGTTAAGTGATATAGGTTCTTATTGATAAATAACATAATATGCTAGGTGATAAATAAAATAATATGCTAGGTTAAACAGGCTATAACTGATAAGTAAAATGTTGTGTTTAGTGAAACAGGTTATTACTGACAAATAAAATGATATGTTAGGTCAAACAGCTTATAACTGATAAGTAAAATATTGTGTTTAGCGAAACAGGTTATTACTGATAAATAAAATGTTATATTAGGTGAAACAGGTTATTGCTGATAAATAAAATGATATGTTAGGTGAAACAGATTATTACTGATAAATAAAATGTTGTGTTTAGTGAAACTGGTTATTACTGATAAATAAAATGATATGTTTGGTGAAACAGGTTATTACTGATAAATAAAATGTTGTGTCTAGTGAAACAGGTTATTACTGATAAATAAAATAATATGTTAGGTGAAACAGGGTATTACTGATAAATAAAATGTTATGTTAGGTGAAACAGGTTATTACTGATAAATAAAATGTTATGTTAAGTGAAACAGGTTATTACTGATAAATAAAATCACATGATAGGTGAAACAGGTTACTACTGATAAATAAAATGTTGTGTTTAGTGAAACAGGTTATTATTGATAAATAAAATGATATGTTAGGTCAAACAGCTTATAACTGATAAGTAAAATATTGTGTTTAGCGAAACAGGTTATTACTGATAAATAAAATGTTATGTTAGGTGAAACAGGTTATTACTGATAAATAAAATCACATGATAGGTGAAACAGGTTACTACTGATAAATAAAATGTTGTGTTTAGTGAAACAGGTTATTATTGATAAATAAAATGATATGTTAGGTGAAACAGGTTATTACTGATAAATAAAATGTTATGTTAGGTGAAACAGGTTATTACTGATAAATAAAATGATATGTTAGGTGAAACAGGTTATTACTGATAAATAAAAATGATATGTTAGGTGAAACAGGTCATTACAGATAAATAAAATAATATGTTAGGTGAAACAGTTTATTACTGATAAATAAAATGATATGTTAGGTGAAATAGGTTATTACTGATAAATAAAATGTGATGTTAAGTGAAATAGGTTCTTATTGATAAATATAATGATATGTTATGTGAAACAGGTTATTACTGATAAATAAAATGATATGTTAGGTGTAACAGGTTATTACTGATAAATAAAATGTTGTGTTTAGTGAAACAGGCTATTACTGATAAATAAAATGATATGTTAGGTGAAACAGGTTATTACTGATAAATAAAAATGATATGTTAGGTGAAACAGGTCATTACAGATAAATAAAATGATATGTTAGGTTAAACAGCTTATAACTGATAGGCAAAATATTGTGTTTAGTGAAACAGGTCATTACTGATAAATAAAATGATATGCTAGGTGTAACAGGCTATTACTGATAAATAAAATGTTGTGTTTAGTGAAACAGGTTATTACTGATAAATAAAATGCTATGTTAAGTGAAATAGGTTCTTATTGATAAATAAAATGATATGCTAGGTGAAACAGGTTATTACTGATAAATAAATTGTTGTGTTTAGTGAAACAGGTTATTACTGATCAATAAAATAATATGTTAGGTTAACCAGGCTATAACTGATAAGTAAAATGTTGTGTTTAGTGAAACAGGTTATTACTGATAAATAAAATGATATGTTAGATTAAACAGCTGATAACGGATAAGCAAAATATTGTGCTTAGTGAAACAGGTTATTACTGATAAATAAAAAGATATGTTAGGTGAAACAGGTTATTACTGATAAGTAAAATGTTAAGTGAAATAGGTTATTACTGATAAATAAAATGATATGCTAGGTGAAACAGGTTATTACTGATAAATAAATTGTTGTGTTTAGTGAAACAGGTTATTACTAATAAAAAAAATGTTATGTTAAGTGAAATAGGTTCTTACTGATAAATAAAATGATATGTTAGGTGAAACAGGTTATTACTGATAAATAAAATGATATATTAGGTGAAACAGGTTATTACTGATAAATAAAAATGATATGTTAGGTTATAACTGATAAATAAAATGTTATGTTAAGTGATAAGTAAAACGTTTTCGTTTTGTGAAACAGATTATTTATTACTGATAAGTAGCGTGCTATTATTAGTGTAAAAGATGATTACTGATCAGTAATGTTAAACTGTGTTGTTTTTCTGTTTTCAACAGGTTTTACAGACAATATGCAGTGGCCTGAAGAATTTGATTTGATGATAATAATACTGAAGACATTGTGCACCAAATGTTGTAAAAATGGAGTAAAAAATGCGGTACCTGATGACAACATCGGGATCCTATGCTTCCGGTTTTTCTGGGGGATTGTATCAAGTTTGATGTGTGTGATCACAGCAAATAAATCCAAGTGTGATTTTTTCAAAGATATCAGCATCGATAAAGATTCCATGTCTTCCATGTTAAACATGAAAATGAAAGATTTAAGAGATTTAGATGTATGTGACCCGGTCTCAAAATTTCATAATACATCGAGCCCATTAAAGACTATGCTGTCATCTATATACCCAGAACATTCATATGCTAGTACAGGCAACATTACAGCCACGCTCAATGGAGACATTCCTTTTGTATTTCTTACAAGTTTATTCTTTATATCAGGAATTTTTTTCTTGGTGTTGTTTGTGGCTTTGATACTCGTCATATGTTGTAAAACAAAAGCAGGATACACAATTATTGGCTTTGCTAGATATCCATACAAATTTATGGCCATAAGTATATCTGTTTATGTCATAACGTATGCTGCGATAGCATCTGATCAAGTGGAACAGAACACGTTAGCAATCGTCTCTTTAGTTTGGAGTTGCATAAGTCTTTTCTTTGCCATAGTTATGATCATTAGGTATACGTACAGGACATGTTATACAAAGAAAAAGAACAAATCCTATGATGTTGAATCGCACAATGTACAACCAAGTGACAATATTGAATAGAACTATATGTGAAAGTACGTTTGCCGTGAATTTGACGTTCGCACAAAATAGTTCAAAGTTGAATGAATGAATGAATGAATGAATGAACTTTATTCTAAAAAAAAAAGCTCAGTCATAGAGAGCATATATAATAAATTCGCTGATCCTGATTTTAATGTACAAGGGGTTAATTTGAAATCTATGAACGTCGATTTAATCGATTTTTTAATAACAAGAAAAACAAGTACAGTTCAGTATTTTTTCGGACTGATTTACCACTATTTCAATCTCCTCATTACCATCGTGCCCCTCCGTATTGTCCCACATTGTCTTACTTTGTGGAAACTCACGACCATTTCCTCCGTATTGTCCCACTTTGTCTTACTTTGTGGAAACTCACGACCATTTCCTCCGTATTGTCCCACATTGTCTTACTTCATGGAAACTCACGACCATTTCCTCCGTATTGTCCCACATTGTCTTACTTCGTGGAAACTCACGACCATTTCCTCCGTATTGTCCCACATTGTCTTACTTCGTGGAAACTCACGAAGTTCTTGTTTGTTTGTTATTGTATTTAATTATTTGCTTAAATAAAAATAAATATAATCTATAACTAGAGTAATTTTTTAAATTAGAAATGTCAGTCAAGTAAACGATTGGCGTTCTTCATGTTCCGTCTAGCTACGGCCTTCGACAATAAACACAGAATGCAATTCAGAGATCAGTTAGCTTTAATTGATGTGCTATGCATGGATTTTACCGTTTTATTGCCATTCAAACTTTCAGTATAAACGAGATGGGCTATGAAGGTATCAAAGTACAAGAGATGGCAGGTTTTTGCTCGACTCTTTACGACACATTTTAAAACGCCCGTATACAGGGACATACAAAGATGAAGCAAGTTTCAGGGATAAGCTTTAGAATGGCTGTAGTATGGTCCTTTTAACAGAAAACCTGTATTTTGATCTAGGCATCAAACAGTGTTCAAGTCTCCCGTAAGAACATGTCTAAATGTGAACTATTACAATACTTTCCATAATTATTTTCAATATCTACCCTCGACTTTGTTTTACTGAAATGAACAAATATATATGTATACCTACACTATACCCTGCTGGTCAATTATAGGAACAAGATAGTGGTAGCAAAGTTTCAATACCCCTCATACAAGTACGCTTCATACAATTTATACAACCTTTTACTGTGGTGTCCAATGGTATTCCAAACGTGTCTCTTGTACTGTCTGTAATAAAAACGTGATATCTAATTTAGTATTCGCACGATGCGTTTCTGGAATAATCGTCATCGGTAATTATCCATGGATGAGAATAGCTGTCATTTCCTATATACAGATTTTTTAAGCTTTCAATTATATGACTAGGTCGTAACTTTCCACTTTTTAAATATATACCGTGTGGTTTTCTACTTGTTCACCGATATACTTTTTCCGTGTATACTTGTATTTCCCCCCAACAAAATCCCAACTTATATTGAATCGATGCCCCTTGACATTTAACTTTATTCATACAATGATATTACCAAAAAATATCAACAGTCCACGATGTAATGGTATCGAACAAATGTTGGTGTAAACATTAAACATTAATTATCATAGAGATTATAGAAACATGTATAGTTCCTCGGCTGTGGTGTACAACCCCTCCTAATCAAATGGGGTGTTCAGGATGTTTGTGAGGGACTAATGAAATACAGGATTGGTCCTTAGGACAGAACACAAACGAGTATCTCATGTTATGAGAATGTCCTGCTCCTTGGGACAGAACGCAAACGAGTGTTTCATGTTATGAGAATGTCCTGCTCCTTGGGACAGAACGCAAACGGGTATCTCATGTTATGAGAATGTCCTGCTCCTTGGGACAGAACGCAAACGAGTATCTCATGTTATGAGAATGTCCTGCTCCTTGGGACAGAACACAAACGAGTATCTCATGTTATGAGAATGTCCTGCTCCTTGGGACAGAACGCAAACGAGTGTCTCATGTTATGAGAATGTCCTGCTCCTTGGGACAGAACACAAACGAGTGTCTCATGTTATGAGAATGTCCTGCTCCTTGGGACAGAACACAAACGAGTGTCTCATGTTATGAGAATGTCCTGCTCCTTGTAGAAAAAAGCAACTTGCAGAATTTTATAATGACCAAGATTTTGTTAGTAGTAATTTGGTGGCTCGTTGCAAGGCGAAATTTACATACCCTTTCCATAGCAACATCTTTTTCCTGTGTCAATGTAAATAAACTTCACCTTATAGGTCCATCTCAGCGCGAGCATTTTACCTACATGATTGATTTATAAACTAATTCTTTATAAAACTGAAATACTGCTTACTTGACGCTAATAAACAATTAATCAATCAATTATTCAAGTATTATTTTAATTCACCGAGTGCCTTATTCTGAATTTAATGTATTCAGTGGTACAGAACTCCTAGCAGTGATTTAAACTGAGTGAAAATTTAGAAGGAAAAACAATATACATGGACATAGCTTAAATCAACAACAACACTATATATACAATCCGACAAAAGTTAAGCACCACCCTATATTTTTATCGATATATTTTTTTACATCAATACTGTTAAAACAATAAAATAGATATCACAATTTTTCTTACACTTCTTAAAAGACTACACCAAGGGCTCTAAAATTACCAATCTACGAAGTATTTATCATCCTGAAAGACGTGACTATGACATGACAAAAATGGGGTTCAAAACAGGCGTTGGAAAAACGTAAAACCAGTTTGTCTTTGATGGAAGTTTTTAACATTGCATTAAAATGCAGAGTCTTCAGATTTTAAGAACTTTTAAATGCATCTATTGTGCGTATGTGTAAGGCATAAAAATCAATAACGAGTACATCCACCGCGTGTAATGTGAAGTTCTGTAACACGCCTCCTCATGCTCCGCACAAGACGCCTAAGCCGTTCTTGGGGAACTGTTGCCACTCCTGTAAGACTGTAGTTCTTAATTCGTCAATATTTTGACATTTTGGATTGCGTTGGTTAATTTTTCGGCCAATAAAGTCCCATACATGCTCTATAGGGTTCATGTCTGGCGACATCGCAGGCCATGGAATTGCCTGAACAGCCTCTTGCTGTAAAAAATGTTGTACAATTCGGGCTCTATGTGGCCTAGCGTTGTTGTCCATGAACATTGGCCTGTCAGCCAACGCATGATTGTCGAAATGGGGGACTACGCGTGGAGCGAGCACATTGTCACGGTATTTTTGGCCTGTCAGATTACCATCAAGAACGTACAAGTCCAACTTACAGTCAAAGGAAAAACAACCCCAGACAGCTACACCCCCGCCCCTAAAAGCAGTTGTGCCCAAAATGTGGTTGTCCTGAAATGAAGTGTTTCGTTGGCGCCAAACCCTTGCACGACCGTCGGTAGGGCGTAACAAAAAACGACTTTCATCAGACCAGTGGACCCGTCTCCATGTGCGAATATATATACGTTTCAAAGATAAAGATTTCTTTTATTATTAAGAAACGGAAACCAGAACATCTATCGTTTGCACTTCAGTGGTAAAGTTAATTATTCACACGGACGGATTTGAACACTTACAATTAATTTATTTTATCTAGATGATTTTAGTGTTAAGTTCCAGGGAAAAAAAACAATCGACAGGGACGGATGTACGGATTTTCCTACTTGTATAAAATAGTAACACTAGAACTTGGACGAGTGGTCCAGCTTTGGAATTAAGAGTTATTTTATTTCTTAAAAAAATACTCGAAAAATAGTCAGGCCCTAAATAACTATCGTTGATCTCTAGATCTGAACATCTGAACACCATAACTTTGAGTGTATACTTTACTTTCCTCTCTCCTTACATAAACATATTCTACAAACCAGAGGTTTAAAAATATCTTCGTTACGTACCTGAACAGTTTGAATCCATTGATATGTCAGCTTAGATTAGAATATATACAAAATGTACTTCTCAGCACTCAGTCCTCACCCAAGTGACTTAATTAGATTAGATTATTGGTGTTTAACGTCTGACTGACCTAATCAGGTATTGCGGACAGATTACTTTTCTTTCTGCTAGCCTTTAGCTTGCATCTTTCATCCCGTTGTTGTGTAGGGGGTCTGTCATCAATGTGTGTATCTGTATTATATTCTGGGTGGCGATCTATTAGTGGTGGGTCGTCTGGATCGAATGCCTCCGAGAAAGACATCGATCCGTCTTCAAATTCTGTCGTGTAACATATTTTACCTCTCATGTACGGACTTCGTACAGATCAACAGATGTACAAGGATTTGTACTATTTAAATCCTTGTACAGATGTACATTTTCTCCAGGGTTTCTGGGATTCTTCTGTGTTCAGATATTTCGTAGGCGTCAATTGCCTGCCTGTGATTGTTGTTGTAGTATCAAGAAGACATTTATTAAAAGGAGTTGCCAGTTTATGGTTTGCAAAAGGAGTGGTTTCTTGTTAGTTATATTGCCAATCATTACTGTTTAAACTTTTATCACACCTGACCTACAGGGTCATGTAAACTTTTACCATTACTTGGTATCTGTCTTACATCATAAGACTTTTTTAAAAAGCATCTGCTCTGAAACTACTGGGAAAATATGAACATACAATGTATGTTGGGCTGAATTACCTTACATTGTGTATTTTTAAATTTGTATATGTGATCCAGCCAATCATCCAATATGGCTGCTGATAATATAAAGAGGTCAATGGGTTAAGATATCCAACACCACGATAAAAACAACCGGGAGAGATCTCATATGAATATGATTTATTAAGATGAAACGGATGTACAGGTTGATTGATATAAAACGTTTTTGCAAAAGTAAAAACTAGATCTACAATACATGTTACTAGCCCTGAAAATACGTATCCCCGTGACAAACACGGGGAAATTAAGGTCCATCAGTCATGTGCCTGTGGTATCAAGTACACTTCACCTGAACAGGGTTTGAACTCACAACGTTAGTGGTGATAGGCACTGATTGCATAGGTAGTTATAAATCCAATTACCATACGATCATGACCACAATGTCCCCTAATTTCTGAGGATTTTGTCTAACATTGTCCAATATAGTAAATGATTTCCTGTTTTGAGGGAAACTTTTTTGATTTCTGATATATCAACAGTCAATACTACAACAGACATAAAGTGGTGACGGTAGTTCACATAACCGATTGAACCTTGTGAACTAAAAACATTAAATTTGTTTGTATTTCTTTGTTTTGGCCATTGTATTGTTTGTACTTCTTTGTTTTGGCCATTGTATTGTCTGTATTTCTTTGCTTTGGCCATTGTATTGTTTGTACTTCTTTGTTTTGGCCATTGTATTGTTTGTACTTCTTTGTTTTGGCCATTGTATTGTTTGTACTTATTTGTTTTGGCCATTGTATTGTTTGTACTTCTTTGTTTTGGCCATTGTATTGTTTGTACTACTTTGTTTTGGCCATTGTATTGTTTGTACTTCTTTGTTTTGGCCATTGTATTGTCTGTACTTCTTTGCTTTGGCCATTGTATTGTCTGTATTTCTTTGCTTTGGCCATCGTATTGTCTGTACCTCTTTGTTTTGGCCATTGTATTGTCTGTACTTCTTTGTTTTGGCCATTGTATTGTTTGTACTTCTTTGTTTTGGCCATTGTATTGTCTGTATTTCTTTGTTTTGGCCATTGTATTGTTTGTACTTCTTTGTTTTGGCCATTGTATTGTTTGTACTTCTTTGTTTTGGCCATTGTATTGTTTGTACTTCTTTGCTTTGGCCATTGTATTGTCTGTATTTCTTTGTTTTGGCCATTGTATTGTCTGTATTTCTTTGTTTTGGCCATTGTATTGTCTGTATTTCTTTGTTTTGGCCATTGTATTGTTTGTACTTCTTTGCTTTGGCCATTGTATTGTCTGTTCTTCTTTGCTTTGGCCATTGTATTGTTTGTACTTCTTTGTTTTGGCCATTGTATTGTTTGTACTTCTTTGTTTTGGCCATTGTATTTTTTGTGCTTCATTGTTTTGGCCATTGTATTGTCTGTTCTTCTTTGATTTGGCCATTGTATTGTCTGTATTTCTTTGTTCTGTTCATTGTATTGTTTGTACATCTTTGTTTTGGCCATTGTATTGTCTGTACTTCTTTGTTTTGGCCATTGTATTGTTTGTACTTCTTTGTTTTGGCCATTGTATTGTCAGTACTTCTTTGTTTTGGCCATTGTATTGTCTGTACTTCTTTGTTTTGGCCATTGTATTGTTTGTACTTCTTTGTTTTGGCCATTGTATTGTTTGTACTTCTTTGTTTTGGCCATTGTATTGTCTGTACTTCTTTGCTTTGGCCATTGTATTGTTTGTACTTATTTGTTTTGGCCATTGTATTGTTTGTACTTCTTTGTTTTGGCCATTGTATTGTTTGTACTTCTTTGTTTTGGCCATTGTATTGTTTGTACTTCTTTGTTTTGGCCATTGTATTGTCTGTTCTTCTTTGTTTTGGCCATTGCATTGTCTGTATTTCTTTGTTTTGGCCATTGTATTGTTTGTACTTCTTTGTTTTGGCCATTGTATTGTTTGTACTTATTTGTTTTGGCCATTGTATTGTTTGTACTTCTTTGTTTTGGCCATTGTATTGTCTGTATTTCTTTGTTTTGGCCATTGTATTGTCTGTATTTCTTTGTTTTGGCCATTGTATTGTTTGTACTTCTTTGCTTTGGCCATTGTATTGTTTGTATTTCTTTGTTTTGGCCATTGTATTGTCTGTACTTCTTTGCTTTGGCCATTGTATTGTTTGTACTTCTTTGTTTTGGCCATTGTATTGTTTGTACTTCTTTGTTTTGGCCATTGTATTGTCTGTACTTCTTTGTTTTGGCCATTGTATTGTTTGTGCTTCTTTGTTTTGGCCATTGTATTGTTTGTATTTCTTTGTTTTGGCCATTGTATTGTTTGTACTTCTTTGTTTTGGCCATTGTATTGTCTGTATTTCTTTGTTTTGGCCATTGTATTGTTTGTACTTATTTGTTTTGGCCATTGTATTGGTTGTACTTCTTTGTTTTGGCCATTGTATTGTCTGTATTTCTTTGTTTTGGCCATTGTATTGTCTGTACCTCTTTGTTTTGGCCATTGTATTGTCTGTACTTCTTTGTTTTGGCCATTGTATTGTCTGTATTTCTTTGTTTTGGCCATTATATTGTTTGTACGTCTTTGTTTTGGCCATTGTATTGTTTGTACTTCTTTGTTGTGGCCATTGTATTGTTTGTACTTCTTTGTTTTGGCCATTGTATTGGTTGTACTTCTTTGTTTTGGCCATTGTATTGTTTGTACTTATTTGTTTTGGCCATTGTATTGTCTGTATTTCTTTGTTTTGGCCATTGTATTGTTTGTACTTCTTTGTTTTGGCCATTTTATTGTTTGTACTTCTTTGTTTTGGCCATTGTATTGTCTGTATTTCTTTGTTTTGGCCATTGTATTGTTTGTACTTCTTTGCTTTGGCCATTGTATTGTCTGTTCTTCTTTGTTTTGGCCATTGTATTGTCTGTATTTCTTTGTTTTGGCCATTGTATTGTTTGTACTTCTTTGTTTTGGCCATTGTATTGTTTGTACTTCTTTGTTTTGGCCATTGTATTGTTTGTACTTCTTTGCTTTGGCCATTGTATTGTCTGTATTTCTTTGTTTTGGCCATTGTATTGTCTGTATTTCTTTGTTTTGGCCATTGTATTGTCTGTATTTCTTTGTTTTGGCCATTGTATTGTTTGTACTTCTTTGCTTTGGCCATTGTATTGTCTGTTCTTCTTTGCTTTGGCCATTGTATTGTTTGTACTTCTTTGTTTTGGCCATTGTATTGTTTGTACTTCTTTGTTTTGGCCATTGTATTTTTTGTGCTTCATTGTTTTGGCCATTGTATTGTCTGTTCTTCTTTGATTTGGCCATTGTATTGTCTGTATTTCTTTGTTCTGTTCATTGTATTGTTTGTACATCTTTGTTTTGGCCATTGTATTGTCTGTACTTCTTTGTTTTGGCCATTGTATTGTTTGTACTTCTTTGTTTTGGCCATTGTATTGTCAGTACTTCTTTGTTTTGGCCATTGTATTGTCTGTACTTCTTTGTTTTGGCCATTGTATTGTTTGTACTTCTTTGTTTTGGCCATTGTATTGTTTGTACTTCTTTGTTTTGGCCATTGTATTGTCTGTACTTCTTTGCTTTGGCCATTGTATTGTTTGTACTTATTTGTTTTGGCCATTGTATTGTTTGTACTTCTTTGTTTTGGCCATTGTATTGTTTGTACTTCTTTGTTTTGGCCATTGTATTGTTTGTACTTATTTGTTTTGGCCATTGTATTGTTTGTACTTCTTTGTTTTGGCCATTGTATTGTCTGTTCTTCTTTGTTTTGGCCATTGCATTGTCTGTATTTCTTTGTTTTGGCCATTGTATTGTTTGTACTTCTTTGTTTTGGCCATTGTATTGTTTGTACTTATTTGTTTTGGCCATTGTATTGTTTGTACTTCTTTGTTTTGGCCATTGTATTGTCTGTATTTCTTTGTTTTGGCCATTGTATTGTCTGTATTTCTTTGTTTTGGCCATTGTATTGTTTGTACTTCTTTGCTTTGGCCATTGTATTGTTTGTATTTCTTTGTTTTGGCCATTGTATTGTCTGTACTTCTTTGCTTTGGCCATTGTATTGTTTGTACTTCTTTGTTTTGGCCATTGTATTGTTTGTACTTCTTTGTTTTGGCCATTGTATTGTCTGTACTTCTTTGTTTTGGCCATTGTATTGTTTGTACTTCTTTGTTTTGGCCATTGTATTGTTTGTATTTCTTTGTTTTGGCCATTGTATTGTTTGTACTTCTTTGTTTTGGCCATTGTATTGTCTGTATTTCTTTGTTTTGGCCATTGTATTGTTTGTACTTATTTGTTTTGGCCATTGTATTGGTTGTACTTCTTTGTTTTGGCCATTGTATTGTCTGTATTTCTTTGTTTTGGCCATTGTATTGTCTGTACCTCTTTGTTTTGGCCATTGTATTGTCTGTACTTCTTTGTTTTGGCCATTGTATTGTCTGTATTTCTTTGTTTTGGCCATTATATTGTTTGTACGTCTTTGTTTTGGCCATTGTATTGTTTGTACTTCTTTGTTGTGGCCATTGTATTGTTTGTACTTCTTTGTTTTGGCCATTGTATTGGTTGTACTTCTTTGTTTTGGCCATTGTATTGTTTGTACTTATTTGTTTTGGCCATTGTATTGTCTGTATTTCTTTGTTTTGGCCATTGTATTGTTTGTACTTCTTTGTTTTGGCCATTTTATTGTTTGTACTTCTTTGTTTTGGCCATTGTATTGTCTGTATTTCTTTGTTTTGGCCATTGTATTGTTTGTACTTCTTTGTTTTGGCCATTGTATTGTTTGTACTTCTTTGTTTTGGCCATTGTATTGTTTGTACTTCTTTGTTTTGGCCATTGTATTGTTTGTACTTCTTTGTTTTGGCCATTGTATTGTCTGTACTTCTTTGTTTTGGCCATTGTATTGTCTGTACTTCTTTGTTTTGGCCATTGTATTGTCTGTACTTCTTTGTTTTGGCCATTGTATTGTCTGTATTTCTTTGTTTTGGCCATTGTATTGTCTGTATTTCTTTGTTTTGGCCATTGTATTGTCTGTATTTCTTTGTTTTGGCCATTGTATTGTCTGTACTTCTTTGTTTTGGCCATTGTATTGTCTGTATTTCTTTGTTTTGGCCATTGTATTGTCTGTATTTCTTTGTTTTGGCCATTGTATTGTTTGTACTTCTTTGCTTTGGCCATTGTATTGTCTGTTCTTCTTTGTTTTGGCCATTGTATTGTCTGTATTTCTTTGTTTTGGCCATTGTATTGTTTGTACTTCTTTGTTTTGGCCATTGTATTGTTTGTACTTCTTTGTTTTGGCCATTGTATTGTTTGTACTTCTTTGTTTTGGCCATTGTATTGTTTGTACTTCTTTGTTTTGGCCATTGTATTGTCTGTTCTTCTTTGCTTTGGCCATTGTATTGTTTGTACTTCTTTGTTTTGGCCATTGTATTGTTTGTACTTCTTTGTTTTGGCCATTGTATTGTCTGTTCTTCTTTGCTTTGGCCATTGTATTGTTTGTACTTCTTTGTTTTGGCCATTGTATTGTTTGTACTTCTTTGTTTTGGCCATTGTATTGTTTGTACTTCTTTGCTTTGGCCATTGTATTGTCTGTATTTCTTTGTTTTGGCCATTGTATTGTCTGTATTTCTTTGTTTTGGCCATTGTATTGTCTGTATTTCTTTGTTTTGGCCATTGTATTGTTTGTACTTCTTTGCTTTGGCCATTGTATTGTCTGTTCTTCTTTGCTTTGGCCATTGTATTGTTTGTACTTCTTTGTTTTGGCCATTGTATTGTTTGTACTTCTTTGTTTTGGCCATTGTATTGTTTGTACTTCTTTGTTTTTGCCATTGTATTGTTTGTACTTCTTTGTTTTGGCCATTGTATTGTTTGTACTTCTTTGTTTTGGCCATTGTATTGTTTGTACTTCTTTGCTTTGGCCATTGTATTGTCTGTTCTTTGATTTAAAGCTTCTGCTTACACTTTTGGTATCTTCCAACTTTTCATAAGGATTATTCACAGTTTTGATAAATCAGTTCAATAGTTTCTTATCACATAATTTTAATATATATCACTTTCTGATGGTGTAGTTTATGAGTGGATATACAGTAAAACTTGTCTTATGTCACCTTCCTTGGGAACTTTTAAATAAGGTCACATAAGACAGGTGGTTGCTAAATACAGGTTAAATTAACATAAAATGCACTGTGAAGGGGAATTTAAATAAAGGTCACGTAATACAATTTATTGCTTAATAGAGGTGGTCACTAAAGCAGGTTTGACTGTATCCCATAATCCAATTTATATGACGATAGAATCTTAAAAATAAAGGATAATCTTAGTTATTAGAGAGATTTGTAATGTCAAACCAAACAAATGGCTGGTCTATAAATAAACACTGTATAATCTAAATATGCAAATTTTATTTCTATAAAAGGGTTAAATCTACATGCATAACAAATATATAGAAATAGATATGCCTTTATTACTGATCTACAATGTATATATTATTTAATACTAGTACTGATAAATACCAAGTAACATGGCTAATATCTTAAATTCTTCCATAAATGGCCGTTTTCAGTGTGAGATGACCCGTTGAAGATCGGTGCACGTGACCTCATCTCCAACGCCACGAGACCTCATCTCCCATCGATTGTCGGCCAATCAGATTGCACCGTTATTTTTAAAAACAAATCATAAAAAATAGCAAAAATAATTTTTTCTTGTAAAATTACGATTTGGAAATTATTTAACCCTTTAACTGCATAGGGACATATATGTCCATTGGGAAAGAAATTTACTTTTATTTTTATTTTCTTTAAGAATAAGTTACTCAAATACATTATAATTAGATTACACAATTTAAAGTCAGAAACAGATAATGCACATATAGAACTACTTTAAAATTAAAAAAAAAACGGTAAGTAACGTCACATTGCTGTTAAAATGACGTCACCCTGATGAAAGGGTCATAACATCAGGAATAATACCGCACACGACGTTACGGTTATAAATACACGAAACGTCGCAGTCAAAGGGTTAATTAAAGCTCATTTTATCGTAAAGCAACATAATATACTCTATGACCTACATTTCTCAGTCACATACTATGACGTGGTGCACAATAATACCTGATATGTAAATGAGGCATCGATCAATGAAAACCATACATAGGTGTGTGTATATGAAAACAAATGTTGTTTACGGAAGAAATAGGTACTTTTGTGTGTTGATGTGGAACATCGCTGAATCTTCCACTCGTTCCGCTGCGCTCCACTCGTGAAAAGACATAAAATTTCTATCACTCCTGGAAGATCTACCGGTCTTCCATATCAACGTATGAAAGAACCTATTAATCTTAACCCTAGAGACCTAAAACATGTTTATTCTAACAACAGAAACATATATAACAAATATAATCAAATCTTTATAAAATTCATTGAAAGAATTATACTGTAATTATTGGTAAGTCAAGAACATAAACCATATTCTTTTCTCAATTTATGAAAAAGTGACAAAAAATAACAATTAAAAAATATTCCCGTCAAAAAACCTCAAACAAAAATGAATTTTGTTGACATTGCTTACTGCTTCCATCAAACAGAAAAGATTTGGATATTAGTCAGAGTTGATGTGTTGGTAACATGTGATATCCCATAAAGGTTGGTTAGGTTTATGGTGTTTAATGCCACTTTCAACAATATTTCAGCTATATCGTGGCGGTCAGTTTTATTGGTGGAGGAAATCGGAGTACCAGGAGAAAACCACTGACCTGCCGCAAGTCACTGACAAACTTTATCAAATAAAGTTGCTTCGAGTACATCTCGCCATGAACGGGGTTCAAACTCACAACTTTAATGGTGATAGGCATTGATGCCACAGGTAATTGTAAATCCAACTACCATACCACCACGACCATGACAGCCCCCTCATAAATGAGACAAATAACTTCTGAGGTTAATAAATTAAAAATATAATGAAATAAAAGAGTACAGCTTTGTTTGTTTTTACTTTTTTTTTATTGTGTCTGAGTTCTATTGTTTTGATGTTCTAATTTTATCTTTTATTATGGCTTTAGCAATGACCTTGATTGTATTTTTTTTAAATTTCATATTGATTAGTAACAGTATTACAATATAGATAATGTTTCTACATTTTGTATATTATTTTACATCTCTCAATTACAGGGCTATACTAATATACATGTATATACAGATCTTATGTATAGTATAAAAACTGTATATCACTTATTCTTAAAGGATAAGATATATGATACAAATTTAATTGCATGATCTACTATGGAAACAGGTTCTGTTTATCAATTGCTAAGATATAAGTTTGAAAATAGATACAAAAATACCAGTAGTACCGGTAGTAGAATCTGTTAAATTTGATGTTTTAAATTAGGTCACATTGTCATAAAATACAGTTTAAAAATGGAGAATAACACATAAAACATTCCTTAAAAAACAAAATTATATCAAAACTATAGAATTTAAATTGTGTAAAGATTTTCAATAATGTAAAGAGTAATGCTGATGATAATTTGACACAATTGTAAAGGTATTGTAAAGATGAAGGAATAAAACAAAATTATAAACAAGGGCAACGCAAAGCGTGGCATATCCCCTCGCCTAAACATTTGACCCGGTGACCTTGACCTTTGACCTTGAAAATCGATAGGGTTCCAGATTCTCTTAAGGACTAAGTATGTACCAAGTTTGGTCAAAATCCATTGAAGGATGTTGATTCTAGAGTGTTCACAAGGATGTTACGGAAGGATGGACGGACGAACGGTAGCATTACTATATCCCTTCGCAACTTCGTTGGCCAGACATCATAATCTTTAACATAAATGTATAAAATGTAAGAGGGTTAGGATTAGGATTATGGTATTTAATGCCAATTTTAATAATATTTCAGTAATATCGGGCGGTCAGTTTTATTGGTGGAGGAAACCTGATCTGTATCCACAGAAAACCATTGTCTTGTCGCAAGTTACTGACAAAATTTATCACATAATGTTGTATTGAGTACACCTCGCCATGAGTGGGATTCAAACTCACAACTTTAGTGCTGATAGGCACTGTTTACATAGGTAGTTGTAAATCCAACTACCATATGATCATGACCATGACGGCCTCTAAAATGTAAGAATTTTAAAAGTATGTATTTTAGTTTAATAATAAAAATTGTCATAAGCAACATTTAATAATATATTGGACAATAACAATAACAAATATATGGATTTAACTTCAATACATTTTATAAATACCATTAAATAGTAAAAAGAAATGAAAATAAGTTTTAAAATGAAAATACAACCAATAAAAAACCCAATGTATAATCTATAAACTTACACGGCAATATATGTTGTTAAGCAATACATGTAGTAGGCACTCAAATGTCATTGCAATGCAAAAAAATAATGACAGGTGTTTCAAGAAAGACAATAAATTTCAGTTCTATAAAACAGCTGGGCAGGAATTTCCAAATAAGAAAATGATACCGTAATTCAACCATTGTTTCAAGAAAGACAATCTTCAGTTCTAAAACAGGTGGACAGGAATAAGAATTTATTTATCATGATTTTTTTTTGCTACACATAATAAATTACTAGCACCAACTTAAGTGAATGGGTTACGTTTTATAAATATCTTGGTTTAAAGATGATTTCTTCTCCTAACATATGCAGTAAAGACATGACTGATTTTGATTTATCATACTGCGCATCGAATATGTTGGATTGATATTCAGTCATTTTATGACACACTTCTGTCATGGTCGGTAGTAGATCTATTTCTTCTTTACGTCTAATCTTTTTCTTGAATACGTCGTACATGGCAGTCAACAATACACCACCAGATGATTCTGACCATCCTACATATTCTGAAACAAGGATCAGTAATGCCTTAGAAACCAATCATCTAGGAAAATCATTCAAAGATTATATTTTCTTTTCATAATCAATCCTTACAGATATTTTTTAAAGCTTTTAACTGTCTTATTTATACATCATGATATCTGCATTCTAGCAAATTCCTGGCAAATTCCACAAAACCCTTTCTTGAACAGTGAGTTCTTAAAAGTGTCATCTTCTCACTCAACACTGTTACCAAGGGACAAAAGCATATTAGAAACAGTAACTTTCATTGGCCAAAAGTTTTATCTCAGCCAATCAAAAATCAAATTTCATATCATCGCAACAAAATCTAAATTTGGGGTCAGAACCGGTGAAACTATCCATTTTGCTGAAAACATTGATTCTTTACCAATTTTTACATGATTTTCGACCTCACCCCACTCAATTTTGTCTCAACGAATTTACATGTTTTACAAAACCCAACCGACAGATTCAAATAGCGGAAATCTGCTAAAAAACAGAAAAAAATCATCACTGTGATAAGAATATGTTGACTGACAGACGGTGTGATTACTATAGGGTTCCACCTCATAGATAACATGTATGTAATCATACCAAACAATAAATACATTTTATTTATTTATTTATTGAAAATTATTCAAATAGGCTTGTCAATTAATTTCATGCAAAGATTCTTTTCAGTGTATATTTAATATTGTTTTAGAAAAACAAACAAACCTGAAGTGCTGGCAAATACAACCATAAAATCTTCATAGCATGGTGTCAATAACATATTTTTCATTGACATGATATCTTGTATTGGTTCTAAGGTATCATCACTGGTCTCCATCTTATGGTGTACATCCATTGTGGGTTCTTCAAAGAAACTGGCTGTTTGACTCGGATCAAACTTTTCTATCACTTCAACTTCAAATCCCTTGTCAACCTTAATAACATCATTTCTTGCACGACATGCCTACAAATTAAAATATAATGTTATTGCCCATCATAAGCTAATATACAAAAATTATTTTCTGTTTATTTTGCAACTAATTAAAAAACATAAAGTGAAATATGGTTGTCAATCTCGTGATCCACATCATGAACCAGTCAAACAAAAATTTCATAATTATGTCGGAAGATAAGAAAAAGTGCTTGAAATTCATCCTGACTTGCCTCATACATAAAAATGATTTGGTAATTGAGGTAATTTAATCTCTACCCTGACCTCTTGATAGCTGCCAAGCTGGATTAGAGGTAGTCAAACAGTATAAAACCTCCATATATGTTCACTTCATCTTAAAACGATAACTTACATGTACTATCAAAATACATGTATTAGGACAATGAATATGTACATACACTGCATTGGAAGTATATAAATGGTGTTCGTGCTTGCCTCAAATGCAGTAGATCATGCATGGGTTCGAGCCCTGATCGGGTCAAACAAAAGACAATGAAATTATTATTTGTTGCTTCTCTGTTAAGCACACAGCATTAAGGAGAAAGAGCAAAGACTGGTTGGCTCAGAATCAGAATAATGTGTCCGAGTGAGGCGACATGACTATCTGGGGACTGTTGTTTCAGTGAGTTAGCACTATAAAAATCCATCTAAGCGTATTGGTCTAGTACAACGCAATGTTTAAGCAATATTACATGTATAAAGTAAAACATTACGATCATGTGTTATGTTTTAGTAATGTTATCTGTATAAATTAAAACATTATAATCATGTGTTATGTTTTAGTAATGTTACCTGTATAAATTAAAACATTACAATCATGTGTTATGTTTTAGTAATGTTACCTGTATAAATTAAAATATTACAATCATGTGTTATGTTTTAGTAATGTTACCTGTATAAATTAAAACATTACGATCATGTGTTATGTTTTACCAATGTTACCTGTATAAAGTAAAACATTATAATCATGTGTTATGTTTTACCAATGTTACCTGTATAAAGTAAAATATTACGATCATGTGTTATGTTTGACCAATGTTACCTGTATAAAGTAAAATATTACGATCATGTGTTATGTTTTAGTAATGTTACCTGTATAAAGTAAAATATTACGATCATGTGTTATGTTTTAGTAATGTTACCTGTATAAAGTAAAATATTACGATCATGTGTTATGTTTTACCAATGTTACCTGTATAAATAAAATATTACGATCATGTGTTATGTTTGACCAATGTTACCTGTATAAAGTAAAATATTACGATCATGTGTTATGTTTTAGTAATGTTACCTGTATAAAGTAAAATATTACGATCATGTGTTATGTTTTAGTAATGTTACCTGTATAAAGTAAAATATTACGATCATGTGTTATGTTTTAGTAATGTTACCTGTATAAAGTAAAATATTACGATCATGTGTTATGTTTTAGTAATGTTATCTGTATAAATTAAAATATTACGATCATGTGTTATGTTTGACCAATGTTACCTGTATAAAGTAAAATATTACGATCATGTGTTATGTTTTAGTAATGTTACCTGTATAAAGTAAAATATTACGATCATGTGTTATGTTTGACCAATGTTACCTGTATAAAGTAAAATATTACGATCATGTGTTATGTTTTACCAATGTTACCTGTATAAAGTAAAATATTACGATCATGTGTTATGTTTGACCAATGTTACCTGTATAAAGTAAAATATTACGATCATGTGTTATGTTTTAGTAATGTTACCTGTATAAATTAAAATATTACGATCATGTGTTATGTTTTAGTAATGTTACCTGCTGTATAAAGTAAAATATTACGATCATGTGTTATGTTTGACCAATGTTACCTGTATAAAGTAAAATATTACGATCATGTGTTATGTTTTAGTAATGTTACCTGTATAAAGTAAAATATTACGATCATGTGTTATGTTTTAGTAATGTTACCTGTATAAAGTAAAATATTACGATCATGTGTTATGTTTTAGTAATGTTACCTGTATAAATTAAAATATTACGATCATGTGTTATGTTTTAGTAATGTTATCTGTATAAAGTAAAATATTACGATCATGTGTTATGTTTTAGTAATGTTACCTGTATAAAGTAAAATATTACGATCATGTGTTATGTTTTACCAATGTTACCTGTATAAAGTAAAATATTACGATCATGTGTTATGTTTTACCAATGTTACCTGTATAAAGTAAAATATTACGATCATGTGTTATGTTTTAGTAATGTTACCTGTATAAAGTAAAATATTACGATCATGTGTTATGTTTTAGTAATGTTACCTGTATAAAGTAAAATATTACGATCATGTGTTATGTTTTAGTAATGTTACCTGTATAAAGTAAAATATTACGATCATGTGTTATGTTTTAGTAATGTTACCTGTATAAAGTAAAATATTACGATCATGTGTTATGTTTTAGTAATGTTATCTGTATAAAGTAAAATATTACGATCATGTGTTATGTTTTAGTAATGTTACCTGTATAAAGTAAAATATTACGATCATGTGTTATGTTTTACCAATGTTACCTGTATAAAGTAAAATATTACGATCATGTGTTATGTTTTACCAATGTTACCTGTATAAAGTAAAATATTACGATCATGTGTTATGTTTTAGTAATGTTACCTGTATAAAGTAAAATATTACGATCATGTGTTATGTTTTACCAATGTTACCTGTATAAAGTAAAATATTACGATCATGTGTTATGTTTTAGTAATGTTACCTGTATAAAGTAAAATATTACGATCATGTGTTATGTTTTAGTAATGTTACCTGTATAAAGTAAAATATTACGATCATGTGTTATGTTTGACCAATGTTACCTGTATAAAGTAAAATATTACGATCATGTGTTATGTTTTACCAATGTTACCTGTATAAAGTAAAATATTACGATCATGTGTTATGTTTGACCAATGTTACCTGTATAAAGTAAAATATTACGATCATGTGTTATGTTTTAGTAATGTTACCTGTATAAATTAAAATATTACGATCATGTGTTATGTTTTAGTAATGTTACCTGCTGTATAAAGTAAAATATTACGATCATGTGTTATGTTTGACCAATGTTACCTGTATAAAGTAAAATATTACGATCATGTGTTATGTTTTAGTAATGTTACCTGTATAAAGTAAAATATTACGATCATGTGTTATGTTTTAGTAATGTTACCTGTATAAAGTAAAATATTACGATCATGTGTTATGTTTTAGTAATGTTACCTGTATAAATTAAAATATTACGATCATGTGTTATGTTTTAGTAATGTTATCTGTATAAAGTAAAATATTACGATCATGTGTTATGTTTTAGTAATGTTACCTGTATAAAGTAAAATATTACGATCATGTGTTATGTTTTACCAATGTTACCTGTATAAAGTAAAATATTACGATCATGTGTTATGTTTTACCAATGTTACCTGTATAAAGTAAAATATTACGATCATGTGTTATGTTTTAGTAATGTTACCTGTATAAAGTAAAATATTACGATCATGTGTTATGTTTTAGTAATGTTACCTGTATAAAGTAAAATATTACGATCATGTGTTATGTTTTAGTAATGTTACCTGTATAAAGTAAAATATTACGATCATGTGTTATGTTTTAGTAATGTTACCTGTATAAAGTAAAATATTACGATCATGTGTTATGTTTTAGTAATGTTATCTGTATAAAGTAAAATATTACGATCATGTGTTATGTTTTAGTAATGTTACCTGTATAAAGTAAAATATTACGATCATGTGTTATGTTTTACCAATGTTACCTGTATAAAGTAAAATATTACGATCATGTGTTATGTTTTACCAATGTTACCTGTATAAAGTAAAATATTACGATCATGTGTTATGTTTTAGTAATGTTACCTGTATAAAGTAAAATATTACGATCATGTGTTATGTTTTACCAATGTTACCTGTATAAAGTAAAATATTACGATCATGTGTTATGTTTTAGTAATGTTACCTGTATAAAGTAAAATATTACGATCATGTGTTATGTTTTAGTAATGTTACCTGTATAAAGTAAAATATTACGATCATGTGTTATGTTTTAGTAATGTTACCTGTATAAAGTAAAATATTACGATCATGTGTTATGCTTTACCAATGTTACCTGTATAAAGTAAAATATTACGATCATGTGTTATGTTTGACCAGTGTTACCTGTATAAAGTAAAATATTACGATCATGTGTTATGTTTTACCAATGTTACCTGTATAAATTAAAATATTACGATCATGTGCTATGTTTTACCAATGTTACCTGTATAAAGTAAAATATTACGATCATGTGTTATGTTTTACCAATGTTACCTGTATAAAGTAAAATATTACGATCATGTGTTATGTTTGACCAATGTTACCTGTATAAAGTAAAATATTACGATCATGTGTTATGTTTTAGTAATGTTACCTGTATAAAGTAAAATATTACGATCATGTGTTATGTTTTAGTAATGTTACCTGTATAAAGTAAAATATTACGATCATGTGTTATGTTTGAACAATGTTACCTGTATAAAGTAAAATATTACGATCATGTGTTATGTTTTACCAATGTTACCTGTATAAAGTAAAATATTACGATCATGTGTTATGTTTGACCAATGTTACCTGTATAAAGTAAAATATTACAATCATGTGTTATGTTTTAGTAATGTTACCTGTATAAAGTAAAATATTACGATCATGTGTTATGTTTTAGTAATGTTACCTGTATAAAGTAAAATATTACGATCATGTGTTATGTTTTAGTAATGTTACCTTTATAAATTAAAATATTACGATCATGTGTTATGTTTTAGTAATGTTACCTGTATAAATTAAAATATTACGATCATGTGTTATGTTTTAGTAATGTTACCTGTATAAAGTAAAATATTACGATCATGTGTTATGTTTTAGTAATGTTACCTGTATAAAGTAAAATATTACGATCATGTGTTATGTTTTAGTAATGTTACCTGTATAAAGTAAAATATTACGATCATGTGTTATGTTTTAGTAATGTTACCTGTATAAAGTAAAATATTACGATCATGTGTTATGTTTTAGTAATGTTACCTGTATAAAGTAAAATATTACGATCATGTGTTATGTTTGACCAATGTTACCTGTATAAAGTAAAATATTACGATCGTGTGTTATGTTTTAGTAATGTTACCTGTATAAAGTAAAATATTACGATCATGTGTTATGTTTTAGTAATGTTACCTGTATAAAGTAAAATATTACGATCATGTGTTATGTTTTAGTAATGTTACCTGTATAAATTAAAATATTACGATCATGTGTTATGTTTTACCAATGTTACCTGTATAAAGTAAAATATTACGATCATGTGTTATGTTTTAGTAATGTTACCTGTATAAATTAAAATATTACGATCATGTGTTATGTTTTAGTAATGTTACCTGTATAAATTAAAATATTACGATCATGTGTTATGTTTTAGTAATGTTACCTGTATAAATTAAAATATTACGATCATGTGTTATGTTTGACCAATGTTACCTGTATAAAGTAAAATATTACGATCATGTGTTATGTTTGACCAATGTTACCTGTATAAAGTAAAATATTACGATCATGTGTTATGTTTTAGTAATGTTACCTGTATAAATTAAAATATTATGATCATGTGTTATGTTTTAGTAATGTTACCTGTATAAATTAAAATATTACGATCATGTGTTATGTTTTAGTAATGTTACCTGTATAAATTAAAATATTACGATCATGTGTTATGTTTTACCAATGTTACCTGTATAAAGTAAAATATTACGATCATGTGTTATGTTTGACCAATGTTACCTGTATAAAGTAAAATATTACGATCATGTGTTATGTTTGACCAATGTTACCTGTATAAATTAAAATATTACGATCATGTGTTATGTTTTACCAATGTTACCTGTATAAAGTAAAATATTTCGATCAAGTGTTATGTTTGACCAATGTTACCTGTATAAAGTAAAATATTACGATCATGTGTTATGTTTTACCAATGTTACCTGTATAAAGTAAAATATTACGATCATGTGTTATGTTTTAGTAATGTTACCTGTATAAAGTAAAATATTACGATCATGTGTTATGTTTGACCAATGTTACCTGTATAAAGTAAAATATTACAATCATGTGTTATGTTTTAGTAATGTTACCTGTATAAAGTAAAATATTTCGATCAAGTGTTATGTTTTAGTAATGTTACCTGTATAAAGTAAAATATTACGATCATGTGTTATGTTTTACCAATGTTACCTGTATAAAGTAAAATATTACGATCATGTGTTATGTTTTAGTAATGTTACCTGTATAAATTAAAATATTACGATCATGTGTTATGTTTTAGTAATGTTACCTGTATAAATTAAAATATTACGATCATGTGTTATGTTTTAGTAATGTTACCTGTATAAAGTAAAATATTACGATCATGTGTTATGTTTTAGTAATGTTACCTGTATAAAGTAAAATATTACGATCATGTGTTATGTTTGACCAATGTTACCTGTATAAAGTAAAATATTACGATCATGTGTTATGTTTTACCAATGTTACCTGTATAAAGTAAAATATTTCGATCAAGTGTTATGTTTGACCAATGTTACCTGTATAAGGTAAAATATTACGATCATGTGTTATGTTTGACCAATGTTACCTGTATAAGGTAAAATATTACGATCATGTGTTATGTTTTACCAATGTTACCTGTATAAAGTAAAATATTTCGATCATGTGTTATGTTTGACCAATGTTACCTGTATAAGGTAAAATATTACGATCATGTGTTATGTTTGACCAATGTTACCTGTATAAGGTAAAATATTACGATCATGTGTTATGTTTGACCAATGCTACCTGTATAAAGTAAAATATTTCGATCATGTGTTATGTTTGACCAATGTTACCTGTATAAGGTAAAATATTACGATCATGTGTTATGTTTGACCAATGTTACCTGTATAAGGTAAAATATTACGATCATGTGTTATGTTTTACCAATGTTACCTGTATAAAGTAAAATATTTCGATCATGTGTTATGTTTGACCAATGTTACCTGTATAAGGTAAAATATTACGATCATGTGTTATGTTTGACCAATGTTACCTGTATAAGGTAAAATATTACGATCATGTGTTATGTTTGACCAATGCTACCTGTATAAAGTAAAATATTTCGATCATGTGTTATGTTTGACCAATGTTACCTGTATAAACAAAAGTTTAGGTTTTTCTTCCATATATGGACAATGATCTTCATCAAAGATTTCAAGGATTTCTAATGTAGAGATCGTACCATTGAACGTTGTAACCACATGTCCATAGACATTAATATCATGAGGAATATCCTCTGGCCGGTACGGACGACCTAACTTGACCTCTCCACCATGTGATGAAATCACAATAACTAAACACTTCTTTTGTTCTAAGGTTGAATCTTCTGCACCTGAATAAGATAGAAAAACTTTTATTGAAGGTAGTTAAAGTCTTTTAATAGATATATAATGAGATCTGGCCAACATGGTTGAAATACAAAAAAGGTACCTTAACCTCTTTATCATGTAATGACAACAGATCTGGCCAACATGGTTAAAATACCTTAACATCTCTATCATGTAATGACAACAGATCTGGTCAACATGGTTGAAATACCTTAACATCTCTATCATGTAATGACAACAGATCTGGCCAACATGGTTGATATACCTTAACCTCTCTATCATGTAATGACAACAGATCTGGTCAACATGGTTGATATACCTTAACCTCTCTATCATGTAATGACAACAGATCTGGCCAACATGGTTGATATACCTTAACCTCTCTATCATGTAATGACAACAGATCTGGTCAACATGGTTGAGGTACCTTAACCTCTCTACCATGTAATGACAACAGATCTGGTCAACATGGTTGAGGTACCTTAACCTCTCTCATGTAATGACAACAGATCTGGCCAACATGGCTGAAATACATTAACCTCTCTATCATGTAATGACAACAGATCTGGTCAACATGGTTGAAATACCTTAACATCTCTCATGTAATGACAACAGATCTGGTCAACATGGTTGAAATACTTTAACCTCTCTCATGTAATGACAACAGATCTGGTCAACATGGTTGAAATACCTTAACCTCTCTATCATGTAATGACAACAGATCTGGCCAACATGGTTGAAATACCTTAACATCTCTATCAAGTAATGACAACAGATCTGGTCAACATGGTTGAAATACCTTAACCTCTCTCATGTAATGACAACAGATCTGGCCAACATGGTTGAAATACCTTAACATCTCTATCAAGTAATGACAACAGATCTGGTCAACATGGCTGAAATACCTTAACATCTCTATCATGTAATGACAACAGATCTGGTCAACATGGTTGAAATACCTTACCATCTCTATCAAGTAATGACAACAGATCTGGCCAACATGGTTGATGTACCTTAACTCTCTATCATGTAATGACAACAGATCTGGTCAACATGGTTGAAATACCTTAACCTCTCTATCATGGAATGACAACAGATCTGGTCAACATGGTTGAAATACCTTAACATCTCTATCATGTAATGACAACAGATCTGGTCAACATGGTTGAAATACCTTAACCTCTCTCATGTAATGACAACAGATCTGGTCAACATGGTTGAAATACCTTAACCTCTCTATCATGTAATGACAACAGATCTGGCCAACATGGTTGAAATACCTTAACATCTCTATCAAGTAATGACAACAGATCTGGTCAACATGGTTGAAATACCTTAACCTCTCTCATGTAATGACAACAGATCTGGCCAACATGGTTGAAATACCTTAACATCTCTATCAAGTAATGACAACAGATCTGGTCAACATGGTTGAAATACCTTAACATCTCTATCATGTAATGACACCAGATCTGGCCAACATGGTTGATATACCTTAACCTCTCTATCATGTAATGACAACAGATCTGGTCAACATGGTTGATATACCTTAACCTCTCTATCAAGTAATGACAACAGATCTGGTCAACATGGTTGAAATACCTTAACATCTCTATCAAGTAATGACAACAGATCTGGCCAACATGGTTGATGTACCTTAACTCTCTATCATGTAATGACAACAGATCTGGTCAACATGGTTGAAATACCTTAACCTCTCTATCATGGAATGACAACAGATCTGGCCAACATGGTTGAAATACCTTAACATCTCTATCATGTAATGACAAAAGATCTGACCAACATGGTTGATATACCTTAACCTCTCTACCATGTAATGACAACAGATCTGGCCAACATGGTTGATATACCTTAACATCTCTATCAAGTAATGACAACAGATCTGGCCAACATGGTTGAAATACCTTAACATCTCTATCAAGTAATGACAACAGATCTGGCCAACATGGTTGAAATACCTTAACATCTCTATCAAGTAATGACAACAGATCTGGCCAACATGGTTGAAATACCTTAACATCTCTATCAAGTAATGACAACAGATCTGGCCAACATGGTTGAGGTACCTTAACCTCTCTCATGTAATGACAACAGATCTGGCCAACATGGATGAAATACCTTAACCTCTCTATCATGTAATGACAACAGATCTGGTCAACATGGTTGAAATACCTTAACATCTCTATCATGTAATGATAACAGATCTGGTCAACATGGTTGAAATACCTTAACATCTCTATCATGTAATGACAACAGATCTGGCCAACATGGTTAAAATACCTTAACATCTCTATCATGTAATGACAACAGATCTGGTCAACATGGTTGAAATACCTTAACATCTCTATCATGTAATGACAACAGATCTGGCCAACATGGTTGATATACCTTAACCTCTCTATCATGTAATGACAACAGATCTGGTCAACATGGTTGATATACCTTAACCTCTCTATCATGTAATGACAACAGATCTGGCCAACATGGTTGATATACCTTAACCTCTCTATCATGTAATGACAACAGATCTGGTCAACATGGTTGAGGTACCTTAACCTCTCTCATGTAATGACAACAGATCTGGCCAACATGGTTGAAATACCTTAACCTCTCTATCATGTAATGACAACAGATCTGGCCAACATGGTTGATATACCTTAACCTCTCTACCATGTAATGACAACAGATCTGGTCAACATGGTTGAGGTACCTTAACCTCTCTCATGTAATGACAACAGATCTGGCCAACATGGCCGAAATACATTAACCTCTCTATCATGTAATGACAACAGATCTGGTCAACATGGTTGAAATACCTTAACATCTCTATCATGTAATGACAACAGATCTGGTCAACATGGTTGAAATACCTTAACCTCTCTACCATGTAATGACAACAGATCTGGCCAACATGGTTGATATACCTTAACATCTCTATCAAGTAATGACAACAGATCTGGCCAACATGGTTGAAATACCTTAACATCTCTATCAAGTAATGACAACAGATCTGGCCAACATGGTTGAAATACCTTAACATCTCTATCAAGTAATGACAACAGATCTGGCCAACATGGTTGAAATACCTTAACATCTCTATCAAGTAATGACAACAGATCTGGTCAACATGGTTGAGGTACCTTAACCTCTCTATCATGTAATGACAACAGATCTGGCCAACATGGTTGAAATACCTTAACATCTCTATCAAGTAATGACAACAGATCTGGTCAACATGGTTGAAATACCTTAACATCTCTATCAAGTAATGACAACAGATCTGGCCAACATGGTTGATGTACCTTAACTCTCTATCATGTAATGACAACAGATCTGGTCAACATGGTTGAAATACCTTAACCTCTCTATCATGGAATGACAACAGATCTGACCAACATGGTTGAAATACCTTAACATCTCTATCATGTAATGACAACAGATCTGACCAACATGGTTGATATACCTTAACATCTCTATCAAGTAATGACAACAGATCTGGCCAACATGGTTGAAATACCTTAACATCTCTATCAAGTAATGACAACAGATCTGGCCAACATGGTTGAAATACCTTAACATCTCTATCAAGTAATGACAACAGATCTGGCCAACATGGTTGAAATACCTTAACATCTCTATCAAGTAATGACAACAGATCTGGCCAACATGGTTGAGGTACCTTAACCTCTCTCATGTAATGACAACAGATCTGGCCAACATGGATGAAATACCTTAACCTCTCTATCATGTAATGACAACAGATCTGGTCAACATGGTTGAAATACCTTAACATCTCTATCATGTAATGATAACAGATCTGGTCAACATGGTTGAAATACCTTAACATCTCTATCATGTAATGACAACAGATCTGGCCAACATGGTTAAAATACCTTAACATCTCTATCATGTAATGACAACAGATCTGGCCAACATGGTTGATATACCTTAACCTCTCTATCATGTAATGACAACATATCTGGTCAACATGGTTGATATACCTTAACCTCTCTATCATGTAATGACAACAGATCTGGCCAACATGGTTGATATACCTTAACCTCTCTATCATGTAATGACAACAGATCTGGTCAACATGGTTGAGGTACCTTAACCTCTCTCATGTAATGACAACAGATCTGGCCAACATGGTTGAAATACCTTAACCTCTCTATCATGTAATGACAACAGATCTGGCCAACATGGTTGATATACCTTAACCTCTCTACCATGTAATGACAACAGATCTGGTCAACATGGTTGAGGTACCTTAACCTCTCTCATGTAATGACAACAGATCTGGCCAACATGGCTGAAATACATTAACCTCTCTATCATGTAATGACAACAGATCTGGTCAACATGGTTGAAATACCTTAGCATCTCTATCATGTAATGACAACAGATCTGGTCAACATGGTTGAAATACCTTAACCTCTCTACCATGTAATGACAACAGATCTGGCCAACATGGTTGATATACCTTAACATCTCTATCAAGTAATGACAACAGATCTGGCCAACATGGTTGAAATACCTTAACATCTCTATCAAGTAATGACAACAGATCTGGCAAACATGGTTGAAATACCTTAACATCTCTATCAAGTAATGACAACAGATCTGGCCAACATGGTTGAAATACCTTAACATCTCTATCAAGTAATGACAACAGATCTGGCCAACATGGTTGAGGTACCTTAACCTCTCTATCATGTAATGACAACAGATCTGGCCAACATGGTTGAAATACCTTAACATCTCTATCAAGTAATGACAACAGATCTGGTCAACATGGTTGAAATACCTTAACATCTCTATCATGTAATGACAACAGATCTGGCCAACATGGTTGAAATACCTTAACATCTCTATCATGTAATGACAACAGATCTGGCCAACATGGTTGAAATACCTTAACCTCTCTATCATGTGATGACAACAGATCTGGCCAACATGGTTGATATACCTTAACCTCTCTATCATGAAATGACAACAGATCTGGCCAACATGGTTGCAATACCTTACCTCTCTATCATGTAATGACATTACAATAACTAATTTATTTTTTTTAAATGATGGATCCCATTCACATGAATAAGATAGAGAAATGTATATGGAAGTCACAGGCGCATGGGGCATGGATTTCGTTTCCTCCTCCCCCCTTTTCTCTACTACCCCCCCTTTTCTCAAAATTTTCACATAAATCATTCCTTTTTCAAAATTTTCATAATCATTCGTTTTTTCTTCATTTGACAATATCAGTAGACGTCATACATCATGAATAATACGTGTATTCTGTGTCCACAGTTTTTCGACTGATAAATTTTGAAAAAGGAATGATTTATATGAAAATTTTGAAAAAAGGGAGGGTAGTAGAGAAAAGGGGGGAGGAGGAAACGAAATCCATGCCCCATGCGCCTGTGATGGAAGTGTCAAAATGGACGAATATAAACAAACAACAGATAAAAGTATTGCTTCAAGTACTAGTGTCATATTTGTCAGGATGAAATATTTGTTTGTAATTTGTTTATTTTTTGAAAAAGGAATAAACACGTAATGTGTACATTCAATTACATTCATTAATTAAATATTCTTTTGACACCCATCACACATATACTATTAAAGTTCATTTTCATTTATAAATACTTCTCTATTCTAACCATGAATATTTGTTAATGCTACTTCAAGAATGAAATATGTCTATATTCTAGTATATCAAATACACTGACCATTATATTAATCTAACATTTGTCGTGATGACATATGTCTATATATAGAACATCCAATACACTAACATTTGTAAGGAAAACATGTTCACACACAGAACATCAGAAACACTGAATGTTACAGTATGGATGTCTTATGGTCACATATAGAACAACAAAGAAACTAACATATGTAGGGTTAGGGCTAGGTGTTTATGTCACTGTCAGTAATAGCGAGCATCGCAAGATGCGAGCTAAACAGCAACATGTGTGTAAGAAGATGAATCAATATACTAACAATACCAACCTGAAGTGGTTTCTAAGTTTCAGCATAGAATGGACAATCGGAGCGAATGACCGGAAATAGCCTATTAATTAGAATAAAAAATAACTATCCAGTTTAAAAATAACCCCAAAAAAATAGGAATCCGTACAGCTTCTTTACATGAAACGATTAATTTATTTAAAAAATTGACAATCGCTAGACCTTCTTGTTTCGCCCCTAAAAAGCTGTCATCACACGATTTTTAAAGTTTACGTCACACAAGTATTGTTACGTCACGTCATTCATTCATGATCGCTGTCACTGTCAGAGTAAACAATCATTGCCCTGCGCTTCTCAAGTTGGTGGCGATTTACAGTTGGTTGCCGAATAATTGTTTATGTATTGAACGGTACAGTTCCCAGCACATGCAGCAATGTGAAAAGAATGTCTTTAATATATTTAATATATTTAAATCTTGAGTACTTTGCGATTTTCCTAACGGAGATTCCACAATGTTTACAAAGACGTCACTGGGGTTTTCTCGCATTCCTAACCTATGACGTCACGAAAGTTAGTTCCGACTAAAGTACATCTTGTATCACATAGGTTGTATCTATTAGCAAAATAGATGTATTTCTATAGAATACATACTTAAGGTTAGATAAATGATCATTACAGAGGAAACAGCCTTTTAATTTAAAAATAAACTAAAATAGGAAGGAAACCGTACAGCTTCTTTACATGAAACGATTAATTTATTTAAAAAATGGACAATCATTAGACCTTCTTGTTTCGCCCCTAAAGCTGTCGTCACACGATTTCGTTGATCATGTCACTCATGGTTTAAACAAAAAAGGAATATAAAGATGATGTTTTTTAAAACAATATTGATTCAGTTGCCATGCAACCCGTTTAAATACATTTTTGTACACATGAGACAGAAAAAAACATTCAAAGTCTTGTCGTTTGAGTGATGCAAAAATATCGTTTGCTATGATCTAGCTTTACAAGACACAATGACGAAAAGAGCATATCTATGATTTTCTCTTTAATTCTAAATCTACCTATCAAGTGCCCTTCCGTGCAAAAAACGTTGCATTTTTCTGCGATACGCCTAGTTTGCAGCTATATAAGCCTACAAATCGACAATATATGGCCATTTATGGAATACTACAAACGGTTTAAGTTATATTTTATAGGCAGTAAATGAGTAGAACATGGACAAAAATTATAAGAGCGATTACCAGCCTTTTCATTTTTTTTTTACCAAAAAAGAACATATTTCGGACATAACATGACTTCAAAGTTTAAAATATATTAGCAGGGGCTCCCAAATGCCCCTAAAATCTGGTATGCGACACCAGAATTATTGATATTCCTAATAATACTGAAGCTAATAAAATTTTGAGTGTGGGTTACCAAACCTAACGTTAAATCTAGCTGCAGAACCGTAGCTCTTTATCATGGTCCTTTGTTTTGTCCACAAAAATAAAAAAATATCCAAAGGACTTATAGGAGCTACGGACCCTCAGCTATGTTAAATCTAGCTGCAGAACCGTAGATATTTAGGTCCTTTTTGTTTTTTTCGGGGTCCGCCCTATCAGAAAATTTCACAAGGACCTAAAGAGCTATGGTTCCACAGCTACATTAAATCATGCTCTTAAATATATGTAGGATGGACAGGTTGAGGTTTGGACATGAAAGACCCACTGACTCAGACTGTTGTCTAATATGTACATGTCTTTCTGTAAGAAATTTTGAAAACGCAATCAATAAGGGAACGACCATTTAACTTGAAGGGGGAGGTTATGTTTTTTTTCTAAAAAAATATTCTGATTCCCAATGTTGCTGAAAAAAATATTCTGATTTTGGTGGAGGAAAAAAAATATAATCTGATTCAGAGTTTTTGTCATATAACCTAATGTGGAATACTGAAAAAAAATTTCGCGCTTTGCGTGACAAAAAAAATAAATATTCTAACTCTTGTGTTGTCCGAAAAAAAATTTCTGAATGAAACAAAAAACCATAACCCCCCCCTTCAAGTTAAATTGTCGGTCCCTAACTCGTACACACACGTACAACCGCATTGTATCTTTTTCTTCTTCCAGTGTAGAACAGGAGTCGTCGCCGACTGTTTTAAGTTCTGCGGGACTTGGCATGCCAGGCACACACAGCTGATGTCCCCAAGACTATGTACAACTAACCACTTCACTATGACACAGTTAAAACTATTTACACTGATACGGTTGGCGTGGCTAACCTGTTGTTGGAGATTAGCCCTGAACTCCTCTATGGAGCTGGCCCCAACTGTGGTGTCTGGTAGGTGGTTCCATTCTCGTGCTGTTCTTTGGAAGGAGTTTCTGAGAGTGTCATAATTGGACCTCTCCTGGAAGAACCTATGTTGACCTCTGGTTCTGCTGTCACCAGGTCTGAGGTATAAGTCTCGGTCGATGTCCACGAGTTGATGCTGGATCTTATACATCATAACGAGTCTGCTTTTCCTCCTCTGTTGTTCTAAAGTCTGCCACTCAAGTGATGTTAACATGCTTGTCACGCATCCTTGTGTTCTGCTGATGTAATCATTTATGACGAAGCGGGCAGCTCTTCTTTGTACATTTTCTAATATCTGTATCAGGGTTTAGGTGGTGGGATCACAAACCATTGCTGCGTATTCCAGGGTTGGTCATAGGATCGTGAGGTAGCTGGTTTCTCTTACTTGTTTCATTTTGATCAACTGCCAATTGGTCCGATCAAAATTGTTTGTTTACAACAAGAGAAGTGAATCAGCGGGGGTAAGACATTCGATATTTTATGCCTTTTCTGTCGGAGTTATGAATTGATTTGTGCATGAAAAGGATGATTATATGTTTCTTTATGAAAGCTATTATTTGTTTTCTTATATCATTGACATTTCGGTGGACTTTGAACCACATTTTTACAAATAATCATGTCAAAATTTAACGTTATGAACTTTCATCATTTATTTTACAAAACATGTACATAAACACATACGAGCAACACGACCTACAGGGCCTGTGCACGACCCCCGGATGAAAAGGATACTTTTTAAATGATAGACGTTTGACTCTTCAGTCACTTGAAGTTTCAAAAATAAAAATAAAAATAAGAAAAAAAGTTTTTCTTATTTTTATTTTTATTTTTGGAACTTCAAGAGACTGTGGACTCATAATCATAGACTAGTAAAATACATGTACATGTCTATGTGTAGATGCGATGCTCGCCTGTAGGCTGTGCCTAATCCATATTATTTCAGTTATATCGTGGTGGTCAGTTTTATTGGTGGAAGAAATCGGAGTTCCTGGAGAAAATCACCGACCTGTCAGAAGTCACTGACAAACTTTATCACATAATGTTGTATCAAACATTATAACCTCGCCTAAGCTGGATTCGAACTCACAACGTTAGTGGTGATAGGCACTGATTGCATTATGCCATAGGTAGTTATAAATCCAACTACCATACGATCACGACCACCCCTAACATATGTAATGATAAACATATGTTTACATTGTACAACATAATTAAGGACAATTAATAACCCAAATTATCTTATTCAATTTCAATTAGGCAAAACTATGCTATTAATGTTGTTCAATATTCCAACTGTTTGATTAAACCCCATTGTTTTACTTGTTCTTATAATAACCAAAAGATTACATTCTCTTTTACAACATCACATCACATTATGTAATTGACCAATCAATGATGAGCATTTGTGATATGAAGAAAATGTTAGGTGAAGCCAAACAAAATCCTCAGAATTCTACATGACTGCAATGTTAATTAATTAGTTGATACAAAATGTATATATCTACAGAAGTTAAATTTAGTAATAACGTCTGGTCTTTTTTTAAGCTAAACTAAATCTTTACTTTGATATTTTCCAAAATATATATATGACAGGTATTATGAAAAATTCATTTTATTTTTACATTGAAATAGAGGTATAATCCTGAGGATACCTGCTGACTACACCTCCTTTGTTATAAAGTGCCAGGATGTGTGGATAAGAGAATATATAGATCAATTAGAAATATCAATAATCAATGATATTCATGGCTTTGTGTGTGACTGTATTATTTTCTTCTTTCTTAAGGAGGTTGGATCGAATTTCAAAAAGAAATACCAAGTTCTCAATTTTTTGCCTGATGATAGGTACATATGTTCTGGCCTGAAAAAACAATAAATTAGCACAGGTCACCGAACTAACTTTTTTGCTAGTTCGCCCATCTTTGTGTGGGTGTGGCTATATGAGGTACCAACTTTGGATCTCTACAAATGATGCATTAACAGGTCCTCTGGCCCTAGAATTTTTTTCCTCCATACAACACTCTTTCTCTCTTAACTATGTTGCAAGAAATACCCAGTTCCCCATTTTTGCATATAATGTGTTCAGTTGTATCTAGAACGAAACCAGCTTTTAAAAAAATAGGGTCACTGAGGTTGTGTTGTCAATATTTTGAATTAAAGACACTCATGTGGGCATAGCAAGTATTAAAGGGAGATAACTCTTACAATAATTTACAGACTTTTATTAAAGTCAAAAGTGTACATGTTCACAGGGTTTTTGAATAATTTGTTTTCTAGCTGTTACTCTTACTTTTCCATTACATTTGGTACTTAAAAGTATAGTTTTATGATGAAATATTTGTGACAGCCATGTACGGAAAAAATGCACAGGAACAATACGATCCTACCTCCTTAAATGGGAACCAATTGAATGTCATCACAACATATTTCTTTTCGTGATTTACTGATTTTTTTTTTATTCATTGAAATAGGAATCCCATAATTTGACAAATGCCTGAAGTAGTAGTATTTTAGATTCTATTTGTTTTCAATTTTTATAGTAACATATTCATATGATTCAAAAACTGATTTATGAGTGAGTGAGTGAGTGAGTGATTGTTGTTTAATGCCAATTCAGCAATTTTTCAGCTATATCATGGCAAGAACAAATTAATTTTCAATGAGATGATGATGAGGTCAGCTTTGTTCTAGATCAACACGCTGAGTTGGATTTTTATAGTGCTAGCTCACTGAAACAACAGTCCGCGGGTAGACATGTCACTCCACTCAGAAACATTATTCTGATTCCAATCTGACCAGTCTTTGTTCTTTCTCCGAAATGCTGCGTGCTTAGCGAAGAAGTGACAAATACCAATTTTATAGTCTTTGACCCGACTGAGGCTCAAACCCACGATATACCGCACTCGAGGCGAGCACGCTAACCATTACGCCACCGATGCGGTTAAACTGATTTATGTAATTGAACTATTCATGGTCAGTGTTTTTACACATGTTGATTTATTGAACACTAAAAGAGCTTATTACCAAAAAATAAAAACAAACTTACATTTGATTAATTCATTCTTCAAGTCTAGTGTAGTTCTGTTTAAAAAGGGTTCCCATTTTATTTCAAAGTTTAAATCATGAAAGACTTCATACATATTATTTAAATCTTTCTGAGCACCACTTCTGTTGCCACCAACTCCTTTGGCAAATTTCTCTCCTATGATAATTAATGCCAATCCTGGTCTGGAATCATTATCATCAGGGGACACAACATATGGAAGATTTAATTCCAAACTAGTTTCTCCTCCTTGTAAAGTTGATGATTTTTTCCCATTTCCTGATGAAGGTATCTGATTATCTCCCTTTATTAATGTAGAAGTCTCTAAATTTCCACTCAGCATAGCTGTTCCTTTGTCTTGATAAATCGTTTGTATTGAGGAGGAATCCTGAGTTTGACTTTTATTTGAACCCTCTGACGTTGATTGTGGTAAAGGTTTAACATCAGTTATTGAAGCAAGACTTGAAGGGTGTTCTGAATCGCTTGCTGGAATTATCTTAGCTTTGTATGTATATGAACTATCATCTTTACCAAAACCAAAATAACTATAAAATAAAATCATAAAAACTAATTATTTAGAAGTTTCAAAAGTCGCGTTGAACATTCAAATTAATTCAATGCGACTTTTGAAACTTCATTTAGACGATGCCTCATACCAAAAGAAAGGCCTCGAAAAAATATTTTCGGATTTGCTTAAAACCAGTGAAGAACAACTCTCGACAGATGATTTTACAAACATGTGCCGTTGTCTAGATGAAATTCATAAATTAGAAGACACCAAATTTTCGAAGAAACGAGATGCAAAGTTTAAAAGGGATGGAATCAAACCCAAAACTCCAATTGATTCCATCGAGGACACAGTGGTGAGGTAGACGTGTACACGACGTTTCAGAAGGAAAACGAAAGCAGAGAATAGAAAATCTAATGTGGTTGTCAATTTTTCCAGTACACCCCTAAATTCAGCCGAATCATCGTTGCTTTCTAAGGGTTTAAATTTTTGTCCAAATCCTCCTAAAATAAATGTTCGTGAACTCAATGAAGACCTGGATCAATTTGCATGATGACTTAGAATTAAAGAATATATTCATTCAAAGAAAGAAAACAGTGAAGACCTATCAACAGACGAATCGGACATAAAGGAAGTCATTGATATTCCTAGCTTTGTCAAGAAAAGTAATTGGATCCCGAAATCTAGCAAAAATACCAGGCTAGAATCGGTCATTGACCTATTTAAGTCAGATATCAAACACAATGTTGATGTACATGTCCCCAAGACCGACAACTTAACACAGGCAGAAAGGTCAGCCCTTAGGGATATACAGGGAAAAGATGATATTATTATTAAACCAGCAGATAAAGGGAGTGCAGTGGTAGTCATGGATAAAACGACATATTTACAAGAAGCAGAAAGACAACTGTCTGATTGTCAATTCTACGAAAAATTAGATTCTGACCCTACAGAACACTGGATTTTACGCAGAAGATCACACGAGCATTAGAGGCTATGCATGCTCATGACCACATAGACGATAAGACCATGGAGTACCTTACTCCAGAGGATCCCAAGCCAGGCTGTTTCTATCTGCTGCCTAAAATTCACAAGGAAAACAATATGGAGAGACCGATTGCGTCAGCCAATGGTCACCCAACTGAAAAGATATCGGGATTCATTGATTTTCACCTTCGGCCGTTCGTTGAAAACCTTCCATCACACATCAAAGATACTATCGACTACTTGAAGAAAATGGAAAATTTAACCATTCCAGAAAATACCACGCTTGTTACGATGGATGTAACTTCCCTTTACACGAACATTCCCCATGATGACGGAATTGCAGCATGCAGAAAAATTTGGGAACAATGAACAGTTCAAGAACCTCGGACAGAATGTTTAGTGGAGATGCTTACACTGGTTCTAAAAAACAACAATTTTACTTTTGACGGAAACCACTATCTTCAAATAAATGGGACAGCTATGGGAACCAAAATGGCACCCTCCTATGCCAACATTTTTATGGGGGATCTAGAAGAACGATTACTCCTCTCATCACTTAAACAACCTCTTTCATGGTTCCGATTTATAGATGACGTTGACATGAAGTGGATACATAGCGATAAAGAGCTTGATGAATTTTTCGAACATGCCAACAGTATCCATCCGTCTATAAAATTCACACACGAAGTGTCGAAAAACAAAATGTCCTTCCTTGACACTACCACCTCCTTGAGTACAAAGAAAAAAAGATCAACAAACGGGTTCCCCTTGTTCTCACTTACCATCCCTCTTTAGAGAAAATTTCAGGCATTGTCCGTCATCATTGGAAAGAAATTGAAAAAAGTGAAACGCTGGCCAAGTTGTTCCCTGAACCACCCATTGTAGCGTTCCGGCGACCTAAAAACATTAAGGATACACTGGTCAGAGCTGCAGTATCTAGACCTTCATCGATGGTCAGCCAGTGTAAACCATGTGGTGACAAGCGTTGCAAGTGCTGTCTCCAATTGCAACACGCACAAGTGTTCCATAGCAAGACGACAGGAAAGGAGTATAAGATCTTTTGCAATGTCAATTACAAAACACCTAATGTGGTTTACCTCCTTGACTGTCAGGTCTGCGGGTTGCAATACATAGGAGAAAGTGTCCAACCATTCAACAAAAGAATGAATGGACACAGAAGTGACCTTACGAAAAAGACGCTCTTGCCCGTGAGTCAACACTTTGTGTCGCCGGGACACTCATTGGATGACTTTGGTAGATCCAAAATTTATATCATTGACCACAATCCAAGTTGGAAAGAGAATCAAAGACAAAAAAGAGAGAGTTTTTGGATCCGCGAGTTATGAACATTACATCCTGAGGGCATACACAAAAAGGTCTAAATCTTTTGTTTTTTAACTTTTTAACCAGTGCCTGGTCCTTAGCTAGTTGGTAAATTTCATCATTACATTTCCTCATTATTTTCATATTGTTTATAAATTAGTGTACATATATATTTGAATAATATAAAGTTCAAGATTATGATTTTTACGTCACGATAACTGATGGTCACGTGACAATCTGATCATCAGATCAGATTACAGACACTGATGAAGCTTATCGGTCAAGCGAAATATCCATCAATTTGATTATAATTATAGTCTTTTTGTAGACTTATAGTTATTTTTGTTATATTTGAACATCCTTTTTTATGTTGTTGTGCTGCATTTCAGACGTTTATATATATATACACATTTTTTGTATGTATACAATATATAGAGTTTTGTTTATTGTATCTATAGTAGCATATTATTCTGTAATTTTGTGTATACAGTTATATGTTATTGTGATTGTCTTTTCTATTGTTACATCTATTTAACTTACTTTTTAATTTTTTTTCCAACTCCATCTGCAAAGATAAACATTCACAAATTAAACATATAGAAACAAATATTGTAATAAATCTCTTTCATTTAGTCTTGTATTTTTTCAGTCCTAATTGAGGGGCCTTCATGGTTGTGATCATATGGAAGTTGGATTGACAACTACCTGTGCAATCTGGGTCTATCACCACTAAAGATGCGAGTTCAAACCCTGTTCATGGCGAGGTGTACTCGATACAACATTATGTGATAAAGTTTGTCAGTGACTTGCAACAGGTCTGTGGTTTTCTCCATGTACGTTTGTACTCCGGTTTCCTCCACCAATAAAACTGACCGCAACGATATAGCTGAAATATTGTTGAAAGTGGTGTTAAACACCATAAACCTAAACCAAACCTTAACCCGAATTGAATTTTGTTTTGAACATATTTTACTAATGAATATATTATTAAGATTGAGCAACAGACACTGCTGATACAAGCTCGCCATGTTACATTGTGTATATATATATAGTCCGATCTTATTGTACAGCAGGTTCAATCAATTTTCAATTTAAGTACCATAGTACCATATGACCCCTATATACAATGCAAGGTAATAATACAATCACAATCTTTGCTTAGTATAATTTAATAGTAGTTAATTGACTTTCTTTAGAACAACTGTTACAAGAAACATATGTAATAAATTATCTAGAGTGGTGAACAAACACCTAACATGGTCAGTTATGGTAATCTATATAATTTTGTTGTGCATCCAAAAGTTGATAGGATACAATGCTCGTGTTCTAAATTATGAAAACATCCAATAATCTTGAAAAAATAATTTTACTTTCAAATCAAATCAATGATGTAATCGTTTAACTTGCTACAATAGAATGTGATAGATAATAGGTTCAATCAGTGCCATCTTAACGCATGGGCATGCTGGTCAGTTGCCTGGGTGTCCACGAGTAAAGGGGCCCCATGCTAATCTATGTATGTTGTGCATGGCATGTTTTTTACCAGTAATGCTTAAACACTGATTTTGTTGGAAGTATCAATACAATAAATATGTTTAATTTTATTGACAAATAGTTTGATTCGTGCGAGTGGTTATGTAGGTAGAGGCCCAGTGCACCCCTTTGCCCGGGTCCTATAAATCTGTTAAGACGGCCCTGGGTTCAATCTTCAGTCGGGTCAAGCACTACATGTCAGTACCCCTACATGTATGTACTCATTCCCTCACCCATAGTACTTTCACTTTGTGCAAGTTCAACTTCATCTACATTCTGCATAGATTCATTTCCAGCACCTGCATCCCCTCCTTCGTCTGGTTGAGCACTCATTGAATTAGTATGTTTCTAAACACTGGCAAAACCCTGATTGGGTGTGCAATATTAATTATGTTACTGCCTTGATAAGTTGAGGTAGAGCTCTTAGCTGCTTGATTTTATTCTTCTTTTCGAAGTCCCGGTCACATTATAGGGGGCACATCAGTAAACCAGCCAATCCGCATTGAGACAGTCCGTCTCCTCGAAAATAGTACAAAATAGATCACCAGGAACTTTGAATTTTTTTTTCAGTTGTTTCTTGATTATGATATTTTTTACAGTTAATCCTATCATATTTGGTGAGGTTTTAGCTGCAAAAAAACACGTCATTTGTTGAAATATAACCACATATAAAAACATGGATGTCAAATTACTACACCCTGGGTGGAAGGATTTCCTGGATACTGTAAATACTGTTGTTTTGACCGGATATTGAAAACAGCTGATTATTTTCTTATTTGACATACAATGTTTGTTTCAAAGTGGATCAAAATGTGGAGCTTGGACCAAAATAATAGGAAATAGTTGTCTTGTTATCCAGAAAATTCATTTGGATTTTTAATGATTTTTTTATTTACAATGTAAGTCAATGGTGGAATATATAGTGGTGTGCCCTCTATATGTATTATGTAGTGTTGTATTTTTTAAAACGGAAGTATATATGAAGCATATATAATATACAAAACAAATAGGGAAAGTATCGATAAAAATACGGAAATATATTAATTACTCAAGATCATTCTTTTGAATAAAAATGCTGTAAATCAACGATCAACTTAGATGATGTTCTGTCACTGAACTATGTTGCCAGTTTCTCTGGATTGTCCTTTTTGATTGCCCCTTTGGTATAATTGTAGTGAAATGAAATGAACACTTTACTGAAAGCGCTATTTTTCCATTACGTCAATGTTGTATTTATAAAGTTGGAAATCCCATTGTAGAATTCTCGGGTTTTGACATAGAAGTAATCGATTAATTAGAAGATCCCGAGTAAATTTTAGAGTATATAATGCGGTCAAAATGCCGCGGATCGTGGCATTCGGTTTGTGCCATTTGTGAAGTGCACGTCGAAAGAGTGGAAAGATTAAATAGGGATGTTGAGCTGAACTGAGCTAAAACAAGACATCAGGGTTTAAAGAATAGCAGAAGTGACTGCATTTAAGTCTTGCCTGTTATCTGATAAACGATTGATCGTTGAATAGCTCAAAGCGAGCCAACATTCTATTTATAGTTATAGTTGTAGTTTACTGAGCAAAATTGAGATATAAAATTGTCTACCATTTTAAAATAATACAATTAATTTTGGATAGGTTCGTTTCATTTTACACAATAAATCTCGAACCATAAGAAGTAACTTAGGTACGAACCCTTTTTTAGTTTATTTTCCTATTTATTTTTAATTTACTTTAACATATCATTTTCAATAGATACCCGGCCCGTTACATAATTCTCTAAAGTTTATTTATAAGCTTTCTGTTGATGCATCAAGGAACTTGAAGAAATCCTACAAACAAATAAAATAGACTCTGTTATTAAGTACAGTTACTTGTTATATGTAGGCGATTTCAATTTCAAAGAAATAGACTGGGAAAATAACAACACCAGTGTAGGCCCAGAACACATAGCCACATGAAGTTCTTAGAAACTGTGAGAGACACTTACTTATATCAACGTGTAAGGGAAGCAACTAGATATAGATCAGATAACCAACACAGTCTTCTGGATCTCGTTTTCACAAATGAAGAGGGAATAATCGAAAGTATGGTACATAACTCCCCAATAGGCAACAGCGACCATGAAGTACTAGAATTTAAATTCCAATTTGGAACAAATGTAAACAAAACACCCATCCAACAAAGATTACTTTTCTTTAAAGGAAATTACGAAGCGATCAATAAGAAATTAACAGACATAGACTGGCTACAGGAGACATCGAAAACCTTTGGAATAGTTTTGCCGATAGACTATCAAATAATTACAAAGAATCCATACCAGTGAGCAACTCTATGCCAAAAAGATTCGATACTCCATGGATGAACGAGGAGACACTAGCTGCGATAATATTGAAACGAAGACTATGGAAAAAATACAAATACTGTAGGAATCAAAGAAACATAGAAAGATATGAAGAAGCAAAAAGAAGATCAAAATACTTAGTGAGAGGAGCAAAAGAAGAATATGAACGTTCTATTGCACTTAACATGAAAGTGGACAACAAAATCTTTTGTAAATACATACAATCAAAAACAAAAAACAAAGAAAATATCCCCTGTATAATGGATGAAAATGGAGAAATACACACTGATGACAAGGAAAAGGTAGAATTACTGAACAACTCAAAAGTGTGTTTACTAATGAGGACTCTTACACAAGGTATTCCTCCATTCCCAACCAGAACTATCCACAACCTGGAAATTGTTAAATTTGATAGTAAGAATATACATTGAAAAATTAGAAGAAACAAAATCCTCAGGTCCAGACCAAATACAAGGTTACCCCCAAATACACCCAAAATTCTTGAAAGAGACTGCAAAAAATATTGCAGTACCACTGGAGAATTTTTTTTAATACATCAATGGAAACCATGTCAATACCAAACAGTTGGAGGTTGGCAAATATAACACCGCTCAACAAGAAAGGGCCAAAAAGAACGGTATCAAACTATCGACCAATCAGTTTAACATCTGTCGTATGTAAAACAATGGACAAATTTGTAAGGGACAGATTAATGGACCACATGGAGAAGAATAATCTATTTACAAATCACCAACATGGATTCAGGAAGGGAAGGTCATGCAATACTCAATTAATAGAAGTACTAGAGGACTGGACAGAAAAGATTGACAACTATAATTCTATAGATACAATATATCTGGACTCCCAAAAAGCATTAGACACAGTTCCACATATACGTCTCTTAAAAAAACTGGAGGGTTATGGAATTACTGGAAAGATCCTAGGATGGATCAAGAACTTTTTGACAGACCGCAAACAAAAAGTAGTTCTGAATGGAAGCCATTGCAGATGACACTAAAATATATGCAATAGTTAATAACGATGAAGAAAGAGCATCTTTACAAAACGATATTTTCAGGCTAGTGCAGTAGTCAAAAGATTGGCTGTTAAAATTTAATGCGTCAAAATGTAAACATGTACACTTTGGCACAGAAACAAATGCAACATGCAATGGAAGAGAAAAAGCATAACAAAATCAGATGAAGAGAAAGACCTTGGTAGTATGTCATAGATGGGAAACTGAAATTCCTGCAACACATAAATATACAAACTAAAAAAGGAAACCAGAGACTAGGGATGATTAAAAAAAGTTTCTGCAATATGGATAAGGAAATGTTTCTACCACTATATAAAAGTATTGTTCGTCCCCACCTAGAGTATGGGAGTAACATATGGTCTATTATATAAAAAAAAATGCGATTCAAATAGAAAACGTGCAAAGAAGAGCTACAAAACTAGTAAAGAATATAAAACACCTGAGCTATAGTGAAAGAATTAAGTACCTAGGACTCCCATCACTGCAATACAGAAGAATGAGATCTGATCTGGTAGAAACCTATAAGATAATTAACAACATCGACAAAGTGGACAGTAACACAGTATTTCCTAGAAATGAAGAGGACATAAACATAAGATATACAAAAACACTCAAGAACCAATATTAGGAAATACATTTTTTCTCAAAGAGTGATGGATACATGGAACAAATTGCCAGCAAACGTAGTAGAATCTAAGACAGTCAATATGTTCAAAAGTCAACTGAACACACACTTGAAAAACCTCGACATAAAATTTATGCCAGATGTATATGGACCGGAAGTGACAGGAAACACACAATCAAGACGGGTCTAAGGGGCCTCAGGCCCAGACGTATGACCTCGGGACAAGGTAAAACAAGGTAAATGATACACCCTTATCCAAATTGTAATAGTAGAAATGATCCTTGTAAAGCTGTTGTCTTGTTTACTGCACTACGCTTTCTTTTATGAGTGATGGCGGGAAATAAGATGCTAATTAGTTGAAAGCAGACGTAGAAAACATACCGTGTAAACGCAGGGGCGGATCCAGGGGGGGAGCGCGCTGGAAAAAATATGATTTTTTTGGCGTAAAATCGTGATTTTTCACACGAAATACCCCAAATACCCCTTAATTAAGCGTTAACAAAGTCAGGTTTTTGTGATTAGGTCAGTTTTCCAATTACCATACAACCTAGGCTCACCATATGTGGTGTAGATTTAATCATGGAGGATACAGGTAAGTTTTTCCATTACCAAGCAACATAGACTCGCCATACTTGGCTCACACTTTGATTATGGTGTGTACATGTCAACCAGACATGTCACCTCACCTTGACCTAATTTTCATGGTCTCCTTATATTACTTTGTTATATTTACGTCAAATTGTCGTGGTTAGATTAGTTTTTCTATTACCACACAACATAGGTTTGTCATACTTGGTACTTGTTTGTCCTTTTTTCCCTTTTCTTTTGGTCATTGTGTTGTTTGTCTTTCGATTTATGGCTTCTGATTACCCCTTTGCTATCTTCAAATTTTTCTTAAATTATGTTAACTTTTTGTGATTAGGTCAGGTTTTCTATTGCCATACAACATGGGTTCGCAAAATTTGGTCCACACACTGATGATGGAGGGTACATATTTATGCTTTGTGTCGCCTTAAACTAATTTCGGTGAATGTTCATGTTTCAGTTCATGGTACTTTGATATCGTTTATTTCCCGACAAAATATCATACACACGATTTGCAGGGGCAGGCGAGACAAAGGTTTGTGTCTATACTTGTTGGTTTATGTATATTATCTTATTGAAGCAATTTATAATTTTTAAAGTAGCTTTAAATGGATAATAAACGTAAAATTTGTTCTCTCAGTTTCATTTGAAAAGACAATATTTTGCCTAACATCTGTGGTGATCGACCACGTGTTCTCCGTATCCTATTTCATAAGACTGATATTTTGAGTGAGATTACTCTTAGGAATGGAATCATATAGAATAATTACTATTGAACCTCAACATCTCACGCTCGTACACAACTGTAGGTTTAACTACATCTCACGCTCGTACAAAACTGTAGGTTTAACTACAACTCACGCTCGTACAAAACTGTAGGTTTAACTACATCTCACGCTCGTACAAAACTGTAGGTTTAACTACAACTCACGCTCGTACAAAGCTGTAGGTTTAACTACAACTCACGCTCGTACAAAACTGTAGGTTAAACTACAATTTCCATTCCATTGAAGGAAAAACGTGTATTTTCGAATGTTCGGTTTGTCGAAGATGATCATTACTTTTCTTTATTGACATTTAGTTTTAGCTTCCACGTAAATATTGCAAGCCATCGGAACTCTCTGACATAGGAACAGTGTCATCTGCAAATAGAATACAAATACATTTAGATTTAATTATAGTGGGTTATTTACCTAGTTCATTGCATATTCTTAGATTCTATATACAAAACAACTATTTATGATTCTTTATTTAACAAGGGGGTCGTCATAGTCGTGACCGTATGGTAGTTGAGATTTACAGCTACCTGTGCAATCAGTGCATATCACCACTATTTAAGCTGTGAGTTCGAATCCGGCTCGTGGCGAGGTGTACTCGATACATTATATGATAAAGTTTGCCAGTGACTTGCGACAGGTCGGTGGTTTCTCCGGATACTTCTGTTTCCTTTAGAAATAAAACTGACCGCCACGATATATAGCTGAAATATTTGTTGAAAGTGGCGTTAAACACTATAACACCCACCTTCATTTAACGAAACATATAAGATTATATGCAAAACAATTATTTATAATTTTTATTTAACAACAAATACAAGATTCTATACAAAGCAATTATTTATAATTCTTTGTAAGACTAATATAAACATTCGGAAACTGTTTGATCATATATACATATCCTCTTTTCTTAGAGGAGGAAGTTACTATAACTTCATGGAATAATGACTCACGTGATAGATATGTTTATAAACTGGGTTCTAATTAAAAGTTTCATAATTTTATAACTGAATTGAAGAGTTTGCTATTCAAGTGGACACTTTCATAGAACTCAAGAGTTGACGCAACAGGGTGTTGTCCTACCATCCACTACTTTATTCTTCAGCAGGTTCAGGTATGTCAGACGTTATTAGTAGAACAATACAGGCCCAATTTGGACCGAGAAATACCTGTAATTTTTAATGTTGCTGCTCTTATGTGTCTGTTGTATTTGTTTTATGTGTCATTCATGTAAAATACAAAAGACACATTAGGATTAACAATGTTTTAAATGATTCTTGTGTAATACCTTTAGAAATACCATCTATTATACATTTTATTCACCCTCAATTCATTATGTTTATTTATTCATCACAGAAGTCTGTGGCGGCTGTCGTGGTCATGATCGTATGGTAGTTTGATTTACAACTACCTGTGCAGTCAGTGCCTCTCACCACTAAAGTTGTGAGTTCGAACATCGTTCATGAGGAGGTGTACTCGATATAACATTATGTGATAAAGTTTGTCAGTGACTTGCGACAGGTCGGTGGTTTTTTTTCGGGTACTCCGGTTTTATCCACCAATGAAACTGCCCGCCACGATATAACTGAAATATTGTTGAAAGTGGCGTTAAGCACCATAAACCCAACCAACCAGCCAGAAATCTACAGGTACATGACTGTATCTATCAAATAGAAGTAAAATTTACTTTTAAATACCGCTTCATCATCGGCAAGTTAAATCTGTTATCCATGTAATTAACCCTCTTGGGCATAACGTCGTCGGAAATATACCGTTAATCTCCCGTGTTTTCGTCGGCAAATATTACTGATAAATAAAATGATATGTTAGGTTAAACAGGTTATTACAGATAAATAAAATGATATGTTAGGTGAAACAGTTTATTACTGATAAATAAAATGATATGTTAGGTAAAACAGGTTAATACAGATAAATAAAATGATATGTTAGGTGAAACAGGTTATTACAGATAAATAAAATAATATGTTAGGTGAAACAGTTTATTACTGATAAATAAAATGATATGTTAGGTGAAATAAGTTATTACTGATAAATAAATTGATATGCTAGGTAAAATAGGTTATTACTAATAAATAAAATGTTGTGTTTAGTGAAACAGGTTATTACTGATAAATAAAATAATATTTTAGGTAAAACAGTTTATAACTGATAAGTAAAATGTTGTGTTTAGTGAAACAGTTTATTACTGATAAATAAAATGATATGTTAGGTGAAACAGGCTATTACTGATAATTAAAATAATATGTTAGGTGAAATAGGTTACTACTGATAAATAAAATGTTATGCTAAGAGAAATAGGTTCTTATTGATAAATAAAATGATATGCTAGGTGAAACAGGTTATTACTGATAAATAAAATGATATGTTAGGTGAAACAGGTTATTACTGATAAATAAAATGTTGTTTAGTGAAACAGGTCATTACTGATCAATAAAATGTTGTTTAGTGAAACAGGTTATTACTGATAAATAAAATAATATGTTAGGTGAAACAGGTTATTACTGATAAATAAAATGTTATGTTAGGTTAAACAGTTTATAACTGATAAGTAAAATATTGTGTTTAGTGAAACAGTTATTACTGATAAATAAAATGATATGCTAGGTGAAACAAGCTATTACTGATAAATAAAATGTTATGTTAAGTGATATAGGTTCTTATTGATAAATAACATAATATGCTAGGTGATAAATAAAATAATATGCTAGGTTAAACAGGCTATAACTGATAAATAAAATGTTGTGTTTAGTGAAACAGGTTATTACTGACAAATAAAATGATATGTTAGGTCAAACAGCTTATAACTGATAAGTAAAATATTGTGTTTAGTGAAACAGGTTATTACTGATAAATAAAATGATATGCTAGGTGAAACAAGCTATTATGATAAATAAAATGTTATGTTAAGTGATATAGGTTCTTATTAATAAATAACATAATATGCTAGGTGATAAATAAAATAATATGCTAGGTTAAACAGGCTATAACTGATAAGTAAAATGTTGTGTTTAGTGAAACAGGTTATTACTGACAAATAAAATGATATGTTAGGTCAAACAGCTTATAACTGATAAGTAAAATATTGTGTTTAGTGAAACAGGTTATTACTGATAAATAAAATGATATGCTAGGTGAAACAAGCTATTATGATAAATAAAATGTTATGTTAAGTGATATAGGTTCTTATTAATAAATAACATAATATGCTAGGTGATAAATAAAATAATATGCTAGGTTAAACAGGCTATAACTGACAAGTAAAATGTTGTGTTTAGTGAAACAGGTTATTACTGACAAATAAAATGATATGTTAGGTCAAACAGCTTATAACTGATAAGTAAAATATTGTGTTTAGTGAAACAGGTTATTACTGATAAATAAAATGTTATATTAGGTGAAACAGGTTATTGCTGATAAATAAAATGATATGTTAGGTGAAACAGATTATTACTGATAAATAAAATGTTGTGTTTAGTGAAACAGGTTATTACTGATAAATAAAATGCTATGTTAGGTTAAACAGTTTATAACTGATAAGTAAAATATTGTGTTTAGTGAAACAGTTATTACTGATAAATAAAATGATATGCTAGGTGAAACAAGCTATTACTGATAAATAAAATGTTATGTTAAGTGATATAGGTTCTTATTGATAAATAACATAATATGCTAGGTGATAAATAAAATAATATGCTAGGTTAAACAGGCTATAACTGATAAGTAAAATGTTGTGTTTAGTGAAACAGGTTATTACTGACAAATAAAATGATATGTTAGGTCAAACAGCTTATAACTGATAAGTAAAATATTGTGTTTAGCGAAACAGGTTATTACTGATAAATAAAATGTTATATTAGGTGAAACAGGTTATTGCTGATAAATAAAATGATATGTTAGGTGAAACAGATTATTACTGATAAATAAAATGTTGTGTTTAGTGAAACTGGTTATTACTGATAAATAAAATGATATGTTTGGTGAAACAGGTTATTACTGATAAATAAAATGTTGTGTCTAGTGAAACAGGTTATTACTGATAAATAAAATAATATGTTAGGTGAAACAGGGTATTACTGATAAATAAAATGTTATGTTAGGTGAAACAGGTTATTACTGATAAATAAAATGTTATGTTAAGTGAAACAGGTTATTACTGATAAATAAAATCACATGATAGGTGAAACAGGTTACTACTGATAAATAAAATGTTGTGTTTAGTGAAACAGGTTATTATTGATAAATAAAATGATATGTTAGGTCAAACAGCTTATAACTGATAAGTAAAATATTGTGTTTAGCGAAACAGGTTATTACTGATAAATAAAATGTTATGTTAGGTGAAACAGGTTATTACTGATAAATAAAATCACATGATAGGTGAAACAGGTTACTACTGATAAATAAAATGTTGTGTTTAGTGAAACAGGTTATTATTGATAAATAAAATGATATGTTAGGTGAAACAGGTTATTACTGATAAATAAAATGTTATGTTAGGTGAAACAGGTTATTACTGATAAATAAAATGATATGTTAGGTGAAACAGGTTATTACTGATAAATATAATGATATGTTAGGTGAAACAGGTTATTACTGATAAATAAAATGATATGTTAGGTGAAATAGGTTATTACTGATAAATAAAATGTGATGTTAAGTGAAATAGGTTCTTATTGATAAATATAATGATATGTTATGTGAAACAGGTTATTACTGATAAATAAAATGATATGTTAGGTGTAACAGGTTATTACTGATAAATAAAATGTTGTGTTTAGTGAAACAGGCTATTACTGATAAATAAAATGATATGTTAGGTGAAACAGGTTATTACTGATAAATAAAAATGATATGTTAGGTGAAACAGGTCATTACAGATAAATAAAATGATATGTTAGGTTAAACAGCTTATAACTGATAGGCAACATATTGTGTTTAGTGAAACAGGTCATTACTGATAAATAAAATGATATGCTAGGTGTAACAGGCTATTACTGATAAATAAAATGTTGTGTTTAGTGAAACAGGTTATTACTGATAAATAAAATGCTATGTTAAGTGAAATAGGTTCTTATTGATAAATAAAATGATATGCTAGGTGAAACAGGTTATTACTGATAAATAAATTGTTGTGTTTAGTGAAACAGGTTATTACTGATCAATAAAATAATATGTTAGGTTAACCAGGCTATAACTGATAAGTAAAATGTTGTGTTTAGTGAAACAGGTTATTACTGATAAATAAAATGATATGTTAGATTAAACAGCTGATAACGGATAAGCAAAATATTGTGCTTAGTGAAACAGGTTATTACTGATAAATAAAAAGATATGTTAGGTGAAACAGGTTATTACTGATAAGTAAAAATGATATGTTAGGTGAAACAGGTCATTACAGATAAATAAAATGATATGTTAGGTTAAACAGCTTATAACTGATAGGCAAAATATTGTGTTTAGTGAAACAGGTCATTACTGATAAATAAAATGATATGCTAGGTGTAACAGGCTATTACTGATAAATAAAATGTTGTGTTTAGTGAAACAGGTTATTACTGATAAATAAAATGCTATGTTAAGTGAAATAGGTTCTTATTGATAAATAAAATGATATGCTAGGTGAAACAGGTTATTACTGATAAATAAATTGTTGTGTTTAGTGAAACAGGTTATTACTGATCAATAAAATAATATGTTAGGTTAACCAGGCTATAACTGATAAGTAAAATGTTGTGTTTAGTGAAACAGGTTATTACTGATAAATAAAATGATATGTTAGATTAAACAGCTGATAACGGATAAGCAAAATATTGTGCTTAGTGAAACAGGTTATTACTGATAAATAAAAAGATATGTTAGGTGAAACAGGTTATTACTGATAAGTAAAATGTTAAGTGAAATAGGTTATTACTGATAAATAAAATGATATGCTAGGTGAAACAGGTTATTACTGATAAATAAATTGTTGTGTTTAGTGAAACAGGTTATTACTAATAAAAAAAATGTTATGTTAAGTGAAATAGGTTCTTACTGATAAATAAAATGATATGTTAGGTGAAACAGGTTATTACTGATAAATAAAATGATATATTAGGTGAAACAGGTTATTACTGATAAATAAAAATGATATGTTAGGTTATAACTGATAAATAAAATGTTATGTTAAGTGATAAGTAAAACGTTTTCGTTTTGTGAAACAGATTATTTATTACTGATAAGTAGCGTGCTATTATTAGTGTAAAAGATGATTACTGATCAGTAATGTTAAACTGTGTTGTTTTTCTGTTTTCAACAGGTTTTACAGACAATATGCAGTGGCCTGAAGAATTTGATTTGATGATAATAATACTGAAGACATTGTGCACCAAATGTTGTAAAAATGGAGTAAAAAATGCGGTACCTGATGACAACATCGGGATCCTATGCTTCCGGTTTTTCTGGGGGATTGTATCAAGTTTGATGTGTGTGATCACAGCAAATAAATCCAAGTGTGATTTTTTCAAAGATATCAGCATCGATAAAGATTCCATGTCTTCCATGTTAAACATGAAAATGAAAGATTTAAGAGATTTAGATGTATGTGACCCGGTCTCAAAATTTCATAATACATCGAGCCCATTAAAGACTATGCTGTCATCTATATACCCAGAACATTCATATGCTAGTACAGGCAACATTACAGCCACGCTCAATGGAGACATTCCTTTTGTATTTCTTACAAGTTTATTCTTTATATCAGGAATTTTTTTCTTGGTGTTGTTTGTGGCTTTGATACTCGTCATATGTTGTAAAACAAAAGCAGGATACACAATTATTGGCTTTGCTAGATATCCATACAAATTTATGGCCATAAGTATATCTGTTTATGTCATAACGTATGCTGCGATAGCATCTGATCAAGTGGAACAGAACACGTTAGCAATCGTCTCTTTAGTTTGGAGTTGCATAAGTCTTTTCTTTGCCATAGTTATGATCATTAGGTATACGTACAGGACATGTTATACAAAGAAAAAGAACAAATCCTATGATGTTGAATCGCACAATGTACAACCAAGTGACAATATTGAATAGAACTATATGTGAAAGTACGTTTGCCGTGAATTTGACGTTCGCACAAAATAGTTCAAAGTTGAATGAATGAATGAATGAATGAATGAATGAACTTTATTCTAAAAAAAAAAGCTCAGTCATAGAGAGCATATATAATAAATTCGCTGATCCTGATTTTAATGTACAAGGGGTTAATTTGAAATCTATGAACGTCGATTTAATCGATTTTTTAATAACAAGAAAAACAAGTACGGTTCAGTATTTTTTCGGACTGATTTACCACTATTTCAATCTCCTCATTACCATCGTGCCCCTCCGTATTGTCCCACATTGTCTTACTTTGTGGAAACTCACGACCATTTCCTCCGTATTGTCCCACTTTGTCTTACTTTGTGGAAACTCACGACCATTTCCTCCGTATTGTCCCACATTGTCTTACTTCATGGAAACTCACGACCATTTCCTCCGTATTGTCCCACATTGTCTTACTTCGTGGAAACTCACGACCATTTCCTCCGTATTGTCCCACATTGTCTTACTTCGTGGAAACTCACGAAGTTCTTGTTTGTTTGTTATTGTATTTAATTATTTGCTTAAATAAAAATAAATATAATCTATAACTAGAGTAATTTTTTAAATTAGAAATGTCAGTCAAGTAAACGATTGGCGTTCTTCATGTTCCGTCTAGCTACGGCCTTCGACAATAAACACAGAATGCAATTCAGAGATCAGTTAGCTTTAATTGATGTGCTATGCATGGATTTTACCGTTTTATTGCCATTCAAACTTTCAGTATAAACGAGATGGGCTATGAAGGTATCAAAGTACAAGAGATGGCAGGTTTTTGCTCGACTCTTTACGACACATTTTAAAACGCCCGTATACAGGGACATACAAAGATGAAGCAAGTTTCAGGGATAAGCTTTAGAATGGCTGTAGTATGGTCCTTTTAACAGAAAACCTGTATTTTGATCTAGGCATCAAACAGTGTTCAAGTCTCCCGTAAGAACATGTCTAAATGTGAACTATTACAATACTTTCCATAATTATTTTCAATATCTACCCTCGACTTTGTTTTACTGAAATGAACAAATATATATGTATACCTACACTATACCCTGCTGGTCAATTATAGGAACAAGATAGTGGTAGCAAAGTTTCAATACCCCTCATACAAGTACGCTTCATACAATTTATACAACCTTTTACTGTGGTGTCCAATGGTATTCCAAACGTGTCTCTTGTACTGTCTGTAATAAAAACGTGATATCTAATTTAGTATTCGCACGATGCGTTTCTGGAATAATCGTCATCGGTAATTATCCATGGATGAGAATAGCTGTCATTTCCTATATACAGATTTTTTAAGCTTTCAATTATATGACTAGGTCGTAACTTTCCACTTTTTAAATATATACCGTGTTGTTTTCTACTTGTTCACCGATATACTTTTTCCGTGTATACTTGTATTTCCCCCCAACAAAATCCCAACTTATATTGAATCGATGCCCCTTGACATTTAACTTTATTCATACAATGATATTACCAAAAAATATCAACAGTCCACGATGTAATGGTATCGAACAAATGTTGGTGTAAACATTAAACATTAATTATCATAGAGATTATAGAAACATGTATAGTTCCTCGGCTGTGGTGTACAACCCCTCCTAATCAAATGGGGTGTTCAGGATGTTTGTGAGGGACTAATGAAATACAGGATTGGTCCTTAGGACAGAACACAAACGAGTATCTCATGTTATGAGAATGTCCTGCTCCTTGGGACAGAACGCAAACGAGTGTCTCATGTTATGAGAATGTCCTGCTCCTTGGGACAGAACGCAAACGGGTATCTCATGTTATGAGAATGTCCTGCTCCTTGGGACAGAACGCAAACGAGTATCTCATGTTATGAGAATGTCCTGCTCCTTGGGACAGAACACAAACGAGTATCTCATGTTATGAGAATGTCCTGCTCCTTGGGACAGAACGCAAACGAGTGTCTCATGTTATGAGAATGTCCTGCTCCTTGGGACAGAACACAAACGAGTGTCTCATGTTATGAGAATGTCCTGCTCCTTGGGACAGAACACAAACGAGTGTCTCATGTTATGAGAATGTCCTGCTCCTTGTAGAAAAAAGCAACTTGCAGAATTTTATAATGACCAAGATTTTGTTAGTAGTAATTTGGTGGCTCGTTGCAAGGCGAAATTTACATACCCTTTCCATAGCAACATCTTTTTCCTGTGTCAATGTAAATAAACTTCACCTCATAGGTCCATCTCAGCGCGAGCATTTTACCTACATGATTGATTTATAAACTAATTCTTTATAAAACTGAAATACTGCTTACTTGACGCTAAATAACAATTAATCAATCAATTATTCAAGTATTATTTTAATTCACCGAGTGCCTTATTCTGAATTTAATGTATTCAGTGGTACAGAACTCCTAGCAGTGATTTAAACTGAGTGAAAATTTAGAAGGAAAAACAATATACATGGACATAGCTTAAATCAACAACAACACTATATATACAATCCGACAAAAGTTAAGCACCACCCTATATTTTTATCGATATATTTTTTTACATCAATACTGTTAAAACAATAAAATAGATATCACAATTTTTCTTACACTTCTTAAAAGACTACACCAAGGGCTCTAAAATTACCAATCTACGAAGTATTTATCATCCTGAAAGACGTGACTATGACATGACAAAAATGGGGTTCAAAACAGGCGTTGGAAAAACGTAAAACCAGTTTGTCTTTGATGGAAGTTTTTAACATTGCATTAAAATGCAGAGTCTTCAGATTTTAAGAACTTTTAAATGCATCTATTGTGCGTATGTGTAAGGCATAAAAATCAATAACGAGTACATCCACCGCGTGTAATGTGAAGTTCTGTAACACGCCTCCTCATGCTCCGCACAAGACGCCTAAGCCGTTCTTGGGGAACTGTTGCCACTCCTGTAAGACTGTAGTTCTTAACTCGTCAATATTTTGACATTTTGGATTGCGTTGGTTAATTTTTCGGCCAATAAAGTCCCATACATGCTCTATAGGGTTCATGTCTGGCGACATCGCAGGCCATGGAATTGTCTGAACAGCCTCTTGCTGTAAAAAATGTTGTACAATTCGGGCTCTATGTGGCCTAGCGTTGTTGTCCATGAACATTGGCCTGTCAGCCAACGCATGATTGTCGAAATGGGGGACTACGCGTGGAGCGAGCACATTGTCACGGTATTTTTGGCCTGTCAGATTACCATCAAGAACGTACAAGTCCAACTTACAGTCAAAGGAAAAACAACCCCAGACAGCTACACCCCCGCCCCTAAAAGCAGTTGTGCCCAAAATGTGGTTGTCCTGAAATGAAGTGTTTCGTTGGCGCCAAACCCTTGCACGACCGTCGGTAGGGCGTAACAAAAAACGACTTTCATCAGACCAGTGGACCCGTCTCCATGTGCGAATATATATACGTTTCAAAGATAAAGATTTCTTTTATTATTAAGAAACGGAAACCAGAACATCTATCGTTTGCACTTCAGTGGTAAAGTTAATTATTCACACGGACGGATTTGAACACATACAATTAATTTATTTTATCTAGATGATTTTAGTGTTAAGTTCCAGGGAAAAAAAACAATCGACAGGGACGGATGTACGGATTTTCCTACTTGTATAAAATAGTAACACTAGAACTTGGACGAGTGGTCCAGCTTTGGAATTAAGAGTTATTTTATTTCTTAAAAAAATACTCGAAAAATAGTCAGGCCCTAAATAACTATCGTTGATCTCTAGATCTGAACATCTGAACACCATAACTTTGAGTGTATACTTTACTTTCCTCTCTCCTTACATAAACATATTCTACAAACCAGAGGTTTAAAAATATCTTCGTTACGTACCTGAACAGTTTGAATCCATTGATATGTCAGCTTAGATTAGAATATATACAAAATGTACTTCTCAGCACTCAGTCCTCACCCAAGTGACTTAATTAGATTAGATTATTGGTGTTTAACGTCTGACTGACCTAATCAGGTATTGCGGACAGATTACTTTTCTTTCTGCTAGCCTTTAGCTTGCATCTTTCATCCCGTTGTTGTGTAGGGGGTCTGTCATCAATGTGTGTATCTGTATTATATTCTGGGTGGCGATCTATTAGTGGTGGGTCGTCTGGATCGAATGCCTCCGAGAAAGACATCGATCCGTCTTCAAATTCTGTCGTGTAACATATTTTACCTCTCATGTACGGACTTCGTACAGATCAACAGATGTACAAGGATTTGTACTATTTAAATCCTTGTACAGATGTACATTTTCTCCAGGGTTTCTGGGATTCTTCTGTGTTCAGATATTTCGTAGGCGTCAATTGCCTGCCTGTGATTGTTGTTGTAGTATCAAGAAGACATTTATTAAAAGGAGTTGCCAGTTTATGGTTTGCAAAAGGAGTGGTTTCTTGTTAGTTATATTGCCAATCATTACTGTTTAAACTTTTATCACACCTGACCTACAGGGTCATGTAAACTTTTACCATTACTTGGTATCTGTCTTACATCATAAGACTTTTTTAAAAAGCATCTGCTCTGAAACTACTGGGAAAATATGAACATACAATGTATGTTGGGCTGAATTACCTTACAATGTGTATTTTTAAATTTGTATATGTGATCCAGCCAATCATCCAATATGGCTGCTGATAATATAAAGAGGTCAATGGGTTAAGATATCCAACACCACGATAAAAACAACCGGGAGAGATCTCATATGAATATGATTTATTAAGATGAAACGGATGTACAGGTTGATTGATATAAAACGTTTTTGCAAAAGTAAAAACTAGATCTACAATACATGTTACTAGCCCTGAAAATACGTATCCCCGTGACAAACACGGGGAAATTAAGGTCCATCAGTCATGTGCCTGTGGTATCAAGTACACTTCACCTGAACAGGGTTTGAACTCACAACGTTAGTGGTGATAGGCACTGATTGCATAGGTAGTTATAAATCCAATTACCATACGATCATGACCACAATGTCCCCTAATTTCTGAGGATTTTGTCTAACATTGTCCAATATAGTAAATGATTTCCTGTTTTGAGGGAAACTTTTTTGATTTCTGATATATCAACAGTCAATACTACAACAGACATAAAGTGGTGACGGTAGTTCACATAACCGATTGAACCTTGTGAACTAAAAACATTAAATTTGTTTGTATTTCTTTGTTTTGGCCATTGTATTGTTTGTACTTCTTTGTTTTGGCCATTGTATTGTCTGTATTTCTTTGCTTTGGCCATTGTATTGTTTGTACTTCTTTGTTTTGGCCATTGTATTGTTTGTACTTCTTTGTTTTGGCCATTGTATTGTTTGTACTTATTTGTTTTGGCCATTGTATTGTTTGTACTTCTTTGTTTTGGCCATTGTATTGTTTGTACTTCTTTGTTTTGGCCATTGTATTGTTTGTACTTCTTTGTTTTGGCCATTGTATTGTTTGTACTACTTTGTTTTGGCCATTGTATTGTTTGTACTTCTTTGTTTTGGCCATTGTATTGTCTGTACTTCTTTGCTTTGGCCATTGTATTGTCTGTATTTCTTTGTTTTGGCCATCGTATTGTCTGTACCTCTTTGTTTTGGCCATTGTATTGTCTGTACTTCTTTGTTTTGGCCATTGTATTGTTTGTACTTCTTTGTTTTGGCCATTGTATTGTCTGTATTTCTTTGTTTTGGCCATTGTATTGTTTGTACTTCTTTGTTTTGGCCATTGTATTGTCTGTACTTCTTTGTTTTGGCCATTGTATTGTCTGTTCTTCTTTGCTTTGGCCATTGTATTGTCTGTATTTCTTTGTTTTGGCCATTGTATTGTCTGTACTTCTTTGTTTTCGCCATTGTATTGTTTGTACTTCTTTGTTTTGGCCATTGTATTGTCTGTACTTCTTTGTTTTGGCCATTGTATTGTCTGTATTTCTTTGCTTTGGCCATTGTATTGTCTGTATTTCTTTGTTTTGGCCATTGTATTGTTTGTACTTCTTTGTTTTGGCCATTGTATTGTTTGTACTTCTTTGCTTTGGCCATTGTATTGTCTGTTCTTCTTTGTTTTGGCCATTGTATTGTCTGTTCTTCTTTGTTTTGGCCATTGTATTGTTTGTACTTCTTTGTTTTGGCCATTGTATTGTTTGTACTTCTTTGTTTTGGCCATTGTATTGTTTGTACTTCTTTGTTTTGGCCATTGTATTGTTTGTACGTATTTGTTTTGGCCATTGTATTGTCTGTTCTTCTTTGCTTTGGCCATTGTATTGTTTGTACTTCTTTGTTTTGGCCATTGTATTGTTTGTACGTCTTTGTTTTGGCCATTGTATTGTTTGTACTTCTTTGCTTTGGCCATTGTATTGTCTGTATTTCTTTGTTTTGGCCATTGTATTGTCTGTATTTCTTTGTTTTCGCCATTGTATTGTCTGTATTTCTTTGTTTTGGCCATTGTATTGTTTGTACTTCTTTGCTTTGGCCATTGTATTGTCTGTTCTTCTTTGCTTTGGCCATTGTATTGTTTGTACTTCTTTGTTTTGGCCATTGTATTGTTTGTACTTCTTTGTTTTGGCCATTGTATTTTTTGTGCTTCATTGTTTTGGCCATTGTATTGTCTGTTCTTCTTTGATTTGGCCATTGTATTGTCTGTATTTCTTTGTTCTGTTCATTGTATTGTTTGTACATCTTTGTTTTGGCCATTGTATTGTCTGTACTTCTTTGTTTTGGCCATTGTATTGTCAGTACTTCTTTGCTTTGGCCATTGTATTGTCTGTACTTCTTTGTTTTGGCCATTGTATTGTTTGTACGTCTTTGTTTTGACCATTGTATTGTTTGTACTTCTTTGTTTTGGCCATTGTATTGTTTGTACTTCTTTGTTTTGGCCATTGTATTGTCTGTACTTCTTTGCTTTGGCCATTGTATTGTTTGTACTTATTTGTTTTGGCCATTGTATTGTTTGTACTTCTTTGTTTTGGCCATTGTATTGTTTGTACTTCTTTGTTTTGGCCATTGTATTGTTTGTACTTATTTGTTTTGGCCATTGTATTGTTTGTACTTCTTTGTTTTGGCCATTGTATTGTCTGTTCTTCTTTGTTTTGGCCATTGCATTGTCTGTACTTCTTTGTTTTGGCCATTGTATTGTTTGTACTTCTTTGTTTTGGCCATTGTATTGTTTGTACTTATTTGTTTTGGCCATTGTATTGTTTGTACTTCTTTGTTTTGGCCATTGTATTGTCTGTATTTCTTTGTTTTGGCCATTGTATTGTCTGTATTTCTTTGTTTTGGCCATTGTATTGTTTGTACTTCTTTGTTTTGGCCATTGTATTGTTTGTATTTCTTTGTTTTGGCCATTGTATTGTCTGTACTTCTTTGCTTTGGCCATTGTATTGTTTGTACTTCTTTGTTTTGGCCATTGTATTGTTTGTACTTCTTTGTTTTGGCCATTGTATTGTCTGTACTTCTTTGTTTTGGCCATTGTATTGTTTGTACTTCTTTGTTTTGGCCATTGTATTGTTTGTATTTCTTTGTTTTGGCCATTGTATTGTTTGTACTTCTTTGTTTTGGCCATTGTATTGTCTGTATTTCTTTGTTTTGGCCATTGTATTGTTTGTACTTATTTGTTTTGGCCATTGTATTGGTTGTACTTCTTTGTTTTGGCCATTGTATTGTCTGTATTTCTTTGTTTTGGCCATTGTATTGTCTGTACCTCTTTGTTTTGGCCATTGTATTGTCTGTACTTCTTTGTTTTGGCCATTGTATTGTCTGTATTTCTTTGTTTTGGCCATTATATTGTTTGTACGTCTTTGTTTTGGCCATTGTATTGTTTGTACTTCTTTGTTGTGGCCATTGTATTGTTTGTACTTCTTTGTTTTGGCCATTGTATTGGTTGTACTTCTTTGTTTTGGCCATTGTATTGTTTGTACTTATTTGTTTTGGCCATTGTATTGTCTGTATTTCTTTGTTTTGGCCATTGTATTGTTTGTACTTCTTTGTTTTGGCCATTTTATTGTTTGTACTTCTTTGTTTTGGCCATTGTATTGTCTGTATTTCTTTGTTTTGGCCATTGTATTGTTTGTACTTCTTTGCTTTGGCCATTGTATTGTCTGTTCTTCTTTGTTTTGGCCATTGTATTGTCTGTATTTCTTTGTTTTGGCCATTGTATTGTTTGTACTTCTTTGTTTTGGCCATTGTATTGTTTGTACTTCTTTGTTTTGGCCATTGTATTGTTTGTACTTCTTTGTTTTGGCCATTGTATTGTCTGTACTTCTTTGTTTTGGCCATTGTATTGTCTGTACTTCTTTGTTTTGGCCATTGTATTGTCTGTACTTCTTTGTTTTGGCCATTGTATTGTCTGTATTTCTTTGTTTTGGCCATTGTATTGTCTGTATTTCTTTGTTTTGGCCATTGTATTGTCTGTATTTCTTTGTTTTGGCCATTGTATTGTCTGTACTTCTTTGTTTTGGCCATTGTATTGTCTGTATTTCTTTGTTTTGGCCATTGTATTGTCTGTATTTCTTTGTTTTGGCCATTGTATTGTTTGTACTTCTTTGCTTTGGCCATTGTATTGTCTGTTCTTCTTTGTTTTGGCCATTGTATTGTCTGTATTTCTTTGTTTTGGCCATTGTATTGTTTGTACTTCTTTGTTTTGGCCATTGTATTGTTTGTACTTCTTTGTTTTGGCCATTGTATTGTTTGTACTTCTTTGTTTTGGCCATTGTATTGTTTGTACGTCTTTGTTTTGGCCATTGTATTGTCTGTTCTTCTTTGCTTTGGCCATTGTATTGTTTGTACATCTTTGTTTTGGCCATTGTATTGTCTGTACTTCTTTGTTTTGGCCATTGTATTGTTTGTACTTCTTTGTTTTGGCCATTGTATTGTCAGTACTTCTTTGTTTTGGCCATTGTATTGTCTGTACTTCTTTGTTTTGGCCATTGTATTGTTTGTACGTCTTTGTTTTGGCCATTGTATTGTTTGTACTTCTTTGTTTTGGCCATTGTATTGTTTGTACTTCTTTGTTTTGGCCATTGTATTGTCTGTACTTCTTTGCTTTGGCCATTGTATTGTTTGTACTTATTTGTGTTGGCCATTGTATTGTTTGTACTTCTTTGTTTTGGCCATTGTATTGTTTGTACTTCTTTGTTTTGGCCATTGTATTGTTTGTACTTATTTGTTTTGGCCATTGTATTGTTTGTACTTCTTTGTTTTGGCCATTGTATTGTCTGTTCTTCTTTGTTTTGGCCATTGCATTGTCTGTACTTCTTTGTTTTGGCCATTGTATTGTTTGTACTTCTTTGTTTTGGCCATTGTATTGTTTGTACTTATTTGTTTTGGCCATTGTATTGTTTGTACTTCTTTGTTTTGGCCATTGTATTGTCTGTATTTCTTTGTTTTGGCCTTTGTATTGTCTGTATTTCTTTGTTTTGGCCATTGTATTGTTTGTACTTCTTTGTTTTGACCATTGTATTGTTTGTATTTCTTTGTTTTGGCCATTGTATTGTCTGTACTTCTTTGCTTTGGCCATTGTATTGTTTGTACTTCTTTGTTTTGGCCATTGTATTGTTTGTACTTCTTTGTTTTGGCCATTGTATTGTCTGTACTTCTTTGTTTTGGCCATTGTATTGTTTGTACTTCTTTGTTTTGGCCATTGTATTGTTTGTATTTCTTTGTTATGGCCATTGTATTGTTTGTACTTCTTTTTTTTTGGCCATTGTATTGTCTGTATTTCTTTGTTTTGGCCATTGTATTGTTTGTACTTATTTGTTTTGGCCATTGTATTGGTTGTACTTCTTTGTTTTGGCCATTGTATTGTCTGTATTTCTTTGTTTTGGCCATTGTATTGTCTGTACCTCTTTGTTTTGGCCATTGTATTGTCTGTACTTCTTTGTTTTGGCCATTGTATTGTCTGTATTTCTTTGTTTTGGCCATTATATTGTTTGTACGTCTTTGTTTTGGCCATTGTATTGTTTGTACTTCTTTGTTGTGGCCATTGTATTGTTTGTACTTCTTTGTTTTGGCCATTGTATTGGTTGTACTTCTTTGTTTTGGCCATTGTATTGTTTGTACTTATTTGTTTTGGCCATTGTATTGTCTGTATTTCTTTGTTTTGGCCATTGTATTGTTTGTACTTCTTTGTTTTGGCCATTTTATTGTTTGTACTTCTTTGTTTTGGCCATTGTATTGTCTGTATTTCTTTGTTTTGGCCATTGTATTGTTTGTACTTCTTTGCTTTGGCCATTGTATTGTCTGTTCTTCTTTGTTTTGGCCATTGTATTGTCTGTATTTCTTTGTTTTGGCCATTGTATTGTTTGTACTTCTTTGTTTTGGCCATTGTATTGTTTGTACTTCTTTGTTTTGGCCATTGTATTGTTTGTACTTCTTTGTTTTGGCCATTGTATTGTCTGTACTTCTTTGTTTTGGCCATTGTATTGTCTGTACTTCTTTGTTTTGGCCATTGTATTGTCTGTACTTCTTTGTTTTGGCCATTGTATTGTCTGTATTTCTTTGTTTTGGCCATTGTATTGTCTGTATTTCTTTGTTTTGGCCATTGTATTGTCTGTATTTCTTTGTTTTGGCCATTGTATTGTCTGTACTTCTTTGTTTTGGCCATTGTATTGTCTGTATTTCTTTGTTTTGGCCATTGTATTGTCTGTATTTCTTTGTTTTGGCCATTGTATTGTTTGTACTTCTTTGCTTTGGCCATTGTATTGTCTGTTCTTCTTTGTTTTGGCCATTGTATTGTCTGTATTTCTTTGTTTTGGCCATTGTATTGTTTGTACTTCTTTGTTTTGGCCATTGTATTGTTTGTACTTCTTTGTTTTGGCCATTGTATTGTTTGTACTTCTTTGTTTTGGCCATTGTATTGTTTGTACGTCTTTGTTTTGGCCATTGTATTGTCTGTTCTTCTTTGCTTTGGCCATTGTATTGTTTGTACTTCTTTGTTTTGGCCATTGTATTGTTTGTACGTCTTTGTTTTGGCCATTGTATTGTTTGTACTTCTTTGCTTTGGCCATTGTATTGTCTGTATTTCTTTGTTTTGGCCATTGTATTGTCTGTATTTCTTTGTTTTGGCCATTGTATTGTCTGTATTTCTTTGTTTTGGCCATTGTATTGTTTGTACTTCTTTGCTTTGGCCATTGTATTGTCTGTTCTTCTTTGCTTTGGCCATTGTATTGTTTGTACTTCTTTGTTTTGGCCATTGTATTGTTTGTACTTCTTTGTTTTGGCCATTGTATTGTCTGTATTTCTTTGTTTTGGCCATTGTATTGTTTGTACTTCTTTGTTTTTGCCATTGTATTGTTTGTACTTCTTTGTTTTGGCCATTGTATTGTTTGTACTTCTTTGTTTTGGCCATTGTATTGTTTGTACTTCTTTGCTTTGGCCATTGTATTGTCTGTTCTTTGATTTAAAGCTTCTGCTTACACTTTTGGTATCTTCCAACTTTTCATAAGGATTATTCACAGTTTTGATAAATCAGTTCAATAGTTTCTTATCACATAATTTTAATATATATCACTTTCTGATGGTGTAGTTTATGAGTGGATATACAGTAAAACTTGTCTTATGTCACCTTCCTTGGGAACTTTTAAATAAGGTCACATAAGACAGGTGGTTGCTAAATACAGGTTAAATTAACATAAAATGCACTGTGAAGGGGAATTTAAATAAAGGTCACGTAATACAATTTATTGCTTAATAGAGGTGGTCACTAAAGCAGGTTTGACTGTATCCCATAATCCAATTTATATGACGATAGAATCTTAAAAATAAAGGATAATCTTAGTTATTAGAGAGATTTGTAATGTCAAACCAAACAAATGGCTGGTCTATAAATAAACACTGTATAATCTAAATATGCAAATTTTATTTCTATAAAAGGGTTAAATCTACATGCATAACAAATATATAGAAATAGATATGCCTTTATTACTGATCTACAATGTATATATTATTTAATACTAGTACTGATAAATACCAAGTAACATGGCTAATATCTTAAATTCTTCCATAAATGGCCGTTTTCAGTGTGAGATGACCCGTTGAAGATCGGTGCACGTGACCTCATCTCCAACGCCACGAGACCTCATCTCCCATCGATTGTCGGCCAATCAGATTGCACCGTTATTTTTAAAAACAAATCATAAAAAATAGCAAAAATAATTTTTTCTTGTAAAATTACGATTTGGAAATTATTTAACCCTTTAACTGCATAGGGACATATATGTCCATTGGGAAAGAAATTTACTTTTATTTTTATTTTCTTTAAGAATAAGTTACTCAAATACATTATAATTAGATTACACAATTTAAAGTCAGAAACAGATAATGCACATATAGAACTACTTTAAAATTAAAAAAAAAACGGTAAGTAACGTCACATTGCTGTTAAAATGACGTCACCCTGATGAAAGGGTCATAACATCAGGAATAATACCGCACACGACGTTACGGTTATAAATACACGAAACGTCGCAGTCAAAGGGTTAATTAAAGCTCATTTTATCGTAAAGCAACATAATATACTCTATGACCTACATTTCTCAGTCACATACTATGACGTGGTGCACAATAATACCTGATATGTAAATGAGGCATCGATCAATGAAAACCATACATAGGTGTGTGTATATGAAAACAAATGTTGTTTACGGAAGAAATAGGTACTTTTGTGTGTTGATGTGGAACATCGCTGAATCTTCCACTCGTTCCGCTGCGCTCCACTCGTGAAAAGACATAAAATTTCTATCACTCCTGGAAGATCTACCGGTCTTCCATATCAACGTATGAAAGAACCTATTAATCTTAACCCTAGAGACCTAAAACATGTTTATTCTAACAACAGAAACATATATAACAAATATAATCAAATCTTTATAAAATTCATTGAAAGAATTATACTGTAATTATTGGTAAGTCAAGAACATAAACCATATTCTTTTCTCAATTTATGAAAAAGTGACAAAAAATAACAATTAAAAAATATTCCCGTCAAAAAACCTCAAACAAAAATGAATTTTGTTGACATTGCTTACTGCTTCCATCAAACAGAAAAGATTTGGATATTAGTCAGAGTTGATGTGTTGGTAACATGTGATATCCCATAAAGGTTGGTTAGGTTTATGGTGTTTAATGCCACTTTCAACAATATTTCAGCTATATCGTGGCGGTCAGTTTTATTGGTGGAGGAAATCGGAGTACCAGGAGAAAACCACTGACCTGCCGCAAGTCACTGACAAACTTTATCAAATAAAGTTGCTTCGAGTACATCTCGCCATGAACGGGGTTCAAACTCACAACTTTAATGGTGATAGGCATTGATGCCACAGGTAATTGTAAATCCAACTACCATACCACCACGACCATGACAGCCCCCTCATAAATGAGACAAATAACTTCTGAGGTTAATAAATTAAAAATATAATGAAATAAAAGAGTACAGCTTTGTTTGTTTTTACTTTTTTTTTATTGTGTCTGAGTTCTATTGTTTTGATGTTCTAATTTTATCTTTTATTATGGCTTTAGCAATGACCTTGATTGTATTTTTTTTAAATTTCATATTGATTAGTAACAGTATTACAATATAGATAATGTTTCTACATTTTGTATATTATTTTACATCTCTCAATTACAGGGCTATACTAATATACATGTATATACAGATCTTATGTATAGTATAAAAACTGTATATCACTTATTCTTAAAGGATAAGATATATGATACAAATTTAATTGCATGATCTACTATGGAAACAGGTTCTGTTTATCAATTGCTAAGATATAAGTTTGAAAATAGATACAAAAATACCAGTAGTACCGGTAGTAGAATCTGTTAAATTTGATGTTTTAAATTAGGTCACATTGTCATAAAATACAGTTTAAAAATGGAGAATAACCCATAAAACATTCCTTAAAAAACAAAATTATATCAAAACTATAGAATTTAAATTGTGTAAAGATTTTCAATAATGTAAAGAGTAATGCTGATGATAATTTGACACAATTGTAAAGGTATTGTAAAGATGAAGGAATAAAACAAAATTATAAACAAGGGCAACGCAAAGCGTGGCATATCCCCTCGCCTAAACATTTGACCCGGTGACCTTGACCTTTGACCTTGAAAATCGATAGGGTTCCAGATTCTCTTAAGGACTAAGTATGTACCAAGTTTGGTCAAAATCCATTGAAGGATGTTGATTCTAGAGTGTTCACAAGGATGTTACGGAAGGATGGACGGACGGACGGTAGCGTTACTATATCCCTTCGCAACTTCGTTGGCCAGACATCATAATCTTTAACATAAATGTATAAAATGTAAGAGGGTTAGGATTAGGATTATGGTATTTAATGCCAATTTTAATAATATTTCAGTAATATCGGGCGGTCAGTTTTATTGGTGGAGGAAACCTGATCTGTATCCACAGAAAACCATTGTCTTGTCGCAAGTTACTGACAAAATTTATCACATAATGTTGTATTGAGTACACCTCGCCATGAGTGGGATTCAAACTCACAACTTTAGTGCTGATAGGCACTGTTTACATAGGTAGTTGTAAATCCAACTACCATATGATCATGACCATGACGGCCTCTAAAATGTAAGAATTTTAAAAGTATGTATTTTAGTTTAATAATAAAAATTGTCATAAGCAACATTTAATAATATATTGGACAATAACAATAACAAATATATGGATTTAACTTCAATACATTTTATAAATACCATTAAATAGTAAAAAGAAATGAAAATAAGTTTTAAAATGAAAATACAACCAATAAAAAACCCAATGTATAATCTATAAACTTACACAGCAATATATGTTGTTAAGCAATACATGTAGTAGGCACTCAAATGTCATTGCAATGCAAAAAAATAATGACAGGTGTTTCAAGAAAGACAATAAATTTCAGTTCTATAAAACAGCTGGGCAGGAATTTCCAAATAAGAAAATGATACCGTAATTCAACCATTGTTTCAAGAAAGACAATCTTCAGTTCTAAAACAGGTGGACAGGAATAAGAATTTATTTATCATGATTTTTTTTTGCTACACATAATAAATTACTAGCACCAACTTAAGTGAATGGGTTACGTTTTATAAATATCTTGGTTTAAAGATGATTTCTTCTCCTAACATATGCAGTAAAGACATGACTGATTTTGATTTATCATACTGCGCATCGAATATGTTGGATTGATATTCAGTCATTTTATGACACACTTCTGTCATGGTCGGTAGTAGATCTATTTCTTCTTTACGTCTAATCTTTTTCTTGAATACGTCGTACATGGCAGTCAACAATACACCACCAGATGATTCTGACCATCCTACATATTCTGAAACAAGGATCAGTAATGCCTTAGAAACCAATCATCTAGGAAAATCATTCAAAGATTATATTTTCTTTTCATAATCAATCCTTACAGATATTTTTTAAAGCTTTTAACTGTCTTATTTATACATCATGATATCTGCATTCTAGCAAATTCCTGGCAAATTCCACAAAACCCTTTCTTGAACAGTGAGTTCTTAAAAGCGTCATCTTCTCACTCAACACTGTTACCAAGGGACAAAAGCATATTAGAAACAGTTACTTTCATTGGCCAAAAGTTTTATCTCAGCCAATCAAAAATCAAATTTCATATCATCGCAACAAAATCTAAATTTGGGGTCAGAACCGGTGAAACTATCCATTTTGCTGAAAACATTGATTCTTTACCAATTTTTACATGATTTTCGACCTCACCCCACTCAATTTTGTCTCAACGAATTTACATGTTTTACAAAACCCAACCGACAGATTCAAATAGCGGAAATCTGCTAAAAAACAGAAAAAAATCATCACTGTGATAAGAATATGTTGACTGACAGACGGTGTGATTACTATAGGGTTCCACCTCATAGATAACATGTATGTAATCATACCAAACAATAAATACATTTTATTTATTTATTTATTGAAAATTATTCAAATAGGCTTGTCAATTAATTTCATGCAAAGATTCTTTTCAGTGTATATTTAATATTGTTTTAGAAAAACAAACAAACCTGAAGTGCTGGCAAATACAACCATAAAATCTTCATAGCATGGTGTCAATAACATATTTTTCATTGACATGATATCTTGTATTGGTTCTATGTCATCACTGGTCTCCATCTTATGGTGTACATCCATTGTGGATTCTTCAAAGAAACTGGCTGTTTGACTCAGATCAAACTTTTCTATCACTTCAACTTCAAATCCCTTGTCAACCTTAATAACATCATTTCTTGCACGACATGCCTACAAATTAAAATATAATGTTATTGCCTATCATAAGCTAATATACAAAAATTATTTTCTGTTTATTTTGCAACTAATTAAAAAACATAAAGTGAAATATGGTTGTCAATCTCGTGATCCACATCATGAACCAGTCAAACAAAAATTTCATAATTATGTCGGAAGATAAGAAAAAGTGCTTGAAATTCATCCTGACTTGCCTCATACATAAAAATGATTTGGTAATTGAGGTAATTTAATCTCTACCCTGACCTCTTGATAGCTGCCAAGCTGGATTAGAGGTAGTCAAACAGTATAAAACCTCCATATATGTTCACTTCATCTTAAAACGATAACTTACATGTACTATCAAAATACATGTATTAGGACAATGAATATGTACATACACTGCATTGGAAGTATATAAATGGTGTTCGTGCTTGCCTCAAATGCAGTAGATCATGCATGGGTTCGAGCCCTGATCGGGTCAAACAAAAGACAATGAAATTATTATTTGTTGCTTCTCTGTTAAGCACACAGCATTAAGGAGAAAGAGCAAAGACTGGTTGGCTCAGAATCAGAATAATGTGTCCGAGTGAGGCGACATGACTATCTGGGGACTGTTGTTTCAGTGAGTTAGCACTATAAAAATCCATCTAAGCGTATTGGTCTAGTACAACGCAATGTTTAAGCAATATTACATGTATAAAGTAAAACATTACGATCATGTGTTATGTTTTAGTAATGTTACCTGTATAAATTAAAATATTACGATCATGTGTTATGTTTTAGTAATATGTTACCTGTATAAATTAAAACATTACGATCATGTGTTATGTTTTACCAATGTTACCTGTATAAAGTAAAACATTATAATCATGTGTTATGTTTTACCAATGTTACCTGTATAAAGTAAAATATTACGATCATGTGTTATGTTTTAGTAATGTTACCTGTATAAAGTAAAATATTACGATCATGTGTTATGTTTTAGTAATGTTACCTGTATAAAGTAAAATATTACGATCATGTGTTATGTTTTAGTAATGTTACCTGTATAAAGTAAAATATTACGATCATGTGTTATGTTTTACCAATGTTACCTGTATAAATAAAATATTACGATCATGTGTTATGTTTGACCAATGTTACCTGTATAAAGTAAAATATTACGATCATGTGTTATGTTTTAGTAATGTTACCTGTATAAAGTAAAATATTACGATCATGTGTTATGTTTTAGTAATGTTACCTGTATAAAGTAAAATATTACGATCATGTGTTATGTTTTAGTAATGTTACCTGTATAAAGTAAAATATTACGATCATGTGTTATGTTTTAGTAATGTTATCTGTATAAATTAAAATATTACGATCATGTGTTATGTTTGACCAATGTTACCTGTATAAAGTAAAATATTACGATCATGTGTTATGTTTTACCAATGTTACCTGTATAAAGTAAAATATTACGATCATGTGTTATGTTTGACCAATGTTACCTGTATAAAGTAAAATATTACGATCATGTGTTATGTTTTAGTAATGTTACCTGTATAAAGTAAAATATTACGATCATGTGTTATGTTTTAGTAATGTTACCTGCTGTATAAAGTAAAATATTACGATCATGTGTTATGTTTGACCAATGTTACCTGTATAAAGTAAAATATTACGATCATGTGTTATGTTTTAGTAATGTTACCTGTATAAAGTAAAATATTACGATCATGTGTTATGTTTTAGTAATGTTACCTGTATAAAGTAAAATATTACGATCATGTGTTATGTTTTAGTAATGTTACCTGTATAAATTAAAATATTACGATCATGTGTTATGTTTTAGTAATGTTATCTGTATAAAGTAAAATATTACGATCATGTGTTATGTTTTAGTAATGTTACCTGTATAAAGTAAAATATTACGATCATGTGTTATGTTTTAGTAATGTTACCTGTATAAAGTAAAATATTACGATCATGTGTTATGTTTTACCAATGTTACCTGTATAAAGTAAAATATTACGATCATGTGTTATGTTTTAGTAATGTTACCTGTATAAAGTAAAATATTACGATCATGTGTTATGTTTTACCAATGTTACCTGTATAAAGTAAAATATTACGATCATGTGTTATGTTTTAGTAATGTTACCTGTATAAAGTAAAATATTACGATCATGTGTTATGTTTTAGTAATGTTACCTGTATAAAGTAAAATATTACGATCATGTGTTATGTTTTAGTAATGTTACCTGTATAAAGTAAAATATTACGATCATGTGTTATGCTTTACCAATGTTACCTGTATAAAGTAAAATATTACGATCATGTGTTATGTTTAACCAATGTTACCTGTATAAAGTAAAATATTACGATCATGTGTTATGTTTTACCAATGTTACCTGTATAAATTAAAATATTACGATCATGTGCTATGTTTTACCAATGTTACCTGTATAAAGTAAAATATTACGATCATGTGTTATGTTTGACCAATGTTACCTGTATAAAGTAAAATATTACGATCATGTGTTATGTTTTACCAATGTTACCTGTATAAAGTAAAATATTACGATCATGTGTTATGTTTGACCAATGTTACCTGTATAAAGTAAAATATTACGATCATGTGTTATGTTTTAGTAATGTTACCTGTATAAAGTAAAATATTACGATCATGTGTTATGTTTTACCAATGTTACCTGTATAAAGTAAAATATTACGATCATGTGTTATGTTTGAACAATGTTACCTGTATAAAGTAAAATATTACGATCATGTGTTATGTTTTACCAATGTTACCTGTATAAAGTAAAATATTACGATCATGTGTTATGTTTTAGTAATGTTACCTGTATAAAGTAAAATATTACGATCATGTGTTATGTTTTAGTAATGTTACCTGTATAAAGTAAAATATTACGATCATGTGTTATGTTTTAGTAATGTTACCTGTATAAAGTAAAATATTACGATCATGTGTTATGTTTTAGTAATGTTACCTTTATAAATTAAAATATTACGATCATGTGTTATGTTTTAGTAATGTTACCTGTATAAATTAAAATATTACGATCATGTGTTATGTTTTAGTAATGTTACCTGTATAAAGTAAAATATTACGATCATGTGTTATGTTTTAGTAATGTTACCTGTATAAAGTAAAATATTACGATCATGTGTTATGTTTGACCAATGTTACCTGTATAAAGTAAAATATTACGATCATGTGTTATGTTTTAGTAATGTTACCTGTATAAAGTAAAATATTACGATCATGTGTTATGTTTTAGTAATGTTACCTGTATAAAGTAAAATATTACGATCATGTGTTATGTTTTAGTAATGTTACCTGTATAAATTAAAATATTACGATCATGTGTTATGTTTTACCAATGTTACCTGTATAAAGTAAAATATTACGATCATGTGTTATGTTTTAGTAATGTTACCTGTATAAATTAAAATATTACGATCATGTGTTATGTTTTAGTAATGTTACCTGTATAAATTAAAATATTACGATCATGTGTTATGTTTTAGTAATGTTACCTGTATAAATTAAAATATTACGATCATGTGTTATGTTTTACCAATGTTACCTGTATAAAGTAAAATATTACGATCATGTGTTATGTTTGACCAATGTTACCTGTATAAAGTAAAATATTACGATCATGTGTTATGTTTTAGTAATGTTACCTGTATAAATTAAAATATTATGATCATGTGTTATGTTTTAGTAATGTTACCTGTATAAATTAAAATATTACGATCATGTGTTATGTTTTAGTAATGTTACCTGTATAAATTAAAATATTACGATCATGTGTTATGTTTTACCAATGTTACCTGTATAAAGTAAAATATTACGATCATGTGTTATGTTTGACCAATGTTACCTGTATAAAGTAAAATATTACGATCATGTGTTATGTTTGACCAATGTTACCTGTATAAATTAAAATATTACGATCATGTGTTATGTTTTACCAATGTTACCTGTATAAAGTAAAATATTTCGATCAAGTGTTATGTTTGACCAATGTTACCTGTATAAAGTAAAATATTACGATCATGTGTTATGTTTTACCAATGTTACCTGTATAAAGTAAAATATTACGATCATGTGTTATGTTTTAGTAATGTTACCTGTATAAAGTAAAATATTACGATCATGTGTTATGTTTGACCAATGTTACCTGTATAAAGTAAAATATTACGATCATGTGTTATGTTTTAGTAATGTTACCTGTATAAAGTAAAATATTTCGATCAAGTGTTATGTTTTAGTAATGTTACCTGTATAAATTAAAATATTATGATCATGTGTTATGTTTTAGTAATGTTACCTGTATAAATTAAAATATTACGATCATGTGTTATGTTTTAGTAATGTTACCTGTATAAATTAAAATATTACGATCATGTGTTATGTTTTAGTAATGTTACCTGTATAAAGTAAAATATTACGATCATGTGTTATGTTTTACCAATGTTACCTGTATAAAGTAAAATATTACGATCATGTGTTATGTTTGACCAATGTTACCTGTATAAATTAAAATATTACGATCATGTGTTATGTTTTACCAATGTTACCTGTATAAAGTAAAATATTTCGATCAAGTGTTATGTTTGACCAATGTTACCTGTATAAAGTAAAATATTACGATCATGTGTTATGTTTTACCAATGTTACCTGTATAAAGTAAAATATTACGATCATGTGTTATGTTTTAGTAATGTTACCTGTATAAAGTAAAATATTACGATCATGTGTTATGTTTGACCAATGTTACCTGTATAAAGTAAAATATTACGATCATGTGTTATGTTTTAGTAATGTTACCTGTATAAAGTAAAATATTTCGATCAAGTGTTATGTTTTAGTAATGTTACCTGTATAAAGTAAAATATTACGATCATGTGTTATGTTTTACCAATGTTACCTGTATAAAGTAAAATATTACGATCATGTGTTATGTTTTAGTAATGTTACCTGTATAAAGTAAAATATTACGATCATGTGTTATGTTTTAGTAATGTTACCTGTATAAAGTAAAATATTACGATCATGTGTTATGTTTTAGTAATGTTACCTGTATAAAGTAAAATATTACGATCATGTGTTATGTTTTAGTAATGTTACCTGTATAAAGTAAAATATTACGATCATGTGTTATGTTTGACCAATGTTACCTGTATAAAGTAAAATATTACGATCATGTGTTATGTTTTACCAATGTTACCTGTATAAAGTAAAATATTTCGATCAAGTGTTATGTTTGACCAATGTTACCTGTATAAGGTAAAATATTACGATCATGTGTTATGTTTGACCAATGTTACCTGTATAAGGTAAAATATTACGATCATGTGTTATGTTTTACCAATGTTACCTGTATAAAGTAAAATATTTCGATCATGTGTTATGTTTGACCAATGTTACCTGTATAAAGTAAAATATTTCGATCAAGTGTTATGTTTGACCAATGTTACCTGTATAAGGTAAAATATTACGATCATGTGTTATGTTTGACCAATGTTACCTGTATAAGGTAAAATATTACGATCATGTGTTATGTTTGACCAATGTTACCTGTATAAAGTAAAATATTTCGATCATGTGTTATGTTTGACCAATGTTACCTGTATAAACAAAAGTTTAGGTTTTTCTTCCATATATGGACAATGATCTTCATCAAAGATTTCAAGGATTTCTAATGTAGAGATCGTACCATTGAACGTTGTAACCACATGTCCATAGACATTAATATCATGAGGAATATCCTCTGGCCGGTATGGACGACCTAACTTGACCTCTCCACCATGTGATGAAATCACAATAACTAAACACTTCTTTTGTTCTAAGGTTGAATCTTCTGCACCTGAATAAGATAGAAAAACTTTTATTGAAGGTAGTTAAAGTCTTTTAATAGATATATAATGAGATCTGGCCAACATGGTTGAAATACAAACTAGAGGCTCCCAGGAGCCTGTATAGCTCACCTGGGTATAATAACAACATCAGTCAATAAAACTTGATAACTTCGGTAAAAAAAATTAACAATTGTAGCCTTCGTCATTTTTATAAATTTGATGAAAAAAGGGCAAGAACTCCAAGATGGGTAATCAGATTTACTTCAAAATTGCAGGTAAAAAAAAAAATTGATCGAAAGGTCGAACCGCCAGACACATTTTTGGAAGAGAACCATCCAATGACTATTTCATCAAAATTTTGTTCTTATTGAGCAAATGGTTTCAGACAAAAAGATTTTTATGGGAATTTCCCATAGGGTCCTATGTTAAATTAAGTTCGGCTGTGGCGGCCATCTTGGTCGGTGTTCTGAAATGCTGGACACAATTTTGGAAGAGGACCACCCAAGAATCATTTCAGCAAAGTTTGGTTGAGATTGGCTCTGTAGTTTCAGAGAGGAAAATTTTTTTAATTTCATCCCCCCTTTTTTTCTAATTTGCATAATCGGTCAAACTCGGTAAAAGTTTTAAGTTCATAAAAAATCCCGTAATATATGTTAAAAAGCTCATCATTATGCTTATACAGTTCAAATTTGGGCACTTTCTGGCTTAAAATAGAGCAGTTTTGGCCATTTGAAGAAATTTCTATTTTTAGTAATGGTGGCCATCTTGGATACAGGACGGTGCTGACGGACACAATTTTGAAAGGGGACCACCTAAGGATCATTTCAGCAAAGTTTGGTTGAGATTGGCTCAGTAGTTTCAGAGGAGAAGATTTTTTTTTAATTTCATCCCCCCTTTTTTTAATTTCATAATCGGTCAAAATCGGTAAAAGTTCAAAGTTCATAAAAAATCCAGTATTACATGTTAAAAAGCTCATCATTATGCTTATACAGTTCAAATTTTGGCACTTTCTGGCTTAAAATAGAGCAGTTTTGGCCATTTGAAGAAATTTCTATTTTTAGTAATGGCGGCCATCTTGGATACAGGACGGCGCTGACGGACACAATTTTAAAAGGGGACCACCTAAGGATCATTTCAGCAAAGTTTGGTTGAAATTGGCTCAGTAGTTTCAGAGGAGAAGATTTTTTTTTTAAAAAAGGGCAATAACTCCAAGATGGGTAATCAAATTTACTTCAAAATTGCAGGGTAGGTAGATCTTGACATGCTGAGCATGTTTGCAGTTTCAACTTACCATCTGTCTGTTATAGTTTTTGAAATAAAGGACGAAAAGTATTAAAATTTTGAAAATTTAATGAAAAAAGGGAAATAACTCCAAAATGAGTAGTGGGATTTACTTCAAAATTGCAGGGTAGGTAGATCTTGATATGCCGCACATTTTTGCAATTTAAAGTTAACCTTTATCTCTTATAGTTTTTGAAATATAAGACGAAAAGCATTAAAATTTACAAATTTGATGAAAAAAGGGCAATAACTCCAAGATGGGTAATCAGATTTACTTCAAAATTGCAGGGTAGGTAGATCTTGATGTGCTGATCATTTTTACCCCATGTCAGATTTTTGATATTACTAACGGTTTTTGAGTTATTACCAAAAACCTGCAATTTTACCATATGTTCTATTTTTAGTAACAGCGGCCATGTTGGTTGGTGCACGGCATCACCGGACACAATTTTGAAACTAGATACCCTAGTAATGATTCAGACCAAGTTTGGTTTCCATTGGTCTAGTACTTTCAGAGGAGAAGATTTCTGAAAAAGTTTACGACGTACGACGGACGACGACGACGGACGCCAAGTGATGAGAATAGCTCACATGACCCTTTGGGTCAGGTGAGCTAAAAAGGTACCTTAACCTCTTTATCATGTAATGACAACAGATCTGGCCAACATGGTTAAAATACCTTAACATCTCTATCATGTAATGACAACAGATCTGGTCAACATGGTTGAAATACCTTAACATCTCTATCATGTAATGACAACAGATCTGGCCAACATGGTTGATATACCTTAACCTCTCTATCATGTAATGACAACAGATCTGGTCAACATGGTTGATATACCTTAACCTCTCTATCATGTAATGACAACAGATCTGGCCAACATGGTTGATATACCTTAACCTCTCTATCATGTAATGACAACAGATCTGGTCAACATGGTTGAGGTACCTTAACCTCTCTACCATGTAATGACAACAGATCTGGTCAACATGGTTGAGGTACCTTAACCTCTCTCATGTAATGACAACAGAACTGGCCAACATGGCTGAAATACATTAACCTCTCTATCATGTAATGACAACAGATCTGGTCAACATGGTTGAAATACCTTAACATCTCTATCATGTAATGACAACAGATCTGGTCAACATGGTTGAAATACCTTAACCTCTCTCATGTAATGACAACAGATCTGGTCAACATGGTTGAAATACCTTAACCTCTCTATCATGTAATGACAACAGATCTGGCCAACATGGTTGAAATACCTTAACATCTCTATCAAGTAATGACAACAGATCTGGTCAACATGGTTGAAATACCTTAACCTCTCTCATGTAATGACAACAGATCTGGCCAACATGGTTGAAATACCTTAACATCTCTATCAAGTAATGACAACAGATCTGGTCAACATGGTTGAAATACCTTAACATCTCTATCATGTAATGACAACAGATCTGGCCAACATGGTTGATATACCTTAACCTCTCTACCATGTAATGACAACAGATCTGGTCAACATGGTTGAAATACCTTAACCTCTCTATCATGTAATGACAACAGATCTGGCCAACATGGTTGAAATACCTTAACCTCTCTACCATGTAATGACAACAGATCTGGTCAACATGGTTGAGGTACCTTAACCTCTCTCATGTAATGACAACAGATCTGGCCAACATGGTTGAAATACCTTAACCTCTCTATCATGTAATGACAACAGATCTGGCCAACATGGTTGATATACCTTAACCTCTCTACCATGTAATGACAACAGATCTGGTCAACATGGTTGAGGTACCTTAACCTCTCTCATGTAATGACAACAGATCTGGCCAACATGGCCGAAATACATTAACCTCTCTATCATGTAATGACAACAGATCTGGTCAACATGGTTGCTATACCTTAACATCTCTATCAAGTAATGACAACAGATCTGGCCAACATGGTTGAAATACCTTAACATCTCTATCAAGTAATGACAACAGATCTGGCCAACATGGTTGAAATACCTTAACATCTCTATCAAGTAATGACAACAGATCTGGCCAACATGGTTGATATACCTTAACATCTCTATCAAGTAATGACAACAGATCTGGCCAACATGGTTGAAATACCTTAACATCTCTATCAAGTAATGACAACAGATCTGGCCAACATGGTTGAAATACCTTAACATCTCTATCAAGTAATGACAACAGATCTGGCCAACATGGTTGAAATACCTTAACATCTCTATCAAGTAATGACAACAGATCTGGCCAACATGGTTGAGGTACCTTAACCTCTCTCATGTAATGACAACAGATCTGGCCAACATGGATGAAATACCTTAACCTCTCTATCATGTAATGACAACAGATCTGGTCAACATGGTTGAAATACCTTAACATCTCTATCATGTAATGATAACAGATCTGGTCAACATGGTTGAAATACCTTAACATCTCTATCATGTAATGACAACAGATCTGGCCAACATGGTTAAAATACCTTAACATCTCTATCATGTAATGACAACAGATCTGGTCAACATGGTTGAAATACCTTAACATCTCTATCATGTAATGACAACAGATCTGGCCAACATGGTTGATATACCTTAACCTCTCTATCATGTAATGACAACAGATCTGGTCAACATGGTTGATATACCTTAACCTCTCTATCATGTAATGACAACAGATCTGGCCAACATGGTTGATATACCTTAACCTCTCTATCATGTAATGACAACAGATCTGGTCAACATGGTTGAGGTACCTTAACCTCTCTCATGTAATGACAACAGATCTGGCCAACATGGTTGAAATACCTTAACCTCTCTATCATGTAATGACAACAGATCTGGCCAACATGGTTGATATACCTTAACCTCTCTACCATGTAATGACAACAGATCTGGTCAACATGGTTGAGGTACCTTAACCTCTCTCATGTAATGACAACAGATCTGGCCAACATGGATGAAATACCTTAACCTCTCTATCATGTAATGACAACAGATCTGGTCAACATGGTTGAAATACCTTAACATCTCTATCATGTAATGATAACAGATCTGGTCAACATGGTTGAAATACCTTAACATCTCTATCATGTAATGACAACAGATCTGGCCAACATGGTTAAAATACCTTAACATCTCTATCATGTAATGACAACAGATCTGGTCAACATGGTTGAAATACCTTAACATCTCTATCATGTAATGACAACAGATCTGGCCAACATGGTTGATATACCTTAACCTCTCTATCATGTAATGACAACAGATCTGGTCAACATGGTTGATATACCTTAACCTCTCTATCATGTAATGACAACAGATCTGGCCAACATGGTTGATATACCTTAACCTCTCTATCATGTAATGACAACAGATCTGGTCAACATGGTTGAGGTACCTTAACCTCTCTCATGTAATGACAACAGATCTGGCCAACATGGTTGAAATACCTTAACCTCTCTATCATGTAATGACAACAGATCTGGCCAACATGGTTGATATACCTTAACCTCTCTACCATGTAATGACAACAGATCTGGTCAACATGGTTGAGGTACCTTAACCTCTCTCATGTAATGACAACAGATCTGGCCAACATGGCTGAAATATATTAACCTCTCTATCATGTAATGACAACAGATCTGGTCAACATGGTTGAAATACCTTAACATCTCTATCATGTAATGACAACAGATCTGGTCAACATGGTTGAAATACCTTAACCTCTCTACCATGTAATGACAACAGATCTGGCCAACATGGTTGATATACCTTAACATCTCTATCAAGTAATGACAACAGATCTGGCCAACATGGTTGAAATACCTTAACATCTCTATCAAGTAATGACAACAGATCTGGCCAACATGGTTGAAATACCTTAACATCTCTATCAAGTAATGACAACAGATCTGGCCAACATGGTTGAGGTACCTTAACCTCTCTATCATGTAATGACAACAGATCTGGCCAACATGGTTGAAATACCTTAACATCTCTATCAAGTAATGACAACAGATCTGGTCAACATGGTTGAAATACCTTAACATCTCTATCATGTAATGATAACAGATCTGGTCAACATGGTTGAAATACCTTAACATCTCTATCATGTAATGACAACAGATCTGGCCAACATGGTTGAAATACCTTAACATCTCTATCATGTAATGACAACAGATCTGGCCAACATGGTTGAAATACCTTAACCTCTCTATCATGTAATGACAACAGATCTGGCCAACATGGTTGAAATACCTTAACATCTCTATCAAGTAATGACAACAGATCTGGTCAACATGGCTGAAATACCTTAACCTCTCTATCATGAAATGACAACAGATCTGGTCAACATGGTTGAGGTACCTTAACCTCTCTATCATGTGATGACAACAGATCTGGCCAACATGGTTGATATACCTTAACCTCTCTATCATGAAATGACAACAGATCTGGCCAACATGGTTGCAATACCTTACCTCTCTATCATGTAATGACATTACAATAACTAATTTATTTTTTTTAAATGATGGATCCCATTCACATGAATAAGATAGAGAAATGTATATGGAAGTCACAGGCGCATGGGGCATGGATTTCGTTTCCTCCTCCCCCCTTTTCTCTACTACCCCCCCTTTTCTCAAAATTTTCACATAAATCATTCCTTTTTCAAAATTTTCATAATCATTCGTTTTTTCTTCATTTGACAATATCAGTAGACGTCATACATCATGAATAATACGTGTATTCTGTGTCCACAGTTTTTCGACTGATAAATTTTGAAAAAGGAATGATTTATATGAAAATTTTGAAAAAAGGGAGGGTAGTAGAGAAAAGGGGGGAGGAGGAAACGAAATCCATGCCCCATGCGCCTGTGATGGAAGTGTCAAAATGGACGAATATAAACAAACAACAGATAAAAGTATTGCTTCAAGTACTAGTGTCATATTTGTCAGGATGAAATATCTGTTTGTAATTTGTTTATTTTTTGAAAAAGGAATAAACACGTAATGTGTACATTCAATTACATTCATTAATTAAATATTCTTTTGACACCCATCACACATATACTATTAAAGTTCATTTTCATTTATAAATACTTCTCTATTCTAACCATGAATATTTGTTAATGCTACTTCAAGGATGAAATATGTCTATATTCTAGTATATCAAATACACTGACCATTATATTAATCTAACATTTGTCGTGATGACATATGTCTATATATAGAACATCCAATACACTAACATTTGTAAGGAAAACATGTTCACACACAGAACATCAGAAACACTGAATGTTACAGTATGGATGTCTTATGGTCACATATAGAACAACAAAGAAACTAACATATGTAGGGTTAGGGCTAGGTGTTTATGTCACTGTCAGTAATAGCGAGCATCGCAAGATGCGAGCTAAACAGCAACATGTGTGTAAGAAGATGAATCAATATACTAACAATACCAACCGGAAGTGGTTTCTAAGTTTCAGCATAGAATGGACAATCGGAGCGAATGACCGGAAATAGCCTATTAATTAGAATAAAAAATAACTATCCAGTTTAAAAATAACCCCAAAAAAATAGGAATCCGTACAGCTTCTTTACATGAAACGATTAATTTATTTAAAAAATTGACAATCGCTAGACCTTCTTGTTTCGCCCCTAAAAAGCTGTCATCACACGATTTTTAAAGTTTACGTCACACAAGTATTGTTACGTCACGTCATTCATTCATGATCGCTGTCACTGTCAGAGTAAACAATCATTGCCCTGCGCTTCTCAAGTTGGTGGCGATTTACAGTTGGTTGCCGAATAATTGTTTATGTATTGAACGGTACAGTTCCCAGCACATGCAGCAATGTGAAAAGAATGTCTTTAATATATTTAATATATTTAAATCTTGAGTACTTTGCGATTTTCCTAACGGAGATTCCACAATGTTTACAAAGACGTCACTGGGGTTTTCTCGCATTCCTAACCTATGACGTCACGAAAGTTAGTTCCGACTAAAGTACATCTTGTATCACATAGGTTGTATCTATTAGCAAAATAGATGTATTTCTATAGAATACATACTTAAGGTTAGATAAATGATCATTACAGAGGAAACAGCCTTTTAATTTAAAAATAAACTAAAATAGGAAGGAAACCGTACAGCTTCTTTACATGAAACGATTAATTTATTTAAAAAATGGACAATCATTAGACCTTCTTGTTTCGCCCCTAAAGCTGTCGTCACACGATTTCGTTGATCATGTCACTCATGGTTTAAACAAAAAAGGAATATAAAGATGATGTTTTTTAAAACAATATTGATTCAGTTGCCATGCAACCCGTTTAAATACATTTTTGTACACATGAGACAGAAAAAAACATTCAAAGTCTTGTCGTTTGAGTGATGCAAAAATATCGTTTGCTATGATCTAGCTTTACAAGACACAATGACGAAAAGAGCATATCTATGATTTTCTCTTTAATTCTAAATCTACCTATCAAGTGCCCTTCCGTGCAAAAAACGTTGCATTTTTCTGCGATACGCCTAGTTTGCAGCTATATAAGCCTACAAATCGACAATATATGGCCATTTATGGAATACTACAAACGGTTTAAGTTATATTTTATAGGCAGTAAATGAGTAGAACATGGACAAAAATTATAAGAGCGATTACCAGCCTTTTCATTTTTTTTTTACCAAAAAAGAACATATTTCGGACATAACATGACTTCAAAGTTTAAAATATATTAGCAGGGGCTCCCAAATGCCCCTAAAATCTGGTATGCGACACCAGAATTATTGATATTCCTAATAATACTGAAGTTAATAAAATTTTGAGTGTGGGTTACCAAACCTAACGTTAAATCTAGCTGCAGAACCGTAGCTCTTTATCATGGTCCTTTGTTTTGTCCACAAAAATAAAAAAATATCCAAAGGACTTATAGGAGCTACGGACCCTCAGCTATGTTAAATCTAGCTGCAGAACCGTAGATATTTAGGTCCTTTTTGTTTTTTTCGGGGTCCGCCCTATCAGAAAATTTCACAAGGACCTAAAGAGCTATGGTTCCACAGCTACATTAAATCATGCTCTTAAATATATGTAGGATGGACAGGTTGAGGTTTGGACATGAAAGACCCACTGACTCAGACTGTTGTCTAATATGTACATGTCTTTCTGTAAGAAATTTTGAAAACGCAATCAATAAGGGAACGACCATTTAACTTGAAGGGGGAGGTTATGTTTTTTTTCTAAAAAAATATTCTGATTCCCAATGTTGCTGAAAAAAATATTCTGATTTTGGTGGAGGAAAAAAAAAATAATCTGATTCAGAGTTTTTGTCATATAACCTAATGTGGAATACTGAAAAAAAATTTCGCGCTTTGCGCAACAAAAAAAATAAATATTCTAACTCTTGTGTTGTCCGAAAAAAAATTTCTGAATGAAACAAAAAACCATAACCCCCCCCTTCAAGTTAAATTGTCGGTCCCTAACTCGTACACACACGTACAACCGCATTGTATCTTTTTCTTCTTCCAGTGTAGAACAGGAGTCGTCGCCGACTGTTTTAAGTTCTGCGGGACTTGGCATGCCAGGCAGACACAGCTGATGTCCCCAAGACTATGTACAACTAACCACTTCACTATGACACAGTTAAAACTATTTACACTGATACGGTTGGCGTGGCTAACCTGTTGTTGGAGATTAGCCCTGAACTCCTCTATGGAGCTGGCCCCAACTGTGGTGTCTGGTAGGTGGTTCCATTCTCGTGCTGTTCTTTGGAAGGAGTTTCTGAGAGTGTCATAATTGGACCTCTCCTGGAAGAACCTATGTTGACCTCTGGTTCTGCTGTCACCAGGTCTGAGGTATAAGTCTCGGTCGATGTCCACGAGTTGATGCTGGATCTTATACATCATAACGAGTCTGCTTTTCCTCCTCTGTTGTTCTAAAGTCTGCCACTCAAGTTATGTTAACATGCTTGTCACGCATCCTTGTGTTCTGCTGATGTAATCATTTATGACGAAGCGGGCAGCTCTTCTTTGTACATTTTCTAATATCTGTATCAGGGTTTAGGTGGTGGGATCACAAACCATTGCTGCGTATTCCAGGGTTGGTCATAGGATCGTGAGGTAGCTGGTTTCTCTTACTTGTTTCATTTTGATCAACTGCCAATTGGTCCGATCAAAATTGTTTGTTTACAACAAGAGAAATGAATCAGCGGGGGTAAGACATTCGATATTTTATGCCTTTTCTGTCGGAGTTATGAATTGATTTGTGCATGAAAAGGATGATTATATGTTTCTTTATGAAAGCTATTATTTGTTTTCTTATATCATTGACATTTCGGTGGACTTTGAACCACATTTTTACAAATAATCATGTCAAAATTTAACGTTATGAACTTTCATCATTTATTTTACAAAACATGTACATAAACACATACGAGCAACACGACCCACAGGGCCTGTGCACGACCCCCGGATGAAAAGGATACTTTTTTAAATGATAGACGTTTGACTCTTCAGTCACTTGAAGTTTCAAAAATAAAAATAAAAATAAGAAAAAAAGTTTTTCTTATTTTTATTTTTATTTTTGGAACTTCAAGAGACTGTAGACTCATAATCATAGACTAGTAAAATACATGTACATGTCTATGCGTAGATGCGATGCTCGCCTGTAGGCTGTGCCTAATCCATATTATTTCAGTTATATCGTGGTGGTCAGTTTTATTGGTGGAAGAAATCGGAGTTCCTGGAGAAAATCACCGACCTGTCAGAAGTCACTGACAAACTTTATCACATAATGTTGTATCAAACATTATAACCTCGCCTAAGCTGGATTCGAACTCACAACGTTAGTGGTGATAGGCACTGATTGCATTATGCCATAGGTAGTTATAAATCCAACTACCATACGATCACGACCACCCCTAACATATGTAATGATAAACATATGTTTACATTGTACAACATAATTAAGGACAATTAATAACCCAAATTATCTTATTCAATTTCAATTAGGCAAAACTATGCTATTAATGTTGTTCAATATTCCAACTGTTTGATTAAACCCCATTGTTTTACTTGTTCTTATAATAACCAAAAGATTACATTCTCTTTTACAACATCACATCACATTATGTAATTGACCAATCAATGATGAGCATTTGTGATATGAAGAAAATGTTAGGAGGTGAAGCCAAACAAAATCCTCAGAATTCTACATGACTGCAATGTTAATTAATTAGTTGATACAAAATGTATATATCTACAGAAGTTAAATTTAGTAATAACGTCTGGTCTTTTTTTAAGCTAAACTAAATCTTTACTTTGATATTTTCCAAAATATATATATGACAGGTATTATGAAAAATTCATTTTTTTTTTACATTGAAATAGAGGTATAATCCTGAGGATACCTGCTGACTACACCTCCTTTGTTATAAAGTGCCAGGATGTGTGGATAAGAGAATATATAGATCAATTAGAAATATCAATAATCAATGATATTCATGGCTTTGTGTGTGACTGTATTATTTTCTTCTTTCTTAAGGAGGTTGGATCGAATTTCAAAAAGAAATACCAAGTTCTCAATTTTTTGCCTGATGATAGGTACATATGTTCTGGCCTGAAAAAACAATAAATTAGCACAGGTCACCGAACTAACTTTTTTGCTAGTTCGCCCATCTTTGTGTGGGTGTGGCTATATGAGGTACCAACTTTGGATCCCTACAAATGATGCATTAACAGGTCCTCTGGCCCTAAAATATTTTTCCTCCATACAACACTCTTTCTCTCTTAACTATGTTGCAAGAAATACCCAGTTCCCCATTTTTGCATATAATGTGCTCAGTTGTATCTAGAACGAAACCAGCTTTTAAAAAAATAGGGTCACTGAGGTTGTGTTGTCAATATTTTGAATTAAAGACACTCATGTGGGCATAGCAAGTATTAAAGGGAGATAACTCTTACAATAATTTACAGACTTTTATTAAAGTCAAAAGTGTACATGTTCACAGGGTTTTTGAATAATTTGTTTTCTAGCTGTTACTCTTACTTTTCCATTACATTTGGTACTTAAAAGTATAGTTTTATGATGAAATATTTGTGACAGTCATGTACGGAAAAAATGCACAGGAACAATACGATCCTACCTCCTTAAATGGGAACCAATTGAATGTCATCACAACATATTTCTTTTCGTGATTTACTGATTTTTTTTTTATTCATTGAAATAGGAATCCCATAATTTGACAAATGCCTGAAGTAGTAGTATTTTAGATTCTATTTGTTTTCAATTTTTATAGTAACATATTCATATGATTCAAAAACTGATTTATGAGTGAGTGAGTGAGTGAGTGAGTGATTGTTGTTTAATGCCAATTCAGCAATTTTTCAGCTATATCATGGCAAGAACAAATTAATTTTCAATGAGATGATGATGAGGTCAGCTTTGTTCTAGATCAACACGCTGAGTTGGATTTTTATAGTGCTAGCTCACTGAAACAACAGTCCGCGGGTAGACATGTCACTCCACTCAGAAACATTATTCTGATTCCAATCTGACCAGTCTTTGTTCTTTCTCCGAAATGCTGCGTGCTTAGCGGAGAAGTGACAAATACCAATTTTATAGTCTTTGACCCGACCGAGGCTCAAACCCACGATATACCGCACTCGAGGCGAGCACGCTAACCATTACGCCACCGATGCGGTTAAACTGATTTATGTAATTGAACTATTCATGGTCAGTGTTTTTACACATGTTGATTTATTGAACACTAAAAGAGCTTATTACCAAAAAATAAAAACAAACTTACATTTGATTAATTCATTCTTCAAGTCTAGTGTAGTTCTGTTTAAAAAGGGTTGCCATTTTATTTCAAAGTTTAAATCATGAAAGACTTCATACATATTAGTTAAATCTTTCTGAGCACCACTTCTGTAGTCACCAACTCCTTCGGCAAATTTCTCTCCTATGATAATTAATGCCAATCCTGGTCTGGAATCATTATCATCAGGGGACACAACATATGGAAGATTTAATTCCAAACTAGTTTCTCCTCCTTGTAAAGTTGATGATTTTTTCCCATTTCCTGATGAAGGTATCTGATTATCTCCCTTTATTAATGTAGAAGTCTCTAAATTTCCACTCAGCATAGCTGTTCCTTTGTCTTGATAAATCGTTTGTATTGAGGAGGAATCCTGAGTTTGACTTTTATTTGAACCCTCTGACGTTGATTGTGGTAAAGGTTTAACATCAGTTATTGAAGCAAGACTTGAAGGGTGTTCTGAATCGCTTGCTGGAGTTATCTTAGCTTTGTATGTATATGAACTATCATCTTTACCAAAACCAAAATAACTATAAAATAAAATCATAAAAACTAATTATTTAGAAGTTTCAAAAGTCGCGTTGAACATTCAAATTAATTCAATGCGACTTTTGAAACTTCATTTAGACGATGCCTCATACCAAAAGAAAGGCCTCGAAAAAATATTTTCGGATTTGCTTAAAACCAGTGAAGAACAACTCTCGACAGATGATTTTACAAACATGTGCCGTTGTCTAGATGAAATTCATAAATTAGAAGACACCAAATTTTCGAAGAAACGAGATGCAAAGTTTAAAAGGGATGGAATCAAACCCAAAACTCCAATTGATTCCACCGAGGACACAGTGGTGAGGTAGACGTGTACACGACGTTTCAGAAGGAAAACGAAAGCAGAGAATAGAAAATCTAATGTGGTTGTCAATTTTTCCAGTACACCCCTAAATTCAGCCGAATCATCGTTGCTTTCTAAGGGTTTAAATTTTTGTCCAAATCCTCCTAAAATAAATGTTCGTGAACTCAATGAAGACCTGGATCAATTTGCATGATGACTTAGAATTAAAGAATATATTCATTCAAAGAAAGAAAACAGTGAAGACCTATCAACAGACGAATCGGACATAAAGGAAGTCATTGATATTCCTAGCTTTGTCAAGAAAAGTAATTGGATCCCGAAACCTAGCAAAAATACCAGGCTAGAATCGGTCATTGACCTATTTAAGTCAGATATCAAACACAATGTTGATGTACATGTCCCCAAGACCGACAACTTAACACAGGCAGAAAGATCAGCCCTTAGGGATATACAGGAAAAAGATGATATTATTATTAAACCAGCAGATAAAGGGAGTGCAGTGGTAGTCATGGATAAAACGACATATTTACAAGAAGCAGAAAGACAACTGTCTGATTGTCGATTCTACGAAAAATTAGATTCTGACCCTACAGAACACTGGATTTTACGCAGAAGATCACACGAGCATTAGAGGCTATGCATGCTCATGACCACATAGACGATAAGACCATGGAGTACCTTACTCCAGAGGATCCCAAGCCAGGCTGTTTCTATCTGCTGCCTAAAATTCACAAGGAAAACAATATGGAGAGACCGATTGTGTCAGCCAATGGTCACCCAACTGAAAAGATATCGGGATTCATTGATTTTCACCTTCGGCCGTTCGTTGAAAACCTTCCATCACACATCAAAGATACTATCGACTACTTGAAGAAAATGGAAAATTTAACCATTCCAGAAAATACCACGCTTGTTACGATGGATGTAACTTCCCTTTACACGAACATTCCCCATGATGACGGAATTGCAGCATGCAGAAAAATTTGGGAACAATGAACAGTTCAAGAACCTCGGACAGAATGTTTAGTGGAGATGCTTACACTGGTTCTAAAAAACAACAATTTTACTTTTGACGGAAACCACTATCTTCAAATAAATGGGACAGCTATGGGAACCAAAATGGCACCCTCCTATGCCAACATTTTTATGGGGGACCTAGAAGAACGATTACTCCTCTCATCACTTAAACAACCTCTTTCATGGTTCCGATTTATAGATGACGTTGACATGAAGTGGATACATAGCGATAAAGAGCTTGATGAATTTTTCGAACATGCCAACAGTATCCATCCGTCTATAAAATTCACACACGAAGTGTCGAAAAACAAAATGTCCTTCCTTGACACTACCACCTCCTTGAGTACAAAGAAAAAAAGATCAACAAACGGGTTCCCCTTGTTCTCACTTACCATCCCTCTTTAGAGAAAATTTCAGGCATTGTCCGTCATCATTGGAAAGAAATTGAAAAAAGTGAAACGCTGGCCAAGTTGTTCCCTGAACCACCCATTGTAGCGTTCCAGCGACCTAAAAACATTAAGGATACACTGGTCAGAGCTGCAGTATCTAGACCTTCATCGATGGTCAGCCAGTGTAAACCATGTGGTGACAAGCGTTGCAAGTGCTGTCTCCAATTGCAACACGCACAAGTGTTCCATAGCAAGACGACAGGAAAGGAGTATAAGATCTTTTGCAATGTCAATTACAAAACACCTAATGTGGTTTACCTCCTTGACTGTCAGGTCTGCGGGTTGCAATACGTAGGAGAAAGTGTCCAACCATTCAACAAAAGAATGAATGGACATAGAAGTGACCTTACGAAAAAGACGCTCTTGCCCGTGAGTCAACACTTTGTGTCGCCGGGACACTCATTGGATGACTTTGGTAGATCCAAAATTTATATCATTGACCACAATCCAAGTTGGAAAGAGAATCAAAGACAAAAAAGAGAGAGTTTTTGGATCCGCGAGTTACGAAGGGCATACACAAAAAGGTCTAAATCTTTTGTTTTTTAACTTTTTAACCAGTGCCTGGTCCTTAGCTAGTTGGTAAATTTCATCATTACATTTCCTCATTATTTTCATATTGTTTATAAATTAGTGTACATATATATTTGAATAATATAAAGTTCAAGATTATGATTTTTACGTCACGATAACTGATGGTCACGTGACAATCTGATCATCAGATCAGATTACAGACGCTGATGAAGCTTATCGTTCAAGCGAAATATCCGTCAATTTGATTATAATAATAGTCTTTTTGTAGACTTATAGTTATTTTTGTTATATTTTAACATCCTTTTTTATGTTGTTGTGCTGCATTTCATACGTTTATATATATATATACATTTTTTGTATGTATACAATATATAGAGTTTTGTTTATTGTATCTATAGTAGCATATTATTCTGTAATTTTGTGTATACAGTTATATGTTATTGTGATTGTCTTTTCTATTGTTACATCTATTTAACTTACTTTTTAAATTTTTTTCCAATTCCATCTGCAAAGATAAACATTCACAAATTAAACATATAGAAACAAATATTGTAATAAATCTCTTTCATTTAGTCTTGTATTTTTTCAGTCCTAATTGAGGGGCCTTCATGGTTGTGATCATATGGAAGTTGGATTGACAACTACCTGTGCAATCTGGGCCTATCACCACTAAAGATGCGAGTTCGAACCCTGTTCATGGCGAGGTGTACTCGATACAACATTATGTGATAAAGTTTGTCAGTGACTTGCAACAGGTCTGTGGTTTTCTCCATGTACGTTTGTACTCCGGTTTCCTCCACCAATAAAACTGACCACAACGATATAGCTGAAATATTGTTGAAAGTGGTGTTAAACACCATAAACCTAAACCAAACCTTAACCCGAATTGAATTTTGTTTTGAACATATTTTACTAATGAATATATTATTAAGATTGAGCAACAGACACTGCTGATACAAGCTCGCCATGTTACATTGTGTATATATATATAGTCCGATCTTATTGTACAGCAGGTTCAATCAATTTTCAATTTAAGTACCATAGTACCATATATACAATGCAAGGTAATAATACAATCACAATCTTTGTTTAGTATAATTTAATAGTAGTTAATTGACTTTCTTTAGAACAACTGTTACAAGAAACATATGTAATAAATTATCTAGAGTGGTGAACAAACACCTAACATGGTCAGTTATGGTAATCTATATAATTTTGTTGTGCATCCAAAAGTTGATAGGATACAATGCTCGTGTTCTAAATTATGAAAACATCCAATAATCTTGAAAAATTAATTTTACTTTCAAATCAAATCAATGATGTAATCGTTTAATTTGCTACAATAGAATGTGATAGATAATAGGTTCAATCAGTGCCATCTTAACGCATGGGCATGCTGGTCAGTTGCCTGGGTGTCCACGAGTAAAGGGGCCCCATGCTAATCTATGTATGTTGTGCATGGCATGTTTTTTTACCAGTAATGCTTAAACACTGATTTTGTTGGAAGTATCAATACAATAAATATGTTTAATTTTATTGACAAATAGTTTGATTCGTGCGAGTGGTTATGTAGGTAGAGGCCCAGTGCACCCCTTTGCCCGGGTCCTATAAATCTGTTAAGACGGCCCTGGGTTCAATCTTCAGTCGGGTCAAGCACTACATGTCAGTACCCTTACATGTATGTACTCATTCCCTCACCCATAGTACTTTCACTTGGTGCAAGTTCAACTTCATCTACATTCTGCATAGATTCATTTCGAGCACCTGCATCCCCTCCTTCGTCTGGTTGAGCACTCATTGAATTAGTATGTTTCTAAACACTGGCAAAACCCTGATTGGGTGTGCAATATTAATGATGTTACTGCCTTGATAAGTTGAGGTAGAGCTCTTAGCTGCTTGATTTTATTCTTCTTTTCGAAGTCCCGGTCACATTATAGGGGGCACATCAGTAAACCAGCCAATCCGCATTGAGACAGTCCGTCTCCTCGAAAATAGTACAAAATAGATCACCAGGAACTTTGAATTTTTTTTTCAGTTGTTTCTTGATTATGATATTTTTTACAGTTAATCCTATCATATTTGGTGAGGTTTTAGCTGCAAAAAAACACGTCATTTGTTGAAATATAACCACATATAAAAACATGGATGTCAAATTACTACACCCTGGGTGGAAGGATTTCCTGGATACTGTAAATACTGTTGTTTTGACCGGATATTGAAAACAGCTGATTATTTTCTTATTTGACATACAATGTTTGTTTCAAAGTGGATCAAAATGTGGAGCTTGGACCAAAATAATAGGAAATAGTTGTCTTGTTATCCAGAAAATTCATTTGGATTTTTAATGATTTTTTTATTTACAATGTAAGTCAATGGTGGAATATATAGTGGTGTGCCCTCTATATGTATTATGTAGTGTTGTATTTTTTAAAACGGAAGTATATATGAAGCATATATAATATACAAAACAAATAGGGAAAGTATCGATAAAAATACGGAAATATATTAATTACTCAAGATCATTCTTTTGAATAAAAATGCTGTAAATCAACGATCAACTTAGATGATGTTCTGTCACTGAACTATGTTGCCAGTTTCTCTGGATTGTCCTTTTTGATTGCCCCTTTGGTACAATTGTAGTGAAATGAAATGAACACTTTACTGAAAGCGCTATTTTTCCATTACGTCAATGTTGTATTTATAAAGTTGGAAATCCCATTGTAGAATTCTCGGGTTTTGACATAGAAGTAATCGATTAATTAGAAGATCCCGAGTAAATTTTAGAGTATATAAGGCGGTCAAAATGCCGCGGATCGTGGCATTCGGTTTGTGCCATTTGTGAAGTGCACGTCGAAAGAGTGGAAAGATTAAATAGGGATATTGAGCTGAACTGAGCTAAAACAAGACATCAGGGTTTAAAGAATAGCAGAAGTGACTGCATTTAAGTCTTGCCTGTTATCTGATAAACGATTGATCGTTGAATAGCTCAAAGCGAGCCAACATTCTATTTATAGTTATAGTTGTAGTTTACTGAGCAAAATTGAGATATAAAATTGTCTACCATTTTAAAATAATACAATTAATTTTGGATAGGTTCGTTTCATTTTACACAATAAATCTCGAACCATAAGAAGTAACTTAGGTACGAACCCTTTTTTAGTTTATTTTCCTATTTATTTTAATTTACTTTAACATATCATTTTCAATAGATACCCGGCCCGTTACATAATTCTCTAAAGTTTATTTATAAGCTTTCTGTTGATGCATCAAGGAACTTGAAGAAATCCTACAAACAAATAAAATAGACTCTGTTATTAAGTACAGTTACTTGTTATATGTAGGCGATTTCAATTTCAAAGAAATAGACTGGGAAAATAACAACACCAGTGTAGGCCCAGAACACATAGCCACATGAAGTTCTTAGAAACTGTGAGAGACACTTACTTATATCAACGTGTAAGGGAAGCAACTAGATATAGATCAGATAACCAACACAGTCTTCTGGATCTCGTTTTCACAAATGAAGAGGGAATAATCGAAAGTATGGTACATAACTCCCCAATAGGCAACAGCGACCATGAAGTACTAGAATTTAAATTCCAATTTGGAACAAATGTAAACAAAACACCCATCCAACAAAGATTACTTTTCTTTAAAGGAAATTACGAAGCGATCAATAAGAAATTAACAGACATAGAATGGCTACAGGAGACATCGAAAACCTTTGGAATAGTTTTGCCGATAGACTATCAAATAATTACAAAGAATCCATACCAGTGAGCAATGCAAAAAGATTCGATACTCCATGGATGAACGAGGAGACACTAGCTGCGATAATATTGAAACGAAGACTATGGAAAAAATACAAATACTGTAGGAATCAAAGAAACATAGAAAGATATGAAGAAGCAAAAAGAAGATCAAAATACTTAGTGAGAGGAGCAAAAGAAGAATATGAACGTTCTATTGCACTTAACATGAAAGTGGACAACAAAATCTTTTGTAAATACATACAATCAAAAACAAAAAACAAAGAAAATATCCCCTGTATAATGGATGAAAATGGAGAAATACACACTGATGACAAGGAAAAGGTAGAATTACTGAACAACTCAAAAGTGTGTTTACTAATGAGGACTCTTACACAAGGTATTCCTCCATTCCCAACCAGAACTATCCACAACCTGGAAATTGTTAAATTTGATAGTAAGAATATACATTGAAAAATTAGAAGAAACAAAATCCTCAGGTCCAGACCAAATACAAGGTTACCCCCAAATACACCCAAAATTCTTGAAAGAGACTGCAAAAAATATTGCAGTACCACTGGAGAATTTTTTTTAATACATCAATGGAAACCATGTCAATACCAAACAGTTGGAGGTTGGCAAATATAACACCGCTCCACAAGAAAGGGCCAAAAAGAACGGTATCAAACTATCGACCAATCAGTTTAACATCTGTCGTATGTAAAACAATGGACAAATTTGTAAGGGACAGATTAATGGACCACATGGAGAAGAATAATCTATTTACAAATCACCAACATGGATTCAGGAAGGGAAGGTCATGCAATACTCAATTAATAGAAGTACTAGAGGACTGGACAGAAAAGATTGACAACTATAATTCTATAGATACAATATATCTGGACTCCCAAAAAGCATTAGACACAGTTCCACATATACGTCTCTTAAAAAAACTGGAGGGTTATGGAATTACTGGAAAGATCCTAGGATGGATCAAGAACTTTTTGACAGACCGCAAACAAAAAGTAGTTCTGAATGGAAGCCATTGCAGATGACACTAAAATATATGCAATAGTTAATAACGATGAAGAAAGAGCATCTTTACAAAACGATATTTTCAGGCTAGTGCAGTAGTCAAAAGATTGGCTGTTAAAATTTAATGCGTCAAAATGTAAACATGTACACATTGGCACAGAAACAAATGCAACATGCAATGGAAGAGAAAAAGCATAACAAAATCAGATGAAGAGAAAGACCTTGGTAGTATATCATAGATGGGAAACTGAAATTCCAGCAACACATAAATATACAAACTAAAAAAGGAAACCAGAGACTAGGGATGATTAAAAAAAGTTTCTGCAATATGGATAAGGAAATGTTTCTACCACTATATAAAAGTATTGTTCGTCCCCACCTAGAGTATGGGAGTAACATATGGTCTATTATATAAAAAAAAATGCGATTCAAATAGAAAACGTGCAAAGAAGAGCTACAAAACTAGTAAAGAATATAAAACACCTGAGCTATAGTGAAAGAATTAAATACCTAGGACTCCCATCACTGCAATACAGAAGAATGAGATCTGATCTGGTAGAAACCTATAAGATAATTAACAACATCGACAAAGTGGACAGTAACACAGTATTTCCTAGAAATGAAGAGGACATAAACATAAGATATACAAAAACACTCAAGAACCAATATTAGGAAATACATTTTTTCTCAAAGAGTGATGGATACATGGAACAAATTGCCAGCAAACGTAGTAGAATCTAAGACAGTCAATATGTTCAAAAGTCAGCTGAACACACACTGGAAAAACCTCGACATAAAATTTATGCCAGATGTATATGGACCGGAAGTGACAGGAAACACACAATCAAGACGGGTCTAAGGGGCCTCAGGCCCAGACGTATGACCTCGGGACAAGGTAAAACAAGGTAAATGATACACCCTTATCCAAATTGTAATAGTAGAAATGATCCTTGTAAAGCTGTTGTCTTGTTTACTGCACTACGCTTTCTTTTATGAGTGATGGCGGGAAATAAGATGCTAATTAGTTGAAAGCAGACGTAGAAAACATACCGTGTAAACGCAGGGGCGGATCCAGGGGGGGAGCGCGCTGGAAAAAATATGATTTTTTTGGCGTAAAATCGTGATTTTTCACACGAAATACCCCAAAAATTTCGGTAAGTTACATGTCAATGGGGTGATGATGTCGGCTTTGTACTAAATCAACACTCTTAGTTGGATCAAGGATTTATATATAGTATATATACTATATAAATCCTTGGTTGGATTTTTACAGGACTTTCATTCATCTGCAACATGTAAAATTCAAATAAAATATTTCATTAGAGGTCAAGCTATCGGTTAAACTTGTTATATATTATATAGATAATATTTAGGAAAATGCAATTAATCTCTTGGTCTAAGAAAAGTTTGAAGATACCAAAGGATATTTAGATGCCGTAACTTATCACATTAGTTCAAATATTTATTTCATAGAAATGAATGAACTATCTCGCAGATGACCGAAAATCAGTTCAAAATTATATTATTTGGGAACTGTAAATTTCAATAATAAAAATATCTAATAAACCATACCAGTGCCGAAACACTGACTACTGGGTGGATGATACCCTGGGTGACTAATAGTCCACAAGCAGAGGCATCGACCCAGTGATAGTAATACAGATGCCGTAACTTATCACATCAGTTCAAATATTTTTTTCATAGAAATGAATGAACTATTTCGCAGATGACCGAAAATCAGTTTACCTTGTCATAACATTATCTCAACCATCCTATACAAGATTGTGGCTAGTTACTAAATTTTGATGGTTTTTGGTTGGTATTCGTGTTGCTCTTTATTTTCTGTGTATTGTGACTTTTGACCATGTGTTTGTCTTTATATTGATTGATGTCTTTTGGTTACGATTTGGTCCCTTTTTATATTGCTCAAACCTGCTATACATAATACAATTGAAACAGTTCGAATAATAACATATCTTAGATGTAAAAAAGGGGTAACCAAAAGCCGTACATCGAAGGTAGACAACTCAATGACAAAAAAAAAGACAAAAGGACAAACAATAATTACAACACTACACAGACAACTAAAGATCGAGCAATACGAACAGTACACCACTGAAAACCGTGGGTGAGTTGAGGTGCTATGGATTGGTAGGTAGTTCCTGCTCCACTTGTGTCACTCGTCATGTCACCCGGTGATAAGTCACGAATGAGGAAAGGACCGGGTTGTGATTACGGCAAACAAAATTAAAACGTAAATATCAAATTTAGTGTAGGGGATGTCGTGGTGGTGATGGTATGGTAGTTGGATTTACAACTACCTATGCAATCAGTGCCTATCGCCACTAAAGTTATGGGTTTGAACTCCGTTAATAGCGAGGTGTACTCGATACAACATTATGTGACAAAGTTTGTCAGTGACTTGTGACAGGTCGGTGGTTTTCTCCGTGTACTCCGGTTTCCTCCACCAATAAAAACTGACCGCCACGATATAACTGAAATATTGCTTAAAGTAGCGTTAAATACCATAAACCCACCATCAAAGGAGTAGGGCACGAAGGGTGGAATTCGGCCTTATTGTCAAAACATATTTTTTCATCATATTCTGCTAATATATGCTTGTTACTATTGATAAATGTGATTTTTTAGCATATTTTGGCATTTTTGTCCATTTTGGGGCCAAAAAACTAACATTTGATGAAAAATCCCAAATTTCTGGACATTTTCAATAATAAATAAAAAGAACAACTAATAATGAAAATGCATAATGAATAAGGTTTATTTCCAAGTCATTTTTGTATTAATGATATATTTTTTGTAATTTCAACATGTAATATGGCTCTTTTTTTGGTAGAAATAGTAATTTCTTTATGAACATCACTGATTTCAGGTAAATATTTAAAAAAAATTCTAACATCGTTTTTCAACATTTAAAAATAAGCGGAACTGTTGATAATATGATTATGTTGACAAATATGTACACACATTTACAATCTAATTGGGGAGAAATTACATTTTTGAGTAAAAAAAACCCACAGATTTTTGGAAAATATTTTTCATATTTTTTTTTAGCTCATTTTAACATTTCTCAATATGCCAGAGGGAGGAGAACCTTAGTTTTAATCAAAGTTATATTATTTGTGAACTGTAAATTTCAACAATAAAAATATCTAATAAACAATACCAGTGCCGAAACACTGACTACTGGGTGGATGATACCCTGGGTGACTAATAGTCCACAAGCAGAGGCATCGACCCAGTGATTGAAACACTGACTACTGGGTGGATGATACCCTGGGTGACTAATAGTCCACAAGCAGAGGCATCGACCCAGTGATTGAAACACTGACTACTGGGTGGAAGATACCCTGGGTGACTAATAGTCCACAAGCAGAGGCATCGACCCAGTGATTGAAACACTGACTACTGGGTGGATGATACCCTGGGTGACTAATAGTCCACAAGCAGAGGCATCGACCCAGTGATTGAAACACTGACTACTGGGTGGAAGATACCCTGGGTGACTAATAGTCCACAAGCAGAGGCATCGACCCAGTGATTGAAACACTGACTACTGGGTGGAAGATACCCTGGGTGACTAATAGTCCACAAGCAGAGGCATCGACCCAGTGATTGAAACACTGACTACTAGGTGGAAGATACCCTGGGTGACTAATAGTCCACAAGCAGAGGCATCGACCCAGTGATTGAAACACTGACTACTGGGTGGATGATACCCTGGGTCCACAAGCAGAGGTATCGACCCAGTGATTGAAACACTAACTACTGGGTGGATGATACCCTGGGTCCACAAGCAGAGGTATCGACCCAGTGATAGTAATAACAACGTAGAAATAAACATATCCGTGGTCATTTGTGACACATATATTCCGTAACTGTTAACCAGGTCACGACTTCCGAACTGAAGACTTCAACTTAACACATCAGCAGCTTCCTCGTTAGCAGCAGCCCTCTATCAAGGAAATCATTATAGGGACCACAAGCTCTGGAATTAATATCGAATCAACTCTTCTTCAACATACAAATATTGTGTTTGGATACATCTGAGATTAGAAGGAAAAATTATAGGCTTATTGTGTGTCATTTGAATAACAATACATGCATTACAAATATTATATCATTGACCCTAGACTCCAGGTAAATGTATTTTTCTAGCTTTTTTGAATTTTTTCACCCAGATTTGCGTTTTACTGCCAATTTTGAAATCTATTGTAACCCCTATTTGATCACGTGTTGTTTGAGTTCAGCTGTACAAGTAATTTAACCTCAATATCAGTCTGGGTTTGATGTTTTATTGTTCAGCTGTACAAGTAATTTAACCTCAATATCAGTCTGGGTTTGATGTTTTATTGTTCAGCTGTACAAGTAATTTAACCTCAATATCAGTCTGGGTTTGATGTTTTATTGTTCAGCTGTACAAGTAATTTAACCTCAATATCAGTCTGGGTTTGATGTTTTATTGAAGTTCAGCTGTTCATCTCCTGTAACGCCTACCAAGTCTTGGCTACTATTTTTTTTTATTAAGATTATCTGTTAATGGATTGTAACTATAGTCTTTATTTTCTGGTTTATTTAAGTTCACCCTTTATCTAATGTAACACCTTGTGGTCTATCTTTGCTTGTTTATTTAATTTCACCTGTTTTTCTAATGTAACCTATATGGTAGCCTATGTTTGAGTGGATACTGGTATTAAATGGGAAGATGATGGTGGAATGGAATTACAAACTTTTTTTTCCAATTAATTAGTATGTTGTAATTCTTAGTTTATATAAACTACGATTTGCTTAGTTTCATTTATGAAATGCTTGTTTCGGAGTGTCATGAATGAAAATGTCATTGTGACTAAAAATTGACATTATTTTGATGGTGTATTGAAATTTCCTACTATATTAACTAATTCATAAGGATTGATCGCAATTTTTGTTCGGTTCATGAAGAAATAACCTCAATCAGGTTGTACACACCGTGTAAACCTGCGTCGGGTTACGCAAGGATGTGTACAACCTGATTGAGGTTATTTCGAATAAACCTAACAAATAATTTCGATCACTTTTTTTTGTTATGATATTGAAAAATATATTTATTTTTTCAAAATAAGGCAAATAATAGGAAATAAATTTAAATAATACCAAAGGTGCCTCATTTAAAGAAAATCACCTGATGACAACGGCACGCGACGCCTTGAGAACGACGTCTATTTTCAGATTCCGTACATTGGAAAATAACCTCAACTGTTTAATCCAATCAAAACACGTATAAAATGACATGTGACTCTAAAATTAATTTATAAAGGTTTAATATATTTTATACTGGATGACCTTTAGTGATAATTGGGATAATTTTTTTTAATACAATGAAATACATTAATGTCCATATTAACAGCCTTATATTGTTGGGTCAGTCAAAGCTCCATCAAACCTCTTAAGCTATGAACATTTGTTTATAAGCTGTCAAAAAACGGGATAAAATAACTGTGAAACCGCTATTTTAGAAGTGGTGTTAACCAGATGTGGTTTCTTGAAATATTCAAAAGATCTGTTAGAACACATGAAATGTAATTAAGCCCATCTCTATATGCAATAGTATAAAAACATTGACTACCCTTTCTCACTACTAGTGTAGAAACGCTAGTCCATCTTTGTTTCTTGGGTATAAACTTCCAATATCGATTTGAATTTTTTTTTAAAGATAATATTTCTGTTAGTTATAAATTTCCCCGATTCTAACAAAAGGTACTCTGAAAGTGATATTGCTAATTATTGACAACATATTTGTTGTGTTTTCCAACAAGTAGCTGACATTCAAATTAGTACCAATTGTGCTCCCCTTCTTGCTCACATGTTTTCGAATCTCGCTCAGGCAAGGTGTACTCGGATTATGTAATAAAGTTTGTCAGTGGTTTTCTCTGTGTTCTCCAGTTTCTTCCACTAATGAAACTGAAATATTGTTGAAAGTGGCATTAAACAGCATAACCCTTACCCCTTTGAACCACTCTCCTCTTTTAGATATACCATAATATTAGAGATATCAGTATCTATATAAGAACCTTTATTCCTCTCTCCTCTTTTAGATATACCATAATATTAGAGATATCAGTATCTATATAAGGTTTTATAGTCAACTCTACCATTGCAAACTCGTACCAAAGTCAACTCGTACCACAGTAAACTCGTACCACTGTAAACTCTGCAAGGGTTGGCTTTGGCAATCATCTCATTAAATAGATAATTAGTTCATTTAATTATAGTTCAAAGAGGACTTAAGAAAACATGATCACCTAATTAAATAATAATATAAAGATCAAAAGATATCAATTAATCATAATTATTTTGAAACTGCTTTCAACTGTCATTAAAAAAAATAATGCAAATATTAAAAACCAATTAATTAATTATTATTAAACTTCATCCTTTTGAGTATACGTAAAATAATGTAATTGTTAATTTTAACACTTTCAAAAGCACAATTTATTTGAATATTCTTTCAAAAGCATCACCTGAACATTGCCATTCATTAATTGGTCGGAATTGCTTTCCTCTTAGTAGTATTTTCCTGAGTTTGCATTGGTACGAGTTGACGATGGTACGAGTTTGCAAATTTTGGTACGATTTGACATGGTACGAGTTGACAGTGGTACGAGTTAACTAGTTACCCTATATAAGAACCTTTATTCCTCTCTCCTCTTTTAGATATACCATAATATTAGAGATATCAGTATCTATATAAGAACCTTTATTCCTCTCTCCTCTTTCAGAGGTTAACAGTTCACACAAAGTTATACCATAATATTAGAGGTATCAGTATCTATATACCAGCCTTTATTCCTCTCTCCTCTTTTAGAAGTTATCATGATCAGGCTATACAAAGATATACCATGATACTAGTGGTATCAGTATCCTTTTCCCACCCTTGTGTCTCTATGATTAAATGTTAACACTTCAAACAAAAATATATCAGCATACCCTCAACCTTAGGTCTCTATGATTATAATGTTAACACTTCAAACAAAAATATATCAGCATACCCTCAACCTTAGGACTCTGATTATAAAGGGCAAAAAGAATAATAAAATTAATTATTAAGTTTTTATTATAATTATACATATTTTTGCTAAACATATGTAAAATCAACAAATATTCTTTATCAAGTAACATAACAATACTCTTAAAAAAATAAAATGTGACACAGAAAAAACAAAACAAAACCAACAACAATAAATGTTCCCAATTCTATTAGAACATTTTCAAAAGGATACAATTTTTTGTTCAGACTGGCCTGTATCAATAAGATGGAAATTGGTTGCTAGTATCACATGAATTTGACAAATAATTTACAGTTATCTATTAAATAAAATGCTATGCTATATATATATATATATATGCTATTTTGTATTGAATGGCATTAGAAACAGAATGGTTCAATTAGGTACAGTCAAACCTGCCCATACGATCACCTATATTAAACAGTCACCTGCATTAAAAGGTCACCTTTTTCTTGTCCTGTCATAGAACATTTCATATGAACTGAACCTCTTTTAAGAGGTCACCTGCCATATAAGGCCACTTTCTCGTTGTCCCAAAGGTGACCTTTTAATACCGGTTTTACTGTATGTGTTTTTCTGACTTTTCATACATTTTATAGGTTAATATTTTAAAACAATATATAGCTGGATTAGATGTTATGCTACTGTTCTAAATAATGACTGAGAAAGTAAAATATTTTAAACAGGAAATATTATGCAATACTCTCGAGTAAATAGCTACTGATGCAAGACAGTGGATTTGAATGGTATCAATATATTACATTTTGATGGTGGTTGGTTTATGGCATTTTAACACCACTTTCAACAATATTTAAGTTATATCTGGAGTTCAGTTTTATTGGTGGAGGAAACCGGAGTACCCAGAGAAAACGACCCATCTGTTGCAAGTCACTGACAAATTTTATCACATAATGTTGTACTGAGTACACCTCGCCATGAAGGGGGTTCGAACTCACAACATCAGTGGTGATAGGCACTGATTGCACAGGTAGTTGTAAATCCAACTACCATATGACCCCAACAGCCCCTCATTTCACCTTGATGAAATGAAGTTTGATTGAACCTATTATCTGATGGTGACTTTCTCAAAAAGAAACTGCACCAGTAATGTATCATAATTCTATATATGTGTGTTCTTATATTATAATAAGGTTGGTTATTTATTGTCATCTGGTAGTCTTAGTTTTATTTTGTAATGTTTTCAGAACTGACTTACAGTAAAGTGGATTTAATACTCTTTGTATTCTTTTCAGAACTGAATTAAAATTTACAACAATTAAGTGGATTTAACATGAGTTTTTATTTTGTTGCATTTCCAGGGCTACATTAAAATTAACTTTGGTCAAGTAAATTTGAGTAGTTTATAATTTGAGGTAGGTGTAGATCAAGGCCAAAATTTATATTTATGAGGGTCTCAACACCTATAATACTTCTGTGCAAAATATGCCTAATTAACCTAATTAAGGTCAAAGATTAATAATATAACTAACATTTGACGTTTGGGTTATTGCCTGCCCTTCTTCAAGTGTAGATAAACAAAAACTACTTTCGTTTTCAAATGTCAATTTTGGTCCCAAACATCGATTAGTAATTGCACATACAAACTTTTGTTTTGAGACATAGATTTCAAGTCCTAATATTGTAGGTAAATTTCCAGGATTACGTTGAAACTTAATTAAGTACCGTTGTCTCACAGGGATGACATTGTGGAGAAAATATATGTTGTATTGACGTCCCAGTTTGATGACTACTTGTTCATATCAACCTGAAGAAGACTGTACTACTCCACAAAAGAAGACTGTTCTACTCCACAAATTCTATGGGTTAATAATATATAATTATAGCATTAATTTTAAAATAGAAAGTGCCAGAAAGTTTAACATATTATTATAATTATATATATATATATATATTCTATCGTTGATTTGTTTTGCGAGAATGGATTTCCTCAGAGTAATATCACACTGAAGGCGAAGCTAGAGATGTGAGATTTGATGAGAAGTCCATTTCGAGCAAAACATATCAATGATAGTAAGTTTATTGAGGGTAATGTGATGATGTTATGTTAATATCACACTAGTTCCTTGATAATAGATAATGTATGTAAAGATCAAAGAGAAAATGTATACATCATTGATAATAACCTAGAATATTAATTTATCTATTTAAATACCTAAAAGTGAACAATCATATCGATTAAAAATTGCGTAGCTTTGTCACAGTTTTTGAACTACACAGAATGTTCTAGTTATTGAACTATAACAGAAATGTGTGAATGCGTTGACATAAAATGTTGGAATAAGTATAATAAGATTTGGTATGGGTAAAGGAAAAAATGATTTTGTAACTTACTTTAATAAAATGAACTGAAGTACAAAATTGACTTATATTTATATGTGTAGTTGAATGTGAGAAAAAATACTTGTAAATATGTTATTATATATAATACATTGAATGGTAAACACTATGCAAATTTCAATCTAATTCAAATTAGATTATACAAATTATGGCATCTAATTGAAAGTGTTTTTGACTTGGACAGTGAAAACTATCAATGTTTTTAATAATTACAAGTATTTAAGTAATTTTAAAGTTGCAAATTGTTGCTATTATATATATATGATATTTTTCAATAACTTTAAAGTTGGTGTTAAACACCAATCAATCAATCTATCAATCAATCATTCAATGACCTTAACATATAAATTATCTATAAGTAGAAGTACAGGTAAAAAATCTAATAATGTTGATATGGACAATAACTACTTAAAGCAACATTCATCCACATTTGTTTACTTAAGCCTTTAATTATACTATATGTGCATAGGGAAACAAGGATGACACCCGTACAGGGAAAAAAAGATGACATGCGTATTGGGGAAACAAGGATGACACACACTTTATTCTGCATACAAATCTTATAATGCCATATAGATCTGTTAACAATACACTACCACACTGAGCTATAAACAAAATTAACAATTACTGATTCTGTCTACTTTTAATAGTAAATCAATACATTGTCTTTCCATAATTTCATAACAGAAGACCACAGTAAGTTCTTGATAATACTTTAAGAAACGGTACATACTTAAGATTAAATTATCACTAATTTTATTTTCTTCAAAGAACCACTTGTATTGTTTACAAACAAAACATTTTTTCTAGATATAGAAGTTATATATCTCTGCTTATGCCTTTTCTTATTTAAAATTCAAACTGAAGACAACAATTTATGCTCTTTTTTGCAATATTTAAGATGAAAATGTTTTTGTCTTTTTTCCCTTGATATACATTTGTACATCTATTTTCCATTTTTTGAGAGCACAATTTTCTTAAATGCCATTATCACATTTTTGAAAAAAAAACAATGGTTGCCAATTAAATTATTTTGTGTTTTTCAAACATAATTTTCAAGCTTCATAAGAGTAGGAAGTCCTTTTTGGAAGATGAAATGAAACCAATTGTGTGACAAAATTGGATAACTTTAGTTGACTATGACTATGATTATTATTACCGGTGTAAAATATTCAGGATTATTCTTGTCAACAAGCATTATTATCCTAATTATCACAGCATAATAAAGTTCACTCATATTTATCAATAAGCATTTCTTTTCTGCTACATCACAAAGATGGTACTTCAGTACTTCAGTACAGGATAGGATCATGTTATTACTTTCCTGATTTGTCAGAGTCAGTGCTTCGGCATAATACAGTTCAGGATCATGCCTATCAGCACATTTTACACTGACTGAGTACTTCATATTAATGAAGCTTAGAATTAACTTTAACAATCAGCACTACTTTCCTGATTTGCTACAATGTCTAATGAACTATTTTCTTTCTTTGTGGGTGGTGCAGGTCGTCTACATGTAGATGATAAAGGTGCATACAGTAGAACTAATAGTGCCTGTTGATGTAAAAAAAAAAACCAGTCATTAAAAGAGACATTTAATTTAACATTTGAATAACAATGTGAATTTAGAGTCTGATAATATAGTGAAACTTGTCTAGACTTAACCCTGTATAAACAGAATCCTGTGTAAGTTTAACCCTGTCTAAACTGAATCCTGAATAAACATTTCTGTCTAAACTGGGTACTGAATAAACATTCCTGTCTAGACTGAACCCTGAATAATCAGAATCCTGTCTAAATTGAACCCTGAATAAACAGAATCCTGAATAAACATTGGTCTAAATTGAACCCTGAATAAACAGAATCCTGTCTAAATTGAACCCTGAATAAACAGAATCCTGCCTAAATTGAACCCTGAATAAACATTCCTGTCTAAATTGAACCCTGAATAAACAGAATATTATGATATACCATTATCCATGACAAATATGGAAGTCATCGGTGTGCACATATGATGGAAATCATCGGTTGGTATACATGATGAGATTTTCCACAGATTAAATACACTTTTAGAGGAATAAGATTTATATTTACCACCTATAACTAAATGAATTCTTACTGTTTCAACAACACAGATTTTCTTCAGACCTCCATGTATTCAGTAATAGGAGTTATATATTTTTTTAAGATCTTCGTGTACAAGTAATTGAATTCTTGTTTATTCACATGTCGACTGAGATTTTCTCATACTTCTATTATAAATGATTGAATATTTCAAGTGTCAACAGGACATTGTGATTTTACTTGTGTCATGAGAGTTATAAAACTGGAATTTGTTGCTTCTCTGCATGCAGCACAAAGGAGAGTGCAGAGAGCAGTTGGCTCGGAATCAGGATAATGTGTCCAAGTGTGGTGACATGTCTACCCTCTGACTGTTGTTTCAGTAAACTAGTACTATTAAAATCCAACTAAGCATGTTGGTCTGTTACAAAGTGGACCTCATCATCCTCTCATTGAAAATTAACTTGTCCTCAACATGATATAGCTGAATAATTGCTGAGTTGGCATTACACAACAACCATTCACTCGCTCAAAACTAAAGAGGACGATCCTGAATATCCATGAATTAATACACCAGTACTTACACCAAATAAAAACAGACCAGCGACAGCCGTAGCTGCCCAACTAAAATCAGTAAGACCTACTATGGCATTTCCTGCAGTTGGCCCTAAAAATGCTCTGTAAAATAAAAAAATATATACCTTGATACAGGACAACAAGAATTTCATCGACAGACAAGAAAATTTTTGCAAAGCAACCACTGGCCACTAACGGCCACTTCTAACGAACTGTTGTTCATAACTAACTTCTGCAAGTTGTCTTTTACATGTGCAAGGATTTAAGTAACATTCTACATACACGAGGCACCCATTTACGTCTTGTACTGCACGACGACTATAGTCAATGCTCGTTTATATATCGTACCACAAAACTAGTTGATGATTGTTTCAAAGGGATTCTATCCTGCATCATTGAAATTGGGTCCTATTTCTTTACCCTTGGTCCCAGCTGTGTGGAAGAGGGTGGGTGCTTGCATTAAAATTTTCCTGTTAATTTTACTTCAACATTGTAGCATTCACCATCAAGTTTTGAAGTTTATATGTCACAAGTACTGTGTTTTTGGGTATATGATTATAAACAATTTATAATTTAATAACATGTCTACAATATTTGTCTTTCCTTTTTATTTTGTGTTTTATTTTTAAAACTATTTACACATGATGCAATATTTATTGACTATATGTACATGTTGAGACAGCTGTTTAGAATCTGAATGACTCAACTGAGTCACTCATCAAAATTATCAACCTTCCAACTCTTTGGTACAGATTGTATTTTATATTTTTTATGATCTAATACACACAGCATAAATGTGTTGACTATATTTTAGCAATATAAAGGTATAACTCTTTAAGTATGATAAAAATACATTAAGTAAGGAACTGCCTACCCTTCAGGATCACGTGAGTTCCCCCGTGGTTTTTAGTGGGGTTTGTGTTAATCGATCTTTAGTTTTATGTGTATGTTTTGTAGATCGTATTTTGTCCTTTTTGCTTTGGCCGTTGTGTTGTCTGTTCTTCTTCGATTTACGGATTCTGATTTCTTTGGTGTCTTCAAACTCTTCTTATCAAAGTATGTAAATAACTATTATCTTACCCTAATGAGAAGCAGGAATTGAAAAATCCTGATACTATTCCATGTGTGTCAAAATTTTCTTGCATTCCAATTTGACTGAAAAATAAAGTACAAGCAACTAAAATTCATAGATTCTAAATTGTTTTTTCACACATTTCTGTATTTAAAACTGCACTTCAAAATAGTAACTCCTCATATATAGAGGTGGTCGTCGTGGCCGTAATCGTATGGTAGTTGGATTTACAACTACCTATGTAATCAGTGCCTATCACCACTGATGTTGTGAGTTCAGATTTCGAGGTGTACTACATTATGTGATAAAGTTTGTCAGTGACTTACGACAGGTTGGTGGTTTTCTCCAGGTCCTCCGGTTTCCTCCACCAATAAAACTGACCGCCACGATATAACTGAAATATTGTTGAATGTGGTGTTAAACACCATCAAACAAACAAACTCATATATAGAATAGACAAACTGATTATTACTATGGATACCATGTGACTACTAATTAATTAACTTTATCAGAAAAAAAGATGTCATAATAACCATTACAAACTATTTACATTATTTTTATTAATCTTCATGACACTTTAACACCCCTCAAACCACCCCATGCCTACAGGTGATAAATTTCGAATACCATGGTCAACTGATGCAGTAGGTTTGTTATATGAGTGCCCTATGAAATGTTTATACACATATGTTATTTTATGAATGTGTATTTTATTGTATTTTTGACATTTTATTGTATACAGCCTCCGTAACTATTTTTGGTTGAAATTTTCATATACCTGGTATTTTGTATCAAATATTGAAACTTTACGTAAAGGTAGAATAAGTATAATGTAAAAACTGTAACTGTTAACTATTTACTGAGAAATTATTGATTTATTAAGGTATTTCATGCCCAAAATTTAATTTCTATGGTAAAGTGTTCATTTATAATGTATGCTTTTTTGTACTTTTCAATCAATCCTCTCATAATGAAGAATAAAGAATGAACTGATCCTCGTATCTTCTTACTATATGGTATCACTGTGGCCTACCCCACAATGACAATATTTATGTATAGCTTGAGTATAAATTTGGTTGGAATCTATGCTAACATATCTTGTACAATACACTTACAATGCACCCTGTAATAATCCTTTGAAGGTTGGTATTAAACCACATCCTACCATTAAACCAATTATCATTAATGATATTATCACAAACCATAATTCACTGAAAACAAGACAAAAAGTATGTTTTACAATCAATATGATATGAAAATGGTAAAACTAACAATCAATAATTTTGAAAGCAAAGTACAATGTACACTCATTATACCTTCCCCTGATTTATTGCCATCAAATTTGAAAGTCAAAATAACCAAAAATCTTGTAGTTATGACACATGCCTGGCCAACATGTACCCAACATGATCAATGTGTGGACCAACTATGGTGAACCTAGATTGTATGGTATTAGAGAAACTGACCTTATCATGAAAACATTTTTAATGACATCTCTGCCACTTGAAAAGTAATGCCAATGTCTCACTGTCAGTGAGCAATAATTGCCATATGAAATTGGTCCTTTTTTCAAATTTTAATCATCTTTCAATCTCCTACTTAGATAATTAGGTGAACACGAATATGTCCCGCAGGTCTGGTAATCAATGACATTTAGGCCAATGTTAAATGATATGTTAACCATTAAGAAAAAACTAGTTTCTGGAGAACCTGTGATTGCTCACCAGACATGTTTATGAAGCATTTGTTTAACAGTGTTTTTATTTCATTCTTGTAATGTATGCATGTATGCACCAATACATTAATTAACTGCATCGGTGGTGTAATGGTTAGTGTGCTTGCCTCGAGTGCATTAGATCAGTCAGCTAGCACTATAAAACTCCAACTAAACTTGTTGGTCTAGTACAAAGTGGACGTCATCATTATCTCATGAAAACAAACTTTTTCTCAACATGATATAGTTGAAAAATTGCTGAGTTGGCATTAAACAACAATCACTTACTCACTAACTCGCCCCCAATTCATTAATTCACTCAATATACATGTGAGAAGAATTATATATTGGGTATTTTATCATGGCATTGTTTATATAGCCAATGAAGGAAGTTGTATTAGAATTAGCTTAACTTACAATGGAAAGAACGGTATAAGCTTTGTTGGTCCTAACATTAGGAACGCTAGTACACTTAGACTATTTCCTACGATCATCATCGTCTTCACATAACCCTGAAAAGACAAAACATGAATCTTGAAATGTCATTCTAGTGTTGATCAAAACATTTAGAATGCTCAAAGTCAAATACTTTCTATTGACATCATGATTTTAACATTGACAATAAATAACAAAGGGTTACACATACCAAGTATAATATGACAGCATCAAAGTAACACTAATAGAGTCTGGACATAAAAATATACCCTACCCTTTTTTCTGCTCTTATTTCTACAGAATTAATGCTATAAATGTCAAAATTTGTATATGAGTCTTGCATGAAAATGTGCATCATCCATTCCTAATACGTCACGATATTGCTGAAATACTGCTAAAGTTGATGTTAAACACCAATCAATCAATCAATCCATTCCTAATGACAAACAATCATATAACAAAATTTTAAATGGGCCATGTCTAATATAATTTTTCAACCCTATAAATTTTCAAGAGTTATTACAACCAAGCATGTCCAACCATTATCAAATATAAAAAAAAGTCCAAAAAGGTGTAGAGTCAAAAATTTTACCCCAAAAACTTCTGATATGCACCTATTCACATACACAGTTCTCAATCAACCATAGAAAGTCAAGCCATCTGAATTGGACTATAACATTGACGAAAAATGTGATTCCTTTGTTGTTAGAAAATATTTGTATACAAAATATGGATATAAACATATTCTACCTATGATCTGGTAAATGTAATTGACATTGGATAATTTACCATTCTATAACTCATCTTCTTCAAATAGTAAATCAACACTTTACCTTACTGTCGCTAATCCAACCCCATATAGGTGCTGTAAGAGCATATACACCTGGAGCTATCAAAAACATTAATCCTATCTGCCAAGTGTTTAAATTTAACTGAAAAAAAACCAGATATTTGATATCAATTACACATGTCAGGATTTTTGTGTCTTGTTTCTTTTTCCGTCATAAATCAATCTTATAGTGATGACATCACAGTACAATATGAATAAATAAATAATATCATTAAACCATGCAGTCATTTCTAAATTAGTTTTCATTTACATGTTTATCAAAATAGATTTATTTTGTGGAAGCGATAATTGATCATCTTTCCCTACAGTTATATCTACCTGCAGAGGGGCACCGGTGATATCATAGTTAGTATCTGCATTGAGCAGGATCAATAGAGAACCAGTCTTTACAAGTGTTTCTCACAAATCATTACATTAATTACCACTTCAGGGCCATCGTGGACGTGATCGTATGGTAGCTGGATTTACAACTATGTATGCAATTAGTGCCTATCACCACTGACGTTGTGAGTTCGAATCTCGATCAGTGCGAGGTGTACAACATTATGTGATAAAGTTTGTCAGTGACTTGCGACAGGTCGGTGGTTTTCTCTGGGTTCTCCGCACCACGATATAACTGAAATATTGTTGAAAGTGGCGTTAAAACACCATCAACCAAGCAAACAAAACAATTACCACTTCAATAATCTTCAAAGTAAACAGAATTTCAGAGTTAATATTATCTGAACAAGCTTGAAATTATCGTAGCATTCATATTTTTTACTGATAATGTAAATTTTCGTAAAATTCATCTAAAATTTTACCTGTTTGCTAAAATAAACTTGTAAAATTTCTTTGACTGAGATAACGTTACAATAAAAAAGAAGAGAGTAAGTGATGCCAACTGAGAAATGTTTTAGCCATATTATGGCAAGAGCAAGTTGTATTTTTATAGTGCTAGCTCACTGAAACAATAGTCCACGAGCAGACATTTCGCTCCACTCAGACACATTATTTTGATTCCGAGCCAAGTTGTCTTGGGTTTCTTCGCTCTTACTCCAGACTTTTGAGCCAACCAGTTTTTTACTCTTTCATCTTAATGCAGAAAAATAGCAAATGCCAATTTAAAGATTACAGGCTACCTCCAGGTTAAAGGTGAAATGATGTTTATTTGTTAGAAGGTAAAATCACTGATACAATGTTTGTAAATATTTAGATATTATCTATTATACCTACCTTTGATAGATGTGGAGCTAATGAAGGATCTAGGAAACCTAATGAAAATGCACCGATTACTATAGAAACTCCAGTGACAACAGCTAATGGACTGAATAGTAGGTAATAGAATGGCTTGGATAACTTGCTATGAGTATCTGAAACATAGAATTTGTTAAAAACTAAAATGTTTGTAAATTCTAATAAACCAGAGTAACTTAAATCAAAATAAGTCTAACAATAGGGTTAGGGTTATGGTGTTTGATGCCACTTTCAACAATATTTCAGTTATATCATAGAGGTCGGTCTTATTGGGGGAGGAAACCGGAGTACTCTGGGGAAAAACATTGACCTGTCACAAGTCAATGACAAACTTTATCAAATAACGTTGTATCGAGTACACCTCGCCATGAGTGGGATTCGAACTCACAACTTTAGTGATGATAGGCACTGATTTCACAGGTAGTTGTAAATATAACTACCATATGATTACAACCACAAGAACCCTGAGTCTAACAATAAAATACAATAACAGTGATAGTACAGATATACTTAGGTTTATCTTCAACTGATTGAGAGAAGAATCATAATACAAGTTACAATAACAGTGATAGTACAGATATACTTAGGTTTATCTTCAACTGATTGAGAGAAGGATCATAATACAAGTTACAATAACAGTGATAGTACAGATATACTTAGGTTTATCTTCAACTGATTGAGAGAAGAATCATAATACAAGTTACAATAACAGTGATAGTACAGATATACTTAGGTTTATCTTCAATTGATTGAGAGAAGAATCATAGTAACTCAAAGTGTCGTGTACTTTATATAATTATATTTGATAAAGTTTTACGTCAAAGACTTGTAGAAAGTCATATGCCAATAAAACTGACCATCAAAATATAACTGAAATAGTTAAAAGTAAACTAAAGCAATCATTTATCTAACTTGGCGTACACAAGCTTGACATATATCTACATATCAATACTAAAACATGATGTGAAAATTTTAAAAGTACTTAAAAATACAGCTTTCTGTGTATCCTCTCTACAGAACATATATTGTTTACCAGAGAAATACAGCTTTCTGTGTATTCTCTCTACAGAACATATATTGTTTACCAGAGAAATACAGCTTTCTGTGTATCCTCTCTACAGAACATATATTGTTTACCAGAGAAATACAGCTTTCTGTGTATCCTCTCTACAGAACATATATTGTTTACCAGAGAAATACAGCTTTCTGTGTATCCTCTCTACAGAACATATATTGTTTACCAGAGAAATACAGCTTTCTGTGTATTCTCTCTACAGAACATATATTGTTTACCAGAGAAATACAGCTTTCTGTGTATCCTCTCTACAGAACATATATTGTTTACCAGAGAAATACAGCTTTCTGTGTATTCTCTCTACAGAACATATATTGTTTACCAGAGAAATACAGCTTTCTGTGTATTCTCTCTACAGAACATATATTGTTTACCAGAGAAATACAGCTTTCTGTGTATCCTCTCTACAGAACATATATTGTTTACCAGAGAAATACAGCTTTCTGTGTATCCTCTCTACAGAACATATATTGTTTACCAGAGAAATATGTGGAAACCTGTATATAACATCAATTGCTATATTTTTTGTGAACTTTACAAGAAGTGAACTTTTTGTGTTTTTTGGTATTTTCCATTTTTTAAATTGATATCAAGCTTCCCTTTAAAGCTAAAACAATTTTACAATTGAAACACAAAATGTGATGCAGAAAAGTATTAATACATCAGTAGCTAAACAAATTATTAATGTGTAAACTTTTAGAATTTGGCCGTCTTGTCCAATGAAATGCAATGATACAGAAGAATTTGACAGCCTTGTCCAATGAAATGCAATAAAACATAGAAATAAATGGAAAACTAATTGGTGTAAATGTAATTGAATTGATAAAAAGTTAAACTGTTTCTATAATGATATGCACATGGCAAGGCTATATATATCGTTTTTATTCATGATGTTTTCACTATGGAAAAATTATCTAAAGTAAAGAAATAGACTTCAGGCTCAGTAGATATGTTGACACTCAGTCATCTCTCATCATCATATATAAACTATGTTTAAACTGAGATCCACCTCATCATGTATGTAAGTCAATATCTGAATAAAGACTACCCAAAGGATTTGATCTAACAATGTACATACCTTTAACAGGAGGCATCAAATACAGACAAAACATACCATATATAATGACAATACCTCCCATTACAAAGAATGGTAAACCAAAACCTCCTGCCTGTAAAATAAACACACGAAATATAACACTTAACTTATACCTCCCATTACAAAGAATGGTAAACCAAAACCTCCTGCCTGTAAAATAAAAACACGAAATATAACACTTAACTTATACCTCCCATTACAAAGAATGGTAAACCAAAACCTCCTGCTTGTAAAATAAACACACGAAATATAACACTTAACTTATACCTCCCATTACAAAGAATGGTAAACCAAAACCTCCTGTCTGTAAAATAAACAAAACTCAATACAACACTTAACTTATACCTCCCATTACAAAGAATGGTAAACCAAAACCTCCTGCCTGTAAAATAAACAAAACTCAATATAACACTTAACTTATACCTCCCATTACAAAGAATGGTAAACCAAAACACTACTGCCTGTAAAATAAACAAAACTCAATATAACACTTAACTTATACCTCCCATTACAAAGAATGGTAAACCAAAACCTCCTGCCTGTAAAATAAACAAAACTCAATATAACACTTAACTTATACCTCCCATTACAAAGAATGGTAAATCAAAACCTCCTGCCTGTAAAATAAACAAAACTCAATATAACACTTAACTTATACCTCCCATTACAAAGAATGGTAAACCAAAACCTCCTGCCTGTAAAATAAACACACGAAATATAACACTTAACTTATACCTCCCATTACAAAGAATGGTAAACCAAAACCTCCTGCCTGTAAAATAAACAAAACTCAATATATCACTTAACTTATACCTCCCATTACAAAGAATGGTAAACCAAAACCTCCTGCTTGTAAAATAAACAAAACTTAATATATCACTTAACTTATACCTCCTATTACAAAGAATGGTAAACCAAAACCTCCTGCCTGTAAAATAAACAAAACTCAATACAACACTTAACTTATACCTTCCATTACAAAGAATGGCAAATCAAAACCTCCTGCCTGTAAAATAAACACACGAAATATAACACTTAACTTATACCTCCCATTACCAAGAATGGTAAACCAAAACCTTCTGCCTGTAAAATAAACACACGAAATTAACACTTAACTTATACCTCCCATTACAAAGAATGGTAAACCAAAACCTCCTGCCTGTAAAATAAACAAAACTCAATATAACACTTAACTTATACCTCCCATTACAAAGAATGGTAAACCAAAACCTCCTGCCTGTAAAATAAACAAAACTCAATATATCACTTAACTTATACCTCCTATTACAAAGAATGGTAAACCAAAACCTCCTGCCTGTAAAATAAACAAAACTCAATATAACACTTAACTTATACCTCCCATTACAAAGAATGGTAAACCAAAACCTCCTGCCTGTAAAATAAACAAAACTCAATACAACACTTAACTTATACCTTCCATTACAAAGAATGGCAAATCAAAACCTCCTGTCTGTAAAATAAACACACGAAATATAACACTTAACTTATACCTCCCATTACCAAGAATGGTAAACCAAAACCTTCCGCCTGTAAAATAAACACACGAAATATAACACTTAACTTATACCTCCCATTACCAAGAATGGTAAACCAAAACCTTCTGCCTGTAAAATAAACACACGAAATTAACACTTAACTTATACCTCCCATTACAAAGAATGGTAAACCAAAACCTCCTGCCTGTAAAATAAACAAAACTCAATATATCACTTAACTTATACCTCCCATTACAAAGAATGGTAAACCAAAACCTCCTGCCTGTAAAATAAACAAAACTCAATATATCACTTAACTTATACCTCCCATTACAAAGAATGGTAAACCAAAACCTCCTGCCTGTAAAATAAACAAAACTCAATATATCACTTAACTTATACCTCCCATTACAAAGAATGGTAAACCAAAACCTCCTGCCTGTAAAATAAACAAAACTCAATATATCACTTAACTTATACCTCCCATTACAAAGAATGGTAAACCAAAACCTCCTGCCTGTAAAATAAAAAAAATTTAATGTAACAACTAACTTATACCTCCCATTACAAAGAATGGTAAACCAAAACCTCCTGCCTGTAAAATAAACAAAACTCAATATATCACTTAACTTATACCTCCCATTACAAAGAATGGTAAACCAAAACCTCCTGCCTGTAAAATAAACAAAACTCAATATAACACTTAACTTATACCTCCCATTACAAAGAATGGTAAACCAAAACCTCCTGCCAGAAAAATAAACACACGAAATATAACACTTAACTTATACCTCCCATTACAAAGAATGGTAAACCAAAACCTCCTGCCTGTAAAATAAACAAAACTCAATATAACACTTAACTTATACCTCCCATTACAAAGAATGGTAAATCAAAACCTCCTGCCTGTAAAATAAACAAAACTCAATATAACACTTAACTTATACCTCCCATTACAAAGAATGGTAAACCAAAACCTCCTGCCTGTAAAATAAACACACGAAATATAACACTTAACTTATACCTCCCATTACAAAGAATGGTAAACCAAAACCTCCTGCCTGTAAAATAAACAAAACTCAATATATCACTTAACTTATACCTCCCATTACAAAGAATGGTAAACCAAAACCTCCTGCTTGTAAAATAAACAAAACTTAATATATCACTTAACTTATACCTCCTATTACAAAGAATGGTAAACCAAAACCTCCTGCCTGTAAAATAAACAAAACTCAATACAACACTTAACTTATACCTTCCATTACAAAGAATGGCAAATCAAAACCTCCTGCCTGTAAAATAAACACACGAAATATAACACTTAACTTATACCTCCCATTACCAAGAATGGTAAACCAAAACCTTCTGCCTGTAAAATAAACACACGAAATTAACACTTAACTTATACCTCCCATTACAAAGAATGGTAAACCAAAACCTCCTGCCTGTAAAATAAACAAAACTCAATATAACACTTAACTTATACCTCCCATTACAAAGAATGGTAAACCAAAACCTCCTGCCTGTAAAATAAACAAAACTCAATATATCACTTAACTTATACCTCCTATTACAAAGAATGGTAAACCAAAACCTCCTGCCTGTAAAATAAACAAAACTCAATATAACACTTAACTTATACCTCCCATTACAAAGAATGGTAAACCAAAACCTCCTGCCTGTAAAATAAACAAAACTCAATACAACACTTAACTTATACCTTCCATTACAAAGAATGGCAAATCAAAACCTCCTGTCTGTAAAATAAACACACGAAATATAACACTTAACTTATACCTCCCATTACCAAGAATGGTAAACCAAAACCTTCCGCCTGTAAAATAAACACACGAAATATAACACTTAACTTATACCTCCCATTACCAAGAATGGTAAACCAAAACCTTCCGCCTGTAAAATAAACACACGAAATTAACACTTAACTTATACCTCCCATTACAAAGAATGGTAAACCAAAACCTCCTGCCTGTAAAATAAACAAAACTCAATATATCACTTAACTTATACCTCCCATTACAAAGAATGGTAAACCAAAACCTCCTGCCTGTAAAATAAACAAAACTCAATATATCACTTAACTTATACCTCCCATTACAAAGAATGGTAAACCAAAACCTCCTGCCTGTAAAATAAACAAAACTCAATATATCACTTAACTTATACCTCCCATTACAAAGAATGGTAAACCAAAACCTCCTGCCTGTAAAATAAACAAAACTCAATATATCACTTAACTTATACCTCCCATTACAAAGAATGGTAAACCAAAACCTCCTGCCTGTAAAATAAAAAAAATTTAATGTAACAACTAACTTATACCTCCCATTACAAAGAATGGTAAACCAAAACCTCCTGCCTGTAAAATAAACAAAACTCAATATATCACTTAACTTATACCTCCCATTACAAAGAATGGTAAACCAAAACCTCCTGCCTGTAAAATAAACAAAACTCAATATAACACTTAACTTATACCTCCCATTACAAAGAATGGTAAACCAAAACCTCCTGCCAGAAAAATAAACACACGAAATATAACACTTAACTTATACCTCCCATTACAAAGAATGGTAAACCAAAACCTCCTGCCTGTAAAATAAACAAAACTCAATATATCACTTAACTTATACCTCCCATTACAAAGAATGGTAAACCAAAACCTCCTGCCTGTAAAATACACAAAACTCAATACAACACTTAACTTATACCTTCCATTACAAAGAATGGCAAATCAAAACCTCCTGTCTGTAAAATAAACACACGAAATATAACACTTAACTTATACCTCCCATTACCAAGAATGGTAAACCAAAACCTTCCGCCTGTAAAATAAACACACGAAATATAACACTTAACTTATACCTCCCATTACCAAGAATGGTAAACCAAAACCTTCCGCCTGTAAAATAAACACACGAAATTAACACTTAACTTATACCTCCCATTACAAAGAATGGTAAACCAAAACCTCCTGCCTGTAAAATAAACAAAACTCAATATATCACTTAACTTATACCTCCCATTACAAAGAATGGTAAACCAAAACCTCCTGCCTGTAAAATAAACAAAACTCAATATATCACTTAACTTATACCTCCCATTACAAAGAATGGTAAACCAAAACCTCCTGCCTGTAAAATAAACAAAACTCAATATATCACTTAACTTATACCTCCCATTACAAAGAATGGTAAACCAAAACCTCCTGCCTGTAAAATAAACAAAACTCAATATATCACTTAACTTATACCTCCCATTACAAAGAATGGTAAACCAAAACCTCCTGCCTGTAAAATAAACAAAATTTAATGTAACAACTAACTTATACCTCCCATTACAAAGAATGGTAAACCAAAACCTCCTGCCTGTAAAATAAACAAAACTCAATATATCACTTAACTTATACCTCCCATTACAAAGAATGGTAAACCAAAACCTCCTGCCTGTAAAATAAACAAAACTCAATATAACACTTAACTTATACCTCCCATTACAAAGAATGGTAAACCAAAACCTCCTGCCAGAAAAATAAACACACGAAATATAACACTTAACTTATACCTCCCATTACAAAGAATGGTAAACCAAAACCTCCTGCCTGTAAAATAAACAAAACTCAATATATCACTTAACTTATACCTCCCATTACAAAGAATGGTAAACCAAAACCTCCTGCCTGTAAAATAAACAAAACTCAATACAACACTTAACTTATACCTTCCATTACAAAGAATGGCAAATCAAAACCTCCTGTCTGTAAAATAAACACACGAAATATAACACTTAACTTATACCTCCCATTACCAAGAATGGTAAACCAAAACCTTCCGCCTGTAAAATAAACACACGAAATTAACACTTAACTTATACCTCCCATTACAAAGAATGGTAAACCAAAACCTCCTGCCTGTAAAATAAACAAAACTCAATATATCACTTAACTTATACCTCCCATTACAAAGAATGGTAAACCAAAACCTCCTGCCTGTAAAATAAACAAAACTCAATATATCACTTAACTTATACCTCCCATTACAAAGAATGGTAAACCAAAACCTCCTGCCTGTAAAATAAACAAAACTCAATATATCACTTAACTTATACCTCCCATTACAAAGAATGGTAAACCAAAACCTCCTGCCTGTAAAATAAACAAAACTCAATATATCACTTAACTTATACCTCCCATTACAAAGAATGGTAAACCAAAACCTCCTGCCTGTAAAATAAACAAAATTTAATGTAACAACTAACTTATACCTCCCATTACAAAGAATGGTAAACCAAAACCTCCTGCCTGTAAAATAAACAAAACTCAATATATCACTTAACTTATACCTCCCATTACAAAGAATGGTAAACCAAAACCTCCTGCCTGTAAAATAAACAAAACTCAATATATCACTTAACTTATACCTCCCATTACAAAGAATGGTAAACCAAAACCTCCTGCCTGTAAAATAAACAAAACTCAATATATCACTTAACTTATACCTCCCATTACAAAGAATGGTAAACCAAAACCTCCTGCCTGTAAAATAAACAAAACTCAATATAACACTTAACTTATACCTCCCATTACAAAGAATGGTAAACCAAAACCTCCTGCCTGTAAAATAAACAAAACTCAATATATCACTTAACTTATACCTCCCATTACAGAGAATGGTAAACCAAAACCTCCTGCCTGTAAAATAAACAAAACTCAATATATCACTTAACTTATACCTCCCATTACAAAAGGAATGGTAAACCAAAACCTCCCGCTTGTAAAATAAACAAACTCAATATATCACTTAACTTATACCTCCCATTACAAAGAATGGTAAACCAAAACCTCCTGCCTGTAAAATAAACAAAACTCAATATATCACTTAACTTATACCTCCTATTACAAAGAATGGTAAATCAAAACCTCCTGCCTGTAAAATAAACACACGAAATATAACACTTAACTTATACCTCACATTACAAAGAATGGTAAACCAAAACCTCCTGCCAGAAAAATAAACAAACGAAATATAACACTTAACTTATACCTCCCATTACAAAGAATGGTAAACCAAAACCTCCTGCCTGTAAAATAAACAAAACTCAATATATCACTTAACTTATACCTCCCATTACAAAAGGAATGGTAAACCAAAACCTCCCGCTTGTAAAATAAACAAAACTCAATATATCACTTAACTTATACCTCCCATTACAAAGAATGGCAAATCAAAACCTCCTGCCTGTAAAATAAACACACGAAATATAACACTTAACTTATACCTCCCATTACAAAGAATGGTAAACCAAAACCTCCTGCCAGAAAAATAAACAAACGAAATATAACATTTAAATTATACCTCCCATTACAAAGAATGGTAAACCAAAACCTCCTGCTTGTAAAATAAACAAAACTCAATATAACACTTAACTTATACCTCCCATTACAAAAGGAATGGTAAACCAAAACCTCCCGCTTGTAAAATAAACAAACTCAATATATCACTTAACTTATACCTCCCATTACAAAGAATGGTAAACCAAAACCTCCTGCCTGTAAAATAAACAAAACTCAATATATCACTTAACTTATACCTCCTATTACAAAGAATGGTAAATCAAAACCTCCTGCCTGTAAAATAAACACACGAAATATAACACTTAACTTATACCTCCCATTACAAAGAATGGTAAACCAAAACCTCCTGCCAGAAAAATAAACAAACGAAATATAACACTTAACTTATACCTACCATTACAAAGAATGGTAAACCAAAACCTCCTGCTTGTAAAATAAACAAAACTCAATATATCACTTAACTTATACCTCCCATTACAAAAGGAATGGTAAACCAAAACCTCCCGCTTGTAAAATAAACAAAACTCAATATATCACTTAACTTATACCTCCTATTACAAAGAATGGTAAACCAAAACCTCCTGCCTGTAAAATAAACAAAACTCAATATATCACTTAACTTATACCTCCCATTACAAAGAATGGTAAACCAAAACCTCCTGCCTGTAAAAAAAACAAAATTTAATGTAACAACTAACTTATACCTCCCATTACAAAGAATGGTAAACCAAAACCTCCTGCCTGTAAAATAAACAAAACTCAATATATCACTTAACTTATACCTCCCATTACAAAGAATGGTAAACCAAAACCTCCTGCCTGTAAAATAAACAAAACTCAATATATCACTTAACTTATACCTCCCATTACAAAGAATGGTAAACCAAAACCTCCTGCCTGTAAAATAAACAAAACTCAATATAACACTTAACTTATACCTCCCATTACCACGAATGGTAAACCAAAACCTCCTGCCAGAAAAATAAACAAAACTCAATATATCACTTAACTTATACCTCCCATTACAAAGAATGGTAAACCAAAACCTCCTGCCTGTAAAAAAAACAAAATTTAATGTAACAACTAACTTATACCTCCCATTACAAAGAATGGTAAACCAAAACCTCCTGCCTGTAAAATAAACAAAACTCAATATAACACTTAACTTATACCTCCCATTACAAAGAATGGTAAACCAAAACCTCCTGCCTGTAAAATAAACAAAACTCAATATAACACTTAACTTATACCTCCCATTACAAAGAATGGTAAACCAAAACCTCCTGCCTGTAAAATAAACAAAACTCAATATAACACTTAACTTATACCTCCCATTACAAAGAATGGTAAACCAAAACCCCCTGCTTGTAAAATAAACAAAACTCAATATATCACTTAACTTATACCTCCCATTACAAAGAATGGTAAATCAAAACCTCCTGCCTGTAAAATAAACAAAACTCAATATAACACTTAACTTATACCTCCCATTACAAAGAATGGTAAACCAAAACCTCCTGCCTGTAAAATAAACAAAACTCAATACAACACTTAACTTATACCTCCCATTACAAAGAATGGTAAATCAAAACCTCCTGCCTGTAAAATAAACAAAACTCAATATAACACTTAACTTATACCTCCCATTACAAAGAATGGTAAACCAAAACCTCCTTCCTGTCTGTAAAATAAACAAAACTCAATACAACACTTAACTTATACCTCCCATTACAAAGAATGGTAAACCAAAACCTCCTGCCTGTAAAATAAACAAAACTCAATATATCCCTTAACTTTATTTATATATCACAGCATTCATTTTCCTCAGTCTGTTAGTACAGTTATAAAATAAGATATACATCTCCACATCTGTCCAACCTATTTCCATAACCAAAACATTACTGATTGTTCCGACCAAAAATGAAAGGGACCCTCCTCTATTACCCAGTGAATGATTATTTAGTCAAGTTTCACCAGATTCCATCATACATTACTAAAATTTTCCTATGACATTGTATAAAATATAAGGCCCTTAACTCTGGAACAATAAAAGTGAATATCATCAAAAATGAAAGAGACCCTTCTCTCTTCATGAGTAAACTACTGCTCAAATTTCAAAATATTTTGAGAAACACTACTCAAGTTATAATACTCCCCACATCTGTCCAAGTAAAGTTTCACCAGATTCCATTATGCATCAAGTTATCCTATGACAAATTCTAACCCATTACCTTGAGTATAGCTACTACATGCAGTTCCTAATAAAGATTATTCTCTTCACTGGTAAGCTGCTGATAAAATTTCAAAGCATTCTGAGAAATACTACTCAAGTTATCATACGACATAGGGTAAAAATCCTATTTTCTGTCATATCAAGTCCAATAACTCTGGAACGGCAAAAGTGAAAATCGTCAAAAATGAAAGGGATCCTCCTCTCTTCACAGGTAAGCTGCTGATAAAATTTCAAAACATTCTGAGAAACACTACTCAAGTTATCATACGACATAGAGTAAAAATCCTATTTTCCGTCATATCAAGTCCTAACTCTGGAACGGCAAAAGTGAAAATCATCAAAAATGAAAGGGATCCTCCTCTCTTCACCGGTAAGCTGCTGATAAAATTACAAAACATTCTGAGAAACTTTACTCAAGTTATCATACGACATAGGGTAAAAATCCTATTTTCCATCATAGCAAGTCCAATAACTCTGGAACGGCAAAAGTGAAAATTGTCAAAAATGAAAGGGATCCTCCTCTCTTCACCAGTAAACAGTTGATGAAATTTTAAAAGATTCTAAGAAACACAACTCAAGTTATCGTACGACATAGGATTTGTCTACAGATGGATGGACAGACGGACGGACATGGTGAAACCAGTATACTCCCCTACAACTTCGTTGCGGGGGGTATAAAAAAATAGATGTGAAACAATTAAGTACTTCATACCTACAATTAAACTTTAAACTAACAAATACCATCCAGGGCTCACCACACTTGCAAAAAACAGGGAGACTTGACTTCTCCCTCAGAGAACACGAGGGAGAAGTGAAGACATGACATGGAGACTTCCAACAGCTTCATAGAGACATGTTTCCGCAAAAATGTGTTGTTTCTTCGCATCATTGAAAAAGAAATTGCATTTGAAGTGTGCCTTTGCTAATATCTTGTTAATATCTTTCATATTTAACTTTAAATTCATGTTTTGTACTTGGATTATTGTTGATCTTATATTTGTCCATTTTAGATTTTATTCGTTTCGCATTGAAATCTGTAAGATATATATATTATATCAAAATGTGAGCTCGCTCCCTTTGTTTCTATTAAAATGCCACCATGTTTAAAACTTGACTAGTTGATTGTTTACCTTGTTTACCTTTGAAAAAGCTACAAATAACTCAAGTTGTGTTAAAATAATTTTAAAAAAATAGAACATAATCCAACAACATATTGTACAGGAAAGATCTGTTTGATTATTTTTAGATTTGGGATTTAATTTTCACTTTAGAAATTTGCCGTGATACTTTTGTCTCAACAGGATAATTTTCTTTATTGCTTGAATAAAACCATTTTTCTCTCATTCTTATGTATTCTAATATGACGGCCTATATATCGTCAACCAGTATATGTCGGTATATATCTACCTTTAGCACCTGCGCACTCAAATTATCGATTGGAGACAAAAAAACATAATTCAAAAAGTTTCTGTAATGAATAAAAGCCTACAAGGACGTTTTCGTGAGGTCATACACAACAACTACACATTATATTACTTTGTTTACATGTATACACAAATATGCGATGAAAACGCACTCATCTGGGGTTTTCCTGACGGATGTTACGGCCACCTCCCACGTGAAATTTTGACGACGTAAACAACCAATATTCGTATTCATATGTGAAGGGGGCTCAATGGAACAGCCGTTGTGTGACGGATTCTCAGGTCGCCTAGGGTCATAAAAATTACCGTATTTGTCATATTAGAAAAGAAATAATTCATGGCAGCCGTAGATTTGCTTACATTTAACCATGGGTTAGGCATTTATATTTGTATTTTATCCCTCGCTAGCACTCTGGAAAAAATATTCGAATATAAATGCCTAACCCATGGTTAAATGAGCACAAATCTAAGGCTGCCATGAATTATTTCTTAATTTTAACATTGATTACAATTGCTTTGTCAATCAGCTTTACCATAAAATGCAGATTATTTGCAAAAAATGAGTGACTTTCAAAAAGAAACCAGGCGACTTGAATTTCGCTTTGGAGTCGAGGTAGGGCGATTTCAGCTGATATAGGGTGAGAATTTTGCCCACTTCGCCTGGTTTGGTGAGCCCTGTCATCAACTATCAAATAAAATTACATGTACAACAAACAAGCAGGTCATTTTCTCACCATCAAATGTTATTAAAGTTTATGTTTCTACATCATTATAACTCACTGTATATAATGCTCCTCCTACTGCAGGTCCAGCCATCATACCTATACCACTGAATGTTTCTAATGCCCCCTGCAACATACCAAGATCAAAATCATATGCAATAATTTATATTATTATCTTGTACACTATAAAATTGTTGATACACTTCATTTTATTTTTGGTATATCACTTATTCTATAATATTGCTGAAAGTGGTGTTAAACACAATAAATCAAATCAATCTTATTCTATGTATTCAAACTTTCATACACTGATGGTCTAATGGTACATTGTATGTGTGCTCATCTCACGAGTAGAAGATCAGGGTTTAATCCTTAGTAAGAACAAACTATAAACATGGTAATTGCAGCCAAACAGACAGCTTTAATGGATAAGAGTAAAGACTGGATACATTTACAGATATAATATGTCTAAGTAGGGTGTGTGATATGAAGATTCTTGTTTCAGTTAGCTAACACTAAAAAATTCCTCTTCAGCTCACTGGCTTACTACAAAGAATGCCATCTAAGAATAGTATGTTTAAGATTATTTCAATTATCCTCCCTTATTGCTCCCACATTTAGGAGAACCAAGACATACATGTAGCATTTGTTGGTTTGGACCAATGAGTACAACAAAACTATTCACTCATTGTTAAAAGCACAATTTTGCCCATTAAGGAAGATTGATTGATTGATTGATAGGTATTTAATGCCAACTTTAGCAGATTTTCAGGGATATTTTGGGGTTCATTATGGAAGACCTTACTGTAGCTATAAGCTGAAGAACATTGACAAGGAACAAGCTTACTAACAATAAATCATGTAGGTAAACAATGTTGTTATAATGAGCTTATATGTTTTGACTGTCACAAGCTAAAGAGCAGATGAAAGGGTAGTTTTGGACAATTTTGTTTTGAAACAGACCTCTCCTCTCCAATATTAGTTTATATTGCATGCTGCAAATTTTCTTTTACATGAAAGGATGATTGGTAGCATGATCTGATAAAATTTGTTGAAGTAGACACCTCAAGGATGATTCAAGCCAACTTTAGTTGAAATTGTCCTGGTGGTTTTATGGGGCGATTTTTAAAAAAAAAGTTCACGATGTATGAACTGGTCTATATTTGAACACTCATTTTGCCAAATGTTAATAAGAAATAATCATAAAAACATGACAATCATTCTTCATACATTTACATTATAAAGCATAGAATGCTAATGATCTTAAAATCATTTGAACATAATAATTTTCACGACCTATATGTACTTACAACAACAGTTGATACACTGTTAGGAAATACACTGGCTGTTATTGCAAAAAGTGCTGTGACGTAGGCTGCACAACCAAGAGCCTCTATTGTACGACAACAGAAACACATTACAATGTATATTGTTCCATCTGGACATTTATCTAGCACTCTGAAATTTAAAAAAATATATAAATCATGATGGTACTTCATAAAGTTCTTGTCCAAAAGAATTACTATACTGCCATCCTTAAGCAGTGCTTTACTCCTGCCCCATTTTGAGTCCAGCTCTCCTTCCAATAAGTGTTTTGTATATCTTATTTGGTCACATATTTATCATTTACTCCAATTTCTACCTGTATGTTATTTCATACACAGCTATATCATGATCTGTCATACTGTTTGTGATGACTCAAAGCTAATATACTTCCTTCAATGTATTCTAATGGAGAAGGGTTTTCCTATGTACTTCCTTCAATGTATTCTAATGGAGAAGGGTTTGTACTTCCTTCAATGTATTCTAATGGAGAAGGGTTTTCCTATGTACTTCCTTCAATGTATTCTAATGGAGAAGGGTTTTCCTATGTACTTCCTTCAATGTATTCTAATGGAGAAGGGTTTGTACTTCCTTCAATGTATTCTAATGGAGAAGGGTTTGTACTTCCTTCAATGTATTCTAATGGAGAAGGGTTTGTACTTCCTTCAATGTATTCTAATGGAGAAGGGTTTGTACTTCCTTCAATGTATTCTAATGGAGAAGGGTTTGTACTTCCTTCAATGTATTCTAATGGAGAAGGGTTTTCCTATGTACTTCCTTCAATGTATTCTAATGGAGAAGGGTTTTCCTATGTACTTCCTTCAATGTATTCTAATGGAGAAGGGTTTGTACTTCCTTCAATGTATTCTAATGGAGAAGGGTTTGTACTTCCTTCAATGTATTCTAATGGAGAAGGGTTTGTACTTCCTTCAATGTATTCTAATGGAGAAGGGTTTGTACTTCCTTCAATATATTCTAATGGAGAAGGGTTTGTACTTCCTTCAATGTATTCTAATGGAGAAGGGTTTGTACTTCCTTCAATGTATTCTAATGGAGAAGGGTTTGTACTTCCTTCAATGTATTCTAATGGAGAAGGGTTTGTACTTCCTTCAATGTATTCTAATGGAGAAGGGTTTTCCTATGTACTTCCTTCAATGTATTCTAATGGAGAAGGGTTTTCCTATGTACTTCCTTCAATGTATTCTAATGGAGAAGGGTTTGTACTTCCTTCAATGTATTCTAATGGAGAAGGGTTTGTACTTCCTTCAATGTATTCTAATGGAGAAGGGTTTGTACTTCCTTCAATGTATTCTAATGGAGAAGGGTTTGTACTTCCTTCAATGTATTCTAATGGAGAAGGGTTTTCCTATGTACTTCCTTCAATGTATTCTAATGGAGAAGGGTTTTCCTATGTACTTCCTTCAATGTATTCTAATGGAGAAGGGTTTGTACTTCCTTCAATGTATTCTAATGGAGAAGGGTTTTCCTATGTACTTCCTTCAATGTATTCTAATGGAGAAGGGTTTTCCTATGTACTTCCTTCAATGTATTCTAATGGAGAAGGGTTTGTACTTCCTTCAATGTATTCTAATGGAGAAGGGTTTGTACTTCCTTCAATGTATTCTAATGGAGAAGGGTTTGTACTTCCTTCAATGTATTCTAATGGAGAAGGGTTTGTACTTCCTTCAATGTATTCTAATGGAGAAGGGTTTGTACTTCCTTCAATGTATTCTAATGGAGAAGGGTTTGTACTTCCTTCAATATATTCTAATGGAGAAGGGTTTTCCTATGTACTTCCTTCAATGTATTCTAATGGAGAAGGGTTTGTACTTCCTTCAATGTATTCTAATGGAGAAGGGTTTGTACTTCCTTCAATGTATTCTAATGGAGAAGGGTTTGTACTTCCTTCAATATATTCTAATGGAGAAGGGTTTGTACTTCCTTCAATGTATTCTAATGGAGAAGGGTTTGTACTTCCTTCAATGTATTCTAATGGAGAAGGGTTTGTACTTCCTTCAATATATTCTAATGGAGAAGGGTTTGTACTTCCTTCAATGTATTCTAATGGAGAAGGGTTTGTACTTCCTTCAATGTATTCTAATGGAGAAGGGTTTGTACTTCCTTCAATGTATTCTAATGGAGAAGGGTTTGTACTTCCTTCAATGTATTCTAATGGAGAAGGGTTTTCCTATGTACTTCCTTCAATGTATTCTAATGGAGAAGGGTTTGTACTTCCTTCAATGTATTCTAATGGAGAAGGGTTTGTACTTCCTTCAATATATTCTAATGGAGAAGGGTTTGTACTTCCTTCAATGTATTCTAATGGAGAAGGGTTTGTACTTCCTTCAATGTATTCTAATGGAGAAGGGTTTTCCTATGTACTTCCTTCAATGTATTCTAATGGAGAAGGGTTTTCCTATGTACTTCCTTCAATGTATTCTAATGGAGAAGGGTTTGTACTTCCTTCAATGTATTCTAATGGAGAAGGGTTTGTACTTCCTTCAATGTATTCTAATGGAGAAGGGTTTGTACTTCCTTCAATGTATTCTAATGGAGAAGGGTTTGTACTTCCTTCAATGTATTCTAATGGAGAAGGGTTTGTACTTCCTTCAATGTATTCTAATGGAGAAGGGTTTGTACTTCCTTCAATGTATTCTAATGGAGAAGGGTTTGTACTTCCTTCAATGTATTCTAATGGAGAAGGGTTTGTACTTCCTTCAATGTATTCTAATGGAGAAGGGTTTGTACTTCCTTCAATGTATTCTAATGGAGAAGGGTTTGTACTTCCTTCAATGTATTCTAATGGAGAAGGGTTTGTACTTCCTTCAATGTATTCTAATGGAGAAGGGTTTGTACTTCCTTCAATGTATTCTAATGGAGAAGGGTTTTCCTATGTACTTCCTTCAATGTATTCTAATGGAGAAGGGTTTTCCTATGTACTTCCTTCAATGTATTCTAATGGAGAAGGGTTTGTACTTCCTTCAATGTATTCTAATGGAGAAGGGTTTGTACTTCCTTCAATGTATTCTAATGGAGAAGGGTTTTCCTATGTACTTCCTTCAATGTATTCTAATGGAGAAGGGTTTTCCTATGTACTTCCTTCAATGTATTCTAATGGAGAAGGGTTTGTACTTCCTTCAATGTATTCTAATGGAGAAGGGTTTGTACTTCCTTCAATGTATTCTAATGGAGAAGGGTTTGTACTTCCTTCAATGTATTCTAATGGAGAAGGGTTTGTACTTCCTTCAATGTATTCTAATGGAGAAGGGTTTGTACTTCCTTCAATGTATTCTAATGGAGAAGGGTTTGTACTTCCTTCAATATATTCTAATGGAGAAGGGTTTGTACTTCCTTCAATGTATTCTAATGGAGAAGGGTTTGTACTTCCTTCAATGTATTCTAATGGAGAAGGGTTTGTACTTCCTTCAATGTATTCTAATGGAGAAGGGTTTGTACTTCCTTCAATATATTCTAATGGAGAAGGGTTTGTACTTCCTTCAATGTATTCTAATGGAGAAGGGTTTGTACTTCCTTCAATGTATTCTAATGGAGAAGGGTTTGTACTTCCTTCAATGTATTCTAATGGAGAAGGGTTTGTACTTCCTTCAATGTATTCTAATGGAGAAGGGTTTGTACTTCCTTCAATGTATTCTAATGGAGAAGGGTTTGTACTTCCTTCAATGTATTCTAATGGAGAAGGGTTTGTACTTCCTTCAATGTATTCTAATGGAGAAGGGTTTGTACTTCCTTCAATGTATTCTAATGGAGAAGGGTTTGTACTTCCTTCAATGTATTCTAATGGAGAAGGGTTTGTACTTCCTTCAATGTATTCTAATGGAGAAGGGTTTTCCTATGTACTTCCTTCAATGTATTCTAATGGAGAAGGGTTTTCCTATGTACTTCCTTCAATGTATTCTAATGGAGAAGGGGTTTCCTAGAATATTTCACTGTAACAACAAAACACAGATTCTTAATATTTATACCACTTGTTATCAAGGTTAATAATACAATAACTGTGTGATGCAACACTCCCTGTTGAAACATTTCTGGCTAACCACTAATTGGTATTTACTTCCAGAACATCGATTATTATCAATGATTTTAAATTTTTCCTTTGCTCTTTACATATTTGATTCCTTTTTGACATTAATCTGTGAATTTATGTAGGACCCCCTCCCACTTCCAGTTACCCACCACAGCTTCTTCTCTGCCTCCCTGCCAACACTTGATGTGTTTTACAACATATACACACCAAGGTTGGATACACCAGGTAATCCCGGATACAGTGGCCAAGTAGAATATAAAGCAGTGTAGAGCAAAACAACATATGATTGGGACAAAATTGTGTTTCTATCACAATAAAGCTCAAGTAACATGTATAATATGCAATTGAAATATTGTTGAAAGTGAAAAAATCTTTGGAAATCATAAATGGGAGCCTTTGAGCCAGTTTTTAATTTGTTCCAATTTGCAACTATTTGGATATGCAATTCTTGTTTTAGGCAGCCATTAAGGATAGGCTATGCATGAGTAATCATAGCAAAACATAAAAGTAAATATTACTTACCCAAAAAGTATTGCACATACCCCGCATACAAATACACCACTTGAAAACATGAATTTAGAACCAATTCTTGTTATCTACAACAAGGAAACAAACAATTTCGCACATTAAAATTAGGTTTGGTTTGGTTTATAGTGTTCAACATTATTTCAGTTATATCATGGCGGTTAGTCTTATTGGTGGAGGATAGGGCCCGGGTGGTTCAATGAGTTAGGTAGTTGGATTACCTAACAACTCGTACAAGCCTATCACCAATATTGCGTGGGTTCGCACCCGGCTTTGTAAATTACAAAAAGGGTGCACTCGACTTGCAGCCACAAGTGATAAAGTTTACCAGTTGCTTGCCCATGGTCGGTGGTTCTCTCCGGGTACTTCGGCTTCTTCCACCCCTAAAACTGATCGCCATGATATACAAATGTAGCTGAAATATTGCTGAAAGTGCCGTTAAAACCCCAACAACAAAAAATAAAACTATTGGTGGAGGAAACCGGAGGACCCAAGAGAAAACCACTGACTTATCGCAAGTCACTGACAAACTTTATCACATAATGATGCATCAAGTACACCTCATCATGAACGGGGTTCAAACTCACAACTTTAGTGGTGATAGGCACTGATTGAACAGGTAGCTGTAAATCCAACTACCATACAATGCTGACCACCACAGCCCCTCTGTTCCATATACCGTACATTATCCTTCTGATTAATTTGTATCTCAAAATTTAAATCAATGAACACTTAACAAAGAAAAAGTATAAATTACAACGCTAACAGCACTAATGTCAAAGCTATGAGATAAATAAAGATCAAACTGTGACTACAAAATGAAGAACTGCCATTCATTTATTTACTGTATGAGAATATGCATTTAGAAGGGTTAGGGTTATGGTATTTAATGCCACTTTCAACAATATTTCAGCTATATAGTGACTGTCAGTTATGGAAACTGGAGTAACCAGAGAAAACCACCGACTTGTGACAAGTCAGTGACAAAATTTATCACATAATGTTGTATCGAGTACACCTCGACATGAGCTGGAATCAAACTCACAACTTTATTGGTGATAGACACTGATTGCATAGGTAGTCATAAATCCAACCACCATACAATTATGACCACGACAGCCTCTGTGTATTTAAAAGAGTTATAACACTGTTCGGTTGTTTAAGAAATAATCCCAAAAGAACACACAACTGGGAAATGTTTTATAATCCCAATATTTCAATTTCAACTGACAGTGACTCTGGGATAAAAGTTATCTCACCATTGAAGTTCTGATGATGACTGTCATGAAGAACAGCAAAATAACTGCTTTGCTTTCAATTATGGCTGTATCGTGACTCAGACTGTGAGATCTTCCAGGTTTTATAAAGCTATTTTTTTATTTTTTTTTAAATACTGTGTGATTTTCAATCGATATCTTATTTGTGGAAGGCTTTTTAAGACTATTATCATTTATTCCCCTGCATGATTGTGGAAATACTATATATAAATATGGATCCATAATTACCATGGAAATACTATTTCCTATTACCATAGAAACACTATCCTATTAACGCTAGAAATATTATATACTTACATAATTACCAAATATAGGAGCTGATAAAAATATTACAAATTCAAACACACCAAATATAAACCCTGTTACAGTTGTCGAAACTCCCTTCCTGGCAGCCTGCAAAATATAACACACCAAATATTAATCCTGTACCAGTCATTGAAGCTTCTTTCTCACACCAACCTTCCTACTAAATATCTGAACCTAGTCCTACAGATGGTTGGTTGTTTATGGTGTTTAACTCCATTTTCAATAATATTTCAGTTATATCGTGGCGGTCATTTTTATTGGTGGAGGAAACCGGAAAAAGCCACCGATCTGCCGTAAGTCACTGACAAATTTTATCACATAATGTTGTATCAAGTACATCGTGCCATGAACAGGATTCGAACTCACAACTTTAATGGTGATAGGCACTAATTCCACAGATAGTTGCAAATCCAACTACCATATGATCACGATGCCCTCTAGTCCTATAGACAATGATACCGCTGTATCCTACAAGTAACTGGGATTATCATTATAAAATTATACACACATATAAAAATCTGTTTTTCAATGAATCTAATACATTTAAGCCTACCTTGCAAATGTCTCCCTCAACAAAATTTTCTTTAATGAAATATTACTGTCAAAAAGCCAATAACTCCTTAAAATGGAGGGCCCAGGTGGCTCAATGAATTAGGTAGTTAGACTACCTAACAACTCATACAAGCCTATCAACAATATGGCGTGGGTTCGCGACCAGCTTTGTAAATTACAAAACAGGGTGTGCCCGACTCACAGCCACAAGTGATAAAGTTTACCAGTTGCTTGCCCATGGTCGGTGGTTCTCTCCGGATACTCCAGATTCTTCCACTACTAAAACTGGTCGCCATGATATAGCTGAAATATTGCTGAAAATGGCATTAAACACTATAAATCAATCCTTAAAATGGTCAATCAACCTACTACATGTATAATAATATGAAAATCCTGATATGTTTTAAAAGTAGCATGCACAGTTTTGAAGAATTCCTGTTTAAATGTAAGAGTAGTTGCAGTTGCGTGTACAAAATTTTGAGGATATATTTGAAGTCAAAAGGGACATAACTCCTTCATAACAGATCAATCTGCAATAATGATATGCAAATACTCTTATGGTAGCAACACGGCTGACTCAAACCGGTAATAGAGGTCTGAGTGTGATCATTCCATTATAGTTGGAGAACTGACTGAGGACAGGGACCGTCATGGTCATGATCGTCTATGGTAGTTGGATTTATAACTACATATGCAATCAGTGACAATCACCACTAAAGTTGTGAGTTTGAACCCCGTTCATGGCGTGGTGTACTCGATACAACATTATGTGATAAAGTTTGTCAGTGACTTGCGACATGTCACCAACTGACGACAGAATACTTCATGTTCCCACTATTTCAATTTTCATTCTTTACATCATTAATTATGTTAATACAATCTTATCTGATTTCTCAGCAGACTTCAAATTATTGTATTTAATTGTCAGGTGATTTTACAAATTATTTAACTATTCTAGTATTTGTTATTTTGCTATGTGATGTGTGATGTTGGGGCATAGCTAACAATAATTTATGTCTGACTTACCTCTGCTGGGAAAAATGGTGCAAGTAACGAAAAACATGTCGATGCAAAAAAATTCATCAGTGCCATTGATACAAGTAGCCACCGTTCACGACTTGTAGTTTTAGAGAATGAAAATTGTTCTTCTTTTACATTTTCTGCAGACTGAGATTCTTGTATTTCTTCATTTTCTTTTATGGTTCTCTCTGAGTTAATCAGTGGAGTCGTCTCTGTATCAGCTGACATCCTCTATTTGTTTAATTCTGTAAAATAACAAATTTTATTATTAGATGTGTCCGTTTGTCTCCCTTCCATGTAATATACAGTGGCTTATAATTACACCACTCAACAGAACAGTGCATTATGTAAAAATCTCAAACAGTATTTTCAAGAAGTAAGTTATCCCTTGAAATACATTCTTTCCTTGCTTAAAGCAGAGTAAGAACAATAAGAAGTTAGGGTAGTCCATGGCTTTTAATTTAAACATTAATTTCCTTGCATGTTAGGTGTTTAGCATTTACCAGGTATCTGCTAATGTTCTGAACATGTTCCATATTTTATCTTAATAAGTTTATTCCCTTATTCTAGAACCTACTTATAATGACCAAAAAAATCTCTTAAAAGAATAAAAATATTCATTTGAAATCTCAAACTTTTCTTCCATCTTTTTTTTGCAACAAATCTATCATTTTAGAGAGTGAAAATGTAATTTAACATAAATCGGTGGTGTAATGTCTATCGTGTTCACCTCGATTGTGGTAGATGATGGGTCCAAACCCTGATCGGATCAAATTCAAGACTATAAAAAAATCTTACCGGTAAATTATAAATTTCAGATTTTTTATTATTTTCTTATTAAAACAAGGATTTATATTCTACTTATATATCAAATAAATCCTTGATTAAAACCAGTTATGCAAGTTCTTAAAAAAGTAATTACAGTAAATATGACACCATGCTTTTTATCAAATTAACCAGAAAAAGGCACAAATATTTTGGGGTTTCATAAAGAGAAACAGTCCTTTTAATTTTATTATCGTGATGCCTTTTTATAACACTAATTACACTTACTAAATATTAGGACTCATAAAAATAATACTTTTGTCCACATCTACCAGACAGGTAACAGGTAACAGGTACAAATGTATAACAACAACCAAACTGATATGAAATGACCGATGTAATCTTGTCCTACCGGTCACCGGCCGGGTACGCACATTATCATCTGGGACTATCATAGCTGCGGAATTAACCGTAACTTTATGGTCATTTTTTTTTTAAAGATACGTAGGACTATCAGAGATATGATATAGGCTATTATAGTTGTTTTAATAAGATCCGAAACTACTGGAAATACAGTCATCTGTCAAAAGTATTCGGAAATGTAAAAAAATCCCTATATAATCAACCAAAACCATATTTTTTCAACAAATTATTATGAAGTCATTTCTGGATAGATTTTAACAAATGTTACACCAAAACATTCGGAATTGTCAATATTTTGTATATTGAAAGACTCACTTATTTGGGAATTCTTCTACTATAATTTATTTACAAATAAATGTCTGAAATAACCCATATCCAACGGGATTTTATTACGGAGTACTCATGCATTGCAACTGTACAAAATGTTGACTTGCTTATCTCCTCCTATAAGGTTAGTTGAAAAAAAATTAATCACGACCGGATGGAGTTAGTCCGAGATTCCACTGTCGTTTAACGGCATTGATAATCTTGCTGTAGCCGTTCAACGACAGAGGGTGATACATACGGAAAACAGCGGATTTGCTTCTCCAACTCTGGGTCAGCACATTTCCACGTTTCGTGGCTATCGGATTTTATTTTCTATCATAAACCTTATATAAATCGCTTCACCAATCATTTTTCTATTCATTCATAAACATCTTACCCTCAGAAAGTGGTGTTACACTCCATTACAGCACGATTTTGCCTTAGAACCTATGATTTCGACATTTGTCTTCCATTTTTCAAACATTTGTCACGTGACTACGAGAAAACTACGATTACCGCAATGTATCATGGGAGATAATTTGCATATAAACAAACAAACAAATATTTTTATTGCCAATCATAGGCGCCTGTTAAGGCAGAACAATTAACATAAAATTTAATACAGTTGATTATATTGATTGGTAATGATTTTAACAACAAATTTAGTGAATTACAGATAACCATAAGAAGAAAAAAATGTAGTACCTTGTCCAAAAACAAAAAGGGGGAACGTAACACATGCTCTTTCCGAAGCCCGTTGGTAACACTCTGCCATTGAATCTTTTCTTTCCAACACATTCTGTATAATTTCCTTCTGCTCTTCTTTGATCTGTAGATGGACTGTTTGTCCTGCAGAATACGCTTAAATGTATCGTCTTCCATGTGATTTGAATGTTGTTTACGTATGCAAATAATGCTCCAAATAATTTGGCACGCTGCATTAATTAGCTCCCATCGTTTCGTTTCGTTTTCAGGTTATTTCCTCCATAAGCTGGAGCACTCCAATTTCCATTGGATAAAAGAACAATGATTTCAAAAAGACGTAAAATAGTTCAGTATATCACAAAAGTTCATTTTCTGACCTTATAAAAGCGTCTAGTTAAAAGTTTCAATGCGTTGCTGTCATCATTCAGTTAGTATCGCGAGATCACGTGTGTAGATTCGAAAATGGAAGTCAAATGGCGGAATAATAGGATCTAAGGCAAAATCGTGCTGTAATGGAGTGTAACACCACTTTCTGAGGGTAAGATGGTTATGAATGAATAGAAAAATGATTGGTGAAGCGATTTATATAAGGTTTATGATAGAAAATAAAATCCGATAGCCACGAAACGTGGAAATGTGCCGATACTATGGCTGTGAGGCAAATTTGATGGTTTCCGTATGTATCACCCTCTGTCGTTGAACGGCTACAGCAAGATTATCAATGCCGTTAAACGACAGAGGAATCTCGGACTAGGATGGAGTGTGTCGAGAAATCCGGATGGGATAACAACAAAATGCAGACATTATATAAACCTTATTAAAGTGCATTAAATTGAATTAAAGGTCTACATATTACTTTACTGTATCCTGTATATGCCATATATATATCAGATGAACCACTGGCGTTGCTGTTAGTCGTCAGTGTGTAGCTCCTCATCGTCAGTCCACACAGTGAAAGTTGAATTGATTTCGAGTAAGCACACAATCCTTATATTAAAACGATGTACTATTAAAGCTATGTACTATTAAAAATTAAAGTCATTAAAAAGTGATGTAAAAAAGTGCTGTACATGACCAACCACTATAAGACCACAAGACTTCACAGTCCTGAATAAAAATATGTATATGCAGTTCTGTGTTCATATATACACTATACATTAGTTCATCAGGATCACAAATAAGTCAATAAATTTGAATACGTCATCACTACAGCAAAAGTGAAGCTCGTTTCTGATGCAAGTTGAAACACAGACAAAGGACACTGTTGGAATTTCATTCATAAAATAATCGGTACTACTAAACAGAGTCCGGAAGAGTCCAGAGGCTTAATATTAGTTTATATGTATATTAAATGATGTATTCCTGTGGTATTGGTTGTGTTTTATATATTTCTTATAATTTCCAACAAAATAAATACTAAATAATAGGTTTTTATTGAAATATACAAGGTGATCAGCAATCGTTCATAGATTCAAAATGGAGGATATAGAGTCCGGTAGCAATATCGTCGATTTACAGCATGTATTCTGTACATTTAATGATTGATTATTATTGTATATGTGTTTATCTATAGGCATTTTATCAAAGATTGAATAAAATAGCAAGTAACGTGGAAATATTCATATATACAAGATGATATGTAAATAGAGTCCGGTATTCAAAATGGCGGACAACAGAGTCCGGTGCGATTTATGGGGATTTTAAATTTGGTGTACTGCTACTTGCTTTTGTTCGTTTCCTTGGCGGTGATACAGGCAATCTATATCGATATGGTTTTTTGTAAAGAGTCAATGTCAGTCCCCTTTTCCTCTTTCCCTTGAATCCTGGCATCTCCTGAAAGTGGACAGAGAATAGTTTATCTTGATTAGAGTATTTATCAGTTTTATGCTTAAAAGTGTCAATTTATCAATTTTGCAGAAAACAATCAACAAAACTAGCAAATCTCCTCATGCATTCGCAATGTGCTCTATCAGAACCGATCTCCTCAAGCAGGAAAACGAGAAAATTGACAGTTTGTAGATTTATCTAGACTTCAATTTACTTCTGACGAATCGGAATTTATCCTCGATTACATTTAGACTCTCACGATGAAAAAATATTGAAAACTTACCTTGCATCTTTGTCAAGAACAACTTAGAAATGTAAGAGTGTCACAATTTTCGTCATGTTTTTCGTGGGACGATTGATTTTGCGAGAGTTACACGTCATATACAACAATAAACTATACATGTTTCTAATCGTGAAAGCATTCGCCACAGCATAGCATTCTCTGATTTTGCAATATTCGAGCAGTAAAAAAGCAAATTTCAATTTTTGAGATGTACATACCTTGCGAAGAGTCTTCGTGAACTCTCCTCCACCAAAACCGGAAGTTATCCTCACGAATTTCTTTGCAGAACCGACTGTTCTGCTTGTGCCGATTACCAGCCGTGACTAAAACATATTGAGGTTCACGTGAACTTTATGTATACAAATATATGATAAAAAAAGTACAAGTATTGTCGAAGTATTGTTACCTGTATTTTACCTGAGAACTAATTAGTGCATACACTGTATGTGATTTTGATAAGAATGTTTTAGTATTGTTGCGTAACTAAATGTAATTAAGTTTAATGATCTTTAATAATTATGATAAATGTTGTAGATGTGTATTGCAGAGACATGTTTGTGTATTGTGCAATAACTAAACTATAACCGTTTTTCTATAAAACAAAATGTTAAATAAGTGAAAAAAAATATGGACAATTTATTAATCATGATTCTTCAAATAAAAACACAATTTCATTAAAACTCCATAACAGAACAGAAAAATAATCATAATCAATTCTCTTTTCCGGGGTGACGTCACTTCCTCTAAAAACAACGAGTCGGCCATCTTTAGGCGGTGAAAATCAAATGTAAAATGGCGAATGTTTCACCGCCTCAATGACAAGGGAGATAATTCGTTGACCGAAATACCCGGATGCCCGGAAAAGAGAATAGAGTTCAACTATTGAGGGGGATGGAATAACAATACTTGTACACTTTTTTATACAAGTATTGTTGACAATACTTGTATACAAGTATTGCGATCATACATTTCAAGAGATCCCATATTGAAAATAACTTTAGACAGCTGGATAAATTCACGTTTAATTTAAGTATTTTTTTTAACGAGATGTTTTCACTTCAAAATCCATTTTCAAACTGAATCGTAAACATCCGGTTGTCGATAATATACTTGCTATATGCGTGTCGTGTGCAAAGCGTCGTGCCTCCTCTGAACTATAACCATTGATTTATATACAGTATACACATATTAAATCAACATAAATCGTACCGGACTCTGTTGTCCGCCATTTTGAATACCGGACATATCATCTTGTATATATGAATATTTCCACGTTACTTGCTATTTCATTCAATCTTTGATAAAATGCCTATAGATAAACACATATACAATAATAATCAATCATTAAATGTACAGAATACATGCTGTAAATCGACGATATTGCTACCGGACTCTATATCCGCCATTTTGAATCTATGAACGATTGCTGATCACCTTGTATATTTCAATAAAAACCTATTATTTAGTATTTATTTTGTTGGAAATTATAAGAAATATATAAAACACAACCAATACCACAGGAATACATCATTTAATATACATATAAACTAATATTAAGCCTCCGGACTCTACCGGACTCTGTTTAGTAGTACCCTAAAATATATACCCTAAAATAATACCACCTTACCTTTAACAGATTCTGTATAATCTTATAGCATTTCACCGGTCTTCTCGGAAATATAGCTTGTCTATGTTGTATTTAGATATGATAACGTAACCCTCAGCTGAGCAAAAGCGGACTGAGGGTTACGTAATCGCACTTTGTGCGTTATCGTATCTATGTTGCATTGTGTTGTGCAATAGTTACCAAACATAAATTATAGACTATGTCATCTTAATTTGACATTCCCATTTTGAACATTCATGGCTCGTTCCTACTTGACATAGATGATGAATGTAGGTCAATCCAAGACAATTCTACTGTAATTAATACAAGTAATATTACGAAAACAAAATTATTTAATTGAGTCATTTGTATTTGTTTTAAGTGTATATTGCTCGATTTTCCTCTTTATCTTCAATAATATTCAATTTATGATTTGTTTGTGTATAGACATAATCTACTCTTGCACTCAATTAAGATTCTTTCTCTTGTATCATCATGTATGTGATTCTTTTTTCAGCAAAATAAAATGCCCGTATCTTTACTTTAGTTGTCCAGGCAGACATTTTTACTTGACAAAAAGGGGGAGTGGTCATGCAACGTGAAAACGCTTCGCATCTGTTAAAGGCCGATTTACAAAATGTGAGAATACACTTTATTCAAATTCAAATTCAAATCATTTATTGGATAAAGCATAGTTAAGTACATGTACATCATAATCAAAATGTTGCGTAATCCAATACATTCACAAACATATATAAAAAATAGAGATAACACATAATATCATAATATTATGTATCAGGGGGACCAACCGGTTAATCGAGAAAAGCCGTTCGTGTACGATTGTCAATCGGGTTTTTTGATTCGTGAACGATTCGGTTACTAGTTCGTGTACGATTCAGTATTTTGAGGATCTGGACATGATTCCTTGACGGTAAGCCTCAATTATAAACTAATTAAGGAAACAATTATTAATTATCTCTTCGCAGTTCCCTTCCTTTATTGTATATCTTTGATGGTGTATGCTCCAAAACTTTCGTTGATATAAACCTTGCGTGAAATGTGGTCAGAAAGTCTAAAAAGCATTGCATCAAAATGTCACAAGAACTATAATATTCCTATATTCACACATTTACACTTTTTTATGACTGAAACATCACTTTAATGGAAACATTCTTCTATATTGGAGTGGTTAAAAGACCTTTTTCATAAAAAATGCAAAATATGACGGGAAAATTATATTTTTTTCATTTTTTTGCTCGTGAACGAACAGGTTAAAAATTTCTTGCTCGTGATCGATGTTGGTGAACGATTACTCAATATGAGATACTTGCATTTTTCTTAGCAATTTAAATGAATTATTTTCTAATGTTGCTTTTTATAAGTGTGTCTCATGAAATATGAGCGCGGCAAGATATAATTTGCGGTGTTTTGCGTCATCGAAAACCTATTTCTAAGTAAGAAAATATTATGTTGAGTACTGAAACACATTCGACCTCAAACTAGAACTATAAGCCAAAGGCTAACTAATACCCCCCACACACAGCAAATTCCACGAAAAGGTCAATAACTCCTGCAATACTGGAACAATCATAATAAAGTACGGGAAAATTTTCGCCAACATGTCTTCCCTATAAAACCGGTCAAAAATTCAAATGTAATTTAAACAAAAAAATTATGACTGAAATATATTCAGGAGCCCTTACATGTATGTATACGATGCTATGGCTCAAAATGCCTTTTGTAGATATTAACACGCAAATATTTGGTTCCATTATGCAGTAAAAAGTACGTGAAAACTTTCCCGCCATAATGTTCAATCTATAACTACTAAAACATTATTAGTTTTATGAAAATCAGAAATAGAAGGAAATGTTTGGATTACCAAATGAACACTTTTAACCAGTTTTAATAAAAAGCTAAACAATTGATGTACCACTCATTGCCTGACTCTTAAAGTATTACCAAGTATCTCTACTTAATCCGTTATATGTTGAACGGAAATTGTCGAAGAATTATTCATTTCCGATCGCTTCAATTGTTGTTTAAAAGTGGATGACACGTTATAAGAACGTACATGTAGATATAACATTTAGTGCGCATGACGCGTTTCTAGAATAACCTACATAAGGTACGCTCAAAATCGAAGGATTGGAAAGCCATATAATTGTAAAATCGTTGAGAGCAATAAAACCAAAGGGTCTAAACATGATAACCAAACACGGCTAAGGTCACCCATACCTGAGGAAGGAGAACCTTAGTTTTATTAATAATTACGTTATTTAGGAGCTGTAAATTTCAGTATTAAATATATACATTGTATCTAAGGGAACGACCATTTAATTTGAAGGGGGGGGGGGGGGGGGGTTATGGTTTTTTGTTTCATTCAGAATTTTTTTTTCGGACAACACGAGCTAGAATATTTTTTTTTTTGTCGCGCAAAGCGCGATTTTTATCCCCAGAATTCAACATTAGGTTATATGACAAAAACTCTGAAACAGATTATTATTTTTTTTCCCTCCATCAAAATCAGAATTGGGAATCAGAATATTTTTTTAGAAAAAAACCATAACCCCCCCCCTTCAAGTTAAATGGTCGTTCCCTAATAAACCATGTCAGTGCAGAAGCACTACTGACTATTGGGCGGGTGATACCCCTGGGGGGACTAATAGTCCACCGGCAGAGATATCGACCCTCATTGATATATACATTCAGTCGGTGCGCAGACGTAAAGAATCAGGAGTCGTCGGTTTCAAGTTTATAAGAGAGAGGAAATCCGTCATGATCCATAAAGCCATGGAAGAGTTTTACGTGTTCGTTAGCAGTAAAGACTCTCTGGAGCACTTCGGCGATAATTCCGGAGGGCAATTTCGAGTACAGTTTCCGCGAACGTACCCCATGAAAGACAAACTGGAGTGTGCGTTATTGAACGTTTCTTTTGTACCGGCGTTCGAAACACACACCAGAAGGGTTTACGTATGCGGGGATTTCGTGGGAAATTATTCGTACGTCAGAAACTCGTACCAACCTGTTCTCCAATCCGTCGGCATCCTGCACGAAGAATTGACGGACGTGACCTTTGAACGACCGATATACCACGAGAAAAAAAACCTTTCAATTTTATCAATTGGAAATCACCCTGAAGGACGACCGTCTGAGAGTTTGTCGTTTTAAGGACGATCACGTTTTTTGTCTGCTTCATTTTCGTAAAAGACAGTGAGAAGTTTATAAGAGGAAGTGATGATTGGACTGGGAAACCCACCGACATGCAGTGTCCAGTTTGTCAACGAGGATTTTCTAGGAGAGACAATATGCTGCGTCATCACCGGAATGTTCGAGGAGGAGAAAGTGGAGAGGGAGGAGGAAGAGAAAGCAGAAGAGGAGGAGAAAGCGGATGAGGAGGGGGAAGCAGAGGAGGGAGGAAGATGTGAGGGAAAGTCTATCGATCGGAAATCCTTTCTCTTTCGTCATCCGTTCACGGCAAACATTACAGGACCGACCGACTGTGGAAAGACGTATTTCGTTAAAACGCTGCTACAAAGCTGTCGGACCAAGATGGCGCCACCGCCGCAGAGAATCATCTGATTGTACAAGAGATGGCAACCCCTCTACGACAGGACCGACCGGCTGTGGAAAGACATATTTCGTTAAAATGCTGCTACAAAGCTGTCGGACCAAGATGGCACCACCGCCACAGAGAATCGTCTGGTTGTACAAGAGATGGCAACCCCTCTACGATGAGATAAGTAGGACGGTGATTCCTCAGGTGGAATTCGTCAGAGGCATCCCGTACGACTTGGACGGCAATCACTACTTCGATCCCCGAATACGAAACGTGATTGTCTTGGATGACCTGATGTCGACCACGGCCAAGGACCCGAGAATCAACGATCTGTTTACGGAAGGATCTTACCATCGCAACCTATCCGTGGTGACGCTTAACCAGAACCTGTTTTTCGGAAAAGACCTCACCCAAAGGAGAAACTCATTACCTAGTACTCTTCAACAATCCCGTCGACCGACAACCCGTCACAACACTCGGTAGACAGATGTATCCCTCGAGAAGGAATTTCTTATTACAAAAGTTTGACGAAGCCACGGAGAGACCATACGCCTACCTTTTAGTGGACTTGAAACCGACGACTCCCGATTCTTTACGTCTGCGCACTGACGTATTGGGAACAGGCATCGAGAAGGAGAAAGATGAAGAGGAGAAAAAGGTGGAGGAGGAGGATGTTGAGGAACACCCGGACCTCTTAGCCTGTCGGCCCTGCGGACTCGTATTCGCTAACGCATGGGGTTTGAAAGATCACCAGATACGTGGATGCCCCGTCGACGAACCTCTCGCCAAGAGATGCAAGAGAGAAAACGATGGGCTAGAAGGTACCTACGGCTACGAATTGGAATGCTATCTTAAAGATCTGCCGGCGACCATGTGTTGCGCCGACCAACTCCCCGCCCGAATAGAGAGCAGAGCATAGAGTTTCGTCGTCAACACGGACTCTTGCGATCGAAAAGGGACACACTGGGTGGCATTTCAGGAACCGCCGAATTTTTCGATTCGTTCGGACGAGTACCGGAAACGTATCACCGTCGCTTCAGAAACGTGCTGTTCGCCAACGGACCGCAATACAAGTTCAACACAGTTCGAGTTCAACCCGAGGACAGCGACACCTGTGGACTATATTGCGTTCACTTCGTCAAATACAGATATCGTGAATGAATTCTCCGCTCGAGACCCAAAGACGATCGAGGCCGAATTGAAAGTCATTTACAAATTAATTTTGTGTACAACATATAGTGAATAAAAAGAATTGAATTAGAATTTTCGTTATTGTTCACGCATTAAATCACTCCTACCCTACTCAATATTCCCCATTTCGAATTGTCGTTCTTTTAATACCTACCTGTTTGTGTCGGATAGAATATTGCCATCGGCTACTGTAAGAACGATAGAATGAATGGGTTAGTGATAAGACCTACACACTGGATAACCTCTATCCTCAACATTGGGAAGACTATCAATGTTTTGTTAATATAGGTTATTAAAAAGAAAACCCAGTAATATTTATCGTTTTAATGCACTCATCAGACAATTGTATCGGTTTGACTTTCCCCAGCGATGTTCATTTCTTATCAGATGAAATTCAATACAACCAATTGATCCATCAGTGCAGACGATATAAATCCAATTTATTCGATGCAGTCAAATGATAATCTATGTATATTATTGCTAAAAAAAAAGGAAAAGAAAAATAATAATACTTAAAAAATATAATTGATCTCCCTTCGATAACAATTAAAGAAAGGGTTTTGACCTTGAAGATAAAACGATTACAAATTCGGTCGTTGTTACCATAAATGTGTAGTAAATATAAATACTTTGTTTAAAGGGATATTGTCTACCCCAATCGTCATTTTTTCATACCCAAAATTATTGTCTTTTTCCGTGGTGTCCTTCATAAAATGAAGATTAACACCGAGTTATGCTGCAAAAGATACGATTTTTTGACAAAAAAGACCCAAAACTATCATTATCGGAATTATTGTCCAGGATAACAAGAATTCAAATCTATTCATATGACCTTTTATGTGAACCCGTCTTGAGCATGTGCACTGTTTAGAAACAATAAACAAATGAAATGAAATGAAACAAGTTTATTAACCATATCAGGGCCCCAGGAGGGCATATACAAATAACAATTATGATTGATACACAACAACAATACATCAAACTAAATATTCGCGGTGAAATATCAATAATTGTGGTGCAGGCACACTCGGGCAGGAAAAGAGATATATGCACATAAACGTACACACACTTACTCACATATATATGAGGGTGGATGAGAGAGAACATATACATATATCAGGTGATTCATCACCAATCTGCAAGAGACACCTTCAGTCGATGCTAAAAGGAATAAAGTCCTACTTGTGTCTAGTGCAGACCGGCCATGTTGATATAGAAGAATTTCGATGTGGAAGGAAAGGGGAGAGACACACAAACATATAATATTGTTTGGAACATGGAAAGGGATCAGAGCTTTTGGATAACCAGCAGCGAGCATCAAGGGATGATGCCAAAAGGAATATTTTCTTTCTCATGCTCAATGCAGGTCATCCAGTTTGCAGATCTCCAATTCCATTTAATCAAATAGTTGTTGATAAAAGATATTGATAAAGATATATAGTATAGTTGGGTCTTCATTATTTAAGATCCATATGAGTTTACATTTGTCATCTAAATTTTGAAAATTTTGACTCAGATGTCAAATATGTAGTAAAAATTTCCCTATGGTTTGCATGGCAAGTATAATTAAGTAAATAATGGATCTCATCTTCTACCTCACCCGAAGTGCACCTGCAGCAGATTCGGTTTTCCCGGAGAGTACCCTGGTACCTTCCTATAAACAACATGTGGTGCTTGGGCAAAAGAGAAAGTGTCAACGCGTGGAAGAAAGCGGACTTTGACGGATTCAGAGAGAAAGATGAATAGACGTGAAGTATCTTCCAAATGGAGCAAATGCAGGATATATGTAGGGGATCAGTTGGACCGTTGGAACGAACTCAAGGAAGTGCCGAGCATGTTTTTTCCTTCTTTTCTCAATCGTTTTTCATATTTTATGAATTTATGATGATGGCTATAATCATTTTCGGTAGATATTATTCAATATATGTAATCTTGCACCTGGCAACAGAAAATTATTGTCAATGAATAGCATAAAACGGTCGTATTTGCGAGGTAAACAAACACGAATTTTAACATCCATGCTGCAGCATCCGGGCTACTGGCATAAAAATAGATTTGGCCTCGCTCAGGTCAGTGCATAATTAATTAGCTTCCAGTAACGATGGTCAGCTTTTTTAAATCGAAAAAACAACGTTTCGTAGCGTATTTGCCAATAATTCGGTGTTTAATCTTCATTTTATGAAGGTCAGTACGGAAAACGACAATAATCTTGGGCATAAAAAAATTACGATTGTGGTAGACAATATCCCTTTAACTATCCATTTACAATATGATTGTCGGGTAAACATCACTTTATAGATAACAATTTTATTGTATTATAATCAGGGTGGTCGGTAAAAAGTGTAACCTGAACACGAACCGGAAATCTTTAATGGTTGATATCTTCTTTAATTTTTTATTATTTTTGGACTTGTACCTCGAATTTGACGACAGTGGTCATATCAGTACTAAAATTTATGATAAACGGGACGACTTCAATTTTCCAAATTTAATATGTGCAGCAATATACCAGCTTCTCCTGCTGTTAACTAGTTACACTGTAGCTATGGTACAAAGACACAAACCATATCAGTAGTGTAAAGGTTAGCGTGCTCATATTGAGTGCAGTAGATCGTGGGTTCAGTCGGGTCAAACCAAAGACTGTAACATTGGTATTTGTTACTTCTCCACCAAGCATGCAGTATTATGGAATAAGAGCAAATACTGGTTGGCTAGAATTAGAATAATGTTTCTGACTGGAGCTACATGTCTATCCACGGACTGTTGTTTCAGTGAGTTAGCACTATAAAAATCCAACTAAGCGTGTTGGTCTAGTACAAAGCAAATGCCATCATCATCTCATTGATATCTAACTTGTTCTTGTCATGAAATAGCTGCAAAATTGCTCACTCTGCGTTAAACAACAATCACTTACTCACTGTACAAAGACACAAATACATGTATTAGATAAAAAGGTTATAAAGTTTGAGCTGAAAATAACTCCTGCAATTTCATTGGTTGAACAAAAATTTGAAAATGTATGACCTCAGGTTATCACAATATAGCAAGAACTGATAGTGGTATTAAATCTAATATAAATCAAAAACAATATTTTGGTTTATCTTCTTTTTATTTTGTATTTACAAAATGATAATTCATTGAAATGACTTCTTTACAAAATGCTGAAACACACAAAACTCTCACATTTACACCATACATTCACTCCTTTTTAAACATTTCATTCAGTTGCTGTACAATTTTCTACATTGTAATGATCAATCATTAATTCAATTAAGGGGGTACCAATCACGCTTAAAATATGACAAAATCACGCTTCACGCTTAGATATTTGGATATTTCACGTTTCACACTCATCTGTATGGATTGATTACCGTTTATTGTCAGGGACTTCTTGGTGTCAGTTATATATAATGAAGACCTTATTGTGACAGCTGTATGTGTAGTTTTATAGTTGGTTTTTGTTGTTTAGTTATATGGCAGTTCCTCATAGCTGCCAGATTGTGACTAATTTCACCGATTATATTACGATTTGAATGTTGTTGACTATATATGAGTGGTAGATATCGCTCACTCTTCCCGAGCATATGAATACACCAGACGTGCTTGTGTTTCGTCTTCCATCATTATATCTCTGCAGGTTTTCTTGTCTGTTCGGATTTATTATGTTCGCTATGGGTTTATTATTATACGTTACTCTTAGATGTTCCTTCGCGTTTTCTCACCTGGTTTTTTATTTAGGAAAATCGGTTCTAAAGCTGAAATAGGTAGTGTTTGAAATCATTTAATGTGAGAATAAACCATATATACATATCAGAGAGTCTAGCGTTAAGTCTCCTAAAAACGGGATGCAGTAGAAGAAATGTAGAGTCACAAGTTAGATTTTCACGCATTCACGTACAGAATAATGATTTTTCACGGATCACGTTGCACTAGAGATCACGTTTTAACGTCTATATTTTCCGTTTTTCACATGTCACGCTTCCGAAAAAAGGCCTTTCACGTATAACGCTTAAGACCCCTTTCAGACCCACAGTTAATAGCACTACTGACACGAAAAAAAGAAAAAAAAAACCAAAGTGGTTTTTCTGTTAACCTACAATATTTGAAACATTGTGGGCAAGTGGTGTATGAGGAAAATAAATAAAGTCAAATAAAAAATAGCACAAAATAAAAAAAAATCACAGCACTTTCTTCTATAATAAAATGTTTCATGCAATTTGAGTAGTTCAATTAAAACAGTACGAAGCAATGACATCCTGTATGTAAGTCAATTCAATGGAATTAATTAGGTAGTAGAAGTGTTGTCATTTATACTTAATTTATAACAAGTGAACTGCATCGGTGGTGTAATGGTTAGCATACTCGCCTCGAGTGCGTTAGATTGTGTGTTCGAGTCAAACCAAAGACTACAAAATTGGTATTTGTTGCTTCTCCGCTAAGCACGCAGCATTAAGGAGTAATGGCAAAGACTGGTTGGCTCTGAATTAGAATAATGTGTCAGAGTGGAGCAACATGTCTACCCATGGACTGTTGTTTCAGTGAGCTAGCACTATAAAAATGCAACTCAGCGTGTTGGTCTAGAACAAAGCGGACCTCATCATCATCTCATTAAAAATACACTTGTTCTCGCCAGGATATAGCTGACAAATTGCTGAGTTGGCATTAAACAACAATCACTCACTGACTCGCTCACTGTAACAAGTGAAGGCTTACGGTCATAACTTTAGTACTAATGGTTGCAGTGTATTGTAGGGATATGTTAGTGCAGATTTAATTTAACATACTACATTCCCTCCCCAACTTTGTTGGTCAAGGGAATAACTGATATTTGCCTTTCTCTCAACACAACCATTCAAAATAATTAACACATTTTAATGTTCAGGGGCCCTGCCTGAAACCAAACAAACAAATTGTATAATTCATTTAACAAAATAAAAACAGATTTCGTTCCCTCGTTATCAGAAAGAACATTAACTTTATACAAATGGTTATAACAAAAACATCAACAAAAGTTCAAGCTAAAAATAAATTGTAGAAAAATTATCTTTCAACCCATAATAAAGCAGTCATGTCTTGTAAGACAATTCTTCCTAGAATTTGTTTTTGTTGAAAACAAACCTAATCAGATTAGGATAATGATTAAAAACCCATGAAATTCATTAAAACAGGACAGATATCAGAGGATGAAAAATTATTTCAAATTCTTCGTAAAGAAACAATGTTAACAGGTTTAGAAAAATCTATGTTAATGACCATTGTGTAACTTTTTACCATCATTTGAAGAACATCAGTTCACTATAAATATGATTGATTGATTGATTGGTTGGTGCTTAATGCCAACTTTAGCAATATTTCAGCTATATCGTGGCATCACTATAAATACAAAGATTCATAGACATACATATTGCACTATTAAGATATGTAAAACTGATAATAAAAACATGCTTCAATGCTAATTGGAGATTTTTGTAAAATATTTTTTTTTATTTCTTATCAAATGATTTCATGAAAGTCTTATTTTAAGATCAATAATAAAAACATACTCTGAACACATTATTACAAAAATATCAATTTTGAAATACAATGATCATTAGAATCCAAAAAAACAAAGTCGTCATTATCAACATCAGACTGAAAGACAGTAAGGCATACTCTATCATACATGGTTAGCTGATCTATTTATAGATGATCATGAAAAACTTCACACATTTTGTATTGAGGAAACTTTATACAGAACCTTCCATAGGTGCTTCCTACCAAATTTCTGTTCATTTGGCAACTCAGTTTCAGAGGAAAAGATTTTTTTTAGAAATCAACCAGTCAGAAACAAGAATGGCCTGTATTTAAATGCACATTCTGACAATGGTGATCTAGTGTTAATAAATGTCATAGTTTAGAATAACCTTCACTAATGGACTTCCTATCTTTAATATTCTAGTGTTTTACATGTGTCATAGCTTTGTATGACTATCATTACTGGACTCAGAATATCCATGAGGGTCTTGTCGAGGTTCTTTATGCATACGAGGGTCTTGAAGTTCACTTTTTCTCTTCCTGTCTGAATGATATTGGGAATAACTGAAATATACAAGATAATATACTTAATCTACAATTAAAATGTGCAATTGGCATGAAACAACAATGTTTATCCATCAAGGGACCTGTACACAAACTTGATATTACCAGTGCCTCTGAGTCTGTACCACTCCCCTGGTTATAAAATAACCTATCTATTATCAATGATCATGTATATATTGGTTGGTATCCATAAGTTCCCAGTTACTTAGCAGAATAATTTTCAACATTTTCTGTAGGGTCATATGGTAATTTATTTACACCTATATAAAACTTCCATTTCCACCTATGTAAAACGTCCATTTCCACCCATGTAAAACTTCCATTTCCACTCTTATAAAACTGATTTTTCAACTTGTGTAAAACTTCAATTTCCACTCATATAAAACTTCCATTCCAGCGATGTAAAATACCCATCTCCACCCATGTAATAAGTACATGTTGTAAAAAAAGGTATAACATACCTTTCATGAGATTGTCTATTATAACTAGAACTTCCATAATCTCTGTGACCAAATTGTCCATATTCAGATCTATGATGAAAATCTTGATTACGATCTCGGTAGTCCTGACGATCGTTTCTATAGTTACTGTCATGATGATAACTGGATCCTTGTCCATGATCTCTATCTCTATTATAGTGGTTACCATTACCATAGTCTCGTCGATCATTATTAAATCTGTAGTTATAAAATTACAATTACATGAAGAAATCTGATCAAAAAGGCTATTTCCTATCCATGTTTCTATCAGGATATAATTAATAAAGCTTAAATGTTCAAATCTGACACATCTAAACTGGTAAAATAATTGAAAAATCTTATCCATAAAGGCAATGATATATCAACAATTGTTGAGGGGTTAATGTTATGGTATTTAACGCCACTTTCAACAATATTTCAGTTATATCGTGGACGTCGGTTTAATTGGTGGAGGAAACCACCGACCTGCAGCAAGCCACTGACAAACTTTATCACATAATGTTGTATCAGTACACCTCTCCCGAGTAGGATTCCAACACTCAGCATTAGTGATAATAGGCACTTATTGCATAGGTAGTTATAAATCCAACTACCATACCATCATGACCATGACGACCGAACTATAGTTGACTCTTTTCAAAAACAAATAAGGACAATCTGCTGGTAGATCTAGTAGGTCTAGTGTTGCAATTAAATCAGTACATTTATATTTCATATTATATTACTATTATATATTCAATATTTGAATATGAAATATAATATTACTATTATATATTCAATATTTGATTCCAATAAATTGATATACTATTTATTTTGGTCTCCCACGAAGACCGTTAATGTCTTAAGATGTTTATGACCAATTGACATTAAATTTAACCCGCCACATTGTTGTGTCTGTCCTACGCCAGAAGCTAGATTTCCAATGCTATATGTCTTAGTCTTTTATGTATTTGGTGATTTAAGTTGAAATGGTTGTCCATTTTGTTGATATTGGTGAGATTGTGGACTATCAATGTTTAAAATGTCTGTTGATAATTAACATACATTAACATCAGGTCATCATGCAAGACTTTGAAAAATATAAAAAAAAGTTATTGCACAAGACGAGTTTTTCCTGTAAGTAAAGTAAGGATAACATACCTGTGATGAGAATCAGAAAATTTATGATCTCCTCCAAATCTATTGAAATCTTGTCTTCTATATGGAGCTCCCTTATCACCATATCTATAATTACAATACAATAAGCAATTACTTTATCACCATCACCAGTAATCAATTTATCTAGCAATCAATCAGCTTTTATACACAATCAGTCACAGCCTATATAAAGATGTATATATAAACTTTTATACACAATCAGTGAATTCACAGCCTATATAAAGATGTATATATAAACTTTTATACACAATCAGTGCATTCACAGCCTATATAAAGATGTATATATAAACTTTTATACACAATCAGTGCATTCACAGCCTATATAAAGATGTATATATAAACTTTTATACACAATCAGTGCATTCACAGCCTATATAAAGATGTATATATAAACTTTTATACACAATCAGTGCATTCACAGCCTATATAAAGATGTATATATAAACTTTTATACACAATCAGTGCATTCACAGCCTATATAAAGATGTATATATAAACTTTTATACACAATCAGTGCATTCACAGCCTATATAAAGATGTATATATAAACTTTTATACACAATCAGTGCATTCACAGCCTATATAAAGATGTATATATAAACTTTTATACACAATCAGTGCATTCACAGCCTATATAAAGATGTATATATAAACTTTTATACACAATCAGTGCATTCACAGCCTATATAAAGATGTGTATATAAACTTTTATACACAATCAGTGCATTCACAGCCTATATAAAGATGTATATATAAACTTTTATACACAATCAGTGCATTCACAGCCTATATAAAGATGTTTATATAAACTTTTATACACAATCAGTGCATTCACAGCCTATATAAAGATGTATATATAAACTTTTATACACAATCAGTGCATTCACAGCCTATATAAAGATGTATATATAAACTTTTATACACAATCAGTGCATTCACAGCCTATATAAAGATGTATATATAAACTTTTATACACAATCAGTGCATTCACAGCCTATATAAAGATGTATATATAAACTTTTATACACAATCAGTGCATTCACAGCCTATATAAAGATGTGTATATAAACTTTTATACACAATCAGTGCATTCGCAGCCTATATAAAGATGTATATATAAACTTTTATACACAATCAGTGCATTCACAGCCTATATAAAGATGTTTATATAAACTTTTATACACAATCAGTGCATTCACAGCCTATATAAAGATGTATATATAAACTTTTATACACAATCAGTGCATTCACAGCCTAAATAAAGATGTATATATAAACTTTTGCTTTATACACCTATTGGATATATAAAGTCTCTTGGTACCCTCTGTCTTACATAGAGTAAAACACAATTAACACTGGTTAAACATGAACCGTGCTGTAGACACCAAATAGCAATTTAATCAAAATGTCAAATGTCTGTGCCTTTTGTGTGTAAATTTAGCAATATTTTGCATACATGACATTGCAGTATAAACACAATATACGTACATTGCTTAGAAATATCAATTTTATTTGTACTCGCCTCAAAACAGGAGTTAAAAGATCAGAGGCTATTCTTCCTGTTTCTAAAGCTGGTACAAATGAATTATATATTATGTCATGTTTGGTCTTTGAATTTCACTGCATGAATCATAAAGATAACAATCTTTTCAAATTCAGGATTTCCAAGGACTAATTTGTAATAGTCTGAAATGATACCAAAATAGTGTTGAATAGGTGAATCAATTAAATCACACTTGACATCAAGGCAAGTCAAGCAGCATCAAATAACTTTTTGAGTAACAAGAAATATTACCTGTTTTGTGGAGGTTCATCAGCCCTCTGTAAAGGACTGGCATGCTGCCATGGACTAGATGTATGATCAGGACCTCGATTATTATTGTTACTACTAGGATGTCTGTTGTTTACTGCGGAACTGCATGGAAAGAAATATATATATATACTATATATTAACAGTTCACCAATATAAAATAATACGTTAGACATACACATCAAATTATTGCTGTGGTAAGTTATTAATTTCTTCAAACTTAGCTCAAGTAGCCAACATAACTCACAGAAATAAACAAAATTAGATATACATTGACTCTAGTTCTAACATTACAACACAATCAAAGTTCAGTTTTATAACTCACAACAAATTGATCTCATTTCAATGTTGTAATTTTTTAAATGTCATTTTATCATATCGTATATATTTTCAAATACAAGTCATATCTTGGACAAATTTCAGACAGCTGTAACAAAAATTCTAACAATAAGTTAAACCACTGGTCTTTTTCTGCCTGTTAATGACATTTTTATTTCATAGATTTTTCAAATTATAAGGAATTCTCACATGACGTCCTTCTTTCGCTTTGCAAACAAATGAGCGATTTATCTCATTAGCACATGCGCCGGTGCATGTGACTGACTTTCCCGTCGTAAATGTACATGTTGATGAAATATCGTCTGCTCGAATTTGACAGCATAAAATGTGTGCGACATCATCCGCAAACGTAAATATAAATTACTGCCTTCCAATCACAGTATACTACTGTATTTGTACTCAGACACATCAGAATCGAAATAATTCATGGAAGCCAGAATGTGTTTTGAGTTTTAACATGGATTGGCAGATATTAGTATCCACCAACACATGTTAAAACTTGGCGGATATTAGTATCCACCAACAAATGTTAAAACTCAAAACACATTCTGGCTTCCATGATTTATTTCTTAAACAAGTGGTTTTTGGATTGGGTAAAACTAGATGAAAATATGAATGGTAAAATACAGACTTACACCATAATTGACCAACAGATGAAGGCAAGAAGATAAACCAAGTATCAATCTATATTTTCTATTTATATAATAGTTACTTATGCATAGGGCATTATCGTGATTTATAGACTGCCGCAGGCATTATCAGGTTAATGACTGGTGGATTTCTTTAATGCATGACACATGGCCATGTCTACACCAACGAAAAAGTCAAATTTAGCGCTGATATTTTCTATTTAAGAAATAAATCATGGAAGCCAGAATGTGTTGGGAGTTTTAACATGGATTGGCGGTTATTAGTATTTTATCCCGAGCCAGAAACGAGGGATAAAATTTACTAATATTCGCCAATCCATGTTAAAACTCGAAACACATTCTGGCTTCCATGATTTATTTCGATTCTGATATGTCTAAGAGTATAAATACGGTAGTATACTTTGATTGGAAGACGGTAATTTATATTTATCCTTGCGGAAAATGTCGCACACAATTAATGCTGCCAATGGAAAAGTCAGTAACATGTGCTAATGAGATTATACCGAATGGATAACTTGCTCGTTTGTTAACAAAGCAAAAGAAGGAGGTCATGTTAGAATATTTGTTACTCACTGTTTATTGAACTCTCTGCCCTGATCATGGTTATGAGAATGCTTGTGATGATCTGTTTCATTTGAATGTTTATGTCCTTTATGTTTGTCATGATTTGGTGAATGGTGAGGTTGTTGGGTGTGTGCTTTTGCCTAAAAATAAAATAAAATAATTTTTCAATATTTACTCAACAGTCCTCTTTATCATGACATGTAACAAGTTTATCTTCAAAGAATGTCTGAGGTTAATATTTCTTTATTGAAAAAAAATTAATATTATATATATTTATCCTAAGGATTTATAATACAATGAATTGAAAATGACAACTTTTCAAAGTCTAATTTCAATAATTTACTGCTACATTTTAAAATAAATATATGATTTATGGAGGTTTGGTATGGGTTTGTGGTGTTTAACGCCACTTTCAACAATATGTATTTAAGTTATATTGTGGCGTTCAGTTTTATTGATGGAAGAAACGGGAGTACCCAGAGAAAACCACCGACATGTTGCAAGTTACTGACAAACATTATCACATAATGTTGTATCGAGTACACCTTGCCATGAACAGGGTTCAAACTCACAACTTTAGTGGTGATAGGCACTGATTGCACAGGTAATTGTAAATTAAACTTACATACGATCACAACGGCCCCTATGATGTATGGATACATTGGTTGTATACATGAGGTTTTAATGTAATTAACACATGCAACAATTCAATATCAAAATATATATGTATACCTCTTCTCTCTCTTTTTCTTCTTCCCTCTTTCTGTATGCATGCTTGTACAGTTTGTGCAATTTTCTAGCATCAAATTCTGTAAACTTTGATACAAAATTCCACAGATGTCTGCAAGAAACAAGAGTAACAATCCTGACAAATAATTGATTGATTACTCATCACATTCATCACATGAGTATTATATCAGCTATATTCATGATTAAAACAACCTTAACAAAAGCACCAAAATAAATCTTGTCTATAAAAATAGAAGTATGTGTCCATAGGGCATATACGCTCATGCCTTCAGCATAAGTACACAGAGGCATAACTCTGGAATCATCTTAGGTAACTTCCATCATGGCATGTGTGTTGTGATAAAAAAAACCATTAAGTAAAAATCTCAAAACACTTGGCCAAAGTAACTAAAGTCAAGAGTACAGAATACCCCAAAATGGGCAATCAAAAAGATGGAGTGGGATGGATTAGATTTTTTGGTGTTTAACACCACTTTCAGCAATATTTCAGCTATATCATGGCGACCAGTTTAAGTGGTGGAAGAAGCTGGAGTACCCAGAGAGAACCACAGACCATAGGCAAGCAACTGGTAAACTTATCACTTGTGGCTGCGAGTCGAGTGCACCCTTTTTTGTAATTAACAAAGCTGGGCGTGAACCCACGTCGTATTGGTGATAGGCTTGTATGAGTTGCTAGGTAATCCAACTACCTAACTCAATGATAAACCCGGGCCCTGAATGGGATGGAACTATGGATGGATGATTTCATTGCCACAGATAAAAGGGGGAGGAAATGGATAGGGTCAGGTTTTCTTTGCAATGGGTCACCATTGTCTAGTATATGAATTATGTATACATCACAACAATAGCCAACATAGCCATTAAGTCAAGACAAACTAATCTGTTTAATCTGAGGAACATAATAATTTTTTTTAATTTTCTCTGGATCAGAGTCGATAAACATTCAGTAATTCACCAATCCTTAAAAAACACTGTTTATATACATACCCTCTCCAAGCTTTGATTTTCTCTGGATCATTTAGAGTTGATAAACATTCAGTAATTCTATCACCAATCCTCAATAAACACTGCTTAGTATGAGCCACTTGTTCTTTTTCTGACATACCCTCGTCTGGATTGTCTAACTTACGTAGAGCTCGTTTAACAGGTCTCATCATTTCTTTACACTGTAATACAATTTTTAACATTTTGAAATGAAGAGGGCATTTCTGTATGCAAAAGATGTGCGTCTCATTTCCACTCTGATGCATAAAAACTAGGATAGGCATAAGAAAACTGAAGAAATCAGGTTTTTGGTAAATGTTGGGTTAAATTACATTCTTAGGTTATGAGATGGATTGTGGTAAATTTTGGTTAAATTACATCAGTAAGTTATGAGAAGGATTGTGGCATAATTTCATTAAATTACATCCTGTATGACAAGAGGAATTACATATTAATAATAGTGTGTCAAATATGGGAGTGAGTTTAGTTAGTTGGTCATGAGTGACATATTTTTTATAATGAAATTCGTCAATTAGTTAAAGTATTTATTATATTATCTCAGTTAAATGTTTTGATACGAATTAAATATAAAATGAGCTTAATTGCACTATATTACATGTGTAGCGTAGGGATATATTATAATGTGTAACAGTCATATCGATGTAACTGTAAATCATACAGAAAAGTAGCTGTGACAACGAAATGGCACGAAATATAAAGGAAATTACAGTTTTTATTTAACTCAGAAAATTCTCTATTACATAGGACACAAGTTAAGTAAACTTGTTGACTTACTTTGGTAAAAACTTCATTGGGAAGTTCAGCATTAAAATCTTCAGTTGAGACAGCTACAGGGTTGGTATTGGCAGTAAAATGCATAGGACCAGCTTCTTTTTTAGGTTTTTTCTACAAAATAAAACACATGACATTGATCAAATATATCCCTTTTTTTCTATTAAATCCTGGAGCTAATTTCTCTTATTAATGATCAATGCATGTAGAATTCTGTTACCATAGATATTATCTGTCAAAAACTATGAAAATTTGTAAAACATTGTTAAATCTTTTTTTGATCTTTTCTAGAAACGTATAGACTTGCAACAAACCTTCTTCTTTTTTTCTTTCTTCTGTTTTTCTGCAGGTTTACTTTTGACTTTATGATCAACCTCTGTATGTTCCTTTGGTTCAGTTTTAACTTTTTTCTTTCTGAAAGTCTCAGGAAAACTATCCATAGTACTTTCTTCTCTGGCACTTGATTTGACTTTAGCACTGTTATCCGAGTCTGACGATTCTTTCTCAATTATTTCTGCTTTGGACTTTGGTTTTTTCTTTCTTGGTTTAGCTGCCGAATTCTTAACCTGGTTTAAAAGAAAAACCATTGTTGGAAATATCAGAACCATGGTCATTGATTGGTTGAACAACAAACACATTCAAGAGTTTTATAGAGTGTGTAACAATATAAATAGCTATAGACCAAGTACTTAATATTTAGGGTTCCAGTATATATAGCTATTGAAGTACTTATTTGTTTGGTACCAACATTAACAGTTTCATAGAAATACTTAATTTGAGGGTACCAATATTAACAACTGAATTGAAGGCTTAATTTTATAAGTATCGGTATAAATAGTTTCATTGAAATACTTAATTTCAGCTGTTAATGTAAATTACACTCGATTGATCAGCCTGTGTCTCCTTAATTTATTAGATATATTTATTACAGAAATTCACAGTTCCTAAATAATGTAATTATTAATAAAACTAGTGTTCTCAGCCCTCAGTCATAGGTCACCATAGCCAATTTTGGCTATTACGTTTAGTCCCTTTGGTTTTATTGGTCCCAAAACTTTCAATTATTTGACATTCCTATCTTTCTATTTTAAGCGTACCTGGTGAAAGTTATTCTAGAAACATGTCATGCACACTAAAATTGATAACTACATTTTTATTAACAATCTGACCACAACACCTCTGATTGTACTATAGGTTTTTATTAATTTATTAGCACTACATGTACTTACTGTTGGAGGTTTTTCACTATCTGCATGTTTACCTAAAACCTTCAATAGGTACTCAACACGGGTCTGTAAATGTTTGGCCTGTGGCTTCACATTTTTACCACCTGGCAAAATCTGAAATTAAATACTTTATTAATTAGCAAAATAAATTGTAAATACAACAAGGCTCTTTGCTTCTTTGTATTTAATACAAGTAGAAAGCACACACTTGTTTTATACTATTAATGAGATGGTTGGTAGTTTTATGAGTAGAAAGCACACAATTGTTTTATACTATTAATGAGATGGTTGGTAGTTTTATGAGTAGAAAGCACACACTTGTTTTATACTATTAATGAGATGGTTGGTAGTTTTATGAGTAGAAAGCACACACTTGTTTTATACTATTAATGAGATGGTTGGTAGTTTTATGAGTAGAAAGCACACAATTGTTTTATCCTATTAATGAGATGGTTGGTAGTTTTATGAGTAGAAAGCATACACTTGTTTTATACTATTAATGAGATGGTTGGTAGTTTTATGAGTAGAAAGCACACTTGTTTTATACTATTAATGAGATGGTTGGTAGTTTTATGAGTAGAAAGCACACACTTGTTTTATACTATTAATGAGATGGTTGGTAGTTTCATGAGTAGAAAGCACACACTTGTTTTATACTATTAATGAGATGGTTGGTAGTTTTATGAGTAGAAAGCACACACTTGTTTTATACTATTAATGAGATGGTTGGTAGTTTTATGAGTAGAAAGCACACACTTGTTTTATACTATTAATGAGATGGTTGGTAGTTTTATGAGTAGAAAGCACACACTTGTTTTATACTATTAATGAGATGGTTGGTAGTTTTATGAGTAGAAAGCACACACTTGTTTTATACTATTAATGAGATGGTTGGTAGTTTTATGAGTAGAAAGCACACACTTGTTTTATACTATTAATGAGATGGTTGGTAGTTTTAGGAGTAGAAAGCACACAATTGTTTTATACTATTAATGAGATGGTTGGTAGTTTTATGAGTAGAAAGCACACAATTGTTTTATACTATTAATGAGATGGTTGGTAGTTTTATGAGTAGAAAGCACACACTTGTTTTATACTATTAATGAGTTGGTTGGTAGTTTTATGAGTAGAAAGCACACACTTGTTTTATACTATTAATGAGATGGTTGGTAGTTTTACGAGTAGAAAGCACACAATTGTTTTATACTATTAATGAGATGGTTGGTAGTTTTATGAGTAGAAAGCACACCATTGTTTTATACTATTAATGAGATGGTTGGTAGTTTTATGAGTAGAAAGCACACAATTGTTTTATACTATTAATGAGATGGTTGGTAGTTTTATGAGTAGAAAGCACACAATTGTTTTATACTATTAATGAGATGGTTGGTAGTTTTATGAGTAGAAAGCACACAATTGTTTTATACTATTAATGAGATGGTTGGTAGTTTTATGAGTAGAAAGCACACACTTGTTTTATACTATTAATGAGATGGTTGGTAGTTTTATGAGTAGAAAGCACACACTTGTTTTATACTATTAATGAGATGGTTGGTAGTTTTATGAGTAGAAAGCACACACTTGTTTTATACTATTAATGAGATGGTTGGTAGTTTTATGAGTAGAAAGCACACACTTGTTTTATACTATTAATGAGATGGTTGGTAGTTTTATGAGTAGAAAGCACACACTTGTTTTATACTATTAATGAGATGGTTGGTAGTTTTATGAGTAGAAAGCACACACTTGTTTTATACTATTAATGAGATGGTTGGTAGTTTTATGAGTAGAAAGCACACAATTGTTTTATACTATTAATGATATGGTTGGTAGTTTTATGAGTAGAAAGCACACACTTGTTTTATACTATTAATGAGATGGTTGGTAGTTTTATGAGTAGAAAGCACACAATTGTTTTATACTATTAATGAGATGGTTGGTAGTTTTATGTGAACACTTCAGTTAAATGCAGCTTCACAAGTGAGTACACTTAATTCTAACATAGCAAAAGGGGAGAAGTGAATTCTTTCAAACAGCAGACAGGGAAATGGGTTAAACAATAGTGACTAAATTGAAAGGTTTCTGGGATAAAATTTATAGGTATGCTTATTGAAAACCAATTTCCTAAAATGTGTCATTTTAATGAAGAAAATCCCTTTCTGTCTAACTTGTCTCATTAATGGCAGAACATTTTTATATATAGCAAAACAAAAACTTCTAACTTTTGACCTGAAAAAAAAAAACCCAATTCAAACAAAACTAGATCTTTGATTTTAGGCAACAGATTACAATATGATGACACTATTTACATTTATATTTTAGCAGTTACAGTAAAAATCCTGCCTTAAAGGGCACCTCTATATAACAAATCACAGTCTATATATATATATATATAGACTGTGATTTGTTATTTATATATATATATATATATATATATATACGTCTGAAAATTAAACCAAACAGTGTTAGAATTAGATTTTAGAGCTGTCAAATTTTTGTTCTTCCCTCGACAGGATTTGAACCCACACCATTGTTACACTGCAGCACCATTCGCTTAGCCTTACGTCCAGTGCCCTAGACCACTCGACTACATCCACTCCCTATATATATATCCTGCCTTAAAGGGCACCTCTATATAACAAATCACAGTCTATAAAGAGCACCTCTATATAACAAATCACAGTCTATAAAGGGAAGCCTCATTTCCCATTAAAGAATAGTGAATATAATTTGAACCTGTATATAGAAGGCAACTGTTCATAAAGGGCACAAGTTCAGGTTCCCTTGAGTGGCCTTTATATACAGTTTGACTGTACATAGAAGAAATAAAACAAAGCTTCATTGAACAAAAAAGGATTTCAATAAACACTTTTTCATGCATTTATACATGGTAGTAAAACTGAAACTAGTCAAAACTACGGAGCGACTTCTCTTGGCTGCTTGTGACATGAGGAAAGCGAAGTCAACCTTAACACAAAGATCTCTTTGACCTAATGGCCAAATAGTAAGAGTTCTGTGCTTAAACATGATAAACAATTGAGCATATTTCAATTTAGTGTAGAATCAATATCTGGTACACTTCAAAATCTTATATAAGACATATGTTTAGTTCAAATATTAGTTTTGACGAGTGTTGGACAGCGACAGAACTGCAGAAACTACTGTTTTTCATAGCATATCAATCAATGCTGGAGCTTACTCAACCATTACAAGTGCTTTATATTCACTATAATATATGAAAATTAGAATGGTCATTCAGAAAATATTTTCACCTTTTCATGAAGATTAAGATCTGGATCCATTTTAATGGCCTCCCAGCTTCCCATGCCATACTCATAAACCCCCTTCAGTAAGTTACTGTCATCCTCCTCACTCCATGGACAGTCCCAGTGACTGGCTTTAACATGGGTATTAATTCTGAATCTGTAAAAAAAATCATTTACATACAATAAGCATTCAAGACAAGGACAGTCTCTGTGATTCACATTCATTTTGATTTTAATTCTGAATCTGTTTTCTGTAAGTTGAAAGTGTGAAAAGTTTACGACATAAGGACAGACGTACGCCAAACACTTTTCGATCAAAAAAGCTCAGGTGAGCTAAAAATGTCTCAACCTGTATTTTATCCATCTAAAGCTCGTCTAAAAATTCAATTCAAAAAGTCAATCAGATATCGTAAACTTGAGATAATGCCAGGAAACCCAGAGATGACACAGCCTGCCCTTCATCATAACAATAGCTGAATTTGACTTAGTTGCAATTCTTCTAATAAACAAAATAGTTTAATTAAAACTTTAACTTGATTTGTGTTTTTTACTGGTAGTTAAAACTCTTAAGACGAGAATACAGTGTATTAAAATATGCATGTCATATTTTACGGTAGTTAAAACTCTTAGGACGAGAATACAGTGTATTAAAATATGCATGTCATATTTTACTATTTCACAAAAACAAACATCCAACAATATTTGACATAGTTGTCTACCTTTTCTTTTCTTCTCTACTTTTGGGTATGATATCATCAAGAGTGTCTAAATCATGTGTTGCTTTTAATACAACTTGAGCAGTGACAGTTACTCCTGATATATTAAATGATGGTCCTTTCTTCTTCTCCTTCTTTCCTGAATTATAATACAAAACTTATATAATAATAAAAATTAAAACAGCGATTGTCAACAATTCCACCAATCACAACAAGATGAACTGTGAGCTAATGCTCATCTATGATACCCCCGCTCTTTGGCAAACAGGAAGTAGGAATCTGACGGGTCAAAAAACGCTTCCCACGATATGGGGTACCTATATGAAGCTTGTGACCAAATATCAGATTTCTGCCATCAATAGTTGCTGAGAAAAATGCGACGAAAAATGAGCATATATGTTCAATGTGTAGAAAAATCAACAAAGTCGGCAAACAGGAAGTAGGAATCTGACGGGTCCAAAAACGCTTCTCACGATATGGGGTACCTATATGAAGCTTGTGACCAAATATCAGATCTCTGCCATCAATAGTTGCTGAGAAAAATGTGACGAAAAATGTGCATATATGTTAAATGTGCATAAAAACCAATTAATTCGGCAAACAGGAAGTAGGAATCTGACGGGTCCAAAAACGCTACCCACAATATGGTATACCTATATGATGCTTGTGACCAAATATCAGATTTCTGTCATCAACAGTTACTGAGAAAAATGCGACGAAAAATATCTTGGACGGACGGAAGGACAGACGGACAGACGTAAAACAGTATACCCCCCTCCCCCTTTGGGGAGCGGGGGTATAAAAAGAAGAACAACTTTTGGTTTAGAAGTTGGTTTATGAAACTTCAATCAATTGTTCACCTATATTGTGATCTAATGGAGGAAAAGCCAGAGTACTTATAAAATCACAGTGTCAGCAACCTAGTAAACTTTCTCATTTGAGGTAAAAGTTAAATACATCTTGTCTAAGCTGGTATGAATCTACACCTTACTGGGAAAGTAAAACACATATTTTGGTTCAGTAGTCGGCATAAACTAGAGGTACTGCTGGACGCAGGAGTCCCGCATTGATACATAAATGGAATAACTTAACTGTCCGCTATGCGGGACTAATACATCCCACATCCCCATCATCTTAATTGAGCCAAAACATATTTAGATCACAACTTTTAAGTTACTCTGGTTTATTAGAATTTACAAACATTTTAGTTTTTAACAAATTCTATATAGATCTAGTACTTAAGAAATCGTTGAACAAAACAATCTATATATAGATCTAGTACTTAAGAAATCGTTGAACAAAACAATCTATATAGATCTAGTACTTAAGAAATCGTTGAACAAAACAATCTATATAGATCTAGTACTTAAGGAATCGTTGAACAAAACAATTCTGGGTTAGGGTTGTGGTGTTTAATGCCACTTTAAACAGTATTTCAGTTTGTCAAACATATTAACTACCTGGTGTAGCTGTACCATCATTAGTGGTTTCATCATTAGGTTTAGTTTTATTGTATTCCTCTACAGCTTGTTCACAGCCTAGCAGTAAAATCTGTGCTAATTTCTTCAGATCTCCTTCAGATTTCTCCTGAAGTTCAGCATCACATGATATAGCATCCAGTCTGTAAAAAAACAAACAATAACAGATAATATGATATCACATGATATAGCATCCAGTCTGTAAAACAACAATTATAGATTATTATATGGCATTTTTCATATCACATGTCATATCAATCCGAGGGCTAATATGGGTCGAACATTGATATGGCATATGATATGAAAAATGCCATATAATAATCTTTTTATCATATACTTCAATGCGTCTTTCTTCATATTTGTGAGAGCTGAACGTTTTCAGAAACCATGTAGCTTGATTTGGGATATGATGCAATAATGACAAATTAAAGTGACAGTGTCTACGATTTTTCATAATTCTTAAGTTCGACAACAACTTGAAAATAAGATAGATAAATCAATAAAATGACCAAATAACCATCTCAGATAAAGAGAAATTTGTTTAATTAGATGTAATTAAACAAATAACTTCTGATCGTCTGCTGGCCAAGCTCATTAATTACTCATGACCAAGTTTGATAACACCGAACGCATTGACCCAGATTTATCAAAACAAAGACATGGATGATTAGGTAAGCAGTTTATTTAACTTATCTTTAGACTAAAATGTATAATTCATACATGTTTAATGATAAATTACATATATTTACCAATAAGAACACAAAATACTTGATTTCATGCAAACTTTCCGGCTACCATTTTGAAAAATCCATATTTTCTCGGGTTGATATGACATGTGATATGAAAATTGCCATATAATAATCTATAAATATGACATGTGCTCACTATTTCTAATCCATGTACACATTACTTTACACTTACTGCTAAATGTATTTAGACTGGTCCCTTTAATCTAGCAAATATATCAAAACAAACATTCTGTGTCTTAAACATGTTCTTTATTGAATACTCAAAACATATTCTTTATTACTCCTATCACATAACACCAAGTATACAAGCATGGAGAGTTGTGACATCGTCAAGAGTGTCAAACATTCACTAGAGTGTCACTTTTGCAATTTTCTTTTTACTTTACTTTTTTGCTTGTCATAATGTTGCCATGATATACTGAGATTCCCTCTTTAGTAGTCTTTACCTTGACAATGGTCGACCAAATTTCTTGAAACTTTTAATAAATCTCCTAATTTCAGCATCAGTAAAGCCTCTGATTTTGCCTTTAGCACCACTTGGTGGTCTCCCCCTTTTCTTTGGTTCGTCATCATCTTGATCTTCATCACTCTCTTCATCCTCATCCTCATCCTCATCTTCATGTTTCTTCTTTTTCTTTTTCTTATTTTCATCGGAGTCATACTCCAGTTGGAGCTGAAATAGAATTGCATTTTTTAACATTGTAGTTTTATTTTAATAATAAAACAGTCCAATTTAACCTTCTACAATTTTAACATGTGAATAAACCTCGTTATTTCAGCAAAATAACAAAAATATAGCCTTGATCATAAATATATTCATCTAAATTAACAATATGAAGTTTTCCATTATTGAGCATGTACAAATAAAATTTTATTTAAAAAAAAAATTACAGTAATGTGCAACAATATTACAAAACAACTAAAACCTCTCCTCTAACATACTACAATCTCCTAAACATTGAAATGTTGATTACAGAAACTAATTAGAATACTAGGTCCTGTTTGAAATCATCAAGCTTTCAACTAGTCAATATAGATAATAGTAAATAGGACAGAATGGTATATGTTTTGTACCTGTTTAACTGTTTTCCTACTTCTTGGTGGCAAATTCAGTTCTAGTAATTGTTGTTGTCTTTCTTGCTCTTCAATTTTCAGTATTTCTCCTTCAGGTATGATGGCATCCCATTCTTTACCTGTCAGGTAGTCAAATAAATTATAATGACACAAGACCTCAGCACCATATTAAAGAATAGCTGCAATTTACCACAGAAAATAATTTACATCATAAATGAATATGTCATATTATATTTTGATAGTATCAGAATTGCATAAATCACCAAACTTCCTATTTAGTTACTTTCTGTTTGTTTGTGTTATATGATTTAGCAATTCAAGAAATATCAAACAAAATACCGTTTTTCCTGCAAATAATTTGTCAATATATTTCATCTTCTACAACAAAATTATCTTACTATTGCATAGATAATGCCATATACATAATAAAATATCAGAACAAGAAAGATATACTTACATGTAAGCTTAGAAAAACTTATATTGTCTAGTATATTTTTGTCAGCAAATAAAATATGAAATTGTTCTTAATTATGAAAAGAAAATTTTAAAAGTGATGGTCACCAACTCCAACAAAATGAACAACTACCTCTCACCTCTCAACATTTTATCAGGCACAGGAAAATTGTATCCCTAAAATATATAAAACAAAAGTTGTAAGCTAACAACTGACCTGTATCATCTACTTGAACACTTGGTGGTGGGTCATCCTCCTCTAGATTATCAAAGCTAACTACTTTAAACTGAGACAGTAGTTCATCCCCCATTGTTGATTGTTCTGTTTCTCTCGTCTCTGCACGATTCAGAATGTCATCTATATCTACCTGAGGCTCTTCATCATCCTCCTCAGCCTCTTTAAATAATTCCTCAGCACCAAACTTTAGAATAGCTGCCAATTCTTCTTTCTTGAAAGGTGTTGTGGTACTGAAAGTATGTTTAAATATTACAGATCTTGGGGATGATTTTCGGACTGTTCTGACGGTGAAGTCTTTTTTACTTTTTATTTTATTCTGATAAAAAATATTGTTCTCCAGAAAATACTTTCATAAATCTTACATTTCCTAATCAAGACTTAACAAATTTAAGATGAGCATACTTTTAACAAATTTAAGACGAGCATACTTTTAACAAATTTAAGATCAGCATACTTTTAACAAATTTAAAATCAGCATAAAGAAATATATTGTTATTTACCTTGAAGGAACATCATTCCTGTTTAACACAGTTCTTCCTGTTGTGTCCATTCTCTGTATAATTAGATGATCTAGCACCATTTTACGCTTAGCTCTTTCTACAATGTCTTCTTCTACACTGTTCTTAGTTACTAACCTGTATACACTAACCTAAATAAAAATAAACCTGTATACACACTAACCTAAATAAAAATTAGTATTACTGTGAGCACAGCTCAAAGATATACCCCCCGCTCCCCACATCTGTCCAACCTATTTCCATAACCAAAACATTACTGATTGTTCCGACCAAAAATGAAAGGGACCCTCCTCTCTTCACCGGTAAGCTGCTGATAAAATTTCAAAACATTCTGAGAAACACTACTCAAGTTATCATATGACATAGGGTAAAAATCATATTTTCCGTCATATCAAGTCCAATAACTCTGGAACGGCAAAAGTGAAAATCGTCAAAAAAGAAAGGGATCCTCCTCTCTTCACCAGTAAACAGCTGATAAACTTTTAAAAGATTCTAAGAAAAACAACTCAAGTTATCGTACGACATACGATTTGTCTACAGACGGACGGACATGGTAAAACCAGTATACCCCCCTACAACTTCGTTGCGGGGGTATAATAAACATGTCAATTTGACCTTCACTAATATGCATGTATACACTAATCTAAATAAAAATAAACATGTCAATTTGACCTTCACTAACCTGTATACACTAACCTAAATAAAAATAAATATTTAAAATGTTACATTCTTAAGGTGTCAATTTTCAAAATCTATATCACCCATCCTCATTGCTTTGTATGAAAAGTCACTTGAATCATTTTATAACCAATTAGCTGAGGTCTACCTTTTAGCATACCTGTTTCATTTAGTAACCAACATGTTGAGCACTACTTATTTTTATGATCAATACAATCAGCTATACCATACAAACTTTTTTTTCTAATCTATAGGACGACTTCCAGTTTTAAATTATTCAGACATCTCGGTCCATTTAAAATGTTGTACAAGAATTTATAAACATGCAGGAAAAGCAGACCCAATATAAGTATGAAATTTTCTGAAGAAGAATGCAAAACTTGGCTTAAATTATCATATTTTCTGGACTTGCGAAAAAAAACCACCTGTATCACTCTCTGGTAATTCACGCAGTTTAAGTTCAATAAAATTTGACATACCTGGTTTTTCTGACCAATACGATGAGCTCGAGCTTGAGCCTGCAAGTCATTCTGAGGATTCCAATCACTATCAAATATTATCACAGTATCAGCTGTAGCTAAATTTACACCCAGTCCTCCTGCTCTGGTGGACAACAGAAAACAGAAGTCCTACAATTAAATAACAAGATTGTAGCTAAATTTACACTCAGAACACTCTTTACTGTCAAGAGTCAAATGCCTTAGTGTCACTACTGTTAGCTCATAAGCATAGTCCGTTTGACTTCTATAAATCTTCAGAAAAAAATTCAACAATTTATTTTCTAGATGTATATTAATACATGATGTATACGAACTCTTACAATTAATTTCAAAACTGTTGGTCCATTATTAAAAAAGTTACCCATAAGGTCTCTATGCTAATTATATTTTCTGAAGTGTAAGAATCTGAGAGGAGTGAGTACAAATAATTTAAGAGCCCAACCATCAAAACAAAATAACAGACATGTGCTTTCAATGTATATTTCCTTGTACCATTTGGCATAGGACATTTAAATATTAAAAGGCTATTCATTAACTGACCATTAAGGTGATAGTCAATTGTCATTGATGTCCTTATATTTAAATGTCCTATGTCACATGTTACAGTCTGTTATTTGTACTCACTCCTACCAGATTTTTGCACTTCAGAAAATATAATTAACATATTGATATACATCTAGAAAATAAATTGTGGATTTGAAAACTGGATTTTTAAGAATTTTTTTCTGAAGATTTATAGAAGTCAAACGAACTATACCTGAAATGTTTTTTTGTTTTTCGCCAAACCAAGTTTTCCAAGCTATTAAGTGCCAAATTGAAAGATATTTAAACAAGGGCAACGCAAAGCGTGGTGTATCCCCTCGTCTAAATATTTGACCCGGTGATCTTGATCTTTGACCTTGAAAATCAATAGGGTTCCAGATTCTCTTAAGGACTAAGTATGTACCAAAGTTTGGTCAAAATCCATTGAAGGATGTTGAATCTAGAGTGTTCACAGGGATGTCACGTGGTAAAAATTTGACCCGGTGACCTTGACCTTTGACCTTGAACATCATTAGGGTTCCAAACTCTCCTAAGGACTAAGTATGTACCAAGCTTGGTCAAAATCCATTTAAGGATGTTGATTCTAGTGTTCACAAGGATGTTACACTGTAAAAATTTGACCTGGTGACATTGACCTTTGACCTATGACCTTGAAAATCAATAGGGTTCCAGACTCTCCTAAGGACTAAGTATGTACCAAGTTTGGTCAAAATCCATTGAAGGATGTTGATTCTAGAGTGTTCAAAAGGATGTTACACAGTAAATATTTGACCCAGTGACCTTGACCTTTGACTTTGAAAATCAATAGGGTTCCAGACTCTCCTAAGGACTAAGTATGTAACCAAGTTTGGTCAAAATCCATTGAAGGATGTTGATTCTAGAGTGTTCACAAGGATGTTACGTGGTAAAAATTTGACCCGGTGACATTGACCTTTGACCTATGACTGAAAATCAACAGGGTTCCAGACTCTCCTAAGGACTAAATATGTGCCAAGTTTGGTCAAAATCCATTGAAGGATGTTGATTCTAGAGTGGTCACAAGGATGTTACGGAAGGAAGGATGGACGGAATGAAGAACAGATGGTAGCGTTACTATATCCCTTTGCAACTTCGTTGGTGAGGGGATAATTACTATTCCTTAATTTTAGTGATTTATTTTTTTGCAGATCAAATGTATTATGTACATCCTGGTTACTACTTTACAACTTACAATACAAAAGAACTAGAGGCTCAGCACTGTGTCGCTCACCTTTCATTCTGCTCTGAGGAACTTTAATACAGAACCTTCCATAGCCTATAGGTGCTTCCCATCAAATTTCGGTTTGCTTTGGCAAAGCAGTTTCAGAGAAGAAGATTTTTAGAAAGCGACCAATCTAAAACAAGAATTGCCTGTGGCAGCCATGTTTGTTAATGGATCAAAACGGAATGAGCAGTCTTTATAGAGGACCTTCCATAGATGCTTCCTACCAAGTTTCGGTCTATTTGGCCAAGCTGTGTCAGAGTAGAAGATTTTTTTAGAAATCGACCAATCAGAAACAAGAATTGCCTGTGGGGGCCATGATAGTTAATGGATCGGGACAAAATGAGCAATTTTATAGAGAACCTTCCATAGATGCTTCCTACCAAGTTTTGGTTCATTTGGCAAAGTGGATTCAGAGGAGAAGATTTTTTAGAAATCAACCAATCAGAAACAAGAATTGCCTGTGGTGGCCATGTTTGTTGACAGATTGGGACAAAATGAGCAATCTGTATAGAGGACCTTCCATAGATGCATCCTACCGAGTTTCGGATCATTTGGCCATGTGGTTTCAGAGGAGAAGATTTTTAGAAATAGACCAATCAGAAACAAGAATTGCCTGTGGTGGCCTGTTTGTTAATGGATCGGGACGGAATGAGCATTTTTATAGAGGACCTTCCATAGATGCATCCTACCAAATTTCGGATCATTTGGCCATGTGGTTTCAGAGAAGAAGATTTTTAGAAACAGACCAATCAGAAACAAGAATCGCCTGTGGTGGCCATGTTTGTTAAAGGAATCGGAACAAAATGAGTACTCTTTATAGAGAACCGCCCATAGATACTTCCTACCAAGTTTCCGATCATTTGGCCAAGCGGTTTCAGAGAAGAAGAATTTAAAAAATCAGCCAATCAGAAACAAGAATTGCCTGTGGTGGCCATATTTGTTAATGGATCGGGACGGAATGAGCAATCTTTATAGAGGACCTTCCATAGATGCTTCCTACTAAGTTTCGGATCATTTGGCTAAGTGATTTCAGAGGAGAAGATTTTTAGAAATCGACCAATCAGAAACAAGAATTGCCTGTGGCGGCCATGTTTGTAAATGGATCGGAACGAAATGAGCACTCTTTATAGAGGACCACCCATAGATGATTCCTACCAAGTTTCGGTTCATTTAGCCAAGCGGTTTCAGAAGAGAAGAATTTTTTAAATCAGCCAATCAGAAACAAGAGTCGCCTGTGGTGGCCATGTTTGTTAACGGATTGGGACGAAATGAGCAATCCTTATAGAGGACCCCATAGATGGTTTCTACCAAGTTTTAGTTCATTTGGCTGAGGGGTTTTAGAGGCATATATATCTGTAATTCAATTCATAGAGATAACTGCATTTTGAATACAGATATCTATATTTAAACTAATTATCTCCCTTTTCACAGAAAAAATGATTTTTTTTTAGAAACTAATCAATCAGAAACAAGAATCGCCTGTGGCGGCCTTGTGTGTTAACAGATTGGGATGAAATTAGCAATCTTTATAGAGGACCTTCCATAGATGCTTCCTACCAAGTTTCGGTTCATTTGGCCAAGCGGTTTCAGAGGAGAAAATTTTTAAAAATTGGCCAATCAGAAACAAGAATTGCCTGTGGTGGCCATGTTTGTTAATGGATCGGGACAAAATGAGCAATCTTTAGAGGACCTTCCATAGATGCTTCCTACCAAGTTTCAATTCATTTGGCCGAGGGGTTTCAGAGGAGAAGATTAAAATGTGAAAAGTTAACGTACGACAGACGACGGATGCCAAGTGATGGCAAAAGCTCACTTTGCCTTTAGCAAGGTGAGCTAATAATATACCTGGGAGCCTTCTGCATTAAAGTGGTCCAAAACCTTACAACTTTCAATACTAAAGAATAATATACCTGGGAGCCTTCTGCATTAAAGTGGTCCAAAGCCTGTTTTCTTATATCACTTCTAATGCTTCCATCTAATCGCTGTAAAACAAAAGGAATATATCAATGAAAACGTAGATATCGAATTTAGAGTGCATGACATGTTTCTGGAATAACATTCATCAGGTACACTCATAACTAAAAGATTAGAAAGTAAAAAAACTTAGGAGCAAGTAAATCACAAGCAAACAGCTAATATTTTAGCCTATTCAAGCATGACATGTAGACATTATGACCATTTTAAGAAATTTCTATTTTAGTAACAGTGGCCATCTTTGATGAAGGTCCATGCTTTCAGATATATTTTCAGAAGGGTCCAGCCAAGCATGGTTTTATAATTAAGTTCAATGGTTTCAGAGGAGAGATTTAAATGTGAAGACAATTCAGTATTCAACAGATAACGTTATATTTGTATTTCTACCACATCAGCATCTATAGCAAAAATATATCGTCAATTAAGGTTTCATTATAACCAAGCCAATGGCACTTTCAAGACTTTACTTTAGACCAACCAAGTTTGTTATGCATCCTTACCTATCCTTTGAAAAAAACCTTAATTTCTCATCTATTAGTCAAATTTATCTACAGAAAACATGTACGTACCTGGAAGGAATATCGTTTCAACTGTAAATATTCAGCTAAGATATCCAACATCCGTACCATCTGAGAAAATATTAGCACCCGATGTCCCGTCTGTTTAAGACGTGTTAACAATTTGTCTAAGAGAATTAATTTTCCACTTCCCTTTATTATCATTGAAAGTTTATCCATGTGTTCATCTTCTGGTGGTCGTGTCAATGATGTGTGATTACAACATTTTTTAAGTTCCATTATAATATTTACAAAACTAGATACATTTCCTTTTAGTCCTTTACTAAGAGCTCTGTAGTTTTTCGTTAAAATCCATCTGTAATATCAAAAAAAGATTGAAAATTTATCACATTAACCAGAAGTGGTCTTAGAGAATAATGTTACATATATCATTCCATGTAGCTTTATTAATGGGGCCATCATGGTCGTGATCGTATGGTAGTTGGATTTATAACTACCTATGCAATTAATGCCTATCACCACTAACGTTGTAAGTTCCAATCCAATTCAGACGAGGTGTACTCGATACAACATTATGTGATAAAGTTTGTCAAAGACTTGCGTCAGGTCTGTGGTTTTCTCCGGGTACTCTACGATATAACTGAAATATTGTTGAAAGTGGCATTAAGCACCATAAACCAAACCAAACCATAATTACTGACTAAGGCTTTATCAATTGGTCATAACTATTGCCTGGCTTTATCAAACTGTGTCATAACTTGATTTATCTAGATATATTCTCAATTTCGATTATTTAGGTATTCAACCATATTGGATATAAATTAATCACCTTGGTAGCACTGTAGATGATGCTGGAAGTATGTCTGAAGAATGTTTTTGTGTTTTAATGCTAATATGAAACAAGTGAAAAATGATCATCATGTGGATTTGTTATGTTTTCGGCATTTTTAGAAATAACTACTTACTTGTAATACTGTTTTTGTAGAGATGACATTTCCACTCGGAGAATTTGTTCAGTCTGAAATAATAAATAACTGCATTTAGTGTATACCTAATAACAAAACAAATAGATATTTCTGATGGAAAATTATATGTGTTATAATCTATTTAATATAGTATTATTAAGTGATATTCATCAGAGTTACATTTTGAAGCAAACTGTTAAATAAGTTGTATATACTCTTGTACAAAGTGCACGACATATAATAAATGTGCTTGCATCACTATTCCAGTAAATAATTATGCTTATATTCAGACTTTAAATGTTTATGAACAATCCTACAACAGTGTCATATTTTATTTTACATTCCATTTGAATTATTCCATTTTGGGGACCAGTATAATAACCTTTATATAAAATACTGATAAGCATAAAGAATTTTGGACCACATTTATGTACCTTACAAAACAAGTTTTGGAGGATTTTATCTAAATCCAATCTAAAGCTATTACCACTAATGCTGTGAGTTTGAATCCCGCTCAGGAGAGGTGTACTCGATATAACATTATGTGATGAAGTTTGTCAGTGACCTGCGGCAGGTCGGTGGTTTTATCCCTGGTACTCCGGTTTCCTCCACCAATAAAATTGACTGCCAAGATATAACTGAAATATTGTTAGAAAGTGACATTAAGCACCATAAAACCCTATCCCCAATCTAAAGCAGTGTTTAAATCTTCTAGATAAATAGATATGATTGTATATTATCTACTTACCTTAGAAGGCAGTGATTTTTCTACATCTTTCTTCACCCTACGTAACAAGTAAGGTTCTAACTGTTTATGAAGTCCTGAAAACCCTGTTTTGGCTTGTGATGAATACTTCTCTTCAAAATCTGGCCAACTATCAAATCTATGGAAAAGGTATATCATAGTAAATAAATCATAATAAGGTCACAGCTATGTGTTTGCTATAAAGAAATATCTGCCCAGCAAATATGAAAATCTGATTATTTGTATGCAAGTCTTATTCAATTTGTTTGAGATCAATGCCTTCCCTAATTATCAGATTGAGGACACAAATTAAAAATCAAATGGAAGAGTTGTGAGTGAATATTGTGTCATGCCTAGTAAGCAATATTTTGTTAATTCATATCATCATGACAAATCATTCTGATTCCATTCCTTTCACAGTGTACTGCTTTTATCATGGAGAATAAGCAAGTTCTAATTTGATCAATTTCTGGTTGTATCCAATCACGACTCAAACTCAGATCTTTATTACTTCTGTTGAGAATCATACAACTAGATGGTTAACATTACTATGTAACTGTTACTCAGCTGAGAATCATACAACTAGATGGTTAACATTACTATGTAACTATTACTTCTGTTGAGAATCTTACAACTAGATGGTTAACATTAATATGTAACTGTTACTTCTGTTGAGAACCATACAACTAGATGGTTAACATTACTATGTAACTGTTAATTGAATATTTCTAATAGAGAGCAGCTGTGATCTTATTTTTTTTTAATTACATGGCAAATGTTTACTTCAAAACAGATTTAAGTTTGACTTACTGTTCTACTAGACATAAAATACTAACTTATTAGGCATGATAAAATGTAATAGTGCCCAGAGTTCCTTCAGAGAGTTCTGTAAGGGTGTTCCTGTGATGAGAAGTCTGTGGTTAGAGTTGAATTCAAACAAAGATTTATACAAGAGAGAATCATCATTCTTCAGTCTGTGTGCTTCATCAACACTTAACACAGCCCATGAAATACTTCCTAAAAATGACTGCAAATAACAAATAATAATCATTTTGAATCAAAATGAATTTGATATGTCACTGTTTCATCAGTATATTTTACATTTGATATATAAAATATGAATGCAAAAAAGTACTCAAGAATACTATTCACCACCTCACAGTATACAGAATTGCTTTAATATAATAAAATAAAATCCAAAATGGAAATGACTTCAATACAGGGAGACATTGTTGCTCACAATCACATGAAAGGCGACATATAAAAAAAAATCTCAGAATGTCCTACCTTGTCTTTCAGTAAGATTTCATATGTTGTTAAGATGACATTAAATTTTAATCTTTTGTTCCCACCATGCTTCCATTCATATTCTCTTATCTGAAAAACAACAATAAATTAATACATTGCATTCTTATTATCCTCTTCCATAGTTGTTTAGACATGATTTCTAGAATCAATATTTCAAATTACTCATTCTTGCAAAAACACATCTCTGCAATTTTCAGTGTTTTGGCACAAAAAAGAAACAATTTGTCAAAATTCTACAACATTAACAGCATGTAGCCAAGGGAAGTACATCTCTCATTGGATAATATGCCCAGTCGTTGCCTTTATTTTTTTCACCTACTTGCCTGAGAGCCAAATTTAGAAAATTTTTCTATTTATTCAGACAAATTCTTTCATAATTTTCACTTGTCCGAATCCAGTTTTACTTGTCCCTGGCTACGGGAAAGTGGGTTAGCACGAAGACTATATGCCTATCCTACCAATAACAAATGTCAATAGACAATGCAGGCAAAAGCACATTCCAAAACAAGTCAAAATATTTAGATAAAAGCCACAAAAATTAGCATTAAACATTTAATGAAGGCAACAGGGAGGTAATCAATTTCTGTCAGGTTCTAAAAATCAGCAGATTTTTGAAAAAAACAGCAGAACATTCAATATAAAGTATTTTTTTCTTCACATTTTAACAATGATTTGTTCTTTTGATTGAAGTGGACAAACAACAATAAACTAGAGGCTCAGTGGGCTGAGCCCGTGTCACTCGCCTTTCATTCTGCTTTGAGGAAACTTAACATAGAACCTTCCATAGGTGCTCCCCACCAAATTTCGGTTCATTTTGGCAAAGCAGTTTCAGAGAAGAAGATTTTTAGAAATCAACCAATCTAAAACAAGAATTGCCTGTGGCAGCCATGTTTGTTAATGGATCAAAACGAAATGAGCAATCTCTATAGAGGACCTTCCATGTTTCATATCATTTGGCCAAGCGGCTTCAGAGGAAAAGCTGTTTTAGACGACCATGTTTGTTAACGGATTACAATGGAATTTAGCAATTCCCATAGAGGACCTTCCATAAATGCTTGCTACCAAGTTTCGGTTCATTTGGCTGAGCGGTTTCAGAGGAGAAGATTTTTAGAAATCGACCAATTAGAAACAAGTATTGCCTGTGGCAGCCATATTTGTAAATGGATCGGGACGAAATGTGCAATCTTAATAGAGGACCTCCCATAGATGCATCCTACCAAGTTTCGATTCATTTGGCAAAGCAGTTTCAGAGGAGAAGATTTTTTACAAATCAACCAATCAGAAACAAGAATTGCCTGTGGCGGCCATGTTTGTTAACCAATCGGGACAAAATCATCAATCTTTATAGAGAATCTTCCATAGATGCTTCCTACCAAGTTTCGGTTCATTTGGCCAAGCGGTTTCAGAGGAGAAGATTTTTAAAAATTGGCCAATCAGAAACAAGAATTGCCTGTGGTGGCCATGTTTGTTAATGGATCAGGACGAAATGAGCAGTCTTTATAGAGAATCTTCCATAGATGCTTCCTACCAAGTTTCAGTTCATTTGGCTGAGGGGTTTCAGAGGAGAAGATTAAAATATGAAAAGTTAACAGACAACGGACACCAAGCGATGGCAAATTAAGGGATCATAAAGGAATAAAACGGTCAATTTTGCATCTCAAAATGGTAAAACTTGCACAATATTGTAAAAGTTTAAAGTTTAAATAACAGTTATTTTATTTTGAACCTGACACAAATGAACATGTTTAATACTAAGAAACAGAGTGGCTTAAAGAGTGTGTACTCACCACATTACGACTAGAAATATCTCCTAAATAAGTAACAACATTCATTTCTGGTGCCCAGTTCTGAAACTCTCTTTGCCAAGCCACAATAGTAGACAGTGGCACCACTACTAAGAAAGGTCCATACAACTGGTAAAAGTTGTGCATTATTTGGAAGAAAGATATTGTTTGTATAGTCTTTCCAAGTCCCATCTCATCAGCTAATATCGAAGAATTAGATCTAAAATAGAAAAAAAATAAAAAATAATAATGGTTGTGTTACGAGTATATTACCAATCTGATCAAATCAGAAATCGTAAAAACAAAACTCCTAAAATCTAAAAGTAAAATTTCAGATGGGAAATTTATAAATAGCATAATTGTGTCTCCAAAGACTTAAAGACCATGAGGGAACCTCAGGGAATATAAAAGCAAGACCCATTTTCTTGTCTACAGGATACACTTCTGCTGACGTGGTGTCTTATAGTTGTGCACGATGATTAAAACATACAACTCCCTAATATACACGGTAAGTATATGAGTACCATGTGTGTAGAGAATGAAGGAGTGGTCGTTGCCTGTTTGTTACAAGACAAATGTAACAGCTTAATAAATTATCTCCCCTTTTAAAAGTGACAATTTAAACTTCAACAGTAGATCAATCAGTGTCTTCTTTTTACTATCATTTATTATTTGTTTATTTTTTCTCAATCATAACTACATCAACCATTTCTTTAACCATAATTAAAGTGTGGTTCATATCAGATTTATAGATATGTATTAGGATTAACAAACCTCCAATATGCCATATGCCATACTTAAATGACAAAATTGACCGAAATGACATCATCAATAAACCCTGCAGAAAAGCCTTGCACACCCTAATTTCACTATATCATCTGTTAAAGTAGGACTGTCATATACATGTTAGAAAAATTAACTACACAAAAATGTGAAAAAAAATAACAACAGTTACAGATACCAATTAATAGCTAAAGTTCACATGTCCTTGGACAGGACAGTTATAAGTCAATAAATTGCCAGTGCTTACTTTGACCATGCATGCATCAACCAATTTACACCATCTAACTGATAGTCTCTTAGCGGTAACGACTCGACACCACCAATACATGGAGGTTGGTCTTTGAAAGGCTGGAACTTTGGTCTGTATTTTAAAACCTGAAAAAAAAAGAAAAAAAAAATATTATGAGATCATATTTGAATTTAAGTAGGAATACTTTGTTGTGGCCTTGTTAAACAGAACTGTACAAGTAATATTTATTTATTTCTAATATGTTATCTTTGACCCAGCCAATATTCCATGAATAATTTGATTTGATTTGATTTATTGTGTTTAACGCCACTTTCAGCTATATTTCAGCTATATCATGGCGACCAGTTTTAGTGGTGGAAGAAACCAGAATACCCGGAGAGAACCACCGACCATGGGCAAGCAACTCGTAAACTTATCACTTGTGGCTGTGAGTCGAGTGCACCCTAATTTACAAAGCTGGACGCAAACCCACGCCGTATTGGTGATAGGCTTGTACGAGTTGTTGGGTAATCCAACTACCTAACTCATTGAGCCACCTGGGCCCTTGAATAATTTGATATCTTTCTTCACTTTTAACAGTATACTTTTACATTTGTTTCTAGTAGTATGAATTCTTTATTATTTTTGTTGAGCGGGCAGTTGCTGGGGTTAAAAAATCTTGGACCACCTCACTAGCATACTCCCAAATATTACTAGCCCGAATCTATGAACCACTAGTCCTGGTCAATACCGTGATTTCATGAATCCGACTTGCAGACTTGAACCCTTGTACAACATGTACAATGTATATTAGTTTAACTATCTTTCTTTTCAGATCCGGTATTGCGTTTTATTTTCACTTATTTTCCACAGTTCAGGTAACTGTAAGACCAAAATAAAAAAATATGTGTGTTTACGGTCACATGTCAAAAAAATGTAGGGTCGGTCTGCATTAATTTTTTTTTTTTTTTTTTTACTATCGGCAAAACCGGAAAGAGTCGTTCCCGGTTCCGGAATCCGATATTTCTTTTCGAAATTTCCGGTAAGTCGTCATTTGTTGAAGCTGTGTTATGTCGAGTTACGCATTTTTTCTACCTTCTTTGCTCTCAATTTCGACAAAAAGCTAGCGGTTGAATAAATAAAACATTGCAGCTCATTAAACAACATATAACATATATGAATATAAGTAGATACGCGTATATTGACAAGTTTGTCAATATCCGATATATTTTTTTACTAGCCCGTCGGGAATACAGCTGATTATTTCAGCTAGCCCAAATGTGGAAATTACTAGCCCCTGGCGTCAGGCTAGAGGATTTTTTAACCCCCGAGTCTGTTCATGATCGTATGGTAGTTGGATTTACAACTACCTGTGGAATCAGTGCCTTTCACCACTAAAGTTGTGACTCTGAATCCCACTCATAGCGAGGTGTACTCGATACAACATTATGTGATAAAGTTTGTCAGTAACTTGCAGCAGGTCGGTGGTTTTCTCTGGTTTCCTCCACCAATAAAACTGACCGCCATGATATAACTGAAATATTGTTGAAAGTGGCGTTAAACAACATAACCCTAACCCTAATTTTGTTGATTATGTACTTTTATATTTGTTTCTAGTAGTATATATTCCTTATTACCTTTGTTAACTTTGATGGTGTCCGCTGACATTTGTTTCTAGCCAGATACTCATCAATAATTGGCTGAAATCTTCGAGACAGTAATTCGCCATCCTCCCATGTACATTCTAAGTACGGCAGTCCTTGCCATTTGACAAAGTAATCAGGATATCCATTATTCTCATTTGCCATTTTCTGGTTAGAATGAGCTGTAATTAGGGAAAAAAATCTTAAATTCAACTGATTTAACATGAAAGCAATAATTAGACTTATACTGGAATAAAACATAAATTTCTAGTTTAACATTTTCTTCAACTGTATATTGGATATACTGTGCATTGATAGAACATTACCATACACTTGCTAAAATCGTAAATAAACATTAGAGAATACCGAAGAGGAAATCTAAAATGGACAACCCAGAGAAACTAGCAACATACGGTACACAAGACGAAGAAAAACTAGAGGCTCAGTGGGCTGAGCCTGTGTCGCTCACCTTTCATTCTGCTTCGAGGAAACTTAATACAGAACCTTCCATACATGTAGATGCTTCCTACCAAGTTTTGGTTCATTTGGCTAGGCAGTTTCAGAGGAGAAGATTTTTTAGATATCGACCGATCAGAAACAAGAATTGCCTGTGGTGGCCATGTTTGTTAACCGATCGGGACGAAATGAGCATTATTCATAGAGGACAGTCCATAGATGCTTCCTACCAAGTTTCGGTTAATTTGGCCAAGCGGTTTCAAAGGAGGAGATTTTAAAAATTGGCCAATCAGATACAAGAATTGCCTGTGCATGTTTGGTAATGAATCATAACAAAACGTGCACTCTTTAGAGAGGACCTTCCATAGATGCTTCCTACTAAGTTTCAGTTCATTTGGCTGATGGGTTTCAGAGGAGAAGATTACAATGTGAAGTTAACAGATGACAGACAACAAACGACGGACGCCAAGTGATGCCAAAGCCCACATTGCCTTTGGCATGGTGAGCTAAAAAGAATATTAAAATGTGAATACCTACATGTAATATATAGTATAAACATGTTACACTATATCAGCATTAGTTAATTTCTAAGGAAGATAATGGCAAGAGTTATCTTTCTTCTAACAATTTAATGACAAGAGTTATCTCTCTTTTAACAGTTTACTACAATGGAGAAGATTTTTAGAAATAAACGAATCAGAAACAAGAATTGCCTGTGGTGGCCATGTTTGTTAACGGATCGGGATGAAATTACCTATTTTTATAGATGCTTCCTACCAAGTTTCGGTTCATTTGGCCAAGCGGTTTCAGAGGAGAAGATTTTTAAAAATCGGCCAATCAGAAACAAGAATTGCCTGTGGTGGCCATATTTGTTAATAGATCGGGACAAAATGAACAATTTTTAGAGAGGATCTTCCATAGATGCTTCCTACCAAGTTTCAGTTCATTTGGCTGAGGGGTTTCAGTGGATATGATTAAAATGTGAAAAGTTAACGGACTACGGATGCCAAACAACAGATGCCAAGTGATGGCAAAAGCTCACTTTGCCTTTGGCAAACTTTGGCAAGGTGAGCTAAAAATGATAGCATAATTTGATGCATATGAAATTTTAATGTATAAATATTTTTCTGTTTGAATTCCAAGAAATTTTCATTTTACATCAATTTGTAGTGTTGAAACATATAAGGTATAGATGTAACCGTGACAACAATGATGATAAATATTACCTATAATTCTTTCAGCATTTATATATTGTTCATATAAATCCTCCATCATTTCTTTTTGTAATTCATAGTATTCCACGTCTTCTGGAGTGGCTAATCTTTTCCTGTAAAATACAATATATTAAATATTATGATAAAACCATCTTTTATATCCCAATAACACATTATATAATACCCTGAAGAATGCTTGTTTAAATTCTTCATAAATCTGCCTCTCTTCAATATTGTCACAAAACCTAGTTTAATATACTTAAAATGATATTGCAACAAAAAATAAGAAATTTTTATTCAATTCGTTTTATTTTGTGCATTTAAATAAAAACGTAGATATCAAATTTAGTGTGCATGACAGACATGTTTCTGGAATAACCTTCATCAGGTACGCTCAATGTCAAAATATTTGAAAGCTAAATAACTTAAAATCTTTGGGAGCAAGAAAACCCAAGGGCCTAAACACAATAGTCAAGGTCAGATAAGGTCACTTATACCTGAGGGAGGAGTACCTTATAATCAGAGACCAACTGGACACTGTATTGACCAACACTGTATGACAAATTCTTTCAATCTTGCTCAGAAGTAATCACAGATCAAGGTCAATACACAATATTTTTGGCTAAATAATTATACAGATCTGATCCTTACTACACATATATTTTGTAAAACTAACGAGTCTACACATATATTTAACAATATAATATGATACAATTCTTACCATTCATTAATTTCTTGTAAATTTTTCTTAAAATTTTCTATTTTCTTCAGTCCATTGATTTTTTGTTCTTTCAGGTTTTCGTAAGATTCCCAGGTATTGTGAATATTTGCCCAATTTTTCCACTTAATAAGAAAATGTTGTTCTACTTCATTGATATGAGGATCACAACCATCATTAGGATCTCCACTTTCTAGTACATTATATATAGTTGTTCTACTACCAGTGGCTGTAACAACATTAATAGATATTTGTTAAAAGAGAAAAAACAAACAAAACTTATCTTCCATATCTAACAAGGCTATTCCATTATATCTTTTGATATTGTGGATTGTCAGGTCCTTAATTGTTTTTTATCCTGCAATGACAGCATTTACTGACCAATATAGCCTGCCCAATATTTTTTTTTATATTGGTCAGTTATAAATAGAACGTACAAATGTAAAACGGGGCACATCGGGGGATATTGTTTTCAAATACATACACAAAATTATTTCAAATACTTTTATCATCGTTAAGTAAACGTTTATTTACGATTTAAAAATGCAGGATAAATACAATACATGTGCACTGTCGAAGCATATAGGTAAATATGTGTATTCGGCGCGAAACGCGGGAAAAGGCTCGGCTAAGCCTCGCCTTTTCCCCCGTTTCTAAGCCTAATACACATATAACCTATATGCTTCGACAGTGCACAAGTATTGTACATTTCTTTATTAAATAATAACCAAAATAAGACAAGACAATATAGTGGTTGAGGATAAATAAATACTACATTTAAAACTTTTGACTAAAACACCATTACTGTAATGATATTCATCTGTTATCGTGTCTTTTAGGTTACAACATTTTCCTCTGATCATGTGATAATCATTAGGCTAAATGTTTCATAAGACCATATTACTGACAATAGCTGAGGTAAGTTAGACCATATTACTGACAATAGCTGAGATAAGTTAGACCATATTACTGACAATAGCTGAGGTAAGTTAGACCATATTACTGACAATAGCTGAGGTAAGTTAGACCATATTACTGACAATAGCTGAGGTAAGTTAGACCATATTACTGACAATAGCTGAGGTAAGTTAGACCATATTACTGACAATAGCTGAGGTAAGTTAGACCATATTACTGACAATAGCCGAGATAAGTTAGACCATATTACTGACAATAGCCGAGATAAGTTAGACCATATTACTGACAATAGCCGAGATAAGTTAGACCATATTACTGACAATAGCCGAGATAAGTTAGACCATATTACTGACAATAGCCGAGATAAGTTAGACCATATTACTGACAATAGCCGAGGTAAGTTAGACCATATTACTGACAATATCTGAGGTAAGTTAGACCATATTACTGACAATAGCCGAGGTAAGTTAGACCATATTACTGACAATAGCCGAGGTAAGTTAGACCATATTACTGACAATCGCTGAGGTAAGTTAGACCATATTACGGACAATAGCTGAGATAAGTTAGACCATATTACTGACAATAGCTGAGGTAAGTTAGACCATATTACTGACAATAGCTGAGATAAGTTAAGACCATATTACTGACAATAGCTGAGGTAAGTTAGACCATATTACTGACAATAGCTGAGGTAAGTTAGACCATATTACTGACAATAGCTGAGATAAGTTAGACCATATTACTGACAATAGCTGAGGTAAGTTAGACCATATTACTGACAATAGCTGAGGTAAGTTAGACCATATTACTGACAATAGCCGAGATAAGTTAGACCATATTACTGAAAATAGCCGAGATAAGTTAGACCATATTACTGACAATAGCCGAGATAAGTTAGACCATATTACTGACAATAGCCGAGATAAGTTAGACCATATTACTGACAATAGCCGAGGTAAGTTAGACCATATTACTGACAATAGCCGAGGTAAGTTAGACCATATTACTGACAATAGCCGAGGTAAGTTAGACCATATTACTGACAATAGCTGAGGTAAGTTAGACCATATTACTGACAATAGCCGAGGTAAGTTAGACCATATTACTGACAATAGCCGAGGTAAGTTAGACCATATTACTGACAATAGCCGAGGTAAGTTAGACCATATTACTGACAATAGCCGAGGTAAGTTAGACCATATTACTGACAATCGCTGAGGTAAGTTAGACCATATTACTGACAATAGCCGAGATAAGTTAGACCATATTACTGACAATCGCTGAGATAAGTTAGACCATATTACTGACAATAGCTGAGATAAGTTAGACCATATTACTGACAATAGCTGAGATAAGTTAGACCATATTACTGACAATAGCTGAGATAAGTTAGACCATATTACTGACAATAGCTGAGATAAGTTAGACCATATTACTGACAATAGCTGAGATAAGTTAGACCATATTACTGACAATAGCTGAGGTAAGTTAGACCATATTACTGACAATAACTGAGGTAAGTTAGAACATATTACTGACAATAGCTGAGGTAAGTTAGACCATATTACTGACAATATCTGAGGTAAGTTAGACCATATTACTGACAATATCTGAGGTAAGTTAGACCATATTACTGACAATAGCTGAGGTAAGTTAGACCATATTACTGACAATAGCTGAGGTAAGTTAGACCATATTACTGACAATAGCTGAGGTAAGTTAGCAAGAGCAAATGAATAGCTGCAAGAGACTTAACATATATTTAACTATCAATGTAGAAACTTTAATCGTGGATTTGGATCACTGACCTCAAAATTAAAGACGTTCCAAAATCATTTGACATTTCCAATAACTTGTTATCTTCACCCCACCTCGCCTTCTTCTTCATATAGGTAAAGGATTCCACCTGTTTTTTCTGTCAATGATGTATTATTCAAATAGGGTCCTTCATTGAAATTGTTGTCTAGATTTGCCCTGATAACCTGATGACCTGATTATTTCAAACAAAAAAAGCAGGATTCCTTCAACTTTAACGAAACAAGGGTCACTTGTATATATAAAAATTAAACATTAGACTACCAACTAATCCAGTAACAATTTGGTGGTATTGATATGGCATAGATACATCTTATCCTTGTAACTAACCTGATTTCTTTCCCATCCTCTCTTTATAAACTCTTTCTATGGTTTCTCTTATCCTTGTAACTAACCTGATTTCTTTCCCATCCTCTCTTTATAAACTCTTTCTATGGTTTCTCTTATCCTTGTAACTAACCCGATTTCTTTCCCATTCTTTCTCTATAAACTCTTTCTATGGTTTGTCTTATACTTGTAACTAACCTGATTTCTTTTCCATTCTTTCTCTATAAACTCTTTCTATGGTTTCTCTTATCCTTGTGACTAACCTGATTTCTTTCCCATCCTCTCTTTATAAACTCTTTCTATGGTTTGTCTTATACTTGTAACTAACCTGATTTCTTTCCCATCCTTTCTCTATAAACTCTTTCTATGGTTTGTCTTATCCTTGTAACTAACCTGATTTCTTTTCCATTCTTTCTCTATAAACTCTTTCTATGGTTTGTCTTATCCTTGTAACTAACCTGATTTCTTTCCCATCCTTTCTCTATAAACTCTTTCTATGGTTTGTCTTATCCTTGTAACTAACCTGATTTCTTTTCCATTCTTTCTCTATAAACTCTTTCTATGGTTTGTCTTATCCTTGTAACTAACCTGATTTCTTTCCCATTCTTTCTCTATAAACTCTTTCTATGGTTTCTCTTATCCTTGTAACTAACCTGATTTCTTTCCCATCCTTTCTCTATAAACTCTTTCTATGGTTTGTCTTATCCTTGTAACTAACCTGATTTCTTTTCCATTCTTTCTCTATAAACTCTTTCTATGGTTTGTCTTATCCTTGTAACTAACCTGATTTCTTTCCCATCCTTTCTCTATAAACTCTTTCTATGGTTTGTCTTATCCTTGTAACTAACCTGATTTCTTTTCCATTCTTTCTCTATAAACTCTTTCTATGGTTTCTCTTATACTTGTGACTAACCCGATTTCTTTCCCATTCTTTCTCTATAAACTCTTTCTATGGTTTGTCTTATACTTGTAACTAACCTGATTTCTTTCCCATCCTCTCTTTATAAACTCTTTCTATGGTTTGTCTTATCCTTGTAACTAACCTGATTTCTTTCCCATTCTTTCTCTATAAACTCTTTCTATGGTTTCTCTTATACTTGTGACTAACCTGATTTCTTTCCCATTCTTTCTCTATAAACTCTTTCTATGGTTTGTCTTATCCTTGTAACTAACCTGATTTCTTTCCCATTCTTTCTCTATAAACTCTTTCTATGGTTTGTCTTATACTTGTGACTAACCTGATTTCTTTCCCATCCTCTCTTTATAAACTCTTTCTATGGTTTCTCTTATACTTGTGACTAACCTGATTTCTTTCCCATTCTTTCTCTATAAACTCTTTCTATGGTTTCTCTTATCCTTGTAACTAACCTGATTTCTTTCCCATTCTTTCTCTATAAACTCTTTCTATGGTTTCTCTTATACTTGTGACTAACCTGATTTCTTTCCCATTCTTTCTCTATAAACTCTTTCTATGGTTTCTCTTATCCTTGTAACTAACCTGATTTCTTTCCCATTCTTTCTCTATAAACTCTTTCTATGGTTTCTCTTATCTTTGTAACTAACCTGATTTCTTTTCCATTCTTTCTCTATAAACTCTTTCTATGGTTTCTCTTATCCTTGTAACTAACCTGATTTCTTTCCCATTCTTTCTCTATAAACTCTTTCTATGGTTTGTCTTTTCCTTGTAACTAACCTGATTTCTTTCCCATTCTTTCTCTATAAACTCTTTCTATGGTTTCTCTTATACTTGTGACTAACCTGATTTCTTTCCCATTCTTTCTCTATAAACTCTTTCTATGGTTTGTCTTATACTTGTAACTAACCTGATTTCTTTCCCATCCTTTCTCTATAAACTCTTTCTATGGTTTGTCTTATACTTGTGACTAACCTGATTTCTTTCCCATTCTTTCTCTATAAACTCTTTCTATGGTTTCTCTTATCCTTGTAACTAACCTGATTTCTTTCCCATTCTTTCTCTATAAACTCTTTCTATGGTTTGTCTTATCCTTGTAACTAACCTGATTTCTTTCCCATTCTTTCTCTATAAACTCTTTCTATGGTTTCTCTTATACTTGTGACTAACCTGATTTCTTTCCCATTCTTTCTCTATAAACTCTTTCTATGGTTTGTCTTATACTTGTAACTAACCTGATTTCTTTCCCATCCTTTCTCTATAAACTCTTTCTATGGTTTGTCTGATACTTGTGACTAACCTGATTTCTTTCCCATTCTTTCTCTATAAACTCTTTCTATGGTTTGTCTTATACTTGTAACTAACCTGATTTCTTTCCCATTCTTTCTCTATAAACTCTTTCTATGGTTTGTCTTATACTTGTGACTAACCTGATTTCTTTCCCATTCTTTCTCTATAAACTCTTTCTATGGTTTGTCTTATACTTGTGACTAACCTGATTTCTTTCCCATCCTTTCTCTATAAACTCTTTCTATGGTTTGTCTTATACTTGTAACTAACCTGATTTCTTTCCCATCCTCTCTTTATAAACTCTTTCTATGGTTTGTCTTATACTTGTAACTAACCTGATTTCTTTCCCATCTTCTCTTTATAAACTCTTTCTATGGTTTCTCTTATACTTGTAACTAACCTGATTTCTTTCCCATCCTCTCTTTATAAACTCTTTCTATGGTTTGTCTTATACTTGTGACTAACCTGATTTCTTTCCCATTCTTTCTCTATAAACTCTTTCTATGGTTTCTCTTATACTTGTAACTAACCTGATTTCTTTCCCATCCTCTCTTTATAAACTCTTTCTATGGTTTCTCTATTTTCAGCTTCAGTGTCTTCTTCATCCTGGGCAACTTCAATAATATCATCTGAATCGGTTCCATCATCAGAATCTTCTTTATAACTATAAATACATCACCACCAAAATATTTATAACAAATCATCTAGCATGTATTGATTGATGTTTTGTATACAACACTGAATTGTCTAAACAATTGGTTGTTGTCCAGTCAATATCAGGGGGGAATAGGAATTGGTGCTGCAGGTTTCATTAAAATCACTTAAAAACAAAACAATGTCGTAAAGACAGCATGCCCACCTCCACATATTATAAACTGAGTAGTTTTGATAGTGCAGCTATCTTTTAGCTAATAGTTTATTTACACCATAACACTGTATGTAAAAACAATTATCCAGCCCCAAAACTACTACTATACCATAATTATCCTAATTTTGTCAAAACTTTTCTGTGTTCAAAGGACACTGCCCCACTAAACAATATGGTGGACTACACATCATGACCAATCATAGTATCATATATGAAAGCTAACGGACCAATGACCTCAGAGGAGTAGCAAAATATAACCTTTATTGAAAATGCATAAAAACCTAAAAATCCCACAACTCCAACAAAAATTATCGAATCAAAATGGCAGGATACAAACTACACATCATGACCAATTATCCTGCCAAATATCCAAGCTATTGGACCAACAACCTCAGAGGAGTTGCATGAACAAAGTATAACAATACTGAAAATGCATATACATACGCTGAAGTCCAGTAACTCCTACAAAAATTGTGGAATCAAAATGGCTGGATATTATGATCAGCTATACATCATGCCCAATCATCCTACCAAAGTTAACAGATCAATGACCTCACGGGAGTTGTATTCACAAAGTAAAGCGGGATTAATGAATGAACGAACGGACATACTGTATGCAGGGCATAAAAATCTCAAATGTACAAATGACCCTATTAATATCCTTTTCAAAATGTTTTGTATTACACTCTGTTGTACTATTTTAATGAATGTGCTGAAAAATAACAACAAAAAGTTATAATAATCAAGGGTTTTACTTATAACAGTAACGGTACACATTCAACACAAAGTTAAGGTTCACAAGCACAGAATACAACAGAAAGCTCTGGTTTTGAAGGGATTAAACATAACAGTTCACAATTCAAAGTTGTGGTTCACAAGGAACTTACTACATAGCATAATTATATGACACTTGTGATCAACATGGGCTTTAAACATAATAGAAAACTACAGATATTTATTATACACATAGGTGTACAGATGCAAAGTAAATTAACAAACAAACATAATACAAATTAAATGACCTCACTAAAGGGCCTACTGAGCACAATACAACAGCTCTCCAACACACACTAAACCAGGCCTTTTAATAAGGGATGGTACCATATACTTTAACCCATTTAAAATGGTAACTGGTACCTCCTAATTTCAAAGAGTGTTGTATAAGACATTCATGAGAAACGTTCACATTTTAATAAAAAGTACAGCTTGTAAATAGTGAAGTACTGGTAGACTTGAAAAATATTGAAAGCCCTGCTAAACACCAATAAGTTTAAGGAATCTAGAAAACCTGTTGATTTTTTCCTGCCATAATAGCTGACTAGGCAAGAATTGTAATTATCAACAATGCCTTCTATATTTCAAAATCAACTTAATAGTGAAAACATTTTACATGTTACACTTACTTTAAAAATCTGTTTTTAAAAAGCCTACTAAATTATGAGAAGAATATGTAACAGAAAATATATTCCCTCTTGGACGTATTTAATCAATAAACAAAAATAGTAAAATATTTTTGAGGTCTCTTCATCAATAATTCCTACAAAGTTCTAAGGAGAAAATTAAATCATATATCCACCAAATAAAACCAAAGATGAGCCACATGGTGTGTCATGTTGGATGTCGGATTAATACAAAATGCATTTTTAAGATCAATCATTGATGGTACCTGCAAATGTTTTGAAAAATGTTAATGGACTAATATTATAAAAAAAAAAATCCAGTCTTTGACCAGGATTTGTAAAAACTAAACATTTGCTGCCATAATATAATTTAACAAAATAAATAAATTTGCTTAATTTTCGTATCATAAATATATATTAAACTAGAGGCTCAGTGGGCTGAGCCTGTGTCGCTCACCTTTCATTCTGCTTTGAGGAAACTTAATACAGAACCTTCCATGGGTGCTTCCCACCAAGTTTCGGTTCATTTGGCTAAGCAGTTACAGAGAAGAAGATTTTTAGAAATCGACCAATCAGAAACAAGAAATGCCTGTGGCGGCCATGTTTATTAACGGATGGGAACTAAATGCACAATCTTTATAGATGACCTTCTAAGGATGCTTCCTACCAAGTTTTGATTCATTTGGCCAAGCGGTTTCAGAGAAGAAGATTTTTTAGAAATCAACCAATCAGAAACAAGAATTGCCTGTGGTGGCCATGTTTGTTAATGGACCGGAACTAAATCAGCAATCTTTATAGAGGACCTTCCATAGATGCTTCCTACCAAGTTTTCATTCATTTGGCCAAGCGGTTTCAGAGGAGACGATTTTTTTAGAAATCAACCAATCAAAAACAAGAATTGCCTGTGGTGGCCATGTTTCTAAACGGATCGGAAATAAATGAGCAATCTTTATTGAGGACCTTCCAAGGATGCTTCCTACCAAATTTCGATTCATTTGGCAAAGCGGTTACAGAGGAGAAGATTTTTCAGAAATCAACCAATCAGAAACAAGAATTGCCTGTGGCATGTTTGTTAACGGATCGGGACAAAATGAGCAATCTTTAGAGAGGACCTGCCATAGATGCTTCCTACCAGGTTTCGGTTCATTTGGCCAAGCGGTTTCAGAGAAGATTTTTAAAAATCGGCCAATCAGAATTAGAAATTTTTCTAAGTAAAATTTACTTTTATTAAATAAATACTTACCACTATAAATTCTGAGACGCTCCCACAAGCGACCTTCACCCACAGTAGTTGATAACCACCATCAAAATAACATTGAGATACTCCCTCAACACCGGATATATCCCAACAATTAACCCATAAACCTCATTCCATTTCCCCAAGAGAAGCCTCAACAGGGGATGAAGGGGAGGAACGGGTGGGACCTATAATTTATAGTGGTAAGTATTTATTTAATAAAAGTAAATTTTACTTAGAAAAATTTCTAATTTTATAGCAATAAATAGCTTACCACTATAAATTCTGAGAAACTCAGAATCTAACAGACAGCTGAATCCCCTGATCTCTCAGAAACCAAAGGAACACTGACATGTTGAGCAGCAACTATAGGTCCAAGTGAAAAAAGACTGTCTGCTTGTGCAGACATAGATCTAAGATAAAAGGAAGTAAAAGAATCCTGACATCTCCAAAACCCAGCTGACAAAACCTCTGAAATAGAGGCTGAATTAAAAAGTGCCCAGGAAGAAGCAAGGGCACGAACTTCATGAGCTTTAACCGCGTGGCGGTTAAGAAATTTTTCCCCTGAAGACTCATAAGCCAGAAGAATAGTACGACAAATCCAAGAGGAAATGGTCTTGGCAGAGATGTCAGAAATTCCCTTTTTCAAAGGAAGAAAAAGCCTAGTATTATTGGCAGGACGAGAATTCTTAGTTCTATCTAGATATATGCTAAGGATTCTGATTGGGCAAGACAACCTAGAAGAAGCATCTTCTGGCAAAGCTGGAATAATGACTGGTTCAGCACCCCTGTCTGGAATCTGATTCTTTCCAAGGAAACAAGGATCTGTTAACAGGGTAACAGAAGATTTGTTTCTGTTGAAACGTAGACAAGAGTCAGAAACAGAAAAAGCATGAATCTCACTTCTCCTTCTGCCAGAAGCTAAGGCAAGCAAGAAACAGCACTTGTAGTAGAGAAAACGTAATTCTACTTCCTCTGCTGGTTCAAAAGGGGGAGAGTTTAGGGCAGCTAAGACTAACCCTAAATTCCACTGAGGAACCAATTTATTCTGTTTAGGTCTCTCCAGACTAAAACTTCTAACCAGTAAAGAAATGTATTCATTTTGCCCAAAATCAGGTCCACCAAGTAAAGATATAGTTCTGCCAATAGCTGATCTGTACCCCTTAATAGTAGAGGGTACTAACCGTTTAATCTCAAAAAGGTAAACTAGAAAATCAGCTAGTTGTTGAACAGTGACTCGGACTGGATCAATATCCCGTCCACTACACCAATCACAGAAGATTGCCCACTTGGCTTCATACACGATCCCTGTAGACTGTCTGACAGACTTAGAGATGTGCGAGGTTGCTCCTTCAGAAAAGCCTTTCTGACGGAGTCCCTCCCTGAGAGTAGCCAAGCGTGAAGATGAAGAGACTCTGGCCTTGGATGTACCACTTTTCCCTTGAACTGAGACAGAAGGTCTCGTCTGAAAGGAAGTTTCAGAGGCCTGGCACAAGACAGAAGCAGAAGTTCTGGAAACCATGCTTGTCTTGGCCAGGCTGGTGCAATAAGAATGATCTTGCAATCCGATTGCTTGATCTTGAGAAGCACTTGAAGAAGAAAGCGGAATGGAGGAAAGGCATAGGCGAACATTCCGTCCCAAGAGAGAGACATGGCGTTTACTGCGAAGGACAGAGGGTCTGGAACTGGAGATACAAAGGTTTCCAGTTTGTGATTCAGACTGGTAGCAAAGAGATCTACATGAGGACGATCCCACCGCAGAACAACTGAGTCGAACACTACTTGCCGTAGTTCCCATTCTGTGTTGACTGGATTGTGGAAGCGAGACAGACAATCTGCCAGTACATTGAAGGTCCCTGGAATATGCCTGACTACCAGATGAATGTGTGATAGAAGACAAAGAAGAAGAATTTCTTTGCAAAGAAGAAAGAGAGCATGACAGCGAGTTCCTCCTTGATTCTGCAAGTAGGCCACTACTGTTGTATTGTCCGTCGCTAGCACTACTGCTTTCGAAACTAGAAGAGTCTTGAAATGTTGTAACGCTAATAGGACAGCTCTCATCTCTAGCAAATTGATGTGTTCTTGTTGCTGAACAAGAGACCACACTCCCGACGCAGACTTTCCCTCTAGAAAGGCTCCCCATCCCTGAAGACTGGAATCTGTATACAGAGTTAGAGAAGGAACTGGGTGAAGCAAAGCTACACCTGTCAAAACATTTTCCCTGCGAGTCCACCAATCTAGGTGAGGTAGTACGACAGGAAGAATAGGTACTAGAGCCTCCCAAACTTGAGAAGCAGAGTCCCAATGTTCCTGAAGAAAGAACTGGAGAGGTCGAATGTGAAGGCGACCTAGAGGAACCACATCGGCTAGAGAATTCAGAAAGCCCAGTAGTTGAGAGAATTGTCGAGCCGTGACTGAAGGACTGTTGCTGAAAATAAGAATTTTCTGACAAAGTGACTGAAATTTTTCCTCTGGGGGAAAAATCAGACCTAAATCTGTCCTGTAATGTTCCCCCAAAAACAGGAAATCTTGGGAAGGAAGTATCTGAGACTTTTCCCAAGAAATAAGGAAGCCTAGGTCCAGAAGAAGTCTGATAAACAGGAAAGTGTGACGAGAAAGAATTTCTGAATCGAATTCCTTCAGAAGAGAATCGTCCAGATAAGAATGAGCTTGAATCGACAGAGTATGCAGGTGAGCTATAACCGTCTGAAAAACCCGAGTAAAAACCTGTGGTGCAACCGCCAGGCCAAACGGGACCGCCAGAAACTGGTAAACTTTGTTGTTCCAGACAAATCGGAGAAATTTCCTGGAAGCCAAAGAAATTGGGATATGGAAATAAGCATCCGAAAGGTCCAGTTTGGTGGTCAACATACCTGGAAGAATACAAGCTCTGATAGACCTGTTGGTCTCCATTTTGAAATGGGGAACAGAAAGGTAACTGTTCAGAATAGAGAGATCTATCACAGGTCTCATTCCCCCAGTTTTCTTGGGAACCAAGAAGAGACGAGAATAAAACCCTGGTGTCGACTGAGTCGGAGGAATTTCCTCTATTACACTTTTCAGTAAAAGAGATTGAACTTCCTCGGACAGAAGACGGAACTTCTCTTTGTCTGAGGTCTGAGACATAGGAATCGGACTGTCCGACAAAGGAGGGCGTTCCTGAAACACAAGATCCAATCCCCCTCGAATTACTGACAAAACCCACACATCTGTGGTGAACTTCTCCCAATGATGTAGAAACTGGGTAAGTCTCCCTCCCACTGGAACAGAAGGAAGAGGAACAGGAAACTGTTCCTCTCCTAAGGGAGGTGTCAGCAACATACAAGGGGGCAACAACCTATTTACGAAACCCAGGCTTCTTGGCACCTTTAAAACCTCCTTTCTGATGGGGTTTCTTAGGACCAGAAGCCTTGGGAACAAACGTTTTCCTCCTCTTGTCACTACCCGTTGGGGCAGAAGAAGAAACAGAAGCTGACCTCTTACCATTAGTCAATTGCACATTGACCCTAAGAGGCTGAGGTGTCTTAATGACCTCCTCCTGAACCTTCTGTAAAGATAAACCAAAAACCTTATCAGAAAGAGGAGAACGAAGTAAGGAGTCCTGAAGAATTTCATTGACAGAAGACTTCTCAAGTATTTCACGCCTTTTAGAAAGAGTGAAATTGGCTAGTGTGCCCATGAGAAGGCACTGAGAGGACCCAAGGGCTTGATCTACTTGCAGAAGAAGAGACTTTACCTCTGCTAGATCCTCACCTTCCTTGCCCTGAAGCAAAGCACCGACTGCTGAAAGAAAGAACTCAGCAGTACCCAGAACATGTGAAGCACTACGGAGCAAGTTCTCCGATTTGGCCCACAAGGACTGAGAAAGGCGAAGCCCATCAACTGGTTTGGCCCCAAGAAGTTGTGAAAAAGACTTATCACAAACTGGGGCCGTTTTCCCGATAGAAGAGTCATGGATTTCAAAATCTTTACTCTTAAAATTACCGGGAAAAGAACTGGCACCAAAACCAGAAAAAGAAGAACCCTGAGAAGACTTGTCATTAGCCTTCACTGAAAGAGAGTTATTCACCAACTGAAGTGCCGAAGAAGCATGATTAGATTCAGGAAAAGAACCAAAAGTATTAGGTTTTTCCTGAACCAAACCACAAGAAGTCTCAAAGAAAGAATTAGACTTCTTAAGTCTAGGAGGAGAAGACAGGGGCACATGAGCAACTTCTCGCAAGAGAGAGTAAACTCGAGCCCTCAACTGGTCTTTAGAAGACACAGAAGAATCCTCTGCCTCCGATTCCCTAGGGGAACCAACATCCGTAGATGTGATAGACTTAGTCCGATGAGCCAAGGGAACCTTATCCGAAACTCTAGCCATTGAAGACTCACCATCCTCGTGCTCATCTTCACTGAGGAAGGTAGCTTCTTGACTTCCTGGTGCCATGGAAATAAGATCGGATACTTCCTCACCAGGAGTGGGAAGTGAGAGCCGATGGCCAGCTTCCAAAGAAGAAATCCTGGAAGAAATGGTAGCCAAATCAACCGAGATTGACTTCTTAAAGTCAGATAAAACCTCCTTAAAAGAACTAACCAACTCTGAATTCTGTAAGACAGAAGAAGAGTTAGACTGACTACAAGTAACCGGAGTCCTAAAGGTATCCTGACTGAAATGAACTGGCTGAGGCCAGTAAGCAAAGGGGTTAACACCCTGAGAGCCAGGATAAGACTGGGTGGGTACAGCCCATGGTGGACGAGCCCAAGTCTGCACGGGAGGTATGGAAGGACCCGGTAAGCAGTATCCATGTGAAAAAACTGGTGGTCTAGAACCAGGAAGGTTCAAACCCATAGAAGAACCAGGTGCTGAAGAAAAAGACCCTGTAGTGTTTACTGGTCTGGAAACAGTATGGGTAACAGTGGACAAGGTTGGTATACCCACCCTTGGTCTCGACGGAACTGGGCCCGCAAGACCGCCGACTCTCGCACCTGCTCCCGAAGGCTCAGGTATAATGGAAGAGACGGACATGGTTGGGCTACCAACCGACACTAAAGGATTAGGCACAGACCCATCCCAGAAACAATCTCTACCCGTTATACTAATTGCCTTGAAGGGCAAAGTATCACTTACACTACTATTCACACTTTGTAAGTTATCAAAATCCATAACTTACCAGTTAAATACTCACTATTTTACCTCGGTAAAAGCAGTAATAATGAAATTAAATACTAGTATATATATAGTATTAAGCAAATAATTTTAAAATTTAAACAATGATAAAGTTATCTTGGTTTCTGTACATCCGCTGCTGCACGAAATTAGCGTGTGTGTTGTATCGCAGTAGGAAATGGAATGAGGTTTATGGGTTAATTGTTGGGATATATCCGGTGTTGAGGGAGTATCTCAATGTTATTTTGATGGTGGTTATCAACTACTGTGGGTGAAGGTCGCTTGTGGGAGCGTCTCAGAATTTATAGTGGTAAGCTATTTATTGCTATAAAAACAAGAATTGCCTATGGCGGCCATGTTTGTTAACAGATCGAAACGAAATGAGCATTCTTTATAGAGGACCTTCCAAGGATGCCTCCTACCGAGTTTCGATTCATTTGGCAAAGCGGTTTTAGAGGAGACGATATGTTAGAAATGAACCAATCAGAAACAAGAATTGTCTGTGGCGGCCATGTTTGTTAACGGATCGGAACTAAATGAGCAATTTTTATAAAGAACCGTCCAAGGATGCCTCCTACCAAGTTTCGATTCATTTGGCCAAGCGGATTCAGAGGAGAAGATTTTTTTTAGAAATTAACCAATCAGAAACAAGAATTGCCTGTGGCGGCCATGTTTGTTAACGGATCGGGACGAAATGAGCACTCGTTATAGAGGACCTTCCATAGATGCTTCCTACCAAGTTTCGGTTCATTTGGCCAAGCGATTTCAGAGGAGAAGATTTTTAAAAATCGGCCAATCAGAAACAAGAATTGCCTATGGCGGCCATGTTTGTTAATGGATCGGGACAAAATTAGCAATCTTTAGAGAGTACCTTCCATAGATGCTTCCTACCGAGTTTCACTTCCTTTGGTTGAGTGGGTTTCAGAGGAGAAGATTAAAATGTGAAAAGTTAACAGACGACGGACGCCAAGTGATGAGCAAAGCTCACTTTGCCTTTGGCAAGGTGAGCTAAAAAACGAGCAAAAGCATATGAAAAAGAATGATGCTCTTACCAGACCCGATTTCTGGATATTTTCCTTCCCGAGGATCTATTAAAGGTAAATTATTTAAAAAGAACAATGATACCTTAACATTTTTAATATTAGATTCAAAAATTAATTTTCTTTTCAGATTTAAATGAATTATTTGACATTTGTAGAGCAAGAGATAAATTGTTATTCCATATTGTCAAGTGTTGAATGTGTTTTAGGACCAACAACCAGTTGACATAATGTTTGTAAAGCAATAATACCCATCAGAGGTTGGTGTCCATAAGGGAACATAATGTTCTCCCTTAAGAGGTTGGTGAGTAACATCATGATCTCCCGAAAATGAACATGTCATGCAAAAAAAATCATAATTTAAGAGGCTTAGTAAGAAAAATAGTTCATCAAAAGTATCTAAAAATGCAATCAACAGATTTAGTGATGCTTAGAAGCTTATCACTGTTATGTCATATTTTGTAAATAACAAGAATTCTGAGAGTATTGCACATAGCAATACATTGTCCCCTACCGGCCGCAAAAATCAGAGGACCTAAAATATTAGAAGTATCACCTTGCAGCAACTAGATTTTAAAATACAAGTTCAAGGGCCATAACTCACCCAAAAATCATTCGACCAGAACGAAATTCGAACTTAAACTGTAACTCATCTAGATATAGCCACATACCAAATATCAAGTCAATATATCAAAGGACGTCAAAAAAAAGTCCGGACAACTTAAAATTTGAACAAAAAATACAAATTCAAGGGCCATAACTCACCCAAAAATCATTCGACCGGAACGAAATTCGAACTTAAACTGTAAATCATCTAGATATAGCCACATACCACATATCAAGTCAATATATCAAAGGACGTAAAAAAAAAAGTCCGGACAACTTAAAATTTTAATGTGACGGACGGAACCTAAAACTATAGTCCCCTTCGGCTTCGCCGGTAGGGGGCTGGCTAATAATTTCATATGCTAGTATATGATTGAATTTCAATACCTCACTTTCTTTGATGCTTTTCTGGTTTCAAAACGCCTGGCATCATCTTCACTCCAAGAGTCTGAGTCTGACAAATGCCTTGTTCTTGGTCTCCCAGCAGATCGTTTATTTCCTGATCGGCCTGCATTTCTCCTTTTGGCAGATCGTACTGGTCTGAATATAAGAAATCATTTTAAATTAAAATTATTGTTATTACAATGTTTGTTCTTAACTGCCATAATATCAAACATTTTCTGTAGCAGAAAACCTAAGAATGTTTTTTGTTATAATTTACAGATAGTATAACCTGTTGAAGATTTAAATACTTTTTACACCTGAACAGAAATAAACAAACAATATCATTATGAAGGTCTATCTGACATTAGGGAAAATCCAGTAAAAATTGATTTGGTCCAATTACGTTAAAATCAAAGCTAGATTTTACAGTTGTAACAAGCTTATAAAGTTAGAAAACAAAGCTAATTTTAATAGTTGTAACAAGCCTATAAAGTTAGAAAACAAAGCTAGTTTTTACAGTTGTAACAAGCCTATAAAGTTAGAAAACAAAGCTAGTTTTTACAGTTGTAACAAGCCTATAAAATTAGAAAACAAAGCTAATTTTTACAGTTGTAACAAGCCTACAAAGTTAGAAAACAAAGCTAATGTTTACAGTTGTAACAAGCCTATAAAGTTAGAAAACAAAGTTAATTTTTACAGTTGTAACAAGCCTATAGTTTTTACAGCTGTAACAAGCCTATAAAGTTAGAAAACAAAGCTAATATTTACAGTTGTAACAAGCCTATGAAGTTAGAAAACAAAGCTAGTTTTTACAGTTGTAACAAGCCTATAAAGTAAGAAAACAAAGCTATTTTTTACAGTTGTAACAAGCCTATAAAATTAGAAAACAAAGCTAATTTTAATAGTTGTAACAAGCTTATAAAGTTAGAAAACAAAGCTAGTTTTTACAGTTGTAACAAGCCTATAAAGTTAGAAAACAAAGCTAATGTTTAGTTGTAACAAGCCTATAAAGTTAGAAAACAAAGCAAATTTTTACAGTTGTAACAAGCCTATAGTTTTTACAGTTGTAACAAGCCTATAGTTTTTACAGTTGTAACAAGCCTATAGTTTTTACAGTTGTAACAAGCCTATAAAGTTAGACAACAAAGCTAGATTTTACAGTTGTAACAAGCCTATAAAGTTAGAAAACAAAGCTAGTTTTTACAGTTGTAACAAGCCTATAAAGTTAGAAAACAAAGCTAATTTTTACAGTTGTAACAAGCCTATAAAGTTAGACAACAAAGCTAGTTTTTACAGTTGTAACAAGCCTATAAAGTTAGACAACAAAGCTAGATTTTACAGTTGTAACAAGCCTATAAAGTTAGAAAACAAAGCTAGTTTTTACAGTTGTAACAAGCCTATAAAGTTAGAAAACAAAGCTAGTTTTTACAGTTGTAACAAGCCTATAAAGTTAGACAACAAAGCTAGTTTTTACAGTTGTAACAAGCCTATAAAGTTAGAAAACAAAGCTAGTTTTTACAGTTGTAACAAGCATATAAAGTTAGAATACAAAGCAAATTTTTACAGTTGTAACAAGCCTATAGTTTTTACAGTTGTAACAAGCCTATAAAGTTAGAAAACAAAGCTAGTTTTTACAGTTGTAACAAGCCTATAAAGTTAGACAACAAAGCTAGTTTTTACAGTTGTAACAAGCCTATAAAATTAGAAAACAAAGCTAATTTTTACAGTTGTAACAAGCCTACAAAGTTAGAAAACAAAGCTAATGTTTACAGCTGTAACAAGCCTATAAAGTTAGAAAACAAAGTTAATTTTTACAGTTGTAACAAGCCTATAGTTTTTACAGCTGTAACAAGCCTATAAAGTTAGAAAACAAAGCTAATATTTACAGTTGTAACAAGCCTATAAAGTTAGAAAACAAAGCTATTTTTTACAGTTATTTTAATAGTTGTAACAAGCTTATAAAGTTAGAAAACAAAGCTAGTTTTTACAGTTGTAACAAGCCTATAAAGTTAGAAAACAAAGCTAATGTTTACAGTTGTAACAAGCCTATAAAGTTAGAAAACAAAGCAAATTTTTACAGTTGTAACAAGCCTATAAAGTTAGAAAACAAAGCAAATTTTTACAGTTGTAACAAGCCTATAGTTTTTACAGTTGTAACAAGCCTATAGTTTTTACAGTTGTAACAAGCCTATAGTTTTTACAGTTGTAACAAGCCTATAAAGTTAGACAACAAAGCTAGATTTTACAGTTGTAACAAGCCTATAAAGTTAGAAAACAAAGCTAGTTTTTACAGTTGTAACAAGCCTATAAAGTTAGAAAACAAAGCTAATTTTTACAGTTGTAACAAGCCTATAAAGTTAGACAACAAAGCTAGTTTTTACAGTTGTAACAAGCCTATAAAGTTAGACAACAAAGCTAGATTTTACAGTTGTAACAAGCCTATAAAGTTAGAAAACAAAGCTAGTTTTTACAGTTGTAACAAGCCTATAAAGTTAGAAAACAAAGCTAGTTTTTACAGTTGTAACAAGCCTATAAAGTTAGACAACAAAGCTAGTTTTTACAGTTGTAACAAGCCTATAAAGTTAGAAAACAAAGCTAGTTTTTACAGTTGTAACAAGCATATAAAGTTAGAATACAAAGCAAATTTTTACAGTTGTAACAAGCCTATAAAGTTAGAAAACAAAGCTAGTTTTTACAGTTGTAACAAGCCTATAAAGTTAGACAACAAAGCTAGTTTTTACAGTTGTAACAAGCCTATAAAGTTAGAAAACAAAGCTAGTTTTTACAGTTGTAACAAGCATATAAAGTTAGAATACAAAGCAAATTTTTACAGTTGTAACAAGCCTATAGTTTTTACAGTTGTAACAAGCCTATAGTTTTTACAGTTGTAACAAGCCTATAAAGTTAGAAAACAAAGCTAATTTTTACAGTTGTAACAAGCCTATAAAGTTAGAAAACAAAGCTAATTTTTACAGTTGTAACAAGCCTATAAAGTTAGAAAACAAAGCTAATTTTTACAGTTGTAACAAGCCTATAAAGTTAGAAAACAAAGCTAGTTTTTACAGTTGTAACAAGCCTATAAAGTTAGACAACAAAGCTAGATTTTACAGTTGTAACAAGCCTATAAAGTTAGAAAACAAAGCTAGTTTTTACAGTTGTAACAAGCCTATAAAGTTAGAAAACAAAGCTAATTTTTACAGTTGTAACAAGCCTATAAAGTTAGAATACAAAGCTAGTTTTTACAGTTGTAACAAGCCTATAAAGTTAGACAACAAAGCTAGTTTTTACAGTTGTAACAAGCATATAAAGTTAGAAAACAAAGCTAATTTTTACAGTTGTAACAAGACTGTAAAGCTGGAATACAAACCTAGCTTTGAAAGTTCTAGCAGGCCTATAATCTTCACTTCCACTGCTGCTGCCATCACTTTCACTACCGTTCCAGTCATCAGAACTACAAACAAATCAATATAAAAATTACCCTTATGTTCAATCAGAATAAACTTTACAGCTTTACAGCAAACAAAATATTTTTAAACTAGCAACAAGACCAATGTTTTCTCCCTATTTAAAATTTAAAACAACTTTCAGATTTAGTGCAAAGCATGGTCAGTAAACTGAAGCTAAACGGTATTCAGAGAGGAAATAAATGTCATTATTTAACCATGGTAAATATAGTATTAAAGTTGTGCTACGTTTACATTAATTCTAATCAGGGGAACTTGGGATATTACTGGATGCTAAAAGTGAAATTCCTGGGTAGGCAATTCTTTTATTTATCAAATAGCCTATTTCCTACATGATATAGCTAGCTGTTTCCTGGAAGCACTCTTGAATATCACACATGTGGTTTTTAGAAGATATTTGAAATTTCACCCAATCAGAAAGCATTCTGGCCTTAGAGACATGAAGAATTTCCAAATGAAGCAAAAATAACAAATAATGTTGAGGAGCACTTATGTATGATTCTTGCACTAGTTCGGTATCATTTGTTCCAGCAACACTAAAGAAGATGGCGGTCCTAAAGTAATGTCATAACCTCACATGGAACTTCTAGTTGAGCTGATTAATTCATGAAAGTGCTCAATATTGACAATATTACTTCCTGTTTTATCACTTACGCTTTTCTTCTCCTACCTCTTTTACCTCTTGGTTCATCATCATCATCAGATTCTCCCTACAATAAATAAATGTATATTTTAACAATCATGGCTGTATCTTCCACTGTATCTTCTCCCTACAATAAATAAATGTGTATTTTAACAATCATGGCTGTATCTTCCACTGTATCTTCTCCCAAATCAGGCAGTGTATTATCTATAATTGTTAATTAATCCTATTTGGGCAAGGTTTATCAAAAATAAGTTGTACATTTGCCATACCTGTGCATTGTATCGTACTGGTTCCTTTTTTTGTCGACCAGATCGCCGTAAACCAAATAAATCAGGATTTTCTCTCAGAATCTAAATAAAAAAAAGAAAGTAGATCTTATTAACTCCTTCATAAATTAAAACATTTGTATACATGTACACTTTGGAATGACAAAATCCATATAACATAAATTACACAAATTCTGAATCACTGATTTACAATATAGCAGGGCTCACGTTGGAGGGCGATTCGGGCAAAGAAGTCGCCTTGTGAAGGTCGACTTCGCTTTCTCGTTGGTCAAAAGCGAAGTTCAAGTCGCCTTGTAATTTTGAAGTGTCGCCCTATGGCTATGTCGCCGCCCGCTTATTTTCTCCACTTGTCATTTATGAAAAATGTTGATATCGTGTTTATTGAAATCTATCGTATCCGTTAAGAATTTGAAAGTGATTTTCGTGGAAAGTAATCCATTACGATTTATAGAAGCTTTAATTTCGTTCATTAGAGCTTATGTTTATTGTTTATATATGCCCGACTTAAAATAACAATGGCGCCACTAATTTGAAAGGGGACGCAATGCGGTACTGTGCTATGGGAAATGTTGACCAAACGTTTTGTCCGAATCTACTTTCAACAAAACCACATTTTGATTTATTTTTTCTAATTTCTGTGACATAAAATCAGTTCTCATATCAAATATTTTCATATACAGTCAAACCTGTCTTAGGCGGTCACTCATGGGGAATGTCAAAAGTGACCTCTCAAGAGAGGTGACCTCTTAAAAGAGGTTCAGTAAAAATGGACCAAAGTTGTCATTAAATGGATTGCCAAGCACTTTCACCTAATACATTTTGTACATGCATTTATGGATGTAAATGAACATAAGTTATGTTGAATAATGTAGTTCAAAGTTTATTTTTTAAATGCATATACATTAACGTTTACACATACATTTGTCTGTATGTAAATAAACAGTTCGATAGATCGTAATATTAACCCAGTGTCAAGTATAAAATACCAATACCGATCGATAAAAATCTGAAGTGTCCCCGTGCATTTCAACGAATTTTGAATGGCCAACCTTCGCATATATGAACATATTAAATACGAGAGCTAGGATTTTATGCAACAGAAATGAGATAATAATAAATCAAATGTTCGTTCTGCTGAAAGTAGCTTCGGACAAAAAGTTTGGTCAACATTTCTCATATCACAGAGTCGGATTTCATTCACTTTCCAATGGGCCATTGTTGTTTGTTATTGAACGAAATTAAAGTTTCTTTAAAAACCGTAATGTATTACTTTTCAACAAAATCACTTTCAAAATACTTAACGGCCACTTTTTCCACTTTGCATTTTTTAATAGCTTCATGTTTCTAATTTAACGTTAAAATGCGGCTTTGAAACATCTTGTCTCCGACAAACTTTTATTGCACCTGTTTTCATAAAGATTATTTTAATGAGCCTCAATGAACACTGTTTACACCTAGTCAATAGTTTATTAGGATCTCTTTTTATCTATGTTTATTTAACATTTAAATTACCAACTCAATTAGTTGTATTTCCCTTCAGCGATTATTTATTATTTTAAAAGTAACCGTATCACGTGATCGATCGTACACATTATGTCATGTGATAAGATGTCCAAAATGGCCGTTATTAGAAGACAGGGTTGGCCGGGAAATACCACTGGCAGGAATTCCCAGTGGTAATTACCGGGAAATACCGTCCTGGGAAATACTCTAAATTTTAGCTCAAGCGGGAAATACTGGGAAATATGATTTATAGATGTGATTAATTTCTTCAAAGTTGCTAAAAACTTAACATTTTAACACACAGTGTTGAAAATTACATCAATTTAATAAATATGAATATACAGCCTAGGTGTAGGACGATTAAGAAGGACTTCAGGCAACTTTTGAAATTGTAATCTTCATATAAACATAATGTTTATACAAAAGACTTTTATTAAAAACATGTTAAAACTGTCACCACTATTTTATATCTACACTTTTCAGTTCAATCATACAGTTTCAGAGTTTCAATTAATAGCTGATTGTTTTGCCAAGTTGTATACATGTAATCTAATATCATAAGGGCATTTCCTTTATGCTATAATAATGACTAACTTTTTAAATTTGTTTTTACAAACTAATTAACACATCTTCAATAACCTTTAGAAATCAATAAGTCTAGTTTGTAAAGACAAACAATAAGCATGTCAAAAGCAGGTCAGAATATGGTTTTAATCACTAAACAAAGTCCCCACAAGTAAAGAATAATTTTTTTTAATATTTCTATCAAATAAATTTTTTTTTTTAACAAATATCAATTTTCCAATATCAATTTTATATACAAGGTATCTGTACATAAACACTATCCATTATATAAAAAAAAAATTCTGTAAGGCCAATATAGTTATATTTGTTTTTTATATGCAATTTTAGCCATACATGCAAAACATAAATATCAATTTAGAAGTTTCCTGAGTTTGTTAATCAAAGATTAAAAAACAGTTAAGGCATATATAACAGTGATCACTCAGTGTTTTAGAATTTATCCTAAGGCTAACAGTTATGGGAAACTTAAATCCAAATGATAACAGTGATCACTTAGTGTTTTAGAATTTATCCTGGGTAAATTATGAAGATTTTACAAACAGATTAACTTGTCTATATTATACTCCAAATAAATGTTCAATTTGCTTATTTATAAGAAGATATATCACAATAATCTGGAACTTTACACTATGCGCAGTAAACAAGTGCACAATGTGTACAGTTCATGTACCATTATATTTGCAAATTAAGAATCAATCTTATTTCCCAGTATTTCCCAGGAAATACCGGTATTTCCCGCCGTGCTGGGAAATATGAGTATTTCCCGCTTTTTTGCCAACCCTGTTAGAAGACGATCTCACAATTCACACATGAAATAGGTGACCGTTGGCCGCGTTAAAGAGGTGACCGTTGAAAAGAGTTAAATTATATAGTAATATTAGTTGGGCGGGTCTCAAAGTGACCGTTAGACAGAGGTGACGATTTATTTGAGGTGACCGGTAAGGCAGGTTAGACTGTATCCGAAGGTTGGTCATTCAAAATTCATTAAAATACACAGGGACGCTTCAGATTTTTATCGGGCCACATTGGTATTTTATACTTGACAGCGGGTTAATATTACCATCTATCGAACTGTTTATTTACATACAGACATGTGTAAACGTTAATGCATATGCAATTAAAAAATAGAATTTGAACTACAGTAGCTTTACTCCATTGTTGCAATCTGATTTGAGATCTGGGAAATAATAATTACAGCCTTTAATTTCTTGTTTTTGACTGACAGTGTCAATTTACATTTGTGCTATATTTTCATTCTCTAGCTTGTTATATATAGTTGGACCATTGAGCAAATTGGCAGAGACATCGTTCTTCTGCTGAAAATTACACAAATATGAGTTATTACAATTTGTTGGTATTGGATCACAGCACAGTAATATTTCAAAAGGAGGAGGGGTACATATAAAAAATCACTGGTATGCCAGATTCCAATAGTCAAAGTAGACAGAAATAAAAGTTTGACATTGAATAGATGTTCTTAAGGTAATTATGAATTAAAAAACCCAGAACAAATCAGTTCAGACAGCTTTTTAACTATTTACTAACTTTGGGCAGGGTAATTTCAGAGGGGTCGCGAAACAATGTTTCGATTAATCGCAATTAACTTCTCACAGAAGCCTCTCCACTTCTCTGTTGTCTCCCACTTCTCCTTGTGAGCTCTCTAAAAGAGAAGTCACTTCTCCCTCTAATTTGAAAGTAGTGAGCCCTGATATAGTATGCTGTGAATCAAATAGCATTCATTTGACATCAAACCTTCAGAGCTGTCGAAATCTCTTTCCTGTCTGTCAGACAATAGGTCTGGCAGATGTGGACAATGTGTCAGACCTATCAAGCATTTGCCGGACCTACATTTTTTTTTACAACTTCAACTGAATTACACATATACTTGCTAAATCCATAAAATGGTTTGTTTACAGCTTCTAGTGATGCCTTGGAATACTCAAAGTTAGTACAACACATTTGTGTGTGACATGTGGAAATATACATACAATACAATAGACTTGTGTATGAAATAAACAAAGATACCAAGTTTGCATAATGCTAGCTATGCACATGTTTCAAGGTGTTACCTCTTATAAGTAGCATTAGGTCTGGACCGAATCAATTGGATGACTGCCAACCTAGGCCTAAATTAAAATTAAGTTTGTTTCCCCTTTCACTGACCGACCCTTAAAAAAGCCGCAGAGTCAAAAAAAATTATTGCCAAAACAATTTTTTTTTTTTTTAAATAAAATCGTAATTTCCGGAAAATTATATCGATGCACGTCCGTCCGGAATCGGTTACACATTTAGTAGTCAAACTCTTCAATGTGAAGTCAAAATTTGATTATATAGACAAAAATAAACAAAAATCGGAGATTGTAAACAACGACAAGTTTGAGAAGCGAAAGTAAGTAATGATGCCGGTCATCTAAGCGTTTTGTCGGTACCAAGTTACTGAAAACTTGCTCCGGACATCGGGTCTGACGCGAAGTAGTTTAAATCGGACCTAGTCAATATTTTGTCCGACAGGTCCGACGATTTTCGACAGCTCTGAACCTTACTCACTTCAGGAACTATCTAAATGTAAGCTAGAGTTATCTTTCTTTGTTCATGATTATTGTCAAAATTGTATGGGGGGCACAATTGCAGGCTTCATAAATATACAACAGTTCTTCAGGACCCCTAGAGAAGCATTTGTGGTAAATTTGGTAACTGGACATGCAGTGGTTCTGAAGAAGTTGAAGAATGAAGGACAGGTTGTGTTTTCAGTTTTATAATGGCAAGAACAAATTATTATTTTTTTATGAGAAGTTGATGATGTAATGCTTGATACTATACCAACAAGCTGAGTTTGATTTTAATAATGCTAGCTCACCGACACAATGGAGACATGTCGCTCCACTCGGACACAATTCTGATGTTAAGCATATCAGTCTCCGCTCTTACTCCTTAATGCTGCATGATGATATGAGAGGCAAACACAAATTTTATCTCCAACCAAAAGAACGAATACACAATATTTCCATTTGAGGCAAGTCAGCCAATCATCACAGAACAGACGATGATAAATGAGAAGAGTTTTTAAGTATTAAAATGTTAGTGGTTTCGTGCTTTTATCATTTATCACTATTTGTTCTATGTTTTCTACACAACACAGAATCTAAGATTTACCTCTTTTAGTTCTATATTACTCTGTCTGGGAGGTCTCCTCCTTTTTCCACCTGCACTATGTTGTGAATCAGTATCATCTTCCATAGGAACACCTCCTGTATGTGAATCGGTATCATATTCCACTGGAGCACCTCGAGCATTGTCATTATCGTTATGGTGATCAGATCCACTATCTGACTTAGACTCACTGTCTGAACTGCTTCCTGATCCTGATGAAGTGTCGGACTTACTAGATCCTGATTCTTGTCCCGAGTTTGAATCACTGGAATATGTATACTAAAACTTTATTTCATGTTAAGATTTAATGCAGATACTAAACCCTATAATCTTAGTCAGTGTTTCACCATGGTGTCTTAAGCGTGTTGATTGGTTGATTTATGGTGTTTAATGCCACTTCAACAATATTTCAGCAATACTGTCGTGGTCAGTTTTATTTGATGCAGGAAACCGGAGTACCCGGAGAAAACCATCGACCTGTAGCAAGTCACTGTCAAACTTTAATTATTTACCTATATCAAATATATATCTTAGTAACAATTTATTTTACCATGATACTTTATAATATAGGATGGTGTGTAATATTTCCATGCTGTTTTTCCTTTCTTACAATTGATAGAAATTACAGAGTCTGTTATCACATATCTGGTTATCAGTTGCCTTCAATTTGTTTTAACTGGAGAAATTGTCAGTATTGTCTGATATTTTACATAATACAATCAAAGCTATAAAATAAATTCTTATAGTTTCATCATGTTAATCTTTCGACCCAATCTATTCTTGGTCCTTCATTTGTTCAAGGTTGAATTTCTATTTTATAAGAAAACTTTTATATAATACAGTGACACACTGACAGTTCATGAGAATACTGTATTTTCCATTGCAGTATACGTAAAAAAAAATAGACATAAGGGTTCAGATTCTATACACCCAGAGTCTTAACGTGTACAAATCTGAATCTTCTCTAGTTGACCAGTTTTGCAGGAGAAGATTAAAATGCCAAGTAATCAAACGACAGACACCAAATGCTCACATGATCCTTTGGATCACTGCAAGCTAAAAAGATTCATGTTCTTCGTCCAATCTCAACATCAACATAGCCAAAATAATGACTTAGATTCTTACAGTGAACACAACAATACCTGGAGTTATTTTCTGATCCAGATCCACTTTTATCTTCTCCCGATTCTGAGCTGTCGTCCTTCACCTTTGAACCTTTATCTGGTATTCCAAATAGAGGTTCAGTAAAATCATCATCTAGGTGACCCTAAAATGCACATACAAAATTGTTTAAAGCAATTAAATAAGTGATGCAATAATCTTCAAAGACGACGTCATTTGATGATAGATTATTGAGTCTTGTGCTTGATTATGATTCCTGGTGTTGGAAAAATAAATGTATTTAGCTTTATTCTTGGTTTTTGTCTTCATACTATACTGACAAACAACTTCTCTTGCAGTTTAATCCAAGATTTTTTCAGTCACTCAGCCTATATTATATATATATATATATATATATGTGTGTGAACTAGTCTATTATTAACTACTGTATGGACTATTCCATTTCATGTCAGGTAATGCCCACCCTGCTTTACATTCAAAGTTAATATTTTCATATGGCATCAGGTCTATTTTGATGATTATTATTAAAATCTCAATATACAAAAATGTACTCGAAGGAAAGAAAAAAACTTATATGCTATATTAAACAGAATGTTCCAGTCAATCCACATGTATATTGTGTAGTCTGTTATGAAAAGAAAGATTGGCTGAAAAAATAAATGCTTAATACATAAAAGAAGACAACACCTTTTTTGACACCTTTGGGTCTCTTGTTTGTGCTTTTCAGATCAACAAAATAAAAGCTAAAAAGAGGACAATCCAATGAGCATTCCTGCAAATTCTAGTACCATTTGGTCCAGTGATTTCAGAGAAGATTAAAATGTAAAAGTTTACAGTAATGAAAAATTAGGAAAATAATCTATATAAAAAAGGCATATGTTGTAAACTGTCTACACTATCAATCAGTGGTGTAATATAATACCATAATTACGATTTACCAATATGGTATCTAGTTTTTCTCAACTGGTCAATATTACCTTCATTTATTACACTTTTATTATTTTCTCCGACTAGCTAGATTTACTTGTAAATAATGAGCTATGCAGAGAAGCGATTGTGTGGTATGTTGACAAAGGAAAGTTGAAGTGTACAGGGCTCACAAACCTGGTGACCTTATCGCCCCAATTTCAAGGAAATCACCCCACCAAAAGGTGAAGTTTTAGATGCCCTGTCAGTCTTTGCAAGTTGGTATTTTTTCACCAATAATCATACTTTTTCTTCAATATTCACGTACATTTGTATAAGAATGTTCGACATTCAATGTTATTCCAAACTTGTTGACTGCATCTTATATAAGATCGTTGTGCAACACGTTTGTCTTGTGTAAGGTAGGGGACATGCGGTTGCAAGGAAAGAAATGCTAAAAATTGTTGGCTTTTCCAGATTTTCACTAACTTTGCCCTCAAGTCAACTGAGAGAGGTCAGTCACCCTGTTTTTACCAAGTATGACGAGTCCCGAGTGTATATTAAAAGTATGTGTGCCATGGACATGGTATTTTGCTTGACACAGTAGATTCCTATGTGCATTGATAAGCTAAACCCATGGTCTCTTGGACATTTGTCACATTTTACTGTTTCAAATATACTGCCTTCCAAATATGCAAAAATTATAAGGCCCCTTTTTGAATTAAAGAGCAAATTTTTTATGGTTCATCAATAACCCAAAAAGATCATAATTTGGCAAAAAATCTGCATCGAAATTGGAAGAAAAATATGAAAGTTCAAATTTTAGAATTCGGCTATTGTTGGCCCTTTTCGGTTGAGTTCATCTCCGAAACCATAAGAGATAAAGGAAATCCATTGTCATATTACCGAACGCTCTCGGCCTTATCGATTTAAAGAAAAACAGTGCATCAAACTTGGATGATAAATCTATCAGCATACTACTAGAAGGGTCCCTCTTTGAAATAAAATAACAAAATGATTACAGCCGAATACATTAAGCATTAAGATGATCATTTTGCAAACAAAACTGAATTAAAATTAGTTAAAAATTTGGAATTTTCCCCTTTTGGGTCCCTTTTATGTCAAAAACAGTAGTAACTACAGAATAACGCTATACATTTTTCTGACAGAGATATTCCTAAGGAATTCATTAAGACAAGAGATTCTGAAGAGCCTGTATCGCTCACTTGATTTATATAGGCTATGAACAAAACAAGGACTGCCTATGGCAGTCATGTTAGTTGTCAATCTGCACAAAAGAGAAAGATTTGTTGAGAACCTCCCATACATAAATCATACCAAGTAACAATTCATTGTGCCTTGTACTTACCAGAGAATTTTTTTTTTAAATTCAAACCAATCAGATAAAAGAACTTTCTATGGTGGTCATGTTTGTTTTCCAATCTGGACCAAATAAGGAAACTTTATACAGGACCTTCCACATGTGCTTCCTACCAAATTTCAATTAATTTGGCCAAATAATTTTAGAGATTTTTTTAATTGGCTAATCACAAACAAGAATTTCCTATAGCGGCCATATTAGTTGTCCGATCAGCACGAAATATGGAAATTTTGCACATGATCTCCCACACATCATTCCTACCAAGTAACAATTCATTGTGCCTCCTAGTTTAAGAGGAGAACATTTTTTTAAATTTCAGCCTATCAGAAACGAAAACTGTCCAGGGCAACCATGTTTTTGTACAATCGGGATGAAATGGAGAAATCTCATAGAGGACCTTCCATAGATGTTTCCTGTAAAATTTGCTTTATTTGGCCAAACGATTTCTGAGAAGATCTTTAGAAATCAACCAACCAGAAACAACAAATCCTATGGCTGCCATGTTTGTTAAATGGGTCATGTCTGTGATTTTGGTGATTTTTTTTTTCAATTTTTTTTACAAGGAGTACATTAAAAACATAAATTAAAACCAATTATTCGAGTTTTAATTTAAAAAGTTCATCCATTCTCTTATTTTCATGAAAACACATCTCGACCATAAATTCCTCTCTGGACGACAATATAATGCCCCAAGTCATATGACCTTAGGTGACCTTTTACTGCACAAACGCAAAAGTCTGTTGTTGCATGAAAAAAATGTCTGACGAAGAAAAACCTGCAGGCGGTCATACAAGAATATTATCTGATTCTGCTAGAAAAAGAAATAGAGAAGAAGTTTTGGCGAATTATAACAAAACAAGAATTAACATAGGCCATCAACATGACCGTTGGATGGAACTGAAGGAAGAATTCAGAGTTCATCAATGCCATTGTGCATGCACTTCGGAAATTTTGACATACATAATTAATAATGCTGGGAGACAGGCTTCACACAAAAAACGCAAATACACCAACCAGAAACAAGAATTGCCTATGGCGGCCATATTTTTTTATAGATCGGAATGAAATGAGCAATCTTAATAGAGGACCTTCCATAGATGCTTCCTACCAAGTTTCGGTTCATTTGGCCAAGCGGTTTCAGAAATTGACCAACCAGAAACAAGAATTGTCTACAGTGCCTGAAATGGACGGTCGCCCAGTCGCCAAATGCGACTAATATCTTATTCGGGCGACCAAAAGCTGCTCCAAATTAGGTAGTCACTGGCCCAACAAAAAACGTTTGGGCGATTGCCTAAAAGACCGCTAAAAATTGTTGTTTTACCGAAACCGGACATATTTTACTGTAACTTCAACGGTAGATAACTCTTCTGTTCTAGTCGAAAACGGTTTGTTACGAGCACAGCGATTGGTCCAAATACATTTTTGTAGCCAATGAATACACAGCTAATGTAATTTACTGTTCTCCCCAATTATGTATTTTTATCGAGTCAATCAATACACGTTTCCTACACGTTTTCATGTAATACACAAGTATTCACTAAATATTTGAAAAGAAACATGTTTTTTTGCTTCTTTATGATTTAATTATTAAAATTGTTAAAAATCACGGATGAAGTGGAAAGTTGTGAACAATAAAGAGAATTCTGTCAACTTATAATGTTTGCGATCTGGCATCTTCCACGATTCGGAAATTTATTCATTCAATCTGCTGCAAAATGTACATGTACGAATTTCATTTTACAGAAATCGGAAACCTTTTTGTGTCAATCTTTAGGTAATCATTGAAACACTTTTCCCCAACAACGGAGAGAAAATCGTTGACAGTTGACAGCTGTCAAACTACAGAAACAATCTGGCCTGTCACTTCTTTTAAACTTTTCATAGTTCATGTACACGGCTACATTTTAATGACAATTGGGAGTGGTTTTCTTTTTTGGGACCAGAACTTTTGTTTACAAATTAAAAAATAACAGGAAAAGTTAACAGTTGTTTATATAACAGAAAATGACAGCACCGTTTGTTATTTCAACAAAGTGAGATACTTATTTGGAATGAATAACCAACTAACATTACCCCGAACTGAGAAGTTATTTTACTTTAAAATCACTTCTTCATAGTGAATTGAAACAAGTGATGTCACTCTTCACTCTGGGGAGTGCAAGAGCGGTCCTTGTAGTGGCATTAGTCTACTCTTTTCCGGATGTCTTTAATGTGATCATGGCATTGATCTCCCCTTACACAAACCAGCCTTTTATTGTCCCCATCCGATGGACTAGCATCGTTTCTTAAGACCACCCTAGCCAATGGCGTCAAGGTTGTCAAAAAGGTTATAACAAGTAAATTCAGGTTTCATTTGATAGCAATATATGCATTGGGGTGTTTTTCGCAATTTCAGTTGCACACCTGTACCTACCAAAATTACCTTGAATTTCAGGCACTGGTCTATCATGGCCATGTTTGTTAATGGATCGGGACGAAATTACCAATTTTCATAGATGATCTGCCATAGATGCTGACTACCATGTTTCAGTTCATTTTGACCAAGTGGTTTCAGAGGAGAACATTTTTAGAAATCGACCCACCAGAAACAAGAATTACCTATGGCAGCCATGCTTGTTAACAGATCGGAACAAAATTACCAATCTTTATAGAAGATCTTCCCATAGATGCTTCCTACCAAGTTTCGGTCCATTTGGCTAAGCAGTTTCAGAGGAGAAGATTAAAATGAAAAGTTAACGGACGACAGGCACCAAGTGACGACAAAAGCTCACATGGTGAGCTAAAAACCTATCAAAATCATGTAAAAATAAACTCTCCGTGTACAAATAACAGAAACATCAATTTTGCACCTTTAGGCCTCTTGGTTGGAAACAGGTATGGTCACAATACCCAGAATCAACACAAACTTGTATTCAGTTGTGTTCAAAAATCAGAAGGATCTGTTAACTACAACTTGAATTAACGAACGGAAACCATTCTAATAGAACCGCTTTTTGCCGTCATATAAAAAAGAAAAAAGAAATTATATTTTAATTTGACAGTGATGAAACCAAGTGCATCCATTTTCATCTACAATTGATTCATTATTGAATGATGAGTGTTGTCTATTTGGGAACTTTAGACATTATTGCTTCAGTTCTTTACAGAATCATACTCATCATTCATTCATTTCTCTAAACTGTACTTCAGGAACACTCTATTTTTCTTTTGTGTGATCTGTCTGTTTCAGTTAGGTAGACTTTCTTGTTATATTTTGAGAAAGAAAGGACATTTAATCATCAAATGTAATTCATTATTAAATATAAACCTCTATATGACAAGTTCTTTATTTATCCACACTCTGTAGATATGGAACAAGGTTTCACCTTACACAGATGGACAAGCTGGTTGGCAAATCTCCCTCATATGTCAAGGTGGAGCTTACTATGGATGAACAGTGCATTTCTGATGCATAAGAAGTTGAACACACAGTTTGCAGTTATTCATTATTCCTGATTAAATAATGTACAAAGTTACCTCTATGTAGTCACATGGACAATATGAATGTCTGTGCCATTTAGAGGAGACAAAGTGGGAATACCAGTTTTTTGCCATTTTTCAGCTTTATATTAGGAATGATTTCTCAAATGTTAGCAAATTTATAGGTATCCATGTAGACCCAATTTCGGCACATGTAGCTCCAGAAGTGTATTTTGCAAGTGTCTCAGATTTTGCATACATCATGATCATTTCTAAAAAATAACTAGTATTACTGTGAGCACAGCTCACTAAGATATACCCCCCGTTCCCCACATCTGTCCAACCTATTTCCATAACCAAAACATTACTGATTGTTCCGACTAAAAATGAAAGGGACCCTCCTCTCTTCACAGGTAAGCTGCTAATAAAATTTCAAAACATTCTGAGAAACACTACTCAAGTTATCATACGACATACGGTAAAAATCCTATTTTCCGTCATATCAAGTCCAATAACTCTGGAACGGCAAAAGTGAAAAACATCAAAAATGAAAGGGATCCTCCTCTCTTTACCAGTAAACTGCTGATAAAATTTCAAAACATTCTGAGAAACACTACTCAAGTTATCATATGACATAGGGTAAAAATCCTATTTTCCGTCATATCAAGTCCAATAACTCTGGAACGGCAAAAGTGAAAATCGTCAAAAATGAAAGGGATCCTCCTCTCTTTACCAGTAAACTGCTGATAAAATTTTAAAAGATTCTAAGAAACACAACTCAAGTTATCATACGACATAGGATTTGTCTACAGACGGACGGACATGGTGAAACCAGTATACCCCTCTACAACTTCGTTGCGGGGGGTATAATTATGCCTCTATAAACTACTGAGGTCAAAGAAGTTAGGGCATCCAATATTTAAATACAAAAAATGTACTCTCAAACAAACCAATATATTAAAATTATATGACACAGTTTTGTAGATCACAGTAGATGTATTCTGGGTAAATAAACAGATCTACAATAAAAATTTATCTACCAATGCTATTTTTAACCAAAGATGGAGGCTGCAATTGTGGTGTATTTTATGATAAAAAAAATTATTGAAAATTGACAAGAAACATTAATCTTCTAACAATATATTTTATTTCCATACAGTACTTGTACAGTTATAAGCTGTTAAAGAATCATTGGTCATGGTAAAAAAAATCAACCTCTAGTGCTACCTTAAATTATCTGTCGTATATAATATACAGTAGAACTCGAAGGGATTGTCAAAATGTGTGCGAGTTATCGGAAGCTTGAGCCATTGAAGTTCAGTAATTTACGAGAGAACAAAATCTGGTTTCAACCCGGGACAGTTTTCTTGTGTAAAAAAGATTCAATCATTTAGAACGTTACATCTTCTAAATAGTAAATACCCATTTAATATCTTCAAACTTTCCTTAGAAACTTTTTTCACTGTTTTTCATGATCTGTTTGGGTTACACGACATACAAGGTCTGGAATCAGCAAATTTGAGAAGCTATGTATTGATTTTTTCTTCTACAACATAATCACAAACTTGATTCTTATAGTGCTGAAGAAAAAACCAAACATCAAAGACATATAACTTTGTCACAAGGGTCACATTATTTCTATCCAATTAAAGCTTGATTGGTGTTGGATTTAAGTTTTTGTTTATAACAATGATCCACTAATATCTGACATTCAGTTGTAATCATTCTTTCATTCAGCAGCTCTCTCTAGTCTGCATTTTTTAGAAAGTGTTAAAGGGATAAAACGCAACAGGTGTCCAGTAAACCAAGATCACTAACATTTGGACTAGATTCCTAAAAAAATATCAAACGGAGCACAACTGGCTACTGAAATTTTAAAATTAAATAAAAAAAGTCAAAAGTTGCTGGGCTAAGAAATTTTTTATTTTAGGCTGGCAATTGAAACCAAAATTATGTTTTGTTCCTGTGCTATTCCATGAGATGTTTCAAGATTATGTAGTCTCGCAGATTGACTGATTGATATGCGGTCTCTGAGAGGACCAGATACTGCAGCTAGATGTTCCCAGATCATTTAGATAAGCAGGGATGATGCTACAGCATAAATTATGGTCGACAAACAGCCCTTTCTCTGCCCTGGCAGCTCCATTCCACAAAGCCAAAATATTCCCAATGACGATAGCCATTTGAAAACACGGATATTTTTCGTGTGCAGGACTGGTATGTGCAACGCTTAAAATCAAAATTGATAATCTGTAATAATTGGAGAGGCAGAATTGATTATAATTGGGAGTTTTATTTTTTGCAAGTTAAATCAAGGGGAAACCCATAATCATTTGTCCACAAAAACTAAATACTAGTAAGCTGTCTAGTGACACTAGTCATCAGGGCAAAGTGAAAGAAAAATCTGGAATACTTTCGAACATTCTTCAGAGGTTAAAAAATCCACTGGTACGAGGTCAGCGATTTGTGTGTTCGAACCTAACATTTCTAATCCCGTAAAATCTGATGGACCAGTTGAAACTGCAATTACGGACTTGAAATAAATAGGAAGTTAAAAGTCAGAGTGACAGATTTTACTGCATAATTTTAATCCAACATTCATTGCCTCTTTTAATCTTGTTAACATTGGGTTACGTAATCTGAAATAATTCAAGATCAAGTGTGTTTTGTTCTGTACGAACCTCCGGTAACGGAGCACACACACCCAGAATGGTTGTAACAGAATATCTTAAGATCAGTTTTGCGCTTTACGGAAACGGTAATTCTTTCGATAATACTTAAGCGTATTAGTGAAGCAGTTCAAACATAAAAATGTGCCGAAACTCCGAAAGTCATTTTAAGTTAATGGGGTGGCTCGTGATACTGACAACAATAAATTACATAATGAAAAAACACCACAACTAACAAAAGATCAAAGATACTATAGACTTAAGCGGAAGAGAACATTTCAAACACCGTGGAAGGAAAAAATACCTTGGGTTGAGACAAGTGGTATGCCGATAACCCTGGCGATCTAATATCATTGAAATTAAATTTCCAAAGACATTTTCTGCTCTGTATCTCCAGATATTAGACCTCCGAAGACATTTTCTGTTCTGTATCTGTGGAGGTCTAATCTCAACGATATTACCGGCGATCATGCTAGTGAGAATTATGAAGTAAATATGTGGGGTAAATACTGTAGAACAGGGATTCTCTTAAGCGCTAGCCCGTGGCAGGGGTTAACAAATCCCCTAGCCCGACGCCCGGGGCTAGTAATTTCCACATTTGGGCTAGCTGAAATAATCGGCTGTATGCCCGACGGGCTAGTAAAAATGTATATCGGATATTGACAAACTTGTCAATATTCGTGTATCTACTTATATTCATATATATGTTATATAATCAGCAGCAATGTTTTATTTATTCAACCGCTAGCTTTTTGTCGAAATTGAGAGCAAAGAAGGTAGAAAAAAAATGCATATTCTCGTCATAAAACAGCTTCAACAAATGACGGCTTACCGGAAATTTCGAAAATGAAATACCGCAATCGGATTCCGGAACCGGAAACGACTATTTCCGGTTTTGCCGATAGTAAAAAAAAAAAAAAAAAAAAAAAATAATGCCGACCGACCCTACATTTTTTTGACATGTGACCATAAACACACATTTATTGTTTTGGTCTTACAGTGACCTTAACTGTGGAAATTAAGTGAAAATAAAACGCAATACCAGATCTGAAAAGAAATATAGTTAAACTAATATACATTGTACAAGGGTTCAAGTCTGCAAGTCAAATTCATGTAATCACGGTATTGACCAGGACTAGTGGTTCATAGATTCGGGCTAGTAATTTTTGGGAGTATGCAAGCCCTGGGCTAGTGAGGTGGTCCAAGATTTTTTAACCCCTGCATGGCCAGTAAAATTATGGACGGGCCAGTTAAAATTAATACAGAGTGGTCCGTCTGGCCAGTGCACGTTCTCGGGCCAGCATTTTTCAACTGGCATTCCCCTACGCTCGTTTGTTTTTATTCCATTAGAAACGTACTTCCTTGTTGTGATGAAAATCGAAAGACTGAAATAATAACCAATCAAATCTTTCATTTTTTAGTCGTAATTTTCCGTTTCGCTGTGTCATTATCCGGAGACTGCCGATCTCGTCGTAATCGATCATTTTCATAAGAAAATGGCAGCGCCCAGTTAACATGCTGACAATTTTGTAGAATCGTGAAAAATGGAACGTTTCCTGACAAATTTTAAACAAAAGTGCCCCGTGGAGCTTTCAAATGAGGGAAGAAAGATTGAAAGGCAGAAATATGGAACGGAAAAAAAGAAAAAGAGACGATATTCACATTGAGGGATCACGGTAGGATGTGTGTGGACTGCCACTTTGATGAAGACTTTATCGTGACCCATAGATGTCTGAAAATCTGTTGTTGTGTTTGTGACTTTTTCCTTATTTCTGTTCCTTTTTAAGTAAATTAAGTATGTATCCAGTGAAAAAAATGACTTTTTCAATACAGAAATAAGAGCCTTCACAAGCTCTTAGCATTTTGTACAATTTTCAAAATTTTATGGGAGGGGGGTAAATCCCTCCAGACCCCCCACCAATAGCGGTTGCACGCTTGGTAGGGCCTGTGAATTACAAATGGGGCCAGTTAACTTCAAATTGTTTGGGCCAGTACTTGTCTTTTTCTTAAATCTACCCCTGTAGAATATATCCAGAATTCGCACCCAAAAAAAACCAACAACAATGCTTTATTAAAGGTACAACCAATATACGAAAATTGACTGATAGCCCAAGACAAAATGAAAAGCTGGTCTTATAAAATTAAGTGTACAGCAGCATCTGATCAGATATTAAATTGCCAACCTAAAATAGTCATTTTAAATAATATATGTCACTCAGTTACTAGTAAATTTTGTGTTCAACAAATTTTATTTCCTTCGTTCCGATATTCAGAACCAGTTGAAAAAATTTCAGGACCAGTAAATTCCTGATGCTCACTGGTCCTGGACCAGTGACCTTCATGAAAAAAATTTAACCCCTGTTCTTCAAGGGCTAAGTACATAAGGGAAAATATGAAAGACTTCTGAATGCTTGCAGCTATTTTAATCTTTCCTTCCCACTACTGGATGTTCCCCTAGCTTTCATAAAATAAAAGTGTTGCATAGAGATCTTTAATAGAGATGCAATCAACAAGTTGGAATAAATTATAGAATATCAAAGCCCATATATCAAATTTCATGATGGAAAGCATATGCTATATATAGAAGTGAAACGGAACTTGTTGGTGTTCAGCGATGTTAGCCATTTTCTATTATAAATCTTGTCATTGATTATTAGCATCGCTGCTTTCAACAACAGACAATTGTTTCATCACTAGTACGTCAAGTCCAATCGAATGCCCTTGATCATACCAGAAATAAATTTTTCTTCATACTTTCATTTGCTCAATATAATGGCAGCTGTCATTGAAAATTTGAAATGTATATATGTTCCAGATCAAATCCGTATTTGGACCATACGTGCATGGTCCAGACCAAATCTGTATACTCATATGGTCTGACCATACATACGGTGTATGGTCATCAATGAGTTAGACCAAATCGGTATTTAGACCATATGTGTATCAAATGAAGAAGACGATTTTGAAGGAAATATTTAATTGTTAATCTAAATATTAAATATTATGAAATGCAAGGCATTTACTGAGGAATGAAAAAAACTTTTACCAGACGTCTGTCCTGATTAAATTTCTATACTGTAGTTTCATATTGTTCACATTTGTTTCATTGTTTTATATTTGTGCTATAATCTTTGTAACAACTATGTATTTAGTTTATGGGAAATAAAATTCATTCATTCAGAATTAAAATTGTTCAACTTCTTTTTGCGATAGTATGTGCAATTAGCTATCACAATCATGTAGAATTCATTGAGAAAGACAATACGAGCCCAGGATATGAGCGGGCTTAAATTTTCTCTCTTTCACATATTGGCAGAACCTCGAATTTTCTGTAGTATTTTTTTCATTAAACACCTTAGTCCATAACACATTTTTTATTCTTTCCACTTTTCCGTCAGAAATCAATCATGTGCTATTCTTTTCGGTTATTTTATGCAAGTATGTATTAAATTTGTCTTCCCAAGACATTTTGAAAAACAACAGTTTACTATACCAAGTACTGAATAAAGTTCAAGTTTATTTAATCCAAGTTCATACAAGGGGTTATTTGAAGAGTGAGTTAAAATAATCATACAATAAGGAACGCTAATCAATAAAATCGATAGTTACGTTCTAAATTAAAATAAGTGGTCAGACCATACGTGTATGGTCGGACCTATGAGTATATGGATTTGGTCCGGAGCATATGCGTATGGTCCAAATACGGATTTGGTCTGGAACACATACATTAATGGATATAAAGAAGGGTTTAGTTTTACAACGACGTTGGTTACATATACAGAGCTCCAGATAATTTTCAAGTCCAAAGGGTAATTACCCCCTACTTTTGAAAATGATGCGTATTTGCATATTTCCTTTGCACTGTTGTACTCTCTACTTCAAAAAAGATTGCTTACATGTACACTTTTAAAATTATGCTTGACACAAGTGTTATTCAATAAACGCAGGATGCAAGTGAAATGTATATCTCTGTTTAATTTGACACGATTGTGTCATGTTTATTAATAAAATGTTGTAAATATATTGTTTTTTGCTCGTCGACTTCGGCAGTTTTCACAGCCGTGTTGATAATGTCATCAATGATTCCTCAACTATACTGTCACTAGACACAGATGAAACTGTCAGGAACGTATATAATATAAAAGTATATAATTTTCCGTAGTGCGCTTATTCATGTTCTTGCTCATTTTCAACGAACAACGTGTTCCCAAATTTACTTTCGTTTTAGTTGTTATTTATTATGTAAACTGCATTTATTTGTAATATTGACCGCGATTGGATGATTTATCGTAAACATCCAATCAGATCTCTTTTGACATCGATGCTTAGAAAGGCAAGCATTCTGTACCCCTCGGATGTATATGCTCTCTCCTTCGAAAAGTATAAAAGGAAGTAATTACAGGGAATTTCTCAAAGACAAAAATGTATTGTTATGTACAAGACTGTACAAGTACGCTCCGAATTTGGAAAGTTTGCTTACACAGCAATATGTATGCGTAATGTGTACACTCTTGATCTAATAATACATGCGTTTTTACTCGTTTTCATTGCGTAAAAAACGCAAATACGCAGCTTATCTGGAGCTCTGATATGTAAAGAAATGTTTTCACTCCAGGGAATCTACGACAGCAATAATACTGCCTTTCAATTTCTGATAAATAATAAAAATGTTTTTTCAAGATCATTATTCATGTCAACAAATATGCCTGGAAAAAGGCCCAACAAGAAAGTGTCTATTTTTCAATAACATTCCATTGATATACTAATTACTAAAGTAATAGAAAAAAATCTAAGACTCGTGTCCTTTCTGAAAACATGCATCATGTACAATCGTTTTACTATATCATCTATGTCTACAGGTCAAAACTACAAGTGTACTTGTTTTATGCAATTGTTTAGTATCTACCTTGCAAAGAGGTTGCACAATTGCATTAAACAAGTGCCTTTGCAAGATTGCTACATTGTTACCTGAGAAATAAAAATTAAGGTTACTTGTCTAGATACAAAATGAAATGCAAATAATTTATTTGTTAGACAAGACCCCCTTATATTACCGAGACCATGAATTTAAAATGGTGATTACAATGATTTCAGTGGTAGTTCAATGATGATCAAATGTAAATTAATGTTCAGGGCAGGGAATTATACAAGACTGTCAAGTGGTGATAAAACTGCAGTGTCAAAGTTTGTTCACCATACTGCTTGACCCCAAAAAAATCTACATCAGAAAAAAGTAAAACAAAGAATAGTGTATACAAGGAGGCTGTGATCAGCTCACCATATAACAATCAAGCATCTGCTAATATACATGTATATTCAAATTGTATAAAGCATATATGTTGCAATATATTGCTATCGTTTATGAACTGGTATCACAAGCTACACGTCTGCAGGTTTGTCAAAGAAATGGCAACCACAAAAATTTCTAAACTATATAGAATATGATTAACATACATGGTTAAAAATATAAATCAAACAAAGAAACAGTCAGGTTTTAATATCTCTATAAAGCCATGTGCAAAATATTAACAAGACTGTCCATTTTGTGGTCATTAACTCACTTTTTTATACTGTTTTTACGATAAAAATCTGGGGGGGGAATAAATGCATATGTAACATTCCATGTCTGAAAGGGGAAAGGATATCAAAGAAATGTTATGGTCATGAAATGATTATCTGGAATTCACAATTCACAACTGTATGGCTTACTGGATATAATGCCCAATAAAGTTTCAAGTGTGAAAACATGTCAAATTTACAAAAATGGGTCCATCAAAAAAGTTGGAAATTTCAAGGTTAATGGAAGGTCACACGTCTATAGAAGGTATTAAGCAAGGTTTGAAAGGGGTTCAGACATTATTTCATATATTTTTAGCATATTTCATTTAAGGTGGTATGCTACTTCCATGTGGCAACTATCCCCGAGGTTTCAAATACATTGGGATATTTCAGCAATTTACGCAGTCAGTCGAAATAAATACATATTTTTTCTTCATTAGTATCCCAGATACTTATAAAAACATGCTTCTTTATTGAAATTAATCATCCTCTATGACATAAATTTTGAATGTTGATCAAAATATTTCAACTCCAGAACAAAGAAATTTTTTTCAAAATGGCGGCGAAGACACGACAACACAATTCTCGCTATAAATCAAAATTAAATAAAATATTGTATATTTATCTACTAGAAACATCAACAAAGTCAAATTTGCTTTATAAAATTAACAAACCTTATCCATTTCACGTGCTCATTGTGTACAAACAACGGTTTTGATTTAGAAAATAAACTCCCAATTTCGACCATGGAAAATTCCTCCTTTGATCACGTGATTTCACGTCACAATTAAATTTAATAATGTAAATTCATATATATCATCTAATGTTCCTTTTTAATGAATTTGTTAAAATACATTATTAAATATAAACAGCACTCTGAGAGATGTCAATGTCAAGTTGGTGCATTTTTTGCCGAGTCGATAATTTCAACATATGCTACGTTTACAAAGTCTCGAGTTTAATAAATTTATACATCGAGGAAATATATATGAAATTCGTGAACTAATTTTTTTAAATATCATTCTTTAACATTCGATGCGATCAAATCCTGTTATTGTAAAATGTCGTAATCCAGTCCTAAACCATGTCGCCAGATGCATACAATATGGCTGCCGCCAGCCGAGTGCCTGTATACCGAGGATTGTGGGTAAGAACAAGCAATCATAATTTTGTGTTGCATAGGTTAGTATTTGTCTACAGGCCTTTAGCAAAGGAAATGTTGTGTTTAACGCGATTCAAGCAGTAAATATAGTGGAAATAACTTGAAAAGACAAGCGACTATCATCAACATTGATTAAATTCAGTCAGAAATTCCTTTCATGAATTGGTAAAAAAAAGCAACAAATTACTTCACAATACATACTTTATTTCTTAAATTGAAATATATTGAGACACGTGCATATTTTAAAAACAAAGAGTGAAAACGGTAACAGAGATACAAGTCAACACCCCAAGATCTTTCAACCTTTTTTAATCAATTTTTGTGGAAAAATTGTCGGTATAGACATTAGACAATGTACAAATGGAAAGTGAACAAAAAAACAAAAAAGCAAATAGATTATTTTTTTAATTTATGTGAACTTACCTTTTAGAAACAGTCGAGACAACATTGTGAGTGAGGAACCCTTGATTGTGGTAAAAATGTTCGGGCTTTGCAACGATCGTAAAGTCCACTGCAGCATTTTTCAACAGTGAACATTCACAATCGAAAGCATTCCCTATGATATCCGAAGATATATGTATGATCCGCTGGAATCAACCATCTTCCGTGGATGACCAATGGTCCTCATCATATTGCTTGGAAAAAAAAGTGAAGCGAAAATAAGTCGGTCAGCAACTGGATTAACCAATCACAGGGTCAAGTTATCAAAGCTATTCGCGATGGTTCGAGAGTTTCGTAGAAAACAAACATTCCAGCTTTGCAACGATCATAAAAGTCCACTGGCATTTTTCAACCGTGAACATTCACAATCGAAAGCATCCCGTGATATTCGTCGATAATGCATGGTCCACTGGAATCAACAATTGTTCATGAACGATCAAGTCTCCATCATTGCTTGGAAAAAGGTGCATCGAAAATAAGTTGGTCAGCAACTGGATTAATCAATCACCATGTCAAGTTAGTGAAGCCATTCGTGCCGTTTTCGTAGAAAACAAACATTCGAGCTTTGCAACGATCATAAAGTCCACTGCATCATTTTTTAACAGTGAACATTCACAATCGAAAGCATTCCCAATGATATCCGCCAACAATCGTATTTTCCAAGTTATCATCTACTGGAACCAATAATCTTTCGTTGATGATCAAGTCTCCGTCGTTGCTTTGAAATAAATGTGCAGCGAAAATAAGTTAGTCAACAATTGGATCGACTAATCATCAGGTCAAGTTAGTGAAGCTACTCGCGCTGCTTCGATATCGTCGTATAAAACAGACTTTCGCGTTTTGAAATAATTAAGTTCATAGTCGCTGAGGTTTTTTTTACAATGAACATTTACTATCGGACGCAATCTACGTCATATCCACCAATAATCGAACTGGATATTTTCAACTAAACTCTACTTGAATCAACAATCTTTAGTGGATGATCAAAGTCGCCTTCGCAGATTATCGTCGTTTCGGAAACACTACCGAAATCAACAATCGTGAAATGTCAACTTGCTGGTTGTTTTTTTTTTTAAATAATTGTAGATTTTTTTATTCCTTTTTCGCATCTGTTGATTCTAGATCGTATTTACTTGCGCAACAAGTCACTGACAATACATATTAAACGAGTGCTAATGATTGATCGTTGCCTTATCGAACAAATATCGTATCGAATCGGCTGTATATTACATTGACTTTAAAACGACATCACTTCATCAATAATCGTCTCGAGAAATATCGCTCCGATCATTAATTTTACCTAATTTGTTATTTCATAAAAATGGTAAAAATGATAAATAATTCAATCCAATCTGAAGAAAACGTGCAGGGAGCAAGTAATGTATAAATATTTAGGCGAGAGAGAAATGATAATTTAAAGTTAAACGACACTTAATACGACAATCTGTATAAAATCAGTTGGCAAAGAACATTTTCATAGGTCGCAGTCTACAATATAATTTACCCCATTCCGCGATATGACTTGGATTGCATTTAAACTAATTTTCAAAATTGTTCAGATATGTTCTGTTGAACATAAAACCACTAATTTTCATATACAGTACAGTTAAACCTGCTCATGCGGTCACCTGTATTAAAAGGTCACCTTTTTCTTGTCCTGTCATAGAAAATTTTATATGAATTGATCCTCTTTTAAGAGGTCACCCGTCTTAAAATCCACCTTTTCTTAGTCCCAAGGGTGTCCTCTTAATACAGGTTTGACTGTAATTAGAAAATAGTCGACCCCTTATACGAGGTAAATGTTCTGACCACGAAGCCCATTGATACATGTTGTACAATATATTCAACAATGTACTCGGCCGATTCCCTTTTCCTCCGTCCGAGTTGAGCAGCGAATTTACCCGAGATTAGTCGATTGTTCAACAGTGCTCATCCACACCCAAAATCGGTACGCCATAATCGACGTCATCTCTCGGCAGGAGATTAAAAGTATATTGTGAATCATTGCATGAATTTAGAATGAAACTTTATATGAAATGTATATATGGGTGAAAATACAACTATGACCATCACCACAGACAAACTGTTTGATGGCCTTGAGTTATTTAACTATTTTCGACGAACTAGTTATTGTATTTTTTTTAATTATTTTTAATCAACGAGATGGAATTCAAAGAGCGAATTTTGATCCCACTAGACCGAATAATCTGTTTCTTGCGTCTATATTTGTCATTATATATTTCCTTTTTATTATTATTATATTTTTTTGACACACTGTATGCCCACACCTTCGATAAATTAAGTGTTTTTGGTGGTCAATTCAATGTTTAAGCTATTTTGTGTTTATTGCGAATACAAGTCAATTCATGATCCATACTCAATTCTTTCAAACATACATAGTTGTTGAATCACAAGTCTCGAAATGTCTACTCCATCATGTTTCGGCTAGATGTTATGTTCAATGTTATGCTAAACTAGTCCTGGATTACTGCAGTAACCGTACTTCCTGAGTACTACTTCGGATACGATTTTTGTTCAAGGGGTTTAGTCTCTTTTTTCAATATAGTACGGTGATTGGATAAGACTCCTACGTATACAATCATTTACTGTTTTTCCACCAAAAAAAACCACAAACAAAGGTAAAAGTAAACGATTGTAGAAGTAGTACATGGACTGTTCATTTGCTTAAATCGTTCTCGTGGATTGTGTCTTCTAATTAAAGAAAAATATATTTACTGAATCATTTGTTATAGGTATATAGCAACATTAAATGACATCCCGAATATTCACACGTCAGGAATCTGTCCAATGATCAATCCACGATTAAAATGAAGCACACGTCGAGAGCTGTTGTCCGATTGGAAAAATATATATAACCGTCCTGCATGTGATTGAACCGTAAAAGATGAATGAACGGTCCCATACGAGATGTCATTAAAATGTTGGTGCATCGCCAACAGAATTCTAACAAACTTCTAATCATAATTAAGAGTGCATTGTTAATATATTGCAAATGTTTAGGAACCACAACTTGAGAATGAATGTCTAAATTCTCGCAGATACACAATTGCAAATCACGGAGCAGAGTTTAGCGTCTGAATTGGCGTTACTATCGGTTTTGCCAAAATAAACAAGAAAAATCAGACGCGACCTGTGACACAACTACGACTTTGAAAGGCAAGTATGTCCGATGTCTTATATTAATTATCTAAGGGTTTAAGTCCATATCTGGAAATGAACATCCTGTTTCTGGCCGGTTTTAAAGCATAAATTACGCATAATTATAACTACGTTGATGTTACTGACAAATTATGCAGTATTGATTTAAACTAACGACACCGTTATGGGTGTTTTGTGAAATTGTTCCAGAACAATATTTTGCAATATGGATAATCAGTTTTAATGTTTCCTAGTTTACTTCATTGATTCAACAAAAAGAGGAAGATGGATGTATTAATTGGAAATCTACGAAAGACAAGGCAACTCCAAAGAACTCCCAACATACAATATGACAAGCAACATTAATGTATAGTTACTGTATATAGATAACTGAATCAACAAAATATTGGTATAAATTATGCCAGCATCTGTTAGTACCACTTAAATCACGTGGTATTATCCTCCTACATATTTTTTTACTGGTCACAATACAAATAAGAGGCCATCAATAATTGCGATGCCTATGGGTCATATGCTTCCGTTTAGATCTTTGATTGTATATTGATTGATTGGTATTTAAAACCAACTTTAGAAGTATTTCAGCTATATCCTGGTGTGAACAAATTCCTCCCACATTGTAAAGGCAACACCCAAAATAATCATGGATTGGTCATCTTTGCATTAAAAATGTGCCTCAACTGAATGAAGATTTTTTAAATTGGAACTAATGGAGAGCATGGTAAAACGAACAATTGAACAGACACTATCGAAAATATGAAGAAAGAGACCATGACATAGGCCTAAGGGTGTCATTATATTAGAATGTTAAATAACATAGATTAGTCCAGTGCTTTCATTAAGAGCCGGTACCCGGTACTTTTACCCGGCTACGGTAGCGTCTGATACCGGCAGAAAAAATAAAAACAAAACAAAATCATGTGGAAAATTCTAGTTAATACAATGTAAGATCGTTCTGTGGGACTCGAAATCGTAATCTAGTATTTATGGGAGTGTCTTCGTCGAGGTCCGCGTCGGAATCGGTATCTGTACTTTCTTCAAGCGGCGTATTATCATTGATGAAAAACGATAAAATGTCTAAACGAAAAAAAGCAACCACTGACTATTTTATGCAGAGCAAAAAGCTTAACAAAGGTGAAGATTCTATGAAAACGTGTCAAATCATGCTGTTCGGCGTTGGCATTGCCGCATACCCGTTCTTTTTCCTGATATCTGTTGTGATTTGTGTGAACGAGCGCAGGAAATTTTCAGTGTCAAGAAAACTTAACACGTGAAATATCAGCATTACTATTAGTCTAGAAATGAACCTGGTTGGGGGGGGGGGGGGGGTAAAGCCCCTGGAAGCTCCTGGATTTTAGGGTTTTTGAGACTTAAATCAATTATTATTATGCTATATCTTAATTTCAAATTCATTTATTATACACAAAATTGAAGTAAATATTGCCGTATTACTTTTTTTTTCAGGTCAAAATTTAAGTCTCAAAATCTCTACAATCCAGGAGCTTCCGGGGGGGGGGGGGGCTTTGGCCCCCTTGTCCCCCTATAAGGGCTTTGTCATGGACCCCAGACCCCTCGCCGAAATTGTTTGGTACCACCAGCCTAAAAAAATAGTGAAACCCCTGGATTACATAAAAGAGGTAAATACAAAGTGCTACAAACTTACCTTGTGGTAAATTGTTTCCAAGTTCCTCCACCTTTTCTGTCAGGTATTTCTGGATGATCCAAAACATAGTTATAACAGGGAATTACAATATAATAGACACTAAGGTATGGTCAGATATTTTAAGCCAGTTTTAACAAATAAAGACACAAGAATTTGCATAGGACTTGGTTTCACAAGTTTTCTGTCTTGGTCTCTATGGTAATCAAAATGAACACATGCCGAAAAATTTAATGGTTGCACAAATGACAAGCAACAAGGTTTTTTTGAGTATCTAAATTTGATAAGAATGAATATGCTAACGACTATTTAAACATTAGCTTTGACAAGTATTGTCTTAAGTAATGGTTGTTGGTTGGATGGGCACACTTTCATATTTCCAAAGAATAATCATTTCAGCTAAAAACAGGTAAAGTAAATCACTGCCATTCTAAAGAAGAGCAATGTTAGTAGACAGAGACTGTCAACAATTAATGCATGAAAGGACCCAAATCACTATAGACACATAATATAGACATTTGGGTCATTTTTTAGGATGATATTTACCATCCCGAGGTGCAAGCAATATAACAAGATTTTATCTTTCCAAGAAACTAGGGAGGGGAGTGATTCTTAAACCAAGATTTCAACTTGCTATATGTCACTTGAATTACCAAGATTGAAGTTTTCGAAGATGCATTTATTCATCCATTCACAGTTAAAGCAATAATAAATTATATACAGAAGGGAGAAAAAATTAAAAAAAGCAAATCTTTACTTGCTTATTAATGATACATGTATCTGGAAAACCCTGGAGTTCCCAGTCAAAGCAAAAGTTTAATCCTGATCTGCATCAAATCCTAGATAAGTTGTGCAGTAGTATTTTTACATCACTTGATCTACACAAGTGCATCAAGGGTCACAAATTTTGTATTCACAGAAAAAATATTTCTACCAACAAATTCAAGGTTTTGTAAGCTGCCTGGAAACATACAATCCATCGTTTTCAGTTGAAATGTCCCATTATTTCAACATAAAATCTTTACTTAAAAGCTTCCGTCTATTAAATAAAAACACTCATTCTTCTAATGGTACATAAACTATAGACTATCCTTGTTCTCTACTGGTAATCTCTGGAATCAAATATTTTTATTTATAAAGTAGATAAATTGGCATTGTAAGCTAGGTGCCATATCAGATAGCTAAGATGGCACAGTGTTATTGGTGGTCACAAGTTATATATAATAAAGTGAATGTTGCATACAAAATTTGGTGAAAAAGGGGGGAAGGCATGTTAAAGCAACCTACAAACTAAGTCAAAGTACCTTACATGTATGTTCAGATAGCATACCAAATGACGAACATTAGAATGTAAAAAGGGGGGGGTGTCAATGCAACATATGTAGAAGGATACATGTATTTACAGATCTAATACCCAAGAGAAAAACATTTGAATGTCTCAAGGAACGGCTAGTGCTAACTACAGTATTATATGTCCATCTATAAGGGCATTAGGCAGTGTGTATTAATATAAGAATAAAACAACTATCTGAGGAATTGTAAAACTACATGGAGTAAATAGGGGGCATGCATGCATTACTAGCACAATGTACCACTATTCTCAATTTTGCAAGTCTTGATCAATGCAAAAGTACACATTTATCACAAAAACAGGTCTTTTTAAAGAACATTTATAAGCATTATGCCACTAGTCCTACTTAATCAATGTTACAGTAATTCCTTATGTATTTTTGAAGTCCACAAATTATGAAAATATTACATATCAACATTAATTGTCATCTAATGGGGTGTGGCACTTTTTTTTTTTAAACATATTTCTGACTATTTTGATAAATAATTAGGCAAGATCAACCCAGGGCAATATGCTATGATCAATTTTACCCTTCCCTAACATAAACCCATACTAAAAATGGACCATTTCAGAAGTGTCTAAGAACAGACAATAAATATGACCTTTCTCAAAGTCACAGCCGCCATATTGACTTTGTCTGGAAATAATGGAAAATTTTACAAGAATTTCAAGGCAAATTGGAATCATTTAACGGTGAAAATGTGAATTCTTTCGACAAAAGTCATTATTAACATTAAATTCGATCATAAAACATTTTTTTCTCATAAATAAAATATCCAAATTGTTTATCTGACTCACCTTTCTTTGTTCTTCTGTCTTGGTCATCAATCTAACACACAAATCTTCAATTTTACACTGAATTATACTATAAACAACGTCAAAACACTCGATGTCGACTGAAATCTTCATTTTCGCGACAGGATTTTTCATACGGGACGAATTGAATGTTCCCCGAACGAATTTCTAGCGATTTAACACCAGCTTGTTTAACACAACCGGTTACGTGGAAATTTCAGGCCGCACTGGTGTTCGAAGCCTGCCGACAACATAATGTTTATCATTCAATATGCATCGTCACGTGACTTGCTTGTAAATACATGACTAAAATGGCGTAATGTAAAGACTATTTTACACCATGCCACTAATAGGCCAAACAATAAAATGCTCGTTGTGATTTAGAAATATATAATTTATTCTATTAAAAAATTAATCAATTTTATTTAATTTAATAATGGTAAGAAACATATTGCACCAATATTTATTAGAAAATATGTTACTCTATTCAATTAGTACACATAAATTTATAATAATAATGGTAGAAATAAATTCTTTATCAAAGAAATTTCAATACACATTAACATTTTACAGAGGAAATAGATAAATTGCATAAAAGATAAATTAATACAGTCATAAAATTAATATAATAAATTCTTTATTAAAGAAAGTTCAATACATGAACATTTTACAGAGAAAATTTACTTAGTATAAATAAAAATGACAACAATTACATTGTGTATAAAAAGTATACATTGACACGACAGAAAAAAAATCCACGATGTATTGACCTTTTCGGAAACACTAACTCATATGAAATCTCGTACTTTCATTTGGTGGAGAGCGCGTCCGCAAATCCTTCGGTTTCATTCCACTTGGAACTCATCGGATTATGCAACGTCTTGGTTATGTCCGATTACAAATAAATTCTCTTTTTACAGTATTGCTGAAGTATATATCTTTCCTCCAGAATTAAAATGCATTATCAGCAAATATGAAAACGGTGCGATTTATCGTCAAAATTCAAAGATATATTAGGTGTGTTCGTTACTATTTTCTAGGAGCTGTCGTGATCGTGGTCATACGATCACGGTAGTTGGCTTTACAACTAACTTTGCAATAAGTGCCTATCACCACTGAAGTTGTGAATTCGAATCCCGCTCAGACGAGGTATACTCGATAGAACATTACATGTATGTCATAAAGTTATCAGTGACTTGCAACAGGTCGGTGGTTTTCACTGGTCACCAATAAAACTGACCGCCACGATATAACTGACATATTATTGAAATGTCATAACTCTAACCCTACTTTTTTTACTGACTGGCAACAGTAAGGGTGGTGTTGAATCGATAGAAATAGTCATACACACTTTTCTCAGTATTCGATAATTTAGATGTATAAATAATACCACTCGAGCTGATCCCCCAGAAAATTACAGTTATATAGGGCATACATGTATTATGGTTTGTAAAAACATGCTGTATTGGACGCCCAGCTCGGTACATCAGTCGTCCGACTATGTATTCGGCTCAAGCCGTACTTGATTTATACCAATAACTGAAAATGCCACTCACTTATCATTGGGGGTTTTTTCTACTCACAACTTACCAAGGTTATTTCCTTATGCTGGTAGGTCAAATAAATAGTTCTTTCTGAAAAAAAAAATAGAATGAACTTGGGATGGAATGTTTGAATTTTTAATATTAAAAACTATGCATAATAATATAATAGCTATACAGGTATTAGACGGGGTATGTCACATACCCAGCTTAGTTTTTATTTATCCCTCACCTGGCTGTTCGAGTGTATAAATCAGAAGCCGCGGGGAAAGTGACATTATATGTACCCCTGAGCTGTCTAGATCCTGCATATGCTATAATATGCAATTTATTTGTTAATTAAACGTTATGCATTCTAGAAGATTTATCAAATTATGAACTCAAATTTTTTTTTTAAATTCAATTTATTTTCGACTATTTTTATATATTTACAATATTCTTACAAATTTAAAGTTGATTACAATCTTGATAATAAAATAACCAGTTAAATTAACATTACTGTGTGAAGAGCTATTAAATAGAATACTTGTGATCCTCAAATTTCCCAACATTTTATAACAAATGAAAATAAAGAACGGTGTAACAAATGTCCATGTTTAATCTTAAACAATGCTGGATACTTTCTCGATCCAGAAACGAGATTTTGACTTTAATTTCAGTTGGATCAGTTTGTATGTGTTCTTTCGTCTGCTATTCCCTACCGGCACCATTTTTCACCACAGAGGTAAGTTAGTGTAGAAACTGAAGTTTTTCATAAAACATTAATATACGTTGATCATTCTTCTCACAATAACGAGTCGTTTACATCAAGTTACCGGACAGTTCTTTTTGCATCCAAACCTCTACTTTGACCAAATTTCCACACGTAAAACCGGTCACCTCAGGCGTACAACTAAAAATGAACTACGACCACTTTTTGCTGAATTTCATTGCAATATAGTACAATGCATACAACAGTCGTCACCGGATCTATCGAATCACTTCTGAACAAAGGAGAATAGGGCCTTCAGCAGATGTCTAGAAAAGTTTGAAGATTCCAAAAAGGGGTTACCAGGAGAGTGGTTAATCATACACCAGGGGTGGGGGGGATACAAATAAGTTTGCTCTTGTTTATATGACATTAAAATACAAAAATATATTTAGTACTCATGCATGTCTTTTACGTGTTGATGCTAAATTGCCCCGAATTATCACTCATTTTTAACCAATGTATTGTATACCATGGAGTGAGTGAGTGGTCGTTATGTAACACAAAATAAGTTTTCTACGGAGCCCGTTTACTGACGAGAAATATTATTTTTATTTCATTTACACGAAATATAATTTCGTTTTAACGAATTAGTATTTCGTTTTTTAGAACTGTTATTTCGTTTTAACGAATTATTATTCCGTTTAAGTAAATTATTATTAAACGAAATATTAATTTGCTTTTTCGAAAAATTAATAATAAAAAAACAGAAATAATATTTCGAAAACACGAAATAATAATTCGATAAAACGAAATAATACGAAATAACAACAACAACAAATTTCTCGTATCAGATTACCGGCTCCGTAGTTTTCAGCTGTATCATGGCAAGAACAAGTTACTTTTATTGAGATGATGATGTCTGCTAAATATGCTGAAACCATCGCACCACCGACGCGTTATACCCGTGGTTAACATAACCGGGAACGAGATCAGTCACATCCCACATGCATTACTTCTATAACAGAATTATACATTTCACGCATACCAGTAATGTTTTTTGATGAAATAACATTAATTTCATGTTGCCCATACATGCTAATTTTAAAACCATCCATAAAATTCGACAGATATATAATAAAATTGCTTTCTCTTTTGGTCGTTGATTATTCAAATTTTCACTTAAACCCAATCTAGGCAAATAAAAGAGATATTTCAACAACAGTTGTGGGGTTATTATATGGGACGTTTGAGCTTGTGGTATTTTTGTTGTCTCCAGTGTTTGGTAAATACGTAAGTATTTTCTTTATTTATATATACATTTTTGTACACGTAATTTTCATACCTCAATCATTTTTATTATAATTGGATTCAATTGTAAATTTCATGTAATAACCACGATATTTGAACAAGTGATTTCTTTTTTAATTAACATGTCGTCATTCGATTTCTCACATCTATCTAAAAGCAAAACGCTCCATCTTCACCAAACTTCGGACCTGATATTTGACTTCTATTTCAACGGTAGACCCACTTTAACTAACATATGTAATATCATTTCAACTAAAAATAAGATACAGCTAAAACCGTCTAAATAGAAACTGAAGAAATCGGAATCCTGCATAAACCGAATTAAATGAGGCCCCAGTGTGGGAAATATTTGTTAATTAAACCTGTATAAACTGAACACCTGTCTATTCCGAACACAAAGTAGGTTCCAAGGAGGTTCAGTTTAGAAAGCTTTCACTGTATATTTAAACAGAAATTGACCGGTGCCTGATGTCAGAATATCACTTTACATACAGACATGATTAATGACGTGAAAAAAGATTATAAAAAATCTCAAAAAACATCTTCCTGTTTTTCAGCTTCCAAAACTTGGACACAAGAAAACATACTTAGTTGGTGTTCTTTTGAGTGGAATTAGTACAATCATACTTGGGTAGGTATGCCAAAATGACGTGTACAATGTATATACTGTCTATATACATATATATATCTGAGTGGAGTTAGTGCAATTATACATGGATACATATCTAGTTTGTGTTTGTCTGAGTGAAGTTACAGGAGTCACGACTGGTTGACTCGGAATCAGGATAATATGTCCGTGGTGCAACATGTATACCAGATGTTTCAGTGAGATAGCACTATAAAGATCCAATTAAGCGTGTTGACCTAGTACAAAGCGGACATCATCATCATTTTATAGAATGCAACCTGTTCTCGCCATGATATGCCGTAGCTGAAAATTGCTAATCTTGGCGTTAAACAACAATCACTCACCAGCAAGGACATCTTATTTTTTTCTTTTTTTTTTGTTTCTTTACAACAGTACAAATATGATTACCAGAAAGTGAGTTTTTATCTTGTGTCGTTCTTTTTTTTACAGGACTTTATATACAATTAACAACAATGATGTTTTCATCGTCTGCTGTTTTATTGTACGTATCATAGAGGCCATTGGGGCTGCTACATGTCTTACAGCGGCATATTCATTTGCTACCAGAATATTCCGTAATCACGTGCCAACAGTAATGGTAAGAATATGTAATATTTATAGCACGGTTAAGCGGTTAAGAGTGAGATTGTTTTTTCTTTGGTGATTTGTGAGTGCCTTTCACGCACCATGTGATGTGTACTCAATACACAACTAAGTGATACATTTTGTTAGTAACGTGCTGCAGGTTGGTTGTTTTCTCCTATGTCATTCACCAATTAAACGGACCCCACCGTTCACATCGTATTTTGTTTACTCTAAATTTCTTACTCATTTGTTGCCTATAAAGAGGTTATTATACATTTTTCTTTTAAATATAAATTTCTTACCTTCATATTTGCAGAAATAGCTCGCCCTAAACGATCCACAACTTTCATATTTATTGTTTTTCCATACATCATAGATGTACACCTAGTGGTATTCCTATGTTTATACATATTTAAAACTCTTAACAGAGGAGGTGCTCTTTTGTTGGCATTGCCTGACAGTATGCATATATTTTTTTCCATACTTTAGAAAATAATGACTTACTAAAAGTATCTAACTTTTTAGGGCATCATTGAGATGTTCAATGGTTTGGGACTAACGGTTGGACCTGCAATAGGAAGTGGGTTATATCAGGTTTGTATAACATTTTTGTCGAACTTTTCTGTCATAAATTAGGGGTTTAAACACGGTTTGATTGACCATTGCGGGTTTCTGTGTCTCTTGACAAAATACTGTTGAACAAGGATGGCCGACAACCTCACCAAACCCAACAACACGAACAAGTCCTACATTCACTTTACACATTGTCAGTCAAAACCAAAACCGGGTTGACTCACAAACAAATGAATGATAAAATGGGTATATGACAATAGGTAGCCGTTCTACTATTAATTATAACGTTAATAAGATACCACAACGGCTTTATAGTATCATATAAAGATGATTATATATCCAGTAATCTTTGTAGGATAGCATATTATAATATTTAATATAAAGTTTATAAGAAATTTCATTACGCTTATATGACATCTAAGAACCAGGCTTTACGACAAAAGAGATGATTTCTATTTTCCGATTGTGAATTTTTCATTTATATGTGGTAACCACGTATGCCACTCGTTTCAATGACCAAAGCATTATGGTCAACCAGTTTTCTTGAAAATTGTTTTTTTCTATTTCACCTCAATAACCAAGTTTATACCGGATTATATATGAAGCCTCGTATAAAAAGCTACTGCTATGCAATCTGATATCATTACGTGTATTGGTTTTTTTCAGGTTGGTGGATTTGGTTTACCATTTTACACGGCTGGTGTCTTCTTGATTTTTTGCGGATTAATTGGAATCTACACTTTACCCAAAATCACTGGTATAAAAAAAAATCATGACGCACATTAATTCCTCTAAAAATAACAGTCAGGATTACATATTCAAAGGGGTAATGTCTGCAATTTGTGGCTATTTTATTCTTTCATCTGTTTTTAAGTGAAACGTAAAAACAAAAATAAAGTTTTAAGACGTGTATCTGGTGAACAGCGTGCTCACGAATTATGCATGACATATATAGTTAGGGAACGACCATTTAACTTGAAAAGGGGGGGGGGGTTATGGTTTTTTTCTAAAAAAATATTCTGATTCCCAATGTTGCTGAAAAAAATATTCTTATTTTGGTGGAGGAAAAAAAATAATCTGATTCAGAGTTTTTGTCATATAACCTAATGTTAAATTCTGGAAAAAAAAATTTGCGTTTCGCGCGACAAAAAAAATAATATTCTAACTCTTGTGTTGTCCGAAAAAAAATTTCTGAACGAAACAAAAAACCATAACCCCCCTCCTTCAAGTTAAATGGTCGGTCCCTTATGACTCATATAAATATTCGTGACATAATATAGATATGTACATTGTAATAGATATAAAATCTGTATGAATGTCTATACCTTCCTCTGTAATGATCATAGATGGCTATGCATATTCTTGTTTTACTATATCGTCACAATACTTCTTGCTGCTTCCTTTTGTGGCCGAATACGCCCATGCGACCTATAGTAGTTTTTAAACAGTCGTAATTCCCCCCATTTTTTTAATCTATAACAACTGTGCGTCTGCATAATAATTAATGCAAAGTCAAGCGAAGCACCTCCTAAATATGAAGGACACATTGTAGTGACGACAGGACGATTGTTGTGTGATGTTTTCGCGAAATATATTGGGAAAGGGTAAAAAAAGAGACGCTTAGCATTCATAATTCAAACTCTAAACGCAGTGTTTAAGTGGATACAAGGAATGCATCCAATACAGTTTGATATGCCTCGAAATGATAATTGGCCGGTTTTTTAAAGATTGGGGTACATAACTCTTATCAGCCAATCAAAATTATGATAAGCCCTGAGATGTCCGTTTCTTGTGTTTAATTGTATATGTTGGTATTTTGTAGATAATGAAGAAACAAGTACTGTCTCAATTCTTGTTCTGTTAAGAAACCCTTCAGTTATGATCACTGGTATATCCGTATTTGTGGCGGCTTGTGGAGTAGGCTTCTTGGAACCATCATTGACAGGACGTTTAAAAGAGGTTTAAATTGATAAAACACCAGGTCTTCATTGGATGACAAGTTCTTGATGTGTGAACAATATATTCAATTAATCAATTTGCAGTGTTCAGACAGGATTTATTTATTAAATGTATCTGAAAAAAATGATATTAAACATTAAACTTGAAATGTTTCTCATTACATGATTCTGTCCTCATATCAAAACTGATCTCTCAAAGACGGCCTAACACGTCAAGAAAATGAATTTATCTTGGACTACATATAAAACACTGACAATCATCGTTCCAAACTGACAAACTCCAATATATTTACTATTGTTTTCGAACTTTTATTGTTGTCGGCCCCTGTGATATAAGAGTGTTTCCTTAACATGGCATGACTAAATTTCCAATAGTTTTGAGAAAATATTAACAATATACATGTATCTATCGATTTCCATTGAATCTCCTCTTTGTCTTGGTAGCTTTTTATCCACATTTTCCTAGATATAACATTTAGATTGCTGCCTATCTCTAGACCAGAAGTGGGACAATGCTTTTTCCGTCTTGAATTCTTCCTCTATAAACCCACAACTTCTGCATCATTATAAAGGTTTATACACAAACTTAAATAAAACAACAAGACCCCAGACACCACAAAACCAAACAAAAACCGGAAGAGAGGTTCAGGGTCACGTAATGAAGACAGTAGTAGTAAATTATCTTCTACAGCAAACGTTCAGCAGATAGTGTTAAATATGGGTACACACAAGAACTTGTTGATGCATTATAGGTATACATTAAATGTTATAATCAGGGGCGGATCCAGGGGGGGGGGGGGCGCACGCCCCCTTAAAATTGGAAAAAAATAAGATTTTTTGGCGTAAAATCGTGATTTTTCACACGAAATACACAAAAAATTTCCCCGCCTCCCTCAACTAGGCGCAATTTTTTTAAGTGCGCCCCCCCCCCCCTAACTTTAAATCCTGGATCCGCCCCTGATAATGTTATATGATATTAATTTGTATCACTCAAACCACTTGTTTCATTAATCATAATCATGTTATTTTCAGCTTGACATATCGGCAGCTACGACTGGTTGGTTTTTCGTCATTTTGCCCTTGGTGTATGCAGTATCTTCCCCTTTTGTAGGGTCTGTAAACGAGAAAACGGTAAGATGTTGATGGTCTTTCACCATAATTTGGTTAAAACAACCATTGAATATTTAAATAACCACACTGTCAGAACAATTCCAAAATATAATATGTAAATGTAAAAACACAAAATCGATACCATAAACACATGTAAATGACTGCTCTTCTGGCTTGATACAGGTTCTTCAATAAAAAGACATTTGAAAAAAACATAATCAGTTTTACAGTTTTTAATCATATTTCGTTTTTATATTTTGATTATATGTAACACTTACAACACATACTCTTGGTGTCAATGGAAGCCCCACAGTGTATGGTTAATATAATAATACACTTACTTGCCTTGATCTACATTACTGTTTCAATGATTGAGACATTATGTCTTTTCTTTCAGGGTTGTGGTAGAATTTTACTCATTTCAGGACTTCTGGTTGCATTTCTTTCATTCATAATGATAGGCCCGACACCACTCATCCAGGATTTACATAGGTAACTTTATTATAATGTTCTCCTCATTTTCGTTCAGTCAAGATCATTTGCTTCGGGATTACAGCTACAGAAAAATGATAGCATGTAACAGCAGGGCCGGATTAGGGCCTTCGTAGGCACTAGGCACTATTTTGGCATTTTTGTTTCATATAAATTAAAAATGAAGTGCACCAGACACAATGCTTCTTTTCAGGTAATTCTTTATTATCGTAAGCCATAAAAACAGTGCCTAATTAGATAATCCGGCACAGTGTAACGGTTTGAATAAGATTTCCGCTCACACAACTTTAAACAGCTGATATTGTTTTGATGATGGCTTCCTAACTCATCTGATCTATCAATGGAATCAATTATACTATATTCAATATGACTTAAATATTACTTTGTGTGGTAAAACTCAAAATTCAACGTTAAATGGTTCAAATAAACTTATATGGCTTTGTCTGGTACGTCATGGCTCCACGTTGAACTACATTGTAATTCGAAAACCTGACCTTTGTTAAATACTCAGAGATGCAGATGTGTGTTACACAGTTCCGTGACACAAGTAATAAGACCATGAGTATATTTATTGCATACGGTTCCGTGACACAAGTAATCGTATCGGCCGTATATTAATTTTATATAGTCGTGTGACCATTCCGATACAACAAATTAAATGCAGTTCCGTGTAAAACAATATATCATGTAATCGTATCATGGGTATATTTATTTTATACAGTTCTGTGACACATGACGTAATAGTCTCTTCAGTATGTTTATACGGTAATGTGACACATAGCTAATCGTATCATGGGTGTTTATTTCATACAGTTCTGTGACACAACTATAGTATCTTCAGTATGTTTATATAGTTCTGCGACACATAACTAATCGTATCATTGGTATGCTTATTTTATACAGTTCTGTGACACAACTATAGTATCTTCAGTATGTTTATATGATAATGTGACACATAACTAATCGTATCATTGTTATGTTTATTTTATACAGTTCTGTGACACAACTAATAGTATCTTCAGTATGTTTTGGGTTGTCGATGAGTTTTATCATAGTTCCATCATTACCATTAATTCTGAAGACTGTTATAAGGTATTTATTTTAAACTTGAAATCACTTGAAAGTTCAGAAAGGGCAACAAACTGTTGTTTCGTGAATGAAAAGGGTACCAGAACATGAAATGCAAGTCTAATTATTTATCATAGGATATGTTCATCAGCCCTGTTGGATACCCACATTTGATTATATTAGTCCCAGATTGTATTTATATTTATAGCATATCTTTACAACAAATAGCAGATTTTTCAACTTTAGGTTGTAGACATTTTGCAAAGTTGGACATTGAAATATATATATGTATACATTAAGCAATGGACTGTATATAGACCAGTGGAAGATCGTTAATAAATATTTAGAATACAGTGACTTCTTAAATTGACCCCTATTGGTTTATGTCTAGCTGGATATATAATCGATTATAGCTTCCCGATTTTCGATTATGGAAATTTTCCGATTGCCTATCACTATAGTCACGACTTGTATGAATCAAAAAGACAGAACCATAATTACTAGGATTCTAAGTGTAATACAATAGTTGCTAAAGATACTAGAAAGTAATATCATGGTTACCTCAACAGTAAAAGATACAAACTACAAAGTATTCTAGAAAAAAAAACTAGCTAAAAATAGTTGACTGTTAACATCTGTCTATCTTCATCAATTCTGTGACTGTTAACATCTGTCTATCTTCATCAATTCTGTGACTGTTAGCATCTGTCTATCTTCATCAATTCTGTGACTGTTAACATCTGTCTATCTTCATCAATTCTGTGACTGTTAACATCTGTCTATCTTCATCAATTCTGTGACTGTTAACATCTGTCTATCTTCATCAATTCTGTGACTGTTAGCATCTGTCTATCTTCATCAATTCTGTGACTGTTAGCATCTGTCTATCTTCATCAATTCTGTGACTGTTAACATCTGTCTATCTTCATCAATTCTGTGACTGTTAGCATCTGTCTATCTTCATCAATTCTGTATAATTATGTGACAATAAAATCATAGAAAGAGTCTGAATTATCCTTTTTTTTTAAACAATTTTCAGGGAGGAACGTTTGGAAGATAATTTGGAGACGTATAGTATTGTTGCAGGGTTTGTGTCAGCTTCTTTCTCACTTGGGTAAGACTGTAAGAGATGATATTGCTGAGAAGTTAATCTCTCTTACCCGACTTTTCGCAGATGACACTTCCTTCAGCTATTCCAACCGTGTTGAATTACAGATAAAAACTGTGATTGATCACGATTTGAAAGAGCTGGATGAATGGTCAAAGAAATGGTTGATGACTTTTAACTCAGATAAAACAGAAATTATGCTATTTTCAAATACGGATATTTCAGAATTCAATTTTACATTTAATGAAAGAACTACATGTATTCCTATTATAAATTCTCACAAACATTTGGGAGTTTCATTTAGCAGCGATGCTAAGTGGAATATACATGTTGAAAATATATTGTTAAGTATTTACAAACACCTGAATGTTCTTCGAAGTTAAAATATAAACTTTCTCGGAAAAATCTAGAGAAATTATATTTAGTTTATATCAGACCAATTTTTGAATATGCTTGTGAAGTATGGGATAATTGTGGGGTAGGGAATTCTATTAAGCTTGACCATTTGCAACTTGAGGCTGCTAGAATCGTTACTGGTCTTCCAATATTTGCTAGTTCAATTTTAATTTATAAAGAATTAGGCTGGGAATCATTGGCAGAAAGATTGGTACAAGATTATCGGGAATAAATTGCCGCGGATGAATGATCACCAAATCATTTACCGAGTTCTACACATCTCATTATTTTTTTGACCCGCGGCAGTTTATTCCCGATAATCTTGTACCATGCATAAAAACACATTCATATCTTCGAAACTGGACAATTTTATCCAACAACATGCTAGTATAAAATCAAGAATAGACTCTTGAGTTCTGACTGGGTGTGTATTATAGACTTTTAATCAGCCTTTCCGCTGTTTTATGAGCTTGTTTCAGCAATTTTCGTGGAAAATGTAAATTTACGATGAAAAATTGTCAATTTAAAGTATTCAGTTTGAAGTAGTTTATACACAACTTGTATGTAGAGAAAGGCCAAGAAAAACTGCAAAAGATGGTACTCCTATTTTGTTGAAAACGTGGTTTTAACGACATAGAGCAAAAAATATTAGACTTACCTGAAGCCTGTCGTTGCAGGACTACACCGCGTAATGTTGATTCATCAGCGGGTTACTTATCGCTGTAAAGGATGTGTTATCATGAACCTTATGATTTTTGTCTACGGATCGCCAAGTAAAATTACATTTCCGAACAAGGAACAGAAACACAAAACACTGAATGCTTCCTACAGTAACAATGTACCGCTACAGCATTTATTCTCTTGCAAGTATTGTGTAAGCTTTAATTTACCAATACTCAGATCCAGTTTGAATAACAGTTATTTTTATTTATTTCCTTCTGTGGGGGGGGGGGGGGGGGGGGGGGCTCTGTATTTATCAGAAAAATAAGTATTTGGTTAAATGGATCCTGTCCCTCTAACAAGAGCTTTTATTGTTATTTTTATATATATAATTTTTATTTCTAACACTTATATCAACTTCCAATAACACTGAAAAAAACCATTTCAAGTCATGAATATTCATCTCTTTTGGATGCAATTTGAAAATGTAAACTCTTTGAAATCAGTACATTCAGAAATGATTTCTTTAATTAGAGCTTTTCTGGGTCCAATTATTGGTGGTGTAATGGTGGACCATCTCAAGTTTCCAATGGCAACCACGTATTATGCCTTTACATTTTGCCTGGTGGTAAGTGTTCTAAATTATTACATAAGGTACCAATGCATTCTAATGTATGTAGTAGATTTACACTTCTCTATTCTTAGTAGCAACTGGCATGATTTTCCTAAACATCATATTTATTAATATGTGTTCACTTTAATTCTTTGTACATCTGAATAATTGAAAAAATAAAGATTTGAAGTTAACTGCCTTTCGAAAACCAAGATATGGGTTCATAGTCAGGTTGGTAGGCAGCTTTTTTTGGGGGGGAAATTTTTATTTTATGAAAAAAGTAACCCAACTTTTTCTTTACCTTTTCTTTTTATTAAATATTAAAAAACAAGATACCAAAAGCATCATATACATGTTAACATTCAGAATTTGAAAAAAATGGGGCATATTTTCAATAGAATTTTTTTTATGGGTCTTTAAATAGGGGTACCCTCATACGTTTTCATGAAAAATACACTAAAATGTAAAAAGAACAATACATTTTTTCACAATTTTTAATATTTTTTTTTATCTTTGAAATATAAATTGACAATCATGTGTAATTACCTCAATAATTATGATAATTTAAATGGGTGGTCATTACATTCTGTTTACATCTTTATGTAAAATGTACACAAAAAAATGTATTCCTTTATTTGACTGGTAAATTTTCAAAACTGTGCAGCAATAAAAAAAAATCACTATGGTTTCAAAACATACCCTTACCAAAATATCCTTGGCTAACTGGACAATATATGTTTCCATAATAAAGTAAAACAATGTGTTTTTCTTCAATTTAATGAGAAAAAAAAGGGGGGAATGAGTTTTGCCACCCTCAACTTTTCAAAGTGGGGGGGGGGGGGGCGATTTCCCCCAGCTCCTTTGCCCATGAAGTGATATTAGTGAAATTCGAACTGCAGACTCATATGGAGCATCTGAGTTCATGTCAGTCTGGAGTTTTAGTGGTGTTTGTGTTGCCAAGGACGTATAATAAGATACGTCCTTGGTGTTGCTCAATCTTCAGTTTTCAGTGCATTCGTAATTTTTTGTCAGCCATTACATATTTGTTTTTTTGTTTTGTTATGACCCTTTGAGACTTATTACCAATTATATGTAGCTCCCAGTCTGTAGTGTAAACAATCAAAGATGCTGAAATCGGAAGTTGGATTATGTAATTTTTCCGCCGAATTATCTCCCTTTGATGTCAACACTCATTTATTTTTGTGAAATAAATTGTCAACGGGGGAAAATGATAGAAATAACTTTTATTATATGATAAAATGAGTTGAAATTTGTTAAAAATAAACATTGATTGAGCGCTTCCGACCTAAATCGTATTTTTTAAATTAAATTTCCACTTCAAATTATGTTTTCACAAAGAAAATGCATCTCTATTTTTATTTAATGTCCATAATCGCTTGATGTAATCATCCCTACAAAATAATTTGCACATATTCGAAGCATTTGTACATGGGTCTCTTTATATAGCACTGTAATACATACCATGTAAATGAGTGTCAACTTTTCTGAATTTTTCATTCATTGCATCAGGGTGACACCTAGCAGAGGTGCCAGTCGCTATTCTTAGCAAGGGGTCAGAGCCCAAACCCACTACTGTACCATGACAAGTTTCACTCTCCTAAAGAAAACTAGAATGGTGCTAGCCCCCATCATTCTCCTGAATTATTGCTTTCTTACATCAGTTGGTTTGAAGATGAATGAAAACAAAATGGACATGGTTCCAGGATCAGGGTTATGGTGTTTTTTTTAACGCCACTTTTCACAATATTTCCGTTCTATTAGTGGAGGAAACCAGAGTACCCGGAGAAAACCACATTGACAAACTTGATCACATAATGCTGCATCAAGTACACCTCGACTGAACGGGATGCGAATTCACGTTAATGGCGATAGGCATTGATTGCATAGGTAGTTGTAAATCCAACTATCATACGATCATGACGGCCCCTAGTTTCAGTTGGAGACAAGAGCAGAACCATTAATACAGAAGAAAAGTATCTAGAATTATAGCACAAGTTTTTACAGGTGTTGTATAGAAAAACTGAATGCGAAAATGCATATGAAAGTGGTGCACACAGAACTGTGCAAGGAGAATCTTCCAACCTTTGAAACAGGAGATTTCAATTTTGTTTATATTTGAATGATACGACTGGGAAATGTATTTACATTAAAAATATTTCACTGTTTGTTTCAGTGTGTCATTGGACTTGTAAAATTGATTGTTGAAAAGCTAAAGAAAAGAAAGACCTCAGTTGATCATATAGAATTAATCAATAGAAGAAACTCATTTTCAATCAGTAATGAATAACTGAACAAGATTGTCAATTCTTAAGTTTAAAGAAAAAACATTTTTGTATTCCCAGCCTAATAAAACATGACCTTACCTCTAATATTGTTGATTTATATAATCTTGAACAAGTTGTTTTACTGAGATATCTCAAATAAAAAACATGCACTGGGTATCTGGTCCATTTTTTTTTTTTTAGTAATTAGGACAAGTTACCCTGAATATTGTAAAAAAAAAAAAAAAAATCATCCCCATGACTGCCATATTTCACAAGTTTTATCAACAGTTCAGATATTTAGATAAATACTGGCCTTCGGTGTAAGGAGCCAAGAATCATATCTGCAGGAGGAATTGAATCTTTTCTTGTGAAGGTGGGTGTAGCTGAAATTGAGGATACACGCTTGCAATATTGTATTTCATTGGGTACAACCAGAATTGAAGGCATCAAGTTTGATCTTTGTTTTGTAAAATGTAAATATGGGCAAATACACCCAAATAGTGTGACTACAGTTATATGTTGAATATTCTTCTTTCAATAAAGACTGAAACATATTTCTATTTCATGAAATCTACTACAAAAGGCTTATCTTTTCATCCCTACCTATTCTTTAGATCTCCAACACCGAGGTAACTCACATGTGACCTGTAATGATGTTTCTTTAGATCTCCCACACCGAGGTAACTCGCATGTGACCTGTAATGGTGTTTCTTTAGATCTCCCACACCGAGGTAACTCGCATGTGACCTGTAATGGTGTTTCTTTAGATCTCCCACACCGAGGTAACTGACATGTGACCTGTAATGGTGTTTCTTTAGATCTCCCACACCGAGGTAACTCGCATGTGACCTGTAATGGTGTTTCTTTAGATCTCCCACACCGAGGTAACTCACATGTGACCTGTAATGGTGTTTCTTTAGATCTCCCACACCGAGGTAACTGACATGTGACCTGTAATGGTGTTTCTTTAGATCTCCCACACCGAGGTAACTGACATGTGACCTGTAATGGTGTTTCTTTAGATCTCCCACACCGAGGTAACTCACATGTGACCTGTAATGGTGTTTCTTTAGATCTCCCACACCGAGGTAACTCGCATGTGACCTGTAATGGTGTTTCTTTAGATCTCCTACACCGAGGTAACTCGCATGTGACCTGTAATGGTGTTTCTTTAGATCTCCCACACCGAGGTAACTCACATGTGACTTGTAATGGTGTTTCTTTAGATCTCCCACACCGAGGTAACTCGCATGTGACCTGTAATGGTGTTTCTTTAGATCTCCCACACCGAGGTAACTCGCATGTGACCTGTAATGGTGTTTCTTTAGATCTCCCACACCGAGGTAACTCACATGTGACCTGTAATGGTGTTTCTTTAGATCTCCCACACCGAGGTAACTTGCATGTGACCTGTAATGGTGTTTCTTTAGATCTCCCACACCGAGGTAACTCATATGTGACCTGTAATGGTGTTTCTTTAGATCTCCCACACCGAGGTAACTCACATGTGACCTGTAATGGTGTTTCTTTAGATCTCCCACACCGAGGTAACTCGCATGTGACCTGTAATGGTGTTTCTTTAGATCTCCCACACCGAGGTAACTCGCATGTGACCTGTAATGGTGTTTCTTTAGATCTCCCACACCGAGGTAACTCGCATGTGACCTGTAATGGTGTTTCTTTAGATCTCCCACACCGAGGTAACTCGCATGTGACCTGTAATGGTGTTTCTTTAGATCTCCCACACCGAGGTAACTCGCATGTGACCTGTAATGGTGTTTCTTTAGATCTCCCACACCGAGGTAACTCGCATGTGACCTGTAATGGTGTTTCTTTAGATCTCCCACACCGAGGTAACTCGCATGTGACCTGTAATGGTGTTTCTTTAGATCTCCCACACCGAGGTAACTCGCATGTGACCTGTAATGGTGTTTCTTTAGATCTCCCACACCGAGGTAACTCACATGTGACTTGTAATGGTGTTTCTTTAGATCTCCCACACCGAGGTAACTCACATGTAACCTGTAATGGTGTTTCTTTAGATCTCCCACACCGAGGTAACTCGCATGTGACCTGTAATGGTGTTTCTTTAGATCTCCCACACCGAGGTAACTCACATGTGACCTGTAATGGTGTTTCTTTAGATCTCCCACACCGAGGTAACTTGCATGTGACCTGTAATGGTGTTTCTTTAGATCTCCCACACCGAGGTAACTCATATGTGACCTGTAATGGTGTTTCTTTAGATCTCCCACACCGAGGTAACTCACATGTGACCTGTAATGGTGTTTCTTTAGATCTCCCACACCGAGGTAACTCGCATGTGACCTGTAATGGCGTTTCTTTAGATCTCCCACACCGAGGTAACTCGCATGTGACCTGTAATGGCGTTTCTTTAGATCTCCCACACCGAGGTAACTCGCATGTGACCTGTAATGGTGTTTCTTTAGATCTCCCACACCGAGGTAACTCGCATGTGACCTGTAATGGTGTTTCTTTAGATCTCCCACACCGAGGTAACTCGCATGTGACCTGTAATGGTGTTTCTTTAGATCTCCTACACCGAGGTAACTCGCATGTGACCTGTAATGGTGTTTCTTTAGATCTCCCACACCGAGGTAACTCACATGTGACTTGTAATGGTGTTTCTTTAGATCTCCCACACCGAGGTAACTCGCATGTGACCTGTAATGGTGTTTCTTTAGATCTCCCACACCGAGGTAACTCGCATGTGATCTGTAATGGTGTTTCTTTAGACCTCCCACACCGAGGTAACTCACATGTGACCTGTAATGGTGTTTCTTTAGATCTCCCACACCGAGGTAACTTGCATGTGACCTGTAATGGTGTTTCTTTAGATCTCCCACACCGAGGTAACTCATATGTGACCTGTAATGGTGTTTCTTTAGATCTCCCACACCGAGGTAACTCACATGTGACCTGTAATGGTGTTTCTTTAGATCTCCCACACCGAGGTAACTCGCATGTGACCTGTAATGGTGTTTCTTTAGATCTCCCACACCGAGGTAACTCGCATGTGACCTGTAATGGTGTTTCTTTAGATCTCCCACACCGAGGTAACTCGCATGTGACCTGTAATGGTGTTTCTTTAGATCTCCCACACCGAGGTAACTCGCATGTGACCTGTAATGGTGTTTCTTTAGATCTCCCACACCGAGGTAACTCGCATGTGACCTGTAATGGCGTTTCTTTAGATCTCCCACACCGAGGTAACTCGCATGTGACCTGTAATGGCGTTTCTTTAGATCTCCCACATCGAGGTAACTCGCATGTGACCTGTAATGGTGTTTCTTTAGATCTCCCACACCGAGGTAACTCGCATGTGACCTGTAATGGTGTTTCTTTAGATCTCCTACACCGAGGTAACTCGCATGTGACCTGTAATGGTGTTTCTTTAGATCTCCCACACCGAGGTAACTCACATGTGACTTGTAATGGTGTTTCTTTAGATCTCCCACACCGAGGTAACTCGCATGTGACCTGTAATGGTGTTTCTTTAGATCTCCCACACCGAGGTAACTCGCATGTGACCTGTAATGGTGTTTCTTTAGATCTCCCACACCGAGGTAACTCACATGTGACCTGTAATGGTGTTTCTTTAGATCTCCCACACCGAGGTAACTTGCATGTGACCTGTAATGGTGTTTCTTTAGATCTCCCACACCGAGGTAACTCATATGTGACCTGTAATGATGTTTCTTTAGATCTCCCACACCGAGGTAACTCACATGTGACCTGTAATGGTGTTTCTTTAGATCTCCCACACCGAGGTAACTCGCATGTGACCTGTAATGGTGTTTCTTTAGATCTCCCACACCGAGGTAACTCGCATGTGACCTGTAATGGTGTTTCTTTAGATCTCCCACACCGAGGTAACTCGCATGTGACCTGTAATGGTGTTTCTTTAGATCTCCCACACCGAGGTAACTCACATGTGACCTGTAATGGTGTTTCTTTAGATCTCCCACACCGAGGTAACTCGCATGTGACCTGTAATGGCGTTTCTTTAGATCTCCCACACCGAGGTAACTCGCATGTGACCTGTAATGGCGTTTCTTTAGATCTCCCACATCGAGGTAACTCGCATGTGACCTGTAATGGTGTTTCTTTAGATCTCCCACACCGAGGTAACTCGCATGTGACCTGTAATGGTGTTTCTTTAGATCTCCCACACCGAGGTAACTCACATGTGACTTGTAATGGTGTTTCTTTAGATCTCCCACACCGAGGTAACTCACATGTGACCTGTAATGGTGTTTCTTTAGATCTCCCACACCGAGGTAACTCGCATGTGACCTGTAATGGTGTTTCTTTAGATCTCCCACACCGAGGTAACTCACATGTGACCTGTAATGGTGTTTCTTTAGATCTCCCACACCGAGGTAACTTGCATGTGACCTGTAATGGTGTTTCTTTAGATCTCCCACACCGAGGTAACTCATATGTGACCTGTAATGGTGTTTCTTTAGATCTCCCACACCGAGGTAACTCACATGTGACCTGTAATGGTGTTTCTTTAGATCTCCCACACCGAGGTAACTCGCATGTGACCTGTAATGGCGTTTCTTTAGATCTCCCACACCGAGGTAACTCGCATGTGACCTGTAATGGCGTTTCTTTAGATCTCCCACACCGAGGTAACTCGCATGTGACCTGTAATGGTGTTTCTTTAGATCTCCCACACCGAGGTAACTCGCATGTGACCTGTAATGGTGTTTCTTTAGATCTCCCACACCGAGGTAACTCGCATGTGACCTGTAATGGTGTTTCTTTAGATCTCCTACACCGAGGTAACTCGCATGTGACCTGTAATGGTGTTTCTTTAGATCTCCCACACCGAGGTAACTCACATGTGACTTGTAATGGTGTTTCTTTAGATCTCCCACACCGAGGTAACTCGCATGTGACCTGTAATGGTGTTTCTTTAGATCTCCCACACCGAGGTAACTCGCATGTGACCTGTAATGGTGTTTCTTTAGACCTCCCACACCGAGGTAACTCACATGTGACCTGTAATGGTGTTTCTTTAGATCTCCCACACCGAGGTAACTTGCATGTGACCTGTAATGGTGTTTCTTTAGATCTCCCACACCGAGGTAACTCATATGTGACCTGTAATGGTGTTTCTTTAGATCTCCCACACCGAGGTAACTCACATGTGACCTGTAATGGTGTTTCTTTAGATCTCCCACACCGAGGTAACTTGCATGTGACCTGTAATGGTGTTTCTTTAGATCTCCCACACCGAGGTAACTCATATGTGACCTGTAATGGTGTTTCTTTAGATCTCCTACACCGAGGTAACTCGCATGTGACCTGTAATGGTGTTTCTTTAGATCTCCCACACCGAGGTAACTCACATGTGACTTGTAATGGTGTTTCTTTAGATCTCCCACACCGAGGTAACTCGCATGTGACCTGTAATGGTGTTTCTTTAGATCTCCCACACCGAGGTAACTCGCATGTGACCTGTAATGGTGTTTCTTTAGACCTCCCACACCGAGGTAACTCACATGTGACCTGTAATGGTGTTTCTTTAGATCTCCCACACCGAGGTAACTTGCATGTGACCTGTAATGGTGTTTCTTTAGATCTCCCACACCGAGGTAACTCATATGTGACCTGTAATGGTGTTTCTTTAGATCTCCCACACCGAGGTAACTCACATGTGACCTGTAATGGTGTTTCTTTAGATCTCCCACACCGAGGTAACTTGCATGTGACCTGTAATGGTGTTTCTTTAGATCTCCCACACCGAGGTAACTCATATGTGACCTGTAATGGTGTTTCTTTAGATCTCCCACACCGAGGTAACTCACATGTGACCTGTAATGGTGTTTCTTTAGATCTCCCACACCGAGGTAACTCGCATGTGACCTGTAATGGTGTTTCTTTAGATCTCCCACACCGAGGTAACTCGCATGTGACCTGTAATGGTGTTTCTTTAGATCTCCCACACCGAGGTAACTCGCATGTGACCTGTAATGGTGTTTCTTTAGATCTCCCACACCGAGGTAACTCGCATGTGACCTGTAATGGTGTTTCTTTAGATCTCCCACACCGAGGTAACTCGCATGTGACCTGTAATGGCGTTTCTTTAGATCTCCCACACCGAGGTAACTCGCATGTGACCTGTAATGGCGTTTCTTTAGATCTCCCACACCGAGGTAACTCATATGTGACCTGTAATGGTGTTTCTTTAGATCTCCCACACCGAGGTAACTCGCATGTGACCTGTAATGGTGTTTCTTTAGATCTCCCACACCGAGGTAACTCACATGTGACTTGTAATGGTGTTTCTTTAGATCTCCCACACCGAGGTAACTCGCATGTGACCTGTAATGGTGTTTCTTTAGATCTCCCACACCGAGGTAACTCGCATGTGACCTGTAATGGCGTTTCTTTAGATCTCCCACACCGAGGTAACTCGCATGTGACCTGTAATGGTGTTTCTTTAGATCTCCCACACCGAGGTAACTCATATGTGACCTGTAATGGTGTTTCTTTAGATCTCCCACACCGAGGTAACTCACATGTGACCTGTAATGGTGTTTCTTTAGATCTCCCACACCGAGGTAACTCGCATGTGACCTGTAATGGTGTTTCTTTAGATCTCCCACACCGAGGTAACTCGCATGTGACCTGTAATGGTGTTTCTTTAGATCTCCCACACCGAGGTAACTCGCATGTGACCTGTAATGGTGTTTCTTTAGATCTCCCACACCGAGGTAACTCGCATGTGACCTGTAATGGTGTTTCTTTAGATCTCCCACACCGAGGTAACTCGCATGTGACCTGTAATGGCGTTTCTTTAGATCTCCCACACCGAGGTAACTCGCATGTGACCTGTAATGGCGTTTCTTTAGATCTCCCACATCGAGGTAACTCGCATGTGACCTGTAATGGTGTTTCTTTAGATCTCCCACACCGAGGTAACTCGCATGTGACCTGTAATGGTGTTTCTTTAGATCTCCCACACCGAGGTAACTCGCATGTGACCTGTAATGGTGTTTCTTTAGATCTCCCACACCGAGGTAACTCACATGTGACTTGTAATGGTGTTTCTTTAGATCTCCCACACCGAGGTAACTCACATGTAACCTGTAATGGTGTTTCTTTAGATCTCCCACACCGAGGTAACTCGCATGTGACCTGTAATGGTGTTTCTTTAGATCTCCCACACCGAGGTAACTCACATGTGACCTGTAATGGTGTTTCTTTAGATCTCCCACACCGAGGTAACTTGCATGTGACCTGTAATGGTGTTTCTTAAGATCTCCCACACCGAGGTAACTCATATGTGACCTGTAATGGTGTTTCTTTAGATCTCCCACACCGAGGTAACTCACATGTGACCTGTAATGGTGTTTCTTTAGATCTCCCACACCGAGGTAACTCGCATGTGACCTGTAATGGCGTTTCTTTAGATCTCCCACACCGAGGTAACTCGCATGTGACCTGTAATGGCGTTTCTTTAGATCTCCCACACCGAGGTAACTCGCATGTGACCTGTAATGGTGTTTCTTTAGATCTCCCACACCGAGGTAACTCGCATGTGACCTGTAATGGTGTTTCTTTAGATCTCCCACACCGAGGTAACTCGCATGTGACCTGTAATGGTGTTTCTTTAGATCTCCTACACCGAGGTAACTCGCATGTGACCTGTAATGGTGTTTCTTTAGATCTCCCACACCGAGGTAACTCACATGTGACCTTGTAATGGTGTTTCTTTAGATCTCCCACACCGAGGTAACTCGCATGTGACCTGTAATGGTGTTTCTTTAGATCTCCCACACCGAGGTAACTCGCATGTGACCTGTAATGGTGTTTCTTTAGATCTCCCACACCGAGGTAACTCGCATGTGACCTGTAATGGTGTTTCTTTAGATCTCCCACACCGAGGTAACTCACATGTGACTTGTAATGGTGTTTCTTTAGATCTCCCACACCGAGGTAACTCACATGTAACCTGTAATGGTGTTTCTTTAGATCTCCCACACCGAGGTAACTCGCATGTGACCTGTAATGGTGTTTCTTTAGATCTCCCACACCGAGGTAACTCACATGTGACCTGTAATGGTGTTTCTTTAGATCTCCCACACCGAGGTAACTTGCATGTGACCTGTAATGGTGTTTCTTTAGATCTCCCACACCGAGGTAACTCATATGTGACCTGTAATGGTGTTTCTTTAGATCTCCCACACCGAGGTAACTCACATGTGACCTGTAATGGTGTTTCTTTAGATCTCCCACACCGAGGTAACTCGCATGTGACCTGTAATGGCGTTTCTTTAGATCTCCCACACCGAGGTAACTCGCATGTGACCTGTAATGGCGTTTCTTTAGATCTCCCACACCGAGGTAACTCGCATGTGACCTGTAATGGTGTTTCTTTAGATCTCCCACACCGAGGTAACTCGCATGTGACCTGTAATGGTGTTTCTTTAGATCTCCCACACCGAGGTAACTCGCATGTGACCTGTAATGGTGTTTCTTTAGATCTCCTACACCGAGGTAACTCGCATGTGACCTGTAATGGTGTTTCTTTAGATCTCCCACACCGAGGTAACTCACATGTGACTTGTAATGGTGTTTCTTTAGATCTCCCACACCGAGGTAACTCGCATGTGACCTGTAATGGTGTTTCTTTAGATCTCCCACACCGAGGTAACTCGCATGTGACCTGTAATGGTGTTTCTTTAGACCTCCCACACCGAGGTAACTCACGTGTGACCTGTAATGGTGTTTCTTTAGATCTCCCACACCGAGGTAACTTGCATGTGACCTGTAATGGTGTTTCTTTAGATCTCCTACACCGAGGTAACTCGCATGTGACCTGTAATGGTGTTTCTTTAGATCTCCCACACCGAGGTAACTCACATGTGACTTGTAATGGTGTTTCTTTAGATCTCCCACACCGAGGTAACTCGCATGTGACCTGTAATGGTGTTTCTTTAGATCTCCCACACCGAGGTAACTCGCATGTGACCTGTAATGGTGTTTCTTTAGACCTCCCACACCGAGGTAACTCACATGTGACCTGTAATGGTGTTTCTTTAGATCTCCCACACCGAGGTAACTTGCATGTGACCTGTAATGGTGTTTCTTTAGATCTCCCACACCGAGGTAACTCATATGTGACCTGTAATGGTGTTTCTTTAGATCTCCCACACCGAGGTAACTCACATGTGACCTGTAATGGTGTTTCTTTAGATCTCCCACACCGAGGTAACTTGCATGTGACCTGTAATGGTGTTTCTTTAGATCTCCCACACCGAGGTAACTCATATGTGACCTGTAATGGTGTTTCTTTAGATCTCCCACACCGAGGTAACTCACATGTGACCTGTAATGGTGTTTCTTTAGATCTCCCACACCGAGGTAACTTGCATGTGACCTGTAATGGTGTTTCTTTAGATCTCCCACACCGAGGTAACTCATATGTGACCTGTAATGGTGTTTCTTTAGATCTCCTACACCGAGGTAACTCGCATGTGACCTGTAATGGTGTTTCTTTAGATCTCCCACACCGAGGTAACTCACATGTGACTTGTAATGGTGTTTCTTTAGATCTCCCACACCGAGGTAACTCGCATGTGACCTGTAATGGTGTTTCTTTAGATCTCCCACACCGAGGTAACTCGCATGTGACCTGTAATGGTGTTTCTTTAGACCTCCCACACCGAGGTAACTCACATGTGACCTGTAATGGTGTTTCTTTAGATCTCCCACACCGAGGTAACTCATATGTGACCTGTAATGGTGTTTCTTTAGATTTCCCACACCGAGGTAACTCATATGTGACCTGTAATGGTGTTTCTTTAGATTTCCCACACCGAGGTAACTCACATGTGACCTGTAATGGTGTTTCTTTAGATCTCCCACACCGAGGTAACTTGCATGTGACCTGTAATGGTGTTTCTTTAGATCTCCCACACCGAGGTAACTCATATGTGACCTGTAATGGTGTTTCTTTAGATCTCCCACACCGAGGTAACTCACATGTGACCTGTAATGGTGTTTCTTTAGATCTCCCACACCGAGGTAACTCGCATGTGACCTGTAATGGTGTTTCTTTAGATCTCCCACACCGAGGTAACTCGCATGTGACCTGTAATGGTGTTTCTTTAGATCTCCCACACCGAGGTAACTCGCATGTGACCTGTAATGGTGTTTCTTTAGATCTCCCACACCGAGGTAACTCGCATGTGACCTGTAATGGTGTTTCTTTAGATCTCCCACACCGAGGTAACTCGCATGTGACCTGTAATGGCGTTTCTTTAGATCTCCCACACCGAGGTAACTCGCATGTGACCTGTAATGGCGTTTCTTTAGATCTCCCACACCGCGGTAACTCATATGTGACCTGTAATGGTGTTTCTTTAGATCTCCTACACCGAGGTAACTCGCATGTGACCTGTAATGGTGTTTCTTTAGATCTCCCACACCGAGGTAACTCACATGTGACTTGTAATGGTGTTTCTTTAGATCTCCCACACCGAGGTAACTCGCATGTGACCTGTAATGGTGTTTCTTTAGATCTCCCACACCGAGGTAACTCGCATGTGACCTGTAATGGCGTTTCTTTAGATCTCCCACACCGAGGTAACTCGCATGTGACCTGTAATGGTGTTTCTTTAGATCTCCCACACCGAGGTAACTCATATGTGACCTGTAATGGTGTTTCTTTAGATCTCCCACACCGAGGTAACTCACATGTGACCTGTAATGGTGTTTCTTTAGATCTCCCACACCGAGGTAACTCGCATGTGACCTGTAATGGTGTTTCTTTAGATCTCCCACACCGAGGTAACTCGCATGTGACCTGTAATGGTGTTTCTTTAGATCTCCCACACCGAGGTAACTCGCATGTGACCTGTAATGGTGTTTCTTTAGATCTCCCACACCGAGGTAACTCGCATGTGACCTGTAATGGTGTTTCTTTAGATCTCCCACACCGAGGTAACTCGCATGTGACCTGTAATGGCGTTTCTTTAGATCTCCCACACCGAGGTAACTCGCATGTGACCTGTAATGGCGTTTCTTTAGATCTCCCACATCGAGGTAACTCGCATGTGACCTGTAATGGTGTTTCTTTAGATCTCCCACACCGAGGTAACTCGCATGTGACCTGTAATGGTGTTTCTTTAGATCTCCCACACCGAGGTAACTCGCATGTGACCTGTAATGGTGTTTCTTTAGATCTCCCACACCGAGGTAACTCACATGTGACTTGTAATGGTGTTTCTTTAGATCTCCCACACCGAGGTAACTCACATGTAACCTGTAATGGTGTTTCTTTAGATCTCCCACACCGAGGTAACTCGCATGTGACCTGTAATGGTGTTTCTTTAGATCTCCCACACCGAGGTAACTCACATGTGACCTGTAATGGTGTTTCTTTAGATCTCCCACACCGAGGTAACTTGCATGTGACCTGTAATGGTGTTTCTTAAGATCTCCCACACCGAGGTAACTCATATGTGACCTGTAATGGTGTTTCTTTAGATCTCCCACACCGAGGTAACTCACATGTGACCTGTAATGGTGTTTCTTTAGATCTCCCACACCGAGGTAACTCGCATGTGACCTGTAATGGCGTTTCTTTAGATCTCCCACACCGAGGTAACTCGCATGTGACCTGTAATGGCGTTTCTTTAGATCTCCCACACCGAGGTAACTCGCATGTGACCTGTAATGGTGTTTCTTTAGATCTCCCACACCGAGGTAACTCGCATGTGACCTGTAATGGTGTTTCTTTAGATCTCCCACACCGAGGTAACTCGCATGTGACCTGTAATGGTGTTTCTTTAGATCTCCTACACCGAGGTAACTCGCATGTGACCTGTAATGGTGTTTCTTTAGATCTCCCACACCGAGGTAACTCACATGTGACTTGTAATGGTGTTTCTTTAGATCTCCCACACCGAGGTAACTCGCATGTGACCTGTAATGGTGTTTCTTTAGATCTCCCACACCGAGGTAACTCGCATGTGACCTGTAATGGTGTTTCTTTAGATCTCCCACACCGAGGTAACTCGCATGTGACCTGTAATGGTGTTTCTTTAGATCTCCCACACCGAGGTAACTCACATGTGACTTGTAATGGTGTTTCTTTAGATCTCCCACACCGAGGTAACTCACATGTAACCTGTAATGGTGTTTCTTTAGATCTCCCACACCGAGGTAACTCGCATGTGACCTGTAATGGTGTTTCTTTAGATCTCCCACACCGAGGTAACTCACATGTGACCTGTAATGGTGTTTCTTTAGATCTCCCACACCGAGGTAACTTGCATGTGACCTGTAATGGTGTTTCTTTAGATCTCCCACACCGAGGTAACTCATATGTGACCTGTAATGGTGTTTCTTTAGATCTCCCACACCGAGGTAACTCACATGTGACCTGTAATGGTGTTTCTTTAGATCTCCCACACCGAGGTAACTCGCATGTGACCTGTAATGGTGTTTCTTTAGATCTCCCACACCGAGGTAACTCGCATGTGACCTGTAATGGTGTTTCTTTAGATCTCCCACACCGAGGTAACTCACATGTGACTTGTAATGGTGTTTCTTTAGATCTCCCACACCGAGGTAACTCACATGTAACCTGTAATGGTGTTTCTTTAGATCTCCCACACCGAGGTAACTCGCATGTGACCTGTAATGGTGTTTCTTTAGATCTCCCACACCGAGGTAACTCACATGTGACCTGTAATGGTGTTTCTTTAGATCTCCCACACCAAGGTAACTTGCATGTGACCTGTAATGGTGTTTCTTAAGATCTCCCACACCGAGGTAACTCATATGTGACCTGTAATGGTGTTTCTTTAGATCTCCCACACCGAGGTAACTCACATGTGACCTGTAATGGTGTTTCTTTAGATCTCCCACACCGAGGTAACTCGCATGTGACCTGTAATGGCGTTTCTTTAGATCTCCCACACCGAGGTAACTCGCATGTGACCTGTAATGGCGTTTCTTTAGATCTCCCACACCGAGGTAACTCGCATGTGACCTGTAATGGTGTTTCTTTAGATCTCCTACACCGAGGTAACTCGCATGTGACCTGTAATGGTGTTTCTTTAGATCTCCCACACCGAGGTAACTCGCATGTGACCTGTAATGGTGTTTCTTTAGATCTCCTACACCGAGGTAACTCGCATGTGACCTGTAATGGTGTTTCTTTAGATCTCCCACACCGAGGTAACTCACATGTGACTTGTAATGGTGTTTCTTTAGATCTCCCACACCGAGGTAACTCGCATGTGACCTGTAATGGTGTTTCTTTAGATCTCCCACACCGAGGTAACTCGCATGTGACCTGTAATGGTGTTTCTTTAGATCTCCCACACCGAGGTAACTCGCATGTGACCTGTAATGGTGTTTCTTTAGATCTCCCACACCGAGGTAACTCACATGTGACTTGTAATGGTGTTTCTTTAGATCTCCCACACCGAGGTAACTCACATGTAACCTGTAATGGTGTTTCTTTAGATCTCCCACACCGAGGTAACTCGCATGTGACCTGTAATGGTGTTTCTTTAGATCTCCCACACCGAGGTAACTCACATGTGACCTGTAATGGTGTTTCTTTAGATCTCCCACACCGAGGTAACTTGCATGTGACCTGTAATGGTGTTTCTTTAGATCTCCCACACCGAGGTAACTCATATGTGACCTGTAATGGTGTTTCTTTAGATCTCCCACACCGAGGTAACTCACATGTGACCTGTAATGGTGTTTCTTTAGATCTCCCACACCGAGGTAACTCGCATGTGACCTGTAATGGCGTTTCTTTAGATCTCCCACACCGAGGTAACTCGCATGTGACCTGTAATGGCGTTTCTTTAGATCTCCCACACCGAGGTAACTCGCATGTGACCTGTAATGGTGTTTCTTTAGATCTCCCACACCGAGGTAACTCGCATGTGACCTGTAATGGTGTTTCTTTAGATCTCCCACACCGAGGTAACTCGCATGTGACCTGTAATGGTGTTTCTTTAGATCTCCTACACCGAGGTAACTCGCATGTGACCTGTAATGGTGTTTCTTTAGATCTCCCACACCGAGGTAACTCACATGTGACTTGTAATGGTGTTTCTTTAGATCTCCCACACCGAGGTAACTCGCATGTGACCTGTAATGGTGTTTCTTTAGATCTCCCACACCGAGGTAACTCGCATGTGACCTGTAATGGTGTTTCTTTAGACCTCCCACACCGAGGTAACTCACATGTGACCTGTAATGGTGTTTCTTTAGATCTCCCACACCGAGGTAACTTGCATGTGACCTGTAATGGTGTTTCTTTAGATCTCCTACACCGAGGTAACTCGCATGTGACCTGTAATGGTGTTTCTTTAGATCTCCCACACCGAGGTAACTCACATGTGACTTGTAATGGTGTTTCTTTAGATCTCCCACACCGAGGTAACTCGCATGTGACCTGTAATGGTGTTTCTTTAGATCTCTCACACCGAGGTAACTCGCATGTGACCTGTAATGGTGTTTCTTTAGACCTCCCACACCGAGGTAACTCACATGTGACCTGTAATGGTGTTTCTTTAGATCTCCCACACCGAGGTAACTTGCATGTGACCTGTAATGGTGTTTTTTTAGATCTCCCACACCGAGGTAACTCATATGTGACCTGTAATGGTGTTTCTTTAGATCTCCCACACCGAGGTAACTCACATGTGACCTGTAATGGTGTTTCTTTAGATCTCCCACACCGAGGTAACTTGCATGTGACCTGTAATGGTGTTTCTTTAGATCTCCCACACCGAGGTAACTCATATGTGACCTGTAATGGTGTTTCTTTAGATCTCCCACACCGAGGTAACTCACATGTGACCTGTAATGGTGTTTCTTTAGATCTCCCACACCGAGGTAACTCGCATGTGACCTGTAATGGTGTTTCTTTAGATCTCCCACACCGAGGTAACTCGCATGTGACCTGTAATGGTGTTTCTTTAGATCTCCCACACCGAGGTAACTCACATGTGACTTGTAATGGTGTTTCTTTAGATCTCCCACACCGAGGTAACTCACATGTAACCTGTAATGGTGTTTCTTTAGATCTCCCACACCGAGGTAACTCGCATGTGACCTGTAATGGTGTTTCTTTAGATCTCCCACACCGAGGTAACTCACATGTGACCTGTAATGGTGTTTCTTTAGATCTCCCACACCGAGGTAACTTGCATGTGACCTGTAATGGTGTTTCTTTAGATCTCCCACACCGAGGTAACTCATATGTGACCTGTAATGGTGTTTCTTTAGATCTCCCACACCGAGGTAACTCACATGTGACCTGTAATGGTGTTTCTTTAGATCTCCCACACCGAGGTAACTCGCATGTGACCTGTAATGGCGTTTCTTTAGATCTCCCACACCGAGGTAACTCGCATGTGACCTGTAATGGCGTTTCTTTAGATCTCCCACACCGAGGTAACTCGCATGTGACCTGTAATGGTGTTTCTTTAGATCTCCCACACCGAGGTAACTCGCATGTGACCTGTAATGGTGTTTCTTTAGATCTCCCACACCGAGGTAACTCGCATGTGACCTGTAATGGTGTTTCTTTAGATCTCCTACACCGAGGTAACTCGCATGTGACCTGTAATGGTGTTTCTTTAGATCTCCCACACCGAGGTAACTCACATGTGACTTGTAATGGTGTTTCTTTAGATCTCCCACACCGAGGTAACTCGCATGTGACCTGTAATGGTGTTTCTTTAGATCTCCCACACCGAGGTAACTCGTATGTGACCTGTAATGGTGTTTCTTTAGACCTCCCACACCGAGGTAACTCACATGTGACCTGTAATGGTGTTTCTTTAGATCTCCCACACCGAGGTAACTTGCATGTGACCTGTAATGGTGTTTCTTTAGATCTCCTACAGCGAGGTAACTCGCATGTGACCTGTAATGGTGTTTCTTTAGATCTCCCACACCGAGGTAACTCACATGTGACTTGTAATGGTGTTTCTTTAGATCTCCCACACCGAGGTAACTCGCATGTGACCTGTAATGGTGTTTCTTTAGATCTCCCACACCGAGGTAACTCGCATGTGACCTGTAATGGTGTTTCTTTAGACCTCCCACACCGAGGTAGCTCACATGTGACCTGTAATGGTGTTTCTTTAGATCTCCCACACCGAGGTAACTTGCATGTGACCTGTAATGGTGTTTTTTTAGATCTCCCACACCGAGGTAACTCATATGTGACCTGTAATGGTGTTTCTTTAGATCTCCCACACCGAGGTAACTCACATGTGACCTGTAATGGTGTTTCTTTAGATCTCCCACACCGAGGTAACTTGCATGTGACCTGTAATGGTGTTTCTTTAGATCTCCCACACCGAGGTAACTCATATGTGACCTGTAATGGTGTTTCTTTAGATCTCCCACACCGAGGTAACTCACATGTGACCTGTAATGGTGTTTCTTTAGATCTCCCACACCGAGGTAACTCGCATGTGACCTGTAATGGTGTTTCTTTAGATCTCCCACACCGAGGTAACTCGCATGTGACCTGTAATGGTGTTTCTTTAGATCTCCCACACCGAGGTAACTCGCATGTGACCTGTAATGGTGTTTCTTTAGATCTCCCACACCGAGGTAACTCGCATGTGACCTGTAATGGTGTTTCTTTAGATCTCCTACACCGAGGTAACTCGCATGTGACCTGTAATGGTGTTTCTTTAGATCTCCCACACCGAGGTAACTCACATGTGACTTGTAATGGTGTTTCTTTAGATCTCCCACACCGAGGTAACTCGCATGTGACCTGTAATGGTGTTTCTTTAGATCTCCCACACCGAGGTAACTCGCATGTGACCTGTAATGGTGTTTCTTTAGATCTCCCACACCGAGGTAACTCACATGTGACCTGTAATGGTGTTTCTTTAGATCTCCCACACCGAGGTAACTTGCATGTGACCTGTAATGGTGTTTCTTTAGATCTCCCACACCGAGGTAACTCATATGTGACCTGTAATGGTGTTTCTTTAGATCTCCCACACCGAGGTAACTCACATGTGACCTGTAATGGTGTTTCTTTAGATCTCCCACACCGAGGTAACTCGCATGTGACCTGTAATGGTGTTTCTTTAGATCTCCCACACCGAGGTAACTCGCATGTGACCTGTAATGGTGTTTCTTTAGATCTCCCACACCGAGGTAACTCGCATGTGACCTGTAATGGTGTTTCTTTAGATCTCCCACACCGAGGTAACTCGCATGTGACCTGTAATGGTGTTTCTTTAGATCTCCCACACCGAGGTAACTCGCATGTGACCTGTAATGGCGTTTCTTTAGATCTCCCACACCGAGGTAACTCGCATGTGACCTGTAATGGCGTTTCTTTAGATCTCCCACATCGAGGTAACTCGCATGTGACCTGTAATGGTGTTTCTTTAGATCTCCCACACCGAGGTAACTCGCATGTGACCTGTAATGGTGTTTCTTTAGATCTCCCACACCGAGGTAACTCGCATGTGACCTGTAATGGTGTTTCTTTAGATCTCCCACACCGAGGTAACTCGCATGTGACCTGTAATGGTGTTTCTTTAGATCTCTCCCACACCGAGGTAACTCACATGTAACCTGTAATGGTGTTTCTTTAGATCTCCCGCACCGAGGTAACTCGCATGTGACCTGTAATGGTGTTTCTTTAGATCTCCCACACCGAGGTAACTCACATGTGACCTGTAATGGTGTTTCTTTAGATCTCCCACACCGAGGTAACTTGCATGTGACCTGTAATGGTGTTTCTTTAGATCTCCCACACCGAGGTAACTCATATGTGACCTGTAATGGTGTTTCTTTAGATCTCCCACACCGAGGTAACTCACATGTGACCTGTAATGGTGTTTCTTTAGATCTCCCACACCGAGGTAACTCGCATGTGACCTGTAATGGCGTTTCTTTAGATCTCCCACACCGAGGTAACTCGCATGTGACCTGTAATGGCGTTTCTTTAGATCTCCCACACCGAGGTAACTCGCATGTGACCTGTAATGGTGTTTCTTTAGATCTCCCACACCGAGGTAACTCGCATGTGACCTGTAATGGTGTTTCTTTAGATCTCCTACACCGAGGTAACTCGCATGTGACCTGTAATGGTGTTTCTTTAGATCTCCCACACCGAGGTAACTCACATGTGACTTGTAATGGTGTTTCTTTAGATCTCCCACACCGAGGTAACTCGCATGTGACCTGTAATGGTGTTTCTTTAGATCTCCCACACCGAGGTAACTCGCATGTGACCTGTAATGGTGTTTCTTTAGATCTCCCACACCGAGGTAACTCGCATGTGACTTGTAATGGTGTTTCTTTAGATCTCCCACACCGAGGTAACTCGCATGTGACCTGTAATGGTGTTTCTTTAGATCTCCCACACCGAGGTAACTCGCATGTGACCTGTAATGGTGTTTCTTTAGATCTCCCACACCGAGGTAACTCGCATGTGACCTGTAATGGTGTTTCTTTAGATCTCCCACACCGAGGTAACTCACATGTGACTTGTAATGGTGTTTCTTTAGATCTCCCACACCGAGGTAACTCACATGTAACCTGTAATGGTGTTTCTTTAGATCTCCCACACCGAGGTAACTCGCATGTGACCTGTAATGGTGTTTCTTTAGATCTCCCACACCGAGGTAACTCACATGTGACCTGTAATGGTGTTTCTTTAGATCTCCCACACCGAGGTAACTTGCATGTGACCTGTAATGGTGTTTCTTTAGATCTCCCACACCGAGGTAACTCATATGTGACCTGTAATGGTGTTTCTTTAGATCTCCCACACCGAGGTAACTCACATGTGACCTGTAATGGTGTTTCTTTAGATCTCCCACACCGAGGTAACTCGCATGTGACCTGTAATGGCGTTTCTTTAGATCTCCCACACCGAGGTAACTCGCATGTGACCTGTAATGGCGTTTCTTTAGATCTCCCACACCGAGGTAACTCGCATGTGACCTGTAATGGTGTTTCTTTAGATCTCCCACACCGAGGTAACTCGCATGTGACCTGTAATGGTGTTTCTTTAGATCTCCCACACCGAGGTAACTCGCATGTGACCTGTAATGGTGTTTCTTTAGATCTCCTACACCGAGGTAACTCGCATGTGACCTGTAATGGTGTTTCTTTAGATCTCCCACACCGAGGTAACTCACATGTGACTTGTAATGGTGTTTCTTTAGATCTCCCACACCGAGGTAACTCGCATGTGACCTGTAATGGTGTTTCTTTAGATCTCCCACACCGAGGTAACTCGCATGTGACCTGTAATGGTGTTTCTTTAGACCTCCCACACCGAGGTAACTCACGTGTGACCTGTAATGGTGTTTCTTTAGATCTCCCACACCGAGGTAACTTGCATGTGACCTGTAATGGTGTTTCTTTAGATCTCCTACACCGAGGTAACTCGCATGTGACCTGTAATGGTGTTTCTTTAGATCTCCCACACCGAGGTAACTCACATGTGACTTGTAATGGTGTTTCTTTAGATCTCCCACACCGAGGTAACTCGCATGTGACCTGTAATGGTGTTTCTTTAGATCTCCCACACCGAGGTAACTCGCATGTGACCTGTAATGGTGTTTCTTTAGACCTCCCACACCGAGGTAACTCACATGTGACCTGTAATGGTGTTTCTTTAGATCTCCCACACCGAGGTAACTTGCATGTGACCTGTAATGGTGTTTCTTTAGATCTCCCACACCGAGGTAACTCATATGTGACCTGTAATGGTGTTTCTTTAGATCTCCCACACCGAGGTAACTCACATGTGACCTGTAATGGTGTTTCTTTAGATCTCCCACACCGAGGTAACTTGCATGTGACCTGTAATGGTGTTTCTTTAGATCTCCCACACCGAGGTAACTCATATGTGACCTGTAATGGTGTTTCTTTAGATCTCCCACACCGAGGTAACTCACATGTGACCTGTAATGGTGTTTCTTTAGATCTCCCACACCGAGGTAACTTGCATGTGACCTGTAATGGTGTTTCTTTAGATCTCCCACACCGAGGTAACTCATATGTGACCTGTAATGGTGTTTCTTTAGATCTCCTACACCGAGGTAACTCGCATGTGACCTGTAATGGTGTTTCTTTAGATCTCCCACACCGAGGTAACTCACATGTGACTTGTAATGGTGTTTCTTTAGATCTCCCACACCGAGGTAACTCGCATGTGACCTGTAATGGTGTTTCTTTAGATCTCCCACACCGAGGTAACTCGCATGTGACCTGTAATGGTGTTTCTTTAGACCTCCCACACCGAGGTAACTCACATGTGACCTGTAATGGTGTTTCTTTAGATCTCCCACACCGAGGTAACTCATATGTGACCTGTAATGGTGTTTCTTTAGATTTCCCACACCGAGGTAACTCATATGTGACCTGTAATGGTGTTTCTTTAGATTTCCCACACCGAGGTAACTCACATGTGACCTGTAATGGTGTTTCTTTAGATCTCCCACACCGAGGTAACTTGCATGTGACCTGTAATGGTGTTTCTTTAGATCTCCCACACCGAGGTAACTCATATGTGACCTGTAATGGTGTTTCTTTAGATCTCCCACACCGAGGTAACTCACATGTGACCTGTAATGGTGTTTCTTTAGATCTCCCACACCGAGGTAACTCGCATGTGACCTGTAATGGTGTTTCTTTAGATCTCCCACACCGAGGTAACTCGCATGTGACCTGTAATGGTGTTTCTTTAGATCTCCCACACCGAGGTAACTCGCATGTGACCTGTAATGGTGTTTCTTTAGATCTCCCACACCGAGGTAACTCGCATGTGACCTGTAATGGTGTTTCTTTAGATCTCCCACACCGAGGTAACTCGCATGTGACCTGTAATGGCGTTTCTTTAGATCTCCCACACCGAGGTAACTCGCATGTGACCTGTAATGGCGTTTCTTTAGATCTCCCACACCGCGGTAACTCATATGTGACCTGTAATGGTGTTTCTTTAGATCTCCTACACCGAGGTAACTCGCATGTGACCTGTAATGGTGTTTCTTTAGATCTCCCACACCGAGGTAACTCACATGTGACTTGTAATGGTGTTTCTTTAGATCTCCCACACCGAGGTAACTCGCATGTGACCTGTAATGGTGTTTCTTTAGATCTCCCACACCGAGGTAACTCGCATGTGACCTGTAATGGCGTTTCTTTAGATCTCCCACACCGAGGTAACTCGCATGTGACCTGTAATGGTGTTTCTTTAGATCTCCCACACCGAGGTAACTCATATGTGACCTGTAATGGTGTTTCTTTAGATCTCCCACACCGAGGTAACTCACATGTGACCTGTAATGGTGTTTCTTTAGATCTCCCACACCGAGGTAACTCGCATGTGACCTGTAATGGTGTTTCTTTAGATCTCCCACACCGAGGTAACTCGCATGTGACCTGTAATGGTGTTTCTTTAGATCTCCCACACCGAGGTAACTCGCATGTGACCTGTAATGGTGTTTCTTTAGATCTCCCACACCGAGGTAACTCGCATGTGACCTGTAATGGTGTTTCTTTAGATCTCCCACACCGAGGTAACTCGCATGTGACCTGTAATGGCGTTTCTTTAGATCTCCCACACCGAGGTAACTCGCATGTGACCTGTAATGGCGTTTCTTTAGATCTCCCACATCGAGGTAACTCGCATGTGACCTGTAATGGTGTTTCTTTAGATCTCCCACACCGAGGTAACTCGCATGTGACCTGTAATGGTGTTTCTTTAGATCTCCCACACCGAGGTAACTCGCATGTGACCTGTAATGGTGTTTCTTTAGATCTCCCACACCGAGGTAACTCACATGTGACTTGTAATGGTGTTTCTTTAGATCTCCCACACCGAGGTAACTCACATGTAACCTGTAATGGTGTTTCTTTAGATCTCCCACACCGAGGTAACTCGCATGTGACCTGTAATGGTGTTTCTTTAGATCTCCCACACCGAGGTAACTCACATGTGACCTGTAATGGTGTTTCTTTAGATCTCCCACACCGAGGTAACTTGCATGTGACCTGTAATGGTGTTTCTTAAGATCTCCCACACCGAGGTAACTCATATGTGACCTGTAATGGTGTTTCTTTAGATCTCCCACACCGAGGTAACTCACATGTGACCTGTAATGGTGTTTCTTTAGATCTCCCACACCGAGGTAACTCGCATGTGACCTGTAATGGCGTTTCTTTAGATCTCCCACACCGAGGTAACTCGCATGTGACCTGTAATGGCGTTTCTTTAGATCTCCCACACCGAGGTAACTCGCATGTGACCTGTAATGGTGTTTCTTTAGATCTCCCACACCGAGGTAACTCGCATGTGACCTGTAATGGTGTTTCTTTAGATCTCCCACACCGAGGTAACTCGCATGTGACCTGTAATGGTGTTTCTTTAGATCTCCTACACCGAGGTAACTCGCATGTGACCTGTAATGGTGTTTCTTTAGATCTCCCACACCGAGGTAACTCACATGTGACTTGTAATGGTGTTTCTTTAGATCTCCCACACCGAGGTAACTCGCATGTGACCTGTAATGGTGTTTCTTTAGATCTCCCACACCGAGGTAACTCGCATGTGACCTGTAATGGTGTTTCTTTAGATCTCCCACACCGAGGTAACTCGCATGTGACCTGTAATGGTGTTTCTTTAGATCTCCCACACCGAGGTAACTCACATGTGACTTGTAATGGTGTTTCTTTAGATCTCCCACACCGAGGTAACTCACATGTAACCTGTAATGGTGTTTCTTTAGATCTCCCACACCGAGGTAACTCGCATGTGACCTGTAATGGTGTTTCTTTAGATCTCCCACACCGAGGTAACTCACATGTGACCTGTAATGGTGTTTCTTTAGATCTCCCACACCGAGGTAACTTGCATGTGACCTGTAATGGTGTTTCTTTAGATCTCCCACACCGAGGTAACTCATATGTGACCTGTAATGGTGTTTCTTTAGATCTCCCACACCGAGGTAACTCACATGTGACCTGTAATGGTGTTTCTTTAGATCTCCCACACCGAGGTAACTCGCATGTGACCTGTAATGGTGTTTCTTTAGATCTCCCACACCGAGGTAACTCGCATGTGACCTGTAATGGTGTTTCTTTAGATCTCCCACACCGAGGTAACTCACATGTGACTTGTAATGGTGTTTCTTTAGATCTCCCACACCGAGGTAACTCACATGTAACCTGTAATGGTGTTTCTTTAGATCTCCCACACCGAGGTAACTCGCATGTGACCTGTAATGGTGTTTCTTTAGATCTCCCACACCGAGGTAACTCACATGTGACCTGTAATGGTGTTTCTTTAGATCTCCCACACCAAGGTAACTTGCATGTGACCTGTAATGGTGTTTCTTAAGATCTCCCACACCGAGGTAACTCATATGTGACCTGTAATGGTGTTTCTTTAGATCTCCCACACCGAGGTAACTCACATGTGACCTGTAATGGTGTTTCTTTAGATCTCCCACACCGAGGTAACTCGCATGTGACCTGTAATGGCGTTTCTTTAGATCTCCCACACCGAGGTAACTCGCATGTGACCTGTAATGGCGTTTCTTTAGATCTCCCACACCGAGGTAACTCGCATGTGACCTGTAATGGTGTTTCTTTAGATCTCCTACACCGAGGTAACTCGCATGTGACCTGTAATGGTGTTTCTTTAGATCTCCCACACCGAGGTAACTCGCATGTGACCTGTAATGGTGTTTCTTTAGATCTCCTACACCGAGGTAACTCGCATGTGACCTGTAATGGTGTTTCTTTAGATCTCCCACACCGAGGTAACTCACATGTGACTTGTAATGGTGTTTCTTTAGATCTCCCACACCGAGGTAACTCGCATGTGACCTGTAATGGTGTTTCTTTAGATCTCCCACACCGAGGTAACTCGCATGTGACCTGTAATGGTGTTTCTTTAGATCTCCCACACCGAGGTAACTCGCATGTGACCTGTAATGGTGTTTCTTTAGATCTCCCACACCGAGGTAACTCACATGTGACTTGTAATGGTGTTTCTTTAGATCTCCCACACCGAGGTAACTCACATGTAACCTGTAATGGTGTTTCTTTAGATCTCCCACACCGAGGTAACTCGCATGTGACCTGTAATGGTGTTTCTTTAGATCTCCCACACCGAGGTAACTCACATGTGACCTGTAATGGTGTTTCTTTAGATCTCCCACACCGAGGTAACTTGCATGTGACCTGTAATGGTGTTTCTTTAGATCTCCCACACCGAGGTAACTCATATGTGACCTGTAATGGTGTTTCTTTAGATCTCCCACACCGAGGTAACTCACATGTGACCTGTAATGGTGTTTCTTTAGATCTCCCACACCGAGGTAACTCGCATGTGACCTGTAATGGCGTTTCTTTAGATCTCCCACACCGAGGTAACTCGCATGTGACCTGTAATGGCGTTTCTTTAGATCTCCCACACCGAGGTAACTCGCATGTGACCTGTAATGGTGTTTCTTTAGATCTCCCACACCGAGGTAACTCGCATGTGACCTGTAATGGTGTTTCTTTAGATCTCCCACACCGAGGTAACTCGCATGTGACCTGTAATGGTGTTTCTTTAGATCTCCTACACCGAGGTAACTCGCATGTGACCTGTAATGGTGTTTCTTTAGATCTCCCACACCGAGGTAACTCACATGTGACTTGTAATGGTGTTTCTTTAGATCTCCCACACCGAGGTAACTCGCATGTGACCTGTAATGGTGTTTCTTTAGATCTCCCACACCGAGGTAACTCGCATGTGACCTGTAATGGTGTTTCTTTAGACCTCCCACACCGAGGTAACTCACATGTGACCTGTAATGGTGTTTCTTTAGATCTCCCACACCGAGGTAACTTGCATGTGACCTGTAATGGTGTTTCTTTAGATCTCCTACACCGAGGTAACTCGCATGTGACCTGTAATGGTGTTTCTTTAGATCTCCCACACCGAGGTAACTCACATGTGACTTGTAATGGTGTTTCTTTAGATCTCCCACACCGAGGTAACTCGCATGTGACCTGTAATGGTGTTTCTTTAGATCTCTCACACCGAGGTAACTCGCATGTGACCTGTAATGGTGTTTCTTTAGACCTCCCACACCGAGGTAACTCACATGTGACCTGTAATGGTGTTTCTTTAGATCTCCCACACCGAGGTAACTTGCATGTGACCTGTAATGGTGTTTTTTTAGATCTCCCACACCGAGGTAACTCATATGTGACCTGTAATGGTGTTTCTTTAGATCTCCCACACCGAGGTAACTCACATGTGACCTGTAATGGTGTTTCTTTAGATCTCCCACACCGAGGTAACTTGCATGTGACCTGTAATGGTGTTTCTTTAGATCTCCCACACCGAGGTAACTCATATGTGACCTGTAATGGTGTTTCTTTAGATCTCCCACACCGAGGTAACTCACATGTGACCTGTAATGGTGTTTCTTTAGATCTCCCACACCGAGGTAACTCGCATGTGACCTGTAATGGTGTTTCTTTAGATCTCCCACACCGAGGTAACTCGCATGTGACCTGTAATGGTGTTTCTTTAGATCTCCCACACCGAGGTAACTCACATGTGACTTGTAATGGTGTTTCTTTAGATCTCCCACACCGAGGTAACTCACATGTAACCTGTAATGGTGTTTCTTTAGATCTCCCACACCGAGGTAACTCGCATGTGACCTGTAATGGTGTTTCTTTAGATCTCCCACACCGAGGTAACTCACATGTGACCTGTAATGGTGTTTCTTTAGATCTCCCACACCGAGGTAACTTGCATGTGACCTGTAATGGTGTTTCTTTAGATCTCCCACACCGAGGTAACTCATATGTGACCTGTAATGGTGTTTCTTTAGATCTCCCACACCGAGGTAACTCACATGTGACCTGTAATGGTGTTTCTTTAGATCTCCCACACCGAGGTAACTCGCATGTGACCTGTAATGGCGTTTCTTTAGATCTCCCACACCGAGGTAACTCGCATGTGACCTGTAATGGCGTTTCTTTAGATCTCCCACACCGAGGTAACTCGCATGTGACCTGTAATGGTGTTTCTTTAGATCTCCCACACCGAGGTAACTCGCATGTGACCTGTAATGGTGTTTCTTTAGATCTCCCACACCGAGGTAACTCGCATGTGACCTGTAATGGTGTTTCTTTAGATCTCCTACACCGAGGTAACTCGCATGTGACCTGTAATGGTGTTTCTTTAGATCTCCCACACCGAGGTAACTCACATGTGACTTGTAATGGTGTTTCTTTAGATCTCCCACACCGAGGTAACTCGCATGTGACCTGTAATGGTGTTTCTTTAGATCTCCCACACCGAGGTAACTCGTATGTGACCTGTAATGGTGTTTCTTTAGACCTCCCACACCGAGGTAACTCACATGTGACCTGTAATGGTGTTTCTTTAGATCTCCCACACCGAGGTAACTTGCATGTGACCTGTAATGGTGTTTCTTTAGATCTCCTACAGCGAGGTAACTCGCATGTGACCTGTAATGGTGTTTCTTTAGATCTCCCACACCGAGGTAACTCACATGTGACTTGTAATGGTGTTTCTTTAGATCTCCCACACCGAGGTAACTCGCATGTGACCTGTAATGGTGTTTCTTTAGATCTCCCACACCGAGGTAACTCGCATGTGACCTGTAATGGTGTTTCTTTAGACCTCCCACACCGAGGTAGCTCACATGTGACCTGTAATGGTGTTTCTTTAGATCTCCCACACCGAGGTAACTTGCATGTGACCTGTAATGGTGTTTTTTTAGATCTCCCACACCGAGGTAACTCATATGTGACCTGTAATGGTGTTTCTTTAGATCTCCCACACCGAGGTAACTCACATGTGACCTGTAATGGTGTTTCTTTAGATCTCCCACACCGAGGTAACTTGCATGTGACCTGTAATGGTGTTTCTTTAGATCTCCCACACCGAGGTAACTCATATGTGACCTGTAATGGTGTTTCTTTAGATCTCCCACACCGAGGTAACTCACATGTGACCTGTAATGGTGTTTCTTTAGATCTCCCACACCGAGGTAACTCGCATGTGACCTGTAATGGTGTTTCTTTAGATCTCCCACACCGAGGTAACTCGCATGTGACCTGTAATGGTGTTTCTTTAGATCTCCCACACCGAGGTAACTCGCATGTGACCTGTAATGGTGTTTCTTTAGATCTCCCACACCGAGGTAACTCGCATGTGACCTGTAATGGTGTTTCTTTAGATCTCCTACACCGAGGTAACTCGCATGTGACCTGTAATGGTGTTTCTTTAGATCTCCCACACCGAGGTAACTCACATGTGACTTGTAATGGTGTTTCTTTAGATCTCCCACACCGAGGTAACTCGCATGTGACCTGTAATGGTGTTTCTTTAGATCTCCCACACCGAGGTAACTCGCATGTGACCTGTAATGGTGTTTCTTTAGATCTCCCACACCGAGGTAACTCACATGTGACCTGTAATGGTGTTTCTTTAGATCTCCCACACCGAGGTAACTTGCATGTGACCTGTAATGGTGTTTCTTTAGATCTCCCACACCGAGGTAACTCATATGTGACCTGTAATGGTGTTTCTTTAGATCTCCCACACCGAGGTAACTCACATGTGACCTGTAATGGTGTTTCTTTAGATCTCCCACACCGAGGTAACTCGCATGTGACCTGTAATGGTGTTTCTTTAGATCTCCCACACCGAGGTAACTCGCATGTGACCTGTAATGGTGTTTCTTTAGATCTCCCACACCGAGGTAACTCGCATGTGACCTGTAATGGTGTTTCTTTAGATCTCCCACACCGAGGTAACTCGCATGTGACCTGTAATGGTGTTTCTTTAGATCTCCCACACCGAGGTAACTCGCATGTGACCTGTAATGGCGTTTCTTTAGATCTCCCACACCGAGGTAACTCGCATGTGACCTGTAATGGCGTTTCTTTAGATCTCCCACATCGAGGTAACTCGCATGTGACCTGTAATGGTGTTTCTTTAGATCTCCCACACCGAGGTAACTCGCATGTGACCTGTAATGGTGTTTCTTTAGATCTCCCACACCGAGGTAACTCGCATGTGACCTGTAATGGTGTTTCTTTAGATCTCCCACACCGAGGTAACTCGCATGTGACCTGTAATGGTGTTTCTTTAGATCTCTCCCACACCGAGGTAACTCACATGTAACCTGTAATGGTGTTTCTTTAGATCTCCCGCACCGAGGTAACTCGCATGTGACCTGTAATGGTGTTTCTTTAGATCTCCCACACCGAGGTAACTCACATGTGACCTGTAATGGTGTTTCTTTAGATCTCCCACACCGAGGTAACTTGCATGTGACCTGTAATGGTGTTTCTTTAGATCTCCCACACCGAGGTAACTCATATGTGACCTGTAATGGTGTTTCTTTAGATCTCCCACACCGAGGTAACTCACATGTGACCTGTAATGGTGTTTCTTTAGATCTCCCACACCGAGGTAACTCGCATGTGACCTGTAATGGCGTTTCTTTAGATCTCCCACACCGAGGTAACTCGCATGTGACCTGTAATGGCGTTTCTTTAGATCTCCCACACCGAGGTAACTCGCATGTGACCTGTAATGGTGTTTCTTTAGATCTCCCACACCGAGGTAACTCGCATGTGACCTGTAATGGTGTTTCTTTAGATCTCCTACACCGAGGTAACTCGCATGTGACCTGTAATGGTGTTTCTTTAGATCTCCCACACCGAGGTAACTCACATGTGACTTGTAATGGTGTTTCTTTAGATCTCCCACAACCGAGGTAACTCGCATGTGACCTGTAATGGTGTTTCTTTAGATCTCCCACACCGAGGTAACTCGCATGTGACCTGTAATGGTGTTTCTTTAGACCTCCCACACCGAGGTAACTCACATGTGACCTGTAATGGTGTTTCTTTAGATCTCCCACACCGAGGTAACTTGCATGTGACCTGTAATGGTGTTTCTTTAGATCTCCCACACCGAGGTAACTCATATGTGACCTGTAATGGTGTTTCTTTAGATCTCCCACACCGAGGTAACTCACATGTGACCTGTAATGGTGTTTCTTTAGATCTCCCACACCGAGGTAACTTGCATGTGACCTGTAATGGTGTTTCTTTAGATCTCCCACACCGAGGTAACTCATATGTGACCTGTAATGGTGTTTCTTTAGATCTCCCACACCGAGGTAACTCACATGTGACCTGTAATGGTGTTTCTTTAGATCTCCCACACCGAGGTAACTCGCATGTGACCTGTAATGGTGTTTCTTTAGATCTCCCACACCGAGGTAACTCGCATGTGACCTGTAATGGTGTTTCTTTAGATCTCCCACACCGAGGTAACTCGCATGTGACCTGTAATGGTGTTTCTTTAGATCTCCCACACCGAGGTAACTCGCATGTGACCTGTAATGGTGTTTCTTTAGATCTCCCACACCGAGGTAACTCGCATGTGACCTGTAATGGCGTTTCTTTAGATCTCCCACACCGAGGTAACTCGCATGTGACCTGTAATGGCGTTTCTTTAGATCTCCCACATCGAGGTAACTCGCATGTGACCTGTAATGGTGTTTCTTTAGATCTCCCACACCGAGGTAACTCGCATGTGACCTGTAATGGTGTTTCTTTAGATCTCCTACACCGAGGTAACTCGCATGTGACCTGTAATGGTGTTTCTTTAGATCTCCCACACCGAGGTAACTCACATGTGACTTGTAATGGTGTTTCTTTAGATCTCCCACACCGAGGTAACTCGCATGTGAACTGTAATGGTGTTTCTTTAGATCTCCCACACCGAGGTAACTCGCATGTGACCTGTAATGGTGTTTCTTTAGATCTCCCACACCGAGGTAACTCACATGTGACCTGTAATGGTGTTTCTTTAGATCTCCCACACCGAGGTAACTCGCATGTGACCTGTAATGGTGTTTCTTTAGACCTCCCACACCGAGGTAACTCACATGTGACCTGTAATGGTGTTTCTTTAGATCTCCCACACCGAGGTAACTTGCATGTGACCTGTAATGGTGTTTCTTTAGATCTCCTACACCGAGGTAACTCGCATGTGACCTGTAATGGTGTTTCTTTAGATCTCCCACACCGAGGTAACTCACATGTGACTTGTAATGGTGTTTCTTTAGATCTCCCACACCGAGGTAACTCGCATGTGACCTGTAATGGTGTTTCTTTAGATCTCCCACACCGAGGTAACTCGCATGTGACCTGTAATGGTGTTTCTTTAGACCTCCCACACCGAGGTAACTCACATGTGACCTGTAATGGTGTTTCTTTAGATCTCCCACACCGAGGTAACTTGCATGTGACCTGTAATGGTGTTTCTTTAGATCTCCCACACCGAGGTAACTCATATGTGACCTGTAATGGTGTTTCTTTAGATCTCCCACACCGAGGTAACTCACATGTGACCTGTAATGGTGTTTCTTTAGATCTCCCACACCGAGGTAACTTGCATGTGACCTGTAATGGTGTTTCTTTAGATCTCCCACACCGAGGTAACTCATATGTGACCTGTAATGGTGTTTCTTTAGATCTCCCACACCGAGGTAACTCACATGTGACCTGTAATGGTGTTTCTTTAGATCTCCCACACCGAGGTAACTCGCATGTGACCTGTAATGGTGTTTCTTTAGATCTCCCACACCGAGGTAACTCGCATGTGACCTGTAATGGTGTTTCTTTAGATCTCCCACACCGAGGTAACTCGCATGTGACCTGTAATGGTGTTTCTTTAGATCTCCCACACCGAGGTAACTCGCATGTGACCTGTAATGGTGTTTCTTTAGATCTCCTACACCGAGGTAACTCGCATGTGACCTGTAATGGTGTTTCTTTAGATCTCCCACACCGAGGTAACTCACATGTGACTTGTAATGGTGTTTCTTTAGATCTCCCACACCGAGGTAACTCGCATGTGACCTGTAATGGTGTTTCTTTAGATCTCCCACACCGAGGTAACTCGCATGTGACCTGTAATGGTGTTTCTTTAGATCTCCCACACCGAGGTAACTCACATGTGACCTGTAATGGTGTTTCTTTAGATCTCCCACACCGAGGTAACTTGCATGTGACCTGTAATGGTGTTTCTTTAGATCTCCCACACCGAGGTAACTCATATGTGACCTGTAATGGTGTTTCTTTAGATCTCCCACACCGAGGTAACTCACATGTGACCTGTAATGGTGTTTCTTTAGATCTCCCACACCGAGGTAACTCGCATGTGACCTGTAATGGTGTTTCTTTAGATCTCCCACACCGAGGTAACTCGCATGTGACCTGTAATGGCGTTTCTTTAGATCTCCCACACCGAGGTAACTCGCATGTGACCTGTAATGGTGTTTCTTTAGATCTCCCACACCGAGGTAACTCGCATGTGACCTGTAATGGTGTTTCTTTAGATCTCCCACACCGAGGTAACTCACATGTGACTTGTAATGGTGTTTCTTTAGATCTCCCACACCGAGGTAACTCACATGTGACTTGTAATGGTGTTTCTTTAGATCTCCCACACCGAGGTAACTCACATGTAACCTGTAATGGTGTTTCTTTAGATCTCCCACACCGAGGTAACTCGCATGTGACCTGTAATGGTGTTTCTTTAGATCTCCCACACCGAGGTAACTCACATGTGACCTGTAATGGTGTTTCTTTAGATCTCCCACACCGAGGTAACTTGCATGTGACCTGTAATGGTGTTTCTTTAGATCTCCCACACCGAGGTAACTCATATGTGACCTGTAATGGTGTTTCTTTAGATCTCCCACACCGAGGTAACTCACATGTGACCTGTAATGGTGTTTCTTTAGATCTCCCACACCGAGGTAACTCGCATGTGACCTGTAATGGCGTTTCTTTAGATCTCCCACACCGAGGTAACTCGCATGTGACCTGTAATGGCGTTTCTTTAGATCTCCCACACCGAGGTAACTCGCATGTGACCTGTAATGGTGTTTCTTTAGATCTCCCACACCGAGGTAACTCGCATGTGACCTGTAATGGTGTTTCTTTAGATCTCCCACACCGAGGTAACTCGCATGTGACCTGTAATGGTGTTTCTTTAGATCTCCTACACCGAGGTAACTCGCATGTGACCTGTAATGGTGTTTCTTTAGATCTCCCACACCGAGGTAACTCACATGTGACTTGTAATGGTGTTTCTTTAGATCTCCCACACCGAGGTAACTCGCATGTGACCTGTAATGGTGTTTCTTTAGATCTCCCACACCGAGGTAACTCGCATGTGACCTGTAATGGTGTTTCTTTAGACCTCCCACACCGAGGTAACTCACATGTGACCTGTAATGGTGTTTCTTTAGATCTCCCACACCGAGGTAACTTGCATGTGACCTGTAATGGTGTTTCTTTAGATCTCCCACACCGAGGTAACTCATATGTGACCTGTAATGGTGTTTCTTTAGATCTCCCACACCGAGGTAACTCACATGTGACCTGTAATGGTGTTTCTTTAGATCTCCCACACCGAGGTAACTCGCATGTGACCTGTAATGGTGTTTCTTTAGATCTCCCACACCGAGGTAACTCATATGTGACCTGTAATGGTGTTTCTTTAGATCTCCCACACCGAGGTAACTCACATGTGACCTGTAATGGTGTTTCTTTAGATCTCCCACACCGAGGTAACTCGCATGTGACCTGTAATGGTGTTTCTTTAGATCTCCCACACCGAGGTAACTCGCATGTGACCTGTAATGGTGTTTCTTTAGATCTCCCACACCGAGGTAACTTGCATGTGACCTGTAATGGTGTTTCTTTAGATCTCCCACACCGAGGTAACTCGCATGTGACCTGTAATGGTGTTTCTTTAGATCTCCCACACCGAGGTAACTCGCATGTGACCTGTAATGGCTTTTCTTTAGATCTCCCACACCGAGGTAACTCGCATGTGACCTGTAATGGCGTTTCTTTAGATCTCCCACACCGAGGTAACTCGCATGTGACCTGTAATGGTGTTTCTTTAGATCTCCTACACCGAGGTAACTCACATGTGACTTGTAATGGTGTTTCTTTAGATCTCCCACACCGAGGTAACTCGCATGTGACCTGTAATGGTGTTTCTTTAGATCTCCCACACCGAGGTAACTCGCATGTGACCTGTAATGGTGTTTCTTTAGATCTCCCACACCGAGGTAACTTGCATGTGACCTGTAATGGTGTTTCTTTAGATCTCCCACACCGAGGTAACTCATATGTGACCTGTAATGGTGTTTCTTTAGATCTCCCACACCGAGGTAACTCACATGTGACCTGTAATGGTGTTTCTTTAGATCTCCCACACCGAGGTAACTCGCATGTGACCTGTAATGGTGTTTCTTTAGATCTCCCACACCGAGGTAACTCGCATGTGACCTGTAATGGTGTTTCTTTAGATCTCCCACACCGAGGTAACTCGCATGTGACCTGTAATGGTGTTTCTTTAGATCTCCCACACCGAGGTAACTCGCATGTGACCTGTAATGGCGTTTCTTTAGATCTCCCACACCGAGGTAACTCGCATGTGACCTGTAATGGCGTTTCTTTAGATCTCCCACATCGAGGTAACTCGCATGTGACCTGTAATGGTGTTTCTTTAGATCTCCCACACCGAGGTAACTCGCATGTGACCTGTAATGGTGTTTCTTTAGATCTCCCACACCGAGGTAACTCGCATGTGACCTGTAATGGTGTTTCTTTAGATCTCCCACACCGAGGTAACTCACATGTGACTTGTAATGGTGTTTCTTTAGATCTCCCACACCGAGGTAACTCACATGTAACCTGTAATGGTGTTTCTTTAGATCTCCCACACCGAGGTAACTCATATGTGACCTGTAATGGTGTTTCTTTAGATCTCCCACACCGAGGTAACTCATATGTGACCTGTAATGGTGTTTCTTTAGATCTCCCACACCGAGGTAACTCACATGTGACCTGTAATGGTGTTTCTTTAGATCTCCCACACCGAGGTAACTCGCATGTGACCTGTAATGGTGTTTCTTTAGATCTCCCACACCGAGGTAACTCGCATGTGACCTGTAATGGTGTTTCTTTAGATCTCCTACACCGAGGTAACTCGCATGTGACCTGTAATGGTGTTTCTTTAGATCTCCCACACCGAGGTAACTCACATGTGACTTGTAATGGTGTTTCTTTAGATCTCCCACACCGAGGTAACTCGCATGTGACCTGTAATGGTGTTTCTTTAGATCTCCCACACCGAGGTAACTCACATGTGACCTGTAATGGTGTTTCTTTAGACCTCCCACACCGAGGTAACTCACATGTGACCTGTAATGGTGTTTCTTTAGATCTCCCACACCGAGGTAACTTGCATGTGACCTGTAATGGTGTTTCTTTAGATCTCCCACACCGAGGTAACTCATATGTGACCTGTAATGGTGTTTCTTTAGATCTCCCACACCGAGGTAACTCACATGTGACCTGTAATGGTGTTTCTTTAGATCTCCCACACCGAGGTAACTCGCATGTGACCTGTAATGGTGTTTCTTTAGATCTCCCACACCGAGGTAACTCATATGTGACCTGTAATGGTGTTTCTTTAGATCTCCCACACCGAGGTAACTCACATGTGACCTGTAATGGTGTTTCTTTAGATCTCCCACACCGAGGTAACTCGCATGTGACCTGTAATGGTGTTTCTTTAGATCTCCCACACCGAGGTAACTCGCATGTGACCTGTAATGGTGTTTCTTTAGATCTCCCACACCGAGGTAACTTGCATGTGACCTGTAATGGTGTTTCTTTAGATCTCCCACACCGAGGTAACTCGCATGTGACCTGTAATGGTGTTTCTTTAGATCTCCCACACCGAGGTAACTCGCATGTGACCTGTAATGGCTTTTCTTTAGATCTCCCACACCGAGGTAACTCGCATGTGACCTGTAATGGCGTTTCTTTAGATCTCCCACATCGAGGTAACTCGCATGTGACCTGTAATGGTGTTTCTTTAGATCTCCCACACCGAGGTAACTCGCATGTGACCTGTAATGGTGTTTCTTTAGATCTCCTACACCGAGGTAACTCACATGTGACTTGTAATGGTGTTTCTTTAGATCTCCCACACCGAGGTAACTCGCATGTGACCTGTAATGATGTTTCTTTAGATCTCCCACACCGAGGTAACTCGCATGTGACCTGTAATGGTGTTTCTTTAGATCTCCCACACCGAGGTAACTTGCATGTGACCTGTAATGGTGTTTCTTTAGATCTCCCACACCGAGGTAACTCATATGTGACCTGTAATGGTGTTTCTTTAGATCTCCCACACCGAGGTAACTCGCATGTGACCTGTAATGGTGTTTCTTTAGATCTCCCACACCGAGGTAACTCGCATGTGACCTGTAATGGTGTTTCTTTAGATCTCCCACACCGAGGTAACTCGCATGTGACCTGTAATGGTGTTTCTTTAGATCTCCCACACCGAGGTAACTCGCATGTGACCTGTAATGGTGTTTCTTTAGATCTCCCACACCGAGGTAACTCGCATGTGACCTGTAATGGCGTTTCTTTAGATCTCCCACACTGAGGTAACTCGCATGTGACCTGTAATGGCGTTTCTTTAGATCTCCCACATCGAGGTAACTCGCATGTGACCTGAAATGGTGTTTCTTTAGATCTCCCACACCGAGGTAACTCGCATGTGACCTGTAATGGTGTTTCTTTAGATCTCCCACACCGAGGTAACTCGCATGTGACCTGTAATGGTGTTTCTTTAGATCTCCCACACCGAGGTAACTCACATGTGACTTGTAATGGTGTTTCTTTAGATCTCCCACACCGAGGTAACTCACATGTAACCTGTAATGGTGTTTCTTTAGATCTCCCACACCGAGGTAACTCGCATGTGACCTGTAATGGTGTTTCTTTAGATCTCCCACACCGAGGTAACTCACATGTGACCTGTAATGGTGTTTCTTTAGATCTCCCACACCGAGGTAACTTGCATGTGACCTGTAATGTTGTTTCTTTAAATCTCCCACACCGAGGTAACTCATATGTGACCTGTAATGGTGTTTCTTTAGATCTCCCACACCGAGGTAACTCACATGTGACCTGTAATGGTGTTTCTTTAGATCTCCCACACCGTGGTAACTCGCATGTGACCTGTAATGGCGTTTCTTTAGATCTCCCACACCGAGGTAACTCGCATGTGACCTGTAATGGCGTTTCTTTAGATCTCCCACACCGAGGTAACTCGCATGTGACCTGTAATGGTGTTTCTTTAGATCTCCCACACCGAGGTAACTCGCATGTGACCTGTAATGGTGTTTCTTTAGATCTCCCACACCGAGGTAACTCGCATGTGACCTGTAATGGTGTTTCTTTAGATCTCCTACACCGAGGTAACTCGCATGTGACCTGTAATGGTGTTTCTTTAGATCTCCCACACCGAGGTAACTCACATGTGACTTGTAATGGTGTTTCTTTAGATCTCCCACACCGAGGTAACTCGCATGTGACCTGTAATGGTGTTTCTTTAGATCTCCCACACCGAGGTAACTCGCATGTGACCTGTAATGGTGTTTCTTTAGACCTCCCACACCGAGGTAACTCACATGTGACCTGTAATGGTGTTTCTTTAGATCTCCCACACCGAGGTAACTTGCATGTGACCTGTAATGGTGTTTCTTTAGATCTCCCACACCGAGGTAACTCATATGTGACCTGTAATGGTGTTTCTTTAGATCTCCCACACCGAGGTAACTCACATGTGACCTGTAATGGTGTTTCTTTAGATCTCCCACACCGAGGTAACTTGCATGTGACCTGTAATGGTGTTTCTTTAGATCTCCCACACCGAGGTAACTCATATGTGACCTGTAATGGTGTTTCTTTAGATCTCCTACACCGAGGTAACTCGCATGTGACCTGTAATGGTGTTTCTTTAGATCTCCCACACCGAGGTAACTCACATGTGACTTGTAATGGTGTTTCTTTAGATCTCCCACACCGAGGTAACTCGCATGTGACCTGTAATGGTGTTTCTTTAGATCTCCCACACCGAGGTAACTCGCATGTGACCTGTAATGGTGTTTCTTTAGACCTCCCACACCGAGGTAACTCACATGTGACCTGTAATGGTGTTTCTTTAGATCTCCCACACCGAGGTAACTTGCATGTGACCTGTAATGGTGTTTCTTTAGATCTCCCACACCGAGGTAACTCGCATGTGACCTGTAATGGTGTTTCTTTAGATCTCCCACACCGAGGTAACTCACATGTGACTTGTAATGGTGTTTCTTTAGATCTCCCACACCGAGGTAACTCACATGTAACCTGTAATGGTGTTTCTTTAGATCTCCCACACCGAGGTAACTCGCATGTGACCTGTAATGGTGTTTCTTTAGACCTCCCACACCGAGGTAACTCACATGTGACCTGTAATGGTGTTTCTTTAGATCTCCCACACCGAGGTAACTTGCATGTGACCTGTAATGGTGTTTCTTTAGATCTCCCACACCGTGGTAACTCATATGTGACCTGTAATGGTGTTTCTTTAGATCTCCCACACCGAGGTAACTCACATGTGACCTGTAATGGTGTTTCTTTAGATCTCCCACACCGAGGTAACTCGCATGTGACCTGTAATGGCGTTTCTTTAGATCTCCCACACCGAGGTAACTCGCATGTGACCTGTAATGGCGTTTCTTTAGATCTCCCACACCGAGGTAACTCGCATGTGACCTGTAATGGTGTTTCTTTAGATCTCCCACACCGAGGTAACTCGCATGTGACCTGTAATGGTGTTTCTTTAGATCTCCCACACCGAGGTAACTCGCATGTGACCTGTAATGGTGTTTCTTTAGATCTCCTACACCGAGGTAACTCGCATGTGACCTGTAATGGTGTTTCTTTAGATCTCCCACACCGAGGTAACTCACATGTGACTTGTAATGGTGTTTCTTTAGATCTCCCACACCGAGGTAACTCGCATGTGACCTGTAATGGTGTTTCTTTAGATCTCCCACACCGAGGTAACTCGCATGTGACCTGTAATGGTGTTTCTTTAGACCTCCCACACCGAGGTAACTCACATGTGACCTGTAATGGTGTTTCTTTAGATCTCCCACACCGAGGTAACTTGCATGTGACCTGTAATGGTGTTTCTTTAGATCTCCCACACCGAGGTAACTCATATGTGACCTGTAATGGTGTTTCTTTAGATCTCCCACACCGAGGTAACTCACATGTGACCTGTAATGGTGTTTCTTTAGATCTCCCACACCGAGGTAACTCGCATGTGACCTGTAATGGCGTTTCTTTATATCTCCCACACCGAGGTAACTCGCATGTGACCTGTAATGGCGTTTCTTTAGATCTCCCACACCGAGGTAACTCGCATGTGACCTGTAATGGTGTTTCTTTAGATCTCCCACACCGAGGTAACTCGCATGTGACCTGTAATGGTGTTTCTTTAGATCTCCCACACCGAGGTAACTCACATGTGACCTGTAATGGTGTTTCTTTAGATCTCCCACACCGAGGTAACTCGCATGTGACCTGTAATGGTGTTTCTTTAGATCTCCCACACCGAGGTAACTCGCATGTGACCTGTAATGGTGTTTCTTTAGATCTCCCACACCGAGGTAACTCGCATGTGACCTGTAATGGTGTTTCTTTAGATCTCCCACATCGAGGTAACTGACATGTGACCTGTAATGGTGTTTCTTTAGATCTCCCACACCGAGGTAACTCACATGTGACCTGTAATGGTGTTTCTTTAGGTCTCCCACACAGAGACATATCAATTAAGGGGAGCAAGTGAGAGATCTGATCATCAGATTGTATCATACACGACATAATAAAAAACAAAAATTAATTGTCCATCACATATTTATTTTAATTTGGTCTGTTGGGACCGCCGAATCTCTGGACTGATGAAACTGGCTGAGTAACTTGTAATCCCTGGAGGTTACCGAAGTCCTACAATAGAAAAACAAAATAAATATTTAATGTTCAACGAGCAGTACTTAGCTCTATTCATAAACATATTTGGCAAGTCAAGAAGTAAGGAAATGAAACAATATCCATTTAAATGATGTGTAAATAGTAGTCAAACCTGTATTAAGAGGTAATCTTTGGGACAATGAAAAAGTGGCCTTATAAGACAGGTGACCTCTTAAATTTAATTCATATGAAATTTTCTATGACAGGAGAAGAAAAAGGTGTCCTTTTAGTACAGATGACTGCTTAATAGAGGTGACCGCATGGGCAGGTTTGACTGTACTATCATTTCTCTACCTAAAAAGGGGGGCATAATTTACTCTCAAATTAACTCAATATCAAAAATTAAATTTTAGAATTTTATTGTTAAAACATTAACAAAACTATTTTTTTGCCAAAAAAAAATATAGGTGTATTTCTGAATGCATGGCTTTCAAAATTATGATTGGCCGGTAGGTTTTTTTTTTTTTTTTTTTTTTTTATTAAATAAGTTTTTTTAATTTTTATTTCGAACATCCCATCATCATGGCATAAAGGTTCTCATAACTTTTCAATGGTAGTGAAAAACAGACTGGAAATCTGGCTTCTGGTGAATGGACAGACTTTTCTACCCATATGAAAAAGACTGCTTTGATCACAGAAGACGGAAATCATATATATATATCCATTGATTATTGTGCAAGATCATTCAGCATAAAAATGTGTGAAGGAAATGTTCTCGTAATCAAGAGTCTCACTGAATCAGTAAAAAGAACTAAATTTCCAATTGTTTTTAACTAGGAAAAATGTTAGGTGTTTTTTTAGGGTTGGTCGGCCGATCAGAAACTCATACAGTGAAACTTGTTAAAATTAATTGTCCTTGGGATCAACTTTCTGTTTATACAGGTTGAAGGAACAAAGATTTCCTAAATGGGGAAGTTGACAAACTGTTGTTATTGTTTTCAAGAGTAATTGTTGACTATGTGCATTGAACAATGAATAAAGACAATATTGACTATTTGGTGTTTAACACCAACTTTAGTAGTATTTCAGCTATATTGTATACAGTGATCAAAGATGATAAAACAGTAAAATTCTTACCAAAGCCTTCAACATTTCCTTAGTATCTGGGTCAACTTCAATAATGTCATTCTGTTCAATGTAGGAGATCTGAAAACAAAGATATCAATATATATACACTGCAATATCATTGTTAAAGGAATTAACATACATGTGAAAATTCGAAGCAAATCATGGAATTAACTTTTTTTAAATAGTTTTTTTTTAAATATTGTTAGCACCCTCACCGCTGATCCTGATCAGGGCCTCCTGTAAAGGTGACACAAGTTAAGTCCAAGTACAAATTTATTGTCAATTGGATCAGCTGATTCAAACACAAAAATCATGATCATTTTAATTACTATTGAATGATACACTGCACACTGTTTCAAACATGCAAATCATTATTGTAATAATAAAAGATGACAAAAACAAAACCATATTTCAGGAAGTACATGCTTTACATTTGATCTTCCAATAGATGCCTTACGACAAATGTTTGATCTCCAAATGATTTATTTAGGTGTTAAATTGAGCCCTATTGTTGGTGTCCACCATATCAATTTTACAATATCGTAAATGGTTGTGTACAGTACAAATCTATATAATACACACTCTCCTTTTATGGTTTTATTGTGCTTAACGTTACTTTCAACAATATTTCAGTTATATCGTGAAACTGGAGGACCCCGAGAAAACCACCGACCTGCCGCAAGTCACTGACGAACTTTATCACATAATGTTGTACACCTTGCCCTGGGCAGGAGTCGAACCCACAACATCCTTTTTTGACAATTTGTCAATAATTGTTTGAATTTTAATGTATAGCACAAATGCAGGCTAGTGAAATGTTTTTTTTTTTTAAAAGAAGAAGGGGGTATGGTGTTTAATGCCACTTTCAACAATATTTCAGTTATATCGTGGCGGAAACCGGAGTACCCAGAGAAAACCACCGATCTGTCACAAGTCACACAAACTTTATCACATAATGTTGTATCGCTTAAGCGGGATTCAAACTCATAACGCTAGTGGTGATAGGCACCGATTGCTTAGGTAGTCATAAAAACTAGAGGCTCCCAGGAGCCTGTAATCACTCCCCTGGTTTTCAATTTGACATCTAAAGTTGGATAGAAAATGGGGGTGTTACACATAATTTTGAAAGTGGGTCACCCAAAGATCATTTCAACTCAAATTTCTGAGCAAAAGATTTTGATGCGATTTTTATCTCATAATATTCCTAAACGGAATAAACTGGCTGAAAAAATCTCACAGAAAAACCCAGAATATATGTTAAACTACTCATTGCCATGTAGCTGCAGTTAAAATTTGAGTTCACTTTGATTTGTAATAAAGCAGAAATTGACAACTAAAGAAATTTCTAATTTTAGTAACAGCAGCCATTTTGAATGGAGGCGGGGTTGTCGGACACAATATTGAAAGGGGACCACCCCAGTTAAATTTGCTTTCATTTGGTTCAGAGGAGAAGATTTAAATGTGATCTTTTATCAAAATATGTCTAATTTGTATAATCGGTTAAAAGAAAATTTCACAGAAAAATCCAGAATATATGTTAATCTACTCATTGTCATGTAGCTGCAGTTAAAATTTGAGCTCATTTTGATTTATAATAAAGCAGCAATGGACAATTGAAGAAATTTATATTTTTAGTAACAGCAGCCATCTTGAATGAAAGGCAGAGCTGTCGGACACAATTTTGAAATGGGACTACCCCAGCCAAATTTGGTTTAACGGTTTCAGAGAAGATTTAAATGTGATCTTTCATCAAAATATGCCTAATTTGCATAATCTGTATAAATCGAGTAAACGAAAAATTCCACAGAAAAACTCGGATTATATGTAAAACTACTTATTGCCATGTAGCTGCAGTTAAAATTTGAGCTCATTTTGATTTATAACAAGGGCAATGCAAAGCGTGGTATATCCCCTCGCATAAAAATTTGACCTATGACCTTGAAAATCTATATGGTTCCAGATTCTCTCAAGGATTAAGTATGTACCAAGATTGGTAAAATTCCACTGAAGGATGTTGATTCTAGAGTGTTCACAAGGATGTTACGGTGTAAAAATTTGACCCGGTGACCTTGACCTTTGACCTTGAAAATCAATAGGGTTCCAGATTCTCTCAAGGACTAAGTATGTATCTAGTTTGGTCAAAATCCACTGAAGGATTTTGATTCTAGTGTTCACAAGGATGTTACGGAAGGACGGTAGCATTACTATATCCCTTCGCAACTTCGTTTGGCGAGGGGATAATAAAGCAGCAATGGACAATTGAAGAAATTTATATTTTTAGCAACAGCAGCCATCTTGAATGGAGGGTGGGTCTGTCGGACACAATTTTGAAAGGGACCCACCCCTGCCAGGTTTGGTTTAATTTGGTTCAGGGGTTTCAGAGGAGAAGATTTAAATGTGAAAGTTTATGACGTACGACAAGTGATGGCAAAAGCTCACATGGCTAAAAAAGAAGAGTATAATACAAAACTATATATGGTTAAGTTATTACCTCTGGTACATAGTTATCTCTCCTTTCTCTCTCTTCCTCCTGAAGTTTAATGGAGATACCTCGTACAGGTCCTCTCTGGATACGCTTCATTAAATGTGTGACAAATCTACAAATCAATAATATAATTAATGAATTATTTGTGTGAACATCTGTCTATTCTGTTGAACCTACCCTTTTAAAAATATTTCCTATAGATAAATCTAGAGACATGATGTTTTGGAAATTTTGTCATGGTGTTGTTTATTTTCAATGAATATCATGAAATACTTGTTGCTGGATGTTAAGCAACCAACAATCGATCATATATATGCATGATACTCCCATGTAGAGTGACATAACTATTGAGGAACAAATTGAGTAAGCAAGCAACATGTTTATGGCAGACTATATTTCAACAACAAAACAAACAATATAGGTCAAGGCAAAAGTGGAGGCTAGTGTGTGACATGTTTAAAACAAGATTTTTCATGGGATAAAGTATGAACCAACAAAAGTGAAAGTCATTAAAGAGTATATAAACACGTCCATCACTTCTAATAATCTCGTAATAAGCAACGAAAATCGGTCAAGGCAAAGTAGAGTTTGCATGCGATATGTTTACACAGAATTGAATGACAACACCGTACCATAACATGGTCAAATTTCCACTTCAAGTTTGCTTCAATCTTAACCTGTGCATCTGCTTTCCAACACAAATTGTAGTCTAAACATGTCATCCAACAATATTAGTAATTAAATTTTAATGCCAAACGAGCAATTTTTCAGCAATATCATGGCAAAAACAAGTTACATTACAACAAGATGATGAGGATGAAGTCCACTTTGTACTAGATCAACAAGCTTAGATTGATTTTTAGTGCTAGCTCACTGAAACAACAGTCCACAGGTAGACAAGTCGCACCATTTGGACACATTCTGATTCAGAGCTAACCAATCTTTGCTTTAACTCCTTAATGATGTGTGCTTAGTGGTGTAACAACAAATACAAATTTTATGAAGACCCAGACTGGACCATAAATGCACAACCTACGCACTCAATGCATGCATGCTAACCATTAAACCACTGATGCGGTTTAAAATACTGGAAAGGGAGTTAGATATGCATTTAGTAGACTCAAATGTGTGTATCAATTAACAACATGAAAATGATTTGAAAGAAAAATTTGACTGTGTAAATGCTTGTAGAGTCAATCTATAAGAAAAAAAATTCTGCTTTTTGATATACAAATGTAATACCTGAATTGAAAAATTTGTCTACATCTACAAATTCTTAGGGCCCAGGTGGCTCAATGAGTTAGGTATTTGGATTACCTAACAACTCATACAAGCCTATCACCAATACGGCATGGGTTCGTTCCTGGCTTTGTAAATTACCAAAAAAGGTGCACTTGATTCGCAAGTGATGGAAGTTTACCAGTTGTTTGCCCATGGTCGGTGGTTCTCTCCGGCTTCTTCCACCACTAAAATTGGTCGTCATAATATAACTGAAATATTGCTGAAAGTGGCGCTAAACACCAAAAATCAATCAAACTACAAGTTCTTGTTTATTTTACACAAGACCAGCGAGTTCAACACAATCTAGCCATGAACTAAGCTTGACCTGCTTGGAGGTCGGTCAGTACATGAAGATCTTTAGGGACAGATACAAAAACACTAGACCACAACAATTACAACTCGTATAGAACTAACAATTGTACATGCTTACCCTGCAACCTTATTTCTCAACTTCTTACTGGGTAAGATGGCTATCTCTTCACATACCCTCTTGTTTGTATGAAAATCAAGTGTTAACTTCGTGTAATATTTCTCAATAATTACACGGGCTGCCTTTTTGACGGTCTTCGTCCTTACACGAGCCTGAAATGTAAAGTAATTTAAACATATAGTTTGAACAACAGATATTTTGTTTTTTCATGTTTTTGCTCTTTTCACTTGTAGACAAAATCATTCTGTCTTTCCAGTGACGACTTCACTTCAACTTTTCATTTCATACTATTTTTTTTCATCATCCTTGAAAATGATGACTATTAGAATGACTGTACAGTGAAATCTCTGTTCCCTGTACAGGGTGTAATTACTGCTACATTTGTAGGCATATGCACATGTCGATGGTAGGCACACAAAAGAAATGTTATTGGGTATACAAGTTAAACGACATCTTTTTCTTGTTTTCTCTTTCTCTCCATTTTTATTTTTAAAAGAATTTCATTTATCAATACTTTTAACACATTATTGAGGTATTTATATACTGGTATTTCATTCCAGTTTCAAAGGAATTTCCCATGAGCACATATGGACATAGTCATAGTAATCCCGACAAGCAAGGACAAATTGTTTCTAACTTGTATAATTTATTAAACATCTATATAGCTCTGTTTTACGTGTCACTGATCTACAAAGATCTGTGATAAAGCAAACAAAGCACTTTACTATCACAGCTTTGAAACGCCAAACTTATCACAGGTGGGATAAACTTGGAGCTGGAACTGTTCTGATGAAAATCAAGTCTTATGGTACAACATTATTTATTTACTAATATATCAAACAGTTAAGTAGCTCTGCTTTACGTGTCACTAGTTTCACGTTGAGGCCCAAATTTTTAAGGGTTTTTGGGGACATGTACCCCAAAGAAAATTTTGAAATATTTAATGCAAAATCCTGCATTCCGAGCATATCTAAAAGGGTTTTAATGTTTGAAAATGAATATGTTTTTCTTACATTTTGTTGTTGTTTATAATCATTTGAGAAATGAATCTGAACAAAAATACAATTTTGCTGGTTTGTGATTATTATTTCTGAAGGTCTTTTTTTTTTTAAAGCTTCTAGTTGTTTTTTTTGTTTTCTGTTTCATTGTTGTTGGTACTTCATGTAAATACAATTATATACCTTTATATACAGAATTCAGACTTAAAATAAATCGTAAACCAGTTGGAAACTGATATATCTGATAACTGCAAAATACAACAACGAGCAGCAACAGATTTATAACACCTTCCCTGTGGGAAGTACTGATCAGCATGTCACTTTCCGTGGGAAATGGGAATTTTCATGCACTGAATTCATCAAACAGTTAATACAATGTAGCTCTGCTTTACGTGTCACTGATCTACAAAGATCTATGATATAGCGAACAAAGCACTTTACTATCACAGCTTTGAAACGCCAAACTTATCACAGGTGGGATAAACTTGGAGCTGGAACTATTCTGATGAAAATCAAGTCTTATGGTACAACATTATTTATTTACTAATATATCAAACAGTTATGTAGCTCTGCTTTACGTGTCACTGACCTACAAAGATCTGTGATATAGCGAACAAAGCACTTTACTATCACAGCTTTGAAACGCCAAACTTATCACAGGTGGGATAAACTTGGAGCTGGAACTGTTCTGATGAAAATCAAGTTTTATAGTACAACATTATTTATTTACTAATATATCAAACAGTTATGTAGCTCTGCTTTACGTGTCACTGACCTACAAAGATCTGTGATATAGCGAACAAAGCACTTTACTATCACAGCTTTGAAACGCCAAACTTATCACAGGTGGGATAAACTTGGAGCTGGAACTGTTCTGATGAAAATCAAGTCTTGAGGTATGTTTATTCTAAACACCGATAAATTTCAGAGCATGAAGAATTATTTCTTAAGTCACTTACCCAAGGGAACGTGAAATAAAAAATTACCTTTCCCTTCAAAAATTTCTAGCTTCACGTTGAGGCCCAAATTTTTTAGGGTTTTTGGGGACATGTACCCCATAGAAAATTTTGAAATATTTAATGCAAAATCCTGCATTCTGAGAATATCTAAAAGGGTTTTAATGTTTGAAAATGAATATGTTTTTCTTACATTTTGTTGTTGTTTATAATCATTTGAGATTTGAATCTGAACAAAAATACAATTTTGCTGGTTTGTGTCTTTGTGATTATTATTTTTGAAGGTCTTTTTTTTTTAAAGCTTCTAGTTGTTTTTTTGTTTTCTCTTTCATTGTTGTTGGTACTTCATGTAAATACAATTATATACCTTTATATACAGAATTCAGACTTAAAATAAATCGTAAACCAGTTGGAAACTGATATATCTGATAACTGCAAAATACAACAACGAGCAGCAACAGATTTATAACACCTTCCCTGTGGAAAGTACTGATCAGCATGTCACTTTCCGTGGGAAATGGGAATTTTCATGCACTGAATTCATCAAACAGTTAATACAATGTAGCTCTGCTTTACGTGTCACTGATCTACAAAGATCTATGATATAGCGAACAAAGCACTTTACTATCACAGCTTTGAAACGCCAAACTTATCACAGGTGGGATAAACTTGGAGCTGGAACTGTTCTGATGAAAATCAAGTCTTATGGTACAACATTATTTATTTACTAATATATCAAACAGTTAAGTAGCTCTGCTTTACGTGTCACTAGTTTCACGTTGAGGCCCAAATTTTTAAAGGTTTTTGGGGACATGTACCCCAAAGAAAATTTTGAAATATTTAATGCAAAATCCTGCATTCCGAGCATATCTAAAAGGGTTTTAATGTTTGAAAATGAATAAGTTTTTCTTACATTTTGTTGTTTATAATCATTTGAGAAATGAATCTGAACAAAAATACAATTTTGCTGGTTTGTGATTATTATTTCTGAAGGTCTTTTTTTTTTTAAAGCTTCTAGTTGTTTTTTTTGTTTTCTGTTTCATTGTTGTTGGTACTTCATGTAAATACAATTATATACCTTTATATACAGAATTCAGACTTAAAATAAATCGTAAACCAGTTGGAAACTGATATATCTGATAACTGCAAAATACAACAACGAGCAGCAACAGATTTATAACACCTTCCCTGTGGGAAGTACTGATCAGCATGTCACTTTCCGTGGGAAATGGGAATTTTCATGCACTGAATTCATCAAACAGTTAATACAATGTAGCTCTGCTTTACGTGTCACTGATCTACAAAGATCTATGATATAGCGAACAAAGCACTTTACTATCACAGCTTTGAAACGCCAAACTTATCACAGGTAGGATAAACTTGGAGCTGGAACTGTTCTGATAAAAATCAAGTCTTGCAGTATGATTCTTTTAAACACTAATTAATTTATCAAACAGTTAATACAATGTAGCTCTGCTTTGCTTACTATTGATCTAAAAAGCACTTTACTATCAGTCTAAAATATGTATTACTTTTACTTTTTTTTTAATCTGTAGTAATGTGGCCATTTATTTATATTTTGGAACTTTTCTGACCCTATCGTTGACGTTAATGCAGTGGTACGTCACTTCCGTCATCCGTGTACGAAAAATTTGGCAATAGATGTGTGAAAATCTTAAAATTCTGGAGAACTGAGCTATCCTATGCACAAAACAAAAACAGGGGCAAAAAGATGCGTCTTTTAGGAATGGATACATGTCCTAGTTTGAATGACATAATCATGTAATGGAAATAAGGTGCAATAATTCTTATATGATTTAGATTCCCAATAATAAAAAAAGATAAAAGAAACAATGTTTATTGTTAATAATCGACAATTATTGTTAGATATGAAATAAAAAAATAAATGCCAATGAAAAAAAAAGCTTGTATTGTTGACATAAAAAAAAAATTCCGGAAAAAATACCATCTATCGACTGACGTTTGTAATATATCGTCATCCTGTGACGTTGTTTACAAGGGACGCTGATTGACACAAGCTGGTTACTGATTTATTTTACGATTTTGTGGGCATTTTACTTGTTTGAGTAGCTAAATGCAAAATGCCATCAAATTGGAAAATATCGGTAACTTAATTACATCACCGTCTAGTTTAAAGTACCGGAAGAAGAAAGTAGGAAATAAGGTTAGTTCATTTTGTTATTCATGGCCGACACACATCGATGGAATGTATGTGTGCGTACTGGGGATCCCCAAAGGTAAATTTTCAAAACAAATGAAGAAAAAAAAACTTAGTTACAGAATTATAAGGATTAAACGCATTTTTTCCGGAATTTATTGATGTATAACCTTGACCAATTCACTCAATAAATGTACTAGAGTTGCATGCCTTGTGGATTAATGGTATCTATATAGGGTCGACACATGCAATTTGATGTTAACATAAGATTGTATGAATATTGACACGAACAAGTTAAAACAACTTAACAAGGAAAAAAAAAGAGATGAATAATAAAGAAATAAAGAAATTTTATTGAAAATAAATTTGCAAACAGAAAGTTAGAAAAAAAGGGGTGTAGTAAATCCATGCCACGAGCGCCTGTGCTAAATACTGATGGCTTAAAGTCGCTTTATATAATATAATAAAATGCCCGAAATTTATATTCTTTGGTGTATAACAAGTTTGTCGTGTTTATATATCGAGGTTCAAGTTCGACCTAAAAAAATACATTTTATTAGTTTTAAAAGAACATCCATTACATTTTCCAAAATTGAAATTTATATATTGAATTTAAAAGGCGGCGATGGCAAAAGATATGAAAGAGAACATGATTATCTACCAACCATCTTCTGTTTTAAACGGAAAAGGAAGTAAATAATATAAAATCAAAACAATATCCGGTTCAGGTTTCGAACATGCACTGCACTGTCCGAGTGTACAATGAAGATGATCTCGGTTATTATTTGAATTTGAAATGTGTATGTTACCTTTTAAGATACAAATTCGTTTCCTACAAATATTTGTATGACCAGAGACAAACACTAAGACCCTTTATCCCGTTTATCTGATCAAATGTTGATGGTGAATTTATAGAATTTAGAAAGGGGTGTAGTACGGTACCGGGTCGTTTCGCCCCCTGAGTCGTTTCGCCCCTATTCCCGTTCGCCCCGATTTATTAATAGTGCTTTAAAAAAAAACAATTAATGACATATTTTAACCTTTGCAAAGGAGATAAGAACCACAGAGTATTGTATGTACTTTATCTATGAATTCCCTGTAAAACCATACGAAATCTGATATTTATTATTGTTAAATATCCGAGAAATTATCATATGAAGGAGAGTTTCGTCGTATTTTGTAATCCACATTTAATGTTTTTATGTCAGGAGTGTGACATATTACTGTTGAATGAAAAATTATTGATAAATTTTCAAAAATGCTATCATCATAAGAATGAAAATGTTTTATGAAAGGCAAGATATATTAAACGTAAGTATTCTGTTTATCTAAAGCAACATACATCAATTTTTCATTTAGAAAAAAATCCATATTTTGACATGTTTTAAGAAAATATAACCCTTTATCATCACTTATTATGAGAAAGGTGTCATGCAATATACAAAAATACTATAATTATTACTTATTGTTTATATGTAATTAAATTGAAAACATTGTGGAAGTTTGTAGAAGCATGTTTTTTTTACTATTTTATTTAAAAGATATGCTTATTAAAAGCGTCACACTCCTGACATTAGTTATTTTGATTTCCTAGCTATGATATGTCGTATATCAGAGCTATTTCCAACTTTTTCTTTGATTGGGTCTGGAGCTTTTGGAAAATAAAGAAAATTGTGAACTATTAAAGCATACATCATAGTACTATACAACTAAGATAAAATGTTACACTCCTGACATTTTTTGTGTCTCTCCTTATGCAAGCCCAATTTTACAACTATCATATTCATCCAGTCTAATGTTTCAAGATATTTACCTTTCTTTCATATCATTTAATATTCAAATTATTCACTGAAAATGAAAAGTCTTCATTTTTTTGAAAATCACCCATTTATTGATGGACACAGATCTTGGCAAAAATTTATTCACAACTCTCTACAAAATTTGAATTTAACTACATGTAGTTTGATTTTGAATAAAATAAGTCAGTTGTTAACTGACCAACAATGTTTGATTGATTTTTCTTATTAATAAAAACTTGAAACTTGAAAATAAATAAATATTTAAAGTAGACCAAAATGAATGATTTTTTTTTTTGCATACAACTATCGTCACGGTATGCGTTTTCGTATGCGTATGTCATGTGTTTTCGTATAATCCATTTTATTTTGATTTCCACAGCGCACGCATTACTGACAGCAAAAGTTGCCAGATAATCGAAAGTGTATTAAAATACAAGAATGGCTTTAAAAACAATCTTATGTACAAAGAAATATTTAACTAGCCATTCTTTGAAAATTCCAATCGTCATATGAATGAAGAGTTAACACTGCTAATCGCTATATCGGAAAATATATAATATTACGAAAACCCACAACACGATGCTAATAAATAAATAATTATCAAAAAATTGTCGAAAAAGACTTCATCTATTATAATATAATAGCAATTAAGTGGGGCGAATCGACTCACTTTTCGGGGCGAATCGACTCACTTTCCGGGGCGAAACGACCCGGGGCGAACAGGTCAGTGGGGTGAAACGACCCGGATTCTGTAGTACTAGTAGTAGTAGTAGCCGATTAAGGCTGGCTTTATGTCTTTGCCACTTCCGGTCCCACAACTCCTTCCCCCCTTTTCTTCTTCTTCTTCCGGTATAGAACGGGAGTCGTTGCCGACTGTTTCAAGTTCTGTTGAGGCTACACGTGTCGGGCACACACAGATGTAGTCCCCTACTGGCCCTAGTCTATTTACATCTAAAACGTTCCATATTTTTACAATTAAAATTATACACATGGGGTCCATGACCATGTCTAGCAGGGTATTTCATCTCATGGGTCTGCCACAGCAGGTCAAATCTCATCGAATTCTCATCTAAGCTCTTCCCCTGCCTGTAGCGGTCACCCGCAATACTATTGTAGTAGCCCTGCTACCTGGGACTGGGAATACCTCGACAAATACGTTGGCCTCCAGCCAGCACTCTAACCTTCTGAGCCAAAGAATACCATTGTAGTAGCCCTGCTACCTGGGACTGGGAATACCTCGACAAATACGTTGGCCTCCAGCCAGCGCTCTAACCTTCTGAGCCAAGGAAGTACGTATTTGTCGAGGTATTCCCAGTCCCAGGTAGCAGGGCTAGCACTTCTTTGGCTCAGAAGGTTAGGAGTGCTGGCTGGAGGCCAACATATTTGTCGAGGTATTCCCAGTCCCAGGTAGCAGGGCTAGCACTTCTTTGGCTCAGAAGGTTAGAGCGCTGGCTGGAGGCCAACGTATTTGTCGAGTTATTCCCAGTCCCAGGTAGCAGGGCTACTACAGGCTTATTTTAAATCACAGGGCCTTGTCACTATCCACGTAAATATACAGTACTATCAATGTATAAATAGTGACTGTTTATACATTGATAGTATATTTACGTGGATAGTGACAAGGCCCTGTGCTTAAACCAAGGATTTATATAGTTCTACTATATAAATCCTTGCTTAAACAGTAACACCGTTTAAATTTAAAACTGATAAGAAAGTCTGTTTTTATATGGTTTACAACATTCACTGGACTTAGCGTTACTCAGAGTCACACAGTAGGTGACACATTTAGATTTGGAGAAGGTATCCCTTACCTTTGTTAAACACCAGAGTTCACCCCGTTTTTTGATTGGGGTCAGTTTCACATGCATTTCATAGGTCTTATATTTTTATATAAGTTATATGCCGTTCATAATAAAAACATAAGAACGGTTCAGCAACTATGCTGGTGTTATACCAACTATGCCAATAGACCTTTCACACACTCCCGATTTGATTCTAAAATTGTACATTTTTATTACATTTTATGCAAATTATTTCCCATACGACGGGCAAACTGGTACCCAGTCTAGCAAAAGCAATGGAAAGAACAACAAATTTGTGTATTGTTTCCTCATAATTTGTAGATATGTGAACCTTGTAAAAAATCAGTCCAGAGAATACCTCTTTAGCAAATAGAAAATTCACAAGTTGTTACAACATTCAAATTTTGAACAGATTATTGTGAAAATATTAGTTATTTTCATATGAATATTACATAAAAGGGACACTTTTGCCCACTGCATGGAATAAACATGGCAACAGAAATTGTTGAGTTCTTTCCATTTTCTAGAAGACACCCATAATTTTGAGATTTTTTTTTTATTCAAGTCTGATTTGATAAGGTTTTTTTTGTTTAGATTCCATATTAAATTTCCTGACAACATTTGTCAACATGAGTTGACTTAGCTCTGCTCTTATGATTTCTGAGATAATAGGGGTCAAGGGGAAAAAAGGGACCAACACCCAATATGATTTTAATCCCTTTGAAAATATTTCTGTCTGTACTATGGCAACAGCTTTATTGTTGTTTTTACTGTTTCAGAGATACGAGAGGACAACAAGTTATATTTAAATAGGTTAAAGATTTACATATGTGACATGATCAATTAAATAATTTGTTTTGAAAAGGTATAGACTTGATCGACATAAATTGTAATGAATGACCAGATGAAGGATACAGGCTTAGGTGAACCTCTAGTTTTTAAACCAGAGTAATGTATGATACAGAAATATGATACTTTATAATTTTTTACAATTTAACTATAAAAAAGTAAATACTTTTTAATTTTCTTAAAATACTTTATATAATTGATCACAGTTTGACATATTAATAGATTTGTTTTCCAACATCTGTTTACTATCTGATGTATTTAGTGATTTACTGCTGTTAATATATTTCACCATTGATAACAGGGGGGTGAATGTATGTCATAACATAGGATGTTGGACCCAAAATTTGGAAGACATTTTGTGCCTCTTGAATGAAGGTAATTTATGCATAGCATTAATTATTGTAAGGATAATATTAAATGTGATAGTGCGTCAACTGTCCCTAAATGTCCGCTAAACAACGATGTGTCCATCATTCAAAAGCATGTTGTCAAACTCAAACACTAATGTTTTCGCAACAAGTGAAAATAACGTAGGATATCGGAGGTACTTTCACTAAAAAACGGCCTGTTTTTCCTTCTGTCACATATATAAATGAGAGAAACATATTACTGAGGATTCAACAATTAATTAAAAATCCAACTGACTTAAAATGTCTTAAAAATTCGCACCAATTTTGTCTACTTGGGACGAAATCGTAATATGATGTCGGCTACACTGAGGATGCTGCTGTTCAAATATAACACAATAAATAAGTACGGACTCCTCCAAGGTCATTTGCAATAATTCATTAAGGTTTTAATCAAATAATCTGCAATCTATTTGACATATTTCTTGATATTTTCAAACAGACAACAGTGTAGATCAAAATAACCACCTTTTTTAATTTATGAAAAATAGAAAAACATAAAAATACAGCAAAACTCTTTGTGTATTTCAATTTTATTGATATATTTCACATTTATTGAGCTCTTTTGATTTTAAAAAGGAAAATGTTTTAAAATTAAAGATAGTCTAATGTAGAAATATTGTAAGTCATGATGACACCCCCACAAACAAAAATCTATAAGTGACATGATCAATTAAATAATTTTTTCCTGAAAAGGTAGACTTGATTGAACATAAATTGTAATGAATGACCAGATGAAGGATACAGGCTTAGGTGAGCCTCTAGTTTTTAAATCAGAGTAATGTATGATACAGTAATATAATTAATACTTTATATTTTTTGACAATTTAATTATAAAAAAAGTCAATGCTTTTTAATTTTCATAAAATACTTTATAAAATTGATTATACTCATTTACAGTTTGACATAATAATAGATTTGTTGTCCAACATCTGTTTACTATCTGGTTTATTTAGTGATTTACTGAAATATATTCACCATTTATAATGTCAGTAATGAAAGTAATCTGTTTTCATCAGAATCAGTTAGAAAGTAATTTATATACAAATGTAGGCCTATATTGAATCTGTCTAAACCAAACCCTGAATAAAACGGAATCTTGTTGAAAGTAAACTTTAAATAAAGTCCCAATGTAGGAAATATTTGTTAATTTAACCTGTATCAACTGAACACTTGTCTATTGTGAACACAAAATTTGGTCCTAAGGAGGTTTGGTTTTGGTAGGTTTCACTATGTATTTTTAATATTGACAGAAGTATATGTGGAAAGTAAATATGTGAAGACCTTAACATTCACTGTATATATTTTTGATATTGACAGAAGTACATGTTGAAGGTAAATATGTGAAGACCTTAACAGGAAGTAACGATACAAATGGTATAAAAGACAAAGCTGATGGTGGTCATCTGGAGAAAAACAGAATGAAGTTTTATAACAATAATGGGGTAAGTCAACTTTAATTCTTAGCTTTAACAATAATGTCTTTTTTAGATGGTTGGTTTGGTTGGTTTATGGTGTTTAATGCCACTTTCAACAATATTTTAGTTATATCGTGGCGGTCAGTTTTATTGGTGGAGAAAACCTCCGACCTGTGGCAAGTAACTGACGAACTTTATCGCATAATGTTGCCATGAACTGGGATCAAACTCACAATTTTTGTGCTGATAGGCACTGATTTCACAGTTTGTTGTATCCAACTACCATACAATCACGACCACAACAGCCTCTTCCTTTCTTAGACAGTTGTAGAAATGTCAAAACATATATTTTTTATAATATGATGCAAGACACTTGCTGAGTGTTGCTCGTAATTTAAAAACATCATTTATGGTGTAATCATTTTTTATGTTCAATTGTTTTAAGGTGAGAGGTGATTGAAAATTAAAACCTTGAGAAAATCACATGATACACAGTATATGTTAAACAATAATCTAGAGGTAATCTTTAGTTATGGCCCTTACATATCTTAACTATTAATTGTGAAATTAAAGAATAAACAATTGCCCAAGTAATTAAGAATTCAATGCAATCTTTTGGCATGTAAAAGCGTTGACCGAATTAAATTGTGTATGCCATGCAATAGCGATATCACTTCATATTAAGTTGAATTGTGAAGTGTTGCTGTAAGATTATCTCAAAATTATATGTGTTATATAGCTGAAATATTGCTAAAGTTGACGTTAAACATTAATCAATCAATCATGAATTTAATAATAGCGAAATCATGTATACAAATGTCTCTCTTGTGGTTATTTGGTTCAATTTTGTTAAAATTATTAAATAAGAAAAATAATATTTTTTTATCTCAAGACTTTTAGGACCATTTGTATGAACATCTCATTGTAAGCTTTATAATTCTGGGTTTGTCGTGGTCGTGATCATATGGTAGTTGGATTTACAACTATCTACGCAATTGGTGCCTATCACCACTAATGTTATGAGTTCGAATCCCGCTCATGGCGAGGTGTACAACATTTTGTGATAAAGTTTGTCAGTGACTTGCGACAGGTCAGTGGTTTTCTCCGGGCACTCCAGTTTCCTCCACCAATAAAACTGACCGCCACGATATAACTGAAATATTGTTGAAAGTGGCGTTAAGCACTGTAAAACCAGTCAACAGCTTGAGAATTCTGGTTTATTTTCTACATGTGTATGGGTCATTAGGATTGATATTCTTCATTTAAATTATTGTTGGTTACATATACCTCTATTTACTTAATACTGTGAAACTTCTCTAAATTAAATTGACACTTCTAAATTCTAGCTTTAGATCAGTTTTCTGGTGAAAATCAGATTCTCACTTTTATCTTACACAATTTTTTTGTTTCATGAGTGACTGCATGAGAGAAGATTTACTGTATTAACATGCTAATTATTAAAATCTATTTTTTATTTTAGGAAGTACTCCCTATGCGAACCCTAAAAGTGAAATCTTCAGTGCTGGATACTGTTCAGTGGGCATGCATGTTGATTATAGGGTAACTAATGAATAAAAACAATTTTGAGAAGTTAAATTAGCAGAAGGTCTTAAACCTTTTTATACCCTTGGGTACACAAAATAAGATTTAAGTAATAAATTACAGAAAAAAAAGTCTAGTAAGCTTTAGGTGATCATATATATTTAGCAATCTAATTAAAATTAGATCTCCTCACTTGCTCCCCCTTTTTTCTTTGTCGCTGTGCTGGAGATTTAACAACATCCCATATGAGGTACGTTCAGGTGACCATTATATAATTACTTGTCTCATTATATTGCTGCTCCGCAAATCTTACTTGGTTGGTTGGTTTATGGTGTTTAATACCACTTTCAACAATATTTCAGTTATATCATGGTGGTCAGTTTTATTGGCAGAGAAAACTGGAGTACCCGGAGAAAACCACTGACCTGTTGCAAGTCACTGACAAACTTTATCACATAATGTTGTAACGAGTAAACCTTCCCATGAATGGCATTCAAACTCACAACTTAAGAGGTGATGGGTACTGATTGCACAGGTAGTTGTAAATCCAACTACCATACGACCACGACCATGACAGCCCCTTGGAAGTAAAGCTAAATTGATTTGGTGACTATAATTTACCTTGATTAATTTGCCGGTAAGGAACGAACATTCCACATCCATAAGAAATACTTTATATAGAAATACATACCAGTATTGAACCGAATAACGTAGCATCTTAAAGTGCAGTCTTTATCTTAATTTTTTTCATCTACTTGCCTGAAAGCCAAATTTAGAAAATTTTTCTATTTATTGATTTTATTCCAACAAATTCGTTCATAATTTTCACTTCTCCGAATCAAGTTTTGCTTGTCCTGTGCTTCGTGCAAGTGTGTTAGCATGAAGACTGAAAGCGAGGCAAAATTTCTTCAATTTTTAAGAATTAATTCATTGTGTGACAGATGGTTAAATAGCAGAGATGATTAATATTAAGGTGTACAACTTTATGATTTTAATGCTGATTTAATGACAAAAAACCTGTTTTTAATTGTCTGACATTTAAAAAAAGTCAAGGACACATACATGTATAATGTGCTTGATGTAAAACATCACCAAATTGGCCCGCTTTTATTTTATTTCAATGGGAGGAGATTATATTAGATCTTCCACACAGCAAGTGTGACATAGGAAAAATATTATAAATATTATAAATCACCATAACATTCATCTACATATTTTTACCAGGACATTAGTTTATGGCAGCTACACAATACTAGTGCACTTGTGTGAAACTGATGGCAAGATACCATTTAGTTCTACATCATCAACTCTTATGATAGAAGCATCAAAGGTTAGTACCATCTTTATATATAACCTGTCACATATAATTTCCATCAATAACCAGGGCTATAGCTTGAATGTATATGGCATTAGTGAGATAGGGTTAGGGTAATATGGTGTTTAATGCAACTTTCAACAATAATTCAGTTATATCGTGGCAGACAGTTTTATTGGAGTACACAGAAAACTACCGACCTGCCGCATATTAGTGAGATAAGCCATTTTGAAAGTGTGAATGTGAAGTTATCTTGGAATTGTTTTCTACTCGTATCATTATTAATAACTTTTTGAAAAACTGTTTTGGGCAGTGCGCTTTAATACCACATGCAAAAGACTGAAAATGTTGTTGAATTTAATGAACTTGTTAGTTTAATTAAAATTATTTTGTTGATAGCATTGATATAACTTGTATTTCATGTTTATTTATTTGTTTTAGCTTGTAACCTCCATGGTGCTATATTTTAAACAGACATCGTGCCAAAGATTCCATATTCCAAAGTTACGATTTTGGCTTCCATTTTCTGTGCCAGCCATCTTATATGCTATAAATAATAATATGGCAATACATATGCAGTTACATATGGATCCCACATCGTATCAGGTAAACAACAACAAAAAAGGCAATGCACATATAAACCATCTGGGTTGTACAAATACAATATACAATCAATGTGGACAATGAACATAGTATCCATTTAGGCAATACACGTTGAATCAATATGGGGAATACACAAAAACATCTGTCTTTGCGGTGCTGTCGTGCCTGTTATAGTATGGTAGTTGGATTTACAACTATCTAGGTAATCAGTGCCTATCACCACTAAAGTTCTGAGTTCGAATCCCACTCATGGCAGAGTGTCTTTGATACATTATTATGTGATAAAGTTTGTCAGTGACTTGCGTCAGTTAAGTGTTTTCTCCAGATACTCCGGTTTCCTCCAACAATAAAGCTGACTGTCATGATATAACTGAAATATTGATGAAAGTGGATGTAAACAACATAATCCTTACCCTAACCCCTTATTTTCTGTATTATTGAGTAAACATTAAGAATATTAGCTACACTAAATGACTAATATGCCAAAACAAGCAATTTTACAGCTATATCGTGGCAAGAACAAGTTACATTTAATGAAATGACGATGATATCTGCTTTGTACTAGTTTAACATGCTGTTTTGGATTTTCATAGTGCTAGTTCACTGAAACAACAGTCCGTGGGAAGACATGTCATTCCATATAGTGCTAGTTCACTGAAACAACAGTCCGTGGGAAGACATGTCACTCCATATAGTGCTAGTTCACTGAAACAACAGTCCGTGGGAAGACATGTCACTCCACTTGGACACATTATATTTATTCATAGCCAACCATTTTTTTGTTGTTACTCCTTAATGTTACGTGATTAGTGGAGATGCAGCAACTACGAGTTTGATAAGACTTTAGCTTGACCACTATCTAGTGCACTCTAGTCGATCATACTAACCATTACACCACTATCTAGTGCACTCTAGTCGATCATACTAACCATTACACCACTATCTAGTACACTCTAGTCAATCATACTAACCATTACACCACTATCTAGTGCACTCTAGTCGATCATACTAACCATTACACCACTATCTAGTACACTCTAGTCAATCATACTAACCATTACACCACTATCTAGTGCACTCTAGTCGATCATACTAACCATTACACCACTATCTAGTTCACTCTAGTTGATCATACTAACCATTACACCACTATCTAGTGCACTCTAGTCGATCATACTAACTATTACACCACTATCTAGTACACTCTAGTTGATCATACTAACCATTACACCACTATCTAGTACACTCTAGTTGATCATACTAACCATTACACCACTATCTAGTACACTCTAGTTGATCATACTAACTATTACACCACTATCTAGTGCACTCTAGTCGATCATACTAACCATTACACCACTATCTAGTGCACTCTAGTCGATCATACTAACCATTACACCACTATCTAGTACACTCTAGTTGATCATACTAACCATTACACCACTACCTAGTACACTCTAGTTGATCATACTAACCATTACACCACTACCTAGTACACTCTAGTTGATCATACTAACCATTACACCACTATCTAGTACACTCTAGTTGATCATACTAACCATTACACCACTATCTAGTGCACTCTAGTCGATCATACTAACCATTACACCACTATCTAGTAAACTCTAGTCAATCATACTAACCATTACACCACTATCTAGTGCACTCTAGTCGATCATACTAACCATTACACCACTATCTAGTTCACTCTAGTTGATCATACTAACCATTACACCACTATCTAGTTCACTCTAGTTGATCATACTAACCATTACACCACTATCTAGTACACTCTAGTTGATCATACTAACCATTACACCACTATCTAGTTCACTCTAGTTGATCATACTAACCATTACACCACTATCTAGTACACTCTAGTCAATCATACTAACCATTACACCACTATCTAGTACACTCTAGTCAATCATACTAACCATTACACCACTATCTAGTGCACTCTAGTTGATCATACTAACCATTACACCACTATCTAGTTCACTCTAGTCGATCATACTAACTATTACACCACTATCTAGTACACTCTAGTTGATCATACTAACCATTACACCACTATCTAGTTCACTCTAGTCGATCATACTAACCATTACACCACTATCTAGTACACTCTAGTTGATCATACTAACCATTACACCACTATCTAGTACACTCTAGTTGATCATACTAACCATTACACCACTATCTAGTGCACTCTAGTCGATCATACTAACCATTACACCACTATCTAGTACACTCTAGTCAATCATACTAACCATTACACCACTATCTAGTGCACTCTAGTTGATCATACTAACCATTACACCACTATCTAGTTCACTCTAGTTGATCATACTAACCATTACACCACTATCTAGTACACTCTAGTTGATCATACTAACCATTACACCACTATCTAGTTCACTCTAGTTGATCATACTAACCATTACACCACTATCTAGTTCACTCTAGTTGATCATACTAACCATTACACCACTATCTAGTACACTCTAGTCGATCATACTAACCATTACACCACTATCTAGTACACTCTAGTCGATCATACTAACCATTACACCACTATCTAGTGCACTCTAGTCGATCATACTAACCATTACACCACTATCTAGTTCACTCTAGTCGATCATACTAACCATTACACCACTATCTAGTACACTCTAGTCGATCATACTAACCATTACACCACTATCTAGTACACTCTAGTTGATCATACTAACCATTACACCACTATCTAGTACACTCTAGTCAATCATACTAACCATTACACCACTATCTAGTACACTCTAGTTGATCATACTAACCATTACACCACTATCTAGTGCACTCTAGTCGATCATACTAACCATTACACCACTATCTAGTTCACTCTAGTTGATCATACTAACCATTACACCACTATCTAGTGCACTCTAGTTGATCATACTAACCATTACACCACTATCTAGTGCACTCTAGTCGATCATACTAACCATTACACCACTATCTAGTACACTCTAGTTGATCATACTAACCATTACACCACTATCTAGTACACTCTAGTTGATCATACTAACCATTACACCACTATCTAGTACACTCTAGTTGATCATACTAACCATTACACCACTATCTAGTACACTCTAGTCGATCATACTAACCATTACACCACTATCTAGTACACTCTAGTTGATCATACTAACCATTACACCACTATCTAGTTCACTCTAGTTGATCATACTAACCATTACACCACTATCTAGTACACTCTAGTTGATCATACTAACCATTACACCACTATCTAGTACACTCTAGTTGATCATACTAACCATTACACCACTATCTAGTGCACTCTAGTCGATCATACTAACCATTACACCACTATCTAGTACACTCTAGTCAATCATACTAACCATTACACCACTATCTAGTGCACTCTAGTTGATCATACTAACCATTACACCACTATCTAGTTCACTCTAGTCGATCATACTAACTATTACACCACTATCTAGTACACTCTAGTTGATCATACTAACCATTACACCACTATCTAGTTCACTCTAGTCGATCATACTAACCATTACACCACTATCTAGTACACTCTAGTTGATCATACTAACCATTACACCACTATCTAGTACACTCTAGTTGATCATACTAACCATTACACCACTATCTAGTGCACTCTAGTCGATCATACTAACCATTACACCACTATCTAGTACACTCTAGTCAATCATACTAACCATTACACCACTATCTAGTGCACTCTAGTTGATCATACTAACCATTACACCACTATCTAGTTCACTCTAGTTGATCATACTAACCATTACACCACTATCTAGTACACTCTAGTTGATCATACTAACCATTACACCACTATCTAGTTCACTCTAGTTGATCATACTAACCATTACACCACTATCTAGTTCACTCTAGTTGATCATACTAACCATTACACCACTATCTAGTACACTCTAGTCGATCATACTAACCATTACACCACTATCTAGTACACTCTAGTCGATCATACTAACCATTACACCACTATCTAGTGCACTCTAGTCGATCATACTAACCATTACACCACTATCTAGTTCACTCTAGTTGATCATACTAACCATTACACCACTATCTAGTACACTCTAGTCGATCATACTAACCATTACACCACTATCTAGTACACTCTAGTTGATCATACTAACCATTACACCACTATCTAGTACACTCTAGTCAATCATACTAACCATTACACCACTATCTAGTACACTCTAGTTGATCATACTAACCATTACACCACTATCTAGTGCACTCTAGTCGATCATACTAACCATTACACCACTATCTAGTTCACTCTAGTTGATCATACTAACCATTACACCACTATCTAGTGCACTCTAGTTGATCATACTAACCATTACACCACTATCTAGTGCACTCTAGTCGATCATACTAACCATTACACCACTATCTAGTACACTCTAGTTGATCATACTAACCATTACACCACTATCTAGTACACTCTAGTTGATCATACTAACCATTACACCACTATCTAGTACACTCTAGTTGATCATACTAACCATTACACCACTATCTAGTACACTCTAGTCGATCATACTAACCATTACACCACTATCTAGTACACTCTAGTTGATCATACTAACCATTACACCACTATCTAGTTCACTCTAGTTGATCATACTAACCATTACACCACTATCTAGTACACTCTAGTTGATCATACTAACCATTACACCACTATCTAGTACACTCTAGTTGATCATACTAACCATTACACCACTATCTAGTTCACTCTAGTTGATCATACTAACCATTACACCACTATCTAGTACACTCTAGTTGATCATACTAACCATTACACCACTATCTAGTACACTCTAGTTGATCATACTAACCATTACACCACTATCTAGTTCACTCTAGTTGATCATACTAACCATTACACCACTATCTAGTGCACTCTAGTTGATCATACTAACCATTACACCACTATCTAGTGCACTCTAGTCGATCATACTAACCATTACACCACTATCTAGTACACTCTAGTTGATCATACTAACCATTACACCACTATCTAGTTCACTCTAGTTGATCATACTAACCATTACACCACTATCTAGTACACTCTAGTTGATCATACTAACCATTACACCACTATCTAGTACACTCTAGTTGATCATACTAACCATTACACCACTATCTAGTTCACTCTAGTTGATCATACTAACCATTACACCACTATCTAGTTCACTCTAGTTGACCATACTAACCATTACACCACTACATCAACTGTATTATACACTAGGGATTTAGAATGTTAGTTACGTGAAGGAGAAGTGACAAATCATTATTTATATACAAAATGTACAAATGAATTTTTTGTTAAGGATGACAGAAAAACAAATTGAACAATTTGGGTGATTTTGAAAGAATGATAATTTCATTTGGTTTAATTTGGCTTTACCGCTAACTTATGAATACATTTTACATTTTGTTTTGTTTCAGGTGCTCAGCAATATGAAGATTGGTTTTACAGCAGTATTATACAGACTAATTATAGGAAGGTATTACATGATAATGTGTTTCTCTGTTATACAGATGGGGCCGTCATGGTCGGGATCGTATGGTTGTTGGATTTACAACTAACTATTAAATTAGTGTGTATCACCACTAAAGTTGCAAGTTCGAACCCCACTCATGGCGAGATGTACTTGATGCAACATTATGTAATAATGTTTGTCAGTGACTTGCGGCAGGTCGGTGGTTTTCTCCTGGTACTCAGGTTTCCTCCATCAATAAAACTAATTGCCATGATATAACTGAAATATTGTTGAAAGTGGTGTTAAACACCATAACCTCCCCTGTTATACAGACTACCGATAATCATAGGAAGGTGGTCGTATTGCATGATACTGTGTTTCTCTGTGTTATACAGACCTATACCAGTAACTGTAGGAAGATGGTCATTTTATTTGTGTCTGTGTTATACTAGCTAGTTATGTCAAGCTGATTGGATTATTGTGTTCCTCTGTTTTATAAGGGCTAGACATAGAAACCTGATTGTATTACCGTACTGTGTGTTTTTGTTATACTAGCTAGTTATATCAAGATTGTATTACTGTGTTTCTCTGTTACATATTGCTAGTTCTTGGAAGTTGATTGTATTACTGTGTTCCTCTGTTACATATTTGCTAGTTCTTGGAAGTTGATTGTATTACTGTGTTCCTCTGTTACATATTTTGCTAGTTCTTGGAAGTTGATTGTATTACTGTGTTCCTCTGTTACATATTTGCTAGTTCTTGGAAGTTGATTGTATTACTGTGTTCCTCTGTTACATATTTTGCTAGTTCTTGGAAGTTGATTGTATTACTGTGTTCCTCTGTTACATATTTGCTAGTTCTTGGAAGTTGATTGTATTACTGTGTTCCACTGTTACATATTTGCTAGTTCTTGGAAGTTGATTGTGTTACTGTGTTCCTCTGTTACATATTTTGCTAGTTCTTGGAAGTTGATTGTATTACTATGTTCCTCTGTTACATATTTGCTAGTTCTTGGAAGTTGATTGTATTACTGTGTTCCTCTGTTACATATTTTGCTAGTTCTTGGAAGTTGATTGTATTACTGTGTTCCTCTGTTACATATTTGCTAGTTCTTGGAAGTTGATTGCATTACTGTGTTCCTCTGTTACATATTTTGCTAGTTCTTGGAAGTTGATTGTATTACTGTGTTCCTTTGTTACATATTTTGCTAGTTCTTGGAAGTTGATTGTATTACTGTGTTCCTCTGTTACATATTTTGCTAGTTCTTGGAAGTTGATTGTATTACTGTGTTCCTCTGTTACATATTTTGCTAGTTCTTGGAAGTTGATTGTATTACTGTGTTCCTCTGTTACATATTTTGCTAGTTCTTGGAAGTTGATTGTATTACTGTGTTCCTCTGTTACATATTTTGCTAGTTCTTGGAAGTTGATTGTATTACTGTGTTCCTCTTACATATTTTGCTAGTTCTTGGAAGTTGATTGTATTACTGTGTTCCTCTTACATATTTTGCTAGTTCTTGGAAGTTGATTGTATTACTGTGTTCCTCTGTTACATATTTTGCTAGTTCTTGGAAGTTGATTGTATTACTGTGTTCCTCTGTTACATATTTTGCTAGTTCTTGGAAGTTGATTGTATTACTGTGTTCCTCTGTTACATATTTTGCTAGTTCTTGGAAGTTGATTGTATTACTGTGTTCCTCTGTTACATATTTTGCTAGTTCTTGGAAGTTGATTGTATTACTGTGTTCCTCTGTTACATATTTTGCTGGTTCTTGGAAGTTGATTGTATTACTGTGTTCCTCTGTTACATATTTTGCTAGTTCTTGGAAGTTGATTGTATTACTGTGTTCCTCTGTTACATATTTTGCTAGTTCTTGGAAGTTGATTGTATTACTGTGTTCCTCTGTTACATATTTTGCTAGTTCTTGGAAGTTGATTGTATTACTGTGTTCCTCTGTTACATATTTTGCTAGTTCTTGGAAGTTGATTGTATTACTGTGTTCCTCTGTTACATATTTTGCTAGTTCTTGGAAGTTGATTGTATTACTGTGTTCCTCTGTTACATATTTTGCTAGTTCTTGGAAGTTGATTGTATTACTGTGTTCCTCTGTTACATATTTTGCTAGTTCTTGGAAGTTGATTGTATTACTGTGTTCCTCTGTTACATATTTGCTAGTTCTTGGAAGTTGATTGTATTACTGTGTTCCTCTGTTACATATTTTGCTAGTTCTTGGAAGTTGATTGTATTACTGTGTTCCTCTGTTACATATTTGCTAGTTCTTGGAAGTTGATTGTATTACTGTGTTCCTCTGTTACATATTTTGCTAGTTCTTGGAAGTTGATTGTATTACTGTGTTCCTCTGTTACATATTTTGCTAGTTCTTGGAAGTTGATTGTATTACTGTGTTCCTCTGTTACATATTTGCTAGTTCTTGGAAGTTGATTGTATTACTGTGTTCCTCTGTTACATATTTTGCTAGTTCTTGGAAGTTGATTGTATTACTGTGTTCCTCTGTTACATATTTGCTAGTTCTTGGAAGTTGATTGTATTACTGTGTTCCTCTGTTACATATTTTGCTAGTTCTTGGAAGTTGATTGTATTACTGTGTTCCTCTGTTACATATTTGCTAGTTCTTGGAAGTTGATTGTATTACTGTGTTCCTCTGTTACATATTTTGCTAGTTCTTGGAAGTTGATTGTATTACTGTGTTCCTCTGTTACATATTTGCTAGTTCTTGGAAGTTGATTGTATTACTGTGTTCCTCTGTTACATATTTTGCTGGTTCTTGGAAGTTGATTGTATTACTGTGTTCCTCTGTTACATATTTGCTAGTTCTTGGAAGTTGATTGTATTACTGTGTTCCTCTGTTACATATTTTGCTAGTTCTTGGAAGTTGATTGTATTACTGTGTTCCTCTGTTACATATTTTGCTAGTTCTTGGAAGTTGATTGTATTACTGTGTTCCTCTGTTACATATTTTGCTAGTTCTTGGAAGTTGATTGTATTACTGTGTTCCTCTGTTACATATTTGCTAGTTCTTGGAAGTTGATTGTATTACTGTGTTCCTCTGTTACATATTTTGCTAGTTCTTGGAAGTTGATTGTATTACTGTGTTCCTCTGTTACATATTTGCTAGTTCTTGGAAGTTGATTGTATTACTGTGTTCCTCTGTTACATATTTTGCTAGTTCTTGGAAGTTGATTGTATTACTGTGTTCCTCTGCTACATATTTGCTAGTTCTTGGAAGTTGATTGTATTACTGTGTTCCTCTGTTACATATTTTGCTAGTTCTTGGAAGTTGATTGTATTACTGTGTTCCTCTGTTACATATTTGCTAGTTCTTGGAAGTTGATTGTATTACTGTGTTCCTCTGTTACATATTTGATAGTTCTTGGAAGTTAATTGTATTACTGTGTTCCTCTGTTACATATTTTGCTAGTGCTTGGAAGTTGATTGTATTACTGTGTTCCTCTGTTACATATTTGCTAGTTCTTGGAAGTTGATTGTATTACTGTATTCCTCTGTTACATATTTTGCTAGTTCTTGGAAGTTGATTGTATTACTGTGTTCCTCTTACATATTTGCTAGTTCTTGGAAGTTGATTGTATTACTGTGTTCTTCTGTGTTATACAGATAGTTATAGATATTATATTGTATGTCTGCATTACACAGACTAATCGTTGAAAGGATATTATAATACTGTGACTTGGTCCAGTGTTTATAAATTTTAATGATCTATGCTGTGGCCAACATAATGACATATCTGTAAAATATTTTAGTATATAATTGAATAGTCTCTCATCTTAATTTATATTTACATCTTTTCCTACTAATTACTAATGCTGCTTTCCTGATAATTTTCAATATTACAATGGTTTACTACTGCTGCTCACATGATTGAAGTATAATTTATATAGTAAAGTCAGTCACCTAAAAATCAGTTTTAACTTATTTCTAAGTTACATGTTATTTTGTCCATATATTAATTTATCTTGAAAATTGACAAAATTCACCTGCTTTAACACTAGGAAGTTTATTTCAGACATTTATCAAAGTTGAAGTGGTTTGCATTATCACTTCTAACAGTAGCTGGCATATTTGACAGGTTAGTAGATACTTTAGTTTTGATATGTAACTGACAGACGATAACACCTTCTTAAAACAACAACCGCATCAGTGGTGTAATGGTTAGAGTGCTCACCTAGAGTGCGGAGATCATGGGTTCAAGCCCCTGATTGGGTAAAACCAAGGACTATGAAATAGGTAATTGTTGCTTCTCCGCTATGCACGCAGCTATAAGGAGAAAGAGCAAAGACTGCATGGCTCAGAATTAGGATAATGTGTCCGAGTGGAGCGACATGTCTATCCGTGGACTGTTGTATCAGTGAGCTAGCTCTATAAAATCAGACTAAGCGTGCTGGTCTAGTACAAAGCGGACCTCATCATCATCTCATTGAAAATTAACTTGGTCTCACCATGATATAGCTGAAAAATTGTGAAACATCAATTACTCACTCAGACTCAGACACTCACTCCTTCAAATAACAACAGTTACAGGCACAGCTGTTAAGTGATTTTAGACAGTGAAAGTATTCTATATTAGGCCTCTAAATACCTCTTACAGCCCTGTGAGCTCTTGCCATCAATTGTTGTCCATTGTTCATCTTAAGCATTTTGATCTTGAAGAACTTGTTTAACAAATTACACCATTCCTGTCAGATATGATTCTTGGGATGAGGAGATTCAAACCTGTACAAAATAAATTGAGGCTTCAGTAGGCTGTGGGTGGTGCCAAAAGGGAAATTAAATAAATTTCGAAAATCTGCTTCTCAAGAACAAGTTATAGAATTCCTACAATATTTCCTGATTTAGATTTATATAAATAAAATACTCATGTTCTATGGGGTCAGAGCACAGACAGGGGCAATACAATGGGATATGAACATTGGAATCCAATGTTTAGCATATGCTGCTATGAGGAAAACAATTTTAAAATGGTGTGTGTTTTTTACCTACAGTTTATGAATGCGGCATATATATTTAGAATGAAGGATTTCATGAGTTAAATATTTTAGTTATCACTTCTCATACTAAATTTGCACTTTTCGGGTCACATAATTCAGTTGTACCCATGAAAACCATAATAATTTGAGATAGATTCAAACAAGATTAATTACTTAACTGTATTTTTATGGCTCTTTTAAAAAAATTTGTTTCAAGATGGAATTGATCATCTGTTATGGGAAGATTGATAAATTAAGCCTATTGTCAGGTGGTGGCTTAATATGAAACGTAGATTATATTATTTTAGCAGAGTGGCAACTGATAATGTTTTAATAATTGATGGGCAGACTGATTCATAGGCATACATGTATATTTTTAGCTCACCTGGCCACAGGCCATGTGAGCTTTTGTCATGGCTAGGCGTCTGGCGTCCGTCCGTCGTCCGTCTGTTAGCTTTTCACATTTAAATCTTCTTCTCTGAAACCATTGAACAGATTTGAACCAAACTTGCCAGAAATGTTCATTGGATGGTCCTCTACCAGATTTGTGTTTTTGGTGCTGATTTGAAATTCCACATGGCTGCCAGGGTCCATAATGTGTTCTCATTGGCTGAAATTTAAAAAATCTTCTTGTCAGAAACCACCAAGCCAATTGAATTATTACTTTGCAGGAATGATCATTGGGTGGTCCTGTACTAAATTTGTGAATCGTTTGCCGATCGGAAATTCAAGATGGCCACCATGACTTGACTTAGTTTAACATTGGACCCTATGGGAATTTCACATTTCCATCTTTTTTTCTGAAACCACAAAGCAGATTTGAACCAAACTTGGCAGAAATGTTCATTGGATGATCATATACAATATTTTTGTTTTTGGTGCTGATCGGAAATCCAACATGGCTGCCAGGGCCCATAATGTGTTCTGATTGGTCGAAATTTAAAAAATCTTCTTGTTAGAAACCACTAAGCCAATTGAGTTGTGACTTTGCAGGAACGATCATTGGGTGGTCCTGTACTAAACTTGTGAATCGTTTGCTGATCGGAAATTCAAGATGGCTGCCATGACTCGACTTAGTTTTAACATAGGACCCTATGGAAAAAATGTTTAAAAGTCTTCTCCTCTGAAACCAGTAAGCCAATTTAAAACAAACATGGCATGAATGGTCCTTAAATGGTCAACTTTCAAAATTATATCCAGTGACCCTGACCTCCATCCAAGATGGCCACCATCAGCGGACATAGTTTTAACATAGGACCCTATGGGAAAAAATGTTTTAAAATTTTCTCCTCTGAAACCAGTAAGCCAATATAGCAAACATGTCATCGATCGATGGTCCTTAGGTGGTCAACTTCCAAAATTGTGTTCAGTGACCTTGATCTCGGTTCAAAATGGCTGCCATCAGCGGACATAGTTTTAACATAGGACCCAATGGGAAAATTGTTTAAAAGTCTTCTCCTCTGAAACCAGTCAGCCAATTTAAAGCAAACATGGCATGGATGGTCCTTGGGTAGTATACTTTCAAAATTGTGTCCAGTGACCACGACATCCATCCAAGATGGCTGCCATGAGCAGACATAGTTTTAACATAGAACCCTATGGGATTTTAATAGTAACTTAGATGTATTCGGCATGCAGACATTCTTAAGAGGACTTATTTATGTCAGGTGAGCGATACAGGCTCACCTGAGCCTCTAGTTTTTTTTCAAATTCTGGTCAAGTTAATGTTCAATTGGTTTCTATCTATATATTTGTTTGGTATAATTTTAGTTTGAGACATACTAAGAAAATTAACTTTAAAGGTAACTTCAAAGAAATAACAGACAAATGTTATAAAATCTACCTGTACATTATAACATGTATTTGCAGAAACCGCTATTCTTTTCTGTGAATATTTGATACAGCTGCATTAATATTCCTGTTTTTTCTCTTCATTTGATAATAGCTATGGTGGATTTACAAGTAAATCAAGATCTGCCTCAGAAATCCATATAACTCTGACAGGATTAATAATGATGATCTCATACTGTTCAATCTCAGGTCTAGCTGGAGTTTTTTCTGAGTATATACTTAAAAGACATGTTACAGTAAGTAAGATTTATTCTGAGTATATACTTAAAAGACATGTTACAGTAAGTAAGATTTATTCTGAGTATATACTTAAAAGACATGTTACAGTAAGTAAGATTTATTCTGAGTATATACTTAAAAGACATGTTACAGTAAGTAAGATTTATTCTGAGTATATACTTAAAAGACATGTTACAGTAAGTAAGATTTATTCTGAGTATATACTTAAAAGACATGTTACAGTAAGTAAGATTTATTCTGAGTATATACTTAAAAGGCATGTTACAATAAGTAAGATTTATATGTATTATTTTATATGTACTTAGGGTGTTTAGTCACATGACGTTACAGGTGGGGAAAACCCCGGCTGACAGGCAATTTCTTTATCGAGTGCATGATTATCTCTGATTTCACGTTTGTTAATAAATGTTTATATATGTATTATATATCAATAAATTTGTCTTTAAATAAGCTTTTAAATGATATATAAATCGTTTCTGTCGGCCAAGTAGTTTTGGAGAATTTTCAATCGAAAATTCAGGTCGGTGTTTGCATTGCACTGCGTGATCAATTTCAGTTGATTGGCACATATTTTTATAGTATTTGGCACGTCATAGCCTATTTTTAAAGGGAAATCCGCTGGATGCTATCTCTCATTGGTTAATTGAAAATAGAAATCCCAAGCTACAAGCCAGTGAAACCCCGAAATTTCTATGTTGCCGTTTACCGGATCTACGAAGGTAATGTTTGCAAAAAAGAACTTTTTTATTTTAAAATATTTACCGTAGACGCTTTGGGGACTTATTTTAATGAAGATCAATGTTTCAAGCAACCATTTCATAATTTGTTTCATACAGTTTAATTGAAGGGAGTAGCGGAATTTACATTTTCGGCATGCCATGTGGTGTCAATGACATTTCAAAAACTTATTTTAGCTAAATTCTATCAAAAATTGAAGCGTACTCGAAGCCAAATAACGTCTGATCTTTACATTTTAAACTGGAATTCTTCATATGACGTCACGTTGTTTATGTGCCAAAGTCGTTCAACAATATTTCGCGGAATTTTAATTTTTGTGATTTTTAGACCCAGGGATATGCAAGAATACATTTTTATGTTCAGTATTGCATTAGAATGGAGATAACTTATTGTATTTGAAAATTTCACGGCATCAATTGTCAAACTTTGGAATGATGATTGGCATCAATAATAGGTCGTCAGCGGCAAATTCATAGTCAGAAATATCTGGGTCAGCCATATTGTTTACAAACAAGTGTATTCGGCGTAGGAATGTAGCATTCCGTCAGGCATGTTAACTGCAGATTTGACAGCTCTCGATAGCCAATGAAAATACGCGTTGCATTATAATTGCATTAGAATAAATATTATTTGTATCCTATTCTTTTTTAATTCAAAAATGATTTTATAATGGGAGACTAAAAAAATTTATATTAACTAATAAAATCCTAAGTCGATAAACAACAATGCAACGTGTATTGAATTAGTCTACACAATGTTAACATTGAACTTTTATATTACAGTCAAACCTGTCTAAATTGAACCCTGAATAAACTGGAATCGTGTATAAACCTAACTTTAAATAAAGTCCCAATGAAGGAAATCTTTGCTAATTTAACTTGCATAAACTGAACACTTATCTATTCAGAACACATAAACTGGTCCCAAGGAGGTTGGGTTTAGACAAGTTTCACTATATTTAAGTAATAGCCGCATTTTTGGTATAATGGTTAGCGTGTTAGCCTCGAGTGGCTCAAATTAAAGACTATCAAATTGGTATTTGTTGCTTCTCAGCTAAACACAAGAGCAAAGACTTGTTGGCTTGGAATCAGGATAATGTTTCGGAGTGGGGCGACATGTCTATCTGTGGACTGTTGTTTCTGTGAGTTAGCACTAGAAAAAGCGTGTTGGTGTAGTACAAATCGGACCTCATCATCATCATATTGAAAATTAACTTGTTCTCGCCATTATATAGCTGAAAAATTGCTGAATTGGCGTTAAACAACAATCATTCACTCACTATTTAAGTACGTAATTATTAGATTTAATGTTATCTTTTAACAGATGTCCCTGCATTTACAGAATATATTATTATATTTATTTGGTATTTGTATAAATGGAGTTATGTGGATTGTGGATGAACTTCAAAATTCCAATATAGGTAATTTTATTATACTTGTATATATACATGTATTGTACTTTTATTATACTTGTATATATTCATGTATTGTACTTTTTGCCTTCTAGACGTGCTACAAGTCTCTTTCTTATTAACATTCCCTTACAAAATTGCTGCTTTGAAAGTTCCAATTGTTGACAGCTAATCACTTATATTTACTGATAACATGTGGAGACACAATCATGTGATAACATGTGGAGACACAATCATGTGATAACATGTGGAGACACAATCATGTGATAACATGTGGAGACACAATCATGTGATAACATGTGGAGACACTATCATGTGATAACATGTGGAGACACAATCATGTGATAACATGTGGAGACACAATCATGTGATAACATGTGGAGACACAATCATGTGATAACATGTGAAGACACAATCATGTGATAACATGTGAAGACACAATCATGTGATAACATGTGGAGACACAATCATGTGGTAACATGTGGAGACACAATCATGTAGATAGTAAATATAAGTGGTCAGTCAAGATTTCAGCTTTCATAGCAACAATAAGAAAGAGACTTGTGGCAAGTCTATTTGCCTCCCTTTCAATAAAATATCCCAATTCATTTGCAAATTAATGTGTTTTAGTAACCACTTATATTAATTCAACCATAACTGGTCTGTATATTCCTCATGGAGTGGAATCTTTAGTCAGGCACAGTCAAACTTACCTTAACAGTCACCTGCTATAAACAGCCAGTTTAAGACCATTCCTGACAGTATATAGGTGTTATTTTAACTCAAATAAGCAGTCTCCTTACTTACACAGTCAACAGTCACTCAAAGTCACATCATATCGGTTTACTTGTATTAAACAGTCATTTTTCATCCATAAACCTAAAAAAATCTCAGGTAGGTGATTGTACCATTTGACCAAGCAAATTATTGAATAATTAACTACTTAACTGAAAATGGTTACAAAAACACTACAGCATTACAAAACGAGGGCCATGTTTTCTAATACATTACCTTTCAGTAACACTAAAACGTGAATCATTATAGAATGAAACTGACAATCTGGGTCCATTGATCTTGTAATTATGTCCATTCTTCAGTAACCAGATATCTGGAGTCAACAACAAGTGGTCAACAGATAAATTGATTTATGGTGTTTAATGCCAATTCAGATTGATTAATTTATGGTGTTTAATGCTAATTTCATAAATATTTCAGTTATATCGTGGTGGTCAGTTTTATTGGTGGAGGAACCTAGAGTACGCGGTGAAAACCACCGACCTGTCGCAAGTCACTTACAAAATTAATCTGTTCAACAGAGTGTACATTTCAGCCAGATATATTTTATCCAACCTTTCAACATTTCTTAATTAAACTTCCTTAATTTAGCAAATTTTTAACAAAAGTGATGACACTATCAGCATTGACTCTACATTAGTTAAGTCAGTATTACCTTTTTGTACATAGAGATATTGTAGTAATTAAACAAGTACCAGTATTTTATTTTTTCAGAGGATAGATTCTCATTATTCAGAGGATATTCCATGTTTACAGTTATTATTATATTATCTCAGGTACTAATTTATTTCATAGTCATAAGGTCATTTTTGCTTGCAATCTAATTTTCCAATTAGCTAAATATATTTAATATCAATTTAAAAAAAAAACCAACATAATTTCATAACCTCAAAACACTTTTAACAGTAATGGTCTACAATATAACCAACCACACAACAATATGAATAATTAATCTGATACACCTCAAACTTCCAACCACAGAAACACAATTACAAAAACCGATAGGAAATCTAGGTCCAGGCTTCGGAAGCCACAAAAAATTGGTTGTTAAATAAAATTAAGTAAGATGTAGTTTGTATACCATGCACACTGATATCTCAGTATTGATATTCTATTGTATGCATTATATTTTAATATGACGTCCTTCTTTTGCTTTGTAAATAAACCAGGGATATATTTCCTTTTTTTTATTAGCTCACCTTGCCAAAGGCAACGTGAGCTTTTGCCATCACTTGGCGTCCGTCGTCTGTCGTCCGTTAACTTTTCACATTTTAATCTTCTCCTCTGAAACCCGCCAAATGAACTAAAACTTGGTAGGAAGCATCTATGGAAGGTCGTCTATAAAGATTGCTCATTTCTTCCCGATCCATTGACAAACATGGCCACCACAGGTAATTCTTGTTTCTGATTGGCTGATTTTTAAAATTCTTCTCCTCTGACACCACTTGGTCAAATGAATCGAAATTTGGTAGGAAGCATCTATGGAAGGTCCTCTGTAAAGATTGCTCATTTCGTCTCGATCCGTTAACAAACATGGCCGCCACAGGCAATTCTTATTTCTGATTGGTTGATTTCTAAAAAATATTCTTCTCTGAAACCACTTTGCCAAATGAACTGAAATTTGGTAGGAAGCATCTATGGAAGGTCTTCTATCAAGATTGCTCATTTCGTCCCGATCTGTTTACAAACATGGTCACTACAGGCAATTCTTGTTTCTGATTGGTTGATTTCTAAAAAATCTTCTACTCTGAAAGCGCTTTGCCAAATGAATCAAAATTTGGTAGGAAGCATCCTTGGAAGGTTCTCTATAAAGATTGCTCATTTAGGTTTGATCCGTTAACAAACATGGCTGCCACAGGCAATTCTTATTTCTGATTGACCGATTTTTAAAAATCTTCTCCTCTGAAACTGTTTGGCCAAATGAACCGAAACTTGGTAGAAAGCATCTATGGAAGGTCTTCTATAAAGTTTGCTCATTTCGTCCTGATTGGCTAATAGACATGGCCGCCACAGGCAATTCTTATTTCTGATTGGTTGATTTCTAAAAAATCTTTTCTGAAACCACTTTGCCAAATGAACTGAAATTTGGTAGGAAGCATCTATGGAGGGTCTTCTATCAAGATTGCTCATTTCGTCTTGATCCGTTTGCAAACATGGCCGCTACAGGCAATTCTTGTTTCTAATTGGTTGATTTCTAAAAATTCTTCTACTCTGAAACCGCTTTGCCAAATGAATCAAAATTTGGTAGGAAGCATCCTTGGAAGGTTCCCTTTAAAGATTGCTCATTTAGTTCCGATCCATTAACAAACATGGCTGCCACAGGCAATTCTTATTTCTGATTGGCTGATTTTTTTTAATCTTCTCTGAAACCGCTTGGCCAAATGAACCGAAACTTGGTAGGAAGCATCAATGGAAGGTCCTCTATTAAGATCATACCTGTTAACCTCTGGTAACTGCTAGGGGGAGATCTCCCCCCTACCAACTCTTCTAAGGGGGAGATTTTGTGCGTCGCCTTTAAACGCACAAAATTGTACCTTGTAGTTGCATACATGTGATAGAGTTGCTATGCTACAACTGGAGATTTGTAAATTTTTGGCTGGAGATTTTTTATCGACGTATTTGATGTGTGTTTTTATTGTTTATTGATGTTTTCCTTTTGTTTGTTTCAGTATTGAACCAACTGCATCCCATTTCAATATATATTGTTTACATTTCTGTCTTATTAGTAGTGTTTCATATGATGAATGAAGGATAAAATCTGTATTTATAATTTATTCATAAGGTTATAACAAAGCAATAACAATGAAGACAGAATGTTCTGAACAATAAAGTCATAGAAGCACTAAAATTAAAAAGTCACTTTGCTGCTGGTGCGTTGGGTGATAGCATACGTTTCGTCATTTTTGTGATTTATCAATTCCATCCTGGAACTTAGTCCTTAAATAATACTTTAATCGGCTTTGGTCCCAAACAAGCCATAGCAACTCAATCCGAGATGAATTCATTGCACGTTTGATCGAAATAAGAAGTTTTCCTCGGCATCAAAGGTTATCCGACTCCTGTTTGCACAACGGTTTATAACTATTTTTAATTGCCGCTATCACACTTCTAATCATCTAAGCGTGTGCCACAAACCCACTTCCTTATCCCCAATTAACTGTCAATCAGTGGATAATTGTTGTATAATAATCAACACCTTAATTAATCACCATGACCCAATTTACCTGTAAAGGTGTCAAACAGATCAATAACCGGATATCATTTAAATATGACATTCACATTTACCATTCGTATCTCTCTGCGTTTTTCGTCAGCGCAGGAGTTCCAAATGGGGAATTTCCAGAAATATTGATCGCAAAATGTAGGTCAAGATTTTATTGTACTTGATTTTTTTCACGGGCGGAAGATTTTGAAAGTTGACGGAAGCGACCCTCAAAATCGGGAGAAAAGATTTTTGTTGGGGAAAGATCATGCGGGAGGAAAAGGTGTGTGCGGGAGATTACAATCGTAACTACTCGGCCATTCTCGCTACCCTGCAAATAACCTTGTGTGCATTAGATGTATAAATCGCACTACTTTTCACATGTCAGTTATATGAAAGTTTGATAAAGTTATATTTTAAACAATTTTCTATATTTCAATTAAAGTTTTAATTAGTTTTGCATGATTAGATTTTACTTAGTATGTCTTCCATATTGGATTTTGGTGGACTATATTTTTGTGCGGTTTAGCTTAACTTAACTTCCGGCAAACAATTTAAGAAGAATTTCTACTATGTACGTACGAGGTTATTTGCAGGGTAGCGAGAATGGCCGAGTAGCTAAGATTGCGGGAGATTAATGTCTCCCACGCAGGAGACCCAGTCCATGCGGGAGACTCCCGCACAAAGGGGGAGGGTTAACAGGTATGTAAGATTGCTCATTTCGTCCAGATCCGTTAACAAACATGGCCGCTACAGGCCATTCTTGTTTTTGATTGGTTGATTTACTATAAAATCTTGTCCTCTGAAACCGCTTGGCCAAATGAACCGAAACTTGGTAGGAAGCATCTATGGAAGATCCTCTAACAAGATTGTTCATTTCGTCCCGATCCATTAACAAACATGGCTGCCACCGACAATTCTTGTTTCTGATTGGTTGATTTCTAAAAAATCTTCTCCTCTGAAACCGCTACACTAAATGAACCGAAACTTGGTAGGAAGCATGTATGCGAGGTCCTTTATATAGATTGATCATTTCGTTTTAATCCATTAACAAACATGGCCGCCACAGGCAATTCTTGTTTCTGATTGGTCGATTTCTACAAAATCTTCTCCTCTGAAAACGCTTGGCCAAATGAACCGAAACTTGGTAGGAAGCACCTATGGAAGATTCTGTTTAAGTTTCCACAAAGCAGAATGAAAAGTGAGCGACACAGGCTCAGCCCACCGAGCCTCTAGTTTTTAATTCTCATTGGCATATGCATGATGCACACATTTAAGCTGGGTGATAAAATCACACAATAAAATTATTTACACTGTTGTTAATTGTTTTAAAAACATCTATAGTCACAGAAAATAATCAACATATCCAAAAATTAATAAATATGCAATGTGTAATTAAAACGTGGATACACAATATGATTATGGCCTTTCCATAAGCAAGACTTTCCCATCATTAAAGCACATGCTGATGAGGTATCGTCTGCTCGAATTTGGCAGTGTGAAAGATATAACAGCCAACCTGCGGCACATAAATTGAATGTGACCTTGCCTGCAAACATAAACATAAGTTACTGCCTTTCTCATCAAAGTGTACTACCGTATTTGTGCTGTTAGACATATCAGAATCAAAGTAATTCATGGAAGCAATAATGTCTTGTGAGTTTTATCATGGGTTAGCAAAGAGGGGTGAAATTTATAAATATCCTGCCAACCCATGTTAAAACTCACAACACATTATGGCTTCCATGAATTATTTCATAATTTATTTGTTATGTTTTTTTTCCAGGCTATTAATGGTTTAATCATGTCATCTATAATGAAGTATGCCAGTAACATCACACGGCTATTTATAATCTCGTGTTCTACACTGATTACAGCTGTATTATCTGTTATAGTGTTCCAAACATCTTTAAATTTTTATTTTGTATTATCTGCCCTTTTAGTTTGTGTTTCAATATACCTTTATTATATGAAGTAAATATTTACAACATGTGTGATAAATTTTATAATTATATTTTTTCATTTGTGTTCTCTAAATTTTTACTTGATAAACATAGTTCAAATGGATTATATATTTTTTTAAGTTATTTTGTTTAAATCGATTTGGTTGTTTCAAGTCGTCGCCATTCCGTTGTTACTGTTGTTCATTAGTTGGAGTGTTGCGGTGGTCTAGCAGTTACAGGAGTAATCTGTCCCTCATGAAGTATGTCTTTGTCCCCAGCTCACTATGATATTGTTGACTTGTAGACCTAAGTACTTACAGATGTTTTTTTTGCATCTTCCACCATTAAGCTGAAAATGGTCGAAAGCAAAAATAATTTCAATCAATCAAGAATAGTCACGATTCAAAAACTATTGCCATTTAAGAGTACTCGTTATTTGAGGGATCCAAGAAATAAAAACTAGTCAATTTGATAGTGATAATGTAGTTAGAATCTGTCCTCATTTCCCACCATTTCCTATATTTTGTTCAGAAGATAACTGTGACTTTGACAGATAACGTAGTTAGAATCTGTCCTTATTTCCCACCATTTCCTATATTTTGTTCAGAAGATAATTGTGACTTTGACAGAGTGGAATCTGTCCTTATTTCCCACCATTTCCTATATTTTGTTCAGAACTGTGACTTTGACAGATAACGTAGTTAGAATCTGTCCTCATTTCCCACCATTTCCTATATTTTGTTCAGAAGATAACTGTGACTTTGACAGATAATGTAGTTAGAATCTGTCCTCATTTCCTATATTTTGTTCAGAAGATAACTGTGACTTTGACAGATAACGTAGTTAGAATCTGTCCTCATTTCCCACCATTTCCTATATTTTGTTCAGAAGATAAATGTGACTTTGACAGATAACGTAGTTAGAATCTGTCCTTATTTCTCACCATTTCCTATATTTTGTTCAGACTGTGACTTTTGACGGAGTGGATATAACCCAGAAAAAAATACCTGCAAGTTTCAGACATTTTTTAAAATTAATTCTTTATTTTAATATAAATATATAATGCAAACCAAAATTATCTCTTAAAAAAAAATTGAAACTTATTGACATTACTCACTATTTTAGAGTTTATGGTTTCCTATATATTTTTTTAGGAAAAAAAGAGACAGATTCAACTATAGTTTATTTTGTATACCTAACAAAACCAAAAAATATAATTTTTACATGTTCATGTATATTTTTGTCCTTTTTAAGTTATCTGCCCTTAGTTGTTGATTTTATTCATATGTTGAATGTTCTTTTTTATTTTTATATTTAACTTATGTCTTTATGAACTGAATTCATATTTTTTGGTAGTTTTATTGTTGTTTAATAATAATGGCAGAAGTACATCTTGTATGAAGCTTGCTCGTGTTCATATAAAATTTTTAGTTCTGTCAACACTTACAACCTTATAAATACACAAAGATTGGATTCAATACTTATAATTACATTTTTACATTATTTAGTACAATATTAAATTATTTTTTTTTTAAACTTGTGTTATTATGCATCATTAATTTGTATTGTGACAACCAAAAATAGTTTGTTTACTGATCTTCTCTTCATTGATTGGTCCATTTGTATTTACTGTGAACTGTCACCATTTTCACCATTCATATTGGGAGTTCTAAATGAATTGAATTTAGAAAATAATTAATGTTACAACTGAAAAGGCTAGGATTTGCTTAAAAAATGGCAATGAAAATGATGGCTGATTTGCAATGTAAATATTAATTATATCCTTTGCAAAGAAATTGATGGGTATATTATATACAATATACGTACATTGTCGGTAAATATAAAATTTATTTGTACGAGCTTTAGAAACAGGAAGAATAGCGAGCCTTTGGCAAGCTTTTCAGGCCTGTTTCGTACCAGTTTCATACTTGTCTGCACCCACCGCTGTACGTAGCTACAGGGTACCAGGAAAGTTTATTCGTGGGCTGAAAAGTTTATTCGTCTAGTACGAACAAAGCAAAAAATAATTCGTATAGCATATTTGTACAGCAAATGTACTGATTGTAGGATAAATTGGTTTATAAGTGTCTTCTGTCTATATAGACACATCTTGTCCATTGCAGAACCTTTTTGTTTCACGGCCTAGTGCCTTTATATTTGTATTTATATGTATTAGGACATGACCATGTGTCACGTTCAAGACTGAGGTCACTTTGATTTTGACCTTTATCCAAAAGGTCAAATAATTGATTTTTTTTCATACAATTTACATCAGTTACTTGCGACAGGTCAGTGGTTTTCTCGGGGCACCCCGGTTTCCTCTACCAGTAAAACTGACCACCACAATATAACTGAAATATTATTAAAAGTGGTGTTAAACACCATAAACCATAAAAATATATTGGGAAACCTGTGGTAATGCTTATAGCATACACACCATATAATCAAAGAGATAATATAGCACATGTATACACAAAATCAGGGATATGCTATAATGTGTATCGCTTCAAAAAACATGGTGCCACTCACGACAATAAAATAATTAAAATGCTTACCTTGAAATATTATTTTAGTGAAATTTGATCAAAATTGAAGTGTACACGAAGCCAAATAATGTCTAATCTTTATGTTTCAAACTGGAAGTCTTCATATGACGTCGACAATGAAATGGAACAAAATATAGCGAGAGTGAAATTAAAAACGATAATTTCACTGTGAAATTATCGTTTTTATTTAACTCGGAAAATTCTGTAATTCACAAATATTTCTATAAAGTATTCTATTGTTTGTCAATTTATTTGTTGTGAAGTTTATTTTTATGTATCCAAGTTGTTATTCATGGTTTTTTAATCCTAGTTATTATTAGTGGTAAAATAGTTCAGATATGTTGGTTGTAGTATTTATTATTTGTAGTAATGATTTTCAACAAAATGAGCCATACAGTAGAGATATGTTACAAGTATTATTTATTGATACCTTTGAGTTAAGTGTCACAATTTTTTTTCTAATAATTTTTTAATATCAGTGATCATGAATGTAAAGTTCAAGTTTAGACTTTTATTGGTTAATCTTTTTTTTTTTAAACTTTTCTTTACAACATAATTACATTACTTCAGTTTTTCATTGAAATGTTACAATATGATTGGTTATTAAGTGATCACATGATTATAAAAGTGATGTTTCATATCCCAATGAAACTCAAATCCGAACTTGCACGTGCCTCCATGACGACGTCAGATGTAAACAATCAATGGCGTAGTAATTTCCAACAGCAAATAAAATTCACAACGAAAAATTCAACTATATTAAATTTTGGTGCGATTTAAATGTAATTATAAGAATTGAATGCATTCTTTTGAAGTTTCATTGGGGTATGAAAGCGTTGATCGAACTACATTTTCAACATGTACTTCGGTCAACGCTTTCATACCCCAATGAAACTTCAAAAGAATGCATTCAATTATTAAAATTCTTAATTGAATGATGTCACCTAAAACAAGATAATTAAGGAATACATGTAATCAGTAGCATTCTAAAAATATCATGTTTTAATATAAAACCCATATTTTATATTTATTTAAGGATGAAGACAATCAATAAATACATTGTTTTTTTTAACGTTTTCTCAGACAGTGGTTTGGTTTATGGTGTCTAATGATACTTTCAACAATATTTGAGTTATTTCGTGGCAGTCCGTTTTATTGGTGGAGGAAACCAAAGAACACCACCGACCTGTCGCAAGTCACTGACAAACTGTATCACATAATGTAGTATAAGTACACCTCACCATGAACTTTAGTCGTGAATTTGAATCCTATTCATGGTGAGGTGTACTTATACAACATAATGTGATAAAGTTTGTCAATGACTTGCTACAGGTTGGTGGTTTTTTCCAGATACTCTGGTTTCCTCCACCAATAAAACTGACCACCACTATATATCTGAAATATTGTTGACAGTGGCACTAAACACCACAACCGTAACCCCTGTTTCATGAAAATAATTCATATTTCTCACTTTAATTTCTTTCATCATTCATAAAAAGTAGGATTGTCCTGAATATGCTGAAATATGTACTGGTGGTCATTGAGCAGCATGTAATAAATATTAAGTATAGTGATATTGTGCATTTTATAAAACCATTTGAAATAGCTTACAGTGTTCTCTTTAAATGTATGATCAATTGTTATGCTTGGTTTTTTTGCTTTAAATTTCACAAAAACGTAGCAACAATTTTGTTATGTATTCTTATTGCTATGCAAAATGTTCATCTGACAGACGACAGAAGTACAATCATATCAATGTTATGTTTATTTCATCTCTTTAAAAAAAACTTCATCGTTGTCGTTAACATTTCACATTTTGATCGTTTGATGTTTGTAAGATCTTCTACAAAAATATAAGTACAGTCTTTACCTTAATTTTTTACACCTACTTGCCCGAAAACCAACTTTAGAAAAATTTTCTATTTATTCAAACAAATTCTTTCACTTGCCCGAATCCAGTTTTACCTGTCCCGTGCTTCAGGCAAGGCGATTAGCACGAAAACTGTAAGTAAATGACTCCCCCATTTGCAATTCTTTGCTGTGATTGGCTGAAACTTAAAAAAAAAATCTCTGAAACTTCTAATGATTTATAACGTAGTATAAATGTTTGTGAGTAATTCATCATTGTTTTGATCCAGCAAAAAAAATATGACTGCCATGGGCAGTTCTTGTTTCTCATTGGCTGACATTTAATGGTTATTTTAACAAGTGCCAGAGTTAGTTAAATGTTTTCTTTATGGACACAACTAAATATCAGAGATATGGAAATGACCAAACATGTCAGACATTCTCATGCATAACTTAAAATAAATGTGTTGCTTCTCCGCTAAGCATGCAGCATTAAGGAGAAAGAGCAAAGACTGGTTGGCTCGGAATCAAGATAATGTGTTCGAGTTTTCCCTAAAAAAAAGAATCACTTATAATATGCATATATTATTGTATTACAAGTATGTAAGTCTAGTTGCTAATTATTTTCTTATTCATACCATTGAAATTGTTTGTGCCAAATTTATCAAATATAAATGGTTGTTTTATTATAATTTTATTTTAGCCGAATTCTAGATCTAAGACAAATATATTTTGTATTTAACATTTATAGTACCTATGTATATTATGTGTCATTAATGAAAAGAAATATTAGAATTTAATGCTATCAAAAATGTTCAAAACCTCAAATTGCAGTCTTACTGTGTTTTTCATTTTTAGAGTTCAAATTATTCAGAAACAGAAATATGATTTTGAGATCAGAACTTTTCTTTTTCCTGTTAATACCTTCAGCATATGCAAATGAAATGGAACAAAATTTTCAAAACTGGTAATTTGAGTAGAAGAGGGAGTCCATAGCTTAGGGAAAGTTAGTTATTCATCTACAATTCACACTGTGACATTCTAGTCGTTTTCTCCTGAATGTAATTTTGTAAATGGAAATCTTTTTTTCCTATGACAGGTGTAAAAGTTGTTGCCCTTTATTATTTACTCAAATGTAGGAAAACAATAGGTCGTGGGATATGTTTTTATGTTAAAAAAAACCTTTGTTTGTGATTATGGATTTTGTGTACTTTTAGCTTTAAAGAATGTTGCAATAAAACTACTTTTGGGTACTACATGTATTTCTGTTTTTCCTGCCAGTTTGACTTGTTCCTTTTATTTAAAATCTCCAATGGAATGGAAGTGTTATTTTTATTATTATTCCAGTAAATAGTAATAACCATATTGTATTTGAATATCTGACAAAGTCAATCTAAGATTTGACTGTTGCAAATATTCATTTATTGTCCCCCACTGTTCCGCGACAGAGGGAGTTAGTAATGGTTTCCGTCCGTCGGTGACACTATGTGAATGCAACTTCTCTGAAACCGTATGACAGAATTTGTTCCTATTTGGTAGGATTGTAAGTTATTACATGTAGATGAGCCTGCTTTGGTGTCATTTTGATTCCACAAAATTATGGGACTTTGACTATTTCATACATAGTGAAACATAATTTATATTTCATGTGCCAAGTTGTATATACTCCTGAGTACATTCACTTTGTTGTCTGCCCATGACTCATGTAAGCACAACTCTTTATAAACCATTCCATGGATTTTTATAGTCAGGTCCAATTTGCTGAAAAGGTGAAGTCTAGCGGCATTTTATTAGTATTTGGTCCAACATAGTTTTTTATCCTAATTTGGGTATGAGAAATTCAAAAAAATATGTTGGCCATTCGTGAAAGGTCATTTAGGGGTCGAAAATTAAAAATTAAGATGGCACCCCTAAAATCACGAATATTTTCGATCGATAATAATTCAGAATGGCTCAAATTTTCTTTTATACATTGAAATCGGTATAAATCTACTGGTATATCATGAATAAGTTTAAATACAACAGAATTGTAACTTTAATATATATAAACCTTATTTGCGCATGCGTAAATCACTATTTCGTGCGTTTTCGGCTGTAACTAAATCCCAGCATTAACACATTGCTCATGTTTACCCTGATGACATTTACAGAGGTCTGTGCATGGCAATTTGGCTTTTTTACAGCTACATCGTAACGTTACACAACCAGTGGAGCACTGACACGATATCATTTCAAGACATGCTTGTGGGATCGGATCAAGTGTCATAAGAAGTCGTATTAAACGATCACCATCCAAGCTCCAACCCATAGTTATAGGAGAAGGCAAAACTGGCTTGACAACATTCGCTTGTTTCCACACACTTGCTTGAAAGTGAGCTCTCTCAATGTGCAATTTCAACGCATCACTAGTAGGGGGAAGACTTTCTGGACTCTTCGATTTTCCAAACATCAGATCCCGAGCTTCATCAGATGTATCAGTCACTTGATTGTAAAGTTTGCATATGAAAGCCTCGGCTAATTTGATCTTCTCGTCAGTTAGTTCTGCTTCTCCAATTCCTTCAAGAAGATTGGCATCTTGCTCATAAACCTTATACGTCTTTTTCTTCAAAATCCCATAGAAGAAGGACGTACAGTGGTATCACAGCCGGTAATTGAGTGAAAAGTCAATAAATTTTGGGCCATACGTCTTGTAGGCAAATTCGTTTCTAAAACAGAGTGTATTGGTACATTATGTATAATCTTTGGGCTTTTAGACGTTCCTGCCATCATCCATATCTTGATATCCATTCCGTAAGCATAATGCAGAAAATGCAGAAAAAGCAAAAAGACCGGTATCGGTTGCAGATACAGCGATAGTTCGGCAGTTAGATACATTTTTACAATGAAGCATGTGGAGAATCATGCGCGTGTCTGCCTCTTCATGTGTTGCCTTCAAGTTATCTAAATTCATGCTTTTGTCATTGCTGTCTGCCTGGTCCTCGCAAATAAACCCCCCTCCAGTGATCACAACTTTGCCTTCAGGAGCTTGCCGGATGAGTTCTGTTGCCAAAAAGAAGGCCAAGTCTTCTTTATTTTCAGGCAAAGAAAGAAAACTTGGCAAATTAGAAGGTAGAGGGACGTTGCGGTTTTCAATTACTCTTCTAATTGGCTGTACGGATTTTGATTTTTTTTTTCGTGTTCCTGATTTTATAGATTGTACGATATCGATCAAAAACAACATCAATTCGTCTAAATCTAACACCTTTTCTTAGCACGACTCCCACATACATGTCTGCATATTCGCCAAATGTCCTCAAACCCTGGTGTTTCAAACTCTGAACAAGAAATTGGCCATCTATAATCAATGCAGATCTATCATTAAAGTCTATTACACCATTAGTATCTACGTTTTTCAACAAGATGTCTAATAGCAACGATTTATTCCCTGATCTAGGAGACCCGTTTGTCTCCGCAATAGCTATCGGAACTGGCATAAGTTCATGCTTAAGTATTTCTGACATGTTGACCTCTCTTCCAGCTTTAAAGGCGGTTACTATTCTATGTAATGTATTCCTGTCAGCCTTAACAATCTTCCCCTTTTCAGATGGGTTTGAACTTGTGTGAATTTTATACAAGGATGCTATTGTTAGTGGATTGTTTTTGCTGATGGGAGTCCGAAGTGGGATTTTAGGTGATTGCTCCTCATCCTTTGACACAAGCCGATCTTTAACAAAATCTTCTAGCTGCTTCTGTCCAATCTTTCTAGCGTTCAGGAGAGATTCTTTGATCACATCTGTGGCTTTATCCTTGGTGGCTATGTTTAATAAATGCTCCGACTCATTTGTAAAATTAAACATTCCAAAATTCGTCAGGACCCTGAAAAGTGAATCCTCTGATTTCGAATCAAGTTTGTAAGTTTGTGTCTGCTCTTTGTGGCTTCTTTGTGATTCATTAAATCTTCTGGGTTTACATGAAACATAGATTTAGTCAATTAACTGATATGCGACCTCAGGATGTACGAGAGAGACCACCTACTCAGTGCTGTAGGAGTTCTTGTTATCCCGACAATTCCACCCCATTTGTTCCAGTTGCATTGAGCCATTCCTGACTTTGGTCCGGATCAACCTGATTATACTTGCTATTCGACTGTTTTACAACAAAGTTTCCTGCTCGAAATTCCTGCAGGATTTCAGCAGGTAGCTGAGTTGCATCTGCAAAATAGACTGCTCCCCATCTTGCGTAGTTAATATGGTCGTATCTGAAAAACCACGGAAGCATACATCGAAAAGCATATACACAATGTAAGTACAAGTCCTAAATACCGTCTCTCTCTGCGCGAGTGAACATTAACAATGTAGAGACCATATCTAGATAACTCATCCAGAAAACTAAACTTGGGTCCCTATTACTATTAGCTTTGAATTCTGCTATCTTTTGTCGTACTGCATCAGTCTGCAGCATTTCTAATGCCAATTCTATCGAAACGTGATCTGTCTTTATAGCAATAATTTCGTCATATATTTCTCTGTCACTATCTTTCAAGAATTCTAACAATGGCGGAAGAAACAATCTCCAGAGAGCCTGGGAAGTAATTTTGTGTGCTCGCATTCCCCTGTTATAGTGTTTTCAGCTGCAATGGGACCCAAAAGATCTGATTCTACACAAATTTCGTGTAAACCCGATCCATTCATGTGATTGCCTATGCACTTCATGAAATTCATGGCAATATGTAAACCTCCCAATCTTGGGAATACTGAATCCGTATACCTTGGTACAGACCACTTCAAATCCATTAGTTTGAAATACAGAGCTTGGTCCACAGTAATAACTGCGTATTTTTGACCAAGCTTTTCTGATATGTGCATACATCGCTGAACGACTGTATTTAGAGTATCAAAATTGTGTACAGGGGCTTGAATCAATGGCATACACCCAACCGTTGTTAAATCAGGATCACACTTGCTTAAAGCCTGGTTGAAAGCCGACCATGTTTGTGGACATTCCTTACCATTTCTGATTATTTGAAAAGCCATGTCTGTGGCTGCAGCAACTCTTGCATCTTCTTCGTCATCTTCTGTTGTATTGAATGTTTCTATTTCCACATTTTCATTGAACAATGGAACCGATTTACCTTCTGGAACATTTGTTGGTACAATCATATCTAATTCAAGGGGAATTTGAAGAATTTCACGAGAAGAAGGTAGCAATTTATCTAATTGCAAACCATTTCCAATTCCACGTTGCCAAGCCGCCATTTGTGTGGCATGAAAAGTATTTTTTCTATCCAAAGTGGAGTCATTTATGTCAATATTGTCAGCCGTAAAATGAGTGAACACTTTATCCTTTAAATTGTGTGGCACAAAACATCCGGTATTCACGTCCAGTGATTCTAGCGACTTCTCTGCCAGTCCAGTATCTATCTTGAGCACATCATTGTAATTCAGTGTATGCCCAGCACTGTGAAACAGGTTTACCAACTGTTTAGATCTGGTCATCTGGTGTAATGTGCAAGACAGGCCAATATGTTTTGTTGTCCATTTTCTACCCTCACTGACACCGTACACTATGTCTTGACAAACGCTGAGGATTTTGGTTTGTCTTGTACTCTTTGAATCTTCAGGATTATCGTCTTGGTTCAAAATATCCTGACCACCATACACGAGATTCAGGAACGTAAATAAACTGTCGGGGATACAACTGATTGCATCATCTTCGCGAACACTGAGACCTACATGACCGTCCATTCCTATCAAATCCCCTCTGATCTTTAGTGCAACATGAACAAGCTGTAGGAAGAAATTGTCTTTTGGATCATAATTTGGCATAGTAAGCCCTTCATCTTCCTCCAACAGAGTTGCTCCTTGGTAATGAAGTTCCCCCAAAACATGTTGCGAGTATGCATGAGGAATCAACAGGGTTTCCCTTTCAAAAATCGACCGATGAAGTGGGCGTAAAAATTGATATTCGTCACTGAGTCTGTTTTGTAAGTATTCTTTAAATGTTGTTCTGCGAGAGATACATGACTGAGGGATATCTCCGTTGGTCTGTGCTACTAGTGAGCAATATCTTTCCCAAACATCAGACAGTTGGAGTATTCGATTTTTAGAGGCAGCATATCCAAGTTCTTGAACTAAAAAAATCATTGCAAGATCTATTGTTTCACATTCCTTTTTCGTTTTCTGTGTATCATATTTGAACGCATTGAGACATTTGTTATGATATTTCCCTTCTGCAACTATTAAATCGTTAACCCCTGCTAAACGTAAACGCATAGTGTTTTCCAATTTTGAATCTCGCAAGATCTTATTGCTGACAGAAAACGTTGAAATATTGAACAACTTATCTTTGTTGGAAGTCTGACAAAAAATGCATAGATTCCAATCGACTGGTTTTACAGATCTTTTACTCGAGTATTTGGACGTCGACGGAGCCATCGAATCCGAACATGTAACTCCATGTTCCTGCTTTGGCGATTCAACATCTACCTTTTGTCCTTCAACTCTGGCTTCAAAGGTTTTGATTTGTTTCTGATGAGTGAACTCAGAATAACATTTTCTATGGCAAAAGACTTCGTCTGACATATGAAGCTTTTCTAGTCGATCAATAGCCTCATAATATCGTAGGTCTCTTATCTTTTGTCTTTGAGAGGCACGTTCTTTCAGGGTCTGAATTCCCCTTTGCTTTTTATGTTCTAGGGCATCTGTTTTATTTTCCTGACAAATAACACACTTGTTAACATCGTATTGACCAGAAAAAGATCGTTTTCTAATATTTAAGCTTATATCCATCTTGAACTATCGATGGTATAGCATGTGCTTAGAAACTGTCGACTAAAGCAAATAGTCAGAAAGCATCAATCATTTTTCGAGTATTACGTAATCTTGATCTTTATACTTTTCAAAAAATATTAGAATTATGTAGCAATGCCTGTCAATTGCCATTTCGCGAACAGGGTTTTGGATCCGAATCATAGGGAAATGCACTAGAACGGGTTATTATCCTACAGATTGGTGATACAATAGATACTTGCCCCTGACACCGCCACCCCTCCCCTCCCTCGATGGGGGTGATACCATGTGTTATAGACAAAAATAAATAGCTGATACCTAAAATATAGCTTTATTCCAACATTCCTACTCTCACAGGGTCCATTAATGAACAGTGCCGAATATGGTTTGTTCTCAAATGTTGTTTTTTGGGTAGTCATTTTGTCCGCCATTTTGTGACGTTAAACGACATTTTTCGAATGGCCAACATAGATTTTTGGATTCAGCGACCCTGAAATAGGGTGAAAAGGTATGTTGGACTAAATACTAATAAACGACGACTTTTTAAAAAATCCGACCTGACTATTAGACACTTATGTTAACAAAAGGTCATATGTGAAAGGCATCTAACCGTTTATTTCTGGTCTGACTAAGAAATCGACCTTTAAGATCAAATGCCATTGCTTTTCTATCTTCTTCAAGGGCTGATATCTAGACTTTTTGAGTTTGAAAACCACAGTAGAGGGGATACCTTTACTGATATAAATATATCAGATGAATAACGTAGTCACATTACACCTCTTTCTATTGTGGCAGCATACATATGGCTACTTGTAGCAATGTGTCTTACTTTGGCAATGTGTCACCAGCAAAACTTATTTTGCAAATTAAACCATCACAGATTGGGTTAGGGTTATTGTGTTTAACGCCACTTTCAACTATATTTCAGTGATATCATGACAGTCAGTTTAATTGGTGGAGTAAACCGGAGAAAACCTCTGACCAAACTTGATCAAATAATGTTGAATCGGATACACCTTGACTGAGCAGGATTCGAACTCACAACGCTAGTGGTGATATGTACTGATTGCATTGTAAATCCAACTACCATACGATCAGGACCACAATGGCCCCTTTAACAGAGAAGAGGCAAATACTAATTTTATAGTCTTTGGGAAAAGTTCAGTGTATTTTGACACTGATACATGTATATGTAAAAGTGATAAAAATAGCTCAACAATACTTCAGAACCTTCATTCTATTTGGCTATGATTCTGTCTATAGAACGTGTTGAAAATACAAAAATTTAAAACTTGTGGATAAACATTCATTTATTTCAAATAAAATTTTAATTCCATGTTAGTACAAAACTCACCGTATAGTTAAATAACCACATAATATATGTAAATCAGCATTTAAAAAAAAAAATTAATAATAAATTTACAATGGTACAATAGTAACTTGATGAGATGAAAAATAAAATGCATATAAATCTTATATTGTCATGTGTAAAAATCTCCAAATGTTGAGAGTAACTTAATTTTTTTAAGAGTTGTCCCGACATAATTACCTTAAGGTATTGAAGGATTTATTCAAATGCATAAACAAATTTATTTCAAATATTTGAAATTTAAGAGAAAGTTGTTAGTTTTTCCTCATCACTTTAAAGAACAAACATCTCTTGTATTCTGCCATGATGACATTTAAACTAAAGTTTTAAAGGCCCATTTTGATCAAAGACTGAGTTTTCCCTCTGAATCAATATTACCAATTTCAAATACCAGTTGCTTGTTCAATAAAACTAATATTTACAGAACTGTCCTGTGTTTGACAATAGTGTTCTCAATGTGGATTTGTTGAATTTATAATTTAACTTCCTTATAAGGTAATTGATTGTTAGTTATTTCACATTTTTTTCACTCACAACTTTCGTCAAACTTCATTGTTTTTTCCCCTATTTTGAACTTTATTCAGCATATATTGATAAAATTTCCAACTACTGTGGTTGGAAATTTATGATAAGAAGATAAATATGTGATCTTTTTCACATTAACACAGCTATTATCTGTTGACCCATATCTGTATATATACAATGAATTTTTTTTTTTACAACTCTGATTTAACTTTGTTTGTAATGCTTGTAGTTTCATCTTGTGTGTCCAGAGACATCTGTGATTCTTCATTAGTGCCTGTGCAGACTGAAGGTTCTTCTGATTCTTCATTAGTGCCTGTGGAGACTGAAGGTTCTTCTGATTCTTCATTAGTGCCTGTGGAGACTGAAGGTTCTTCTGATTCTTCATTAGTGCCTGTGGAGACTGTAGGTTCTTCTTTTTCTGTCTCTTTTGACATTGGTTGATCTACATTTAAGTCCTGCGACATTGGCAAATCTTCATTTAAGTCCTGTGACATCGGAGTCTCTTCAGTGTCGACCTTCTTTTTAGAACTATTTAGATCACTTTCATCATTCTTCAAATCTGAATGATCAAGTAAAGGTGTACCTGTATGTTCAGCATATTTCTTCATAAACCATTTAAAAATAGAATTCATACTGCTATAGGAGGTATACTCATGTTTGTCTGTTCCTGTAAAACAAATAAAGGGAGGTCATTATGTTTGTTCCGGTTAAAAATAAAAACAAGTAGAGGGAGGTAATTATGTTTGTTCCTGTAAAAAAAACCAGTAAAGGGAGGAAATTATGTTTGTCAAGTTCCTGTAAAAGGAAAAGTAAAGAGGGATAATCATGTTTATCTGTTCTTTCAAAATGGCAAGTGAAGGCACATGTTTGCCTGTCCTTTAAAACAACATTCAAAGAAATGTACTCATGTTTGTCTTTCACTATAAATCAATCAAATGAATGAGTCTGTTTGTCTGTCCCTTTAAAACAACCATTAAAAGAATGTACTCAGTTTGTTTGTCCCTAAAAACAACAAAGGAATGCACTCGTGTTTGTCTGTTCCTAAAGCAAAGAAATGTATTCATGTTTATCTGTAAAAGAGAATAGAAAATACAAAAAATTCAAAATTGTATAAATTTTTTTATAAAAGATACCCATTGTTTTACCTCATGATAACTCAATACACCATTTCTCTCAGCTAATTTCTTTCCCTCATGTAATGTTGTTGTAAAATACACCTACCATTTTCTGTCTTTTTTCATCTCTCTTTAACTTAAGATTCTTTTATTATTAATTACATCAGTTCCCATTACATATTTTTCCATAATTATAAGTAACTTTTAGAGTTTTTCTTGGATTGAACATATACAGTACACATCAACAAAATCATAATATACACATTTTACTTACATATGTAAGACTCAGATCAACGTCCATTCCTCAAATCCATGTCTGATTTATACGTCACAGACATCTGTACCTTGGATCTATGTTCTTTTTTCAAATATTCAAATCGGCGACCAATTCTCAAATCTATGGCTGATTCTCACTTTCTCAAATCGACGTCCAATGACGTCACTGACATATGACCTAATCCTAACCAATAAATCGGCCACAGATCTGAGAATTTAGAAAGGAGGTCGATTTGAGAATACCCTTAAATCGGACCTTGATTTGAGATAATGATGTCAGTGGATGGGGATTTGAGTCCGGACGCTGATCTAAGTCTTATCATATATACTGTGCTAAATTGGCATTTAACACCAATCAATCAATCATATATACTGTACCAGGGAAGCGGTCTTGGATATAATTTAACTGGTGTCCAGTCCATATGCATAAGTGCATTTAACAAATAAAATAAGGTTTTAAAGAAAATAAATGAGTTGATGTTTTATGTTTAATGACTCATACATTACCTGCTGACAGAGTAGGTGAATGAGTTGATGTTTTATGTTTAATGACTCATACATTACCTGCTGACAGAGTAGGTGAATGAGTTGATGTTTTATGTTTAATGACTCCTACATTACCTGCTGACAGAGTAGGTGAATGAGTTGATGTTTTATGTTTAATGACTCCTACATTACTTGTTGACAGAGTAGGTGAATGAGTTGATGTTTTATGTTTAATGACTCCTACATTACCTGCTGACAGAGTAGGTGAATGAGTTGATGTTTTATGTTTAATGACTCCTACATTACCTGCTGACAGAGTAGGTGTATGAGTTGATGTTTTATGTTTAATGACTCCTACATTACCTGCTGACAGAGTAGGTGAATGAGTTGATGTTTTATGTTTAATGACTCCTACATTACCTGCTGACAGAGTAGGTGAATGAGTTGATGTTTTATGCTTAATGACTCCTACATTACCTGCTGACAGAGTAGGTGAATGAGTTGATGTTTTATGTTTAATGACTCCTACATTACCTGCTGACAGAGTAGGTGAACGAGTTGATGTTTTATGTTTAATGACTCCTACATTACCTGCTGACAGAGTAGGTGAATGAGTTGATGTTTTATGTTTAATGACTCCTACATTACCTGCTGACAGAGTAGGTGTATGAGTTGATGTTTTATGTTTAATGACTCATACATTACCTGCTGACAGAGTAGGTGAATGAGTTGATGTTTTATGTTTAATGACTCCTACATTACCTGCTGACAGAGTAGGTGAATGAGTTGATGTTTTATGTTTAATGACTCCTACATTACCTGCTGACAGAGTAGGTGAACGAGTTGATGTTTTATGTTTAATGACTCCTACATTACCTGCTGACAGAGTAGGTGAATGAGTTGATGTTTTATGTTTAATGACTCCTACATTACCTGCTGACAGAGTAGGTGAATGAGTTGATGTTTTATGTTTAATGACTCCTACATTACCTGCTGACAGAGTAGGTGAATGAGTTGATGTTTTATGTTTAATGACTCCTACATTACCTGCTGACAGAGTAGGTGTATGAGTTGATGTTTTATGTTTAATGACTCCTACATTACCTGCTGACAGAGTAGGTGTATGAGTTGATGTTTTATGTTTAATGACTCATACATTACCTGCTGACAGAGTAGGTGAATGAGTTGATGTTTTATGTTTAATGACTCCTACATTACCTGCTGACAGAGTAGGTGTATGAGTTGATGTTTTATGTTTAATGACTCCTACATTACCTGCTGACAGAGTAGGTGAATGAGTTGATGTTTTATGTTTAATGACTCCTACATTACCTGCTGACAGAGTAGGTGAATGAGTTGATGTTTTATGTTTAATGACTCCTACATTACTTGTTGACAGAGTAGGTGAATGAGTTGATGTTTTATGTTTAATGACTCCTACATTACCTGCTGACAGAGTAGGTGAATGAGTTGATGTTTTATGTTTAATGACTCCTACATTACCTGCTGACAGAGTAGGTGAATGAGTTGATGTTTTATGTTTAATGACTCCTACATTACCTGCTGACAGAGTAGGTGAATGAGTTGATGTTTTATGTTTAATGACTCCTACATTACCTGCTGACAGAGTAGGTGAATGAGTTGATGTTTTATGTTTAATGACTCCTACATTACCTGCTGACAGAGTAGGTGAACGAGTTGATGTTTTATGTTTAATGACTCCTACATTACCTGCTGACAGAGTAGGTGAATGAGTTGATGTTTTATGTTTAATGACTCATACATTACCTGCTGACAGAGTAGGTGGATGAGTTGATGTTTTATGTTTAATGACTCCTACATTACCTGCTGACAGAGTAGGTGAATGAGTTGATGTTTTATGTTTAATGACTCCTACATTACCTGCTGACAGAGTAGGTGAATGAGTTGATGTTTTATGTTTAATGACTCCTACATTACTTGTTGACAGAGTAGGTGAATGAGTTGATGTTTTATGTTTAATGACTCCTACATTACCTGCTGACAGAGTAGGTGAATGAGTTGATGTTTTATGTTTAATGACTCCTACATTACCTGCTGACAGAGTAGGTGAATGAGTTGATGTTTTATGCTTAATGACTCCTACATTACCTGCTGACAGAGTAGGTGAATGAGTTGATGTTTTATGTTTAATGACTCCTACATTACCTGCTGACAGAGTAGGTGAATGAGTTGATGTTTTATGTTTAATGACTCCTACATTACCTGCTGACAGAGTAGGTGAATGAGTTGATGTTTTATGTTTAATGACTCATACATTACCTGCTGACAGAGTAGGTGAATGAGTTGATGTTTTATGTTTAATGACTCCTACATTACCTGCTGACAGAGTAGGTGAATGAGTTGATGTTTTATGTTTAATGACTCCTACATTACTTGTTGACAGAGTAGGTGAATGAGTTGATGTTTTATGTTTAATGACTCCTACATTACTTGTTGACAGAGTAGGTGAATGAGTTGATGTTTTATGTTTAATGACTCCTACATTACCTGCTGACAGAGTAGGTGAATGAGTTGATGTTTTATGTTTAATGACTCCTACATTACCTGCTGACAGAGTAGGTGAATGAGTTGATGTTTTATGTTTAATGACTCCTACATTACCTGCTGACAGAGTAGGTGAATGAGTTGATGTTTTATGTTTAATGACTCCTACATTACCTGCTGACAGAGTAGGTGAATGAGTTGATGTTTTATGTTTAATGACTCCTACATTACCTGCTGACAGAGTAGGTGAATGAGTTGATGTTTTATGTTTAATGACTCCTACATTACCTGCTGACAGAGTAGGTGGATGAGTTGATGTTTTATGTTTAATGACTCCTACATTACTTGTTGACAGAGTAGGTGAATGAGTTGATGTTTTATGTTTAATGACTCCTACATTACCTGCTGACAGAGTAGGTGAATGAGTTGATGTTTTATGTTTAATGACTCCTACATTACCTGCTGACAGAGTAGGTGAATGAGTTGATGTTTTATGTTTAATGACTCCTACATTACCTGCTGACAGAGTAGGTGAATGAGTTGATGTTTTATGTTTAATGACTCCTACATTACCTGCTGACAGAGTAGGTGGATGAGTTGATGTTTTTTGTTTAATGACTCCTACATTACTTGTTGACAGAGTAGGTGAATGAGTTGATGTTTTATGTTTAATGACTCCTACATTACCTGCTGACAGAGTAGGTGAATGAGTTGATGTTTTATGTTTAATGACTCCTACATTACCTGCTGACAGAGTAGGTGAATGAGTTGATGTTTTATGTTTAATGACTCCTACATTACCTGCTGACAGAGTAGGTGAATGAGTTGATGTTTTATGTTTAATGACTCCTACATTACCTGCTGACAGAGTAGGTGGATGAGTTGATGTTTTATGTTTAATGACTCCTACATTACCTGCTGACAGAGTAGGTGAATGAGTTGATGTTTTATGTTTAATGACTCCTACATTACCTGCTGACAGAGTAGGTGAATGAGTTGATGTTTTATGCTTAATGACTCCTACATTACCTGCTGACAGAGTAGGTGAATGAGTTGATGTTTTATGTTTAATGACTCCTACATTACCTGCTGACAGAGTAGGTGAATGAGTTGATGTTTTATGTTTAATGACTCCTACATTACCTGCTGACAGAGTAGGTGAATGAGTTGATGTTTTATGTTTAATGACTCCTACATTACTTGTTGACAGAGTAGGTGAATGAGTTGATGTTTTATGTTTAATGACTCCTACATTACCTGCTGACAGAGTAGGTGAATGAGTTGATGTTTTATGTTTAATGACTCCTACATTACCTGCTGACAGAGTAGGTGAACGAGTTGATGTTTTATGTTTAATGACTCCTACATTACTTGTTGACAGAGTAGGTGAATGAGTTGATGTTTTATGTTTAATGACTCCTACATTACCTGCTGACAGAGTAGGTGTATGAGTTGATGTTTTATGTTTAATGACTCCTACATTACCTGCTGACAGAGTAGGTGAATGAGTTGATGTTTTATGTTTAATGACTCCTACATTACCTGCTGACAGAGTAGGTGAATGAGTTGATGTTTTATGTTTAATGACTCCTACATTACCTGCTGACAGAGTAGGTGTATGAGTTGATGTTTTATGTTTAATGACTCCTACATTACCTGCTGACAGAGTAGGTGAATGAGTTGATGTTTTATGTTTAATGACTCCTACATTACCTGCTGACAGAGTAGGTGAACGAGTTGATGTTTTATGTTTAATGACTCCTACATTACCTGCTGACAGAGTAGGTGAATGAGTTGATGTTTTATGTTTAATGACTCCTACATTACCTGCTGACAGAGTAGGTGAATGAGTTGATGTTTTATGTTTAATGACTCCTACATTACCTGCTGACAGAGTAGGTGAATGAGTTGATGTTTTATGTTTAATGACTCCTACATTACCTGCTGACAGAGTAGGTGAATGAGTTGATGTTTTATGCTTAATGACTCCTACATTACCTGCTGACAGAGTAGGTGAATGAGTTGATGTTTTATGTTTAATGACTCCTACATTACCTGCTGACAGAGTAGGTGAACGAGTTGATGTTTTATGTTTAATGACTCCTACATTACCTGCTGACAGAGTAGGTGAATGAGTTGATGTTTTATGTTTAATGACTCCTACATTACCTGCTGACAGAGTAGGTGTATGAGTTGATGTTTTATGTTTAATGACTCATACATTACCTGCTGACAGAGTAGGTGAATGAGTTGATGTTTTATGTTTAATGACTCCTACATTACCTGCTGACAGAGTAGGTGAATGAGTTGATGTTTTATGTTTAATGACTCCTACATTACCTGCTGACAGAGTAGGTGAACGAGTTGATGTTTTATGTTTAATGACTCCTACATTACCTGCTGACAGAGTAGGTGAATGAGTTGATGTTTTATGTTTAATGACTCCTACATTACCTGCTGACAGAGTAGGTGAATGAGTTGATGTTTTATGTTTAATGACTCCTACATTACCTGCTGACAGAGTAGGTGAATGAGTTGATGTTTTATGTTTAATGACTCCTACATTACCTGCTGACAGAGTAGGTGTATGAGTTGATGTTTTATGTTTAATGACTCCTACATTACCTGCTGACAGAGTAGGTGTATGAGTTGATGTTTTATGTTTAATGACTCATACATTACCTGCTGACAGAGTAGGTGAATGAGTTGATGTTTTATGTTTAATGACTCCTACATTACCTGCTGACAGAGTAGGTGTATGAGTTGATGTTTTATGTTTAATGACTCCTACATTACCTGCTGACAGAGTAGGTGAATGAGTTGATGTTTTATGTTTAATGACTCCTACATTACCTGCTGACAGAGTAGGTGAATGAGTTGATGTTTTATGTTTAATGACTCCTACATTACTTGTTGACAGAGTAGGTGAATGAGTTGATGTTTTATGTTTAATGACTCCTACATTACCTGCTGACAGAGTAGGTGAATGAGTTGATGTTTTATGTTTAATGACTCCTACATTACCTGCTGACAGAGTAGGTGAATGAGTTGATGTTTTATGTTTAATGACTCCTACATTACCTGCTGACAGAGTAGGTGAATGAGTTGATGTTTTATGTTTAATGACTCCTACATTACCTGCTGACAGAGTAGGTGAATGAGTTGATGTTTTATGTTTAATGACTCCTACATTACCTGCTGACAGAGTAGGTGAACGAGTTGATGTTTTATGTTTAATGACTCCTACATTACCTGCTGACAGAGTAGGTGAATGAGTTGATGTTTTATGTTTAATGACTCATACATTACCTGCTGACAGAGTAGGTGGATGAGTTGATGTTTTATGTTTAATGACTCCTACATTACCTGCTGACAGAGTAGGTGAATGAGTTGATGTTTTATGTTTAATGACTCCTACATTACCTGCTGACAGAGTAGGTGAATGAGTTGATGTTTTATGTTTAATGACTCCTACATTACTTGTTGACAGAGTAGGTGAATGAGTTGATGTTTTATGTTTAATGACTCCTACATTACCTGCTGACAGAGTAGGTGAATGAGTTGATGTTTTATGTTTAATGACTCCTACATTACCTGCTGACAGAGTAGGTGAATGAGTTGATGTTTTATGCTTAATGACTCCTACATTACCTGCTGACAGAGTAGGTGAATGAGTTGATGTTTTATGTTTAATGACTCCTACATTACCTGCTGACAGAGTAGGTGAATGAGTTGATGTTTTATGTTTAATGACTCATACATTACCTGCTGACAGAGTAGGTGAATGAGTTGATGTTTTATGTTTAATGACTCCTACATTACCTGCTGACAGAGTAGGTGAATGAGTTGATGTTTTATGTTTAATGACTCATACATTACCTGCTGACAGAGTAGGTGAATGAGTTGATGTTTTATGTTTAATGACTCCTACATTACCTGCTGACAGAGTAGGTGAATGAGTTGATGTTTTATGTTTAATGACTCCTACATTACTTGTTGACAGAGTAGGTGAATGAGTTGATGTTTTATGTTTAATGACTCCTACATTACTTGTTGACAGAGTAGGTGAATGAGTTGATGTTTTATGTTTAATGACTCCTACATTACCTGCTGACAGAGTAGGTGAATGAGTTGATGTTTTATGTTTAATGACTCCTACATTACCTGCTGACAGAGTAGGTGAATGAGTTGATGTTTTATGTTTAATGACTCCTACATTACCTGCTGACAGAGTAGGTGAATGAGTTGATGTTTTATGTTTAATGACTCCTACATTACCTGCTGACAGAGTAGGTGAATGAGTTGATGTTTTATGTTTAATGACTCCTACATTACCTGCTGACAGAGTAGGTGAATGAGTTGATGTTTTATGTTTAATGACTCCTACATTACCTGCTGACAGAGTAGGTGGATGAGTTGATGTTTTATGTTTAATGACTCCTACATTACTTGTTGACAGAGTAGGTGAATGAGTTGATGTTTTATGTTTAATGACTCCTACATTACCTGCTGACAGAGTAGGTGAATGAGTTGATGTTTTATGTTTAATGACTCCTACATTACCTGCTGACAGAGTAGGTGAATGAGTTGATGTTTTATGTTTAATGACTCCTACATTACCTGCTGACAGAGTAGGTGAATGAGTTGATGTTTTATGTTTAATGACTCCTACATTACCTGCTGACAGAGTAGGTGGATGAGTTGATGTTTTTTGTTTAATGACTCCTACATTACTTGTTGACAGAGTAGGTGAATGAGTTGATGTTTTATGTTTAATGACTCCTACATTACCTGCTGACAGAGTAGGTGAATGAGTTGATGTTTTATGTTTAATGACTCCTACATTACCTGCTGACAGAGTAGGTGAATGAGTTGATGTTTTATGTTTAATGACTCCTACATTACCTGCTGACAGAGTAGGTGAATGAGTTGATGTTTTATGTTTAATGACTCCTACATTACCTGCTGACAGAGTAGGTGGATGAGTTGATGTTTTATGTTTAATGACTCCTACATTACCTGCTGACAGAGTAGGTGAATGAGTTGATGTTTTATGTTTAATGACTCCTACATTACCTGCTGACAGAGTAGGTGAATGAGTTGATGTTTTATGCTTAATGACTCCTACATTACCTGCTGACAGAGTAGGTGAATGAGTTGATGTTTTATGTTTAATGACTCCTACATTACCTGCTGACAGAGTAGGTGAATGAGTTGATGTTTTATGTTTAATGACTCCTACATTACCTGCTGACAGAGTAGGTGAATGAGTTGATGTTTTATGTTTAATGACTCCTACATTACTTGTTGACAGAGTAGGTGAATGAGTTGATGTTTTATGTTTAATGACTCCTACATTACCTGCTGACAGAGTAGGTGAATGAGTTGATGTTTTATGTTTAATGACTCCTACATTACCTGCTGACAGAGTAGGTGAACGAGTTGATGTTTTATGTTTAATGACTCCTACATTACTTGTTGACAGAGTAGGTGAATGAGTTGATGTTTTATGTTTAATGACTCCTACATTACCTGCTGACAGAGTAGGTGTATGAGTTGATGTTTTATGTTTAATGACTCCTACATTACCTGCTGACAGAGTAGGTGAATGAGTTGATGTTTTATGTTTAATGACTCCTACATTACCTGCTGACAGAGTAGGTGAATGAGTTGATGTTTTATGTTTAATGACTCCTACATTACCTGCTGACAGAGTAGGTGTATGAGTTGATGTTTTATGTTTAATGACTCCTACATTACCTGCTGACAGAGTAGGTGAATGAGTTGATGTTTTATGTTTAATGACTCCTACATTACCTGCTGACAGAGTAGGTGAACGAGTTGATGTTTTATGTTTAATGACTCCTACATTACCTGCTGACAGAGTAGGTGAATGAGTTGATGTTTTATGTTTAATGACTCCTACATTACCTGCTGACAGAGTAGGTGAATGAGTTGATGTTTTATGTTTAATGACTCCTACATTACCTGCTGACAGAGTAGGTGAATGAGTTGATGTTTTATGTTTAATGACTCCTACATTACCTGCTGACAGAGTAGGTGTATGATCCATAGTTGTTTTTAACTTTGTATCTAACGGATCATAGGCTGATGCCCAATTTATAGCTCTCTGTAAAGAGAACAACATAGTCAATACTAGATGTGCATCTGAAAATTATATCTCATCAATGGTCCATTCAAAGGTATTACAGCTATATGTTCAAAATATGGCACAGTGATGTAAAGATTAAAGTACGTTAACACATAAAAATTCAAATCCCCAATGACTTAACAGGTCTAGGACAAAAGCCCCCCGCATATAAGCCTCCTGGACAAAAGCACTCCCCCCCCCCCCCCCCCCCCCTCACTCCTTACTTTTAAAAACTTCAAAGGTTATAAAGGTAATTATTGTTTATCAATAAAAACAATTCCTGATTAACTTTACCTGATCAATTTCAATTTAAACAAATATAAATAAAGCAGTGGTTTTTTTTAAGTTTACACTTTATATATGAATATAGCAATGATCAAAATGTGGAAAAATATGTTCTTAAAGTATTTTATTTTTTGTATTAATTCCACGATTTCCAGTCAAAGCGGCCCCAGGTCAAATCGTCCTCAGTCAAATCGGCCCCAGTCAAATCGGTCCCAAGTCAAAACGGCCTCTGAATTAAAAAATTATGTATTAATATGAATGAATATTTTTGGTTAAAAGATTAATGTATAATTTTATTTTTATTGATGAACATGTTCTTTTTTTATGGATCAAAGAAATTAATTAATGATTACTTTATGATCTAATTAAGTGATTAGTAATTTACATAAAACGTGATTGGCAACAATTATTTAAAAAGAAAACTTTATATTGATTAGGCACTTTCTTTGATGATTATACTCTATTGTCTATAAACACGCCGGTTATTCAGGCACACGAAACCGTAGCTGGCACCACTAGAATGCGGGCGCTGACAAAAAACCCTAAAAAAACAGGGTAGGTATATATGTAAACGTTCTTTTCTTAGACATAATACTATTTTGCAATGAAATAATTTCATACAATAACTGTGCATACAATAAAGTATTCACAGTCGAATTTTTATCATGATAAAGTGAATAGTAAATCGGCAACGTGATTGTTTTATAGACCTTTCTCATTATAATTTTGTTTGTTTGTTGAAAATTCGGAATTAAATTACTTTTGCTTTTCTGCAGTGAATGGCATTTCAAAAACAAATTGGCCCTTTCTCTTCCCATATTCTTCCTACAATTTCTGTTAAAAATTCACTTTAAAACATTCACGCAAATTCCTCATAGCCAATGGTTTATAGACATTGGGTATGTCAATTTGGCCACTAGGAATAAACAGAGTATCATTTTTCGATACGATTTAATACGTTGTATTGAAGAAAAAGATGATATTTACGAAAATTTTGAATTTACTTGCTTCTGTAAGATTCTAAGGAGTCGGAAAATTCTTAGACTTTTAATAATTATAAAATGAGAAAACATTCACTTCTGATATCTTATCCTAAGCTGAAAAAAATGCATTAAATTGCTTTTGATACCCGAATTTTCGTGCTAAAATGTCGAAATCTGACCTTACTGTATTAAGACACATTGTTGTGCGTAACGTCAATACATATTAAACACACTAAACACAAATCAAATTCCCTTATGAAAGTGATTGATAATCAATATCAGATATCTGTGTTTCATTTTAATTACAGGTATATATGATAGACTCAGATCGATGTCCAGTCTCTAATCGACGTCCACTCCTCAAATCGGCGTCCACTGACGTCATGATCTCAAATCACGGTCCAACTTTAGGATATTCTCAAATCGGCGTCCTTTCCAAACTCACATATCTATAGACCCATTTACACGATCAAAGTTTGCCATCAAAAATAATTGTAATGACAGTTTTGTTTTGCGTGGTTTTTTTTATCTGTTTCTTAAAGTTGTTTTTTGTTTTGTGTGTTTTTAAAGCATTTTCCCCATTCATTAAGATTATTTAGGGTTATGGTTAGGCTTAGGGTTAGGGTTAGGGTTATGGTTATGGTTAGGATTAGGGTTAAGGTTAGGGTTAGGGTTAGGGTTAGGTTTAGGGTTAGGGTTAAGGTTAGGGTTTGGGTTAGGGTTTGGGTTATGGTTAGGGTTAAGTTATGATTAGGGTTAGGGTCCGCTAAAGTAGAAGTACAATGTACTCTGAATCTGGTCTTGTCCCTTCTCCATCATTGTTTCAAAACCATGTCCTAACGGGTGTGACGTCATTTGAAGTATACATGAGTGAGGTAACAGAAAGTGAAAAACGGCCATATATTTGAGAATTGGATGCCGATTTGAGGATTGGACGTCGATTAGAGACTGGACGTCGATCTGAGTCTTACATATATATTATACGATTTTAACCGGGGCCGATTTGACTTGGGGTCGATTTGACTGGGGACAATTTGACCTGGGGCCGATTTGACTTGGGGTCAATTTTGTTTGGGGCCGATTTGTCCTGTTACCAATTCCACTACCCCTCCTTTTTTAAGATATATTTAATATCATCATCAATATAAAAAAAAGGAATAAGATTGTATGATTATTTCATTATGGGGGGGCCTTTAATTTGTAGGGGAGGGGGGCTTTTATCCTGTTTCAAATCTCCAATGACTTAACACATAAAAAGTAAAATCCCAATGACTTTAATACATACAAATTCAAATCCCAATGATTTCTGGCATAAAAGTTAAAATCCCCAATGATTTCAGGCATAAAAATTTATATGACAGTGAAATTGCACATAAAAACAGGCTCAGGTGAGTCTGTAGTCCCTCATCACAGATTCTAACCCATTATTTTTGTTTTACTATGTTGTGGCAATGTTGGAAAGTGGATGGGGTCGATCGAAACAATTATGGAAGGGGCTGTCCTTTGCCTTTCAGTCAAGAAGCCCCACATTTGAAATATTATTTAAGAATGCAATAAATGCAACTTAATATACTTTAAAATTTTCACAACACTCACTGGGAAATGCCAAAACAAGTCTTCTCATGATAAAAGGTTCAAAAAAAAGAAAGGGGTATGTCCTAGGTCCAAATATGTAAAAAAAAAAATAAAAAAAAAAATCAAATTTGTGGACCGAATTATTTCCCCTAGACATATGTATTTTCTAAACTACCATCTTACCTCTTTAAAGAAAGATATTACAGCTTTTCCACCATCTTTTTGATGTTGAAAACTGTGGACAGAATCTGTCAATGCTATGGCAAACACACGGTCCTTAAACTCCTCTATATATGTATTAACCTTCAAAGATAATATTGTATAACTATTTTATAAACAAGTGTATTCTGTGACACCAACATAATGTTATTATTATGAACATGGGAAATATCCGAGATTACACGTTCACCTACCAATTAAAATTTGTGTTTATTGATGTAAAAAAAGTGCATAATGGGAACCCAAAAATAACTCAAAACTTTTGAGAAAAATTATTTTGTTCATTTTACCATATGGTTCTATGATATACTTTGACCTGCAGCTGTGATCATGAAAAATTAAAACTTTGTCAGAGACCATACAATGACTCATGTGCTAACATTAGTACATGTTTGACTTCTTAATTTTTTTCTCTTACTCAGTTGAAAAAAAAAGTACGTTAAGCTCTTCTGGTTCATCCAAACTTCACAACATAAAAAGATTACAATTTCTTTAATTTCTTTTTCTTTTAATTTTCAGAAATCAAAGGCATCCATCCATTTAGTATTTACCAGATGCAAAGTACTAACTCCACCATAACTGTGGGCCACAATAGCTATGTTCTTGGCTTTAGATTGGTGCACAAAATGTTTCCATAGATACAACATGTGTTCCTCTGGACTTTCACTTCCCTACAAAAATATATCAAACATATAATAGGAAAAAAAGAAAAACAAATTTGTATAAAAAATAAATAATATGCAAATTGCAATAGTTTCAAATAAACTAATAATAGCATATCAAGATGAGATAGTAAACCTTGTTATGAGATTTTTCATTTAATATTCAACTTATCTTAGGCATTTGAGCTTATTACTACCACAAAGGGCAAGTAATTATGTTTCTAGTTAAACTAAGAAATGAAACATCACAGTTTATGATGACAGGGTTTGAGAGGAATTATTACCAAATAGTATTTAGACATCTTTGAAAATGGTGTCTTTTAAATCATATAAACTTTCTACATTCCCATATGAGTTACACGACATACTCCATTTATTCAAAAATAGAAAAAAAAATTGAGCTTGTTTCCGAAGAGAAAAAACATGAAAAAGAATTGTTTGATAATGGAAACAATTAATGGATAAATGCTATATATATCTATACCAACACTTGAAATTATAAAAAGGGTGTTGCAATTTACTGTAATACTAATGGTATGCACAGGCAGACAGGTACAAAATATATATAAATATTGGTATGCTCAATTGATACCCAACATTTGTAAAATCAAGTACTTCTACGAAATACTGACCACTTTCAACAAGTTTAAGTAGTAAATATTTCTAGTGCTTTCTAAATTCAAAGTAACAAAATCCCAGAATGGAATTATAGACTACACCTTCATCTCCTAAAACTACTCAGAAAGATCATCAATCAATTTGACTTCTTAACAATGTCAGATCTCCATTGTTTATTGACTATTCTGTCAACTCAGTTTAACTTCTTAACAATGTCAGATCTCAATTGTTTATTGACTATTCTGTCAACTCAGTTTAACTTCTTAACAATGTCAGATCTCAATTGTTTATTGACTATTCTGTCAACTCAGTTTAACTTCTTAACAATGTCAGATCTCAATTGTCTATTGACTATTCTGTCAACTCAGTTTAACTTCTTAACAATGTCAGATCTCCATTGTTTATTGACTATTCTGCCAACTCAGTTTAACTTCTTAACAATGTCAGATCTCCATTGTTTATTGACTATTCTGCCAACTCAGTTTAACTTCTTAACAATGTCAGATCTCCATTGTTTATTGACTATTCTGCCAACTCAGTTTAACTTCTTAACAATGTCAGATCTCCATTGTTTATTGACTATTCTGCCAACTCAGTTTAACTTCTTAACAATGTCAGATCTCCATTGTTTATTGACTATTCTGCCAACTCAGTTTAACTTCTTAACAATGTCAGATCTCCATTGTTTATTGACTATTCTGCCAACTCAGTTTAACTTCTTAACAATGTCAGATCTCCATTGTTTATTGACTATTCTGCCAACTCAGTTTAACTTCTTAACAATGTCAGATCTCCATTGTTTATTGACTATTCTGCCAACTCAGTTTAACTTCTTAACAATGTCAGATCTCCATTGTTTATTGACTATTCTGCCAACTCAGTTTAACTTCTTAACAATGTCAGATCGCCATTGTTTATTGACTATTCTGTCAACTCAGTTTAACTTCTTAACAACGTTAGATCTCAATTGTTTATTGACTATTCTGTCAACTCAGTTTAACTTCTTAACAATGTCAGATCTCCATTGTTTATTGACTATTCTGCCAACTCAGTTTAACTTCTTAACAATGTCAGATCTCCATTGTTTATTGACTATTCTGTCAACTCTGTTTAACTTCTTAACAATGTCAGATCTCCATTGTTTATTGACTATTCTGCCAACTCAGTTTAACTTCTTAACAATGTCAGATCTCCATTGTTTATTGACTATTCTGTCAACTCTGTTTAACTTCTTAACAATGTCAGATCTCCATTGTTTATTGACTATTCTGTAAACTCTGTTTAACTTCTTAACAATGTCAGATCTCCATTGTTTATTGACTATTCTGCCAACTCAGTTTAACTTCTTAACAATGTCAGATCTCCATTGTTTATTGACTATTCTGCCAACTCAGTTTAACTTCTTAACAATGTCAGATCTCCATTGTTTATTGACTATTCTGCCAACTCAGTTTAACTTCTTAACAATGTCAGATCTCCATTGTTTATTGACTATTCTGCCAACTCAGTTTAATTTCTTAACAATGTCAGATCTCCATTGTTTATTGACTATTCTGCCAACTCAGTTTAACTTCTTAACAATGTCAGATCTCCATTGTTTATTGACTATTCTGCCAACTCAATTTAACTTCTTAACAATGTCAGATCTCCATTGTTTATTGACTATTCTGCCAACTCAGTTTAACTTCTTAACAATGTCAGATCTCCATTGTTTATTGACTATTCTGCCAACTCAGGTTAACTTCTTAACAATGTCAGATCTCCATTGTTTATTGACTATTCTGTCAACTCAGTTTAACTTCTTAACAATGTCAGATCTCCATTGTTTATTGACTATTCTGTCAACTCAGTTTAACTTCTTAACAATGTCAGATCTCCGTTGTTTATTGACTATTCTGCCAACTCAATTTAACTTCTTAACAATGTCAGATCTCCATTGTTTATTGACTATTCTGCCAACTCAGTTTAACTTCTTAACAATGTCAGATCTCCATTGTTTATTGACTATTCTGCCAACTCAGGTTAACTTCTTAACAATGTCAGATCTCCATTGTTTATTGACTATTCTGTCAACTCAGTTTAACTTCTTAACAATGTCAGATCTCCATTGTTTATTGACTATTTTGTCAACTCAGTTTAACTTCTTAACAATGTCAGATCTCCGTTGTTTATTGACTATTCTGCCAACTCAGTTTAACTTCTTAACAATATCAGATCTCCATTGTTTATTGACTATTCTGTCAACTCAGTTTAACTTCTTAACAATGTCAGATCTCCATTGTTTATTGACTATTCTGTCAACTCAGTTTAACTTCTTAACAATGTCAGATCTCCATTGTTTATTGACTATTCTGCCAACTCAGTTTAACTTCTTAACAATGTCAGATCTCCATTGTTTATTGACTATTCTGTCAACTCAGTTTAACTTCTTAACAATGTCAGATCTCAATTGTTTATTGACTATTCTGTCAACTCAGTTTAACTTCTTAACAATGTCAGATCTCAATTGTTTATTGACTATTCTGTCAACTCAGTTTAACTTCTTAACAATGTCAGATCTCAATTGTTTATTGACTATTCTGCCAACTCAGTTTAACTTCTTAACAATGTCAGATCTCCATGGTTTATTGACTATTCTGTCAACTCAGTTTAACTTCTTAACAATGTCAGATCTCCATGGTTTATTGACTATTCTGCCAACTCAGTTTAACTTCTTAACAATGTCAGATCTCAATTGTTTATTGACTATTCTGTCAACTCAGTTTAACTTCTTAACAATGTCAGATCTCCATGGTTTATTGACTATTCTGCCAACTCAGTTTAACTTCTTAACAATGTCAGATCTCCATGGTTTATTGACTATTCTGCCAACTCAGTTTAACTTCTTAACAATGTCAGATCTCCATGGTTTATTGACTATTCTGTCAACTCAGTTTAACTTCTTAACAATGTCAGATCTCCATGGTTTATTGACTATTCTGTCAACTCAGTTTAACTTCTTAACAATGTCAGATCTCCATGGTTTATTGACTATTCTGTCAACTCAGTTTAACTTCTTAACAATGTCAGATCTCCATTGTTTATTGACTATTCTGCCAACTCAGTTTAACTTCTTAACAATGTCAGATCTCAATTGTTTATTGACTATTCTGTCAACTCAGTTTAACTTCTTAACAATGTCAGATCTCCATTGTTTATTGACTATTCTGCCAACTCAGTTTAACTTCTTAACAATGTCAGATCTCAATTGTTTATTGACTATTCTGCCAACTCAGTTTAACTTCTTAACAATGTCAGATCTCCATTGTTTATTGATTAATCTGCCAACTCAGTTTAACTTCTTAACAATGTCAGATCTCCATTGTTTATTGACTATTCTGCCAACTCAGTTTAACTTCTTAACAATGTCAGATCTCCATTGTTTATTGACTATTCTGTCAACTCTGTTTAACTTCTTAACAATGTCAGATCTCCATTGTTTATTGACTATTCTGTCAACTCTGTTTAACTTCTTAACAATGTCAGATCTCCATTGTTTATTGACTATTCTGCCAACTCAGTTTAACTTCTTAACAATGTCAGATCTCCATTGTTTATTGACTATTCTGTCAACTCTGTTTAACTTCTTAACAATGTCAGATCTCCATTGTTTATTGACTATTCTGTAAACTCTGTTTAACTTCTTAACAATGTCAGATCTCCATTGTTTATTGACTATTCTGCCAACTCAGTTTAACTTCTTAACAATGTCAGATCTCCATTGTTTATTGACTATTCTGCCAACTCAGTTTAACTTCTTAACAATGTCAGATCTCCATTGTTTATTGACTATTCTGCCAACTCAGTTTAACTTCTTAACAATGTCAGATCTCCATTGTTTATTGACTATTCTGCCAACTCAGTTTAACTTCTTAACAATGTCAGATCTCCATTGTTTATTGACTATTCTGCCAACTCAGTTTAACTTCTTAACAATGTCAGATCTCCATTGTTTATTGACTATTCTGCCAACTCAGTTTAACTTCTTAACAATGTCAGATCTCCATTGTTTATTGACTATTCTGCCAACTCAGTTTAACTTCTTAACAATGTCAGATCTCCATTGTTTATTGACTATTCTGCCAACTCAGGTTAACTTCTTAACAATGTCAGATCTCCATTGTTTATTGACTATTCTGTCAACTCAGTTTAACTTCTTAACAATGTCAGATCTCAATTGTTTATTGACTATTTTGTCAACTCAGTTTAACTTCTTAACAATGTCAGATCTCCGTTGTTTATTGACTATTCTGCCAACTCAGTTTAACTTCTTAACAATATCAGATCTCCATTGTTTATTGACTATTCTGTCAACTCAGTTTAACTTCTTAACAATGTCAGATCTCCATTGTTTATTGACTATTCTGCCAACTCAGTTTAACTTCTTAACAATGTCAGATCTCCATTGTTTATTGACTATTCTGTCAACTCAGTTTAACTTCTTAACAATGTCAGATCTCAATTGTTTATTGACTATTCTGTCAACTCAGTTTAACTTCTTAACAATGTCAGATCTCCATTGTTTATTGACTATTCTGTCAACTCAGTTTAACTTCTTAACAATGTCAGATCTCCATTGTTTACTGACTATTCTGCCAACTCAGTTTATCTTCTTAACAATGTCAGATCTCCATTGTTTATTGACTATTCTGCCAACTCAGTTTAACTTCTTAACAATGTCAGATCTCCATTGTTTATTGACTATTCTGTCAACTCAGTTTAACTTCTTAACAATGTCAGATCTCAATTGTTTATTGACTATTCTGTCAACTCAGTTTAACTTCTTAACAATGTCAGATCTCCATTGTTTATTGACTATTCTGTCAACTCAGTTTAACTTCTTAACAATGTCAGATCTCCATTGTTTATTGACTATTCTGTCAACTCAGTTTAACTTCTTAACAATGTCAGATCTCAATTGCTTATTGACTATTCTGTCAACTCAGTTTAACTTCTTAACAATGTCAGATCTCCATTGTTTATTGACTATTCTGCCAACTCAGTTTAACTTCTTAACAATGTCAGATCTCAATTGTTTATTGACTATTCTGCCAACTCAGTTTAACTTCTTAACAATGTCAGATCTCCATTGTTTATTGACTATTCTGCCAACTCAGTTTAACTTCTTAACAATGTCAGATCTCAATTGTTTATTGACTATTCTGCCAACTCAGTTTAACTTCTTAACAATATCAGATCTCCATTGTTTATTGACTATTCTGCTAACTCAGTTTAACTTCTTAACAATGTCAGATCTCCATTGTTTATTGACTATTCTGTCAACTCAGTTTAACTTCTTAACAATGTCAGATCTCCATTGTTTATTGACTATTCTGCCAACTCAGTTTAACTTCTTAACAATGTCAGATCTCCATTGTTTATTGACTATTCTGCCAACTCAGTTTAACTTCTTAACAATGTCAGATCTCAATTGTTTATTGACTATTCTGTCAACTCAGTTTAACTTCTTAACAATGTCAGATCTCCATTGTTTATTGACTATTCTGTCAACTCAGTTTAACTTCTTAACAATGTCAGATCTCAATTGTTTATTGACTATTCTGTCAACTCAGTTTAACTTCTTAACAATGTCAGATCTCAATTGTTTATTGACTATTCTGCCAACTCAGTTTAACTTCTTAACAATGTCAGATCTCCATGGTTTACTGACTATTCTGTCAACTCAGTTTAACTTCTTAACAATGTCAGATCTCCATGGTTTATTGACTATTCTGCCAACTCAGTTTAACTTCTTAACAATGTCAGATCTCAATTGTTTATTGACTATTCTGTCAACTCAGTTTAACTTCTTAACAATGTCAGATCTCCATGGTTTATTGACTATTCTGTCAACTCAGTTTAACTTCTTAACAATGTCAGATCTCCATGGTTTATTGACTATTCTGCCAACTCAGTTTAACTTCTTAACAATGTCAGATCTCCATGGTTTATTGACTATTCTGTCAACTCAGTTTAACTTCTTAACAATGTCAGATCTCCATGGTTTATTGACTATTCTGTCAACTCAGTTTAACTTCTTAACAATGTCAGATCTCCATGGTTTATTGACTATTCTGTCAACTCAGTTTAACTTCTTAACAATGTCAGATCTCCATTGTTTATTGACTATTCTGCCAACTCAGTTTAACTTCTTAACAATGTCAGATCTCAATTGTTTATTGACTATTCTGTCAACTCAGTTTAACTTCTTAACAATGTCAGATCTCCATGGTTTATTGACTATTCTGCCAACTCAGTTTAACTTCTTAACAATGTCAGATCTCCATGGTTTATTGACTATTCTGTCAACTCAGTTTAACTTCTTAACAATGTCAGATCTCCATTGTTTATTGACTATTCTGCCAACTCAGTTTAACTTCTTAACAATGTCAGATCTCAATTGTTTATTGACTATTCTGTCAACTCAGTTTAACTTCTTAACAATGTCAGATCTCCATTGTTTATTGACTATTCTGTCAACTCAGTTTAACTTCTTAACAATGTCAGATCTCAATTGTTTATTGACTATTCTGCCAACTCAGTTTAACTTCTTAACAATGTCAGATCTCCATTGTTTATTGATTAATCTGCCAACTCAGTTTAACTTCTTAACAATGTCAGATCTCCATTGTTTATTGACTATTCTGCCAACTCAGTTTAACTTCTTAACAATGTCAGATCTCCATGCTTTATTGACTATTCTGCCAACTCAGTTTAACTTCTTAACAATGTCAGATCTCCATGGTTTATTGACTATTTTGCCAACTCAGTTTAACTTCTTAACAATGTCAGATCTCCATGGTTTATTGACTATTCTGTCAACTCAGTTTAACTTCTTAACAATGTCAGATCTCCATGGTTTATTGACTATTCTGCCAACTCAGTTTAACTTCTTAACAATGTCAGATCTCCATGGTTTATTGACTATTCTGCCAACTCAGTTTAACTTCTTAACAATGTCAGATCTCCATTGTTTATTGACTATTCTGTCAACTCAGTTTAACTTCTTAACAATGTCAGATCTCCATGGTTTATTGACTATTCTGCCAACTCAGTTGATACAGTTGTTTATATCTTATTTATGTCGTCATTTCTTTTTGTGATAGCGTGTGGTCTTCTTGACTGAAAGCGAAATCTGTGGAGGTATTGTATTGTTTGTTTATATCTGTATTGTTGCTGGAGACCATATCATCACCAGTGGGAGGGTTGTGATTACATTAATTGGTTTAATCCTGCCACATTTTTAAGCCTCTCCCAAGCCAGACCTAGATTTTTATCAATAAATATTGGTGTTTTTTTAATGGATGATTTAAGGTGTAGGTGATTGTTACTTTTGTTGATATTGATGGAACTGTTGACCATCATCATTAAAACTCTCATAGCATTACCAACCCTAATCTTCTTCTTGGTATTGTTTTGTTGATATTGATGGAACTGTTGACCATCATCATTAAAACTCTCATAGCATTACCTACCCTAATCTTCTTCTTGGTATTGTTTTGTTGATATTGATGGAACTGTTGACCATCATCATTAAAACTCTCATAACATTACCTACCCTAATCATCTTCTTGGTATTGTTTTGTTGATATTGATGGAACTGTTGACCATCATCATTAAAACTCTCATAGCATTACCTACCCTAATCTTCTTCTTGGTATTGTTTTGTTGATATTGATGGAACTGTTGACCATCATCATTAAAACTCTCATAGCATTACCTACCCTAATCTTCTTCTTGGTATTGTTTTGTTGATATTGATGGAACTGTTGACCATCATCATTAAAACTCTCATAGCATTACCTACCCTAATCTTCTTCTTGGTATTGTCTTCTTTGACTGTATTAATATTAGTATTGGCCACAATAACTCCATAACCATTTGTTATGCCCCACTTAATGAAGGGTATCTGTGTACCACTGTCTAAACAATCATTCATTATCAACCTAAAAAATAATCACATAAATTACATGTACCAGGTTTACGGACGATAGGTCTATATTTTTTTTCCTCAACACGCTGGCTTCGACCTATCGTCCACATCGACCTATACAAGGATGAAGTTAAAAAAATCTTGAATCCCTAAAAAAAAATCTTGATAAAAATGACGATTTTGTTTACAGTATACCTTTATTTTGCTGTAGGGTTTTTTTTCTGAATAAGATTGAAAACGTCAATGTTTTTGGTGTTGTTTTTGTTTTAAATAAAGCAATAAAAGTATACTACTAATATGGGGTGCAATTCCGGGAAAAAATGTTCAACATCTGAAAAAAATTAATATTCAATGATTGAAGTGTTAGCGAAAATCAGTTCAATATTGTATTGTATATTAAAATATATACTATAAAAAATGTATGTTGTTGAAAAAAAAATCACAGGTTGGATCGTTTTACAATATAAAATTATTATCACAAAATAACAAAATATAGCTATAAATAGCTTTCCCATGAAACACGAACATGAGCACGAGGTTGTAGTAAAAAATGGCGGTTGCATTACATCACACAATAAACGTGGAGAACAAGATTTTTTATACTAAATATACTAGAAAATAATTATCGATTTCTTTAAATTAGAATGTTCTACACTTGAATTGGTCAATTAGGAACAAATAAAATAATCACCATGAGATAATCAACACAGGTGAACATCAGTCGGCACTTAATTATCCTGATCAGCTGATTGAAAATTTACTGGACCGAGACGATCACATAATTTGTGTACTATTATTAATTAAACACAATTTAAAGGTGCGTCAATAAAACTGCACAAGGTGATACATTGTTTTGACAGCTTGATTATAGTCCGTAAAATATGGTATTAGGATTTCCAATCTTTTGACGATGTACCAGATGAAGGTTATTCCAGAAACATGTTGTGTGCACTCAATTTTCTCTTTCTACTTTTTCATTTACTGATCAAGTTAGTTATTGTTTTGACATGGATCTGTTAAGTGAGGTTACCAGAAAGATGATGGTTACCAGTACTTATGCTACAAAATTTCACTTGTTACTTATATTATTTGGATTTTTTTGTACACGATTTTCATCTCTTTTTTATCAAATGAATGCCACCTTGTTTTAAGATATTTATACATATTTTTCAATGATATCATTTTAGAAGTACAATTTGCTATAAAGATTATCATGCTATATACTTAATTAATTACACTATCATAGTATTTAGTATTCTATTTTTCATCTTTCAACAGTTACAGTATACTAGATGACTGGACAGAAATTTTATTTTAAAAATATAAACACAAAAATATTTGTTTGTTTGTTAGTTTAAGCTGTATACTATATTGATAATAATACTTTTATACCAGTGTTCTGAGAATACTTGATCATATCAAGACAAACCTTTTTGAGTCCAAGTTAAAACAAACTGATACTTTAACTCAAATTTGAGTAATCTATAATAAACAAGATATGATTATAATCTAACGATTATGAAGTCTCCCAAACCGGCCACTGACACTATCTACCCACATATCAAATTTTGATGATATCGGACAATGTTGAATTTTTACCCCCCATTTTTATGCCGTGTTTTGGCAGCCATTTTGAAAATGGCAGACATCTTGAAAATTTTGAAAACGCAGAATTGCTCCTCTAATGGTGACCTATCACTATGCCATATTTTATGTCTCTATCATTATCCAGTTAGAAGTTATCAACATTAATGTACGAAATTTCAAGTTTCCCATAGGATTCAATAGTAACCCCCACCCCCTTTGAACCCCCAAAAATATGGCTTTGACCCCCTTTACCACAAATCTGAAAACTTTAGGATCAACTAGAAACATATATCTATAACTCCACCAAGTTTCATGAAATTCTGTCCTGTAGTTCCTGAGATCTGCCGTGGACAAGTTCATGCTTCACGGAAAGAAAGAATAAGAATAAGAATAATAAAAATAAAAATAATAATAAGAAACGGAGCAAAAACAATAAGTCCCCCTAACTTTGTTTGGGAGACTTAATTAATAGCTTACTATGAACAAACCACATTTGTATTTCAAATTATCCATGGAAATACTTATCACAGTTTACGATAACAACATTCAACTGTTTATATATCAAGTCTAGAGAAACAAATCCCTGGGTAAAAAAGGTAAAAAACTTATTAAATGGCCTTGGCCATTCTTACATCATAAATAATATTAATTCTATTAAACTTAATTTAAATACAATAACACAAAGAATACACGATCAATGTTTGTAAACTCAAAATGCAAACATATGTGATTCTCAAAAACTCAACTTTTTCTAGTGTCTACAATATGGGTCAAAGACCACCTTATGTGGATGTTTTAAACAATAGATGTGATAGAGCAGCAATTTGTAAAATCCGTATAAGTGCTCATCCATTAATGATTGAACGAGGAAGACATTTAAACATATCTAGAACAGAGAGGTATTCTTTATTATGTAAATCAAATCAAATTGAAGATGAAAAACATTTTCTCCTACATCGTAAAAAATTCAATACTCAAAGAAACATATTTAATGAAAAAATATCAAATATACATGAAAATGCAAGTTATAAAAATGCTAACAACAAAATAAGCTTTTTGTTTAATAATAAGTCATACTCAATTCTTAGATTGACTTCCTATTTCATATCAAACTGTTTGAATATAAGAAAAGATTTGCTATTATTATTATAGCGTTTTATACTGTAACTATTATGATTTGTTCCACTACATGCATATTATGTTATTGTGTATTATCATATATTCTGAGCCTTAACCATTTATTGTTGACGAGTTTGTGCTAATAAAATAAAGTATAAAGTATATTGTTTTGCAGCATGCATTCATATCTTTTAATCAAAGAATACTATTGATCTAATGCCATTTTTTGTAATTCCAACCAATAACCTGTCAAATCCCAAAATGATCTCCCAATATTTGAAATTCTAGGGTCCGATCCTAACAGCTTGATATTTTTTTTCACGTTTACATTCTAGTGATAGTATTATGTCATCATACAACTCTACTTTAACTAATTTAAATTCAATTATAAATGTATCACTCTACTAGTCTATGGTCATAAAATTAAAGACAAATGTCTCTAGGAACTGTCATGGTCATGATCATATGGTAGTTGGATTTACAACTACCTGTGCAATGAGTGCCTAACACCACTAAAGTTGTGAGTTTGAATCTCACTCGTGACAAGGTGTACTCCATACAGCTTTATGTGATTAGATTTGTCAGTGACCCGGGGTAGGTCTGTGGTTCTCTCCAGGTTCCTCCACCAATAAAGCTGACCGCCACGATATAACTGAAATATTATTGAAAGTGGCATTAAACACCAAACTCATAACCCAAATGACTTTACTGGCTGTGACTAAGTTTTATTTAAAATTGATCATACCTTCTTGCCCACTGGCCTGCCTTGACAGGTCCAGAACCATGTATTAATATAAGTAGTTTATCACCGTTACTCTGAGCATCTTCTGTTTGGAAAAAAAATGATGTTGGCTCATTTTCTTTAGCATCAACCTATAATACATCCAACAATATATAAAACTACAGTTAGTAAATACCACCTAACTATCAAATTAATCTTTCTTGTACTTGTATTATGGGTAAATATTTTATGTAACATTTACGATTTTATGAGGATGCCGTATATGTACAGTGTAATTTTATGAGGATGCTGTATATGTACAGTGTAATTTTAGGAGGATGCCGTATATGTACAGTGTAATTTTATGAGGATGCCGTATATGTACAGTGTAATTTTATGAGGATGCCGTATATGTACAGTGTAATTTTATGAGGATGCCGTATATGTACAGTGTAATTATATGAGGATGCCGTATATGTACAGTGTAATTTTATGAAGATGCCGTATATGTACAGTGTAATTTTATGAGGATGCCGTATATGTACAGTGTAATTTTATGAGGATGCCGTATATGTACAGTGTAATTTTATGAGGATGCTGTATATGTACAGTGTAATTTTATGAGGATAGTTGATGCGTTTTTGAATCAGTCAATAAGATGTTCTCCAATAGGAATTGTAGTGTTTTAATACAGTATATCTATATTTATAAGAATATGCACAGGACACGGGGGTGTGTCTAGAGATTAAGATTATCAATTTATGAGAAAATAGACAAGTACAAATTGACATTTGATAGTTTTCTCCCTTGGTTTTCTTCGGAACACTAAACCTGGTAACCTAATATTGCTGAAAGTGAAAGTGGTGAAAAGAAAACAAGAAATTCTGCTTTTTCACTATGACCCCATACATGTTTGTCTAGTTTGACAGGGTCAAAATATGATCAAGGTACTGCAGTTTACACAACAATTTATAAGCCAGTTATTGGTAATTCACAAAAAGTGGGAGATATTTCAAAGATTTATCTGTAAAATTTCACAGACATTTTCTTATACTGTTTTGATTTGAAATGTTTTAATGCAAGCAACTTAATTAAAATTAGATGCTTATTGTATCTTATTTTTTTTTCAAGGATACACTAATATCCAACAACATCTTGTTTGGGGTCATGACAAGTAACCTTTCAATCATCTTTGACCATCCAATCATTGGAAGACAGTCAATATTGACCAATCAGACAACAGCTCTTGTAGTGTGCTCGGTTTTATACCTGAAGATTTGGTAGACATTACTTACAGGTATTGATATTCTTTTCAATCCTTCTTCCTCTAGAAGATCATATATATAATCTGTAATAATCTACAAAATAACAAGACATTACCAGGGATGATAGAAAATAAAATAACTGAAAATCAATGAAAAATAGCTAAAACCATCGATACCCCCTGTCAAAATGGTAATTTTCTTACCTGGTCTGACCGTGTCAAGCAATTTTCTGAAAACAATTTTCAGAGAAAAATAGCTGAAATCAGTTATAATATTACTGAAAAAAAATATCCCTGCATTATTATAGACAACAACATAAACTTACTGTATTAAACACCAATCATGTGAAGTCTTACATGAAACATCTTATTTAAAATGTCACAACTCTTCATTCTAAATACATTTGTAATTACAAAAACCTCTTTTGAGATAACATGTCTTGAAAACTGAGGTGGTTTCTTAAAACTTGATTTACTACATCTGTTAAGTGTGGACACAGTACTTCTTAATTGTCTTAACCATATTCTTTTGATTACAACACGGACAGAGTACTTCTTAATTGTCTTAACCATATTCTTTTGATTACAACACGGACAGAGTACTTCTTAATTGTCTTAACCATATTCTTTTGATTACAACATGGACACAGTACTTAATTGTCTTAACCATATTCTTTTGATTACAACACGGACACAGTACTTCTTAATTGACTTAACCATATTCTTTTGATTACAACACGGACAGAGTACTTCTTAATTGTCTTAACCATATTCTTTTGATTACAACACGGACAGAGTACTTCTTAATTGTCTTAACCATATTCTTTTGATTACAACATGGACACAGTACTTAATTGTCTTAACCATATTCTTTTGATTACAACACGGACACAGTACTTCTTAATTGTCTTAACCATATTCTTTTGATTACAACACGGAAACAGTACTTCTTAATTGTCTTAACCATATTCTTTTGATTACAACACGGACACATTACTTCTTAATTGTCTTAACCATATTCTTTTGATTACAACACGGACAGAGTACTTCTTAATGTCTTAACCATATTCTTTTGATTACAACATGGACACAGTACTTAATTGTCTTAACCATATTCTTTTGATTACAACACAGACACAGTACTTCTTAATTGTCTTAACCATATTCTTTTGATTACAACACGGACACAGTACTTAATTGTCTTAACCATATTCTTTTGATTACAACACCAACCAACATTATCATAAAAAATCTGCAAAAATTTTAATTTCACAGAAATACAGGAATATATTATATATCAACATGTTTGTCATTGTTATTTTAACAAAAGGCAGCCATCTTGATACATTTCTGAAAGGTGACAACCTAATAATGATCCAAGCCAGGTTTTGTATTTTTGGCCAGGTACCTCCAGACCCTACTGTCATAAAACTTTCAAATACAAGTATGAAACCAAAATCATTCAATTAGTACACTACATACATTTGACAAAATGTTCTGATTGGTCATTTTTCGAGTACGGGTTTTGTAAATTGTGAAATTCAACTATGCCAGACAATGGATGCCATCTGATGGTAAAAGCTGACATGGCCATTGACCAGGTGAACTATTATTCACACATATTTATCTTACATCCCCTATAGCTTCATATCTTTTTTGATTGTATTTATGATTGCCAGCTCTCTCTTCAAAGTTAAACCCATTATCTGTCTCTATATTTCTCAACTGTCCAGCTAAAAAATAAAAGTAAAATTAATTATCAGTTTCTACCCAGCTAAAAAATAAAAGTAAAACTGATTATCATTTTCTACCTGTATATTTTTTGACTGTCCTGATTTCATGGTCATACTATGTTGATTCTTGTTTTATTATATCTTGAAAAAATTTCTGTTTTGTTCCCTTTTCTAGCAGAGTCTGCTAAATTTCTGTGCGACCAATAAGCATCCATCTCCATTTCTAATTCAATGACAATTCTCAAAAATCAAATGAGATACATGTACTGTCGTGATGACAGAACGATTTTCGGGTGATGTTTTCACTAAATAAATCTAAAAAAAGGTTGATTTTATGTGTTAAAATCGGTTTACTTAATGTTTATTTATGTTTTTAATATACAATGTACATGAAAAATTTACTAAATTGGCCGAGTGATAAAATGAAAAAAAATAAAAAAAATGTCACACTCAGGAATGGGCCATCATCGTGATCGCATGGTACATGTAGTTTAATTTACAACTACCTATGCAATCAGAGCACTAAAGTTTAAAATGATTGCAAATTACATTCATTTTAGCTTTCATTTTGAATACAAGCAATAATCAACACTTTTTACACATTGTATAATTACCTTCATTAAACTTGTATCCAAAGTCAGTTAATGTCTTTGGAAAGTCATAATTCTCTGTAAATAAAATAAGATCCCATCATTACTAAATAACACGTACAAAATATAAAACTATTGAACATATAACAAACATAGAAATCCTTATACAATATATATGCAACATATACATGTACCATTCAGTGATTGTTATATAACAACAAGTGAACAATTTTCAAGCTAAATCATAGCTAGAATATGTTAAATTTCAATGAGATGATGATGGTGATGATGATGTCCACATTGTATTAGATCAACATGATGGTGATGATGATGTCCACATTGTATTAGACCAACATGATGATGGTGATGATGATGTCTGCATTGTATTAGCCCAACATGATGGTGATGATGATGTCCACATTGTATTAGACCAACATGATGGTGATGATGATGTCCACATTGTATTAGACCAACATGATGATGGTGATGATGATGTCCACATTGTATTAGACCAACATGATGATGATGATGTCCACATTGTATTAGACCAACATGATGGTGATGGTGATGTCCACATTGTATTAGACCAACATGATGATGGTGATGATGATGTCTGCATTGTATTAGCCCAACATGATGGTGATGATGATGTCCACATTGTATTAGACCAACATGATGGTGATGATGATGTCCACATTGTATTAGACCAACATGATGATGGTGATGATGTCCACATTGTATTAGACCAACATGATGGTGATGATGATGTCCACATTGTATTAGACCAACATGATGATGATGATGTCCACATTGTATTAGACCAACATGATGGTGATGATGATGTCCACATTGTATTAGATCAACATGGTGGTGATGATGATGTCCACATTGTATTAGACCAACATGATGGTGATGATGATGTCCACATTGTATTAGACCAACATGATGGTGATGATGATGTCCACATTGTATTAGACCAACATGATGGTGATGATGATGTCCACATTGTATTAGACCAACATGATGATGATGATGTCCACATTGTATTAGACCAACATGATGGTGATGATGATGTCCACATTGTATTAGATCAACATGGTGGTAATGATGATGTCCACATTGTATTAGACCAACATGATGGTGATGATGATGTCCACATTGTATTAGACCAACATGATGGTGATGATGATGTCCACATTGTATTAGACCAACATGATGGTGATGATGATGTCCACATTGTATTAGACCAACATGATGATGGTGATGATGTCTGCATTGTATTAGCCCAACATGATGGTGATGATGATGTCCACATTGTATTAGACCAACATGATGGTGATGATGATGTCCACATTGTATTAGACCAACATGATGATGGTGATGATGTCCACATTGTATTAGACCAATATGATGGTGATGATGATGTCCACATTGTATTAGACCAACATGATGATGATGATGTCCACATTGTATTAGACCAACATGATGGTGATGATGATGTCCACATTGTATTAGATCAACATGGTGGTGATGATGATGTCCACATTGTATTAGACCAACATGATGGTGATGATGATGTCCACATTGTATTAGACCAACATGATGGTGATGATGATGTCCACATTGTATTAGACCAACATGATGGTGATGATGATGTCCACATTGTATTAGACCAACATGATGATGATGATGTCCACATTGTATTAGACCAACATGATGGTGATGATGATGTCCACATTGTATTAGATCAACATGGTGGTGATGATGATGTCCACATTGTATTAGACCAACATGATGGTGATGATGATGTCCACATTGTATTAGACCAACATGATGGTGATGATGATGTCCACATTGTATTAGACCAACATGATGGTGATGATGATGTCCACATTGTATTAGACCAACATGATGGTGATGATGATGTCCACATTGTATTAGACCAACATGATGGTGATGATGATGTCCACATTGTATTAGACCAACATGATGGTGATGATGATGTCCACATTGTATTAGACCAACATGATGGTGATGATGATGTCCACATTGTATTAGACCAACATGATGATGGTGATGTCCACATTGTATTAGACCAACATGATGGTGATGATGATGTCCACATTGTATTAGACCAACATGATGATGGTGATGATGATGTCCACATTGTATTAGATCAACATGATGATGGTGATGATGATGTCCACATTGTAATAGACCAACATGATGATCGTGATGATGTCCACATTGTATTAGACCAACATGATGATGGTGATGATGATGTCCACATTGTATTAGATCAACATGATGATGGTGATGATGATGTCCACATTGTATTAGACCAACATGATGGTGATGATGATGTCCACATTGTATTAGACCAACATGATGATGGTGATGATGTCCACATTGTATTAGACCAACATGATGGTGATGATGATGTCCACATTGTATTAGATCAACATGATGGTGATGATGATGTCCATATTGTATTAGACCAACATGATGATGGTGATGATGATGTCCACATTGTATTAGATCAACATGATGATGGTGATGATGTCCACATTGTATTAGACCAACATGATGGTGATGATGATGTCCACATTGTATTAGATCAACATGATGGTGATGATGATGTCCATATTGTATTAGACCAACATGATGATGGTGATGATGATGTCCACATTGTATTAGACCAACATGATGGTGATGATGATGTCCACATTGTATTAGACCAACATGATGGTGATGATGATGTCCACATTGTATTAGACCAACATGATGATGGTGATGATGATGTCCACATTGTATTAGACCAACATGATGGTGATGATGATGTCCACATTGTATTAGACCAACATGATGATGGTGATGATGATGTCCACATTGTATTAGACCAACATGATGGTAATGATGATGATGTCCTCATTGTATTAGACAAACATGATGATGGTGATGATGATGTCCACATTGTATTAGATCAACATGGTGGTGATGATGATGTCCACATTGTATTAGACCAACATGATGATGGTGATGATGATGTCCACATTGTATTAGACCAACATGATGGTGATGATGATGTCCACATTGTATTAGATCAACATGGTGGTGATGATGATGTCCACATTGTATTAGACCAACATGATGGTGATGATGATGTCCACATTGTATTAGACCAACATGATGGTGATGATGATGTCCACATTGTATTAGACCAACATGATGATGATGATGTCCACATTGTATTAGACCAACATGATGGTGATGATGATGTCCACATTGTATTAGATCAACATGGTGGTGATGATGATGTCCACATTGTATTAGACCAACATGATGGTGATGATGATGTCCACATTGTATTAGACCAACATGATGGTGATGATGATGTCCACATTGTATTAGACCAACATGATGGTGATGATGATGTCCACATTGTATTAGACCAACATGATGGTGATGATGATGTCCACATTGTATTAGACCAACATGATGGTGATGATGATGTCCACATTGTATTAGACCAACATGATGGTGATGATGATGTCCACATTGTATTAGACCAACATGATGGTGATGATGATGTCCACATTGTATTAGACCAACATGATGATGGTGATGTCCACATTGTATTAGACCAACATGATGGTGATGATGATGTCCACATTGTATTAGACCAACATGATGATGGTGATGATGATGTCCACATTGTATTAGATCAACATGATGATGGTGATGATGATGTCCACATTGTAATAGACCAACATGATGATCGTGATGATGTCCACATTGTATTAGACCAACATGATGATGGTGATGATGATGTCCACATTGTATTAGATCAACATGATGATGGTGATGATGATGTCCACATTGTATTAGACCAACATGATGGTGATGATGATGTCCACATTGTATTAGACCAACATGATGATGGTGATGATGTCCACATTGTATTATACCAACATGATGGTGATGATGATGTCCACATTGTATTAGATCAACATGATGGTGATGATGATGTCCATATTGTATTAGACCAACATGATGATGGTGATGATGATGTCCACATTGTATTAGATCAACATGATGATGGTGATGATGTCCACATTGTATTAGACCAACATGATGGTGATGATGATGTCCACATTGTATTAGATCAACATGATGGTGATGATGATGTCCATATTGTATTAGACCAACATGATGATGGTGATGATGATGTCCACATTGTATTAGACCAACATGATGGTGATGATGATGTCCACATTGTATTAGACCAACATGATGGTGATGATGATGTCCACATTGTATTAGACCAACATGATGATGGTGATGATGATGTCCACATTGTATTAGACCAACATGATGGTGATGATGATGTCCACATTGTATTAGACCAACATGATGATGGTGATGATGATGTCCACATTGTATTAGACCAACATGATGGTAATGATGATGATGTCCTCATTGTATTAGACAAACATGATGATGGTGATGATGATGTCCACATTGTATTAGATCAACATGGTGGTGATGATGATGTCCACATTGTATTAGACCAACATGATGATGGTGATGATGATGTCCACATTGTATTAGACCAACATGATGGTGATGATGATGTCCACATTGTATTAGATCAACATGGTGGTGATGATGATGTCCACATTGTATTAGACCAACATGATGGTGATGATGATGTCCACATTGTATTAGACCAACATGATGGTGATGATGATGTCCACATTGTATTAGACCAACATGATGATGATGATGTCCACATTGTATTAGACCAACATGATGGTGATGATGATGTCCACATTGTATTAGATCAACATGGTGGTGATGATGATGTCCACATTGTATTAGACCAACATGATGGTGATGATGATGTCCACATTGTATTAGACCAACATGATGGTGATGATGATGTCCACATTGTATTAGACCAACATGATGGTGATGATGATGTCCACATTGTATTAGACCAACATGATGGTGATGATGATGTCCACATTGTATTAGACCAACATGATGGTGATGATGATGTCCACATTGTATTAGACCAACATGATGGTGATGATGATGTCCACATTGTATTAGACCAACATGATGGTGATGATGATGTCCACATTGTATTAGACCAACATGATGATGGTGATGTCCACATTGTATTAGACCAACATGATGGTGATGATGATGTCCACATTGTATTAGACCAACATGATGATGGTGATGATGATGTCCACATTGTATTAGATCAACATGATGATGGTGATGATGATGTCCACATTGTAATAGACCAACATGATGATCGTGATGATGTCCACATTGTATTAGACCAACATGATGATGGTGATGATGATGTCCACATTGTATTAGATCAACATGATGATGGGGATGATGATGTCCACATTGTATTAGACCAACATGATGGTGATGATGATGTCCACATTGTATTAGACCAACATGATGATGGTGATGATGTCCACATTGTATTAGACCAACATGATGGTGATGATGATGTCCACATTGTATTAGATCAACATGATGGTGATGATGATGTCCATATTGTATTAGACCAACATGATGATGGTGATGATGATGTCCACATTGTATTAGATCAACATGATGATGGTGATGATGTCCACATTGTATTAGACCAACATGATGGTGATGATGATGTCCACATTGTATTAGATCAACATGATGGTGATGATGATGTCCATATTGTATTAGACCAACATGATGATGGTGATGATGATGTCCACATTGTATTAGACCAACATGATGGTGATGATGATGTCCACATTGTATTAGACCAACATGATGGTGATGATGATGTCCACATTGTATTAGACCAACATGATGATGGTGATGATGATGTCCACATTGTATTAGACCAACATGATGGTGATGATGATGTCCACATTGTATTAGACCAACATGATGATGGTGATGATGATGTCCACATTGTATTAGACCAACATGATGGTAATGATGATGATGTCCTCATTGTATTAGACCAACATGATGATGGTGATGATGATGTCCACATTGTATTAGATCAACATGGTGGTGATGATGATGTCCACATTGTATTAGACCAACATGATGATGGTGATGATGATGTCCACATTGTATTAGACCAACATGATGGTGATGATGATGTCCACATTGTATTAGATCAACATGATGGTTATGATGATGTCCACATTGTATTAGACCAACATGATGATGGTGATGATGATGTCCACATTGTATTAGACCAACATGATGGTGATGATGATGTCCACATTGTATTAGACCAACATGATGGTGATGATGATGTCCACATTGTATTAGATCAACATGATGATGATGATGATGTCCACATTGTATTAGACCAACATGATGGTGATGATGATGTCCACATTGTATTAGACCAACATGATGATGGTGATGTCCACATTGTATTAGACCAACATGATGGTGATGATGATGTCCACATTGTATTAGACCAACATGATGGTGATGATGATGTCCACATTGTATTAGACCAACATGATGATGGTGATGATGATGTCCACATTGTATTAGACCAACATGATGGTGATGATGATGTCCACATTGTATTAGACCAACATGATGATGGTGATGATGATGTCCACATTGTATTAGACCAACATGATGGTAATGATGATGATGTCCTCATTGTATTAGACCAACATGATGATGGTGATGATGATGTCCACATTGTATTAGATCAACATGGTGGTGATGATGATGTCCACATTGTATTAGACCAACATGATGATGGTGATGATGATGTCCACATTGTATTAGACCAACATGATGGTGATGATGATGTCCACATTGTATTAGATCAACATGATGGTTATGATGATGTCCACATTGTATTAGACCAACATGATGATGGTGATGATGATGTCCACATTGTATTAGACCAACATGATGGTGATGATGATGTCCACATTGTATTAGACCAACATGATGGTGATGATGATGTCCACATTGTATTAGATCAACATGATGATGATGATGATGTCCACATTGTATTAGACCAACATGATGGTGATGATGATGTCCACATTGTATTAGACCAACATGATGATGGTGATGTCCACATTGTATTAGACCAACATGATGGTGATGATGATGTCCACATTGTATTAGATCAACATGATGATGATGATGATGTCCACATTGTATTAGACCAACATGATGGTGATGATGATGTCCACATTGTATTAGATCAACATGATGGTTATGATGATGTCCACATTGTATTAGACCAACATGATGATGGTGATGATGATGTCCACATTGTATTAGACCAACATGATGATCGTGATGATGATGTCCACATTGTATTAGACCAACATGATGGTGATGATGATGTCCACATTGTATTAGACCAACATGATGGTGATGATGATGTCCACATTGTATTAGACCAACATGATGATGGTGATGATGATGTCCACATTGTATTAGATCAACATGATGATCGTGATGATGATGTCCACATTGTATTAGACCAACATGATGGTAATGATGATGATGTCCACATTGTATTAGATCAACATGATGATCGTGATGATGATGTCCACATTGTATTAGACCAACATGATGGTGATGATGATGTCCACATTGTATTAGACCAACATGATGGCGATGATGATGTCCACATTGTATTAGACCAACATGATGGTGATGATGATGTCCACATTGTATTAGACTAACATGATGATGGTGATGATGATGTCCACACTGTATTAGATCAACATGATGATGGTGATGATGATGTCCACATTGTATTAGACCAACATGATGGTGATGATGATGTCCACATTGTATTAGACCAACATGATGGTGATGCTGATGTCCACATTGTATTAGATCAACATCATGATGGTGATGATGATGTCCACATTGTATTAGATCAACATGATGATGGTGATGATGATGTCCACATTGTATTAGACCAACATGATGGTGATGATGATGTCCACATTGTATTAGACCAACATGATGGTGATGATGATGTCCACATTGTATTAGATCAACATGATGATGGTGATGATGATGTCCACATTGTATTAGATCAACATGATGATGGTGATGATGATGTCCACATTGTATTAGACCAACATGATGGTGATGATGATGTCCACATTGTATTAGATCAACATGATGATGGTGATGATGATGTCCACATTGTATTAGACCAACATGATGGTGATGATGATGTCCACATTGTATTAGACCAACATGATGGTGATGATGATGTCCACATTGTATTAGACCAACATGATGATGGTGATGATGATGTCCACATTGTATTAGACCAACATGATGGTGATGATGATGTCCACATTGTATTAGACCAACATGATGGTGATGATGATGTCCACATTGTATTAGACCAACATGATGGTGATGATGATGTCCACATTGTATTAGACCAACATGATGGTGATGATGATGTCCACATTGTATTAGACCAACATGATGGTGATGATGATGTCCACATTGTATTAGACCAACATGATGGTGATGATGATGTCCATTGTATTAGACCAACATGATGATGATGGTGATAATGATGTCCACATTGTATTAGACCAACATGATGGTGATGATGATGTCCACATTGTATTAGACCAACATGATGGTGATGATGATGTCCACATTGTATTAGACCAACATGATGATGGTGATGATGTCCACATTGTATTAGACCAACATGATGGTGATGATGATGTCCACATTGTATTAGACCAACATGATGATGATGATGTCCACATTGTATTAGACCAACATGATGGTGATGATGATGTCCACATTGTATTAGATCAACATGGTGGTGATGATGATGTCCACATTGTATTAGACCAACATGATGGTGATGATGATGTCCACATTGTATTAGACCAACATGATGGTGATGATGATGTCCACATTGTATTAGACCAACATGATGGTGATGATGATGTCCACATTGTATTAGACCAACATGATGATGATGATGTCCACATTGTATTAGACCAACATGATGGTGATGATGATGTCCACATTGTATTAGATCAACATGGTGGTGATGATGATGTCCACATTGTATTAGACCAACATGATGGTGATGATGATGTCCACATTGTATTAGACCAACATGATGGTGATGATGATGTCCACATTGTATTAGACCAACATGATGGTGATGATGATGTCCACATTGTATTAGACCAACATGATGATGGTGATGATGTCTGCATTGTATTAGCCCAACATGATGGTGATGATGATGTCCACATTGTATTAGACCAACATGATGGTGATGATGATGTCCACATTGTATTAGACCAACATGATGATGGTGATGATGTCCACATTGTATTAGACCAACATGATGGTGATGATGATGTCCACATTGTATTAGACCAACATGATGATGATGATGTCCACATTGTATTAGACCAACATGATGGTGATGATGATGTCCACATTGTATTAGATCAACATGGTGGTGATGATGATGTCCACATTGTATTAGACCAACATGATGGTGATGATGATGTCCACATTGTATTAGACCAACATGATGGTGATGATGATGTCCACATTGTATTAGACCAACATGATGGTGATGATGATGTCCACATTGTATTAGACCAACATGATGATGATGATGTCCACATTGTATTAGACCAACATGATGGTGATGATGATGTCCACATTGTATTAGATCAACATGGTGGTGATGATGATGTCCACATTGTATTAGACCAACATGATGGTGATGATGATGTCCACATTGTATTAGACCAACATGATGGTGATGATGATGTCCACATTGTATTAGACCAACATGATGGTGATGATGATGTCCACATTGTATTAGACCAACATGATGGTGATGATGATGTCCACATTGTATTAGACCAACATGATGGTGATGATGATGTCCACATTGTATTAGACCAACATGATGGTGATGATGATGTCCACATTGTATTAGACCAACATGATGGTGATGATGATGTCCACATTGTATTAGACCAACATGATGATGGTGATGTCCACATTGTATTAGACCAACATGATGGTGATGATGATGTCCACATTGTATTAGACCAACATGATGATGGTGATGATGATGTCCACATTGTATTAGATCAACATGATGATGGTGATGATGATGTCCACATTGTAATAGACCAACATGATGATCGTGATGATGTCCACATTGTATTAGACCAACATGATGATGGTGATGATGATGTCCACATTGTATTAGATCAACATGATGATGGTGATGATGATGTCCACATTGTATTAGACCAACATGATGGTGATGATGATGTCCACATTGTATTAGACCAACATGATGATGGTGATGATGTCCACATTGTATTAGACCAACATGATGGTGATGATGATGTCCACATTGTATTAGATCAACATGATGGTGATGATGATGTCCATATTGTATTAGACCAACATGATGATGGTGATGATGATGTCCACATTGTATTAGATCAACATGATGATGGTGATGATGTCCACATTGTATTAGACCAACATGATGGTGATGATGATGTCCACATTGTATTAGATCAACATGATGGTGATGATGATGTCCATATTGTATTAGACCAACATGATGATGGTGATGATGATGTCCACATTGTATTAGACCAACATGATGGTGATGATGATGTCCACATTGTATTAGACCAACATGATGGTGATGATGATGTCCACATTGTATTAGACCAACATGATGATGGTGATGATGATGTCCACATTGTATTAGACCAACATGATGGTGATGATGATGTCCACATTGTATTAGACCAACATGATGATGGTGATGATGATGTCCACATTGTATTAGACCAACATGATGGTAATGATGATGATGTCCTCATTGTATTAGACCAACATGATGATGGTGATGATGATGTCCACATTGTATTAGATCAACATGGTGGTGATGATGATGTCCACATTGTATTAGACCAACATGATGATGGTGATGATGATGTCCACATTGTATTAGACCAACATGATGGTGATGATGATGTCCACATTGTATTAGATCAACATGATGGTTATGATGATGTCCACATTGTATTAGACCAACATGATGGTGATGATGATGTCCACATTGTATTAGATCAACATGATGATGATGATGATGTCCACATTGTATTAGACCAACATGATGGTGATGATGATGTCCACATTGTATTAGACCAACATGATGATGGTGATGATGATGTCCACATTGTATTAGACCAACATGATGGTGATGATGATGTCCACATTGTATTAGACCAACATGATGGTGATGATGATGTCCACATTGTATTAGACCAACATGATGATGGTGATGATGATGTCCACATTGTATTAGACCAACATGATGGTGATGATGATGTCCACATTGTATTAGACCAACATGATGATGGTGATGATGATGTCCACATTGTATTAGACCAACATGATGGTAATGATGATGATGTCCTCATTGTATTAGACCAACATGATGATGGTGATGATGATGTCCACATTGTATTAGATCAACATGGTGGTGATGATGATGTCCACATTGTATTAGACCAACATGATGATGGTGATGATGATGTCCACATTGTATTAGACCAACATGATGGTGATGATGATGTCCACATTGTATTAGATCAACATGATGGTTATGATGATGTCCACATTGTATTAGACCAACATGATGATGGTGATGATGATGTCCACATTGTATTAGACCAACATGATGGTGATGATGATGTCCACATTGTATTAGACCAACATGATGGTGATGATGATGTCCACATTGTATTAGATCAACATGATGATGATGATGATGTCCACATTGTATTAGACCAACATGATGGTGATGATGATGTCCACATTGTATTAGACCAACATGATGATGGTGATGTCCACATTGTATTAGACCAACATGATGGTGATGATGATGTCCACATTGTATTAGATCAACATGATGATGATGATGATGTCCACATTGTATTAGACCAACATGATGGTGATGATGATGTCCACATTGTATTAGATCAACATGATGGTTATGATGATGTCCACATTGTATTAGACCAACATGATGATGGTGATGATGATGTCCACATTGTATTAGACCAACATGATGATCGTGATGATGATGTCCACATTGTATTAGACCAACATGATGGTGATGATGATGTCCACATTGTATTAGACCAACATGATGGTGATGATGATGTCCACATTGTATTAGACCAACATGATGATGGTGATGATGATGTCCACATTGTATTAGATCAACATGATGATCGTGATGATGATGTCCACATTGTATTAGACCAACATGATGGTAATGATGATGATGTCCACATTGTATTAGATCAACATGATGATCGTGATGATGATGTCCACATTGTATTAGACCAACATGATGGTGATGATGATGTCCACATTGTATTAGACCAACATGATGGCGATGATGATGTCCACATTGTATTAGACCAACATGATGGTGATGATGATGTCCACATTGTATTAGACTAACATGATGATGGTGATGATGATGTCCACACTGTATTAGATCAATATGATGATGGTGATGATGATGTCCACATTGTATTAGACCAACATGATGGTGATGATGATGTCCACATTGTATTAGACCAACATGATGGTGATGCTGATGTCCACATTGTATTAGATCAACATGATGATGGTGATGATGATGTCCACATTGTATTAGATCAACATGATGATGGTGATGATGATGTCCACATTGTATTAGACCAACATGATGGTGATGATGATGTCCACATTGTATTAGACCAACATGATGGTGATGATGATGTCCACATTGTATTAGATCAACATGATGATGGTGATGATGATGTCCACATTGTATTAGATCAACATGATGATGGTGATGATGATGTCCACATTGTATTAGACCAACATGATGGTGATGATGATGTCCACATTGTATTAGATCAACATGATGATGGTGATGATGATGTCCACATTGTATTAGACCAACATGATGGTGATGATGATGTCCACATTGTATTAGACCAACATGATGGTGATGATGATGTCCACATTGTATTAGACCAACATGATGGTGATGATGATGTCCACATTGTATTAGACCAACATGATGGTGATGATGATGTCCACATTGTATTAGACCAACATGATGGTGATGATGATGTCCACATTGTATTAGACCAACATGATGGTGATGATGATGTCCATTGTATTAGACCAACATGATGATGATGGTGATAATGATGTCCACATTGTATTAGACCAACATGATGGTGATGATGATGTCCACATTGTATTAGACCAACATGATGGTGATGATGATGTCCACATTGTATTAGACCAACATGATGGTGATGATGATGTCCACATTGTATTAGACCAACATGATGGTGATGATGATGTCCACATTGTATTAGACCAACATGATGGTGATGATGATGTCCACATTGTATTAGACCAACATGATGATGGTGATGATGATGTCCACATTGTATTAGACCAACATGATGGTGATGATGATGTCCACATTGTATTAGACCAACATGATGGTGATGATGATGTCCACATTGTATTAGACCAACATGATGGTGATGATGATGTCCACATTGTATTAGACCAACATGATGGTGATGATGATGTCCACATTGTATTAGACCAACATGATGGTGATGATGTCCACATTGTATTAGACCAACATGATGGTGATGATGATGTCCACATTGTATTAGACCAACATGATGATGGTGATGATGTCCACATTGTATTAGACCAACATGATGGTGATGATGATGTCCACATTGTATTAGACCAACATGATGGTGATGATGATGTCCACATTGTATTAGACCAACATGATGGTGATGATGATGTCCATATTGTATTAGACCAACATGATGGTGATGATGATGTCCACATTGTATTAGACCAACATGATGGTGATGATGATGTCCACATTGTATTAGACCAACATGATGGTGATGATGATGTCCACATTGTATTAGACCAACATGATGGTGATGATGATGTCCACATTGTATTAGACCAACATGATGGTGATGATGTCCACATTGTATTAGACCAACATGATGGTGATGATGTCCACATTGTATTAGACCAACATGATGGTGATGATGATGTCCACATTGTATTAGACCAACATGATGGTGATGATGATGTCCACATTGTATTAGACCAACATGATGGTGATGATGATGTCCACATTGTATTAGACCAACATGATGAGTTGGATTTCTTTAGTGCTAGCTCACTTAAAAAACAGACATGTTGCTCTCCTCAAGACACATTATCCTGATTCAGATTGATTGACAGATTGGTGTTTAACACCAACTTTAGCAGTATGTCAGCTATATCCTGATTCAGAGCCAACAAGTCTCTTACTAATTAATGTTGGATGTTTAGTGGAGAAACAGCTGATATTAATTTCAGTCTTTGGTTCGATTCGTCTAGGGCTTAAACCCATGATCTACTGCACTTAAGTGATTCGTCTATGGCTTAAACCCATGATCTACTGCACTTAAGGAAGTCTGATGTCCATTTCACTACAGTGATATTTTTTTTTACCATTTAGTGTGTTAATTCAGTGACTAATATGTAGTTTGTTTAAAAATATATACCAGCATATAATTTTGTCTCCATTCAAGCATTTTCTTTTAATTTTGTAATAAATAATCTGAATACTGGAAACCTTCAGACAGCATTTAATTGCATTTTTTTTTTTTAATTGAGGTGAAATCAAATTCAAGAAGTATTTTAACAACTTGATTTTGGTTTAGACAAGAGCCTTAGAATGACAACCATTCCAATATCAAATACTAACCTTCCTCATCACTCATTTTCTGGAAAAAAAACAAGAAAAATACAAATTAAGTTGTGATTCTATTATTACATGTAGTGCAAATCAACAAAATAATTATGGTTAAAAATGCTGCTATTACAAACAAAATCTCATTTCTAAACAGATTTCATACATAAATATACAAAAATGAAATAAGTCTTGGAATATCTTTTTTTTTCTCTCTCTAGACAGGCAATAATTGTTTTCCTACAAAGAATATCTGTTGAATCAAATTTGAAATATGGTACTGGAGATGGGCAATTTAACATACATGTTGTAAATATAGCGTCTTTTTAAGTTGGTTCTGGTCTTTTGTATGTGAAATATTAAGGCACAAAAACAGCAGAAAAATGCATTACCTTTGTGATATTGTTTGCCATGGAAGATCCAGACAATAACAAAATGTGTAGGTTCCTATGTTGAATGTTTGTATTTGATACATAAATCCTGGTTCCTGACCTATATGTAGAGTTATGTCCCTTTGTAAATGTACAATATGAAAAACATGTTAGTTTTCCACGACATTCATTTGGCTGATCATGTGTCACTCACCTATCATTCTAATTTGAGGAAACTTTATACAGAACCTTCCATAGGTACTTACTATCAAATTTCAATTAATTTGGCCAAATGGTTTTAGAGAAGAATTTTTAAATTGGCCAATCACAAACAAGAACTGCCTATGGCAGCCATGGAAATTTTGTACAGGCTAAGCAGTTTCAGAGGAAAAGATTTTTTCGAAATTGACCAACCAGACAGAAACAAGAATTGCCTATGGCAGCCATGTTTGTTAACTGATCGAGACAAAATGAGCAATCTTTATAGAGAACCTTCTAGAGATGCTTCCTACAAAGTTTCTGTTCATTTGGCTAAGCAGTTTAAGAGGACTCAAAGGATTTTTTTTAGAAATTGACCAACCAGAAACAAGAATTACCTATGGTGGCCATGTTTGTTAACAGATAGGAATGGGTAAACTAGAGGCTCCCAGGAGCCTGTATAGCTCACCTGGGTATAATAATAACATCAGTCAATAAAACTTGATAACTTCGGTAAAAAAAATTAACAATTGTAGCCTTCGTCATTTTTATAAATTTGATGAAAAAAGGGCAAGAACTCCAAGATGGGTAATCGGATTTACTTCAAAATTGCAGGTAAATAAAAATTGATCGAAGGGTCGAACCGCCAGACACATTTTTGGAAGAGAACCATTCAATGACTATTTCATCAAAATTTTGTTCTTATTGAGCAAATGGTTTCAGACAAAAAGATTTTTATGGGAATTTCCCATAGGGTCCTATGTTAAATTAAGTTCGGCTGTGGCGGCCATCTTGGTCGGTGTTCTGAAATGCTGGACACAATTTTGGAAGAGGACCACCCAAGAATCATTTCAGCAAAGTTTGGTTGAGATTGGCTCTGTAGTTTCAGAGAAGAAGATTTTTTTAATTTCATCCCCCCTTTTTTCTAATTTGCATAATCGGTCAAACTCGGTAAAAGTTCAAAGTTCATAAAAAATCCCGTAATATATGTTAAAAAGCTCATCATTATGCTTATACAGTTCAAATTTGGGCACTTTCTGGCTTAAAATAGAGCAGTTTTGGCCATTTGAAGAAATTTCTATTTTTAGTAATGGTGGCCATCTTGGATACAGGACGGCGCTGACGGACACAATTTTGAAAGGGGACCACCTAAGGATCATTTCAGCAAAGTTTGGTTGAGATTGACTCAGTAGTTTCAGAGGAGAAGATTTTTTTTTAATTCCATCCCCCCTTTTTCTAATTTGCATAATCGGTCAAAATCAGTAAAAGTTCAAAGTTCATAAAAAATCCGTAATATATGTTAAAAAGATCATCATTATGCTTATACAGTTCAAATTTGAGCACTTTCTGGCTTAAAATAGAGCAGTTTTGGCCATTTGAAGAAATTTCTATTTTTAATAATGGTGGCCATCTTGGATATAGGACGGCGCTGACGGACACAATTTTAAAAGGGGACCACCTAAGGATCATCTCAGCAAAGTTTGGTTGAAATTGGCTCAGTAGTTTCAGAGGAGAAGATTTTTTTTTAATTTCATCCCCCCTTTTTTTAAATTTCATAATCGGTCAAAATCGGTAAAAGTTCAAAGTTCATAAAAAATCCGTAATATATGTTAAAAAGCTCATCATTATGCTTATACAGTTCAAATTTGGGCACTTTCTGGCTTAAAATAGAACAGTTTTGGCCATTTGAAGAAATTTCTATTTTTAGTAATGGTGGCCATCTTGGATACAGGACGGCGCTGACGGACACAATTTTGAAAGGGGACCACCTAAGGATCATCTCAGCAAAGTTTGGTTGAGATTGGCTCAGTAGTTTCAGAGGAGAAGATTTTTTTTTTAATTTCATCCCCCCTTTTTTTAAATTTCATAATCGGTCAAAATCGGTAAAAGTTCAAAGTTCATAAAAAAATCCCGTAATATATGTTAAAAAGTTCATCATTATGCTTATACAGTTCAAATTTGGGCACTTTCTGGCTTAAAATAGAGCAGTTTTGACCATTTGAAGAAATTTCTATTTTTAGTAATGGCGGCCATCTTGGATACAGGACGGGGCTAATGGACACAATTTTGAAAGGGGACCACCTAAGGATCATTTCAGCAAAGTTTGGTTGAGATTGGTTCAGTAGTTTCAGAGGAGAAGATTTTTTTTTAATTTCATCCCCCCTTTTTTCTAATTTGCATAATCGGTCAAAATGGGTAATGGGATTTACTTCAAAATTGCAGGGTAGGTAGATCTTGATATGCTGCACATTTTTGCAATAAACTTAACATCTATCTCTAAATAGTTTTTGAAATATAAGACGAAAAGTATTAAAAGGAAAAAAAAAAATTGATGAAAAAGGGGCAATAACTCCAAGATGGGTAATCAAATTTACTTCAAAATTGCAGGGTAGGTAGATCTTGACATGCTGAGCATGTTTGCAGTTTCAACTTACCATCTGTCTGTTATAGTTTTTGAAATAAAGGACGAAAAGTATTAAAATTTTGAAAATTTGATGAAAAAAGGGAAATAACTCCAAAATGAGTAATGGGATTTACTTCAAAATTGCAGGGTAGGTAGATCTTAATATGCCGCACATTTTTGCAATTTAAAGTTAACCTTTATCTCTTATAGTTTTTGAAATATAAGACGAAAAGCATTAAAATTTTACAAATTTGATGAAAAAAGGGCAATAACTCCAAGATGGGTAATCAGATTTACTTCAAAATTGCAGGGTAGGTAGATCTTGATGTGCTGATCATTTTTACCCCATGTCAGATTTTTGATATTACTAACGGTTTTTGAGATATTACCAAAAACCTGCAATTTTACCATATGTTCTATTTTTAGTAACAGCGGCCATGTTGGTTGGTGCACGGCATCACCGGACACAATTTTGAAACTAGATACCCTAGTAATGATTCAGACCAAGTTTGGTTTCCATTGGTCTAGTACTTTCAGAGGAGAAGATTTTTGAAAAAGTTTACGACGTACGACGGACGACGGACGACGGACGGACGACGGACGACGGACGACGACGACGGATGCCAAGTGATGAGAATAGCTCACCTGACCCTTTGGGTCAGGTGAGCTAAAAAGGTATTTTTTAGTATATTCATGATATTAGTCACATCTTTGATCAAATATACATTTTGTATTCTAACTATATACAAAAGAATAAAGAATGAAAAATTTCAATCAGGGGAGATAAGTTACCAGCTATAAATTTGTAATATGCACTAATTGCAGAGAAAGTTTAGAAGGATGCATAAAACAGTACCTTTAATATGAAGGAGTAAATATTACCCATGTTGAATACTGTTTACTGTTTTATATCCTACAAAATATATTTTTAAGTGCAGATATATCATATGTATAATTTCTTTTCTGAATATGAATATACCCCGGTACTACTGGTATCAAGTTCCCAAATAAACATTGTTATTCAATTTTAAAGTTATTAAAAAAAGTTTTAAACTTATTTTTAATTTTATCATAAATATGACAAAGAAACAAAAGTGAAAAGTATTAAAAGAGGAACATCGAAAGAACAACATTTTCAAAATTTTGAAAAGAGTGACATATCAAAAGAGCAACATTTTACAGGTCAAAAGAGCGACACGAACATCTACATGTACATGTACCTGTATCAGGTAATATGCATGTTTTATGAAACTTTATTTGTCTACCTCTTCTGTTAGCCATATCTTATATATGCTGTCCTCTGTTCAACAGCGTAGTTAGAAGTATGATTTTGAGTGGGATAATATAATGTCAAAGTCATACAAAATCAGCAGATTAAAATTAATTTTAATATTACCATGGGGGTCAACTTAGGCATTCCATTTGCATAAATGTCATTGCTTGAATCACTGTGATTCATGATCCAAATCGTGACTCCATTCCTTCGTTATTCATTATCATCAGATCCCACATATTGGTCTTGTAGCAAGCACCAATTTTTTTTGTGCACATCTCCATACATGCATATTCTTAACAGGTTCTGTCCAGTCTATCTTTATAGACTTGTGCATCTATATTTGCATACGTTTTTCTTACATATCTTTAGATTTGCATTTTTGTATTTAAAATTTTGCCTGTAATTTTTTGTGGCTCTTTTGATATACACTATTGGCTCAATTAATTTTTAAATGTTGTAATTTTGATATACCCTGCATGGGCAGTCGCTATTTTTATAGTCGCTCAAGTGAAAAGTTGCTCTTTTGATATAGCCCCCATATCAAAGCAACAATACAAACAATTAACACAACGCACCATTAAGTACATTAGCAGGCCTTTCAATAAGGGGCGGTACCAGGCACTTTTACCTGTCTAAAATGGTTTTTGGTAACTCTTGATTTTAGAGTGTTGCATAAGATATTCATGAAATTTTTTCAAATTTTAATTAAAAAAAAGTACCGCCTGTAAATAGAGAAGTACTGGTAGACTTGAAAAATATTGAAAGCTCTGCATTAAGGTTTAATTTTAGTTAATGTTTTAAAGGGATGGAAATAAACAAAACATAATAAAATATGTATACAATTATCTCCCATTTATTTAAAAATAAATCAATACTTTAATGAAAATCTTCTTGTGTATAAAAAATCTGACCCAATAATTTCTTTAAAAAGCATTTTAAAAAATCTGTTCAATCTGATATTTGATTTGTTCGTGACATTTCTGTAGATAAAGTTTGTTGATACATACCCTCGTATATATGAAAATTCTTGAAACTGAGGCTTAAGATCAATAATACAACCAAAATTTTACTAAATGAATTTTAATTGAAAAGTAGGCAGTGGTAGAGGAAAAGATTGAGAGCATGGAATTTGTCTGTTTACTTAAAAAATATTTCAGACAACATTTAGAGTATTTATCTTGAAATAAATTGATGCCATTTTCTCAGTATATGATTTACATTTTTGTATATCACGATTTTCATGGAACCCATATTTCTCATTAATGAAGAAGGTCGATCATTGGTTGCTGTGATGAGTGTGAAAGATTGATATATCTAATGTATGTTCTTTGTATTTGTACATTCGTGTAATAAAACATTTATACATGCATCAGTATTTTATTTCGTTTGTAATAATAATATTAATAAATTTAATTAAACAAATAAATATCATTAAACATGTCTTAATAAACTTTTGTTTGACAAATTTGTTTTAATTAAATTTAGAGATTTCATATCTTGGCACACTATTTAAAAAAAAAACTAAATTTGCATGATTTTATGTTGTTATGGAAACTACTAAATACAAATCAGTTACAGAACAAATCCAAAACAACAGTTTTGATATGAATTGAACCACTGGTGATGAGTGGAGATTGATTTTATTTTTTTATTCTTGGTGTTTAATGCCACTTTCAGCAATATTTCAGCTATATCATGGCGACCAGTTTTATGATGGAAGAACCCGGAGCACCCGGAGAGAACCACCGACCATGGGCAAGCAACTGGTAAATTTTATCAATTGCGCACCCTTTTTTGTAATTTACAAAGTCGGGTGCGAACCCACCCTGTATTGGTGATAGGTTTGTATGAATCTATAGGTAATCCAACCACCTAACTCATTGAGCCACCAGGGCCTTTGATGACGAGTTGAGAGTATCGTAACATGATCGCATTTTCCAGAGATGTCATGACCGCCAATATAAGGGCTGTTTATCTATCCAGAATGACCAAGTACTGAGCTCCACTCCACACAACCATTCATCAAACCAAGTAGACAACAACATAGAACAACTGAAACATGTTGCTCGTGAGAATGCTAAAACTTCAACTAAACCAGTTCCAGTGCTTAACTTGCTTAGTTTCCTTGCTTAAACATTATTGTGCTGTCATTGTTATAGTGCTTTCTATAAATGTTTAAACATTATTGTGCTGTCAATGTTATAGTGCTTTCTATAAATGTTTAAACATTATTGTGCTGTCATTGTTATAGTGCTTTCTATAAATGTTTAAACATTATTGTGTTGTCATTGTTATAGTGCTTTCTATAAATGTTTAAACATTATTGTGCTGTCATTGTTATAGTGCCTTCTATAAATGTTTAAACATTATTGTGCTGTCATAGTTATAGTGTTTTCTATAAATGTTTAAACATTATTGTGCTGTCATTGTTATAGTGCCTTCTATAAATGTTTAAACATTATTGTGCTGTCATTGTTATAGTGCCTTCTATAAATGTTTAAACATTATTGTGCTGTCATTGTTATAGTGCTTTCTATAAATGTTTAAACATTATTGTGCTGTCATTGTTATAGTGCTTTCTATAAATGTTTAAACATTATTGTGCTGTCATTGTTATAGTGCCTTCTATAAATGTTTAAACATTATTGTGCTGTCATTGTTATAGTGCTTTCTATAAATGTTTAAACATTATTGTGCTGTCATTGTTATAGTGCCTTCTATAAATGTTTAAACATTATTGTGCTGTCATTGTTATAGTGCTTTCTATAAATGTTTAAACATTATTGTGCTGTCATTGTTATAGTGCTTTCTATAAATGTTTAAACATTATTGTGCTGTCATTGTTATAGTGCCTTCTATAAATGTTTAAACATTATTGTGCTGTCATTGTTATAGTGCTTTCTATAAATGTTTAAACATTATTGTGCTGTCATTGTTATAGTGCTTTCTATAAATGTTTAAAATGCTTTAACCTACACATGTTTGCATATTCATGTTTGATTTTATTTATGAATTTATTGTTTGCATTGAGTGATTAATTAAATGTAGATTTAAGTTTTATTTATTACTTTTTGAAATCCGGAGAATTGTACTCGGTTTACATTATTTCATAGAATAGAGAATGAAAACATGAACAGAAATAGAATACACAATCACAACCCTAATACTATAATTTTAATTTAAAAGATGTTATAGACCTCTATTTCATAAAATTTCATTAAGTAGACGAAATGCGAATTATTAAATTTTCAACAGTAAACGAAATGGGAATAGACCAAATGGGAATGGTCAAATAGTAGACGAAATGGGAGTAGACGAAGTGAGAAGTTACCAGCTTCATACTCTGATCTTCTGACTGCTAATTTTGCAATAAAATTTGCCAGTGACTTGCGACAGGTTGGTGGTTTTCTCTGGGTTCCTGCACCAATAAAACTTACCGCCACGATATAACTGAAATATTGTTGAAAGTGGTGTTAAACACCATCAAACAAACAAACAAAACTGACCACTAATCACACTATCAATGGTGATTTTTCCTTAACATCAAGTAACCAAGTACTACCAGTTATATTAATGAAGAGAACACGTTTCAGGAGATACATCATGTACCAGTAGGTAAAAGATGATGCTGGGATGGGCTTGGGACAGATGTTTTGTTTATCACAAAAAAAAAGGGGAGATGGAAAATTTTGCCTTGCATCAGGTCACAAATGATAACTCAACAAACACCATCTGCTGCAATTTGTCTTTTTTGTCCAAGGCTTGTGGCATTCTTAAAACACACAGCACAAAAGTAGATTGCATCCCAACAGCATGTTGTGTATATTATTCATCCTATACAAATAGGTGGATGCTATCAGTAGAGGGATTGTGCCCTGCAGCAGAGGTACTTACAGGAATCATCTACATGGCTTTTTTATTTGTGGGAATTTATAGGCATCTTCATGAAAGAGTACCAGTAAATGTGATTTTTTGGAGTTTTTGGAATCGGATGGTATTAATAATACATGATCAGTTTTGTTTGTGTTCTTCTTTGATGCAATAGTGGTCACTTTAAAAAAGAGATCATGCCTGTAACACTGTTGGTACATTTTTGTATTGAGATACCTTTTGTTGATGATGCTATCATCAGTAAACAGGGAGCCAGAGTCTACTAGAGGTCGAACATTCTGGCAAGTCATTAATGCAAGTCAGAAATAAGACAGGACCCAGAGTTGTGCCTTGGGCAACACCCAAAGTGACTGGATCTGTGTCTATCCTGACCAATCAAACCACACGAAGGAATTTGTTCTGGCGCTCACATGTAAATAGCATGGAAGCTGATCTCGGTGCCTGCAAATTCTGTGAAACATTGCTTAAAAGTTGGTAGATATTTTTACCACCGACCTCCCGAAAATTGTGAATTTGCAACAAATTTTATGTTTAACTACAAAATATTATATGTTTTAAATGCATCATTTTGTATATGAAACATTTTACGACTTACAGTGTACATGTATGTAAGGAAATGCATCTCTTACAACAGAACACAGCTGAATACCACAGAGCACCACAGCATACTACAACACTAAAAATATGTAATTCTAAAAATAATAAAAGGAATATTTGCAAAAAAGTTGAATTCTCACATGACTAGTGAAATATGGTAATTGTCAATTGGTAATTGGGCTAAATATAAAATATTTGTTTTTAAGACAGATTAAATTTTTTTTATCTATAATTTATTTTTTGTAATAACGTAACACTAAACAGACATATATTTTGTTGAGGCTTGGCATGTTATTTAAAATAAATACCACATTAAAAAAATATGTAATTTCTTTTAGCAATTAAACATATTTTACACATGAATGACTTGATTAAACAAATGCCGACACATGCTTTTTTTCTAGTTACGAAAAGATTTCCCCGAGTTTAAATCCTGGAATAAAAACAAGCATTAATGTTTTTGATCACACCATTAGACCAATTTTATTATATGGCTCTGAAATATGGGGTATATTTAATGTTAATAACACCTAATTAAAAGACACTAATAATATCCAGATAAATGATTGTTATAAAAATTATAAAGGTGAGCTTTACACCTCAAATTTTGTAAATATATATTGGGTTTAAATAAGAAAAGTGTGAACCATGCTTCTCTTTCTGAACTGGGAAGACACCCTTTACATTATGATATTGTTAAGAGTCTACTGAAATATTGTTATAGATTAGAAAATCTAACAACAGAGTTTCCTTTATTGAAGGATGCCTTTTTATGTAGCAAGAATCTTCATTTTACACACAGTGCATCTTGGTACTCATCAGTTAATAAACTATTGAAAATTTTTAACATTCAAGACAACAGTATGTGGTATAATAAAAGTAAATTTGGTTTTATACTGAGAAAATGTCTTAATCAAAAATATTTATCTGATGGAAAGATACCAGCAAATCATTAAAGGATGGAAAACTTACCACATATTTATTTTTAAAGACCAATTTTAAATTAGACAAATAACTCACATTAGTGAAAAAATATGAATATAGAAAATCCATTTGTAAATTGCACACATCCGCTCAGACTTTTTATAGAAACTGGTAGATACACCAATATACCCAGAAATGAAAGAATATGTAAAAATTGTATAAATCAAGAAATTGAAGATGAAACTCACTTTCTCACTAGATGTCCAAAATTTAATGGGGAGAGAGATGATCTTTTCAATTCCGTATCAGCTAAAGTTAAAAATTTTGCAAAGAAGCCATGCCAGAGAAAAAGACCTACAGCTCGTGTAAAAAGATAGACTTTTATTCACAAGAAATTAAATGACATTTCAATTTGTAAATTTGTATACAACTTCAACACATTTATTGAGAATTTGAGAAATGCTTATATTTACATGTACATGTATATAATGCTTGCTATTGAAAATAAATATTATTAATTATGCTTTAAAATTTGTTTCCAACATTTAATTGCAATAACTTCAGTTTTAACCCACAATGAATGACAGTCAAATGCCTTATGAAAATCTATGAAACAGGCATACAATCTACCTTCTTTTGTACTACAATATTTATCTATTAGACACTTGACAATAAAACAATGATCAGAAGTTCTAGCATGTTTTGTAAATCCAACCTGAGAAGGATGTATTAAATTATGTTCAGTTAAAAAACTATCTAATCTAGTATTCAGTACATTATTAAAAACTTTGCCCAAATTACTAGTTATAGTTATACCCTGATAATGATTGGGGTCAGCAGGATCATCTGATTTAAATATAGGAGAGATGTAGCCATTGACCCACAGGCGCTTGTGTGGAGTCAAAAATATGCTCGCTATGTACCTAAAATACCACAAGGTCGGACTCACTCCTACTACCCCTGTCACTTCAATCGCTATTTCCCCTGTCAAAATGTCGATAGGACACAAATCGCTTACTAATTTGTGTAGTGAAATGATTTTTCTTCAAGGAAAACCCGTTTTTTATATCTTCCTACCATCTACACCCCCATACTGACAGATAATCCTCAGATTTTGTTGACAATGGACACCTAAGTGGCAGCAAAGCGAAAGTAGGTCACGTGCGACATATTTCCGCCTTTCGGTCGTTCTCAGGTTTTATCATTGCCTTACGAAACATACCTGAGAAGTTCAGAAAGAAAAGTTCGGGAAACGTAATTATATATCAGTATTGTTACTGTATAATTATAATGTTTTTTAAATACAATTATTTCCTATGCCTTATTTTTAGTATTATTTGCATACCAAGAAGCACTGAAGTTTTCATTCATTTTGTCAGTCATATTTTGGCGCCTTGTAATGTTTCTAGTGTTTAGTAATTATATATGATAAAACCCGAGACCGACCGAAAGGCGGAAATATGTCGCACGTGACCTACTTTCGCTTTGCTGCCACTTAGGTGTCCATTGTCAACAAAATCTGAGGATTATCTGTCAGTATGGGGGTGTAGATGGTAGGAAGATATAAAAAACGGGTTTTCCTTGAAGAAAAATCATTTCACTACACAAATTAGTAAGCGATTTGCGTCCTATCGACATTTTGACAGGGGAAATAGCGATTGAAGTGACGGGGGTAGTAGGAGTGAGTCAGGCCTTGTGGTATTTTAGGTACATAGCAAGCATATTTTTGACTCAAGCGCCTGTGATTGACCCATGTGTCAGGATAATAACCATTAGAAAAACACAAGTTAAATAGTTTAACTAAACAGGGTAAAAGCTTTGCATGCCCACCTTTTAACATTTCATATTTAAATCCAAGACTTTGGCTTTACCATTCTTCAGTGATGCAATAGCAGAAGAAATTTCTTTTACTGTAATTCTATTGTCTAAATTATTAAAAGTAGAGTACAATAAGTTTTTTTCTTTTTCTGATAATAAAAGTTCCAAATTTCTCAATCTATTTTCAAATTTTTGATCAACAACTGAGAGCAAAGTTTGAAAATGGTTTTTCCAAATATCAGGCCATTCAGGGTCAACCAGTGGCAGTGCAGTGTGTTGTTTATTATCTTAATATGAGAGATAAAGTGTTTACAAACTAATCTTAATATGAGAGATAAAGTGTTTACAAACTTCTAACAGTAATATGCTTCGTGTTCAGTGAAGTTCATAAAGACGTGCACTTACACATTTCAATGAGACGACATTCGTCAAAATTAAAACGAAAGTAAACAGGAGAGTTCTGGTTCTTTTCATAAAAGTATTTGTCGTTTCCTGTGTATCTAAACAAGTCTTGGTCACGGAACAGTTAGAAGATCCGGATGACTTTTTACCATGTCTGACACATAATGGACAATTTGTTAATTAGATATAACAATAGAGTACATATTATATATCACTTAATTTAATCGAATAGATAAGCACGTACTGATTTAAACATATTATGATAAACAAATTCATGATTGCTTGAAACTTACTTTTGTCCTCACCGCTCACCCTCCCCTCCCTATCTAAGAGTATATAATAAGAAGATATATGTAGATCATACCTTAAGAGCAATGACCGGGTTCATAGATAAAAAGATTTATTTTGATAAAATATCAACGTCAGAGATATAAAACATTTTAATCAGTATACAATATCTAAAACTATTAAAATGTTTTAAAACTGCAATTAATTCAGTACATTTCATTCGATTTGATTCAAACAAATGGGTGACCTATTTATTCTGGATTCTTTTCGTTTTTCTTCAGAAGCCACTGCATAAAGTCTGCCTCATCCCCTGCATAAAGTCTGCTTCATACGAAAGGAACAAGTTGACGAGCACAGTTGGTACTCATAGGAATGTCGACTTTCTTGAAAAACACGTACACCAAACATAACAAATATGTTAATAAAAAAAAAGCTCGAGCATTTTATAGATGTCAATTTCAGATAGCTTTTTGTTTGAATCAGAGTGGTTTTTACAAACTTAGATTGTCCCTTCATAAGCAAAATATTTCGTATCTACCTTGATCATTCTTTTTTTTATGAAACAAAGTTGAAATCTATCTGTTAGATTTGAGTGGGAATAGTTGTGTAAACGACAGAGAAACCAATAGTTTTAGTGTCATTGCACGAAGATATGGACCTCGATTTTATGTACTCTAACAGATCATTAGAAGTTCTCAGAATTCACACCATCCATGGAGCAGCTAGTGTCACTGTAACTCGTTTTGACCTCTGATAGATGTTCATGATTTATTAAGAGTGATTCGTGGAGCAGTTGCATGAGTTGGAAGACCCAACAATATAGCACCGTTTGTATGCAATTTCTGTATCCAGTAGTGTGAAGGGAGACTCAGTTCTTCAACTTTGGATGAAATTCTGAAGACAAATAAAACACATGGGATTGTCAAGGATTTCCTCTTTCCCAAGTTCCGTCGGATGTATATTCAGTGTTGCCAAGCGAATTATCAATAACCGGTTGGGTCAAAACAAAGACTATAAAATTGGTATTTGGTGCCTTATCGTTAGAACCGCATAATATCGGTGGCGTAATGGTTAGCGTGCTCGCCTCGAGTGCGGTAGATCGTGGGTTCGAGCCCCGGTCGGGTCAAACAAAAGACTATAAAATTGGTATTTGTTGCTTCTCCGCTAAGCACGCAGCATTAAGGAAAAGGAACAAAGATTGGTCGGTTCGGATTCAGAATAATGTGTCCGAGTGGAGCGACATGTCTACCCGCGGACTGTTTCAGTGAGCTAACACTATACAACACCAACTAAGCGTGTTGGTCTAGAACAAAGCGAACCTCATCATCATCTCATTGAGAATTAACTTGTTCTCGCCATGATATAGCTGAAAATTGTTGAATTGGCGTTAAACAACAATCACTCACTCACTCCTTAGCGCTAGGAACGCAGCATTTAAGGAGTGAGAGCAAAGATTGGCTGGCTCGGAATCCGGATGTGTCCGAGTGGAGCGACATGTCTACCAGCAAACCGTTGCTTCAATGAGCTATAAAAATCCAACTAACCGTGTTGGCTTAGTACAAAGCGGACATCTTATAATCTCATAGATTTTAACTTGTTCTCGCCAAGATATAATAAAAAAAAATAGCTCATTTAGCGTTAAAAGACAATCGTTCACTCAAAGTTTGTAGTAATGACAGTTTCAGACAGATCACGTATTTTAAAAAGTATATCCATGTATACAACTGACTTTCTTTTATATATTGTATGCTTGTAATGGGAAACACGTTCTAAGCACAGGCGCTCGTGGCACGGACTTACCACCCACCCTCCTTTTTTTCAAACTTTCTGTTTACAAATTCATTTTTAATAACATTTCTTTATTTCTTCATTATTTCATCTCTTTTTCCTTATTTAAACTTGTTCGTGTCAATATTCATACAATCTTATGTTAACAACAACTTGCATGTGTCGACCCTATATAGATACTCATGAAACTCCGCAGGTTTAAAAATCGCACACCTGCTCGCTTAGAGTACATTTATTGCACCTTATTTCCATTATGTCATTCAAACTAGGACATGTATCCATTCCTAAAAGACGCACCTTTTCGCTCCTGTTTTTGTTTTGTGCATACGATAGCTCAGTTCTCCAGAATTTTAAGATTTTCACACATTTATTGCTAAATTTTTTGTATAGTACCCTTCGTTGACGGAAGTAGATATCAAATCAACGGACCGTTATTACGACCACTGAATTCCGAATGCATTACTTCAACGATAGGGTCAGAAAAGTTCCAAAAATTTCTCCGGATAAGAATAAGAATTTTTTATTGCCATTTAAGGGCCCACAGGGGGCAAACAATTTAATACAATGATTGAAATGATTGGAGACATACATGTAAACATACACAAAAAACAGGAAAATATATTTATGTTCAGTGACTGCACGGCCAGATCAGAGCCTATCAAATACCACCATAAATCAATTCATATTTAATATAATATAACATGTAACATGTATAATAACTATAATAATTCACCTTACCTAATGATATCTATAGGATCAATTGTGTCCTCGCAGCAAAAAACATTCCTCTATAAAACTACCTATTTTTTTCAAAACTTGTTCATGTTCATTAGTAAATAGCCAGACAAATTTTGATGATGTGTCCATGTATCTAAAATTTGGACACAAGTCAATAACTTTATCAAAAAATTTTACTCTAATATTTTCATATAAGGGACAGTCGACAACAAAATGTTTCTCATCTTCAATATCTCTCTCAGAACAATTTGTGCATTTTCTTTCTGATCTTATAATGTTCTTATATCTGCCAGTTTCAATATTTAATGGATGAGCACTGACTCTTATCTTACATATAGACTGTCGAATTTTAAAATTATTAATTTGTAAATATTTCTCTTTCTCAAAATGGGTCTTTTATTTTAATAAATGGGATATTATTTTGGCGCAATATTTTGAAATCATGACCAAGAGAAAAAGAAACTACCAGTGCAGTGAGTCCAGTTTTCATCATCGCCTGTTAATGGTAACTACAAACTTAATTAAATATTTTACCATGTAACTACACGAACAAGTTAAAATAAGGAAAAAGAGATGAAATAATAAAGAAATAAAGAAATTTTATTGAAAATAAATTTGTAAACAGTAAGTTTGAAAAAAAGGGGGGGAATGGTAAGTCCGTGCCACGAGCGCCTGTAGTTCTAAACTGAAAACTTGTATCTGATCGATTATTCGATTTATTGACAATTGAAATGCTTGGGATTAACAATCTATTGTGGAATTTCCCATTCTGTCACCAAGGACGCATAATCTAGTACGTCCTTACTTTTACACTGACAGAAAACATGACAAACGCAATGAAAATACAAATAAAAATTCTTTATTGTAAATCAAGGGCCCCGAGTGGCAAAATGAGCAATTACATAAATAAAGGACGAGAGCTGCTGATTGACAGAGACATACACACTATATAAAAAAAACTAGAGGCTTACCTGAGCCTTTGTCGCTCATCTACAGTTCAATTAAGTATAAATTTAAGAAAAAGAATATTTTATTTCACATATGTTAATGTTTAACCCATTAAAGTAAAAGAAAACACAATTTGGCCGTTGGATCCTTGTATTCCTCTCATATCTCCGAAATGGCTAAACTAAAACGAATCTGTGGGGAACCTTTCAAAAAGGATTTTTTCAAAGGTCGGACTTTGACTGAGTGTTGGTCCTTTTTTTACCCCTTTTTACCTCAGAAGCTATAATGGCTAGGTCAACTCTCATTGACTAACATAGACAGGACATTTCATAGGGAATATATCAAAATCAGATATAAAATAAAAATTCAAAATTTTGGGTGTTGATACCATTTTGATCCCTTAATATCTTAGAATGACAAGAGCCATAAACAATTTGTTGGCATACTCCAAGAGAATTTTATTAGGAACATAAAGAAACAAGCTTAATCAAGATTGGTTGAAAAATATACGCTCCACCAGAGAATTATAAAATTCCCTGGCTCCACATACAAAAACCAAAAACATCCCTGACAACATATTTGGGCGTCTTGTGTCTTTTGCGTATTTGCAGAGGATCATCCAATGAGCATTCATAACAATTTTGGTTCCGATTGGTCCAGTGGTTTCAGAGAGGATTCAAGTGTAAATGTTTACGGACGGCGACGACATATGTCATGTGATAGCAATACTTCACATGACTCTTGGAGTCAGGTGAGCTAAGGATAAATAAAAAATATATAGATATGCATCTTCTAGTATTGGAAACTCTGTTATTTAATTTCAAGCATATACCACTATACAGATCGGGATTTAACAATGCCAAAATGTAAAGGGAATCTACACAGCTCTGATAATACTGCAAAGTTAAAACTCTTTCTATGAACACCAAGAATATACTCAACAACAGACCTTTATATATTAAAGTATTGGATTTTCGTAATCTTTGACTAATTATTACAAATTCCCCAAATTTCTTCATTTTACAATAGAATGGGTATGACAATGGTATGATAAAAAAACATTAAGCCTACCTTTCTCCTGGATTCAAGTTAAGGAAATATTTTTGTGACTTATAATATGCTTTCAATGACTTTTTGTATTATTCTGATTTGACAACATGAAAACTACCAATCATATAACATTGAAAAAATAACAGTATGATATAAGAATAAATGTATACATGTGAAAACAAACGAGACAATGTGGACAACAAGGTTGTGTAGGAACGTTTTATTTAATGATTTGGTCCTCAAGATTTCAAAACATTTCTGTACCTTACACAACACACCCTACAACCGGCTATCTGGACAACAGATGCTATCGGGAACTCAGATCATATCTACGTCACACGGAATGACAGGTAGGAATTTCTTTGACGTTTTTCTTCCATTTTATCAACTTTTTGGATTTTAAATTTATACGCAATTTCATTCCAATGGTCAAAATGTTTTGGCTATCCGGGACAGCAGATTATTTTGAAACTGACTATCACTGACAGCAGATGTTGGCAATCGGGAACAGTGACATGAATTCTTATTTCTGGTTTATATTCTTACTACATAACACTTCGAGTTCCCGTTGTACTGGAAGGTAGAAGAAACACTATATTGTTCATGTATATGATTAAAACTTGTGCTTTCTTTTGAAATTTTAGAGAAAACGTTAATGGTCTGAAGAATTCTCTGTTGAAAATGTCAAATTCTATCTTCATTGATTGAAAACTTACTAAATATTAAAACCTATACTGTCATATTTGGTATGCAAATTTCCCATTTGTAGTCAACAAATCAGACATAAATTTAAAATCCAAAAAGTTGATAAAATGGAAGAAAAACGTCAAAGAAATTCCTACCCGTCATTCCGTGTGACGTAGATATGATCTGAGTTCCCGATAGCATCTGTTGACCAGATAGCCGGTTGTAGGGTGTGCACAATAGACATGTTAAATACTGTAGCCCTGTCACGTTATATTTCTAGTTAATTTTACGACAATGTCTGTGAAGACATATAAAAACGATAATTAGCACCACAGTTGATATCTGAATAATAGAAATGTCCATCTGGTGCCTAAAATACGCTGGTCTATTTTCATACAAGTATTTATTGTGACTAGTATTCGAATTAGCCCAAGTGTTTATTTTATGACTAATATTCTTCTGCCATCATCAATACAACTAATGCAGACCACCCAGTAAACGGATGACTGCCTTTGCCGTTTCCCGTTTTGTCATCATATTGTTCCCAAATGTACCCCGTTCTGCGATATTCTTTTATAATATTTTTCACCAAGTTATTTCTGAGGTCTGTGTATATACCTTTTGCTAACCTTTGGTATTGTCCTTCAACATTTGCATAGTGATTAAGTGCACTTAGGGCAAGGTAATTCATATTTATCCATATTGCACCTCTCCAATATGGAGGGTCGTGCTCGGTATTATACCGGTTATATAGTGGTGCGGTCCTTGCTAAAGATCGTAAACCATAATTTGTCCACAATAAGTCAGGATTTTTTAAATCTCCTAGAATCTTAAACAACTGTATAGAATTTGGATCTACGAATTTAAGTAAAAATGGAAATAAACTAACATAACCAAATGCATTAATAAACTGAAATGTAGGTTGCTCCTTGACTGATCTTTCTTTCTGCATCGGAGGCAAATCACGAGGATGAACATTTTGTGGAGGTTTAGGTTTAACTAGAGATATCTTGTCAGTATGCAGGCCATAGTCAGCATATCGTTGTTTTTGTGGCCACCAATGAAGTTTTTCTAAAAGTTTGTTGTCTGTAAGAACAGCATATGTTGCTTCATATTCGGAACTGTCCTTTCCCAAGGCTTTAGCTATGTCTGCAAGAATCCCAGCGGCTAATGCAATCCAACACCTCAAATCAACATGCCTTTCGTCAACAGTTGGATGAGATGCTCGGGGAAAGTCATCAAGCCCTGACGTAAGGGTTTTAGGGTTAAGTTCATGGACAGGATTAAAGTCTCTGCCTCGCCATCGATATGTCAATGGTTGCAAGCCACGTTGGGTCGTATTATACCATTCAAACCAAATTTTAAGGCGAGGAAAAATGGTTTCAAGGAATTTATGGTCCTTAGGATCCGAACTGTCGATCATTTCGCGGACCAATCTTTGAAGTGGAAGAAATAATGTAGGCGGGTTTGCATTTTCGTTGTGCTGAACGACAAATTCAACGGGAACTCTAGCACGCGCCTCGTCCCCTAAAATCTGTTCACGAGGGATCCATCCCTCAATGTTTATCAAATCAAACCAATGCGAAAGAATATCCTTTGATATTGAACTATCCCATCGACTTATCAACAAATTATGAAATCCTTCATCCCATAAAAATCCTCGTGGAAAGAATGAACGGGACGGAACTCCAGTGTATAAGGGGGCATGCCAGTACTCGAATGGTCGATCATTATATTTAGACTGAACTACGGATGCCCCATAAAAATAACCTATTCCTCCAATCATATTACTGAGGGATGCTTTAGCAAAATCTACATCAGCAGTAGTATAACCCTCTCCTTCTAAATCGAATATTTTTGAAAATTTGTCATCAAAAGCAGACGAGTGTTTTGCAATCTCATATTGAAAAACCTCTCCAGATAAAGTATTTGGTCTGTCCATAAAGCTACCAGATTCAAAAACTATTTCAATTTCAGAAGGTATCTGAACAGTTGCTTGATAAATCATCATGTTTGGTCCACCTGGACTCTCTTTCGGTACTAAACGTCCCCCTAACGCGAAAAAAGGGAGTGTATGTGCTTTATCCCAGGCTTTCACTTGAAAAGAATTCTTTACTAAGTCGGTTATTTTGTCAAGCCTTGAAACATACGATATTAAATGATTATATTTCGCAGAATTTGGTCCTTTTTGTTTGGAAAATGATACTTTGAAGTCTCCCAGTTGGTCAGTGGTTCCTGTTACAGCAACAAGTCGATTTTTGTTTACCTGCTGGTGTATACTTCCTTGTCCATCTAAAGCTACATAGAACATCAGAGATACTACAGTTTCTGTGGCTGAACCCTTAAGAATAAAATAAAAATAATATAATAGAAATATACACCATGGCGAAAAATCAACAAGGCAAGACTTATGTAAATTTAAGTGTCGGAGAACTGGTTCCGAATTTCGTCAATTACTATTGCTGTGGTTTGTAATGTGTTGTTGTTCGTAATTTCAAGTTGTTGTGGTTTGTACGATCATGAACTATGAACTTTTTTTTGTCAAAGAATAATTGAATGGTTAGTATACAATAAACTGTCATTACATTTGGGTAAAACAGAGAGTATAATTGTTGGTCCTAAACGCAGATTACAAAAATTATCTTTGGAGGATTTTAAAATGTCTTGTAATGGTATAAATATTGAAGCTAAAAGTAGTGTTAAATATCTTGGAATTATGATTGACCAATTTCTGTCGGGTGATCTTATTGTCAGTTCCATTATTAAAAAGGTGAATCAAAGACTAAAATGTTTATATAGAAATAAGAATTGTCTGTCTTTACAACTAGAAAAACATTATGTTCAACTCTTATACATATGAGTTAGATAGTATTCATAATCGATGAGAATCCCAATGAATGTTTTGCTCGTACTACCTTTCGTATTTTTATTGCTCTAGTAAGTTAGTATTAGCACATGCAGTTTTACTTAAGAAAAACAATTTGAAATCAATTTTGTGTTCGAGTTTGTCAACTTTTGTCAGTTCTATCCGTAACATAAGTATGATCACATTATTGATTTGGACCATAGATTTATCGAATCGTCGTTGCTTTGTATACTGTCAAAATTACGTCTTTCCAACCAAAATTTGGTTCTTAAACATGTTTGGGTTTGAAATACTATATTGCTGCCAAACAAATAATGAATATTAAGTTCCTTCAACTGCTTTTTTATCAATCTATTTTTTAGAAAATTGATTTTGATTTACGACTTATATTTACTTTTCAAAACTTTCGTTTTATTTCAAGTGTGAGACACAAACATCGTTATTGATTTGTTCCACGACACATTTCAAGTTTTACCATGCAACGCATGCATGTGTGCAATACACAATGGGAAAGTACTGTAAGCACACAAGTCATTGAGATTCTCATATTATGAATACTATCTAACTCATATCTGGTATCGCTAACTCATTTCTGATCCCGATAACTCATATCATTTGAATTTTCGATTGACATACAACAATCAATAGTCAATGCTACAAATTACACTGTGGCCAAGTCTTTTATAATCATTTTGGAACATAAAAAGATACTTGACATACACCACAATTGCTTGTAGACTGTGCTTCAGTCAATCAGTTACACGATCGAACTCTTTTGATTGACAAAACACGCAGGAGAAAGATTCTAGCGTCATTACGGCACATCAGTCAACGAAACGGCTTACTCAGGCATTAGGAATTTTTAAATTGTGTCTAATTACATGGTCCTTTTTGTAAAAAGTGCTTGAATACAAGATAATAATGTGCAACTTACCTCCTTGTAGACGTGAAAAGATCCCCCCAATGCATATCGAAAATCCCGATAACTTTACCGTTAGCATATCATTTGAATATGAGTTAGAGAAATTGGTGGCCGTGATTGAATTTGAAAAATTTGGATTTTTAAATATTTGCAATAGAGTCAAAACAGCTTAGACTAATAACCATGTTTACAATATTTTCAACAACAAATGTCCAGAATATATGCATACAAATTTTAAGATAAATATCTCATTATATGGAAACCCCCCTCATGGAGGGTGTGCCGGGGGTAGAATATGCACCAGGTTTCTCCGCCCTAGTCCTCTAAAAGGGGGTCAACCCCGGGGTATAGAAATGGGACCGAGAGCTTCTTCGGCTTGAAGGGGCGTCCGTCGGTTGTGCGGGATGTAAAAATTCACAACCAACCCGTCCTGCGGATGAGACGTAAATAAAACCGAGGTCCCGTGTTGAGAGATTGCCACCTTCTCCGCACGTTAAAGAACCCAGTGTAACAGCTCATCGTGAGCATTATGCTGCTCATGATGAGTGGTCCATAAGAGACCTGTTGCACTGGCAAAATTATCCGTCCCTACCCATCACCTTTCCTTGTTTCGAGTCCCGTGGCGTTTAAATTTTTAAATGTTCTCGTCCTGAATATAGCTGAAAAATTGCTCGCTGGACGTTAAACACCAATCAATCAATCAATCAATCAATCAATCAATCAATCAATCAATCAATCAATCAATCAATCAATCAATCAATCAATCAATCGATCGATCAATCAATCAATCAATCAATCAATCAATCAATCAATCAATCAATCAATCAATCAATCAATCATTATATGGAACAAGATTTAGTAATAGTAATTTTTACATACCCCCTATAAAAGGGGTAGAATCCACAACCTTTTTCTATAGTGGAATTAAAGACTGGAACTCTTTAGCAGATCAAATCAAAAGTTGCAATAATAAAAATAGTTTCAAAATTAATGGCAAAAATTTTTTGATGGAAGGGCTTGGGTCCAGCTTCCACAGTGAATTAATTTTTTTTTTACAGTTAAAAGATGTTGTATCTTGTTTTTATGTGATAGTTTTTATCTTGTCCATCCTTTGGTGCTATTTAAAATAATTACCCATTTCAACTTGAACCAGTAGAGTTATTTTTCGTCTGGACCCCATTGGAAATAAGCTTAACAGCTTTAATGGGATATCCTAGAATAGATACTAGGCAATCCGGATCCATTTTTAAACTCAGTACTATCCAACACACTATATTAAGTCTTATACTTGGTTTTATTATTTTAACTGTTGTAAATCAGTCTTAAATACTCTGTATTTGTGTTATATATATATTCAAATGTCATCTGTGTAGTGTGCCTGTCTTAATGCATTACTGTTAGATTTTATGCCTTTTACCTGAATACATATTATTATTATAAACCATGTTCAAATACAAAGATCAAAATAAAACAAAAATATATATAATTCAAACGATTTGATCAAGATATCGAAATTAATTCTAACATTCTAAAAAAATTTTGATTTTAAAGCACAAACATACTGAAATAAATAATGAAAATATACACATTACATATTTTTTTGCTTTACTAGCCGAAGTCTCACACACAAGCCTGTAAAAAATCAATGCTTTTTCTCTCTGGCCATATATTAGTGTTAGTGTTAGTGTATTACAAAAACAACAACAACAAAAAACATACAACAAACACATAATTTTAATAAGACAGACAATGAGACTGGTTGAAATTAGTTTTATTATCAAAAGACAAGATTGAGAATGTCCTATCACATTTTACAGACAGGTGCATGTGCATCATCCAATCTTTTACTGTAATTATACAAAGAAATAACTAATTCTACTTGTCTTTTTTATTTATTTATTTTTTATTAATAAAACTCATTGGCACTGAGGAAGTTAGACAAGTCACAAATGTAAGATCATCTATGTTACCTTAATTCCTACTAGTTTACACCATTATGTGGTCACCATCACTGATATTGTGCTAATTCTGCCACTTTTGTCCATTAAATAATTTCAAAGTAAAGTGCTAAACATGTATGAATACAAGTGTCCTAAAATAAAAACAATCTTAGTAGGTAAAGGGACTAAACCTTAAACCACATTAGTGGTTTGTGGTCAGAAGTCTACCACCTTAACCCCTATCCACTGGCCATCTGCATATATTGCGGATTTGGAGCATTTTTGAATTTATATTACAGGTGTTACCATGATGTATTGAGACTTTTTATTGAAATATAGAAGAAGAAAAAAAGTACAATGTAATATGTTAACATAAAAAGGAAGCAAAACATAGTTTTGTTACAAACATTCTACAATTTTAGATACTTTTTAGCTAGATAAACTCACTACAGTACTATCTTTATACAAATTTAACTAGACAATAGGCCAATATTAACTGAATGTATTACTATTTTTGTGGGAGTAAGGGGTACAGTTATAAACGATTGGATGGAACTACATGAAATACAAATGTCATGTATTCCAATATTACAACAGTAGAGGCATTTATTTCTACAGTACAAATAAATACATCTTAGAGAAGAATTCATACTGTCTTTAGGCACATATATGTACATGTACTTTACAAACATTACTACATAGAAATCAACACATGTACTGGTAATATAGAACTTCCTGTATACATTGAGTTTATAATTACATGTACATGTATAAGCCAACAGAAATGGACATTGTCATATTATTTTATGCTTGTTCTGAAGCTGCATTTAAAATTACAAAAATGTGAAAAATATACTTTCTTAAGAAAGGATCTTTAAATTCTCACAAATATGACTAACACTTGGTAATGTGTGTTTAACAACACTTTACACAATACTTCAAATATATTGTGATTATAAGTTTTATTGGGGAAGAAATTAGAGTACCAAGATAAATTGACATTGACCTGCCAAACTATTACATAACATTGTGCCATGGGTGAGAAACAAACTCATAATTTTAGTGTTGATAGGCACACTAGGTACATCCAACTACCATATGATCACAGCAATGATGACCCTCCCTCCTCATCAATACTTGGTATAAAATAAGAAAAGATATCTTAGTCATGTTTGCTAAAACTCATCTACAAAAATGACTAACCAAATGAAATGCAAGGCAAAAGTAATACCTGGTGGTATTGATATAAAGTAGGAAAGGACAATAATCTTTAATTTGAAGTCTGAAAGCAGTCAATATTTGGCAGAAGGATGTAAATGAACATGAGAGATTTGTCAATTTTACACTTCGACACAAAGATCATGCTTGTCATGTGAACAATTCAAAGTTTTCTAAGGAGTTAAAAACTTATCCCAATACAGGTGTCACCAGGATTATTCATGGTGGTGGAGGGGTTCGACAAGACTAAATATCTGGCCTTTAATTCCACCAAAATCTCAACTTTAATAATCACAATTCATCTAAAATTTTGATTTCAATAGTCCCTTTTGGTTTTCAAGGGGAGCTATATACGAACCCCATGAACCTCTTGATACCATGTACATTTGTGCAATACAATTTTATTGCAATTGGATAAGGGGATATACTCTCATATTTTTCTCGATAGAATGTAAACTTATTATAAGTTATTCACTTCTGACTTTTATATATAATGTCCAGGCAAGAGGTATTCATCTCACTTCTAGGAACATAACCAGATTCACATGATTCAATAGATTTTCCTTTTCTTTGTATTTGGTCATATAACATTGAAAAGTCTTCCTATCTATACATGTAGCTCCAAATCTTTAAATTTTTCAGCTTAATTAATAGCTGTAAATCTTTCAATTATTCAGGTCTCCCTTCCCCCTCCCCCCTTTTACCCAACTTGTACTTGCTTATCTCAATCACAATCACTATTTTGTTTAGATATTTCCCCCCTTATTTACTTATTTGTCTCTTCTTTCCCCATCTCTCCCAAATTCCCTTTATTCAATCATAAATATATATACTGAAAAAGAGTTAATTCATATTGATATGGTGGACCTCACTTAATTAGTGATTTTGATATAATTTCAGTTTACATGTTGTATATATTGTGTGATTAAATGTAAGTTCAGTCTATCCATCATGCTATGCCAATTAATATTATAAATAATAATAGCTTAAATGTAAAGCCATAATTTGGCTATTCCAAATTATATCATACCTATTAAAAAGGGGGAAAAAAAGGAAAAAAAATAACTTTATTTTGTATGATCCTGCTATTAATATATATATTATATCATACCTATTAACAAAAAAAAAAAGAAAAGAAAGGGAAAAATCTTTTTTGTTTTGTTTGTATGATTCTGCTATTAATATACATGTGTTTATGCTTGGTAATTAAGATGAATTGCATGTATACATGATGGGTAGATTGCTCTATGTCTTATGTAAATTGTGTTCAAATGGTTCCATCTTGTTGTTGGAGAGGATTTGTATAGGCATAGCCTGTTATCCAATCCTATTGATTTATCAATAAAATATTTGAAATGAAAGAAACAGGTCTAGGACAATAGCCCCCCGGTCAATTGCCACCCAATTTTTTTATTTCATTTTTCTTTTTCTTATTTGAAAACATTTTTTTTTTAAATGAGAAATAAATATGTATAAACTCAGATTAAAGTATTCAAATCACTTTTAAGTTGGATTTTTTTCTTTGTATATTAATCATCAAAAGGATTATACAGCTTGGACAAGCTATGATAAAAATAACTTTCTCTTATTATTTTTAGATATTTTATTTTTAGATAGAGTTTAATGATTTTCCAATTAATTTTAATTACCTTACAAAATTGGTCTTCAAAGAAAAATTATAAAAAGGAATTTGATTAAACAATTATCAAAGCTAAGTACAAAGGTTAATAATTAAAAAGATTTTGAGAAAAAATGATTGCAAGCTAAGTACAAGCTTAGAACTGGCTTAAATAGGAGTGTATTTTGAAGTGAAAGTATAGTGGTGCAATGGAGTTCATAGAGTCAGAAAGGGGTTATAATCAGAAACTAAAAATAAAACTGAAAACAATTTGTGGGGAGCAATTGTCCGGAGGGCTATTGTCCTGCTCCCCCAGAAACATACGATCACTATATATTCCCAAAATACAAAAAATGTATATTTATTTTTCATTTTATTACAGGCAATAATAAAGGTGCTACTGCCTACATACTTCTATCATTATATCATCAATATGCTGATTATTGTGCCAACTTTTGTTAAAATCAAGAATCACAAAAGAAAAGAAAATAATAAACAATCATGGGTACATAAAAATCTATTTTCTTTAACCCTTAAATAGCAGATTGCATGGTTGTTTGTGCAGAACATGTTTATTGGTGATATCTTTTTATGTATCATTTATATCACAAGGCCTTGTCAACTATCCATGAATGTTACTAATCAATTTCATGCATGAACACAAACAGTTTGTGTATATAAATGGATAGTAACATATGTGAATAGTCGACAAGGTCTTGTTTTTATATCTGCGAATTCCTAGAATCATTGAAAATTACTGTTGTGCATCTCACCTTTGGGGTAACAGATATTTTTGCCGTCCAATCACCACCATGTTTACCACCAACTCTCTTTACAAACTCTGTCCTCAATTTGTATGTTTTCTCTTCTATTTCTTGAATGCCAAAGTTAACTCCATCATGTTTCAGCCATCCATACTTTAGTAAACCATCACCTTGATCACACCAATGTCTGACAGGAGCTGGCATCTGATTATCAAATTGTGTTAGCCACATCAAGCCAAACACTGGTGAATTTGGAGTCCTAGTCTTCATACCAAAATACAAATTGGATCTGTACGAACCCCAAAATCGTCCAGGACTAACTGCTGCACTGGTGGCATTGTCATCGTTGATCTTTGGTACATCTAAGGGAAGTCTTACAAGCTCCTTCAGCATTGATCTATACCGCCAGTATCCAACAGAGAGGATAATTATTACCATCACAGCGATGATTGTTATGTTGGGAGGGGTGGCAAAAGTTTTTTTATGTTTGGATTTTTCATCATTCCGTTCTCTGTTACCTATCGTGTCTGGAAATTGTAATTTTTTGCCTGCATTAATTCTGAATCTTGCTTCATTGTTCTTTGCCATGTTTGCAAGAACGGGTTCTCTAAGCTGACGTGGGAACTTGTCATCTGATATCTTTCATGCCGGTGTGAAGGAATATTGTAGTTTCGGGGAGGGAAACGAGAGTTCTTGGGTAAGAGAAAGTGTGTAAACAAATATAAATATATTAAAGTATTCGGTTACTGTTTTTTCAAAACATTATTTCCAAAATCCGCCCTTTTGATATATTTTATTTCCGCTCAAATGAAGGATTTTTTCCTCAAAAAAAAGATAGCATCGTGTTATCGCCGATATATCGGTTTTCGTGCTATTATCGATTTTCCGATATAGCGATTAACAGTGTTAACCCTTCATTCATATGACGATTGGAATTTTCAAAGAATGGCTAGTTAAATATTTCTTTGTACATCAGATTGTTTTTAAAGCCATTCTTGTATTTTAATATACTCTCGATTATCTGGCAACTTTTGTTGTCAGTAAAATGGCGTCATCTGTTTTCGTGTGAAGTAAAAACAGGGCCGATATACGGGATGGAAACGAATATAAAATCCGGAAATGGCTGGTTTTAAAATTTCATGGTTCTGGCCATCTACCAAATCATACTACATCTAAATAAAATAACAGAATGTTTGAAAATGACCACTTTCAAAATTGTGTTTACTTTTGATGTTTGTTTTAGTGCTGAAACCACAATGCACTGCAAAGTGACATGTATTTTATATAAGAAACAGGCACATTTCAGTCAGCTCTTTTGTTTACAAGTACGACCAGTGACCCCATGACAGTTACATGACAGGAAGAGCCAGTGTCTGAGAGGCAGACGACATAGTTCAATTTTATATAGCCCCTCTGGATTTTTTTCCAGCTACTTTATAAATGAAGTAAATTTTTAGCATTACAAAAAGTATGGTTCAGTAGGTAGGTTCACTGTGTTTGGTACTTACGTCTTTAAAAGCAAACTTTAACATCTTTTACAGATGTCACGCTGTAGTCTTGTTTATGTTCCATAAATAAAAACCGGAAGACACGTCAAAAATAATGCGTGCGCTGTGGAAATCAAAATAAAATGGATAAAACGAAAACAGATGACACACGAAAACACATACCGTGACGATACAGAGGTCATTTCTTGACCAATTTTGCTAAAAATTTCGCTCACAAACTCAAACTGTTTTGAAGTTATTCTTTATAATCATCGATGATATATAGTAGTTTGTCATCTTCAAATTAAGGTTTGTGTTTAATGCAAATCGTGATTTAAAAAGAATCTTAGATCACACAAGGATTTATCCTGGGATCACACAAATCACTATTATATAGTCCGAGATTCCTCTGTCGTTTAACGGCATTGATAAAGTTGCTTGTAGCCGTTGAAAGATGTTACAAGCAACTTTATCAATGCCGTTAAACGACAGAGGAATCTCGGACTAACTATTATATAGTCAGATTATGAAGAAAACTTTTACGCAATTTGCATTTGTGAGTGTAAATTTCAGCAAAATTGCTAAGAAATGACCTCTATATATTTCTTAGATAGTGGTTTTATATGAAATTAGCTGCGGTCCGCAAATATCAGAAAATTGGCCAAGGACCATAAGGGCTACGGTTCCGCAGCTAATATGAAATATAAAGGAGGTGACGAGCGATCTTACATACATTCATTTTAGAATGTTTTATTACAAATTTTTATAAAAAGGATTTTTTTGTTCTGGACTTATGCTTAACATGTCTTAAACTGCACATCTTCCGCTAAGTATATGACTACTATAGGAGACTGTAGCATTGCTCAGTACGGCCCACATTTACACGTTTGGTAGCTCGCCTGGCCTAAAGGGTTATGTGAGGTACTGTTATCACTTAGGGTCCGTTGTCGTTGTCCGCAAACTTTTACATTTGAATCTTCTTCTCGGAAACTACTGGGTCAATTGGAACCAACTTGGTAGGAATGTTTATTTTGATGGTCCTCTAAAAGTACATGTGTTTTTGTTGATGAGAAATACACAAAAGAAACAAGAGGCCCAAAGGTGTATTCTGTTTTTGTTTGTTGAGAGGCTTTTTTCTATCAATCTTGGTGTGGGTTTTTTTCTCTATGTTCCTTACACAAGTCTGGTCTCTTACATCACGATACTTATTTCTTTATCTGTTTATCTATTAAATTATCAATTCTATTTTTTGTTTGTTTTATTCATACATTGAGAGTAATAAAACACTGTATATATGTACTATATATCGACTGTAAACAAATATAAATTTGAATTGAATTGAATTGAATTTATTACCCCCAGTTCACAGAGTAATGGTATACAGCAATATATTTGATCATCTTATACAGTAGGAGTTGTTGTGGTAATGATGGATGGTCACTGTGGTGCAATACTAGGATTGACATATACCTATACAATTAGTCAGTGCCGATCACCTAATAAATTGTGAGTTTATGGTAAGGTGTACTCCAAACAACTTTATATTTAAGTTCGTCAGTGATTTGTGACAGGTCAGTGGTTTTTCTAACTGCTATGATATAGCTGAAACATTGTCAAAATTGGCAGTAAATTCCAACATCCCTAACCCTCATGTCCAGTAGTCAGTTAGCTATGAGCATACACTATCCTACCTTTTATTGCCCATAATTATGTTGTGGTTTATGTTAAAACAAGTCCTGGTTTGAGTTAGATATAATCTGTCTATTTTTATTTCCAGTTTACAATGTATATCATTTTGTTACTAGATACATGTAACTAATTATCAAGAGTTTAGTGTTGGGATCCAATTGACCGATTTAACCATGCCAAATTTTTTTACTGTTCAAAGTCAGGATCTGGATTTTAGTCAGTTTCTGAAATTGACACTTCTGTATTTGTGAATTTTAGGTTTGTTGGAGGCAACATGGTAAAATTTCATTCATGGACTAGAGGCTCACCTGAACCTGTATTACTCACCTGCAGATTAAAATTTATACAAAGCTTTCATATTGTAGGATCCATATTTCAATCTAAAATGTATGACTTGTAAACATTAGATGCAATTATTGTTAGAATAATTTTATTCTTAATGTAGAGTTTCCACTTTAGCAGTTTATCTTTACAAGGAGAATACAATTTACTTGTGCACTTCTGTTTAAAAATAATTCCTAGGGTTTTGGAAAATATGACAAAAAGGGGGGGGGGGGTCCATTAAACCCCAAAGAAATCATTATTACATAGAGTATTCAACATGTACTGGTTCAAATGAAGGCCCAAACAAAGACATTATGTTAGAAAATGCAATCTATATTATCCTTGTGATAGTTTGTTCAGATGAAGGCATCTGGAGTAAGGTAGATCCCTGTATTTAAAAGGGTTATAGTGTTCAGCCATGTTCGTTCATTGCAACTTCCACACAAATAATATTACTACAATTTTCAGTGCTCCACCAGATAACAGTGAGTCAATTAAGTATTTTTTAACATGCCATATATTCCGATAATGAAGTATACATTTGTTTGTTTTGTTTTGGGACAAGAGCCCATATTTCTTCACACAGACTTTTGAATAAAATGGACCCTGGCTGCCATATCATTATATATTTACACAGAAGTACAGTTCTGTATTTTGATTGATGATTGAACTTGATGACAGGAAGCCAAGATATGGAGCTCAAAAGGGGTATATAATATGATAACCAATGCTACAGGCACTAATTGTTGTCAGGGCCATCTTAACAGCATTATTGTCACTTGGGAAAAGCAGTGCACAGGGACCCCTACCTACACAACCACTCACAGGAATAGAAATGTAAATGGTCGATGAAATTAACATATATTTATTGTATTGGTACTTCCAACAAAATCAGTGTTTAAACATTAAAAAACATGTCATACAAAACATACCTAGATTAGCATGGGCTCTATGCTTGTGGGGCCCCATGGCAACTGCCCAGTGTGCCCATGTGCTAAGATGGCACTGATTGTTGTCCCTCTCACAGTATATGGCAATAAAGGACAATTAATGATTCAGTTTTGTAATGTTTGTTTAATATAATGTAATTTATGTGACAATTCACCCATGGATGTAATATTGCACAATACAATTAGGTTAATATGGAGATTCCATACCATATATATACAAATATAATTTGTTCACTGGCAAGTCTAACACACCCAACAAGCCTTATATTCCAAGATAAACTTTCTACTACTTTTTTTTATATTAAGTAATTCTAATTAACACAGATACTCTGATACAGAAAAGAGATGTTAACATATCGTAATTTACCAAACTTTGACAAGGATATGGATACACATGAACACTATAGAAAATTCCAATCTATACCAATGTTCTTGTGATTTTCAAATTTTGAAATTATGTCTTTTTTTTCCCTGTTTTATTATTTTTTCGTGACTTAACTGGCTACAATCTCTATGGAATTTGATCTAAAAAGATTGACATCAGAAAATTAAAAAAAGTAGCAATTTGTTTGATATTCATTATTTTACTTCATAAAATCCAAATCTTGTTGTCTATAAGAATTAACATATAACAAGGGATACATTTCTCACAGAGATTTCAGTAAAATTTTCAACAGTTATTTTTAAGTGAAATTGAAAAATAAAATTGATACATTGATTTATTAATATTTTTTTTGTCTTCAATTTTTAATTGGGATAAATGCCCATTAAATAAAACACAAAATGGATGTTGATATGTTAACAAGGAAATAAAATCTAAATGAAATACCTAAGTCTTCAATTATCAATAAATAACTCACACCTCAAAGTGAGTTTGAGAAGACTCCTAAACAGTTCTCAGTACATGTAACTCATAAAGCAATGAAATGCTAATCATTTTGTGATTAAATCTGAAGAAAGTGAAATCCAAATATTTATAGTAATTAACATAAAAACAGAATCCAGATATATATACCAATAATAGATCTTTGTTCTCTATATTATTTTATACTATCATGCTTATGTCAACAACCTCCTATATTGTTTAAAGTTAAAGAAAAATTGTCAAAATCGGCTCCACCAACTTAAAAATCTACATATTATACGTACTTAAAGATACAACCTACAACCTACAAGGCATATTTTTTGTATATAAATTGACCAAAATACAAAAAGAATTGTCAAAAGCACTCTAAAATTAGCTGACTAGACTAATAAATGTTGGTGACAGAAGTTGGCAGTTTACGTTAATATTCTATATAATACTAATTAAATAATTAAATTTCATCCGGTAGCTTGCAAACATAAGTTACATTAATGCATGATAAAACACCTTGCCATAAATAGCACATATATAACATGATAAATGCATCATTCATCCATGAAAAACATAAATAAACAACTGGTCTCATCTAACGACAAAAATAATTCATTCAGTATCTTCCATCATAAACATGTGTTGCCTGCCATGGGGGAATACTAGTAGTAAGAAGATTGGGTATGGGGTATCATGTAAAATGATCCATGGTAAATTTTTGCTCAGAATTATGGTAAAGAGAAAGTTTTCTTTCAATCTGACGTTAACGGTAGATGGAAAAAACAGGTCTGACAAATCACAGTCATTAGGTCCATAAACACTAACAGTGGTGAAAAGAGGATGTTTGACACTTGACGGTAAGGCACATTCCTAACCTTTATTAATTCACGGAGAAAAATTCATAGAAATTTGTTTTTCTGGAGACAACATACTGCCAGGGGTAGAAGATAATTCAAAGTAAAATAAATATCTTTTCTTCTTATTAACAAATAGGTATTTGATTGGTCAGATAGGACCATAATTAACATGTAGAAGTAACACAAATCAGCCCAATGTTACAAGGCTATAACTTACATAAATATAAAATAATAAAAAAACTGAGATAAAATGAAATCTGTCTAAATCAAACCTCCTTGGGACCACCTTGTGTCTTCATAATAGACAGGTGTTCTCTTTATACAGGTTATTTTAACAAAGATTTCTTACATTTGGACTTTATCTAAAGTTTGGTTTATACAGGATTTTGATTTTTTTCAGTGCTTGGTTTAGACAGTTTTCAATGTATACATCTGCATAGGGAAACAACAGAGCAAGCCTAGCAGGGCTTCTGTAGGAGAAGTGTTCAGAAAATTAACAAATTCAGTAATTTCATTAAAAATGAATGTACTCATCTATGAAAGAGGACAATTAAGAATTTGAAAGCCATTTGATTTAAATCTTTGGGGGAAAAAACTGCAAGGTAAAATATTATGCAGAACAATAAGGAATTGAAAATAATATAAAAAGTGTTTCCCATGTGCCTCTTATATTATAAATTCGACAGGAAAGTCAGGTGGCAATTAAATCTAAATTTAAGCATAGGATGTTATTGTTAAATTAATTTCCTAGGTCTACTTGAAAACTAAAGAATATTTCAATCATTATCAATTATAAGATAGTTCTTACATAGGGTCTAAGAGATTGATACATAGTAAAACCTGGTTGTGTTGAAGTTAAAGGGACCAATAATTTTATTTTGAAATATCAGAGTAGAGTAGTCTCCCTCTTATAATGACACGTCCACCAAAGGCTACCTCTCTTATCTTATTCAAATGCAATGAGATAGTAAAATACTACTAAATAGTCCCCCCCTCAAGAGAGGCCACCCCTCTTATAAAGTCATTTTTTCATTGCCGACTGATGTCGTTTTAAGAGGTGGACCACTTGTATTCTGGTATAAACCAGCTGAAAGCTACTATAAAACAGACTAAATTTTCAATTGGAGTTATCCAACGAAATTACTTTTGTGAGTTCAAGATAATAAGATTATGACTATATTTTTCAGAATTGATGCATCATGTTTTTTTCATTTATATTTTGAATGTAAATACCACAAGCAATGCAATCTGGATCAATATGACTTTGAGATACAGATGCATTTTACACATTTCATTCCAGCAGTGGTTTTATCTTTAGTGAGACCTAGTATAAAATATATACATGACTGATAAATTAAAAATTCTAAACGTCTACTTCAGCTAAAATGTCTTTCTGTGGATAGCTTTAAACCCATCTTCATTGTATTCTCTCTTTGATACCCACATCTTTTTAAAGGTGTCCAGTGATGCTAAAATAGATCCTCTGAAAAACAATGATATTTTTTTATTATTATTTATCTTAATAAATGATAAATGACAACTGAATAAATATAGAATATATTATTTTTTATTATCATGCTGAAGAATAATGGTTGAATATATAAGAAAAGTTCAACATATAAAAGGAGTAATCAGAAGCATTAAATTGAAAGACAGTCAATACATGGTCAAAATAAAATTAAAAAAAACAAGAAGAAAAAACAATGGTTCACAAACACTACATAGAAAACAAAAGATTCGGCAACATGAACCCCACTAAAATTGGGGTGTGAACTTGGGTGTACTGGAAGAGTAAACAATTGAATGGTAGCTTCAGCATTTAAAAAAAAAAAGATATACAGTGAAATCTGTCCAAACCAAACCTTGAATAAAGCTGAATCTTATATAAACCAAACCTTGAATAAAGCTGAATCTTATATAAACCAAACCTTGAATAAAGCTGAATCTGATATAAACCAAACCTTGAATAAAGCTGAATCTTATATAAACCAAACCTTGAATAAAGCTGAATCTTATATAAACCAAACCTTGATTAAAGCTGAATCTGATATAAACCAAACCTTGAATAAAGCTGAATCTTATATAAACCAAACCTTGAATAAAGCTGAATCTTATATAAACCAAACCTTGAATAAAGCTGAATCTTATATAAACCAAACCTTGAATAAAGCTGAATCTTATATAAACCTAACCTTGAATAAAGCTGAATCTGATATAAACCAAACCTTGAATAAAGCTGAATCTGATATAAACCAAACCTTGAATAAAGCTGAATCTTATATAAACCAAACCTTGAATAAAGCTGAATCTTATATAAACCAAACCTTGATTAAAGCTGAATCTGATATAAACCAAACCTTGAATAAAGCTGAATCTTATATAAACCAAACCTTGAATAAAGCTGAATCTTATATAAACCAAACCTTGAATAAAGCTGAATCTTATATAAACCAAACCTTGAATAAAGCTGAATCTTATATAAACCTAACCTTGAATAAAGCTGAATCTGATATAAACCAAACCTTGAATAAAGCTGAATCTGATATAAACCAAACCTTGAGAATAAACCTGAATCTTATATAAACCTAACATTAATTAAGTCTCTATGTAGGAATTTTCCGTTAATTTAACCTGTATAAACCAAACACCTGCATAATTTTAAAGATAAAAGTCTAAAGGTTCAGTTTAGACAGGTTTCACTGAAAAACATTAAAGTTAAGGATGTTAATGTCATGTTGAGATTTGACATGAACAGTAGAAACACAGAGGTAGAGAGCAAAGAACATGATTATGATATGATGAAAAGTGTTAGGGTTGTTCAACCTCGCTTTATGCAATATTTCAGTTACATTGTGGCACTCGGTTTCTATTAGTGGAGTACCTGGAAAAACAACCGAGCTGTTCAAGGTCACTGACAAATTTCACATATACATGTACTGTAGTTGTATCAAGTATATTTTACATTTTTACAGAGGATTACAGAAAAATTTCTCTGATCACAAAATAAGTTTAACTTTACTCATTTAAATGGATTAAAATAACACTCCATCAATCATTCATATACACGTTTTACTGCATATACAGAGAAACCTGTAAACTCTCACATAACATGTCCATGATTAACAGTATAACACTTACCCTATCCAGGTAGAGTATAATCTCTCTTGTGGTGCTGATATCTGAAATAAAACCAGAATAATATGTATGAAAATAAGTTATAACATACTGGTACATAATAATTTTCATGTAAATCACTAAATATTTTCAAACTGCAATTGTTACATATTTTATTACATATTATATTTCATCTGTCAATAAAGACCAAATCTAAATAAAACTAGGAGGAACTATTTTAGATACCTAAAACTTATGTCTCCCCTTAATGCGGCCATCTGTACAACAATAAGTTACACATTATGAGTTGAATGATACTATTCAAAAAACAATTATTTGACCTTGAAGTCAAAGTCCCACAAAGGTCATTACAGTACGCGACACACCGCCTTATGGTCATGCACCCACATACCAAATATCATTGACCTATCTCGAAGGACAAGAAAATACTATTTAAAAAACAATTATCTGACCTTGAGGTCAAAGGTCAAGGTCCCACAAAGGTCATTATGGTACTCGACACACCGCCTTATGGTCATGCATCCACATACCAAATATCATTGACCTATCTCGAAAGACAAAAATGTTTTGGCCCGAACAAGAAAATACTATTTAAAAAACAATTATTTGACCTTGAGGTAAAAGGTCAAGGTCCCACGAAGGTCATTACGATACGCGACACACCGCCTTATGGTCATGCACCCACATACCAAATATAATTGACCTATCTGGAAAGACAAAAAAGTTATGGTCCGGACAAAATCAGACTAAAACAATATGTCTCCCTTCATTTGAAGGGGAGACATAATTAGATATTAGTTGAACATTTTTTATTGTTTTTTCTCTGGCGATACATTCACATCTAACAACATCCCTTAGGGGTCACGTCAAGGTTAATATTTTCTAGACCAATCAGCAAGGATATGATTGGATGATCAAAGATGAATGAAAGGCTACATGACATGACCACAAATGAGATGTCGTTATATGCTAGTGTTTCTTCAAAGAAAAAAAGTTAATAAAAAGACACATTTAACATCTAATTTTAATTGAATGGATAGAAGACCAAACACTGGTTTCTTAAACAAACTAAAAAGAATATATTAGACACTTTTTAGAGCATTTTATTTAGTTTTTTTGTTTTTTTTTTGTGTATGCAGAATTTCATTTTTTTTTTATATTTCTTTTGATTTATTTTTTATGATCACTACAAGAGGTTTTTGTGTATTAAATATCTCAATCCAACAGGAAGTAATTTTTTTTTATATAAATGAATATAAAATCTCCACATTTATATTACACTTTAATATAAATGTTCAGCACCTTTCAAATTCTAGTAAATTAATATATTATATTCAAAATTCCACATGATACTATATTGTATACATACCCTAATCTTTATATCCTTTGGTGTAATCTTTTTTACTTCACTTAACAAACGATCTCCAAACCCTACAATCATAAATAAATACAAATTTGTAGTCTATGTTTCCAAGTCTGAGAAGTGACTTAATGCAAATTATTTTTGTATTGATGTAGAAATGGTGTATTTTGGGTCCTCATTTCAACTTGATCCAGAAAAAAACATGGCCATCATGGACAATTTTTGTTTCTAATTGGCTGAAACTGTGAAAATCTTCTCAGACAAAACTACATATTAAATGAATTGTAACATAGTACAATTGATGTATGTGATGTCTTGACAAACATTCCTCGTTTAATCTTGTTCTGTTGTAAAACATAGCGACGATGGGGAACCATAAAATGTTTTGTCAAACAAGTTTGTAGTTTCTGAGTAAATGCCTTTTAATTGTATTCCCATTGTATTAGGGGGAATTGTGACATGGTTACAACTCACCAGCAAACTCTCAAAATACTTTTGTTGTATCAAAGCCTTCAATTATTTTCAAACCATCAATACAACGTACAATCTTTTATGTGGTATCAGGATTGCATTGTGACAATTAGTAGTAAGTCAGTGATTACTGTTTGATGCCAAATGGGTAATTTTTCAACTACCACTATTTCATAGGTAGAATATAGTCAATGTTGACGAGATGATGACGACTGATTTGAACTAGACTAACCTGACCTGTAGTTTCTAGACTAACATGACCTGTATTTTCATATTGCTAGTTCTCAGTGGTCTTAATGACTGGGAACATTATTTCTATGATTATGTAAATTACCTTTAAACAGAGTAGAACCACCAGAGAGTACTATATTGGAATACAATATTCGCCGTAGGTCCATATCAGATCTTTGTATTGCGTATGTTAAAACTTCATGGATCCCTTCAAATTCTTCACCAATTAAATCTGGCCTAAATAATAATTCTGGTGCTCGAAATCTAGATGGACCTAGCTGTAAGTGAAAAACAAACAAACACTTTTAAAATGATTGATTGTATAGTTGGTAAATGTTCAGTTGCAATTATTTTGTGTACATTTAGGAAGAGCACATTTTAATACTATACTAATACATTTTTTATCTGCTTCAAGTCGAAAAATTACTTAAAGAGTTTGAATTCATATTTATCTGATCAATTATAACTTGAATATCTGGTGTAATTGAGGACTATTAACAAAATATATCACTGCAAATGTATTTTACAACGGACCATTGAATGCATTATTTCCAGCTTTATCATGGCACCACTGAGTTACATAAACAATATGCACATTTTTTTATGTCTGCTTGTACTAAACGACAAGATATACTTGAAATTTATAGTGTTAATTTACAAAAGTAGTATTCTACATTATCAATACCACCTCATCAAGAGGTATTATTCTGACTTGAAATCTGGTCGGCCTTTCCTCGGTCTTTTTATTTCTGTATGACGTACAGGAGAAGCAGCTAGTGCCACTTCCTCAAATCTCAGGTTTTACCTCACTATAACACTAATCTTCAGTACTACTGGTATTGTATATTGTGATGTTTTGTTTGAAATCCCTCTCTAGAACTTCAATGGTTATGTATATTGGGAGTTTTAGCTAGAAATACTTTTTCAGAACTTTCATCTAGTAATGTGCATTAGGATGCTTAATATCAATTACCTCTATGGAATGGTTAATTAATGTGTATTTGGAGTTTTAATATGATTTAATTGAACAGGGCATGTATTTGTGTGCTAGGGGTATCAAATTTGTCTCTGTTTCTAAGATTTGTTTTAGATTTTTGAAATGTTTGGACATTGTAGTATTTTTTTTCTTCATATTATTACCTCTATAGAACTTCCATCAGGTAATGTGTATTGGGATTTTTAATATTATTACCTCTATAGAACTTCCATCAGGTAATGTGTATTGGGATTTTTAATATTATTACCTCTATAGAACTTCCATCTGGTAATGTGTATTGGGATTTTAAATATGAATTACCTCTATAGAACTTCCATCTGGTAATGTGTATTGGGATTTTAAATATGAATTACCTCTATAGAACTTCCATCTGGTAATGTGTATTGGGATTTTAAATATGAATTACCTCTATAGAACTTCCATCTGGTAATGTGTATTGGGATTTTTCCCCTTCCATTGATTCTTCTTTTAATGGATTTAATGATAAATAGCAGGCTCTCTGAAAATAAATATGCAATATTATTTGTTACATGTACACATTTATTAATGATTTGATTTGATTTCCCTGACCTCCTGTTGGGCTTTAATATTTTCCAATTAACCTTGTTAAAATTTGTTCTGTAATACATTTCCAAAATCATGTGAGATTTCCCAAAAATTCAAAGGAACTACAATTATAAGCCACAAATTGATTTTAATATTTCTCATAGCAAAGTGAAAGAGCTGTTTATTTCCAAAATCATTTTTATAAATCATTATATTTTATATCATTTATAACTGAATATTTGCAAAATAATTTTCTACAGAGGTCTATCTTGGACAATAACAATTACCTATAATAATTCCATGTCTTAGTTTAACTGATTCATACTACTATAGGGTAATAACGGTGAAATTCGGACCTCTGGATAATTTGGACGTTTTCCTTAGATTGCTCTCTATTATACACAATGCAACTGTATTCTATATTGCTACTGTCCATTACATGAAAGATAAAGTCTAAGGTATTCTAAAATGAACCTGTGGCATTGAGTGATTTTGAAATCGAATACCGATATCTACTATCGCGTGGTCTTCTAAGTTTTCTAAAAACCAAAGATGAGCAACACGAATCCAACTAAAACATAATTAGATAATGAAAGTCACAATTACGTCAAATAAATCTTTACAGCTCTAGTCAGCTGTCAAGTGATCTAAAATACCGAGGCGATTAATACAGATAGAACAAGATGTCAGTATAGACAAAAGCCTTGTACAGATTTCTTTTACTAAGCTGTCCGTATTTTTCAGATTCGTGTCCGAAATTTGCAGACACTGTCTGAATTTTTCCAGTATGAAATGTGTCATAATTATTCGTTATACACTCTTCTAGTCTCTAATACCATTCGAAAGTATCGAATTTTTTCATTTGTTAATAACCTTAGATACTGCTTATACCTTCGGGGGTCTCTGGCTTAACCATACAGTGTACTATTAAACAAACGGTAAGCAAATCAACTTCACTGTCCGGATTTTATCGTCTTTACCCTACTTATTGGGTATTACAATCAGTGATAGCCATATTGGAAGTGAGATAAGCAAAAATTCCTAAGGAACTTCCAAAAATCTTATCTGAATTTGTTCAAATTCTCAAGATTTTTTTTATATTTCAACCAACAAATACCTATCATACCTTGTCACATTATTATTTAATATAAGAATGGCACAAAACATGGAATATTTTTAGGATAATCCATCAATAATTTTCAGGCATTTTGTTTTTACATTTCAGTACATCAGAAACTAATTTGTCTCACATTAGCTATATAAGATACAATAAAAGATTGACAGACAAAAGTCACACAAATGTCAAGGCTTAACCAAATTTGATTCTACCTTTGTTCATGTTTATATGTCTTATAATATCATTGGCAATTTAGTTGTTGTTTTAGGTGAGTGAGTGAGTGGTTGTTGCATAATGCCAAATGAGCAATTTTTTAACTATATCATGGCAAGAACAGGTTACATTCAATGAAATGGTAATGATGTCTATTTTGTACTAGACCAACAAGCTTAGTCAGATTTTTTTATAGTGCTAGCTCACTGAAACAATAGTCTGTGGGTAGATATGTCGCTCCACTCACACACATTATCCTGATTCCAAGCCAACCAGTCTGTTCGTTCTCCTTGATTCTGCTTGCTTAGCGGAGAAGCAACAAATACCAATTTCATAGTCTTTGGTTAACCACAATACCACCGATGAGGTTTTGTTGTTTTGGCTTTGGGCCACGAATAGGATACTTTAGTAGTCACAATACACATTGTCATGATATGATATTAAGTAGTTCATGATCATTTGATACCTGTTTAATGGTTCTGACAATTTCTAATTCTGCAGATGTGTGGAAATTATGTCCTTCCTTTCTCAGCAAAAGTCGCAAATAGCGTGTGACATCTCTACCAGCTATGTCTGACCTAATAATACTATGTGGCATAGCAAAACCTTCATATATAGGCACAGCATGTGTGACTCCATCACCAGAATCTAACACAGCCCCTGTGGTTCTACCTGTGGCATATCTGTAAAGTATTCTCATGATCTAAATCTTCATATAAAAGTGAAACTAAACATTTTAGCTTATTTAAAAACAATTTTATTAAATAACAAATATCAAAAAGGTGCTTCAATACTGTAAATTCACAAATTATGAGGTAATGCATGCATTAAAAATGTGACCTTAAGACCACCAGCAAATATACAGTTAAATTAAAAAATAATTAATACAATTAAGAGATGAATGTTCTGACTACTGGTAAAATGTGAAATAATTTTTATTACCTTTTCATTGTTCTCATCTGTTTGCAAATCAAATAAAATGAAATGCAGTATTCAATTCAACTAAATCACATTGTAACAGAAAAATATCAATAGTTACAGGAAATCACTGTCCAATAATTTTATTCTCAAAACCACAAAAAGATTTTGTTATACAATGAAAAAAAACAACATTGTTGATCATCAGATAAAAGTACTTACAAACTAAGTACAGCCTGCATGGATATAAACAAGGCAGGGACATTAAAAGTTTCAAAGAATATTTCTGCAGCTTTTTCTCTGTTTCTTCTTGGATTTAAGGGTGCCTCTGTTAACAAGACTGGATGCTGAGAGAAAAAGCATACTATAGTAAATTAAATCCATTTTAATACAGGATCATAAATTTGCAATATGTATTTTCACTTTAGATACAATTTCAAATATTCTGCCAGTTTGTTGACCATTACTATGCAATTTTTTAATAAGCCATTAAAATGAATACATCCAGGTTCATAAAAGAATAATGCATACAATCAACATTTTATTTTTACAAATTATATTTAAAAAATGTAGAATTTCAATTATTGTTGTCAATAAATATTACATGTATGCAAATAAAAATGTTTATAAGTAGAGTATGTATGCTTCAGCAGTAATCTTTGCTAACAACATTTACTATGGATGCAATGGTTTAAAAATGAATCTGGCCACATATTTTCCTTTCACACACATGTATTCTTATTAAAACATGCAATACGTCAGGAATCCCTTAACCACTTTTGTTAGGGGCTCCTGTAGCCAAGATTCTATGGTTATTGAAATCTACCCATCCAATCAGTGCCCATCACCACCAATGAATGTGATTTCAACTTGTGTCCAGGGACGATGGATATAACATCATGTGATCAAAGTTTGTCAGTAACTAGCTGACTAGTGTCTGCAGTTTGCTGGTTTGCTGTGGACACTGGCTTCCCCCACCATTAAAATTGACCCCAAATATACAATCAAAATATTGTTGAAAGTGTCATTAAACATTGTTATTCCTAGTTCTGTAAGTTTTAAACACATGAAGAGAGAAACAATGGACACATTTTAACACAGACCTCTTCTGAGAATGTTTGTAATTGGTCTTTAGAATATATATACTGCCATATCCTTTCCATGTCATTCCAATCTTGTACTATACCATGCTCCATGGGGTATTTTATAGTCAACAACCCTCTGTGTTCCTATAAATATACTCTTTAATTTACATACATGTATTTCCTATTCAAATTTTTCACAAGTTTTAGATACAAGTAGCAAACATAAATATAAATCTGTCTAACTCTACATTTATCTAGTGTCCATAGAAGTGAACTGGGTCTTAATAACGGCCTAGGCATGATCCGTCACCTACTAGATCAGACCATGGTGCATTAATATGTTATGTATCTGAGCGACCCACAATGCATTGCCCCATGTATGGCCAGTCTGTTTCTGAAGCTGAATGTCAATACATTTGTTTTTGAAAGGCTTATCAATGCAAGACAATACAGCTGACATAACCTTTACAGGAGACTTTTTTAAATGTTTTCCATCAGGGAAATTCCCATGTGTTGTATATATATGATAGTATAAAGCATTTTTTTCTATGCTGACATCTAGAATAATAGATCTTACATTGCTCCAATCATATAGATTAGGGGGGAAATGATCAAAATAATGGTAACAAATAGTCTGATTATTTAAATATTGCAATGCCGTTTTACAGAGCTTAGAGTAACAATTTCAGTTTATTTACAGTATAAAAACAATATTTTGTAACTACATCAGCCATTATATATAGAGAAAAGTTTAAATCAGTTAAATATATCTGAGAATAAATATATGATACATCTCTGTGCACAGTTCAATGTTAAACTATGTTCTCTGGTTATCCTGAATTTCTTATCCATACCAAAAACACAAAATCCTATGTAGAAGATTTCAAAAATCAGTCAAAAGACATAATTGTCATGGCCATCTTATTTTATATCTGCACTGAAACAAAATTTAAAAGAGGACCAACTATTCCACATTTATTAGACTGTCAAATGTGCAACATCAATAAAAGCATTGTTCTGTACTTTAATTTGTGTCTTAAGAGTAATGTTGGATAGACTCTAATTTTCATTCACATTCATATTATTTCTTACCAAATGACATGTTTGCTTTCATTTGTCCCAGCAGAAATACAAAAGACTGAAATCTGTTTTACAGATTCATCAATGACAATAATATATGTCAGATGAAGTAAAAGTTTTAGAATAGCAAGAATAATAATCTACATTTGAGATTTCTTTTTAATTTGTCTTGTCTGTAGTGAATATATTAGAATTGATATTTCATGTCTGACATACCTCTGCATCTGGTCCAAGAAAAACATCCCCCTCCAGGGCACCTGCCATAACACGAACATGCTTTGGTCTACCAATACTTAAAAAATACAATTAATTGTATATCAGTTACAAAATACACAAACTGTATATTTTTCATATACCAATTCTACAATTTTTTGGAATTAAACTTTCAATACCAAAATAAAAACTATTAAAAAAGAAGAAACATCAACAAGGCATAAGTTATGAACATAGTTTTATAAACACTGGACATTTAGCTACATTGTATTACCAATATAACAAAGTTTTGACAACTCATCTTAATCACTAGTACCTCTCAAAAGTCAAAACATTAGGTATTAAATTGATGCCATGTGACACAAAAATGTCACAACCAATACAATGGGGTTAGTGTTATGGTGTTTAAAATGTTACAACCAATACAATGGGGTTAGTGTTATGGTGTTTAATGCCACTTTCAATAATATTTCAGTTATATCGTGAAGGTCAGTTTTATTGATGGAGAAAACCTGAGGACCTGTAGAAAACCAATGACCTGCTGCAAATCACTGACAAACTTTATCACATAATGTTGCATAGAGTACACCTTGCCACGATTCAAACTCACAACTTTGTAATTATCTTATGACTTATGGCTTGGAATTCTTTTCATCAATCACTGTAATGATTTAATATATTTTCAATCAATATGCATCCCCCCATTATTATAACAAACATCTGTTGTCACCTGTGCACAACAAATAATTCCTATTGATTAATTAAACATCCATACTAATATAGAGTACATTATTGATTTAGTTACATCTAAGTCAAGAATGTTACAAAAGTACACATATTATATACTTTGTTATCAGTGCATTTTTACCTGGTGAGGTCATCTGTGCACATTTGGATTGGTGATACACAAATATATGAAATTCAGAATTTGGGCCCCTTAAACAACCATTTTCAAAATAAAATAGCTACTTTTAATGGCCCATCAACAACCAATGATGAACATTTTGCAAAATACACATTAAAATTCCATTATTGGAACCCAAAAGAAAATGATGACTCATTATCAGAACACAGAAGTAAATGATGACCATGAGTTCCAAGGCCCATACTTGGAATCCAAATGTCAGTTACTAGACCAACATGCTCAGTTGGAATTTAATAGTGTTAGCTCACTACAATGACGAAGGTAGGCATGTCGCTCCACTCTGACACATTATCCTGATTCTGAGCCAACTATACTGCTCTTACTCCTAAGTGCTGTGTGCTTAGCTGAGAAACAACAATTACACATTTCTTAGTCTATGGTTTGACCTGACCAGGGTTCTAACATACGATCAACTGCACTCCATCGATTACAACAAAGGAATTCAATACATATATTCCAGCAATCCTCAGATACATTGTCTTTGTATATGTATGGAAGTGAAATTTGGGGCTCTTTTCCAGCACAAAAATTATTAACACAAGGGGATAATTACTTTTCTAAAGTTTGCAGGGACCTTATAGCAGAAAAAGCACATATTAAACTATGTAAATATTCAATTAAAGTTGGGAAAAAGGCAACAAATAGCACTGTTATGGGTGAGCTTGGAAGATATCCCCTCTTTCTGGAAGTTCTTCTAAACATGATAAAATATTGGGTCCGCTTATCTAAAATTAATACTTCATCAACTTTACTATCTGAGTGTCTACTCCTTTCAGAAGCCCTACATAAACAAAACAAAAAAAGTTGGTATGCAAGATTTAGAATAAGTGCACATAACTTAGCAATTGAAAAGGGGAGACACCAGAATATACCATTGAATGAACGAATTTGTAAACTATGCAAATTAGAAATAGAGGATGAAATACATTTTTTACTGCAGTGTCCCATTTTAAATTCATTTAGAACTGAAGCTATGCAGCAAATCTCAGATATTTGCAAAAATTCTGCATCATTGGATAAGAAATCTAAATTTATTTGGTTACTTTCAAATGAAAATATAATTATTATTAATATAGTCATAAAACTGTTGATGTCATTAACAGAAACTAGAACTAAATTGTTATCTGGGAGTGAGGTTTGTCCTCCAGGCTCTCTTCCAAGTTCACATTGTATTATTACATCCAATATAGTGGTATAATATATATTATGCATAAACCTATAAGTATTTACCTATTAAATTATATGCATAACATACAAATCTAAGAAAATAATAATAATAATAAATTAATAAATAAATGATACATAATAATAACTATTTAATGAAAAGAATCCAAGTGTAAACTTATGTGTATGGTGTATATATATTTTTATATAAAACCTCTCTGAAATTCGACCACTATTATTTTACAACTGATGGGTCACTGTGCTTGTTATATAGCTTACATTCGAATGCAACTATTACTATGTCAATGGTATGATTAAATTTTGATTTGTTTGTTTCATAATATGTTGTCATATTCCAATCAATGTAATCAATCCATAATCATTGTATTAACTTCTTTGTTAATTGTTCTGCCCGAAAGGGCTCCTTAATTGGAAATAAAAATATTTGTATTGTATTGTATATGCAATTTTTACAAATAATTCTTCTTAGAAATCACTTGCTTTGAAGAAGATGTAGATTGTGTGATTTTCTTGTCTTTTTGCGAGTGTTTTATTCTTCTACAACATACATAGTCAGGGAGAAAAAAAAATTAATATGATATCATGACCAGATGTACTTCCTCCCATGATTTAGGTGCATTTGTACTTACAAATTTGGAAAATGATGTTTTGGAATTTGATCACCGGCAAATCCAGCCTTGATGAGACCAGACCCCTAAAATACAAAAATCATCTGGTTAATACATGGTTTATTTAACACTGTATTTTATTTACAAATAATTTAATTTGATATGATACTGCAATCTTATTGGCTGATCCACCTGGAGCAACATTGGTTATATTTGATAACATGGCTTGGTATTGTGACATCACCAACATATTCATTTGCAAATTCAAATAGTCCCATGAAATAATCGTAATTTAAATCAAGGAATCATTAAATTGCGTCGTAAACATTAAATTATGTACTTGTATGTGATGATTACCTTAAGTGTGTTCTTTGTACTCAAATGTGAATATTAACATTTCATTGTAATGCAGTCATTTATGAATGAATTAAGAATGGGAGATTGTTATCATTGACTATCATGGTACCCAACAAACCAGAGATGGTCTCACAAAAATACAAGAGCTGTGGTACCAAAACTAAAAAAGCATCTAACTCAATATGCAATTTTTCTTCTTAATTATTCATTCACAATACTCAATTTAATTTTCAATGATCATTGTCAATCTTATCATCAACATCATCACTATCAATACAAAGTAATTTTAGAGTAAATAATATGTGAAACATGTGTGTCTTAGAATCATTTGTTATTTAAAGGGAGAGCATCTACAATTTTAGTTTTTTTTCTTGCCATTTTTAGCAAAGTAAATATATATAAAAATTGTTTATTTATGAATTGAAAAGATAAAACATAAAAGTTTTACGACATGCATCGGCTGAAAACTGCTATTTTCACTTATTATGCATGACCTATATACCTGTACATGTTATTCAACAACTATCAGTATTTACCTACATGTATACACAGGAGGTACAAAAGGAATTTATTCTTATAACTCTTGATTTAATAACGTCCTACAACGGTCATGCTGGTGCTCTTTGTTGATTTTTGTTTTATTACACAATGTTCTTTACAAAATTTTCTAAAACACGTTAAATTTCTCATGGAACTATGAGTAATTTTGAATCTGTTGTCATTTTCCTGTTTTCTACAATAACAACTTTAATATAACGTCTGCACAGTGGGAAATCAAGTGTAGCATGAAATGAATTTGCATGACATATTGCTGCGAAGATAGAAACTGAATTATGGTGATGTTTACACGAAATAAATAAAACAGTATACTTCATGTTTATTTATTTTTTTAATATAATATCCCTGTCAACATATTTAGGTAAAAAAAAAACATTAATAACTTTTATTAAATAAATAACATAGGTATAAATGTTTACAACGGTCTGCATGTAAACAGATCCCAATTTTAACTAAGTACAATAGGGGTTAGGGTCATGGTGTTTAATGCCACTTTCAACAATATTTCAGTTATATTGTGGCGGTTAGTTTTTATTGATGGAAGAAACCAGAGTACCGGGAGGAAATCACTGACCTGTCGCAAGTCACTGACAAAATTTATCACATAATGTTGTAACAAGTACACCTCACCATGAGCAGGATTCGAACTCACAATTTTAGTTGCTATATATGCACTGATTGCACAGGTACAATGTAGTTGTAATTCCAACTATTATATATTACTATCATGACTATGATGCACTGCACATGATTCATAAATTTTTATTTTATAAGGAATAAATGAATAATTTCATTGTATCAAATGTATTTCAATAAAAAGAATAACGATATTTTCATACATGACACAGAGCTCCAGATAAGCTGCGTATTTGCGTTTTTTACGCAATGAAAACGAGTAAAAACGCATGTATTATCAGATCAGAGTGTACACATTACGCATACATATTGCTGTGTAAGCAAACTTTCCAAATTCGGAGCGTACTTGTACAGTCGTGTACATAACAATACATTTTTGTCTTTGAGAAATTCCCCGTAATTACTTCCTTTTATACTTTTCGAAGGAGAGAGTGTATATATCCGAGGGGTACAGAATGCTTGCCTTTCTAAGCATTGATGTCAAAAGAGATCTGATTGGATGTTTATGATAAATCATCCAATCGAGGTCAATATTACAAATAAATGCAGTTTACATAATAAGTAAGAACTAAAACGAAAGTAAATTTGGGAACACGTTGTTCGTTGAAAATGAGCAAGAACATGAATAAGCGTGCTACAGAAAATTATATACTTAAGTTGCTGACAGTTTCATCTGTGTCTAGTGACAGTATAGTTAAGGAATCATTGATGACATTATCAACACGGCTGTGAAAATTGCCTAAGTCGACGAGCAAAAAACAAAATATTTACAACATTTTATTAATAAACATGACACAATCGTGTCAAATTAAACAGAGATATACATTTCACTTGCATCCTGGGTCAATTGAATAAGACTTGTGTCAAACATAATTTTAAAAGTGTACATGTAAGCAATCTTTTCTGAAGTAGAGAGTACAACAGTGCAAAGGAAATATGCAAATACGCATCATTTTCAAAAGTAGGGGGTAATTACCCTTTGGTCTTGAAAATTATCTGGAGCTCTGAACTTTGCATTTGACATACGAGAAAACAAGTCAACATTCACAATGCAATTTCTTCGCCTAGTACCAAGGATGTATCTCATATACGTCCTTACCAGTACTCAGTAGCCAGAGGAGAGGGCTGGCATATTCTCCCAAAAAGATCATATCTGATCCATATAAATATATAATCTATATACACTTAATTGCTTCTTTAATTTTACATATTAAATAACCTTCCGAAACTTTTTGGAAGCTAATACTGCAACACCTACTTTGATCCTTAATTTTATATAAATCTAAAAAATTATGACTCATGACAAAGATCAATGTTGGCATATTTATGTTCATGACTTGATAAAATGGGCGATGTTAGGCTCAGTGTGAATTTTTTCTTTAGACAAATTAGAGGTCTTTTGAATGGCAAACTTACGTTGTCTATTACAACGGGTTGGTTTGCAATAACATCAGAATAAGGGTCCATTTATTCAGAGGCCCTGAATTCATAAATTTCGGAAGAAGTTTGCGACAACTAATTGTAGATACAACATCAGGACATCAGACGGACATGATTTTAATCCGAATCAGAGTTCAACTCGATAAATAATGTAAAAATTTAAAACCTTCAATTACATTTATCATTAAAGAACGAATATTTAAAAATTAGGCGAGGGTCATGTTTTATGATTATCTGTTTCAACTTTTTTTTTAGGAAAAATAAATTGACTCGAAAAGTGCAAAAATAAGTAATGTCATGGCTCTCTGCAAGTTTCAGTGAGAAATTTTGAAACAAAATGACAGATTTTTTGTTTAAGACAAGGCAAAAATCTTATCTTTGTTTCGCGTGAACGAAAAATTCCGACTGGGTGTGGAAAAACATTGCCCCCCCCCCCCCCTCTCCCATCATAAAAATTAAATGGTCAACCAATTACAAGGAAGCTGAGGATGGGTACAAGTGAAAGCAAAAACTCCATGCCTTACCTCATTACGGTACAAAAATAATTTGTATAAGAAAGAAGTAATTAAACTTCTTGTGTGTAGACAAAGGTTATGATCCGCTGACCCGAAAGTAATTATACTCTCATCGCAGACTTGTGACATCTCAGTAACAACCTCAAGTACAACTTGCACATCGACCCAACTTGCAAGAAGGCATCAAAAGTACTTGGTTTCCTGAAAAGAAATCTTAAACACTGTCCATCTAGTGTAAAAGATAGAGCATATACCAGCCTTGTAAGACCAAAATTAGAATACTGCTCAACGATTTGGAACCCTCATACAACAAGCAACATCAACAAATTAGAATCTGTCCAAAAGAACGCAGCAAGATTTGTCCTGAACAAGCCGCACGACTACAAAAAACCTGACAGCACAACGAAAATGATAAAAGATCTAAATTGGGAAAAATTAGAACAGAGGCGAAAAAGTTCAGACGTAGCACTCATGTATAAGGTAGTCCACCAACTCATCGCTGTGCCGGTTTACCATCACCCCACTATGGCAGAAATAACATCAACTCGCCACAGCCATGCTTGGAAATTTCAGACAATAAGGACAAACATAAATGTGTATAAATATTCATTCTTTCCACGAACGATCATCCTGTGGAACCAACTACCACCGCCTGTGATAGCCGTCCCGGACTTGGACGCATTCAAGGTGGCAGTTAAGGGAGTATTCTAAACTTCCATATACTTGTACAGTGTAAATATGTTGTTTCTTTTAAACTTTGAGGCTCTGCTGTGCGCGCGTGTAAATATAGTCCTTAGTGAGATGTCTGCTTGCGGATGTTACTAAGTAACCTGATTGAAGTTGAAGTTGAGAAACGCCGTTTACTACGGTTCATCTGAACAAAGAGAAGGAGAAATTACACAGCACAGACTTATGACATTAAGAAAGCGTTTGCTACAGTCCATCTGAGCACAGGGAATGAGAAACACAGTGCAGACTTATGACAGTAAGAAACCGTTTACTACGGTCCATCTGAGCATAGGGAAGGAGAAATTAGTAATATAAGTCAACAACAGAGGACAACTAACACAATGTACACAAATACAAACAGCTCTTCCTCTCCGTCATCGAATATTAATTGAATCATGATTCACTGAGCTTGTTGGTCCCACTACTACTGGATTCGTTCGGGTCTTTTTGATATAATTTTGTTAGCTATATATATGTATGCATGGTTTTAAATCGGATGTCTAAAAATAAACAAAATTTTAGTTTGGCTCGCTGATAATGTCATAAACAACGTTATGTGACTTAAATCAAGCAGGGAACCAAACAATTAAAAAAAGAAGAAGTTTACAATCGTAGATCAGAATGGACTGTGTTGCTTGTCACAATGCGATACGCAACCTCTAAGTTCTTTTTTGTACCACAAGACGAGATACCTCAAGTTGCATTTTCACTCACTTTGTGATAATTTTCAATGCTGGTTTAACATCACATAATCTTGTGGCTCTCGCGTACGTTTTTATTTTTCGGAAGGCTAAAATGATTTCGACTGGTTAAAATTCCTCCGCTTAGTACGTCTGTAAATGTCCGTGTGGTGATTATTTACGAACATTATTATTCTCCCTATATATACACTCTCGGTGTTTTATCATTTTCTACATCCAACATAATGATCTTCTTTCTTAGCTGTAGGAGTTAGTTAACTACGACCTAACTTTCTTTCTTCATTGTTCATGTTAAGTTTGTCGTTATTTCAGTAAAACGTTAGAGAAAATCACAGAGGCAATCCAGAACGGACAAAAAGGACAAACGTAAAGCGGAACGTGTGTGGCGGCGAACTAAACTCGAAGTCCATCGTCAGATATTCAAAGAGAAATGTAATGCTAGTAGCAGACTTCTTTTCCAAAGTAAGCAGAACTACTGCTACTCGACAAACATACTTGAATGCGGAAATGACACTAAAAAATTATACAAACTTACAAACAAGTTAATGTTCTGAGGGCGGATGTTAAATTCACCGGCCAACATCTTACACGACTAGCTCCAGCATCTAGTGACGAGATTAAGAAACTTCTCGTAAAATCGCCATCGAAATCATGTGAGCTTGACCCAATGCCTACATATCTACTTAAACAGTGTGTCAACAACATTCTACCAGTTATTACAGCTATGGTGAATAAATCACTGAATGAAATGCCTGTTCCAACTGCACCCTGGATTGGATATGAACAACCTTAAGAATAATCGTCCGGTATCAAATCTGCCTTTTGTGTCTAAAATCATAGAGAAAGTAGTAGCATCGAGGATTGAAGATCATTTGGACAAACATAAACTTCATGATAACCGACAATCAGCATATCGCTCTTTTCACTCTACTGAGACTGCATTGCTTAGGGTACATCATGACATAGCAACAGCGTTGGACAATAACAGTTGTTCCATTCTTGCCATGCGAGACCTATCAGCTGCTTTCGACGTTATTGATCATGGAATTTTATACCAGCGATTGGAATATACTTTTGGGATATCCGGATCAGCATTAGCATGGATAAAGTCATACCTAGGTAACAGCTCACAGCAAGTAGCCATTGGTTCTGCTTTATCGGATTCCCGAGCACTCACAATTGGTGTACCCCAAGGTTCAGTGCTCGGACCGAGACTACTGCATATTTTCGAAACCAATTGGTGACATTTGTGAAAGCCACGATATGGACTACCATTGCTACGCCAATGATACTCAAATTTACATCGTAGTAGAGCCACGTGACAATTTGAGTGATATGTCAATGAAGCTTAAACGTCTTGCCTCTCCGACATACGTGAATGGATGTGTTCAAATTTACTTATGCTGAACCAGGACAAAACCGAACTTATGAATTTTGCTCCAAAATACAGAGCGAAGGAACTGACAGATTTTAGCATTTCATTTGGTGTGGCAACATTATACACGGTACACCGATGTTAAAAACCTTGGTGTATATTTTGACAGAACTCTTAGTATGGAAAAGCAATGTAATGCCATAGCTAGGTCATGCTATTTCCATATTCGGAACATTGGATGCATTCGTCCTTTCATTACTGAAGATGCATGCAACATGCTTGTGAATGCGCTAGTGACATCCCGACTGGACTACGGCAATGCTTTGTTATATGGTATAGCTAAAAATTTAACAGATAAACTCCAGCGAGTGCACAACACAGCTGCCCGACTCATAACAAGGACAAAGAAGATGGATCATATCACACCCGTACCGATCCGCTTACACTGGCTTCCAGTAGAATATCGAAGTCAGTACAAACATATCCTCTATATATTCAAGGCTCTTCATGGTTTGGCTCCAGTATATTTGACTGAACTTGTGAAACCATACGTTCCATCACGTTCTCTGCGTTCCCAGTCAGCATCACTTCTTCAGGTACCTACCATCAGACCTATGGTAACCGCCGTTTCGACAAGACTGCGTCAACTTTGTGGAACAACATACCACTCCAGCTCAAAACTGTGGACTTGCTATCAGCTTTTAAATCGTGTCTAAAAGCATATCTTTTTAAACAAGCTTTTCGTTTGTAAATATTCAATTTGACTTTTATATGTATATGTAGATTATTATTAATGATTTTATGATATCTTCCCTACCTTGATCCCTTGACTTTCTCTTTTCTGCCCCATTTTGGATCACCTCTCCCAACTCATTTCTGCTTCAACCTCCCATTACCATTTCTGCACCTACCATAATCCTGTGACATTCCTATTCCCTGTCCTCTCTCGTGCCTTCTCCCAACTCCACCGCCTCTTTTCTGCCTCAAACTCTTTATCGGCCTATTTCTACACTTACACCACCCCCTTTTCCATTTTTATTTCTTCCGTCTGCTATCAACTGCATTCAAGATTATTATTATTTAATCTTATCATTATTTATATAAAGTAAGAATAGAATAGTTTTATTAAATCAATCAAGAAGCACGTGAGAGCACAGAATTATAGACATTTGCATTTTACACTTACAATGATTTTGATGATTAGTAACATATATGATATATATACAAAGAATAAAAACAAGTATGGAATTATTTGTAATTGAATTTGTGGTTTTCTTTGCCCTTGCTGTTGTAGAGTGTAAAGTGTAGTATTATTAACTGTATATATGATATGTATTGAATATGTCTGTTTGGTGGTTGTCTTGTGTGTTGTTTGTATTATCTGCTCCTTTGGGGCGCAAATCTTTTTTTGCAATAAAATTATCTTTCTTAAAACAAATAGTCTTTCTTATATGCATAGGGGTTACTTTTTTATGTTTTGCCACTACTTTTATCTAGTATTTTATGTTGTAAAGCACCTTAGGGTAATTTTTTTTTTAGATAGGACGCTATACAAATCCTGGTATATTATATTACAACCCAGTGACAATGACAATATTGAGCACAAGACACAGGGGGAAAAACAAAGCAGAAAACCAAAAAGAAGAGCAACACGGAAAGTATGTAGATATTTTGAAATGAACTTTATATTTGTTGTCCGCTGTAAAATATTGATATCAAAAGGGAATGGGTCATTGGAGGTTTAAACCCTCGACACTTACAAGTTATTATCATCTTTAGCCGGCGTAAACCCACCACACTTGTGTTTAGAACTATCCTTAATCGAAACTCTAGCTGTCCACCGTCTTCTATCGGGCGCGGATCGTGTTACGGAGGCTAGTTATAATACTCACAATTGCCGATTAACTTCAAGTATTAGTAAGAAAGGCTATGGATGCAACTGAACACGAGAAACCATTCATCTTTACACTTAGACATAAATTCAAGTAAAGGAACAAGGCTCTTATTGCTGTTCTACGTTTCACAATCACAGTCTTCAACAATGAGAGTAAATTGAGTGTGAAACTGACCCTAGCCTGCAGTTGAGTGGTGCTCTTTATTTCTGTCGATAAACTACATCTGGACATCTTTGTCGTTTGATGTTACTTGGTGTATATAATATAATATTCCAGATGCGGGACTATCAACAAGGAAAACAAGGCACGGATGAAGCAATCTTACAAATATCAACGGCAAGGAAAACAAGGCACGGATGAAGCAATCTTACAAATATCAACAGCAAGGAAAACAAGGCACGGATGAAGCAATCTTACAAATATCAACGGCAAGGAAAACAAGGCACGGATGAAGCAATCTTACAAATATCAACGGCAAGGAAAACAAGGCACGGATGAAGCAATCTTACAAATATCAACGGCAAGGAAAACAAGGCACGGATGAAGCAATCTTATAAATATCAACGGCAAGGAAAACAAGGCACGGATGAAGCAATCTTACAAATATCAACGACAAGGAAAACAAGGCACGGATGAAGCAATCTTACAAATATCACGAACGGCAAGGAAAACAAGGCACGGATGAAGCAATCTTACAAATATCAACGGCAAGGAAAACAAGGCACGGATGAAGCAATCTTACAAATATCAACGGCAAGGAAAACAAGGCACGGATGAAGCAATCTTGCAAATACCGTTATCATTATGCCTGACATCACATGATGAGGTTACAAATCCAGACAAAAAGACAATCTCAGGGCTCCCTTCAGGTAAATAGTAAGAAAACTAGACAGTTTTATATAATTTGAAGTGGGATGATTAATTGGGTGGACTGTATACATATTAGATACGATAACGTAACCCTCAGTCCGCATTTGCTCCCAGCGAGAGTTACGATTCGGTCCCATTCAACGTAATGGAGCAGCGCCCGGAGTGATTCACACCGGCCGGTTTTTTGTCCTAATTCCGTTGAAGTGGTTGGAAAAATTAACGGGGGTGAAAGATAAATATATTTAGATAAAGCTTGAGGTGTTAAGTAAACGCTGCATCAATCCATAGTAGACTTATATCCATCTGAAAATTTGAATGCATGAGATCTTCTTTCTGTCCGACATTTTGTTTACAAGTTGCTATTTCACGTGCACTTGCCTCGTTTTGGAGATATCCTTATTTGGATCGATTGCTGTACATATCGTAGTAAAAGTTTTCCATATTTGGCATTCAGATCCATATATGGATAGGCTCCGCCCATCACGAGAGTCTACGTAAGGTGTCATGGCGGACAAGAAACAATTTTCGAATACGAAATCGATCGTGAAGGTAGAAACAGGTATTGTAACACTTATTTCGTATCACCATTACTTAAAAATTGTAGGGAATAATAAGTTATGACCACATATGCAAAAAGAAAGTTGAAATATTCACGGAGCGAAAATTTTAATTTGCTCCATTACGTTGAATGGGACCGATTCGTAACCCTCGCTGGGAACAAAAGCGGACTGAGGGTTACGTTATCGTATCTATATACACATGTACATGTTTTAGGAAATAACATTTATATAAGTTGAAAGTTGAAGGAGTGTAACAATTAAACACTCTATCACGCACAATACGGTTCACAACTGTATAATTAAGAGTATACACCTTAAGCACGGGGAAATGTTTTACTAATTCCACACTGCACGAAAGACAAACGCTGATCAATTAGAAAGAAAAGATCCAGAGTTTTTCATAATACTGTTATAAGATTTAAAAGTTGAAAAAGTTAGATTTGTAATTCTCAAGGAGTTACCCTTCAGTCAATTTTTCTACATATATACATAAAATATTTTATATGAAATCAATTCTTATGTAAATGTCTCCAAGAATATACAATTTAGAAATAAATCAAACACATTTTTACGGGATTTTTTTTTTAAAAGAAAAGAATATCATAAGAAGAGTTCAAAGATGAAAAGTTCCCAAAATCTGGGAGTAATGTGTTCTATTGCTCACATAAACTGCAAATTGAATTCAACTTGAATGTCATCAACACCTGGAAAATTTTAATGTTTAACATTTCAACACACTATATAATTCACTAATCACTAGTTGTAATTTCAATAACTAAAAAATAATCATCTGGCATGATTCATGAATAGTTCTTATTTACGTTATTTGTGTTTGTTTGCTAACAGTTGTGCTGTGTTTTTGCTTTGTTTTTCTTCGTCTTGTTACCATTTCCTCTGGATTGTCCATTTTTGATTGCCCTTTCGGTATTCTCTAATTGAAGTCATTAATACGTCCTTGCTTGTCTAATAGTGCTCATAATAGTGCATTGGTTATTGGATATATTTATATAATAAATTTTATATAAATAAAATTATTAATTATTTTGTTATACATTTTCTATCGGTAAAATAAAATATGTGAATAGAAATAGTCCCCGTTATATTTTCATAATTTTGTATATTAAAGAAATTTGTTCGGGAATAAACGAGATTATTTGGGTGGTCTGAAAACGGAAGCCGTAATGTTGTTATGTCAAGCCGTACAACAACAATGAAATTCAGCAAAATTCACGATTTTTCAAGGACACGTAGATCTAAATATGGGTTAATGGTGAACATTAAGTATTGAAGTGTATATTCAAACCATTTGTGTACTGTTTAAGGACACATTTGTGTCTCAAAAAGACAACATTTTATAAATTCTTGGCATCGGGAGGTCAAGGGAATAGCCATTGATCGAAACATGGAAGACCGAGAAAGCATATATTCCTCAAATTATTCACAGTCATCTATTCCTATCACACCACCAGGACTAGAAGCAATTTACAATGCATGTAGGAGACAATACCACGACCAACCAAACCCTCTTCAAGTCACAGCATTAGTCAAATATTGGTAAGAGCATTCCCACCACCCCCCTTAAATTCTTTTGTGTTCATAAAAACATTAAAATTTAAACTAAAGTAGTATGTCCTACACATCTATCCATATATAAAATGCAGACAGATTATTAGCTCAAGCGTATTGCATTAATGTAGACAAGTTGAATGAAAAGATTCAAAATAAACATTATGTAATGATAATCTTCAATCTTTATCATAATTACAATGATAGAAAATGTTAAACAGTATACATGTACATACCTGGGAATGTTTTTTTCTTCCTCTGGGTGTGTAAATTTAGCTAGAAAGGAAATTTCTAATAAAGGCATGAAGGTGCTTTTCAAACTTAAGCAATTGTTTACACCTGACATGCCAGGAATTAAAACTGTATTACATGTCTTTAATGATACAGTGAGACCTGTACTTTTATATGGCCAGAGCTGTCGAAAATCATCGGACCGTCGGACAAAATATTGACTAGGTCCGATTTAAACTACTTCGCGTCAGACCCGATGTCCGGAGCAATTTTTCAGTAACTTGGAACCGACAAAATGCTTGATGATGACCGGCATCAATACTTAATTTCCGATTTTTGTCTATATAATAAAATTTTGACTTCACATTGAAGAGTTTGACTACTAAATGTGTAACCGATTCCGGACGGACGCGCATCGATTTTCCGGAAATTACGATTTTATTTAAAAAAAAAATATTATTTTTTGGCAATAGATTTTGTTGACTCGGCGGCTTTTTTAAGGGTCGGTCGGTGAAAGGGGAAACAAACTTAATTTCAATTTAGGCCTAGGTTGTCAGTCATCCAATTGATTCGGTCCAGACCTAATGGCAATGCTACTTATAAGAGGTAACACCTTGAAACATTTGCATAGCTAGCATTATGCATACTTGTTATCTTTGTTTATTTCATACACAAGTCTATTGTATTGTATGTATATTTCCACATGTCACACAAAAATGTGTTGTACTAACTTTGAGTATTCCAAGGTATCACTTGTAGCTGTAAACAAACCATGTTATGGATTTAGCCAGTATATGTGTAATTCAGTTGAAGTCGTAAAAAAAATGTAGGTCCGGCAAATGTTTGATAGGTCTGACACATTGTCCACATCTGCCAGACCTATTGTCTGACAGACAGGAAAGAGATTTCGACAGCTCTGATGGCTCTGAAATTTTTTTTTCTCCCCATCTAAATTTGCTAAAAATCATGAAGACTTTTTTAAGTAATCAAATTAGTAAGATACATATTGAAAAAACTCATACCAAATTTTGTAAATTTGTTCTTGGTATTAGAGCCATGTCATCGGATCTGATGATGCAGTCAGAGGAGAGCTGGGAAACTATCCAATACTTTACGATATTTTATTGAATATGATCAAATTTTGGTTGCATCTAGTGAAAAATAATGATCAATCTTCCATATTAGCTGATGCCTTTAGTTTATACAATCAAACAACAAATCAAACCTCAGAATCCTGGGTAGGTTGTATTAAAGAAATTTTTAAATGTTTAAATCTATAATTTATTTATGATAATATTAGTACATTGAAAGAAACTTATGTTTTAAAGAAAGTAAAACAAAACTTAAAAGAGAAATTTCAGCCAATTTGGAAGAATAAACTGTTTAATGATAAGAGAAAAAATATTGAACATAAAAATAAATTACGAACTTATAGGAAATTCAAAAATATATTCCATTTAGAACCTTATCTTTTATATCTAAGCAAAGAAGAGCGACATACACTTACAAAATTTAGAATAAGCTCACATAGACTTGAAGTAGAAAGAGGTCGCTATTTTGGTTTGAAATTTGAGAATAGAATTAGTAAATTATGTAATGATCATGTTGAAGACGAAGAGCATTTTCATGATTTCATGTAAAAAACTTGAACACATCAGAGTTGATTATCTTAATTTTATAACTGACAAATACCAAAATTTCCAATTTTTAAGTAATAAACTAAAATTTATTTGGTTACTAATTTCTGAAGATAGGCTAATTATGTCATCAGTAGCAAAGTTATTAGTTAAATTATTTGAAAAAAGATACACTTTATTAAATGGAGGGGTTGCTTCCCTCTCTTCATAATGATATATAAATGCAAATTATTAATTATGTTTGTTTTTTGTTTTGTTTTGTCTCTGTTCTTTAATACTTTAACTGTACTTGAACTGATGTAATTGTGTCTTTTGTTGTTTCTTTATATTATATCTGTAACCAATCAACCCAATCATATATGTTTATTCATTGTTTGATTATTCTGCTCAGCAATGGGCACTGTGATTAGTAAATAAAATATCTGTATCTGTATCTGACAGGGTAATCACAAATGTGCTGTATCTTCATCGTGCATGTACATAATTATCTCCCTTGTATTTACATTAATGTTAATTTGTAGGTGGCGCAAGAAATTATTAAAGGTACAAAAAGAAAAAGAAAAGAATTCATGAAGGGAAAAAATAAAATAAAATAAATAAAGCGATTCTGATCTTAAAATCTATCGGTTTCCTCGATGAAATTCGCCAGAGCTGGAAGGATATTTTCCATATCTGGCGAGTTCACTTCAAGTAGGGTATCCAAATCCAATTTAATGTTTCCTCTGATGAAATAGAGTTTCTGGATGAGTAATTCTCGTTCATTTTCGTATTTTCTGCAATTTAACAAATAATGTTCGACATCTTCCCGTTGGTTGCAGTGTTCACATTTGTCATTTTTAAGATGTTGGTTTAGGTGGAATTGGTAAGCGTTTAATTTGGAGTATGCAGTTCTTAGATTGTTAATAACAGTGTATAGTCTCTTGTTTGGCAAATATTTTTTCACTTTGTCTTTTACTTCTTTGTGAAATCTATAGTAGTGCCTCCCACTGTTGCTGCTGTCCCATCTTACTTGCCATTTTTTCATAACTGCATCCCTTGCAGCTTTTCTGATATCTTGCTTTGTGAAAACCTGTGTATTTACTTCCAATGCTTCAGCTTCTTTTGCAAATTGGTCTGCAATTTCGTTTCCTTTAATACTAGCATGGCGTGGTGTCCAATTGAAACTGACCACTACTCCTTGCTCTTTGAGATAATTTATTTGACTTTTAATTTCATTTATTGACTGGAAGTAATTTTCACTTTTTCAATTTAAAGTAAGAATACCAAGAGCTGATTGACTGTCCGAAAAGATGGTGAAGTTGTGTAGTTCCTGGTCCTTGGAGTTGATGAAGAAGTCAAATACAATTTTTATTGCAATTATTTCTGCAAGAAGAATGGAGCCTCTGTTGGAAACTGCTCTTTTCAGTTCTATTTCTTCTTCTTTGTGGAAAATAATTGCACCAGATCCACAGGGTCCAGGATTGCCAGAACACGAGCCATCTGTAAATGCGACTGCTGAATTGGATGGCTGATTATTTAGCAAATCCAGAATAATTCTTTTCCCTGCTTCTTCTTGTTGTTTTGTCCTTGATTTTGAATTGCCAAGGTTTCTCCAGTGGTCTGGTGGATGGATGGTTGATACTAGGCCCTGATATTCATATTGTGGTTCTATGCAGTTAGCATTGATATTTTCTGTTGTTTTCATATCTTCTGCTTGCTGGTACATTTTTCCTAGTGGTGATATATGTCTTTCTGGTTCTTCTATTTCTTTCCATACTTCTAACTTTCTTTTAATTGGGATGGTATTCTTATATGAATTGATCTTGCCTAATTGCCTAATTGCAATTTCTTCTCTTCTCAAATCTACTGGTAAAGTGCTGCTTACTACTTCTATTGCCTCTAAACTTAATTGAGTTGGTACATGTAAGTCCAGACACAATGCTAGTCCTTTTCTTTGTACTTTGTTTATTTTTTCCAAACTATTTGTATTTCCAATTTGCCATACACTGCTAGCGTAGTTGAAGATTGAGCAGACCATACTGTCATAAATTTGGATCAGAACTTTTGTTGGGATTTTCGCAATACCTTATATCTTTAATGATAAACAGGTGAAAATACAGTACTAAAAAGGGGGCGTCTCGAAAGTGAGTCCAGAACAAAGAATGAGTCCAGAAGCACAAAATGATATTTAAATGCATGGTTATGATTTCTATCAAATAAATTTATATGTTTTTAATAAATTTCATATATATTTTATAAATTACAGTGGCTTTTAAGGTCCTTACAGTGGAAATTGGGGAGAGACCAGAAATATTCGTTATCGAGCGATTGTAAAAGGAATGTTGATTACGAAACGCGCATGAAAAATTCCAGATGCATAAGTAGTTTAGCGATAACTTTTAAAAAAGAAAGTTAAGAAAAGGAAAATAAATAGTTATTTCATATATATTATATTCTTGTTATAATATTTGTAAATTTTATACAAAAAAAGCAAAAACAAAAAACAAATAAAAAAATTGTCAGGTCACTTTCCAGTTCCTGGTCTCACCCCAATTTCCACTGTAAGGATCTTAAAAGCCACTGTAATTTATAAAATATATTTGAAATTTATTAAAACAATATAAATTTATTTGATAGAAATCATAAAGCTGCATTTTATGCTTCTGGGCTCATCTGGACTGTTGTTCTTTGTTCTGGACTCACTTTCGAGGTGCCGCTAAAAAGGTGTTTCAGTTGAAAAACACAAGTCAGAGTGGTCGGAGGTCAGTGTTTTGCTGTGAATGTTGGTGTTTTAAATGTAAACACTAACAAGTAACATCACTAAAAACTGCTGTTTTATATTGAAAGTAAATGTCTGGAACGTGAGATGCAATTATAAATCCATTACTAATTAGAAAAACATATCAACGATAGTATCAGTGCCTGAAATGAGGACCAGCCTTTGGCCAACACAAAGTTTTTCAGTGCCTGAAATGAGGACCAGCCTTTGGCGAACACAAAGTTTTCAAACTTTCAAATAAATTGTGTGTGGGGATTGAAATACTTAGATTAGATAACTGTAACACATTTTTTTCTTTGACATTTTCCTAAGTTGTGTAAAAATTGCAAAATTTCTCTTTATGCCCATAATTGTTACATGTAAAACAAAGTGCTTTTTGTCCATGTTTACAAGTGTTAACATTATGTCCAGATTCTCCACAATTAAAACAGTACCATTCAGTTACAGGTTTCCTTTTTAATATTTTGACATGATCATTTTACTGACCGTAAGAAGGCAGAAGTTCCCTTGTTTGTCAAATGAATTCCATCCGCATGAAATAAACGATTGTTCATAGATCCGTTTTGGTCATAGAAATGATGGTTGTGATCAATAAATTGTAAATTTAAATTCTCACATAATTCATCCAACATCATATTTAGGCCATCAACATTTACACCGTACCAAGGTAGGATTCCAGACACCATTATGACGGTATCAGGTTGATACATTACTCGCAGTAACAACGATGGACACCACATGGTGTGTCGGTGCTGTCGAAAACGGAAAGGTTGAAAAAACTTTTGATTAGCAATGCATTAAAAAAGATTGGAAGTTTCTCTGAATGTTATTCATGTGTCCTTTCATCTGCAAAATATGAATGTATTTACCGGTAATATAGATTCAGTTTCAGACACAATGAAATAAATAAGAACTTGTTGGGTACTAGATCATTCTGCCAAGTGCTTATTATGAGGTTCATTTGATGAAAAAAAATAATTACCTACCTACCTACCTACCTACCCACTACCTTGAGGGTAGGGTCGCAAAAGGGGAAACAATTTTTTAAGGTTGGCCTAATGATTCGCATATTGGGAATATCAGAAGGTACATTGTAGTTTAATGGAAAAAAATGGCAGTCTCTTTTTGATGCTGTGACATTGTTGTAACAATACAGATTTACAGTTAACTATTCAATAATTGATTGCTAAATTAGAACAATCATGCATTGATGTTTGTTTGTTTGATGGTGTTTAATGCCACTTTCAACAATATTTCAGTTATATCATGGCGATCAGTATTATTGGTGGAGGAAACCAGAGGACCCAGAGAAAATCAGTATTGAGAATGCCTGTAAAGTTAATTGAGTCATGTACATCACAGGAACTTGTTACCAGTCACTAAATTTGAGCAAGCCACTGAAAAAATTTAATATCAATACACAACCCACGGGAAAATAAGCGAGGGGCCATAATTTATTGTTTGGGTACCCTAATCCACATCTAATTTCAGACATGAACAGTTCTCATTTTGACAGCCATATTATTGTCATGAAAAGTAAAGTAAAAACTTCTGTGAAGTCACATGTTTGGTATTTCAGACCTTTTGGTGCTTTTTATACAATGATAACATTTTTAGCTCACCTGACCCAAAGGGTCATGTGAGGTATTGCCATCACTTGGCGTCCGTCGTCCGTCCGTTAACTTTTCATATTTTAATCTACTCCTCTGAAACAACTGGACCAAATGGAACCAAACTTGGCAGAAAGCATCTATATAAGGTCCTCTATAAAGTTTCTTCATTTCGTCCCATTCTGCCAACAAATATGGCCGCCAAGGGCAATTCTTGTTTCTGATTGGCTAATGTTAAAAAAATCTTCTCCTCTGAAACTGCTTGGCCAAATGGAGCCAAACTTGGCAGGAAGCATCTATGTAAGATCCTCTATAAAACTTCTTCATTTAATTCCATTCGGCCAACAAACATGGCCGCTGTTACTAAAAATAGAACATGGTAAAATTGCACGTTTTTGGTAACAACTCAAAAACCGTTAATAATATCAGAAATCTGCACAGGAAGATCTAACTACCCTGAAATTTTGAAGAAAATCTGATTACCTATCTTGGAGTTATTGCCCTTTTTTTCGTCAAATTTTCAAAATTTTAATACTTTTCGTTTTTTATTTCAAAAACTATAAGAGATAAATGTTAAGTTTAAACAGCAAACATGTGCAGCATGTCAAGATCTACATGCCCTGCAATTTTGAAGTAAATCTGATTACCCGTCTAGGAGTTATTGCCCTTTTTTATATTTTATTTTTTTAATTTAAACATTTTTGTCTGATATTTCAAAAACTATTAGAGATAAAGGTTAAGTTTAAATTGCAAACATGTGCAGCATATTAAGATCTACCTACCCTGTAATTTTGAAGTTAATTTGAGTACCCAATTTGGAGTTATTGCCCTTTTTTTCGTCAAATTTTCAAAATGTTAATACCTTTTGTCCTTTATTTCAAAAACTATAAGAGATAGATGTTAAGTTTAAACAGCAAACATGTTCAGCATGTCAAGATCAACCTAGCCTACAATTTTAAAGTAAATCTGATTACCCATCTTGAAGTTATTGCCCTTTTTTCATCAAATTTTAAAAATGTTAATACTTTTCATCCTTTATTTCAAAAACTATAAGAGATAGATGTTGAGTGTAAACTGAAAACATGTTCAGCTTGTCAAGATCTACATGCCCTGTAATTTTGAAGTAAATCTGATTACCCGTCTAGGAGTTATTCCCCTTTTTTCATCATTTTTTAGCTCACCTGACCCAAAGGGCCATGTGAGGTATTGCCATCACTTAGCGTCCGTCGTCCGTCCGTTAACTTTTTCATATTTTAATCTTCTCCTCTGAAACAACTTGGCCAAATGGAACCAAACTTGGCAGTAAGCATCTATGTAAGGTCCTCTATAAAGTTTCTCCATTTCGTTCCATTTGGCCTATAAACATGGCCGCCAAGAATAATTTTTTTTTCTGATTGGCTAATGTTAAAAAAATCTTCTCCTCTGAAACAGCTTGGCCAAATGGAGCCAAACTTGGCATAGATGGTCCCTGGGTGTGTCCCTTTTAAAATTGTGTCCGACAGCCCCACCCCCCATTCAAGATGGCTGCTGTTTTTTAAGGTAATGATTATCTCCCTTTGAAATTTGCTTCAGTATCATTCTATTGTCAGGTGAGCGATACAGAGTGGGCTGAGCCTCTAGTTTATATTGGAAAAAGGTGGGATACATAATTATAATCATATATTTATTCGTTTATGAAAAATGCAGAAGTTACAAAATTCCATGTGACTTCTCAGAAATCTCTGCTTTAACTATCATATCAGAAAGGTTGTTCTCAATTATGTTTAGATCTATAATTGAATTTGTACATTGTATTAGGGCAAAGATATAAATTATAATTATGTGAAAAATCATTGAAGATACTGTAGGAAAACTAAAATATAATGACTGAGTTAGCAATACATTTTCCCTTGTGATTTTCAGTGTGTTGCACATTGGTAGTACTGGTAAACATTCTTTTTTCAGTTTCTTGCTAAAAAAAAATTGTAGCCTCAAGAAAAACTCTTTGGGTATAGTCTGTTTGACTTCTATAATTCTTCAGAAAAAAATTCTTAAAAATCCAGTTTTCAAATCAACAATTATTGTTCTAGATGTTTATTAATTTATGATATATACGAACTCTGACAATTAATTTCAAAATTTTTGGTCCAATATTAAAAAAGTTACCCATTAGGTCTCTATGTTAATTATATTTTTTAAAGTGTAAAAATCTGGATGGAGTGAGTACAAATAATGTAATAGCCAAGCCATGAAAACAAAATAATAGAAATGTGCTTTCAATGTTTATCCCATACTTTCTTTGTCTTGTGTTGTTGAATATTTTTCATATACCACATATGTTGTAATTGAAGGAAATGCTTTTGAGCTGATACTCATTCAATCTAATCTGGCTTAGACTGCCTAAATTAGTAATAATTGGTAATCATGACACTCCACATAGAAAGTATGGGCTAAATTGAATATACAATACCTGGTCATTAGTATATGAAAAAGAATGCATCTCGGCTTCACCTCAAGGCATTCTTTTTCATATACTACAACCAGGTATTGAATAACATATTTCATTGTACCATGCGACATATTACATTTAAATATCAAAAGGCTACTCATTAACTGACCAGTAGGTGATAGTCAATTGTTAGCCCATACTTTCTTTGTCTTGTGTTATTGAATATTTTTCATATACCACAGTTTTTAATGTCCGTAGTCATCAGTGCATATTTGTGTTGAATTAATTAGGTGAACGTGTTTGTTAACATGGTAAAGGTGTAGTAAGGAAAACCCCCTGAGGCAATATATAGATATATATCAGTAAATGCTGCAAATTTTGCTCTGTTGTAACAATTTAAAGGTTATGTAATAGACTGATTCTCTTTTAATTTGCCTTGGTTTTTTTATGGATGGTCTTCTGTTTGTTTACATCCACATCATTTTCTTACTAACCACTTAGTTATCAAATACAATGCATATACATACTTTGTATTTCAGTATTTACAAACAACCTTAGTAGTATTGATTATATCAACTAAAGACAGAAAATAAGATTTAAATAAGTACAATATAATATATATGTGCAAAGTCAAGTCATTTTCTTGGGTCAAGTTTTTCTTCAATGATCATTTGCTGTGATGAATGACATTTTATAGTACTTTTAAAAGAAAGACTAAGTGTTTGGCAAGTTGTCAAATGTATACAATTTTATGTCTAGAATTTCAGAGGAGTTATTGTTCTTAATTGTTTCAATTCTTAATAGTGTTTTTCTAATTGGATACATTTAATTAAACACTTGTAAAATTGTCAAAATTATATGTGTATTTGATTTTTCCCAATACACTTTGAATAAAATATAAAGATTACTATGAAAAAAAACATGTGTAATTTGAATAAGTATACAATGTAAATAACAAAGCTTGTCAAGAAGGTGGTAGTACACACAATGTTTTGTTACCTCTAGAAATTTCTTGTCGTTTAACTAAATAATTTCCAGAGGTAGTATTCTACTCAATTACCCCCTGTTTGAATTGTCTATAGTATATATGCGTTATATTTTTTTTTACTGAATGTTTTTTTCTGTTATTTTTTTCCTTTTTATATTATGATTTGCTGACGTATTTTTTGGTATCTTCTTCCTTTTTATACGCCCTGGCGGCCGAGCGTCCACACAGGTTTCCGCACAATAACTTTAGTTCTGTATATCGGATCTTTACCAAACTTGGCCAAATGATTCCCCTGTGGAAGGGGAAGAACCCTATTTATGTTGGGGTCATTAGGTCAAAGGTCAAGGTCACCATTACTATAAATATAATTTTTGACCGTTTCCACTTGATAACTAAAGTTCTGTATATTGGATCTTTACCAAACTTGACCACATGATTGCCCTGTGGAAGGGGAAGAACCCTATTTATTTTGAGGTCATTATGTCAAAGGTCAAGGTCACCATTACGATGAAATATAATTTTTTACCGTTTGATAATTTATATAGACAGGCATATTTTGTGATGCACACATTTCTTGTACAATACATTTGTATATAATTTTCTGACTGAAAATCTATAAACTTCCATGTGATGTACATGTATAGTCAGAAAGAGAGGATAACAATGTAAAATGTTACCCTCAGCCATGTGCTAGAGTAGAATGTTACACTTGTCTAAACCAATAAAAACACTGGATTTTTACATAGTGTATTATAAATGTAAAATATAATGTACTACATAGAAAAAATAAATGCAACAATTTAACGAAGATGATACATAGTTGAAATAAATGCAATGATTCAAAGAAAATGATACTTGAAGTTGCTCAACCATTTTCTGGCCTCTATGTGAGCTAATTTCTCCATTTTGTGTTAACTTTCCATTGTTTCACACTTTAATCTTTCTTGAAACCACTGAAAGCAAATTAAACCTGGTAGAGATGGCCATTGGTGGCATACTCTACAAAACATTTTATTCTGCAGATTGTAATTCCAACTTGAACATGGCTATCACCATATGTCATGATATAGACCACTAAATTTAATTGAATGGCTTTTATAAAGTTTGCATTAATTTGTGTCTTGCCTATGACATATAGCGAAAAAGTTTAAAGAAATCGCCACTGAACTATTTGGAATGAACTTGACCGGAATGTCCCTTTTCTGATTCTCTTTTAAGTCTCATGCACATTGTTGAAGATATTTCTTAGATAAAACAAAACATTTCACCATGGTGTTCAAGGAAATAAGTGGATTTTAGTTCAGGTTAATTCATTTTTAAACTTAAGGCGTTTGTCAAATATGTTCCTGGTGTTGTTAACCACTGTGAATCATGTGTATATAACGACTGATCTCAACAAGTTTTTGTCCTTGTTGCAATAGAAAACATGATTATATACAAATGTACATCTGTATTTCCAAAGTAAGTGGACATGTACAAACTATATGGACAACTAGGTTTGTGTCCATGTCAGGTTCACTGTTGATGTGTTTCATTGTAACCTTTTTATAACTATAATAATCAATTTTTGTAGATTTTCTAAAAAAAAATGTATGCGTACACAGTACATGAATATTTTAATTTAATTTTTTTAGCTCACTTTGCCAAAGGCAACGTGAGCTTTTGCCATCACTTGCCGTCCGTCGTCCGTTAACTTTTCACATTTTAATCTTCTCCTCTGAAACCGCTCAGCCAAATGAAGTGGAACTTGGTAGGAAGCATCTATGGAAGGTCCTCGGTAAAGATTGCTCATTTCGTCCCGATCCGTTAACAAACATGGCCACCACAGGCGACTGTTTCTGATTAGCTGATTTTAAAAATGTTTCTCCTCTGAAACCGCTTGGCCAAATGAACCGAAACTTGGTAGGAAGCATCTATGGAAGGTCCTCTATGGGAATTGCTCATTCCGTTTTGATGCGTTAACAAACATGGCCGTCATAGGCAATTCTTGTTTCTTATTGGTTGATTTCTAAAACAGCTTTTCCTCTGAAACCGCTTGGCCAAATGATATAAAACTTGGTAAGAAGCATCTATGGAAGGTCCTCTATAGATATTGCTCATTTCGTTTTGATCCATTAACAAACATGGCTGCCACAGGCAATTCTTGTTTTAGATTGGTCGATTTCTAAAAATCTTCTTCTCTGAAACTGCTTTGCCAAAATGAACCGATATTTGGTGGGAAGCACCTATGGAAGGTTCTGTATTAAGTTTCCTCAAAGCAGAATGAAAGGTGAGCGACACAGGCTCAGCTCAGTGCTGAGCCTCTAGTTTTATTAGTTCTTGTTTATTGAAAGTCCAGGGAAAAATAGGGTGACCTTAAGCATCCTTCCTAAATTATAGTGAGTGATTGTTGTTTGCCAATTCAACACTTTTTCAGCTATATCATAGTGAAAACAAGTTAATTTTCAATGAGATGATGATGCTTTGTACTATTCCAACACACTTAGTTGGATTTTTATAGTGCTAACTCACTGAAACAACAGTCTGCGGGTAGACATGTTGCTTCACTTGGACACATTCTGATTCCGAGTCAACCAGTTTTTGCTCTATCTCCTTAATGCTGCGTTCTTAGCGGAGAAGCAACAAATACCAATTTTAGTCTTTGGTTTGACCCAACTGGCGCTTGAACCCACGATCTACCACAATCGAGGCGAACATGCTAACCATTAATGCCACCGATGCGGTTTCCTAGATTATAAAGAATCCTATAAGGAAAAGAACCTATTTTATGAAGAAATTAAATCATTATAACATATATGAATGTACATGTATAATAGATTTTTTTTAAATAAATTTGAAAAGGAAAAAAATGATCGTAGTATTAATGAATTTGGCCTGTTTAAGTGTTCTTAGACAACATGAACATTATTTTTCACATGGAAATTTGTATATTTTTTGTACTGTAAATTGCTTCCACATTACAGAAAAAAAGTATACTAGTCTGTATGAATTGATATGGTGTGTTTTAGCTTATTTCTAGCTTTATCACCATTGTTTTTGTAAAAAAAAAAATCCATTCCATTATTTCTATCCAACATTAAAAACTTAGGCCTCATCAATCTATTCTGTTTGAAATACTTCTTACAGCTTTACATAATCTGCTCTATTGTACACTAGTATTAAATCATTTAAAGATTAACTGAAGGATGGAATTCTAGACCAAAGTTAAATAATAAATAAACTGAGAATTAAATATTTATTACACCTCCCAGTCAGCACTGTTTAAAAGATTATCGTTCAGATGTCCCCTGCGAAGATAAAAAGATCATTTTGATCGGGCCTCCGCGTAGTCTTAATATCACAAAAGGAGATTTTTAATTGGACCAATTAAGTTTAATGATATTTTTGATGTAAATAATTTAAACATTGTCATTAGGGCAGGGAGGCCTATCATTACGGAATTGACAAATAGTTACATTTATGACGATTTATCAGAAGTGTTTTTCTTGTTCTTTATTGATGACCTTTGTTGACTTAATCACACGGTGTGTGTGCAGATATCTTCACAACTATTGAATGTTAATGGCGACCTACTCTGTTTTTTGTTTGGATATATAGTCCATATATAGAATGTCATGGTCATTGACGATTTAAATTAAAAAGTAATCATTTGTTCGAATATTTTACTGCAAACATTTACAGAATCGTTAGAGATTTATGCACAGATTTGTTTAATATTTTTTGTCTTCTAATAAAGGTTTTATTTTATTTTTTGTTGTTGGACGTTAAGAAACATACAATTAATATACATGTAAATAAAACTATAGCTACACAATTTTGTTTATTTCTTTTCCCGATTAAATTTTGGAACTGTTCCGTCAGTGTGGTATTTTTGTTCTTCATTTATTTATTTTATGCATACATGAACATTTTATTGAATATTTTTATAAAAGGATTCTTTCCCTAATTTATATCTTTACATTCTTTTAAAGCGTTAAATGTCTTTGTTGGTGGTTTATCCTTTAAAAAAAATCTAAAGTGGGATCAAATCTTGTTGTTAAAATGTTTCTTAGGACATGGTAATGATTGTTGGAATGTAAGCTATAATTTCACACAGGAGGGCTGGTAAGGTAATTTTGACTGTATGTGGTAGGAAATAAATGTTTAAATAACATCTAAATGTATTGATTCTTAACTCTCATGGGGCCAATACCTTTATAATAGTATTGTGGTGAAAACTATTTTTCTTTACCTGCAGTTTTTCATCTGTTTTATTTATTAATTTATATTCTAATTTTGGGCAATTAAAGATACATTGGAGTGATATTTGATTGACCAGGTAAATCGGAGATTTAAATCCCACTGCGTTTGTTTATCTAAAGTTGTCTTGCTTGATTGCATTCAAAACACTTATGCTATTGAACATATTAAGAGACTATCATTAGACTTTTGTTTATTTGATAGCAGGGGGTCTGAGGCGTTGCCTCTAGGAGAGTTATTTTATTGACACCAATAAACACTAGGGGGTGATCCTCATCAGCAGAGACCTTGGGTGGTATATAGTTTCTAGGACAACTATCTAAGTCCTTTTAAGGTGGATAAATAAATATTACAACATGAGTCGTTAAATCAATAACAATTTCTGCCAGAGGTGAACAGTGGTGGCTTTGTGTGGGGGGGAATTACGGGATATTAAATACCAAGTTTAAACATTAGTGTTCCAAATGGAAGATGAGACAAATATTTAAAAATACATGTAATGGCAAGAATTTTAACACCTGACCCCAAGATTATCATGACTATGATAAATATTTTGTTTGGATTGAGTAACTTGGTGTAACCTTATTATGTTTCCGTCTGATGATATATATAGACTGTTTTGTTGGGAATTATAACAAACTTTTATTACAATTACGAAGAACAATACTGTGTTGAGTATTGTTTGGATTTACATTGTATATATCAGTTACGATTCATTTTTGCAATTTGCTAAAATGAGGGAGTTATGTCGATGCGAGTAAGTTTAGAATTTAACATTTTTGTTGGAATTTCTGTTTCCTAATTAATTTGACGTTATTTCCTTGATTATATTATATAAAAAGATCTTGTATTAAAATAACAACTTTTTAAAACATGTACAATTGTAAATATAAAATATGAAAACACATTTGAATAGTTTGTTGATTAATACATTATAATTTTAATAGGGAAACAATGTGTTTCGTGTTGTGTTATATTTTGCATGAATTTTGAGTTCCCAAAATGATCATGTCTAGCAATACAAAAGTAGAATATTATAAATCTAGTCAGCTTTGTAAGAAAACGTTCAATTTGAAGACCTTTAAAAAAACATGATGTACACATGATCTTTGGAAGGAATTTTTTTTTTAAATTTTATAGATGTATTTTATTCTCAATTTATAAAATTTGCTTTACTTTTTATTTATTTAATAATTGATAGACTCATAAAAAATGTATTAATATATGAAATATTATGTAAACATACAATAAACATAAAATATATTATATGTCATTAAATTAATTATCATGTTTTTTAAATTAGAAAAGTACATTAAAAATGTTCTTTTGTGACAACAATTTTTTTGTTAGTGTTATGTTAACTTCCAAATAAAATTATTAAGAGTTTGCAGCTGGGAACTTGATGCCTCCCTTACTCCATCACCTATTCATATATTTTATCTTTTTCAGAAATATATTTTCTTTTCTAGTTTTTTTCTCACAAATACAGTCCTATTCCCATATATTTCTTGTAAACATTAAAAGCAATATAGTTTGCCAGACAAATCTTCTAATAAACAATATTTCCCAATGAAAAACTTGTGTATTAGCTATAGGTATGTAAAATAATAAAGGACTTTTCATATGTTTCGTATGAAATCAAATGATACATTCTGTGTAAAAAATCACTATCTATTTACTTGACCCTTGCCTGATATCACAAATATAGGTTGATAGTTCTTGACCAAGTTTAGGCTCCAGTTTGTACTACTGATATTGTATGTCTGAACAATCTTAAGTTCTTGTATCATCATTTAAGATTTAGGATCTCACAGTATATATCTGACAATGTTCTTGTATCCTATATTAAATTAAGGATCCCACAGTACATGTCTGAAAAATCTTATGTTCTTATAACGTCCTATTAAATTAGGGATCCCAAAAAAAAAATTGTGCTTATGCATGTACATGTATCTTCATATTAATCTGTGTGCTTTTAAAATATGGTATAATTTTTTATAGACATCTTCAATATTCTGTTGTTTTTTTTGTGTATACAGTGTATTTATGCATACATGGCTTAATTAATTACCAAATGTATTTGTGTTTAAGTAATTAATTACCAAATCTTTCCTTTTCAGGCTGGGAGGGCCAGATCCTCTAGATTATATTAGTATGTACTCAAATCCTGGAGATGAAAACAGAGGAATCCCCCCACATTGGCATTATATTAGCTATGGACTTTCTGACTTACATGGTGATGGCAGAGTTCATGAGTAAGTTCTCTTCAAACAAAGTAGAGTTTTTTTTTAACAAAATTAAAAAAAAAAACATTTTTGTAAACTTTTTATTAGTTCTGACAAAAATAGTTTTAGTTTGAAATTTCAAAATTCAGATATCGGTTCATGTACTTGTAAAATATTAACAAATATCAAATAGGGAGTTTCTACCAACCTTAAGAGAGTATTCAAGATTGGGGAAAAGTTTTAAGTGTCAAATTTAGAAGTTGATAACAATCTTAAGATTGAATTGAAATGGAATGAGTGACAGTAATAATTTACATATTCTATATGATAAAAACAAACAATAACAATCATTGTACAATTTTTTTCAGCCATACATTCAGGATGAATGGAAACGAAGGACCAAGTGGTTTTGGTTTTGAACTGACTTTCAGACTTAAACGTGAACAGGGTGAAACAAACCCACCAACCTGGCCTGCTACATTGATGCAAGCCTTGTCTAGATATGTGTTCCAAACAGGTATTAAATGTTCTGTTGATGTTTAATTAAGAGTTAAATATATGAAGATGCATTGAGAGGAACCTTTGATATACTTAATGTTTGCAGTGTCAGGGCTTTTGCTGGCTCTGTTGGGAATTGCCACCTATTACCTAAATTGGGAAATTTCATTGACATTTTTTTCGACAAAATATGAATCTGAAATGAAGGCAATAATAAACAAAATAACTTTGCAGTAGAATTTAATTCACTCAATTACAGCATCATGTATCTCACTCCTTTTTATTTTTGAATTTGTCTACCAATGTGTCAAGATCACTATCTTGACAGTTTGTCCTTTCCTTCCATGGATATTCTCATAAGAGCTTCCAAATTCCTTTGGGTCAATCTTGACCTCAGAGGAGTTTTAATTAAATTCATACATGTATATGAAAAGTTCCTTTCCACAGAGGCAGTACAGGCAGGGATGATATTCATCAAGTAAAGAAGTTTGTATACATTTGGAAAAGTATGTAATGAAGCCTGATCTGTGTGCACTGATTGGAAAACCTCTCTAGGAGAATGACTGTTGTGAGACATGTTTATGTCAAAAAAGAATGACAACCGAGTGTACAAAAAACCGTGATGAAAAGCGCACAGATGACCGGATATGTATTTGCGTAATATAAAAAACGTTTCCAGAAATGGTTACTAAATCCGGATTTTTACAGGCAATAACTCCGATCAGTTTGGGAATTATCTGACCAATTTTGGGAAAAAAGGACTCTATTTTTCATTGGGAATGCGGCCGAAATTCGACAGTAAAATAAGGAGAGCAAAAACCCTGAGTGTTTAAATGATTGAAAATCATGAAATAAAAATTTCTGAAATTTGTATCAAATACATTGTGTATATATGTAAACAAATTGACTTCCATGTATTACATAGTGAAAATATGATTCTTATTGTACCATTTTTGTCCGTTTTTTGTTTTGATTTGGGGGTTGGGGGGTTTGGGCAACAAGACATATAGATCTGCGTCCCCACTTGTGCTGTCATTTGAGGGATTCTAATTTCCAAATGAAAAAGAAATTTAAAGGCATTTGTTTTAAAGTTTATTTTTAATTAAGTATATTTTCTATGCTATTTCTTAGTTGTTGTGTCTGATGATAATTAAGATTAGAAAAAAAGATTGTCATTTTATCAATGAATTTTTTCTTCTTCAGAAAATGTATTATACAGTGGAGATCATGTGCCATGGAATATGCCTTTAGATGGAAGTGAATCACGGGTACAACACATGTTAATGGCAGAAGATGCACAGTTATTACCCATTAGTACCCCATTTGGAAGTGTTAATTTTGTACAAGTAAGTGTTATTGTAGGATACATATTGCCAGTAACATGATCCTAAATATGTTTAAAGCTACAGTAAGACCCTATACAATTAATGACTTTTGATAAGGTTGACACAATGATATATCAACCCAGAAGAAGTGATACTGACTGAGGCTAACAGCCAAGGTTATTATCACTTTTCGAGTTGATAAATAAAATATCGTGTCAACCAATATCAACTGTCAACAATTGTTTTATTAAATGACTTGTTAATGTTAAAGGAGTTGTGATTGGTTCATAAAAATACACCGTCCAATCAAAACATTTGATTTAAAGTGAACGTCATCAGGATTTCCCCAATCTATAATTGGATACTTGACAGCTATGAAACACTGATTGTTTACCTCTCTTGCAAGATTGCACTGTGATCATAATGTTTGTATGGTTTTGACCAATCAAGAAAGCAGATTTTTTAGTAATGTAGTAATACACTTTGTGTACTTGTAAGACGGCTGTCATTCCTTTTACATGAAAATATGTTGTACAAAATAAACTTTTTTTGCAAAAATGGTTTTAGATATTACATTATGATAAAAATATGTCCATCTTCACTGAATGCAGTAATTAAAGCAAACAATTTGTAAAATGACTGCAAAACATTACATCTCTGTTTATTGTAGATTGTTGGTGTATGTGAAGAAGAATTACGGGCAGCTCAGCACTGGAATGGTCCTGGTGTTATAGAACTTGTCAGATCAATACCATGGTAAGTTTATCTTCATTAATTAGGGGTCAGCTCTGTAACTGAATGGTCCCCATGATCGTAAAACTTGTTAGATCAATGTAAATCTTTACAGGTTTACATAGATTGCATGCAGTACACCTATTAAATCAGTCTGGTGTATGGAACTTGTCAGATCAATACTATAGATAGTATGTTAAAAAACAAAACTTATCAGATCATGACCATGACATGGTGTGACTCTGATTTTTTGAATTGAAGCAGAAAAGCAAACAATGTTGATCAACAATCAGACTTGTCACACAAAAAGGACATGTCTGTTATTTCAGTAGTCCAGCTCTAGAGGTTTATAAAGGGGCATAATCCAGTTATGTCATTGACTCTTAGTTTAGATATGTACAGGAATATGAGGTAAAACTAGTAGACTGTTTCTAAAATATAAGTAAATCGTCAAGTTTGTGATTTTAAGAAAACCTCGTAGATATTTAATTGAGTGTGCACGTTTCTGGAATAACCTTCATCAAGCATGCTCAAAGTCAAATGTTCAGAAAACCAAATTATAGCTATTTTTGTATTCTGATCTTACACATTTAAATATTTTATATTTCAGCCATTCATAATAAAAAGTTGGTTTGGTTTACGCTACAAACCAATTCAAAGTCGATTTATCAACAACAAAAAAGATAGGATTTAAATTTTTTTTCTATTTTATGCATATTTATACTATAAACATTTTTCTTTTTACAAAAAATTTAAGAAAAAAAAATTGCCCACCTATCTGCTCACTGCTCAAATTGTGGCTTGGGAAACACCAAACCAACTATTTTTAACGATGGCATTAGAAATGTGGAACTTGAGTGTGCATAAAAAATTATATATATTAAGAAAAAGTGTTAATCTTTTCAGTGCTGGTGGACCCTGGTTGATAACTGATATGAGACGAGGAGAAACAATATTTGAAATTGATCCTCACCTTCAAGATAGAGTAGACCAGGGTATAGAAAGTGAGGGGTCTAATTTGTCTGGTGTAAATAGTAGATGTTCCTGGGAGGAACCAGGGGAGGGAAGTAATGATTTCTTTAATGAAGATAATAACCATACGCATGAGGAACGAAGGAATAGTAGTGATTTAGAACGACCAAGAATATCAGATTTCGGTAAGAATGATGAGAATAAACTGCATTATATATTATATCACCTCTATTGTGAGTTCTATTCTTACCAGGGGATGAGGTGTACTAGATATAGTTTGTCAGTTACTTGATACAGGTACATATGTAGGTCTATTTCTTCTGGTACTATGGTTCACCACCAGTAAGACTGGCTGCCATAATGAAACTGAAATATTGTTGAAAGTGGCATTAACCCCCCATAATCATAATCATTATATATTGAAATGTGTATTGAATGTTTTGGATCAAAATGTATATTTAATGCACTTTGATTCACATTTTTTTCGTAACTAAATGTCATGACATGATTCACATTTACGTAGCTAAATGTCATGACGTGTTTACATATTTGTATCTAAATGTTGTGACATGATTCACATTTTGTAACTAAATGTCATGACATGATTCACATTTTGTAGCTAAATGTCATATGATTCACATTTACGTAGCTAAATGTCATGACATGTTTACATATTTGTATCTAAATGTCATGACATTATTCACATTTATGTAGCTAAATGTCATGACATGTTTACATATTTGTATCTAAATGTCGTGACATGATTCACATTTCGTAACTAAATGCCATGACATGATTCACATTTCGTAGCTAAATGTCATATGATTCACATTTACATAGCTAAATGTCATGATGTGTTAACATATTTGTATCTAAATGTCATGACATGATTTACATAGCTAAATGTCATGACGTGTTTACATATTTGTATCTAAATGTCATAACATGATTCACATTTCGTAACTAAATGTCATGATATGATTCACATTTATGTAGCTAAATGTCATGACATGATTGACATTTTCATAAATAAATGTTGTGACATGATTCACGTTTCATAGCTAAATGTAATGACAATGATTGTAGAATGTCACAACAGATATTCTATTTTGAAGAGAATTTACATGGATGTCAATAAATACAAATGAAATTTCATGTGATGTAAAAGGTTATAATAATTTAAGTAAATAGGAATTATGTTGATCTAGTCCTAAAGATATGCCAAATAAAAAAGACAGTATGTGTATTCATGTGTATATTTTATGCTACATTAAAAAAAAATTAGATATTGAGAAATAGATTATAATGGTGTGGGAAGCTACATGTAGATAACTATATAAGTTAAGATGTTCGTTTACCTTTCTAGATTCTGAACAAATAAAAGCAACTTTAAAGAAAGGTTTAACAAGACCAAGTAATTTTGGAAGGAGAGACTCGAGGGAATTTGAGTATGAGTGAGTATTATATTTGATAATTTTATTGTAAGTTATAAGAATATGTACATTGCTCTCTGCAAGTGTACAGCTTAATGTTATTTAGGCATTTTAAATATTGGATGCAATATTCTTCTACAACTGCATGCACAAAGTTTTCTGTATGAGATAATCCATATGAGACAGAGTTATTTGGTTGCTGTCAAGAATCAAGTCTCTTATTATAATTATCTAATTAAACATTATTAAAAAAAACACCTTTATAATAAACATATTAATTCATTTTATCAGTAATTTATTACAGTTTCCTTTGATCTAAACTACTCGATAAATTTAATAACAATGTTCAGTTAACCACCGACTCGTGATACTAGAAATGATCAGCTGTTGGTCATTTGTCATGCACGGTCTAACGTGACGTCACTAAACCTTTCATTAAAAAAAAAGGTAAAAACACAACAAAAAAATCACTAAGCTGTGTTAAAATTGTGAAATTACTGATAAAAAAATACTAAAAATTAAATCTTCTGCTTGTAAAACTGTTTTTTTTTTAGCAAAAAATGTCCTGTTGATATTTTGTCAGAATTAGGTTATTTTATTTAAAAAAAAATGGAAGATTTGTTGTAAATTTCACTGATATTAGAAATTCTGCACCTCTTTATCTTGATATTCAATATGGTATTCAGTAGCTGCAATAATGTAGCTCCTGTGACAAACTTGTGTCTCGGCAGAGCTACAACGCGGTCCCATTCTTCACAATGGAGCAAAAAAAAATTGCAGTTGAAACATAAAAACTCATTATTTACGCTTCAAACATTTCATTATAACTATTACTGATGATCCCAGTCCTTGTTAAATCGGTTTAGCTGAGAAATATATGCTTTTCAAAGGTAGCAACAACCTTGTTCAAATTTATCGATCGTTTTCCATAACCGGAAACTACGGAAGGCGGAGCTTTTCTAAATATGGTATTTCTTACTACACGCATTCACGCCTAAATCGCCAAATATGGTATCGACATCCAAATAGTGAGGCCGGAAAGGACGAAATTCAAAATGTTCAGAGACATGGATTTTTATTTTGTGGGAATTACATTCTAAAATACTGGTAGGTGATAAAAACTTGTTATAATAATGGACAAAAGGAAAGGTTATGTCTTATTATTGATAAATGCAGGCATCAGATGCTCTGTAAGCGAGCGCAAAAAATCTCGGCGGCTGCTCCATTACGTGTAATGGCATCCCGTTATAACCCTTGCGAGTAAGCGAGCATTTAGGGTTTTATTATTAGAACTAGGTATTCAGGTGTGAAAGAACATGTTTATCTGTTTCAATGTGGTTCAAATTGTTCACATTTTAATGTTTCAATACAATAAAAAAAAATTCATATTTGATTGGAAAGTTAGTAGTAATAACTATTGGAAATATTACTGTAATTATGTCTTATTACCAATCTGTGGATGCCTTATATTATATGTTGTTTCAACCATTGATTTAAAATTAACGTTAATTCATATTTATATCACTTATAATGACTTTATACAGCCGACAGTCAAGAAAACAGTCCTTTGACAGTACCTGTTCAGATGGACCAACTGAATTACTACGCACAAGATCACTGGATGCTGTTCATCTCAAATTTAACCTAGAAGCAGGCCAGTTGCTTCCCTTAGCATTACGTGGCAGATTAAAGCATGGCCGACATTTCACATTTATGAGTGCTTTAAATGACACTGCAATAACATTGGTATCTTTAAGTGTTAATGGTTCTATAGCAGATGAAAACCATCCCTTTGCTGCACATGGACCATGGTTACAGGTAAAATAGTTTTCTGAATATCATGTGATTAACTATTGTAATCATGGTGAATTACAGTGTAACTTGTGCAATATGACACCTGAGTTTTCTGACATCCTGTGACATCCTACAAAAATTTATGGCCCCAAGTATTTCTGTTAACTAAAGTAAAACCTGAGTATTCCGACATCCTGTATAATCTGACACATTTCCCTGGTCCCTTGGTGTGTCGGTTTACACAGGTTCCACTGTACATTCTTTTGTGTTCTATATTAGATATATTAATATTTGAAGTTTGTAGTTCCTCGATAATGTAATTTTCATTAGACTAAGGTCAGTCTCCCTGGTAACATCAGCTGATTCTTGTTTAGAGTTTTTGGTTTACCTGCTCCTGAAGGCTTAAATTGTTTGGATTTCAAATCTTTTGACTATGAGTGTTCCTGATGAAGATTATTCCGGAAACAGGTATAAATTAGATATCTAAGTTTATTTATCATTATGAAAGGAAAGTAATGATGGTCATCAATTCCACCAATATCAACAAAATGAACAATCACCTTGCATGTTAACTGAACATTTATAAAGAAAACTGTTTTTAAATTGATTAGTATTGTATAATACTTTGATTAATGTGTTAAATGTGTTAATTTTAGGTATTGTTAACAGAGGATTTTATTGAAGAAATGATCATGGATATTGAAGAACTATTAAATCCTGAAGAGGTCAGTAGTATATTTAAATCATTGAAAACTCATTCATTTGATTTTTGTCTTCATTTTATTGAGAATTTCCATTAAAAGAAATTGAGAGAAATTCTTGTTAAAATATTGGAAGGAAAAAACTCATTCAATTGTAGGTACCTTTGTAGATTGGTGATGAGAATAAAGAGTAAAGATATATATTAAATTCCAAAGCATTGTTACAGGGAAAGATAATTGTAAAAGTTGGGTTCTGAAATATATTGCTATTGGTTATTTGCTTTAATTAACAAAAACTAGGGACTTTTTTAATCTACTACTTACCAAGAAGAGCACAAAAAGATTGCACTCTGTCAGTTTTCCATGGTTTTTCAGACTATTGGGAAATCATTTTTTCACTGAAACACTCTGCCTCAACCAGTATTCTATGTCTCTAATCATGTTTTTAAGAATTATAGGATCAAAAAGTTAAATTAAACTTTCTAATGAATGAATAGACAATACCTTTAAAATTCTGTTGTTCCACAGGCAGCGCAATATATATGATTGCTTTAATACATGTTTTATAATTCGTTTTGAGCAGCAAGTAAATTCTGGACAACTATGTCGAAAATAAGAATAAATTGGACATAAAGACCTTGTTAATTACTGTTGTTTGACTTCATTAGAATTAAACAAAAAGTAGGGATAATGATATTCAGATTGATGTAAAATAATGATTTAATATTATGTTATAATTTTATGATATTTACATTTTAGGTTGAGTTTCCAAAAACATATTCCTGGCCTGAAAGACGATTAATTGTGACAATTTTACCTGATGAAGCATGATACTGATTCACTTGTTTGTAAAAAAAACCTTTGGAATACGTGTTCATCGTGTAGTATGAAATACATTATGAATGAGATATGTAAGAAGTGTTTTAATTTTGAGAGTTGTCCAAAATGCAAATAGTCAATTCTTTCAAAATTTCAAGTGCTGAGAACGGAAATTATCTACACAATATAAAAGTGCTGATTTTATTACCATGACGATGTAACTTGAAGAACAAATGAAAATCTTTTTAGAGGACTTTTGATAGCAAATGAAAGGTGAAAACAAACTGATTTTTAGCTGAAGACAATATTGAAATCAGGATGATGAAGATTTTTTGTTCTGAAACATCATTTTTGAAAGGGATTATTGAACTGGAAGAGTAATGTTATGTCTGATAATGTATTTGTCCATCATAAAACAAATTTCATTCTTTTTTATTTCGTCTCCATTATCATACAGTATATTTTAAGTGCAATCAAATTAATAATTTTTTGTACAAAGAGATTATCAATTTTATATATTTTCACATCAAATTGTAAATATTTTTCACTTTATTAGTAACCATAGAAACTACTGTTTTTATAACAGCATAGATATCACTTAGTACATTTAGTATCTAGTTGTACATTGTAGAAAACCCATCTTATTTTCTCAACAATACATTGTTCATCAGTTGTTGCAAGTTTGGTCCTGGTGTATAATAATATATCTTTTGATGTTTAACTTCACAATTTGTCATCAGATTAATGCCTCAGTATATATATATATATTATTGTTTATCAATTGTGCATCTTAATCATTTATTGGTAATAACAGTGTGGGAAACCATTTTTTTCAAACACTTGCCAAAATGGTGAGTGAACTGAAACAAGTACTCACCAAAATGAAATAGAGCTCGCCATGTTTGGCGAGTGACATTTTTTTTAGACTCGCCAACAAATACCAAATAAACAATACAGTAATGTTCAACAATTTATTTTGTAGATTTTGACAAGTCATTAACTTGGTCAAGAAGGATCAACACTCTCTTAAGAGCTGCGTTGATCTCTTCTTCCTCAATTTCGTTGTCTTCGTCTTTTAAGTTTTAATGCGCGGTATAAAACATGTATGTCAAACCCGGTTCCGACACATATTTAACTTTATGTTTTCGCGTAGGTTTTCGCTACGAATTCGTTTGAAATATTTCAAAACCAAATTATTTTATTTGCATTAATTTTAAAAGTCATCACATCTATTTGTAATGAAACAATATTTCATTTAATTGTGAAATCGACCTTGGCAAAATTATGCAGGGTTGAGATTGTATACTTAATTTTTCTGTTGACAGAAATGAAGTGTCATGGCAAAATGTTTTCTTATCGAGTACAATGATTAATAAAATGTTGGATAAATGACACAGTTAATAGAAAATTTAACTGTTTTGGAGCTATGATATTTTAAAGCTGCAAACCAGTTATCGTGGTGAGCGTTTTCAAGTTCCTACTCGCCTTACAACTGTTACTTGGGCCGGCGAGTATAAAGTGGATCTTACTTGCCACCCGAAATTTCCACTAGCGTTTGGCGAGTGGCGAGCGGTCGTTTCCCACACTGTAATAATAAATCTCAATGTCTTTTACAATTTATGTCAAATTATGAGCTTTATTGAAAGAAAAAAATTTGTTTCAATGTTATCTCATTAATTGCTTCAGATTACTGCATTACAAGATAAACTTTATAAATCATTATTTAATAAGTATTAAACCTAAAAAAAAATATAATAATATGCATAATTGTGTCTCTGGCATAGCAGAGTTGAGACACACAGATCCTTCAACTTGTGCCACCGTCCACGTCTGTGTTATTCCTAATCTCCTCTGACCATACTTGATGTATTTTAACCAAATTTTATCATATTCCTTTTATAATGTGATCTGCATCTCCCATTTTATTTTCCTTTGCAAATTTTTTTTTTTATATTTACACATACCTATCAGAGTTAATTCACTTTTCAACTTCATCACTTTATTCCTCAGTTGTGGAAAGGTACATATTTCTCTAAAAAGCTATAGATTTTTCTAAAAACATTTTGAACACCCAATAGATTTTTCTAAACACATTTTGAACACCTATAGATTTTTCTAAACACATTTTGAACACCTTGACCTATAGATTTTTCTAAACACATTTTGAACACCTATAGATTTTTCTAAACACATTTTGAACACCTATAAATTTTTTCTTTTATTTATTGTATCAGTTTCTTTCCATATAAGTCTGACTAACCAAATACTACATTGTAAAGACCAACAATGAAGAAATGTTTTCTGCCAAAAAATACTACAATATAATCAACATTTGAAATGTAAGATATTAATTGTAACCTTGGTAACCGACTGGGTTTACAATGATTAACATATTAAATCCTAAACATTTATTCATCTCTGTTTTATTTACACATAAAAATGATTAATAAACTTCAACCGTGAAGTGTGTTAATCAGACTCATGAAATAAAGACAGAACAACATTTTACAATATGATACAAATTCAACATAGTCAAAATAATTAGTTGTAATTTTTTGTTTAAACCAAACCTTTGTCATAGCTGAAATTAACAATTCCAATGTCTTCAAAATTTGTCTGAGAATTGGAAGCTGTAATATATAAAGTTTAAAACGGTCATTTTCATTTAATGATGCAAAGATGAACTGAATTGAATTTTTTTTTATAGCTTATGGTCTTGTATAATGTTGTAAACCCCCCACCCCCCAATAAAGTTATGTGCCATGTGAATTGCTTATTTTTATGTTTCGACGCAACTAGCACCATATGATCACAGATATTAGTGTTATGGTTTTAGTGTAGCACTGATTTATAATTAATCTGAAGTTGTTATTTATCAGTCACTGTTGACTTATTTGCACTTGTTGACAGATGTTTTTCAAGAAGATTTTATCTTCACATTTTATATAAACATGGAAATACGCAGTCATACCATTTCTATAAACACTATTAAACTACTTTTTCATTGAGAGTTTTAGAGGTTCCATCAATTTTTATTTTTGAAAAGTTGTATTATTTCGTTAATCACAGGGAACTGTTAAGACATGTTTCATGGAGATTTTCTTGTACTAGACATATTTTTTTCATCTCTCAGATGTTTTTTGCTTGTTTTCCTCAATGATTTAAATGTGTTTTCTGTATTCTAAATAAAACCAAGCATTGCTATGTTAAATTCCGAGAGACTTGATATTATTTTTAGAATTACCATATCTTTCATTTACTAAGGACAAAATGTATTTAATTACACAAAAAAGCTAGTTTTCCATTATATAGGACTTTATTTAGACTATGCCATCAACTTAGAATTTAGCCCAGAAAAAAAACAGCCATTGAGAATTTAGTCCAGAAAAAAACAACCATTGTGCATGTGGTTATCCCATGCTAAATGAGCTTATTTAGAATGGACGAGAAATTCAAATTGATTGAACGGTTGTAATTTGGGGTAAATGTCCATTGTGAGAACAGCCCAGATGACAGTTTAATCAATGAGGATTAAGATAAAAGAGTGTCAGAATACTTTTATTTTATACTTAGCTGAATGCTATTTGTATTAATCTAACAGGAGCCATCATGGTCGTGATCGTATGGTAGTTGGATTTACATCGACCTATGCGATCAATGCCTATCACCACTAATGTTGAATTGGAATCCCACTCGGGCGAGGTGTAATCTATACAACATTATGTGATAAAGTTTGTCAGTGACTTTGCGACAGGTCTGTGGTTTTCTCCGGGTAGTCTGGTTTCCTCCACCAATAAAACTGACCGCCATGATATAACTGAAATATTGTTGAAAGTGGTGTTAAACACCATACACCTAAACCTTATCCTGAAAACAGGGATTAAAGGAGCATTTACTTTTGTACGTATACACTGTCAATTTTTTCCTTAAAATTCGCTTCAAATTTTTTTCTACCACTGATAAATTGTAAATGTGTTAAGATGATCCAATTGAAACATATCCAACTCCCTTAAACATTTGAAGGACTCGTGCTCAGTTAACATTTGAAGGACTCGTGCTCAGTTAACATTTGAAGGACTCGTGCTCAGTTAACATTTGAAGGGCTCATGGTCAGTTAACATTTGAAGGACTCGTGCTCAGTTAACATTTGAAGGACTCGTGCTCAGTTAACATTTGAAGGACTCGTGCTCAGTTGATAAAATTTGTGCTTGAAACAGGTGCACAGTTAAAAGTGTGAAGTGAATTTGAAGGGGAACTTTGACAGTGTAAGCACACAATAATGTAGCTAATGAATGCAGAAAGTTTAGTTGAAAGAGTAATTTTTTGTGGACTAAATCCAAGTTGTATGGAGATGATAATCTTTTATTCCCAATTTTTAAATTGTCTTTAAATGTATACATTTTTATAATTTAACAGGAATACTTTCCCATCATATCCAGTGAATTGTAAATTTTAAAATATATTTTTTGTGTATATATAATATTTACAACATACTCATAAAACATTCAGATTTGTTAATTGAACAAGTTGTTAATTTTGCTTTTAAATTCATTGTTGAAATGGGTTTAAATAGTAAAGTTTATTTTAATGCTTGCACAATTATTATATTTTAATGCTTGATTGATTGGTGTTTAACGTCCAGCAAGCAATTTTAATGCAAGAACTTATTTATTTGAACTGAAAAAAAAATGGTCTTGTGAATTGTCAAAGAGTCCTTTTAAGTTTGATATTTACATCTGCTTTAACAATAGTGCTCTCAAATATTTGTGTGATTTTTCTCCAAAAAATTTATTGTTCATTTATTTCCATATCACTTTTCAAGGTTTGTGAAATATTAAATATTTTAATATATTTCTGTAAATTTTTAAAAATTATTTCAAATTATTAAGAGAATTTTTTTTTGAAGTTCTCCATGTCGTCTTTGAAGGGCAGAGGTGTGAACATCTGAAAATTGTTTTTTTAGTTGTTAAAGAAAAAATGTTAGAAATTTAAATCTGTATTTTTTTTAAGTAAAAGATATTATAGATTATATCTTTGACTCAAACATTAAAAACTGAAAAGTGAAAATAAACATTTCAGATTTGAATATTATTCTTATGTTATTATTTACCACAGGAAGTAACCAAGATGTTATAGGTCGTCAGTTTAGAAAGGTTCAATTAGGCGCTTTAACAGACAGCTGGACCTGACAACAAATTTATTTGAATTGCATATGTCCTAATTAATTTTTTGTTCACTTTTCATAGATCCGCACGAGAGGGGTAATGGTTAGTGTAATCACCTCAATTGTGGTAGATCGTGAACCAAGACTATAAAATTGGTATTAGTTGCTTTTCTGCTAACCATGCAGCATTAAGGAGTAGGGGCAAAGACTGGTTGGCTCTGAATTAGGGTAATATGTCTGTATGGACTGTTGTTTGAGTGAGCTAGCTTTGTAAAAATCCAACTCAGCATGTTGGTCTAATATACCCAGTTTAGTAGTTCCTAAGAAAACATGTTTACTTTTTACCAAAACGCCCTCCATAGTTTTTTGTATCCTGTGATGGCAGCATTCTTAGATTTCTGATTAGCATAAAAATCATACACTTGATAGAGACTAAGGAACATTCATGCCATATTTGGCATAGGCAATTTTTCAGTGGTTGCAGTCACACAGAATTTTGAACATTTTTCCAGCAGGTACTATGTTATCTATCATTGCAATCATGGATTTACAAGCACTAAAAACACTATCTTCTCAGACTTATATTTGTTTATAGCTAACATGAACACTTAAATGGTCTGGCATAAAAATCAATGTTTGAATGATGACCAAGGAACACTCTTGCCAAGTTTTTAGCTCACCTGACACAAAGGGTCATGTGAGGTATTGCCATCACTTTCTGTCAGTCCGTTAACTTTTTCATATTTTGATCTACTCCTCTGAAACAACTGGGCCAAATGGAACCAAACTTGACAGAAAGCATCTATATAAGGTCCTCTATAAAGTTTCTTCATTTCGTCCCATTCCGCCAACAAATATGGCTGCCAAGGGCAATTCTTGTTTCTGATTGGCTAATGTTAAACAAATCTTCTCCTCTGAAACTGCTTGGCCAAATGGAGCCAAACTTGGCAGGAAGCATCTATGTAAGATCCTCTATAAAACCTCTTCATTTGGTTCCATTCGGCCAACAAACATGGCCACTGTTACTAAAAATAGAACATGTTAAAATTGCACGTTTTTGGTAATAACTCAAAAACCGTTAATATTATCAGAAATCTGACGGAGGTAAAAATGATCAGCACAGCAAGATCTAACTACCCTGAAATTTTGAAGAAAATCTTATTATCTATCTTGGAGTTATTGTCCTTTTTTCATCACATTTTCAAAATTTTAATACTTTTCGTTTTTTATTTCAAAAACTATAAGAGATAGATGTTCAATATAAACTGAAAACATGTTCAGCTTGTTAAGATCTACATGCCCTGCAATTTTGAAGTAAATCTGATTACCCGTCTAGGAGTTATTGCCCTTTTCATTATTAATTTTTTAATTTAAACATTTTTGTCTGATATTTCAAAAACTATTAGAGATAAAGGTCAAGTTTAAATTTCAAAAATGTGCAGCATATCAAGATCTACCTACCCTGCAATTTTGAAGTTAATCTGAGTACCCAATTTGGAGTTATTTTTCTCTTTTTTTCATCAAATTTTCAAAATTTTAATACTTTTTGTCCTTTATTTCAAAAACTATAAGAGATAGATGTTAAGTTTAAAGTAAATCTGATTACCCATCTTGAAGTTATTGCCCTTTTTTCATCAAATTTTAAAAATGTTAATACTTGTCATCCTTTATTTCAAAAACTATAAGAGATAGATGTTAAGTGTAAACTGAAAACATGTTCAGCTTGTCAAGATCTACATGCCCTGCAATTTTGAAGTAAATCTGAAGTAAGTCTAGGAGTTATTGCCCTTTTTTCATCATTTATTAGTTCACCTGGCCCAATGCGCCATGTGAGGTATTGCCATCACTTGGCGTCCGTCATCCGTCCATTAACTTTTTCATATTTTAATCTTCTCCTCTGAAACAACTTGGCCAAATGAAACCAAACTTGGCAGTAAGCATCTTATGTAAGGTCCTCTATAAAGTTTCTCCATTTCGTTCCGTTCCACCAACAAATATGGCCACCAAGGGCAATTCTTGTTTCTGATTGGCTACTGTTTAAAAAAATCTTCTCCTCTGAAACTGCTTGGCAAAATGGAGCCAAACTTGGCAGGAAGCATCTATGTAAGACCCTCTATAAAGTTTCTTCATTTGGTTCCATTCTGCCAACAAACATGGCTGCCAAGATTAATTCTTTTTTCTGATTGGCTAATGTTAAAAAAATCTTCTCCTCTGAAACAGCTTGGCCAAATGGAGCCAAACTTGGCAGGAAGCATCTATGTAAGGTGTCCAAATCTGGCATAGATGGTCCCTGGGTGTGTCCCTTTCAAAATTGTGTCCGACAGCCCCATCCTCCATTCAAGATGGCTGCTGTTTTTTAAGGGTAATGATTATCTCCCTTTGAAATTTGCTTCAGTATCATTATATTGTCAGGTGAGCGATACAGGCTCAGTGTGCTGAGCCTCTAGTTTTTGTTTCAAGTGGCTTGGAGATTATTGAAATGTGAAAACATTTCAAAGGGTGTGTTATTGTATGGGTTATGTCAAAAATACTTCAGCTATGTTGCAATGGTTAGTTTTATTGATGGAGAAAACAAACTAGAGTAAATGGAAAAAATCAAAGACCTGCTGCAGGTAATTGACAAACTTCATGTTGTATCAAGTACAAAGGGCTTATGATTAAATGTGACAAGACAACGAATACAAAATGATGACAACAACTCAAATAAATCTGTGGGTTAAAAGTGAGCCAGCAAAAAATACCAGTCATCTTCAATTCTCTATTTTATCCATCTAGGTTAAAACTTCAATCATTTCCTCAGTAGGAGGAGGCATGGTATATAAACAATTCTAATATGACATCCTTCTTTCGCTTTGCAAACAAACGAGCGATTAATCAAATGACAATATCTCATTAGCACATGCTCGGTGGACACATAAATTAAGCCAGGTGATAAAATCACAAAATAAAATTATTTACACGTTTTAAACCTCTATATTCACTGAAAATAATCAACATATCCAAAATTAATAATATGTGACATGCAATTAAAACATGCTAACACAATATTATTGTTACGGATGCTCCATCGTAAAAGTATATGTGACCAACTTTCCCATCGTGAAAGTACATGTTGATGAGTTATTGTCTGCTCAGATTTGGCAGTATAAATTGTGTGCGACATTGTCTGCATACATAATTATAAATTTCCGTCTTCCAATCAAAGTATACTACCGTATTTGTACTGTTAAACATATCAAAAATAATTCATGGAAGGCAGAAAACACATTCTGGCTTCCATGATTTATTTCTTAAATAAGAAATGACATAATTATGGAAAACTGATTTATTACAAAGTAAAAATAGAGACTGGTGGATAAAAACACAGATATAAATAAATAACAATATACAATGTAATTAATATCATGATAAATAAACAAAACAATATTCAGAAATAATTTTACTATGGTTTCAGAGGAATTTTTTGTACAAAAATGTTTAATTTGCATATTCTGTAAAGCAGAATATCTGTTGACAAAATCTATATGTTTAACAACTAATTGCCATGTATCTACTGTTATAGTATAAGCTAACTGGATAGGAGAAGGTATGTTCTATTTATAGTAATGGCATCCATGTTGGTTGGTTAGTTGGTTATCAGACAATTATGAAAGTATACACCCCAAGGATAACTTAGATGTTGACTTTGGTTTAAATAGGACCGGTTTCAGACATGTCTTTCTAAATGGTGAACAATTAATAAATGGAAGGATGATGATGGATGGAAAAGGCTCACATGGTGCTCCTGACCAGATCAGCTATGTAATAACATCTACACAATAACAATCATGTCCTGATTTCATTGCTGGTAATCATGATTAACAGAATGTTATACCATTTGTTAAATTACTTATCAAGAATTAATCTCATACAAAAAATGTAAATGTAAAAAATTGCACTTATTTTTCTTTTTGTATACAACACAATCACAATACAATGTACTAAGCTAATAGCAAATAAATAATAAAACTGGATTTCTTTAAAACCAAAAAAATAGACTGAAGTATGCCGCTATACAGAACTTGGACACTGGAGGTTTAAGTGCAAACAATGATTTGTTACTCGTACATTGATTGTGTCTGTAAAACACATATAATGCCCCTTGTGAAAAATTGAAGGAAATAAAAATCCTGATATGTGCACTTTTTGGTATATGTACAAATATCATGTAAAATAAAAAAACCGTCTAGCTTGAAAACTGTAAGAGAAGTTAAGTGGACAAAACATATACTTTATATGAAAATGGATGAATGGACAGAAGAAAAACAATGCTTTTGGTACACACATATGATATAACATAACATTAACCCTGATGATCGAAAGCATGTAACACAACAAGTTACAATAGAAATTATTTAGCAAATATTATCTGTACTAGTTAACAGATGTAGTATAGGTCCAATCAGATCTCCCAATTTCAGTTAAATTTAAAAGAGAAAGATTTACCCGTAATATATATAAATTTAAATACCCAAAGCTATTTTCAATTACAACATTACCTTTAGCGACAAGTAAATTTCTCCAAACTTGAACATTTTTAGCCATTGGTTTTTACAATTACTTAATTAATCATTATTACCATCACACTTTAAATGCCAAAAAATGTACATGCTTCCCTGAAAGTATGAATTAAAATGGTTCTTCCAAATTTTCAAATAAAATCATAATTTGACCTTCAAAAATTACATTTTACTTCTTTTGAGATGGGTTTAATTATTTTTTTGATTTAATCACACTCTTCTTTCTTGCCTAAAAATTTGACCCGGTGACCTTGACCATTGACCTATGACCTTGAAAATCAATAGGGTTTCAGATTCTCCTAAGGACTAAGTATGTATCAAGTTTGGTCAAAATCCATTGAAGGATGTTGATTCTAGAATGTTCACAAGGATGTTACGGAACTTTGTTGGCGAGGGGATAAAAAAGGTATTTGGTACATGGGAGTAACCATGCATAGCTCAAAGGTTCAAATGATTGGGTTGCATTATCAACATTCTACAATAAGAGGTACATTAATACTTATGTTTCAAAGCATGGAAATATTTGAAAGAAATTATAGAACATTTCTATATGAAGGAAGATAAACATACAAAATAAGTTCATATTCCACAACTGCCATACACTATGCTATAATCTGTATTTGTACTCCAGCCATATATCATTACCAAAAGGAGAAAGAACTCAATACTGCAGTCCAGCCAAATATCATGACTATAAGGTGAGATAACTCAATATTTTTATGGCGAAGAAGCTATTGTAGAGATATTATAACCATATCCTCTATATAGATTCCCTTTTACGTTCAAATCCTCTAAAGCTCTCATCATCATCAGTGAAAGTTTGTGATCTTCATCATTGACACCCAGTGTAAGATACATATACTGTAATCCACGCACATAGGCTAAGGTAATGTTGGCTTCACGGTCTGCTTCTGCTAATGTTTTCGTTTGGGCCGCAACAGCTTGTGCATTTTCTTTTAATTCTTTGGCTGAAATTGAATATATAGTATAGATTTTAAATTCCACAATATATTTCAACACACTTTGCATAACACTTGCCCAGTCAAACATGTCTAAATCATATTTTGCATAAAGCAGAAACTTTCATCAATATAGATTATAAAATTTAGTCTGAACGTTTAAAATCTACTGGTCGGGGAGTAGTTCTCGCCATTTTTTACGTTTTTTATCCAATATTTTTAAGAAGCATTCGAGAAACCTTTGTTTCACCCCATTATTATTTTGCACGAACCATAACGATTTACCTACGAAATGAATTTTCATAAAGGAGAGTGCACGCTGATCGGGGATCTATTATTACGATGTTGCGATTTTTAACAGAAAATGGCTGCAACAGAAACAATTCTCGCCAACTTTCGGAAATATTGTTTTTTGTGAAGCTAAAGCATCAAAAGGAAAGAAAAACGACATTTTAGAAAATTAAAACCCTTTCTTAAAAAGTTTACCGGTTTTTATATTAGTTTGTAGAAAACTCTGATAAATATTCATCACTGTGTAAAGGCTGTCATGCCATCCCCACGCCGCTCCCCCATTCCGTAAAATACATCCTTTTCAACAGTGGTTTACCTGATAATTTTCATTTTATTGATGAAAAGTAATAAATCCAGTTTTTCTAGAATTAATATTAATATTTTTTTTCCATGTTTTATGCCCAATGTGATAATATAGGATCCATGTATTAAATTAGCGGTCAAGGTAATTGATGACGTAAACAGTACATGCGCAGGTGGCCATTTGCATTCACATGGAATCTATTTTTATTCTGCAACCGTGAGTATTTTGGATTGTAGGGATTAGCAATAAGGCAAAGTGTGACACTTTTTAGAAAGATCTTAAAGATAAATTGGAAATATGGTGTCACTAGATTCTCCGATGATCATTCCATGTGTTTTTCTATTTTAAGAGTACCAACACATGTGACCCCCTGTTAATGTTATGACAGAATGTGGGGTGCAGTAGGGTTTTCCCCCGATTTTAACGATATTTCACAATGAAATTCGATAAAAATTAATACGAAGGATTGGAACGGCGTCCTTTAATGATGGGGAAAATTTGTGAGCGCTCGCGCTAAATGAGACAGTTGGCGAGAATTGCTTCTTGGCGAGAACTACTCCCCGACCAGTACCGGTAAATTGAATCTGTCTTTACTCTAAATAAATTTGTCAGATAAGTGTTTATAGACAGGTTGTATTATACCATACATGTACATGTATATGTTTTTTTCAAATATGTATTGGTCTTACCCAGATTTATTAAACTAACCTTCATTCTGAATAGATTTTGTCAAGCGAGATGTTTCCTTGGTAACCACAGCATGACTCTGCAACAAATATTCTTTTTCAGCATCAACCTATAATAAATGAAGCATACAGGCATATTATATTGTTTAAATGTTAGACATTGTAGATATAATAATAATATAATACATCAAAATATTCTTAACAGTTTTGTAAAAGGGACCATATCATTGTGTGTGGTAAAAAAGCTCCAATTTTTAAAAAACTACACCAGGTTATGCTCCTCCCCCCCCCCCCCCCCCCCCCACCAAACAAAATGTGTTATTTACATTTGCATTTTGATATTCAAATTTAAAAATAAGTTATAATATGTACTGGATTTAAAAAAAAATAATTCAAAGACAAATACTACCAATTTACGTATTTTGTTAATTTAAAATAAAAATGTAGATATCTGATATAGCGCACACAACACGTTTCTGGAATAACCTTCATTAGGTACACTCAAAGCCAGAATATTAGAGGGGCTGTCATGGTCGTGATCATATGGTAGTTGGATTTACAACTACCTGTTCAATCAATGCCTATCACCACTAAAGTTGTGTGTTTGAATCCCGCTCATTGCGAGGTGTACTTTATCACATAATGTGTACCAAGTACACGTCGCAATGAGTGGGATTAAAACACACAACCTTAGTGGAGATAAGCATTGATTGAACAGGTAGTTGTAAATCCAACTACTATACGATCACGTCCACGACTGCCCCTGCATTAGGTAGGTGTCTGCAAAACTTAATACTTGAGGTGGATATTGGGGCGTTAACTCAGGATAGTGGAGCTTGGCTTGTGGTCAAAAGTCAAAAACATTAGCAATTTGACCACCCAGGTCCCTGACTTATTAAGATTTACAATAATACCAATAAGTATGTGATATACAGCAGCTTTTTCTTACCTCTCATGTGATTGGGAGGGACAAAAATGTAATGAAAACACATGAAAGATACTGAGTGGTAACATATCATATGAAGGGTATATAATGTTACAATCAAACCTGCATTAGTGACAACCTCTATTAAGCAATAACTTGTGTTATGTGACCTTAATTTTAATTTCTCTTCCCAGTGCATTTCATATCAATTAAACCTGTATTTAGCGGCCATCTGTCTTATGTCACCTTATTTCGATGTTTCCTTGAAAGATCACATAAGACAGGTTTGACTGTAGTCATAATTGGAAGTCTTACCTGAAGAACTAGTTTCTGGACATATAAATCTGACACTTGTGCAGGTATGTCTATTTGTGTCAGCTGGAAGTACTTGATATCTACATGGTAACCTGGGTGACAAGGTGCTGGTTGACATGTGACACATGCTGTATTGTTTACACAGTTGCTAGGACAACAAGTCTTACAGCAATCACCTGACAAAACAATACTATGATTATATTCTGTTAAAAGAATCATAATGTTTGTTTATCGGCATGTTATATATTACAGAGTAAAGATCATGTAGATGTTTGAAGGAATTGAAGTTAAACTTGTGTCATGAACCCTAAAATTTAGGTCACCACCATTAATTTTTTAATTAACTTTTACAGAAATGTTTTTAAATCAATCGTGGATAAAAAGTACCTAAAAAACATTTTAAGATTATTGTCCAAACGATGTTAGGTACTTCAATTTCAGGGAAAAACTTGGACACTTACAAATCCAAGTCTATAATAAAAACAAATTGCTGAAAAAAACCACATTATATATCAACAGAACATTTTTATATAGCTGCAGCTTAAACAATAGCCCCACTTAAATATAAAGACGTTTCAGTTATCTGAGGAAACTTCTATTCTTTGTAATGGGACTTCAAGATACAATTTTGACCAATGAAGGATCATTCCATGTTACTTTGAATGAGTGATTGTTGTTTAATGCCAATTCAGCAAGTTTTCAGCTATATCATTGCGAGAACAAGTTAATTTTCAATGAGATGACGATGAGGTCTGCTTGGTACTAGACCAACACGCTGAGTTGGATTTTTATAGTGATAGCTCACTGAAACAACAGTCAGCGGGTAGACATCTCGCTCCACTCGGACACATTATTCTGATTCAGAGCCAACCAGTCTTTGCTCTTTCTCCTTAATGCTGCATGTTCAGCGGTGAAGCAAACACATACCAATTTCATAGTCTTTGGTTTGACCCAACCGGGGCTTGAACCTATGATCTGAATGCACTCGAGGTGACCACGGTAACCATTACACCACCGATGTAGTTCCATGTTACTTTGTTCTGATAGCTTAATATGAAATGTGAAAATGTATTGAGACATGAACAGTAGATTCTGTATGATCTCAACAGCTCACATGTCCTTTCTGTAGATCAGACTAAAAACAACAGTAGATATACAATACTATATATCCCCTTCACAAAAGTAGATTAGTTACACATGTATATCTTTGGTAGTTACCTTCTAATCTTTTTTGAAGCAAGTTAAAGATGTGTTTTTCCAGGTAAGGTCTTGATAATCTAAAGTAATCAAGATTAAATGTGCCAACGTTATTCTTTATCTCACTAATAATCACATTCCGTATCACACTGTTGTAATCTTTCTCATATTCTTTATGAAGATCTCCAAGTTCATTACTCCTAAAGAAATATTATAATAGATTCTTATAAGATTGACATTACATACTCATTTAAAATACCAATAATACAGTTCAAAATTCACATACAGTCAAACCTGGTCGCTTTGTAATGTTGGAGTGTATTTATAATGATTTATGAGTTATTAATTATTTTAAACCATAAATGAAAATCCTGCAATAATGTTTTGTCTTTCAATAAATATTCTTAGTTGTTCCTCAAACCTCATGTGTGGCAATATTAGGGACAACTTAAATACTGAATTAACCATTTTTTTAAATTTCAGAATATTTCTGTTAAAACTGAAGTATTCATTAAGTTGATTCAATGCTTCTCAATTATTTTCTTTACTTTGTCATAGTAGCTGGCAATCTTATCTTACCCAATCATACCAACACCTGTCTGTCATGCTATTACACACACATTTTTATCATATCTGCCATTACAGCTAGGTAGTTTGTTATCTCTCATGTATGTGGGTTATCGTGATTCATGTGTATTGGTTTGGTTGGGTTTATGGTGTTTAATGCCACTTTCAACAATATTTCAGTTATATCGTGGTGATAAGTTTTATTGGTGGAGGAAACCGGATTACCCGGACAAAACCACTGATCTGTCGCAAGTCACTGACAAACTTTATCACATAATACTGTATCAAGTACAGCTAGCCATTAACAGGGTTCGAACTCACAACTATAGTGGTGATAGGCACTACACATGTAGTTGTAAATCCAACTACCATACGATCACGACCATGACAGGCTCTCACATGTAATGCGAGTACTGTTTTAGCATGTGAAATATTTAGTACAAACCTTATGTAATACTGTAAGTGAAAAGTTAAATCTATTATTAGTCTGTCCACAGTGAATACTTCTGTTTTCTCTGATATAATGTTGGCATAATTGGGATATCGTACAAATTCTTTGTCTGGTCCAAGTACATAACATCCAGTGAAGTAAACATGATCTCTATACACTGTCCCTGTTACTTTATTCTTCAACAAAGCCATCTGTAAATGAAATAAATATGTTTATATATACATGCATATGTAATTGGTTCAGAAAGTCACCATGACAGGGCTTGGTGGTTTCTAAGTAACCTGTATATTTTTGGTTTTTCTCCCAGATTGTTAATACATTGCAGATGGTGTTTCTTATGAAATTTGTATTGTTGTTCTAGAACATTAATTACCTTGTGTGTACTGTTGTTCATGAAATTTTTGAATTTTTGTCGTTTTGTAACAGAATTTGGTCATACAATAATGAAATCAAAGGCTTACTCTGCTTTCAATGAGAATATTTACTTATGCATTCTATTTTTGACTTAACAATTTTATTAAGGTAATGATTAACATGCAAATTTACACATAGTTCTATTTCAGTTATAATAAATTTATTAACATTTTTCCCTGACTTGCATATTTTTTTCTGACAAATAGGTTATGTAATTAAGTGGAATGCACAATATTAAACCTTTATTATAAACATTTGATCAAATATTTATTTTGATTTATTGTGTTTAATGCCACTTTCAGCAATATTTCAGCTATATCATGGCAACCAGTTTTAGTGGTGGAAGAAGCCTGAGTACCCGGAGAGAACCACCGACCATGGGCAAGCAACAGGTAAACTTTATCACTTGCGGCTGCGAGTTGAGTGCACTCTTTTTTGTAATTTACAAAGCCGGGCGCGAACCCATGCCGTATTGGTGATAGGCTTGTATGAGTTGTTAGGTAACCCAACTACCTAACTCATTGAGCCACCCGGGCCCTCTCAAATATTTATAATCAGTGATCTACTCTCAATGACTTACTATGAACATTGGTTAACCTTTAACATTATGTGATAAAGTTTATCAGTGACTTGCGGCAGGTTGGTAGTTTTCTCCGGGTACTTCGGTTTCCTCCACCAATAAAACGGACCGCCATGATATAAATGAAATATTGTTGAAATATTTGTTAAACACCATAACCCTAATCCTAACGGTAACCCTGAACATTTACATAGTAATAAAATGTAAATCATGACTAGGCACTTGGTCCACATTTTCAATTCTAATTTTAAATATTGGTTTTCTTATATATACATTGGTTTACAAAATCTCCCTGTTAATATATGTCATATATACAGTATATTGATCAAAGATATAAAAGTGGTCTGTATTTCCTTCAAATATTCCTTAAATTCAATTCAATAAAATCTGTTCAAACTGTCAAAGTAAAGTTTTTAAAATTTTGAAAATACTTTTTTTTAACATGAGTGTTTGAATACTCATGTTAAAAAAGTATTTTTGCTTAATTTACGGGGAGGGCATACATGCACAAAGACAATACACTTTAAATTTAAGCAGAGGAAAAAATTGTAACAGTTTTTACTGGGCTAACCTACCTCATGATATTCCACGTAAACAAAACTTGCTGGAAACACACCTAAGAAAATGATCACTCCTATTATAACTACTATTACAGCACCCAAAATTAACATCTTCTCATGTGTCAATGATTGTAAGTATCGTACAACACGAGGAAATCTGTCACCAAACCAATTGTCACATTCCCTAAAAAAGATTTGAAAAATAAATCAGAAAATTAAGATTTCATGAAGAAGATATTCATTTAGATAATATTGTATCTATAATCAAACCTGCCTTAAAGACCACCAATTAGATAATATTGTATCTATAATCAAACCTGCCTTAAAGACCACCAATTAGATAATATTGTATCTATAATCAAACCTGCCTTAAAGACCACCAATTAGATAATATTGTATCTATAATCAAACCTGCCTTAAAGACCACCAATTAGATAATATTGTATCTATAATCAAACCTGCCTTAAAGACCACCAATTAGATAATATTGTATCTATAATCAAACCTGCCTTAAAGACCACCAATTAGATAATATTGTATCTATAATCAAACCTGCCTTCAAGACCACCTGTATTAAGCAAATAAGCAAAATCTGTTAAAGGACCTTCATTTTCAGTTCTTTTTCCATTGCATTTTATGCAATTTGGACCTTCAGTAAGACACACTCTGTATTTAAAGACCACTTTTTCCCCTTGTGTTGTCTCTTAGAACAGGTTTCACTCTGTATTTAAAGACCACTTTTTCCCCTTGTGTTGTCTCTTAGAACAGGTTTCACTCTGTATTTAAAGACCACTTTTCCCCCTCCCTTGTGTTGTCTCTTAGAACAGGTTTCACTGTACTTGTTAATTTTAATTCCATAACACTGAACACTAAACAAATACTAAAATATTTTAATTATCACAAAGATTAGACTTAGAATAACAACTTATTACCATAAAATGAAGCATTATGTTTAATTAACATTTAAATGACTGTTTGTTTTGACTGATTTCTATAGAAACTTACGGACTTTTCTTTGTTTCTGTCCTCCCTTCCTCTATATCAAGTACATCTCTTCTTGTTGCTATAAAGAGAACAGTCAAATCTTACAAAAAATGTTACTTGCAAACTATCTAGATTTTTTTTGGCAGACGGCTTAAGATACACTTCCTTATTTTCAGCTCTAACTTCTGTGATCAAAATTATTTGGTCACATAATATCATATTTTTCATTGCATGCAACCAGAATTAAAAACATCCAATCATTTATTGTTTTACAAGATTATGATAAATTTATCAAAAACAAATCATTTATTGTTTTACAAGATTATGATAAATTTATCAAAAACAAAGTACAATCAAATACTGTTACAACTGTTGAAGTTAAATATTTTTTACAATACAGGGATTAATATTTAATTTGGTTGTCTATCAAACATGATATACTTTTTTCACAAATTTTAACATTACAATAATTTGGTTTGCTTTGTTCACTTTATAAGTGATATATCATTAAAGATAAGAGGTGATTGAGTATTAATACCAGAACATTAAAACATCTTACCCAATTTACATGTTTCTTTCCTGATTGTTTCAACTGTACAACTCGCCTTGAGTGCTGTAGATCATGGGTTTGAAACTTGATCAGGTCAAACCAAAAACTATAAAATTGGTATTTGTTGCTTCTCCGCTAAGCATGGAACATTAAGGAGAAAGAGCAAAGACTGGTTGACTCGAATCAGGAAAATGTGTCCGAGTGGGTAGACATGTCTATCTGCGGACTGTAATTTCAGTGAGCTAGCACTATAAAAATCCAACTATGCATGTTGGTCTAGTACAAAGCAGACCTCATCATCATCATCTCATTGAAAATTAACTTGTTCCCACCATGATATACATGTAGTTGGAAAATTGCTGAGTTGGCATTAAATAACAATAACTCACTCACTCAACTTTACAATATTATATAATCCAGTAGTTGGTACAAAAAATATATTATAAATATACAACTACATATCTCAAGGTTCCAGAGGCATTTGTAACCATCAACTAATAAAGATATTATTTTCGTAAAATTTCACTTTTAATACATCAGATACAGCAACAATATGTTGTTTTAATACAAAGGGAGACAACTTGAGTGAAATTTTAATCTTCTTCTTCTTCCGGGTATAGTGCTTAACCAATAAAGTATTCTCACACTTTTGGGTGGGGGTGAGTCTATGTACAGTGCAGGTTAAAAGGATAAAAACAGTTGTATATTTAGATGAGAGTTGCCCTAAACAGCTGAGCCTTGAAGCTGTCTAGGGTGTCTACTTCCACCACACTTCCAGGTAGTTGGTTCCAGAGGCGTATGGCTTGTGGGAAGAATGATGTCCTGTACACTGTAGTTCTTGTGTGTGGTACCAGAAATTGTAGTGAATAGCCTCTGGTTCGAAGAGGGGTGCGGTTGAGGTGGTGTTCCGCTGGTATATCAACAAGGTTGTACATTATGCGGTACATTATCATTGTCTGGGCATTTGCTCGTCTGCTTTGTAGTGTCTGCCACTGGAGTTGCTGTAGCATGGCTGTGACACTGCTTGTGCGCTGGTAATCTCCAGTGGCAAACCTGGCGGCTCGACGTTGTACTGCCTCAACCTTGTTGATGCTGTCTTTTTTGCTGGGGCTCCATATGCTGAATGTATATTCTAGGGTAGGTCGTACTAAGGTGGTATAGCACTGTGCCTTGATGGTAGCTGGGCAACAGCTCACATTACGTCCTAAGAAGGCTAAGGTGGAGTTCGCCTTCTTGGTGATCTTATCAATGTGGCTATGCCAGCTTAAACTCTTGTGAATATTTAGCCCTAGGTACTTGGCTGAATCTGTTTGGTTCAATACCTGGCCATGGATGGTATATTCACAATGGATAGGAGACTTCTTATTTGTTGCTATGAGTACCTCACATTTGTCAGGGTTAAATCTCATTAACCAGTTGTTTTCCCACTGTTGCAAGTTGTCCAAGTCTCTCTGTAGAATGGCCTGATCCTCTGTGGTTCTAATCCTTCTATACAGAAGACAGTCATCTGCAAACAGTCGGGTGGTAGATGAGACGACAGATGGCAAGTGGTTAATGAAAAATAGGAACAAGAGAGGTCCAAAGACGGTGCCCTGGGGAACTCCTGAAGAAATGGTTGTGGCAGCTGATGATTGGCCATCAAGTACTACACATTGTGTGCATCCAAGCAGAAAGCTGGTTCTCCAATCATAGAGTCCCCATAGTGTTGTAGTTTCATCAGAAGTCTACTGTGTGGCACCTTGTCGAAGGTCTTGGAAAAGTCCAGGAGAATACAATCCATCTGTTCTCCTACGTCTAGACTTTTAGTTAGGTCGTCTATAGAAAGTATTAGCTGGGTTTCAGTTGATCGTCCATTCCTGAAGCCATGTTGGGAATCAGCTAATAATCCTAGTTTGTCCATGTGTTTGATGATATGACTATCGATTATGTGCTCCATCACTTTGCTGCATACTGAAGTCAACGACACTGGACGGTAGTTTACTGGCGCACTTCTGTCTCCTTTTTTGAAGAGTGATGTGATGTAACTGATGTTGGCAGATTTCCATTCTTCTGGTACTTTACCTTGGTTGATTGAGGCTTGAAATACCAAAGTCAATGCTGGAGAGATCTGCTTGGCTGTTTCCTTGAGCAATCTAGGTGAGACTTGATCGGGACCAGTGGCTTTGTGTGGATTGAGATGGCATAGAAGTTTTTGTACCCCTCCCTGAGTTATAGTGATGTTTGAAACTGCAGGATGTGGGCTGGGGCCCAAGTCTGGTAAGGGCTGCAAGGGATCCTCTGATGTGAACACTGAAGTGAACTGATTATTCAGGATGTTTGCCTTCATTCTGGCATCACTATACGCTATCCCATCTCTCTTCAATGGTGCAACGCCACACGAGTCAGTCCGTTTGCTTTTAATAAAGCTCCATAGTCGTTTTGGCTTATGGTTCTCATCCATTATAATGTCATTGACATACTCATTGTACCACTTAACACAAGTACTGTGTACCACATTCTTGAGATGTTTGTAGTTGGCATAGTCTTTGGCAGATTGAGGCTTTTTGTATCTATTAGTATTGTAGGCTCGCTGTTTCCTTTTTGTAAGCTGCTTAATTTGTCGGATGATCCAAGGCTGGCTATATCGCTCATCGTTGTCATTTTGGATGGTACGTTTGAGCCTAGGACATTAAGGCAGCCATTCTTAAATGCAGTCAACAGGGTGTGATGTTGAGAATTTGGAAATAAATGACTGGCGGGGAAGTCTACCATCTGTTGTAGGCCAACATCTTCAAGTAATGTTAAGAAAGCGTTGTTCACTCCTAATGCATTTTGATTTCCAGAGATGTTGTGTTTCCATGAAATATCTGGAAGGTTGAAATCCCCGGTCAACCAGAATGGGGCGCTTGCATGGTTACGTACTAATTCCTGTACCTCAGTGCAGATTTGTTCAGCTTGATCTTGGGTACCTCTTGGAGGTCTGTAAAGACCAGCAATGACAAGTGGTTGGTTGTTATTTCTTCCAACAGATATTGCTACCAATTCTGACTGTTTTGAAGTGTAAAGTTCATCAAATGGGGTATTTGATTTGGTCATGATGAAAACTCGACCATATCCATTTTGTCTATCCCTCCTGGCTATGACAGTATAACCTGGTGGTGTGAACTCACTGTTGTGTATGTCAGGGCGCAACCATGATTCTGTTCTGACAATAATATCTGGTTTTGCCGAGTCAACAAGGTTCATGAAACTAGCTTTCTTAGCACGTATACTCTGCAGATTCAATGATATAATACGAAAACTGTGTTGTGGGCTTTCTTGTTTGCTCTTTTGTTCTCTTGTTGGTGAGGAAGTATGTAGTGGAGAACCTGGGTGTGTTGTGTTGCCTGTTGTATTCATCGACATGTTCAAACTATCAAAAACGTTGGAAGTATCAACAATGAGTGATTCGAACAGTGAAGTGGAGAAGTTCGGTAGTCCACAAGTGCAACAGATCCAACTAACATCTGTTTGTGCATGGTAGTTGTAGTTCTGACTTGCCATTCCTAGGCAATTTACATGGTACCACTGGTCACAGTTATCGCAAGCAATTGCACGTTGTCCCCATCTGCATGCCTTACTACATATCTGACATGGGTATTTTGGGGTGCGTGGTCCACGGTTGAGTTCGCAGTCTGATGATCTCATAAGTAGGAGTCTGCTGATATACATAAGGTGATCGTTTTTACATCACTTGAATATTGGTTTCAACCCATATAATGGAGGTTTCATGTGGAATAGGGCAAATGTATATGGTGGCTCAACATTTGTTCTATTATGATCAACTTGTATAGTGTTACATAAGAGTATGTATAAGAGAATAGTTAATACCAACTTCATTGTTTACATTTGTTACATCGGAAGTAGTGATGGTCAGGATGAATGAAGTAGTGAAAAAGTTGAATTTTCAGTGATAAAGCTTCAATGGCGACAAGGAGTAGTCATGTGTGGATATTTCAAGATGTTACCAATTAGGTGTGTCATTTATAGCAATATATGATCGCTTGAATACAGAAATTTCAAAGAAAATTTGCTGGCACTGAACAAAGATGTCTATCCCCACACGCATGCACATAATCTCTAAGTAGAATAAGAAAAATCTTATTTACTCTAATTTCTCTTGACATTACATAGTTATATTATATTATTTGGGTGTATTATAAGTTTTCCATACATTATGTCCTATTTATAAATCTTGTACTCCTTAAATATTTTTGCAGGGAGAAGGAAGTAAATTGGGTAGGATGTAAAATTTATATTGGAGCGACATCATTTATTGTAATTTATGTATTGAGTATGAAATTAATGTAACAAATTTTAGATACATTGTAATATAAAATGGTGTATTAATTTACCATGATTTCCACCAGATGTAAAAAAAAAAATATTTCAAGTCTATTCTGTCCAAAAATAATGCAAACTAAGAAACAAAATTGTTTCATCTAAATATAGGTTCTATCATATCACATGTTACAATTCGTAAATACTCCCTCAGTCCATAGTAAAATGGTTTCTATGTCCTTGACAAAAACATTTTTATCAAATATGATTGATTGATTGATTGTTGCTTAACATTCAGCTGCAAATATTTCATGCATATTCAAGACAAGAAAAAGTTCAATAATAGATAATTTTTTTTACAGGAATGGAAGAGGAATGTGACAACCAGTACAACAAGTTTTGACTGCTACTAGAAAAGTATTGGGTTGGGACAGAAAAAAATAACATTTTGTAGTGGCTACAATATGCTTACTCTCTTGTGAAATCTACACAAGGTCAAACTTTCTATATTGTAACTTGACACCCCCCCCCCCCCCCCCCCACACACACATCAAGAGTGTCACCTTGGGACATGTTGGCCAGTTGTTACTTACTATCTACATTTTCTGGGTAATCTGATGGAACTGTCTCAATGTTAGTGAAAGATGTTTCCATCTGAAAAAAAGTCAATATTGATTAATTTGTTGTTGTTTAATGTCAAGAGAGCATTATATAATTTGTATTCATGAGAACAAGTTTACAAACTAATATTACTGTGAGCACAGCTCACTAAGATATATCCCCCCACATCTGTCCAACCTATTTCCATAACCAAAACATTACTGATTGTTCCGACCAAAAATGAGAGGGATCCTCCTCTCTTCACCGGTAAGCTGCTGATAAAATTTCAAAACATTCTGAAAAACACTACTCAAGTTATTATACGACATAGGGTCAAAATCCTATTTTCCGTCATATCAAGTCCAATAACTCTGGAACGGCAAAAGTGAAAATCGTCAAAAATGAAAGGATCCTCCTCTCTTCACCGGTAAGCTGCTGATAAAATTTCAAAACATTCTGAGCTGAGAAACACTACTCAAGTTATCATATGACATAGGGTAATAAACAGCTGCGCCAAGAGCGCATGATACGCCCGTCGTCAACATTCATACAATATTTGTAAAGACTTTCTTTCCCATAACTCTTGAATGAAAAATCTAAATTTCACCAACAGCTGCACCATAAACATGGACTGGAACATTTATACAATATTTATATAATTGAAAACAACATTTTTTGAGAAATCAGTAAAGACTATCAATTCCAATAACAGTACGAAGTTTGAAGTGAATTGGCCAAGGGGTTCTCAATTTACAGCGCGACATACGAAAAATCGCCTACAATTTGATGAATAAAGTCCCATAACTCTGGAATGAAAAATCAAAATTTCACCAAAAAGTATACAGACCGTAAGACTATCAATTCCAATAGCTATGCGAAGTTTGAAGTGAATTGGCCAAGGGGTTCTCAATTTACAGCACGACATACGAAAAATTGCCTACAATTTGATGAATAAAGTCCCATAACTCTGGAATGAAAATTCGAAATTTCACCAAAAAGTATACAGGCCATAAGACCATCAATTCCAATAACTCTGTGAAATTTGAAGTGAATTGGCCAAGGGGTTCTTAAGTTAGAGCACAACATGTGAAACGGACGGACGGATGGACATTGGTATACCATAATACGTCCCGTCTTAAAGACAGGCGTATAAAAATCCTATTTTCCGTCATATCAAGTCTGATTACTCTGGAACGGCAAAAGTGAAAATCGTCTTCACCAGAAACACAACTCAAGTTATAGTACGACATAGAATTTGTCTACAGATGGACGGACAGACATGGTGAAACCAGCATACCCCCCTACAACTTCGTTGCGGGGGGTATAATAATAAATTAACATTCAAGTCAATATTTGGTACCAGGATTGGTCTATTAGTACTACTAGTTTCAGACAAGTCAATATTTGGTACCAGGATTGGTCTATTAGTACTACTAGTATCAGACAAGTCAATATTTGGTACCAGGATTGGTCTATTAGTACTACTAGTTTCAGACAAGTCAATATTTGGTACCAGGATTGGTCTATTAGTACTACTAGTATCAGACAAGTCAATATTTGGTACCAGGATTGGTCTATTAGTACTACTAGTATCAGACAAGTCAATATTTGGTACCAGGATTGGTCTATTAGTACTACTAGTATCAGACAAGTCAATATTTGGTACCAGGATTGGTCTATTAGTACTATTAGTATCAGACAAGTCAATATTTGGTACCAGGATTTGTCTATTAGTACTACTAGATTCAGACAAGTCAATATTTGGTACCAGGATTGGTCTATTAGTACTACTAGTATCAGACAAGTCAATATTTGGTACCAGGATTGGTCTATTAGTACTACTAGTATCAGACAAGTCAATATTTGGTACCAGGATTGGTCTATTAGTACTAGTATCAGACAAGTCAATATTTGGTACCAGGATTGGTCTATTAGTACTACTAGTATCAGACAAGTCAATATTTGGTACCAGGATTGGTCTATTAGTACTACTAGTTTCAGACAAGTCAATATTTGGTACCAGGATTGGTCTATTAGTACTACTAGATTCAGACAAGTCAATATTTGGTACCAGGATTGGTCTATTAGTACTACTAGTATCAGACAAGTCAATATTTGGTACCAGGATTGGTCTATTAGTACTACTAGTATCAGACAAGTCAATATTTGGTACCAGGATTGGTCTATTAGTACTACTAGTATCAGACAAGTCAATATTTGGTACCAGGATTGGTCTATTAGTACTACTAGTATCAGACAAGTCAATATTTGGTACCAGGATTGGTCTATTAGTACTACTAGTATCAGACAAGTCAATATTTGGTACCAGGATTGGTCTATTAGTACTACTAGTATCAGACAAGTCAATATTTGGTACCAGGATTGGTCTATTAGTACTACTAGTATCAGACAAGTCAATATTTGGTACCAGGATTGGTCTATTAGTACTACTAGTTTCAGACAAGTCAATATTTGGTACCAGGATTGGTCTATTAGTACTACTAGTATCAGACAAGTCAATATTTGGTACCAGGATTGGTCTATTAGTACTACTAGTATCAGACAAGTCAATATTTGGTACCAGGATTGGTCTATTAGTACTACTAGTATCAGACAAGTCAATATTTGGTACCAGGATTGGTCTATTAGTACTACTAGTATCAGACAAGTCAATATTTGGTACCAGGATTGGTCTATTAGTACTACTAGTATCAGACAAGTCAATATTTGGTACCAGGATTGGTCTATTAGTACTACTAGTATCAGACAAGTCAATATTTGGTACCAGGATTGGTCTATTAGTACTACTAGTATCAGACAAGTCAATATTTGGTACCAGGATTGGTCTATTAGTACTACTAGTATCAGACAAGTCAATATTTGGTACCAGGATTGGTCTATTAGTACTACTAGATTCAGACAAGTCAATATTTGGTACCAGGATTGGTCTATTAGTACTACTAGTATCAGACAAGTCAATAGATAACGTCTAAATTGTTTGTCTTTTACAGGCCACCAATAACTATATTCATCATGATGTCTTATGTTTGGTTGACAAGTTTGAAATCTCATGAATGCAGCTGGAATATATCATAATGACTATTAAGTTAATCCCCCATCCCCCACATTTATTGTGAACACCAACTTTAAATAATAATTTTACAAGAATAATTCTTCCACCCAGGCAGAATTTAATATCTTACCAGGAAGCTTCCTCTGGCACCATTATCAATTGATGACTGAGGTGCATTAGATGGATATGATCTGGTACCATTTGAGGCTAATGTTGGATCTGTAGTAGGAGGAGTCTCTTCAATGTCACGATTAGAAGGTATTTCTTTATGCCAACGTCTACTCTTTTGCCATAGCCGTCCATAAAAAGGAAGTGTCCTTGGTAATTGACTCTTTTTTTCCAGAAGAATTGCATCTTCATAAGATGGTGGAGGAGGAGGAGGTGCTCCTAGTGGTAGGAGTTTAACTGGAGGTCTTGTCCTTCTTGGACTTTCAGTTTCATTCCTTTCTACTTCGACAATTTCTGTTGGTTGTACATTTTGACCATCATCATCTAAAATAAATATTTATGAAATATTACCATTTTATAACCATTGAGATATGCCAGTACCAAACCTTCCTTTACAAAGAAGTATCACTATTATCATAATTCTGCATCTTTTTTTGAAAAGGGAGATAATAAACATGTATCACAGGAATGATACAACACTAGTAGCACATATATAAACCCATAAAGCAATAAAATTGTTTCTTTGTATTGTTAATGAAACATATTACTACCACCTTAAGAAAACCCAACTAATCCTTGCTTACTAGAAAGGTTATTAGCTTTTTTATGGGAGCATATGGTACATAAAGGACATTATTAACTAACTACTGTTATATTTACATAAATAAGATGACAACTGCCTTTGTGATACAGATAGTACAACTCAGACAATACGGGACAAAGTTGGCCATTACGGATTTGTATTTTTATTTCTCATACAAATATGATTCACAGAAGATTTCCTTTTCCCAACTTTATTTATCTTACCATACATATCAAATGGTATTGGTGATGCAACATTAGGCATAGATAAAGGTCTAGGTCTTCTTTCCACATCTTCATTCTCTGGTGCAATAGACTTTGATCTTTTCCTTACTACAGCTGCATTAACAATTTAATATTTTTGAAAGATGATGATTTTATATGTTTATGACACAGATACATTTTGATTAAGTTACCAATAGATTGGGCAATTGTAATTTAACACCACTTGTATCCTGGCAGCCAATTATATTGGTGGTGATATAAAAGGAGTACTAAAAGAAAACCACCAACCTGCCACAGGTCACTTACACATTTTATAATATAATATTGTATAGAGACCCAAAGAAAACCACTACCTGCCACAGGTCACTGATAAACTTTATCATATAATATTGTATAGAGTAACAGAAGAAAATCACCAACCTGCCACAGGTCACTGATAAACTTTATCATATAATATAGTACAGAGTAACAGAAGAAAACCACCAACCTGCCACAGGTCACTGATAAACTTTATCATATAATATAGTACAGAGTAACAGAAGAAAACCACCAACCTGCCACAGGTCACTGATAAACTTTATCATATAATATAGTACAGAGTAACAGAAGAAAACCACCAACCTGCCACAGGTCACTGATAAACTTTATCTTATAATATAGTACAGAGTAACAGAAGAAAACCACCAACCTGCCACAGGTCACTGATAAACTTTATCATATAATATTGTATAGAGACCCAAAGAAAACCACCAACCTGCCACAGGTCACTGATAAACTTTATCATATAATATTGTATAGAGTAACAGAAGAAAACCACCAACCTGCCACAGGTCACTGATAAACTTTATCATATAATATTGTACAGAGTAACAGAAGAAAACCACCAACCTGCCACAGGTCACTGATAAACTTTATCATATAATATTGTACAGAGTAACAGAAGAAAACCACCAACCTGCCACAGGTCACTGATAAACTTTATCATATAATATTGTACAGAGTAACAGAAGAAAACCACCAACCTGCCACAGGTCACTGATAAACTTTATCATATAATATTGTACAGAGTAACAGAAGAAAACCACCAACCTGCCACAGGTCACTGATAAACTTTATCATATAATATAGTACAGAGTAACAGAAGAAAACCACCAACCTGCCACAGGTCACTGATAAACTTTATCATATAATATTGTACAGAGTAACAGAAGAAAACCACCAACCTGCCACAGGTCACTGATAAACTTTATCATATAATATTGTACAGAGTAACAGAAGAAAACCACCAACCTGCCACAGGTCACTGATAAACTTTATCATATAATATAGTACAGAGTAACAGAAGAAAACCACCAACCTGCCACAGGTCACTGATAAACTTTATCATATAATATAGTACAGAGTAACAGAAGAAAACCACCAACCTGCCACAGGTCACTGATAAACTTTATCTTATAATATAGTACAGAGTAACAGAAGAAAACCACCAACCTGCCACAGGTCACTGATAAACTTTATCATATAATATTGTATAGAGTAACAGAAGAAAACCACCAACCTGCCACAGGTCACTGATAAACTTTATCATATAATATTGTACAGAGTAACAGAAGAAAACCACCAACCTGCCACAGGTCACTGATAAACTTTATCATATAATATAGTACAGAGTAACAGAAGAAAACCACCAACCTGCCACAGGTCACTGATAAACTTTATCTTATAATATAGTACAGAGTAACAGAAGAAAACCACCAACCTGCCACAGGTCACTGATAAACTTTTTCATAAAATATTGTATAGAGTAATAGAAGAAAACCAGCAACCTGCCACAGGTCACTGATAAACTTTATCATATAATATTGTATAGAGACCCAAAGAAAACCACCAACCTGCCACAGGTCACTGATAAACTTTATCATATAATATTGTATAGAGTAACAGAAGAAAACCACCAACCTGCCACAGGTCACTGATAAACTTTATCATATAATATTGTACAGAGTAACAGAAGAAAACCACCAACCTGCCACAGGTCACTGATAAACTTTATCATATAATATAGTACAGAGTAACAGAAGAAAACCACCAACCTGCCACAGGTCACTGATAAACTTTATCATATAATATTGTACAGAGTAACAGAAGAAAACCACCAACCTGCCACAGGTCACTGATAAACTTTATCATATAATATTGTATAGAGTAACAGAAGAAAACCACCAACCTGCCACAGGTCACTGATAAACTTTATCATATAATATTGTACAGAGTAACAGAAGAAAACCACCAACCTGCCACAGGTCACTGATAAACTTTATCATATAATATTGTACAGAGTAACAGAAGAAAACCACCAACCTGCCACAGGTCACTGATAAACTTTATCATATAATATTGTACAGAGTAACAGAAGAAAACCACCAACCTGCCACAGGTCACTGATAAACTTTATCATATAATATAGTACAGAGTAACAGAAGAAAACCACCAACCTGCCACAGGTCACTGATAAACTTTATCATATAATATTGTACAGAGTAACAGAAGAAAACCACCAACCTGCCACAGGTCACTGATAAACTTTCATATAATATTGTACAGAGTAACAGAAGAAAACCACCAACCTGCCACAGGTCACTGATAAACTTTATCATATAATATAGTACAGAGTAACAGAAGAAAACCACCAACCTGCCACAGGTCACTGATAAACTTTATCATATAATATTGTATAGAGTAACAGAAGAAAACCACCAACCTGCCACAGGTCACTGACAAATTTTATAATATAATATTGTATAGAGTAACAGAAGAAAATCACCAACCTGCCACAGGTCACTGACAACTTTATCATATAATATTGTACAGTCTACAGAGTAACAGAAGAAAACAAATCAGGTCACAGACAAACTCGATCAAATAATAATGCAGGGGGAAACAGGGGGATACCATCAACCTGCCACATGTCACTGACATGCCAAGGCATAGACAAACTTTATTATACCGGTATATCAATGCATAGAATAACCAGGGAAAACCACAAACCTGTCGTAGGTCACTGACAAACTTTATCATATAATATTGTATAGAATACTAAGATAAAACCACCAATCTGTTGCAGCCAGGTCGCAGTTGTATAAATTTAATATATCTAAAGCATCCTGAAAGGCAAAGCATAAAGCATACTGAAGAGTAAATGTGTAATAGATTTCTAAGCATTATTTTTTATGCAGCCTTTCTAAGCAAGTGAGCACTAGCCAATGTTGAATGCCAAAAAGCCAGATAATCTTTTGATAAAGTTTCAAATCATGTCTTTACGTACCCTAAAATGTGAATTTGATGTGGTAAAAATGCAGAAAACTAAGTTGAAAATGATGTCAAAGATGTGATCAGTTTGAGTGAAATTCTTGATAAATTTAGGCGATCCACTGATATGATGAATGTTTCATAGGACATGATATATAACTTTTATTAAAGATATCTGTACAAGATGATGCAATAATACATGTACCTAATAAGTGACTTCAGAATGAAAATTTCTAAACTGAAAAACTAGCAATTTTGAAGCGTGAGTTACCATACAATTATATGGGTATTAAAATCAACCTTCATTTAAAAGTGATACATTACCTCTCCAAAAACTAACCTAAAGCTTACAGTTTTAAAAGTGACCTACAATCTCAAAGAACAACTCAGGAGCTCCAATATTTTTAAAATATATTACCAACATCAACAAGAATATTTCTTAAACTTGATTTTTTATTATAGATATAGAACACTATCTGTACATGTACACTGTATAAGTGACAAAATGTAAGGAGAAAATTGTATTTTGTGAAGAACATACATCAATGGACATGTCAACTGCATGCATCTATAAGGTGACATTTCTGTTAATACTTGAGTAAATGTTACAAAATGAAACATCTGGCATAATAGACAACATCCATGCATTAACAATGTACGTTCTTCTTATTTCTATTACCTAACAAATAATATGCATGATTGTATTGTAATATATATATATATATTCTGCTCATTTCTATTCCCTGCCAATCTTAGTGATTATTGGCAAGCTAAACCACAAATAATCTTATAGGCATTAAAGCTACAACATACCAGAGGAAAATTAAATTCACACCCATTTTTTTTTTACCCTATATTCATAATTCTATTTTAGTAATGGTAGACAATCTTGTTTTGTCCATTTACACTATGCTTTATGTTGTTCTTTCATTTGGCCACAGACAGAGTATTACAATCTTCTTGAAGATCCCACATTAAGGAGAAAAACCAAGATGTTGTAATGACTATTCATGGTATGTTGTACCACTATATAATATGTTTTTTTTAAACATTACTATTAGGGAATGTCAGAGTTATACATTTTAATTATGACAGAGAAATTAAATCACTATTCCTTAACTTAATTATATTATTGAAGACTATAAATATCATGTGTCATTGTCATACTTTTAAGACAACACAACAAATACTTAATAAACAAAGAAGTACATTGTAGTACATTGCACTAATATATTTTGTCCATGATGAAGCTACTGGTATATGAAGTAGCACAGATGGTATCTATGATATATGAAGTAGCACAGATGGTATCTATGGTATATGAAGTAGCACAGATGGTATCTATGATATATGAAGTAGCACAGATGGTATCTATGATATATGAAGTAGCACAGATGGTATCTATGGTATATGAAGTAGCACAGATGGTATCTATGGTATATGAAGTAGCACAGATGGTATCTATGGTATATGAAGTAGCACAGATGGTATCTATGATATATGAAGTAGCACAGATGGTATCTATGGTATATGAAGTAGCACAGATGGTATCTATGATATATGAAGTAGCACAGATGGTATCTATGATATATGAAGTAGCACAGATGGTATCTATGGTATATGAAGTAGCACAGATGGTATCTATGATATATGAAGTAGCACAGTTGGTATCTATGATATATGAAGTAGCACAGATGGTATCTATGATATATGAAGTAGCACAGATGGTATCTATGATATATGAAGTAGCACAGATGGTATCTATGGTATATGAAGTAGCACAGTTGGTATCTATGATATATGAAGTAGCACAGATGGTATCTATGGTATATGAAGTAGCAGATGGTTTTTTTTGTTTGTGTGTGTGTGTGCTTACATGCATCTTTGTATGTCTCCAATCAATTCAATCATTGTATTAAATTGTTTGCCCCTTGTGGGACCTTAATTGGCAATAAAAAAATTCCTATTCTTATTCATTCAATAAATTCATATGATTTACGAGGCTTAAAACAACCTTATGTGATAAACTTGTCAGTGATATGAAAAGGTAGTGTTATTTTGGATACTATCTGTATATAGGTGTTTAACACCACTGTCAACGATATTTCAATTATATCCTGATGATCAGTTTTATTTGTTGGAGGGTACTTGAGTACTTCGTTACTATCACCTTCACCAACAGAATTGACCTTCATGATACAGGAAAAATATTGTAGAATGTGGCATTAAACACCAATAATCCTTAATACTGCCATACAGTGAAACCAGTCTAAACCGAACATCCTTAGGACCAACTTTTGTCTCCTGAACAGACAGGTGTTTGGGTTATGCAGGTTAAATGAACAAAGATTTCCTACATTGTGACTTTATTTAAACTATGATTTATAGAGGATTCCGGTTTATTAAGGGTTCCACTTAGACAGGTTTGACTGTCGTAATAGAGGACGAATTTGACACATAGAACTGCTTAAATTCAAAATATAGAATTTCTATTCTATTCTAGCACAAACTTCTTGATGTTAGTATAAGCATTTAAACAATATAGGATTAATATTAACCACACTCATATACACATGCAAACATTTGAAGGATCTATATATATAGTCATTGGAATATGTATCAAGAACTTCAACATAGTAAAAGCATTTCTAAACATCACAGAAAATATCATAGCATAAAGATGACCAGTTAAATAGAGGTTGAGCTTTGTAAGTGGTATCATAGGTTACATTGTTTGAAGTCTTGTTGGCCTATACTTACGATGTTCATACTGTTTGTACATTCGAGGTACTAAAATTTTAAAGCAAGGAAGAGTTAGTAAATCAAGAATACAATGAACAATTAATTTAATTAATAGACATTGTGCAATATTCAACATTAATTACTTACCTATTTTTTACTTGAATAAAAAATCTACAAGTTTGTAGGCATAAGTGACCTTAGCCGATTTTGACGGTCCTATTTAGTCCTTTTGGTTTACTTGCTCCAAAATTTTTTTAAATTATTTTGTTTTCCAACCTTTAAATTTTGAGCGTAACTGATGAAGGTTATTCCAGAAACATGTTGTGCACGCTAAATTTGATATTTACGTTTTTATTTTTCTTGTACTACCCCAGTATACATTCTGTGAGTATAAAACTAGAGACTCACTTGAGCCTGAATTGCTGGTTAACAATGATCATTTATTTACAGTTGGGTTTCAATCAGGTTTGTAGTTCTGAGAAAAACCCCCTCCTTTTTTTTTGGATCAATTTATAGTTATTTTGTTATATTTTAACATCTTTTTTTGGTGTTGTTGTGCTACATTTTAGACGTTTATTTATCATTTTGTTTGTTTGCACAGAATCGTTAACACTTGTTTCCGATCCGACATCCCGTATGTTCATACGTTGGCTACTTTTTCAGACGTCTATATATACAAATGTATATATATTACTTACTAATTGTGTCATCTATAATAGTTTGCCATTTATGTGACAGAGGCATTGCTATCCTAGAAGAATCTGTCTGGACTATCTCAGCTGCCTTGGTCCTTTTCTCAAACAGCTTTGCTGTAGCAATCTGCATATTTTTCTTAGCCTCATTTTCTTTATCTTCTCCACCTATATATAACAGAAAAAAACCGTTTCTTATTTGCAGGCGATAATATTTTTTACAAAAAATAATCACCACATTTTTTCCCCTTCAACCCCACATTGACTTAAAGACTTAATTTAACTTGAAGAATTAGAGTGTTCAGATATAACTGGCGAGTCAGGTATGTAGATCATCCATATATTGGTAAGTCAAATCTCTGGTACTGATGACTAACTTTTAATAACATGTATAATATCATGAATATTATGTCCATGGGATTATTGTCTACCTTGTGATCATGTTTTAGGGTACCCAATTCAAAAGAAACAAACTTGTATTCTTCATTCCTGAGCTCAGTATAACAATGAAATATTATTACCACATATTTAGGTAAAGCTCACATGTACATGGAATTGATGTATTTTATGGTGACTTGAATTGTTTGCTTTAAAAAAGTAGTGATAACCCTACTTCAAGATGATAGACATCGACTGCACTGGTAGACCAAAATCCAACTACCTAACTATCATGGCCACAAAGTTAGATAAGTAACTTACCGTCAGCCATTCTTTATTTCTGTAGATGGCACTATGCTACAAAAAAGAAGAAAAATAAATAGAGAAATGGACTCTGCATTATGTAAACTGGACAATATTGGTCGAAAATGTGTTCCAATATTGAAGGGTGAGGGTGATAAGGGCATCTTGCCCTCAATTCTGGTTAAAAAGTTAACAATATCACTGACTATATCTTAGAATTGTTTTCCTTCAATTTCGGAATTGATTCAGCACTGACATGGTTTATTAGAATAAATTATGTCTGAAATTTACAGCCCCTAAATAATGAAATCTATTTTAACTAAGGCCAATCATTCCAAACCCCTCAGTCCTAGATAACAGTAGTCAATTTTGGTCATCCTGTTTAGGTCCTTTGGTTTACTTGCTTCCAAAGACTTTTAAATTATTTGGCTATCCTGTTTTTTGAGAATAAGCGTACCTGAAGAATATTATGCCAGAAACACATGTCCTCACACTAAATTAGATATTTACAATTTAATTAATAAGTTCAGATGCTACAACAATATGTACATTTGTATCTTGATAAAATTTTAAATAGAAAATATCAACCATTGTACCTACTGTCCTTTTCTGCTTCTGAAGGTTAAAACAGAACATATTTGACACTGTTTTGAATTTTGATAAAGCTATGGCCATGTAATTAATAAATTTAAAAAATAATCAACCATTTTTGCATAAGTTATGTTTAGATGGTATTGCATTTCTTGTCTTATTGTGCATCTCAATGCATCTTGGATTGTTATTTTTTACACTGTTGTGTATTAATGCTTGTTACTCTACATATATAAATGCCAATCTTAAGTGTGATTTTTGTATAATTCTACCCTCTAAAATATGTAAGAATATTCTAACATATCAGATAATATTACAGGTTTAACCCAACTACATGTTCATTCCTTACTAAGCCAAGACCTAGTTTTTCATCTGATTCTGTCAAGCACAATAAAAAGAAAATATTTTGATTTATTTTTTATATATTTTATAGATATTAAACAGTGGTTATCTTTCAATCCACTGCCATTAAAATATTGTCATAAAAAAATCAAAAAGGAGGTGATGCTGTTCGTAAGACTTAACACCGAGTTTAAATTTTGGATATTTTTGTACAAGAGCAATCATTAAATTTGTAGATCTGATCAACATGCTACAAGGAGTAGAGAGAATAGCATTAAGCACAATTGTGTCAAGCGAAACTACTGACTATTGAGAATTGTTTAATTTTTAGGGGTCATACTAAAAAGCGCCCTGGACAGCCCGGGTACTGGAAATAATGCCCGTTGTATTGGAATATTGTTTAAATCAAATTTTTGTCGAAATTATATACAGGTATATAATTGTTTTAAATAAAGTGTTATTTTAAAATTATGTTGTTAATTCTATATATTGTACAAGCCTTGACGTGGCGTGAGGGCTCTTCCATTATAAAATAATGGAAACCAACTATGAACACTGCTTATTACCACCAACAAGCATAGAAAGAATTAATACAACAACTACGAACAAACAAAAGAGAAACAAAATCACACGATGGCCATGTGGCACTTGCCAGAGGGCAGTAACATGGAAGCAAAAAGCACTTTGCTGTGACAGTTGTGATACTTGGTACCACATACACTGTCAGGGTATGACATCTCACAACTATGAATGTATGAATGCCAGTAACATAAACTGGGAATGTACCAACTGTGGAATGCCAAACTTTTCCACCAGCTTATTTAATAATCAAACCGACATATCATTTAATACCACAAATAACTGGAGCTTGATGAATGATACATCTCTTAATAATAGCTTAGGAGCTCCACAGGCATCTTCATCGCCTATGACTAAGGTTAAACTAAATTCTAAACCACCAAAGAAAACTCCAAATAAAAATCGTAAACCAATTAGAATCTTGAACATTAATTTTCAATCAATAAAAAATAAGAAAGAAGACCTTAACCAAATTATTGACTCTGCTAAACCTGATATAATCTTAGGAACAGAGACATGGTTAGATAAAGATACATCATCATACGAGTTCTTTCCATCAGAATTATTCAATGTCTACAGATCAGACAGAAAACCAAATAAAAACAACCAAAGTTATGGAGGAGTGCTTATTGCCATCAAAAAAGAATTTATTAGTACTGAAGTAAGCGAACTCAAAACTGATTGCGAAATAGTTTGGTCTCAAATAAACATGTCTGGAAGTAAGAACTTACTGATAGGTGCATACTATAGACCACCATCTGATAAGGGAACATCTCTACAACAGCTTGAATTATCCCTCAGTAGAATAAATCATGCATCCAATACCAATATTATTTTAGGAGGAGACTTTAATCTGGGTCACATCGACTGGTCTATACCACAAGTTATACCAGGTAAACCAGAAACAGAACTTAACATCAAACTCTTAGATATCATCGATGAATACAATCTCCATCAATTAGTAAATGTTCCAACTAGAAAAGAGCGAACTCTTGATCTCATCCTAGTAACCAATCCATCTATCATCAATAAAGTTCATACATTACCACCTCTTGGGCTTAGTGACCATGATGTTGTTTACACAGAAGCAGACATATGGCTGCGTAAAGTACGTCAACAACCCAGAAAAATTCTTAGGTATGACAAAGCAAACTGGGATAACATCAAATTTGATTTAGAAGACACACTTAAAAAGATAATAAACATAAACAATGATGCAAAAAGTACTGTAAATGAAATGTGGAACTTATTTAAGAACAATCTTACAAAATCAATTAATAAAAACATCCCACATAAAATGCTAACATACAAACATCGACTACCCTGGATCCATAATAAACTAAGAAAGATGATTAATAAAAAGAACAAATTATACTTCAAAATGAAAAAGGACAAAAAATATAAAGAGAAATATAAACAGCTGAAACATCAGGTCCAGAAAGAACAAAGACATGCTTACAACACCTATATCGAAAAATTAATCCTAGACCTTCCAACAAATGATCCAGATCAAAGTTTTAATAATCAATCGAAACCAAAAAAACTCTTCTCCTTCATAAAGTCACTCAGAACTGACAACAGTGGAGTTGCTCCCTTGAAAAAAGAGGGACAACTAGTTGCTGACACTAAACAAAAGGCAAACATCTTAAACGAACAATTTAAATCTGTATTTACCACTGAATCAATAGATAACATTCCTAACAAGGGTGTGAGTCCACATCCAGATATACCACCACTTACCATCACAACACCTGGCATCCGAAAACTACTTGACAACATCAACTCGCATAAAGCCAGTGGCCCAGACAACATCAGCGGCAGAATACTAAAAGATCTTCAAAATTTTACAGCTCCAATCTTAACCATCATTTTTCAAAAATCACTTCAGACTGGCTGCATACCAACTGACTGGAAACATGCAAATGTTGCACCAGCATACAAAAAAGGTGAAAAATACAATGCAGCAAACTACAGACCAATCTCTCTCACCTGTATCAGCTGTAAAATTATGGAACATGTCATTACAAAACACGTACTTAACCATCTGGAAAGCAACAATTTATTATATGATCTTCAACATGGCTTCAGACATTCTAGATCCTGTGAAACCCAACTACTGTCCTTTGTTCAAGAAATTGCTGCAAATTCAGATAAAAATATTCAAACTGATCTCATTATCATGGACTTTGCCAAAGCCTTTGACAAAGTTCCACATCAACGACTTCTATACAAACTCAAATTTTATGGAATCAAGAATCAAACATTAACCTGGATCTCTGCCTTTTTATCAAACCGTACACAAACAGTGGTTCTGGATGGAGAGTCATCAGATATTGCTCCGGTCACTTCTGGTGTCCCTCAGGGAACAGTTCTGGGTCCTGTTCTTTTTCTGGTATATATTAATGACTTATCAGAATATATGAAATCCAGCCAACTCAGACTGTTCGCCGACGACAGCATCATCTACAAAACTATCAAATCCCAAAAAGATTGTGATAGTCTCCAAGAAGACCTTGATGCTGCCGCACGATGGGAAAGTGACTGGCTGATGGCTTTCCACCCAGACAAATGCTCAGTCCTTACAATAACAAACAAGAAAAATCCTGTAAAACATAACTACTTGCTACACAATCATACTTTGGAATCAGTTTCTTCAGCAAAATATCTTGGAATCACTCTTCAATCCGACTTGAAATGGACACAGCATGCTAACAACATAGTAGCCAATGCAAATAAAAGTCTTGGATTCTTGAAAAGAAACCTTAAAACCTCCAACACAAATATAAAGTCGCAGGCATACCTATCTCTTGTCCGTCCAAAACTAGAGTATGCATGCTCAGTTTGGAACCCTCACACTGCAGAACATTGCAATAAAATTGAGATGGTCCAACGACGGGCAGCTAGGTATGCCTGCAACAGATACCATAATACTAGCAGCGTCACAGACATGCTACAAACCCTCACCTGGCCTTCATTACAACAACGTCGACTCAAAACAAAACTTATCATGTTCTACAAGATTGTTCACCATATAGTTGCAGTTCCTACAACAATATTAATACCTACAGACCCAAGAATCAGACAATTTCATCCATTTACATACAGACATCTTCATGCATTCAAAGATCCGTACAAGTACTCATTCTTTCCGAACACAATCATTCACTGGAATTTACTACCTCAAACTATAGTTCTATGCCCAACAGTCAACACGTTTAGAGAACAGCTAACACCAACTGTTCTCAGCCATCTACAATTACAAATTTAAATAAAAATGAAATTGTAAATAGTTTTAACCACAAAATTTGTTCCTATTGGCACCACTTGTAAATATGTTATAAACTGACTGAATTTATTATTATTTCTTATTCCCACGCATGCGCAACAGCTAGTGATCATCCAGTGGATGGATAGCTGTATACCAAAAGAAGAAGAAGAAGAAGAACAGTAAACTGGGTTTTTGATTAAAATGTATTATTTTTTTCATGCATTTCCATGCATGCGTCTAATGTCATAACCGAGGCACGTGTCGGTAATTCATTTGCTAATTACCCAATACACATACAGATTTTATACAAAACTAAAAACAACAAAGAAAAAGACAATAAAATATAGCAAGTTATATATAATAGAATTGAAATAAACCTAATATTTACACCAAAATAGGGAATACTCCCGGGCGCTTTTTAGTACATAGCTTGAACATTTACACTCATGGTAAGACCTCACTTAACATAATATTCCATTATAATTTCGACAAAAATTCGATTTAAACAATATTCCAATACGACAGGCGTTATTTCCAGTACCCGGGCTGCTCCGGCAGTCTCGGGTGCTTTTTAGTATGACCGAATTTTTAGTATTTTTTACTTGGCCATATTTATATTGGCTTCCTACACACATGTACATTTATCACTTGTCACTGGGTGATAATAATTACCACCTGTTGATAAAGTACCCACTTCACCGTTGGTGTCTCTAAATACTTGCGAGCTGCGCTGTGCGTCTAAACTCATTCGATGTCATTTGTTGGCAAATTTTGCAGATTCACAATGTCCGTTTTTTAGGTCGATACCCTTTGGTCGTGGATCAAATTACCAATGCATAATAAATATTTACAATTATTGATAGGAAAACAAACCTTCGTTGAATCAAATACAGCTACTTAAATGAGACTACATTATTGTATAAATTTTACGCAATGTTTTTTCGTTTCCGTGTTGACATTTCGACATATTAATTTTACTGGTCCTTTTTTAAATTGTTTAGGTTTAACAATGATCAACGTAAAATAGTAAAAATATCGACCAGGAACCAAAAAAAATGATTCATGTCCGGATCGGACATGAAAATATCCGTTTTGGAAAATAACCAGATCACAGTTGAGTACATGACAATCCAGATACAACATAATATCATTACTTACCAATACAATTACAATAGTAAAAGAACAAAAAACAAAGATACATACACAAAAAAATCAAAGCATATACAATTCTGTATGCCTCCATCCAATGATCCTTTAAAAATAAGAGGGTGAGAATGTGGTATTTTGTAAAATGATTTACTGTAACTCTTTTAATTTTGGACTAGCAGTACCTTTAAAAATCAGGTTTGATGAATCATAGCAAAAATTTCAGACGATTTTGATGGTAACACAGACATATTAATCTACCCACATGTTGCTGCATGACAGCATATGTTTGTAAATAACTGATTTCCTACCGACCCACTAATCACCCCCAAAAGCCAGTAATTGTTTATCCTCTGATGAAATATAAATGTGATTAAAATTATTCAATAAATTATTCGGAATGGCTATTCATCTGACCATTGTATTGCTCATGTTGCAAGACATCTTCATCTACAGGATTCCAGAACTATTGCTTCTGCAAGGTAGAGCTAGGGAAATCAAAAGACCAACAAATGATGCACTGACGTTCTATCAGATTCCTTAATGATGCCTCCTAAATTGTTGTAAAGACTCCTAGCCTGCCGATATTGATGTCAAATGGCATGCATAATACAATGGTCGGACTTAAGTTCCCCCAAAATTCACAGATGTTGTTTCATTTTTTAGAAAACAACTTGGTGGCACACACTTTCGGTGCTCCACTAATTGACCAGCAATTCACTCTTTCGGGGTTGACACATCTCTGTAACAGTGGTGAAAAAAAAAGTGTTTGACTCTTTTCATCTAGTTGACTGATCTATCTAAAATTTTAATACAATTATCCTTGGCACAGAATAAAGGTTGTCATTGAATTAGGGGATATAGCTTTTCCAGTTTTCAAATAAGAGTCCCCAAAGTCCTAAAAGGGCATTTTTATGTTTTTTATATGTGGAACATTTATTGTTTTTGTTAATCTGTTTTTTATGAGTTTGTTTTTTTAATGAATTCCTCAAGAAAATTCCTGTCAGAAAAATGCATTGCAAAATTATGTTTACAACTATTGCTGTTTTTCACTTTTATTTTTCATTCTATTTCAAGGTGGATATTTGCAAACTGTTCTCATTATGAGTTATTGATGGGCCATTAACAAGAATTTACCGGTAGCTATTTTATTTCGAAAAGAGGTCTATGAACATGATAAAGGGACCAAATTTCAAAATTTCACACATTTAGAAGGTACAGGGTAAAGAATTTTCATTTTTTATCCAATTTTGATGTGTATTTTTTTCTTTAGATTCATTGTGTTGAGAGCCTCCAAAAGTTTGCCAACAGTGTTAATTTGATTTCAGAAATAGAATGGAACCCTTGCAATCTGCCAGTAGCAAATTAAATTATTTTAAAGCATTTAATTGCCATTTACCATTTCAAAGCCATTTATTTTCCATTCAAAAACCCAAAATATTTTGTAAGCCATTTTTACTCCTGCCATATATTGACCATTTATTGCCGAAATAGATTTTAAATAGTACATTGTGGAACAATGTTTTTTAGAAATCAATAAAAAGTGGACATTTATTTTTAAGGTGAACAAGTGTTTGCCTTCTCTTCATGACAAACATGTTGTTGTACCTGCAGACAAAGCTTCTAATAGTATTATTTTTGTAAAAATTATTGCTATGAGTGTTTATGGGTAATCAAAGACCTTGACATTTCCAAGAACTCTGGTAATCCTACTCACAAAAAATACTAATTTTGACAAAGAAGAAATTTTGGCAAGTCACAAATCATTCATGCCATCAATGAATATTTTGATTTATGAGGAATATGATGACTTATCTACTTTATATTATACCAAGGCTTCTCAAGAATCCATATAGAGAAAGGTATATTGCTGGTTCTTTTACTTGTTTGACAAAAGAATTTTCTATAACTAGAGCTTACATATTGTCTGCAGTTAAAGAGGGACTACAATTAACATTAGGCTAAGAGCAGAGTTGGTGGGTATATATGTTAGAAACAACAGGTTTTTTTAAACCACATATACCCCCCATTTTTCCTCCACCTAAAAAAAATCTTTAATTGGCCTGAATAATTGAAATAGTACATAAAACCCATATTTTCTAGAGAATCAATGAAATGACACATAGACCACCTGTTACAGCCTGTTATTGTTCAGTTATTTATGTATTGATTACTGTAACAAAGCCATAGTAATTTGCATATAAGTGTTTGGATTGATATATTTTTAATTCTTTGATTGATTTTGTGATTTAGTAGTTTGTTATTTTTGTTTGTAGGATGTTATTCACCTACTGTATATTGCCAGTGTATTTTATATGGAGAAATAAACTTTTCAACACCACTAGATATATTAGGATTACGTCATGAAAAGTGTGAGTGTTTAAAAGGTCATGTGAATTTTTGCAATAAAACATTGTACTATAAACATATGGACTGTGTTTCACTACCTCAATTTTTTGTGGAAGTGAATCAGCCATTTTTATTTGATGAGACCTTTATAAATATAAGAGGGTATGGTCAGAGACATATAAAACTGTATTATATTTCTCTTATATGATCAAGCTAGATCTAACTCCAATTTTTATTTGAATTTTTAATATCTTGTTAATTTTTTACACTCCTTTTAAAAACATCCTATAAATCTACAACTACTCTGAGCAGTTTTTAGTTTTAATGGTTCAGTTTTTTTTATGTAATTACAGGAAATCCAATTTTCAGCCATTTGATTTGAACACATAAATTCTATCTCAAAAATTGATTTGACAGGTCAACTCTAACTGTAAAAGATGGTAATTCTTTAAATTGCCATAATTCTTATATTACATGTTTTAATCTTGTACTAGCTGAAATGTATATACTACCTTCTTTGTTCTACATTTTTCTTCTGTAAAAAATATAGATTTTTTGACAGTTGTGTAAATTGCATGACTATTTTTTTAAACTAAATTTGCTTTGTCAATCCACTATAGTGGGAAAGCTATACAGTAAAATTGTCAATAAGGTTGTTTGAGGATTTGATTTAGGTACTGGTTGAAGCTATGGATTATACAAAATATAATCAAACGAAAGAGAGTAAATATTAGGTTGGTTTGGTTTTGTGGTGTTTAACGCCACTTTCAAAAATTTTCAGTTATATCGTGGCGGTCAGTTTTATTGCTGGAGGAAACCGGAGGACCCGGAGAAAGAAAACCACCGACCTGTTGCAAGTCACTGACAAACTTTATCACATAATGTTGTACACCTTGCCCTGATCGTGATTCGAACTCACAACATCAGTGCAATAGACACTGATTGCATAGGTAGTTGTAAATCCAACAACCATACAATCACGGCCACGACGGCCCCTCATGTATATATGGTAATATACAGTTATTTAATGTGAGTGCAGGCAATAGATCAAACTATTTTTCCTGATGCACTGGGAAAGACCAATGTGTTCTATTACCCGAGGCCAACGGCAGAGGGCAATAGAACATTTTGGTCTTTCCCAATACCGAGGGAAAAATTGTTTGATCTATTGCCTGCACTCACATTTAATAACTATTTTATTACCTAATTATAATTTTTTAAAGACAAATTCAAGAAAATACTGTTTTCAATATTTTAGTATTGTTTAACAATTTTAACAAATAACACAAATTATCTTTTTCATAATAAAAATTATAATTAGGTAATAATATAATATATTCAATCTTTTGTGTCAGTTGAAGTTATTTTAAACCAGGTGAGTGTTTTAAAAAAATTCAATCTAGACAAATTTTCGTAATCCTTTGAAAGCTATACAGAGTTAATTTTAAACCAGAACATTAAATCTATTGAGCATTTATTACTGTTTTTGATGCATCTTGTTTTAAGAAAAGAAAGTTTAAACAGTGACGGTCAACAAGTCCACCAATTTCACAACAAAATGAACAATCACCTCTCATCTTATCTCACTGAACACAAACAAGACCACTACATAATATTATGACCATATGACATTAGAAATCCAGGACCTGGCTTGGGACAGGCACAAAAATGTTAAATGTCCATGTTTAAGACTAGCATCAGAATTGTTTGACAAGTAGTAATCTTTTGATTTTTCAAACAAAATGTTGAACAAATAAACTAATTTTGATACTTAAGCAGAATGGATGTTTCCTTTTAATCATACTGATAATATAATACATTTGTTATTTTACAGACGTCGAAATAACAGTTTTCATCATGGATGCTGACTTTCTTAAAGATATCATTCCATATCGCTGTCCTAAATGTGGGGATAGTCGGAAATTCACTTCTCTTCGAGACTTAAAACTTCATCTAAACTCAGAACATGCTTTTAAAGTTGGATGTGTTAAACCTAGAACAAGAGCATCTATCTTTGACCACAAGGGCCATAACTCTAAGAAGAAAGTTGCTAACCATGAGAACTTGAGTAGGCAGTGGTCTTCAAGCAATGATAGTAGACAGTCAAGTTCAGAAAGCTATGAGAGGGACTCATCTTTGTTACAGAGCTATAAAGAAGATGCGAGAATGTTAGAAAGTCGTCTACAAAATGCTAGAGAATATGAACAAAACAACAAGAAAAGGGGTGATTATTTGTCAAGAAGCCGTAGTTATGATCCATTGGATAGTGCTCTAAATAAGCTGAACAAAGATGTCATGAATTCCCGTAGAAATAATTGGCAATCAACTGATGCTTTGTATAATGCTGAGGAAGTTATAAGTGGTGTAGAAACTGCTGCTCAGGAACGATTTCAAAATCAGCAAAATATTATACAAAACTTAGTAGAAAATTTACAACAGAGAGAACTGCAACTGACCAATGCAAATCAAGATATTGAGAAACTACATCAGGACAGACAAAAATTGATGGATGAAATTGAACATCTTTTTAAATCTGCTGATTTTGGAAATAAAAAATTACTGCAAGAATTAGAAGCAAAAGAACAAGAATTAAATTCTGTTAATAATGAGTTGTCTTACATTAAAAAGAAAACATCTGATGAAATAAAACAGAAAGATGAAAAATTACTGGAAGCTGAAAGAAGTTTGAGACAATTGGAGTGTGATAGAAAAACATTGGAAAACGAAAGAGAAAACTTGATGGAAAAGGTACAGATGGACAGTGGATTGTTGAGGGAAACTTTGGAAGTTAAAGAAAATCAAGTTAGAATGTTGAACATAGAGATGGAATCTATGAAGTAAGTGACTCATGTATAAAATGAAATTTAACCTAACTGTTTAGGGATTCAAGCATAATTCATTGTTTGTGATTATGTAATTGCTGAGATCAGAAAGGTGCCCAAAGAATTCATACACAGAACTTATTTTATCAAATTGAGTCACATGCACTCTAAAGTTATGTCCCTTTTCAGTTGTAATTAATAACACTAGTCATTAGGAGGACTATTGACTAGCCCTAAGACTAACTCATCTTGATTCTGATGCTATATTTAGTTGAATGACTAGCCCTATTGAAAAATAATTGATCTGACCTTATTTCAGACTTGTTAGAAAAATAGAAAAATAGAAATATGAAATATCACCTTTAATATACACAAATGTTTCTCTGATTTATTTTTCAAAGTAAGTATAGACAGACATATTCAATGTTAAAGCTCACATACTGTGTTGTTCATTTTAATATTTACTATCACTTGACATCCATCTGTTTTATTTTGCATTTAAACTTCTCTTTAAAACTGGTGGTTCATTTAAACCAAAATGTTATAAGAATGGTCTATGTGTACTTAAAATATTTCCTTATTCCACTGATTTATTTATCTGAATTACTACTGACATGAACATGCTGACTATATAACCAACTTTTTTGTTCATCATGCCAGTGATCTAGACAATATAAATGTTTGCCACCACTTGGCCTCTATCTGTCTGCAGTTCAGAAAATATTCACTTTATATTTTTATTATCCCAGACAATACCTTTCAAATTAAACCCTTTTGTTGTTTTTGCATCTAGTTAATCCTCTGAAGATTGTCTTGTTGGAGTAATGGTTAGCATGATAACATTGTGTGTAAAAGATTGTGGTATTTACTGATTCTCTGCTAAAAACACAGCATTATGTAATAAAAGGAAATACTATTTGGCTTGGACGTAGTAAGGATGATGTGTCTAGAGTGGTACAACATGTCCTTTTTCAAACTGTTGAGTCAATGGGGACTTTAAATAATTAGCTCAGTGAATTGGTATAAAACACACATCAGCACTATATCTGAAATATATCATTTGTTTTTGTCCTTTACTTTCAAGCATCATTTGTCCTTTTCTCACTAGCATTAGTATTATATAAACCGTGAATGTTTGTTATGATTTGTCATGCCTGGTTTTTCCAGCTACCATTAGTGTCAAGTTGAAACAAAATTTTATCTTTAACATTATTTTTTAGCAAAAATTTACTGTTAATCATTTTACATGATGTCCCATCCCCACCCTCACACTAGAACAGTGCAAAAGTAGGGTCGGTCACGTTTAGATTTCCTCGATGATAAAGTTATTTTATTTCCAAATTTAGAAAAGAACAAGATGAAATGTTGTCAGAGAGCATTCAACTATACAGTACAGCTGATCATGGCACATCTAAGTTGAAGGATATGATCAAACAGAGAGATAAACAACTACAGGAGGCAGAGGAGGAGTTAGACAGATTGAAACAACTCAATGAACGTTTAGTGTGGGAATCAAGACAACTCACAGAGCAGGCAGATTCTCACAGTCAGGTTTGTATAATTCATGCTGGACTCAGATATGCATGCAGCAGTTTTCAAGATGATACCTAAACGAGTAAATATAAATATATGTAATAAACTAGTCATACAGTTAGATTATATACATCTATATGTAATAAACTAGTCATACAGTTAGATTATATACATCTATATGTAATAAACTAGTCATACAGTTAGATTATATACATCTATATGTAATAAACTAGTCATACAGTTAGATTATATACATCTATATGTAATAAACTAGTCATACAGTTAGATTTTATACATCTATATGTAATAAACTAGTCATACAGTTAGATTTTATACATCTATATGTAATAAACTAGTCATACAGTTAGATTTTATACATCTATATGTAATAAACTAGTCATACAGTTAGATTTTATACATCTATATGTAATAAACTAGTCATACAGTTAGATTTTATACATCTATATGTAATAAACTAGTCATACAGTTAGATTTTATACATCTATATGTAATAAACTAGTCATACAGTTAGATTTTATACATCTATATGTAATAAATATCCAGTAACATTGTTATACCACTGTCTAAATTAAACTAGTGAAGCAGGAAAATTAAACTAGTGAAGCAGGAAAATTAAACTAGTGAAGCAGGAAAATTAAACTAGTGAAGCAGGAAAATTAAACTAGTGAAGCAGGAAAATTAAACTAGTGAAGCAGGAAAATTAAATTAGTGAAGCAGAAAAATTAAACTAGTGAAGCAGGAACTGCTTATCCTCCTCATTACTTCTTTAGTTTTCTGAGTAGTAATTTGTCGACCATTGTTTGTCTTTTTGTCATTCTTCTGTTGGCAATTGTTTTGTCTGTCCTTTGAATTTCGGCTTCCTATTACCCCTTTGGTATCTTCAAACTTTTCTTAAAATCCTTGATATTTAAACTGTAAAACATTAATGTATTAAATATCAGTTTGTATTATATTTTTGTGAATGAGACAACAAAGGTTTGTTTAAGAAATATTCTATTCAAAATCATACAGAAATATTTTCATTATAAGATGAAATGGGAGTCATAAGTACATGTATATTGAAATTAAAACCTTAATTAAAAACAAATATAATTGTTTAATTTTTTCAAAATTGTCACTCGTCTCTTTTTTTTAGGTTTTACATGAACTACTAAGACAAAGGGAAGATGAATTAGCAGCAGTGAAGGAAGAACTACAGTCAATAGTTTTACAGTCTGATAAACAAGAAGAACAACAATCAATTCTACAGTTAGATAAACCTAAAATTATCAATGAACAGATTGAACAGCTACAGCTAATGGTTCTAGAGAAAACAGCCGTACTTGAAGAAAAGGAAAAGTAAAGATCATTACTAATATCCACCATGTCCATGAAAATGTTCATGACAATATGTACTGAGCATTTATTTACGTTTAACTTCCTAAATTGTTATTTCTTACAAATATTGTTTTTTTGGGGATTTTGTTTTGATGAATTTGTAGTATAATATATTATATAGGTAACAATATGGTAATAGTACCTGACTATTACATAGAGCTACATTTATAATGACTATTTGTCACTTATTTACTGACATAAGCCATACTTTCATTCATATCCCATAAATACACATAGTATTTTTAGTTTCTAGCTCATCCGACCAAAGGTCAAATAAGCTTTTAGAATCACTTGGCCTGTTTGTCATTTTTTTGTCATCGATAAACTTCCTTGCATTTAAATCTTCTGTAAAGTTCATCTTTGGGAGGAGAAAATTTATACAAATGAAATTGATCCTTGATGGGGAGAGGCTAAGTACAGGAGGAGATCAGAATTTATCATATGCTACCATAGGTAATTCAATAAATCTTCTTTATCAGGTGAACTAGACAGGTTCAACTATTGTTTTTGTTATTATGCACTCAACATGTAGCTTTTATTCTTTCAATGCTGCTTTGTGAGGTTGCCATTTTCTTCCTACTAGCTGCAAAGAATACAAAAAATGTAGCAGTCTTTCAATATTTATCTTAAACTGCAAAATTTGCAACCCTCATATTTTCCAGTTGTATGCTGTCTAAAAGATGAAGTCATTATCCACATTATTATTTTTTTTAAGTATAATGGATTTTGATGTCCGTCTTCTCCAATTTCAGGGAGCTACAGTCGTTAAAAGAATTTTTGATTTCGACAGCAGAAAAAGAATCTGTTGCTAGAGAGAAACTAGAAAAGTTTATTAGTGACCTCATTGATCGGGCTGATAAAGCAGAAAAACAGCTACAGTGTCTAAAAAAATACATTGCTGATGAGGAGCTAAGAAATCGGGATAGAAAGAGGCATGATGGGAAATTGAAATGTTACATGACATCTGGTGGTGAAGGCAGTGATTCTGATGATGAAATGTCTGATGATTTAGAAAACACTGCTATAGATAATCCAAAAACTGCAAAATATTCACAGTTACAAAGGTCAATATTTATTGTATTTGAGTGTACATAGAATGTGTTGATGTATGAAATAGGCACCTCCCTTTTTATCTAGACAATCACTGGTGTTGATGTATGAAATAGGCACCTCCCTTTTTATCTAGACAATCACTGGTGTTGATGTATGAAATAGGCACTCCCTTTTTATCTAGACAATCACTGGTGTTGATGTATGAAATAGGCAACTCCCTTTTTATCTAGACAATCACTGGTGTTGATATATGAAATAGGCACCTCCCTTTTTATCTAGACAATCAATGGTGTTGATGTATGAAATAGGCACCTCCCTTTTTATCTAGACAATCACTGGTGTTGATGTATGAAATAGGCACCTCCCTTTTTATCTAGACAATCACTGGTGTTGATGTATGAATTAGGCACATCCCTTTTTATCTAGACAATCACTGGTGTTGATGTATGAAATAGGCACCTCCCTTTTTATCTAGACAATCACTGGTGTTGATGTATGAAATAGGCACCTTCCTTTTTATCTAGACAATCACTGGTGTTGATGTATGAAATAGGCACCTCCCTTTTTATCTAGACAATCACTGGTGTTGATGTATGAAATTGGCAACTCCCTTTTTATCTAGACAATCACTGGTGTTGATGTATGAAATAGGCACCTCCCTTTTTATCTAGACAATCACTGGTGTTGATGTATGAAATAGGCACCTCCCTTTTTATCTAGACAATCACTGGTGTTGATGTATGAAATAGGCACCTCCCTTTTTATCTAGACAATCATTGGTGTTGATGTATGAAATAGGCACCTCCCTTTTTATCTAGACAATCACTGGTGTTGATGTATGAAATAGGCACCTCCCTTTTTATCTAGACAATCACTGGTGTTGATGTATGAAATAGGCACCTCCCTTTTTATCTAGACAATCACTGGTGTTGATGTATGAAATAGGCAACTCCCTTTTTATCTAGACAATCACTGGTGTTGATATATGAAATAGGCACCTCCCTTTTTATCTAGACAATCAATGGTGTTGATGTATGAAATAGGCACCTCCCTTTTTATCTAGACAATCACTGGTGTTGATGTATGAAATAGGCACCTCCCTTTTTATCTAGACAATCACTGGTGTTGATGTATGAATTAGGCACATCCCTTTTTATCTAGACAATCACTGGTGTTGATGTATGAAATAGGCACCTCCCTTTTTATCTAGACAATCACTGGTGTTGATGTATGAAATAGGCACCTTCCTTTTTATCTAGACAATCACTGGTGTTGATGTATGAAATAGGCACCTCCCTTTTTATCTAGACAATCACTGGTGTTGATGTATGAAATTGGCAACTCCCTTTTTATCTAGACAATCACTGGTGTTGATGTATGAAATAGGCACCTCCCTTTTTATCTAGACAATCACTGGTGTTGATGTATGAAATAGGCACCTCCCTTTTTATCTAGACAATCACTGGTGTTGATGTATGAAATAGGCACCTCCCTTTTTATCTAGACAATCATTGGTGTTGATGTATGAAATAGGCACCTCCCTTTTTATCTAGACAATCACTGGTGTTGATGTATGAAATAGGCACCTCCCTTTTTATCTAGACAATCACTGGTGTTGATGTATGAAATAGGCACCTCCCTTTTTATCTAGACAATCACTGGTGTTGATGTATGAAATAGGCACCTCCCTTTTTATCTAGACAATCACTGGTGTTGATGTATGAAATAGGCACCTCCCTTTTAATCTAGACAATCACTGGTGTTGATGTATGAAATAGGAACCTCCCTTTTTATCTAGACAATCACTGGTGTTGATGTATGAAATAGGCACCTCCCTTTTTATCTAGACAATCACCGGTGTTGATGTATGAAATAGGCACCTCCCTTTTTATCCAGACAATCACTGGAAAGAGTCTGTATAGAATGTGTTGATGTATGAAATAGGCACCTCCCATTTTATCTAGACAATCACTGGTGTTGATGTATGAAATAGGCACCTCCCTTTTTATCTAGACAATCACTGGTGTTGATGTATGAAATAGGCACCTCCCTTTTTATCTAGACAATCACTGGTGTTGATGTATGAAATAGGCACCTCCCTTTTTATCTAGACAATCACTGGTGTTGATGTATGAAATAGGCACCTCCCTTTTTATCTAGATAATCATTGGTGTTGATGTATGAAATAGGCACCTCCCTTTTTATCTAGACAATCACTGGTGTTGATGTATGAAATAGGCACCTCCCTTTTTATCTAGACAATCACTGGTGTTGATGTATGAAATAGGCACCTCCCTTTTTATCTAGACAATCACTGGTGTTGATGTATGAAATAGGCACCTCCCTTTTTATCTAGACAATCACCGGTGTTGATGTATGAAATAGGCACCTCCCTTTTTATCCAGACAATCACTGGTGTTGATGTATGAAATAGGCACCTCCCTTTTTATCCAGACAATCACTGGTGTTGATGTATGAAATAGGCACCTCCCTTTTTATCTAGACAATCACTGGTGTTGATGTATGAAATAGGCACCTCCCTTTTTATCTAGACAATCACTGGAAAAGTCTACTTCATGTGTTTAAAATGCAGAAACTTGGAAACAAAAATCACAGTAAAAGAGTGTTGCTTGAAAAGTAAAAATACCATTTTATCGCAAGATAGATATTTATTTTGTATATCACAAGCTAATCATTTAAAGATTCCTGTGGAAAAACATTATCTCCCAGCATAAACAAGAGTGTATATTGTACTCATCCATATTGTTTTATAACTGGTACTTTTACTGTCTGAAGTTTTTCATTACTGCTAATAACTTACAAATCTATAAGGATTTTGTTCATGTCTATTTTATTTCATAGTTTCTTTTTCATGTAATATAACTATTTAAATGAAAGTAGGGGACCATCTTGGTCGTGATCATATGGTAGTTAAATTTACAACTACCTATGCAATAAGTGCCTATCACCACTAATATTGTTGGGTTCGAATCCTGTTCAGGCGAGGTGCCCTCGATACAACATTATGAGATAAAATTTTCAGTGACTTACAGTAGGTTGGTGATTTTCTCCAGGTACATCGGTTTCCTCCATCAATAAAACTGACTGCCACAATATAACTGAAAGTACCCATAGTCTCATATACAAAGTACTCAAAAATCCATTGTACTTCTATATTTATATTTCATTTCGTTGAAATAAAAGCATCCTTTGTTTACCATAGACAAGTTCCAGTTAAAAAAAAGAAGAACGTTCACCTTGAAAATTCAAAGTTGCAAGGGGCAGATGGCAGTACAGTTCCATATAGTCCTTCACCATGTGACTCAGGTTTCCATGACAGCAAATTAGCTTCCTCTCAAAGCAGCAATCCATCATCAAATCTGAACCAAACAAATTGTATGAATGACATTAACTTACGAACACAATTTTGTAATGAGCCAAATTTATCTAAACATGGTCAACATTTAAAACAAGAAAGCCAGCAAGAATTATATGATGGAAGCCATGGAAGAAAACTACAAGACAAAAATGAGCAAAACTCTACATATAGAATGGATAGAAAATTTGATAAGAGCTATCCTTATGTTGATAAGAGAATATTGGCTTCAAACAAATCACAGAGACCTAGCTATGACTTGAGTTACTCAAATCAAGGAAGACCAAATGCATATGTTTCAACGGGCAACAACGCTAATAACCACGATAACCACAGTGATCTAAATGTGAGGAGACAACCTTTAAATGACAATATTACATATATACCATGTGACAGATTTACTGGCCAGCCCATGGAGGTTATACTAAGTATACAGCATGTCACCTCACCTCGTTTTTATCTTAGTTGCTTTATTGTAGGTAAGCATGGTATTTTATGATTTGGTTTTCATCACGACCATTTTTGTTTTGTTTTATTACTATCTATCATCTTCATGGTTTATTGGGAAGTTGGCTTTCCATAAATTTATCTTTTTCATCAATTTATTTACAAATATGCATAATTAATTTCTTTCTTTTCTTATAATTTTTCTTGTACATTAAGGTCTATATTCAGTTTGTTCAATCAATTGTAGAGGTCAGAAAAGACTGATTTTATCTGTTTTGAAAAGTGATGTCTTGTTCAAATTATACTAATCTGATTTTTAGCGCTAAGTACTACAGATAAACCTACATACACTGAACCCTGAATAAACCAGAATCCTGTATAAACCAAACTTTAAATAAAGTTCTAATGTAGGAAATCTTCGTTAATTTAACTTGTATAAACAGAACACCAGTCTATTCCCAAGTTGGTCTGAAGGAGGATTGGTTTAGACAGGTTTCACTGTACCGGTAACCAGTTGTCCTTAATTTCTGAATGTCTAAGTCAGTGATAATTTAAACTATATAAATTGTCTCTAAATACTTTATTGTATATATAAATAAATTGTATAAATAAATTTTTAAAAAATCGATTTTTATGCCCCACTGCTAGGCATTAAATTTTTTTCATGTCCATACATCTGTATGCCCCAAATTTGGTTTCCACTTGATAACTTATGTTCCCCTTAAACAAATCATTTGTAATTTATACACAAGGCTAAGGAACATAGATGGAAGGCCAAGTCTGATTTTTGACTTTACCACTTATTCCGTTGTGAACTTATGCACCTGTTCACTTTAGCTGTAAGTTGGGCATCTGTGTCCTTTGGATGCATTCTTCCATTTTTTTAATTAATATTTAGTTTTTCAGTTGGTGATGGAATGGTTTTGCTTCAATTTTTAAATAAAGTGCTTTAGAAATTTGGGCAATTCATTAATAATCAAATGTTATGAGAGAAGACTATCTAAGTTGTTTAACTTGTGTCTTATCCTTTGTCTTTTTGAACAATAAAATATGTTTAGAGTATCAAATGTTTTGTATTCAGATGTACTTTTCATATTGTTTCTCAACTTATATCAAGAAATAAATAATCTGAGGAAATGACATTTTTTTCTCACCTAACACTTACAAATCTGCATGATAGTGTGAGTGTGATAGTCTTTTCACAAGTACAATTTTCTGAGTATTTTATAATCTCAATATTTTTATAGTTAGATTTTAACATAGGTATTCTGTAAATTTACAAAATCCCATTATATTTGTACACAAACAAACCAGTATGAATGGCATATTATGTTTGATGATCTGAACTCATTATTTTGTATAATATTATTACTATTTAAAGAGGGGGTCGTCATGGTCATGACCGTATGGTAGTTGGATTTACAACTACTTGTGCAATCAGTGCCTATCACCACTAAAGTTGTGAGTTCGAACCCCGTTCATCGCGGGGTGTACTCGATACAACATTATGTGATAAAGTTCGTCAGTTACTTGCGACAGGTCGGTGGTTTTCTCTGAGTACTCCGGTTTTCTCCACCAATAAAACTGACCGCCACAATATAACTGAAATATTGTTGAAAGTGGGGTAAAGCACCAAAATCATTTTTTCAATTCAAATGCGCCTATATATTCACCTGTTAATTCTTATTTAATTATGTCAGTCGAGAATCACTTTATTTATTTATTATAATTCTCAGTATGATCTACCTGGTGAAATAATTAGGCTTAGAAATATTTTATCAGTTCAATCAAAAATGAAGAAAAATTATACATATACAGAGGTCTATGTGGCCTAGGAAATAAAATGGCTTTCTGAGAAGTATGATTAGTAATTTACATATAAACTATTAAATTATATAGAAATATAAATAAATAAACATGGTATTTGTTGGTTTTTATTATTTAAAGAAAACGAAACCTACTTTAGATCTTGTTTGTTCTTACTAGAAGATTTAAGTATCTCAAATTTGAGCTAGGAATAAACTTTTTGGTAAGTTGTATAATCAGAAATATCTATTTTCCATTAGTGCTTTCAGATCTATTTTATGTGTTTGTAGCAGACACAATATATTTATTTTACATTCAAAATATTAAAAAAAAGAAGTATATGTTGTGTCAAAAGTTAAAAAAAAAAGTTTTATTAAAATTGGTATGAGTTTAATCATTATTATTTATATTTTATGATAACTTGTTACAGAATATTGAACAGCAGCGTCACTACCCAATGAAGTTTCAGAATACCTTCAGCAGGAGTAATTCTAGTGACAGTATCCTGGCACCAAGTCATCAACATCAAGCTGCCTCTAATAGTCCATCACAACAGAATACCAGGTCGTTGTCAAACTCAGAATACCAGGAACTTCCTACCAAATCAACACCAATCAGATCATTGTCAAGCTCAGAATACCAAGAACTCCCTACCAAATCAGTACCAATCAGATCATTGTCTAGTTCTACAAGACAAAGTCTTCCTGGCAGACATACTGATCATGGAAAGTCATTGTCAAGTTCAGAAAGACAGGCACTTCCAACCAGACATCTAAATTATGGAATGTCAATATCTAGTTCTGATAGACAAAAACTGCCTGGTCAAGGGGGAGATAACTCTTTGTCTGATGTTTTGTCAATCACTGATTACGGTAATTATCTGTTTTAAACAAGAAAATGACAGTTTTTTTTACAATAATTAATCTTTATTAGGGCTGTGTACAGGATGACTCATCAATTTTCATTTCATTAGTTTTAGCAATAATTAATTTTGATTAAGGCTGTGTACTCATCAATTTTCATTTCGTTATTTCTTTTGAAAAATAATGATAAAAAAAATATTCAGAATTTAGATTAACATAGTATCAACAAATATTTCTTATTTCTGTTACAGTAAGCAATATACAACATTTTCAAGTTTTATTGCAAACTGAAGTGAAATGAAATAATGGTACCGATCTTGCAAAACAATAAAGTTTGTATCTATAGTTGAAAAGGGCAACAACAAAATAACTTGCCATTAAAATGGGGACATTTTACATGGCTGTAGTAATGGTTTATTTCATATTACATGTGCATGCAGTTGGGTTTCTTCATAAGGTATCAAACCACTAATTCACCAATCAGAGCTTAGAACAAAAGTAGTCCCTTTTAAAGAAAATAGTTCCTTTCGCTTTGTTGTATTGTGAAAAATACTGAATGGAATGGAATAATTAAAATTGATAATTGAAGTTAAATATATAAGGATTATTTTGAGCCCAAATTTGATGGATTTAGTTGTATTTTAATACTTCTATGGAGGATTTGATGCATGAGCTATAAATATTGAACTTCCCGGGGATGACAGAGCTATTTTTAGAGTAGGTGTTTTCCCTAGCCGGGCATTTCACTGCAAGACTTTAAACATCCCCTGATATTTTCACAGAATCATGTACGTTTCAGAAAATATATGGTCTTGAAAAGGTTAAACTTAAGATAAAATAGCCAGGCAGGCTCGATAAAACACAAATTTAGTAGAAAATGTTAAAGAAATTAATTATAGGTTTCGCACCTTAACATATAGGTACACTTTCAATAGCATTTTAATTATATTGTGTCAGTCAGATTTATTACTGGAGGAAATGGATCTCTAGGAGTAAACCATCTACCAATCACAATTAATTAACATGATTAAATTGTAATAAAGTTGTAACATTGTGTGCCACTGGGGGTGTTGGTATCACTCACAAGGTTAAGGGGTGATAGACAAGTTATCCACCAATATCTACAAAATGACCAACCACCTGTCACTTCAAATAATTGAACACAAAAAAGATCATGACATATGGTATAGGAAATCACAAGTCCTTTGTTTGGGATTATCTGCCAAGGCAAAGTTATTGCCAAAAATATAAGTGAGTGAGTGAGTGATTGTTGTTTAACGCCAATTCAGCAATTTTTATGCTATATCATAGCGAGAACAAGTTAATTTTCAACGAGATGATGATGAAGTCCATTGAGTTGGATTTTTATAGTGCTATCTCACTGAAACAACAGTCCGGAGGTAGACATGTCGCTCCACTCGGACACATTATTCTGATTCCGAGCCAAGCAGTCTTTGCTCTTTCTCCTTAATGCTGCGTGCTTAGTGGAGAAGCAACAAATACCAATTTTATAGTCTTTGATTTGACCCGATAGGGACTCGATTCCACGATCTACCGTACTCGAGGTGAGCACGCTAACCATTATGCCACCGATGCGGTTAACCAAAAATATAATCTCTTACATAAATAACAAACATTTATGACAGAGCAATGTTTTTTTTTCAGTTTCAGAGCCGGTTCAAAGTGAAAATAATTCATTTCAAAAGATAATGGATGAGAATGGAATCCTTTGGGAAGCTGAAGAAGTGCCATACAAACAGACAGGTAGTTCTAAATCAAGAGAAGATAACTATCCTGATGTACATAGGCAAATAAGGGGAGATAACATGCGATATAATGAGACCAGCATTCCTACATCAAGACAAAATAATTATCCAGAAACAAACAGACAAATGTGTTACCAATCTCAAAACACTGCTTCAAAATTAAAAATGTCTGACAAATTTTTAGAAGAAAAGAAATTATTTTCTGAAAATTTGAAAAGAATATTAAAATTGCCTTTTTTGAGAGAATCTGGAAATCAAGTTGAGTTAACTAACGACACTTTACGCCACAAGTTAGGCAAAGGTCACTTCTCAGAAAGTAAAAGAAACTTATATACAAATAGTTTTGATGATTTAAGTTACAACTCACAGACAATGGCATCCAATGATAGTTTGGATAGAAATTTTGAGGCAGATATAAGGACCAAAGAATGTTCCACACAAACTTGGATTATTGACAGGAATTATATGGATGTGGAGACATCTGCTAGCAACTCCTCTCCAAGCTTGATAGATCAAAATTTAGTGCATCATAACTCCTCCCCAAGGATAATTGATAAACAATTGTTAGATGATAAAGCATCTTCAGCTAATAACTCATGTAGGATATCTGACAATAATCTGCCTGATTCTGAATCATATAGTTCCACATTGTATTCTAAGTTACCTGAGAACAAAGGAAGTTTGAAAAATCGGGAAAAGGGAGATAATTTGGTAACTTTACAGAACAATGACAAATGTTACAGTGAGGAGCTATCTAAAAAGTATTATTTGGGTAATAATGAAAAGTCCAGAGATTTGTTTGATGAACTTAAAAAGGAAAGTTTGATGGAAAGCAATGCTATTGTAAAGCCAAGCATTATGAAAAAGAATAGTGGGGTGAGAGAAAAAGATACAATATCACAAACAGTAAATTTGAAAGGACACGCCCTATTCGATAATTCAATTGTTTCTGAGACATCTGTTTTAACTGAATCTGGGGATTCATTTACCAGTACGAAACCCTGTAATATTAAGGACATTGGGCAAAGATATCAACATACTGAAGCTCATTCCTTAGAGTCAGTGGGAAATAATACCTATGAGAATAGCCAAAGCACTAAAACCAGTGATTCTAGTAATGCTTTAGAACAAAATATGGTGATTATACCAATGCCTAAAACTTGTATTCAAGCACAAGATAATTATGATATATTAAGTGATTTGCCACATCAACATGATAAAGAACTGGGTACAAATGACGAATCATCTGTCATCTTTTCATCACAAATGTCAGATGACTTTGAGATCATAGATACACAGACAGAAGAGGAAATAGATTCTGTTATTTATGATAAAAGCACTGACAGCACTAATAGTAATAAGATGTATGGACAAGATGGTAGTGGGGTGCTATTAGATGATTCTCTTGAAGATGATATTATACCTCCCCAGGAAGATGTAATGTTGGCATGTGATAGGAGGAAAAGTTTGAGCAGACAATTATCTTTGGATGTAGAAAGGAATGCTGGGAAAGATTTACTTGAACAGGTAAATTGTCATTTTTTATGTATTCATGGTAGAATGCCAAAACATCAAAATCACAAGAGTTTTACATGTTACAGTCATTACCTTATCATTGATACTTGTGTTAGGTATCATTACATGATTTATAACATAAAACTGATCTATGATTGGCTATTACATGGAAGCAAACATAATTTGTTGTAAACTTTTTTATTTCTTAATTATGACCCTTTGTTTTTACTATTCTCTGTTTGGATATCTTGACTGATATATTGATTGATTGATTGATTGATCATTTGGTGTTTAGCACAAACTGTAGTAGAACTGCAGCTATATTGCAGTATAAGCACATTATGTAAATTAATTTCCATAACTATAAAACCCATAGACATGAATGAAATTTGTGTATAAAATAATCAGGTAATTATATATACAAATATTGGTTAGATATAAGTTTGAATATGAATGGACATGTCTCCTACTACTTATCCTATAATAAATAGAATTAACTCTCCTATAATCAGAGAGTACATGAACTTGATTATTTCTTTAAAATCTACCAGTGTTGATGAAAGTATTGAAGGATTTTGAAATTATTAATATACTGTCCAACTTCTTTATCATATATTTGATGAACCCCTTTACCAAATACACATACTGATGACATTACTTACCACAGGTGACATGAATGTGATGGTAATTCAAGCTAAAGTTGATTGATGTTTAGCACAAACTGTAGCAGTAGTACTAGTGCAGCTATATTGTGGCAAATTTTCAGTTTTTTTTTTGTAATTACATATTATATTGATACTTCAGTTTACAGAATCAGATATCAGAACCCAACCATTAGGAATGATGATTGAAGAAACACTCACCCCAGAATCATTACATGCAACATTTTTTGCCCAACCAGAGGTAGAAATAGAAGATGAATATCACCATTCAGTGTCTAGTATGGATGGGTTCACTTTGTCAAGGTCATCTTCTCAAGGTCAGTGAAATGTTAATATAATCAGACAATATATTTTCAATGATAAGGAAGCATAATTAATTGTGCTGAGAACTCAAGTTGTATGTCAGCAAACTTCCTCTTTCTCTTATGGTTTTTAAGATAAACTTGACCGAAAGTACCAATTTTCAAAATTTGAGTGTTTATTTTTCATCCAATGTCAACACAGTTTTTTGCAAAAAGCTTATTTGAATGAGTTACTTATAAGTCAATAATTATTTTTTACAATGTACCTATTTTATTTTGGAAAATGGGCCCAAATTCCAAAATTTTGCATATTTAGAAGATATACACAATATATATACAAAGAAAAAAGTTAAGCACCCCCTGATATATTAAAACATAATAAGTTACTCTAAGTTTAGATTCTAATATTTATATTGATTATAGCAAGAACAATGTTCCATTAAAAAGATGTACTCACACAGGTGTGACCATTATGTCTAATATCGACTAGTCATGCACGTGAACCATGCCTCTCACGCATTACTCAAAATTCAGTATGTTCACGCTTTGAATTTGGGTATTTAAGTCTGGTGTTTTAAAAAAATTATTCATTCTCAGTAAGCATGGTACGAAGGTGAATATCAGAAGCACAAAGATGGCAAATAATCGGCATGCATACAACAGGGATGTCCTTCAAAGCCATTGGACGTCAGATGAGCTACCACTATACTGTAGTCAGCTGACTGGTGAGAAAACACACACAAACCAACAATGTAAAAGACTTGCCAAGATCCGGCAGACCACGGGTAACTTCTGATCGTGACGACAGGGCATTGCAGCATTTGGTTAGACGGATGCCATTCGCAACCATTCCTTACTCAAACAACACTAGCTGCCCAATAGACGTCTGTCAACAAGAACTGTTAGAAACTGTCTGAAATCAACGGGACTTAAGTCAACGAGAGTCATTAAACGTCCACTGTTGGCAGACCGACATCGACGAACACGTTTGGCATGGTGTTTAGCACGACGTGGTTGGAATTTAAAGACATGGCACAAGATCCATTGGTCAGACGAGAGCCGGTTTCTGCTTCATGTAACCGATGGCGGGATGAGGGTCTGGAGACACAAAAATACAGCCTATACCCCAAGGAACATCCAGCCAACTGTCCCTTACGGTGGAGGCTCAGTAATGGTTTGGGGGGTGTATCTCTCATGACTGCAAGCTGGATTTAGTCACCATACAAGGCAACCTAGCTGGTGATCAGTACATCAGAGATGTCTTGCAACCAGTTGTTGTCCCCCATTTTGACAACCACCCACTAGCAACAAGGCCTGTGTATATGGATGACAACGCCAGGCCTCATCGTTCAAGAGCAGTAACTGCCTACCTCCAAAGCGAAGCCGTGGCTTCTGTTCCTTGGCCAGCCATGAGCCCGGATTTGAATCCCATAGAGCATATTTGGGACATGTTAGGCCATCGTATACAGGCTCGGGAACCTCCTGCATTGCATCGGGAATGGCAGCAGCTATCACAACAGGACATCGGACGTCTAACTGGAGGGATGAGATGCAGGGTTGAGACCGTCATCCAAGCAGGTGGGGGTTACACCCGGTACTGAACTTTGAACAATAGATGTCGTCAAGTGATTCATAAGTGACGTTTTGAAAGTGAAATGACAATCTTATCGTGCTTTTTGAACTGTGAAGGTCAATACTTAAAATGGACATGTTTTACTGCAAAAACTGACCTTGTGATATTGTGATTAAATATTCATTAAATTAACATTTTTCTTGATTTTTTTTGTGGTTTCTTACAGCCAATGTAATGTCCTAACAGGTCACCATTGCGTTCTTGAGATTATCTGGTCAGTAATCTCGTGATACTTGTTGTATCATTTGTCATTTCAAAAAAACATGGGGGTGCTTAACTTTTTTCTTTGTGTATATATATTTCATCTAATTTTGACATGTTTGAAGCCATTATTTATCCCTACTAATTTCCTCTATATCTTATGGTTTTTAGTTAAACTTGATTGCATTAAGACTGGTGCAGGAGGAATCCCTTGGTGACTTGCTGTGGTTGTTTCATGCTGTGCCCTTCATATTGAAACAAGAAATAGATAGTATAGAGGTATCTTAAGGAGAAATTGGCAATATTGAATATATGGCAAAATGTAGTATAACTTGATACAAACCTTTCATGGTTATTATCTAATTTTATCTGTGATATTTTGACAGATTCACTTCTTTCTGAGAGGATGTCTCATTATTCCAAAAGGGAGGCTACCAGGAAGAGACGTCAAGCTCTCTGTCATATTTTCAATTTTCTAGACACAGAAAGTTTGATCAATGTAGCATTAGTTTGCAGAGAATGGAAGAAAATTAGCAGACATCCATCACTATGGAAACATGTTTATCTTAGGAATCAGAAATGTTCAGTTGAGGTTAGTTTTTACTTTTATTTGTTGAAATTGTGCAGAAAAAATTATTTACACTGTAAAATTGAATAGCACAATGTTTTTTAAGTAAACATGGGCAAATATTTTGAATTGAATTTGAGGGACCGTCGTGGGCGTGATCATATGGAAGTTGGATTTACAGCTACCTATGCAATTAGTGCCTATTTCCACTGATGTTGTGAGTTTGAATCTCGATCAGGGCAAGGTGTACAACATTATGTGATAAAGTTGTCAGTGACTTACGACAGGTCGGTGGTTTTCTCTGGGTCCTCTGGTTTCCTCCAGCAATAAAACTGACCGCCACGATATAACTGAAATATTGTTGAAAGTTGCGTTAAACACCATCAAACAAACAAACAATACTTTTTTAACAGGCTCTTATTTCTCAATTAGGCATATAATTCACAATACTATTTTCTCCTGGTTTTCAAACATTTATATGAGATCTTTGCTGTTTTTAATTAATTATATGATTTTTAATAGATATATGTTTTCCTATCTTTTCAGTTTTTAGTGAACATTGCTAAATGGTGTACCAGTATGGAGACACTACATTTAGAAGGTATACTCATACATCTAATTAGACTACATGTAAACAATTATAAGATTAACAGCATTAGATAAGGTTCAGGTTAGGGTTAGGGTTATGGTGTTTAATGCCACTTTCAACAATATTTCAGTTATTTCATGGTGGTCAGTTTTATTGGTGGAGAAAATCGGAGTACCTGAATTTGATTACGGTGCATATGCAAGTAATTGTAACAACTATTCCTCACAAAAATCTATAACATGATCATTGCTGGTAGTTTGTAAATTGTCCCCATTCAAGATTGAATCCAAATGAAAACTAACAAATAAAAACAAAGTGATAGAACATTCAGGATACAAAACTAATACATTGTATCATAAAACTATGCATAATGGCAGTATTGTTTTTTTCAGTAATGCCATGATTAGAGTGAGTGAGTGAGTGATTGTTATTTAACACCAACTCAGCAATGTTTCAGCTATATCATGGCGAGAACAAGTTAATCTTCAATGAGATGATGATGATGAGGTTCGCTTTGGACTAGACCAACACGCTTAATTGGATTTTTATAGTGCTAGCTCACTGAAACAACAGTTCACGCTAGACATGTCACCCTACTTGAACACATTATCCTGATTCCGAGCCAACCAGTCTTTCTCCTAAGTGCTGTGTGCTTAGCGGAGAATAAAAAAAATACCAAATTCATAGTCTTTGGTTTGACCCGATCGAGGCTCGAACCCACCATCTACCTCACTCGAGGCGAGCACGCTAACCATTACACTACCGATGCGGTTTGCCATGATTGGAAAGTGAAAACTAAAATTTGATCATACTTCATAAGATAAGACTGTTTATATTATGAAAACTTTTTAAAGCCATTGGTTAATTGTGATGTGGACAGAATGGAAGCATGTTTAAGTCAAAGGTCACATTAATTCTCTTTGAATTTTCTTTAATATCATTGCTTTAAACAAACTGTAAAACAACTACTCCTAGATTTAAAAATATTGAACTATACCAAGAAATCTCCATAATAATAATAGTACATTGTTCTGCAAATAAGTAATGTAACTCTGCAGACAGTTTAAACCAGTGTTTATTTATCAATGTTGACAAACAAATGCAAGAAGAGGTGAAGAGCTACAAAGAAAAAAGGAAAACACAATGTAAACAAAGCTAATACAATACAAAGCTAATACAATACAAAGCATACAAAAATACAAGTACAAATAACTATATTTAAATACAATTCAAAAATACCCAAAAATAGTAAATGACAATTATGTCGCAAATTGCATTCCATATACATGCAATAAAGTTTGCAGTTGTAGTAACAATTCAAACGTCCCCACATTGGGAATTTCAGGTCACTGAATTTATATTATGTAAAAAGAGTAGGAATAAACCAGGTAAGTATTGTATCCGGACTGTAAATATACAAAAACAATGTCACACGTGCGTCTACGAATATTCCATACAGACGCACTCAAATTTGTTATTTGTCATTAAATACACAATAAATACATATTTACAGTCAATTAACAAAATCAATATGTACTAAAACATATATTACAATACATTTTTTATTGTTAGTGCATCTTATTTGTATTACTTAGTTGCAGAAACTAGTTTTTTATCATTATATCATTTTGTTTTTCAAACAATAATGACAGAACAGTTATCATTACATATGGAGTTACACTTAACATTTAAAAGTTTATCCAACAGTTAAATATTTTTTCCAATGCATTGGTATTTTACTATGTAAATTTGTTTTTGTCTTGTTTTAAAAAGGGGAGATAATCATTAGATTAACCAGTAATTTTTAATGTTATTTAAAGTTATTGCTACATGCTATAATAATTAAAAGGGCCGTCGTGACCGTGATTGTAAGGTAGTTGTATTTATCACTACCTATGCAATCAGTGCCTATCACCACTGACGTTGTGAGTTTGAATCCAGCTCAGGCGAGGTGTACTCGATACAACATTAGGTGATAAAGTTTGTCAGTGATTTGCAACAGGTTGGTGGTTTTCTCTGGGTACTCTGGTTTCCTCCACCAATAAAACTGACTACCACGACATAACTGAAATATTGTTGAAAGTGGCGTTAAACACCATAACTCTCTAACTCTCTCTCTCTATTGTAGGTGTAATGGTGAGGAACAAACAAATATTTGAGACCCAGGAAGAATATAATAACAGAACACGGTAATGAGGTTCAACAATTAGGGGGGAGGATGATTCTGTCAAAATTAAACCCCTCAACAGCAAAAAACAAAAACAAAAAACAAAAATCAAAAAACAAAACATATTGATAAAAAGACACATAACTAATACAAAAATAATTAGTTGAATTCTATATGAAAATAGCTTTATTCACTGACACAACAGACAACTTGAATTGTCAATAAAATTAATAAATTTGATGCATACTTTGGATCTTACTGGGAAAATATGTGGGCCTAATATGGACGGGGCATTATATGGTATTTAGATTTACATATACCTATATATTCAGTGCCTATCATCACTAAAGTTGTCGATTCTAATTCAATACAACATAATGTGATAAAATTTGTTAATGATATACGATTTTCTCCAGGTGCTCTGGTTTCCTCCACCAATGAAACTGTAATATATAACTAAAATGTAAATGAAAGTGGCATTAAATGTCAAACCCTAACCCAAATTTGATTGATTTGGTTTATGGTGTTTAAATCCACTTTCAACAATATTTCAGTTATATTGTGCCGGTCAGTTCTATCGGTGGAGGAAACCAGAGTAGCCAGAGTAACCACCTACCTGTCGCAAGTCACTGACAAACTTTATCACACCCAAATTTGAGGAGATGAATAAATGGTAAAAAATCTTATTACAAATGTTGCTCTAGAATATTATTTTATATGCACACATTCAATATGACATGCTGATATCATTTATGCATTTAGCTTCATTTTTTAACACTACACCTTGTAAAAATATGTCTCATAGCTTTTGCAAATTTACCAGAAGTGAGGGGATTTACATTGTTTGGCTGTGCACCTGACACTCAATATAGGTAGGGTGTCTTTGAAGTATTATTGCTAATATGATAAATACCCTTTCTTCAATATACTGTACATGTATCATTATATACTTATTTATAGGGCAATACTTGAGCCAGGACTGGAGAGGTTACTACAAGTGTCAGAATCTACACTTAAAACTGCCAGTGATATACTGTACATGTATCATTATATATTTATTTATAGGGCAATACTTGAGCCAGGACTGGAGAGGTTACTGCAAGTGTCAGAATGTATACTTAAAACTGCCAGTGATATACTGTACATGTATCATTATATATTTATTTATAGGGCAATACTTGAGCCAGGACTGGAGAGGTTACTACAAGTGTCAGAATGTATACTTAAAACTGCCAGTGATATACTGTACATGTATCATTATATATTTATTTATAGGGCAATACTTGAGCCAGGACTGGAGAGGGTACTACAAGTGTCAGAATCTACACTTAAAACTGTCAGTGATATACTGTACATGTATCATTATATATTTATTTATAGGGCAATACTTGAGCCAGGACTGGAGAGGTCACTACAAGTGTCAGAATCTATATTTAAAACTGCCAGTGATATACTGTACATGTATCATTATATATTTATTTATAGGGCAATACTTGAGCCAGGACTGGAGAGGTTACTGCAAGTGTCAGAATCTACACTTAAAACTGTCAGTGATATACTGTACATGTATCATTATATATTTATTTATAGGGCAATACTTGAGCCAGGACTGGAGAGGTTACTGCAAGTGTCAGAATCTACACTTAAAACTGTCAGTGATATACTGTACATGTATCATTATATATTTATTTATAGGGCAATACTTGAGCCAGGACTGGAGAGGTTACTACAAGTGTCAGAATCTATACTTAAAACTGCCAGTGATATACTGTACATGTATCATTATATATTTATTTATAGGGCAATACTTGAGCCAGGACTGGAGAGGTTACTACAAGTGTCAGAATCTATACTTAAAACTGCCAGTGATATACTGTACATGTATCATTATATATTTATTTATAGGGCAATACTTGAGCCAGGACTGGAGAGGTCACTACAAGTGTCAGAATCTATACTTATAACTGCCAGTGATATACTGTACATGTATCATTATATATTTATTTATAGGGCAATACTTGAGCCAGGACTGGAGAGGTTACTGCAAGTGTCAGAATCTACACTTAAAACTGTCAGTGATATACTGTACATGTATCATTATATATTTATTTATAGGGCAATACTTGAGCCAGGACTGGAGAGGTTACTACAAGTGTCAGAATCTATACTTAAAACTGCCAGTGATATACTGTACATGTATCATTATATATTTATTTATAGGGCAATACTTGAGCCAGGACTGGAGAGGTTACTACAAGTGTCAGAATCTATACTTAAAACTGCCAGTGATATACTGTACATGTATCATTATATATTTATTTATAGGGCAATACTTGAGCCAGGACTGGAGAGGCTACTGCAAGTGTCAGAATCTATACTTAAAACTGCCAGTGATATACTGTACATGTATCATTATATATTTATTTATAGGGCAATACTTGAGCCAGGACTGGAGAGGTTACTACAAGTGTCCGAATCTACACTTAAAACTGCCAGCATTATACACTGTGAGAATATCATTACTGATAAGTAAGATTACTTTTTATAATTTAATCATTCTTGCTATATATTAGATATATGTACATAAATGTTTAAAAAAGACTGGGAAAAAAGTAATTAAATAAAACTGATTATGTATTGGACCATAGAGATAGTGAAGTATTTTGATTGCCATTTGAGGAGAATTTTTCTGTGTCAAGTTTGCATGTCTTTATCTTAATTCTCTTCTGTGTAATTAAATGGAAGGATGTTTCCACTCAATTTTTATATCATAGACAGCACTGTAAAGAAATAAAATATTACAATATAATGGTCCCTAATCCTAGTTGATATTCAATAGGGACCAAACACAGACAAATTTTTAGAAGTTAATGAAAGGTACAGAAATAGCAATATTCATCTGGCATTTTTTCCCCTAGTGAGATGTTAGTTAAGACATTGTGTGTGTCTCATACATGTACTAGCTATCCCATTTCTAGGCTTGTCAAAGGATACTGAAGAAGTAAGTCTGTTATGTGCAACATTTATTATTTTTAAGCATTTAATTTATTGCACTTTTAATTTATTCTTATAATATCCAATTTTTTTTTATCTATGCAGTAGTAAAACTATCATCCTTATGTTGGTGTTGGATCATCATTAAACATTACTGTACACCAAAAAATCTATTATAATTTTAATTTTTAAATAATATTGAATGAAGTTCATCCTTTTTATGAAACCATTTGATTGATCACAATTTAACAATGGATTACCCCAACTTATTTATAAACTGTTTTGTATAGAGGTTTATGATTGATCAGTTGTAATTTATAAACTGTTTTGTACAGAGGTTTATGATTGGTCATTTGTAATTTATAAACTGTTTTGTACAGAGGTTTATTATTGGTCAGTTCTAATTTATAAACTGTTTTACACAGAGGTTTATGGTTGGTCAGTTGTTACAGCCGGATGGTAAGAAAGGTGACCTACATATGTAACTCAGATTTACCCGGTGCTGACGTTATCTGGGCGTTAGGAGCTGGATGTAGAGATATTACGTACCTCAATATATCTTTGACAGATCCAAGGTAAATCATACTAAGTTTCAAGAAGTTAAGGGTAGGAATTATTCTGACATTATGTGGGCTTTAACAGAACCAGGATATATTTGATTCAAACTCCTTTGTATGGGAGTAAGAATTTTGTATGTTTGTGGGTGAGTGAATGTTGTTTGTATCAATACAAATATTTAATAAGATTGTTTGATGCATAGTTTCTATGTCTGATTGCATGCTCTGAACTAGATTTTTGTCGTGCAACCTCACTGAAGTAACAACCAACACTAGACATGTGATCCAAATGAGACACATGATCTGAGTCTTCTCATTAATTAAGTTAAGCAGTAATGATTGATAACATAACTGTCTGAAACAATTTAATCTGTAGAGAACAGAAAACAGTAACATTTGGATATCTAAAACCTGGCTTAGAACAGATACAAAAATTTAATTTATGGGTAAAAAAATTTATTTGGTTAATGGGATTCCAACGTTTCTTTTATTCCATATCAATTTTTAACTGAATAAGTGTCACATTTTTTACCATTACAAAAACTAGTATCACAATATATAGTATTCAAATATTTATGAAAATATTTTATTTCATAACTATTTTTCTTTAAAAACTTAGTATAGGCCAAAGTGTATATTCACCCTGTGTTTAAATTTATGATTTTGACACTAAATGAACATGTCTCAGAAACAAAGTGATAATTATTCAAAATTTTGCAGGAATTGTAGTTATATTTACATAAGAAACCTTTCATACATTCTTATTGCTATTATTTTCAGCTCCTCCGTTGGTGTAAAATTCAATAATAAATGCTTACAAGTGATATCTCAGTTTTGCCAGGATCTACAAACTTTATGTATAGGAGGTACAGAGATTGATATTAATGGACTTGCATTAATAGGTAGGAATATAAATTATTATTATACTTCACTATCTTTTTTCCTTTATAAAAACATGACAGTAGTTTTGCCATTGCATCCTAAAATCAACTTAATGACTATTCCCCCAGTGGTGCCGGTCAAAAAATTTAGGACTATTCCCCCCTGTGGTAATTTCAGCAATCATATTTCTCAGACTTTTCTAAATCATTCATCTCATTGGTTTCAATTAAATGACGTATATAATGGAATGATCCTATCACCCTCTAATAGAGGACAAATGTCAATATCCATACAAAGATGAATGAACTAAATAATTTTTGTTTGTTTTTGTTTTTGTTTTTTTTGTATTAATTTCTTGTTCAAATACACACACATGAAAATGCATTAGTTTTAAAAAGCACTAATAAAGTAGACTAGAAATGCCACCAGAAAAGAACCTACAATTTAGAATTTTGAATTGCACAGTTGTTCAGTATAATAAAACACTTATAGACTTGATATTCGGATAATAGCACTTTTATTGTCCCCTCTGTACCAACTATTGTCCTCGGCATTGCCTCAGACAATAGTTGGTACCTTGGGGACAATAAAAGTGCTATTACCCTCATACCCAGTCAATAAGTGTATAATATACTCCCATTTAGATTTATTAGGGAGTGATTTTTGTTCTATGCCAAGTGAGCTGTCATGGCAAGAACAAGTTACTCTTGGATAAAATGATGCTTTGTACTATACCAACATACTTAATTGGATTTTTGTAGTGCTCAATCACTGAATCAACAGTTTACAGGTAGACATGTCGCTCCACATTATTCTCCCTACCAATATTTGTTATTACATCTAAATGAAGAAGCCTCAAATAACAAGTTTATAGTCTTTGATTTGACCTTGACCAGTGATGGAATATACAATTGATCAAACTTGAGGTGATCTAAATATTACACCACCAAAGCAGTTCAATTTATTAAATTCTTTAAATTTATTAACCACTAATTTGTATTCTGATATTCTATAATTGAAAAAAAAATGAATGGTTATAATATAACCAACCACACCAACGTGTACCACTCCTATGACAAACTGCAAACTCTAAGATGCAAAACAATACAATGGAAGCTGATGGAAATCTAGTTTGGGACAGGAACAAAAATGTGGCAGGACTAATCCCAGTGAATGGGATCTCAACCTCCTGTTGATAATTAGATCTCCACAAACAGATAAAAACAAAACTATTTCTTACCTGCACAAATTCACTTAACTCAAATGAGCATATCTTTTTGTAAATAAAAATCAAATTTGAGTTCTCAAAAGATTTTTCCTAACCATCATCAAATAATATTCCATATTGTGAAATACATTTAAATACTAGATTCTATATTTTTCTGTATCATATATATATAGAAAATGGAATTTTATAATCTTCATGTTAAAATTAACAAAATACAATGAAAGCAAATATGTTTCAGGTTTTCTATTGTTTGTATTTATCTATATAGTTTGTATTTATCTATATTGTTGTTGGAGATCCAATGTTAACTGGTTTAACCATGTTACATTTTTATAACCAGGACCTGGATTTCTAATTTAATATGTCATGGGCTTTTTTCAATGCTTTGAAGTGAGAGGTGATTGTTAGTTTTGTTGATATTGATGGAACTGTTGACAATCACTGTTTAAACTTACTTTTCATAAATATGCTAGACTGGAAACGATTGTTTGTTATATGGTTTGTTGTATTAGATGGTAGACTGGAAACAATTGTATGTTATATGGTTTGTTGTATTAGATGGTAGACTGGAAACAATTGTTTTTTATATGGTTTGTTGTATTAGATGGTAGACTGGAAACAATTGTTTATTATATGGTTTGTTGTATTAGATGGTAGACTGGAAACAATTGTTTATTATATGGTTTGTTGTATTAGATGGTAGACTGGAAACAATTGTTTGTTATATGGTTTGTTGTATTAGATGGTAGACTGGAAACAATTGTATGTTATATGGTTTGTTGTATTAGATGGTAGACTGGAAACAATTGTATGTTATATGGTTTGTTGTATTAGATGGTAGACTGGAAACAATTGTTTGTTATATGGTTTGTTGTATTAGATGGTAGACTGCAGGACACAATTGTATGTTATATGGTTTGTTGTATTAGATGGTAGACTGGAAACAATTGTATGTTATATGGTTTGTTGTATTAGATGGTAGACTGGAAACAATTGTATGTTATATGGTTTGTTGTATTAGATGGTAGACTGGAAACAATTGTATGTTATATGGTTTGTTGTATTATATGGTAGACTGGAAACAATTGTATGTTATATGGTTTGTTGTATTAGATGGTAGACTGGAAACAATTGTATGTTATATGGTTTGTTGTATTAGATGGTAGACTGGAAACAATTGTTTGTTATATGGTTTGTTGTATTAGATGGTAGACTGGAAACAATTGTATGTTATATGGTTTGTTGTATTAGATGGTAGACTGGAAACAATTGTATGTTATATGGTTTGTTGTATTAGATGGTAGACTGGAAACAATTGTATGTTATATGGTTTGTTGTATTAGATGGTAGACTGGAAACAATTGTATGTTATATGGTTTGTTGTATTAGATGGTAGACTGGAAACAATTGTATGTTATATGGTTTGTTGTATTATATGGTAGACTGGAAACAATTGTATGTTATATGGTTTGTTGTATTAGATGGTAGACTGGAAACAATTGTATGTTATATGGTTTGTTGTATTAGATGGTAGACTGGAAACAATTGTTTGTTATATGGTTTGTTGTATTAGATGGTAGACTGGAAACAATTGTATGTTATATGGTTTGTTGTATTAGATGGTAGACTGGAAACAATTGTATGTTATATGGTTTGTTGTATTAGATGGTAGACTGGAAACAATTGTATGTTATATGGTTTGTTGTATTAGATGGTAGACTGGAAACAATTGTATGTTATATGGTTTGTTGTATTAGATGGTAGACTGGAAACAATTGTTTGTTATATGGTTTGTTGTATTAGATGGTAGACTGGAAACGATTGTATGTTATATGGTTTGTTGTATTAGATGGTAGACTGGAAACAATTGTATGTTATATGGTTTGTTGTATTAGATGGTAAACTGGAAACAATTGTATGTTATATGGTTTGTTGTATTAGATGGTAGACTGCAGGAAACAATTGTATGTTATATGATTTGTTGTATTAAATGGTAGACTGGAAACAATTGTATGTTATATGGTTTGTTGTATTAGATGGTAGACTGGAAATGATTGTTTGTTATATGGTTTGTTGTATTAGATGGTAGACTGGAAACAATTGTATGTTATATGGTTTGTTGTATTAGATGGTAGACTGGAAACGATTGTTTGTTATATGGTTTGTTGTATTAGATGGTAGATTGGAAACAATTGTTTATTATATGGTTTGTTGTATTAGATGGTAGACTGGAAACCATTGTTTGTTATATGGTTTGTTGTATTAGATGGTAGACTGGAAACAATTGTATGTTATATGGTTTGTTGTATTAGATGGTAGACTGGAAACAATTGTATGTTATATGGTTTGTTGTATTAGATGGTAGACTGGAAACGATTGTATGTTATATGGTTTGTTGTATTAGATGGTAGACTGGAAACAATTGTATGTTATATGGTTTGTTGTATTAGATGGTAGACTGGAAACAATTGTATGTTATATGGTTTGTTATATTAGATGGTAGACTGGAAACAATTGTTTGTTATATGGTTTGTTGTATTAGATGGTAGACTGGAAACAATTGTATGTTATATGGTTTGTTGTATTAGATGGTAGACTGGAAACAATTGTATGTTATATGGTTTGTTGTATTAGATGGTAGACTGGAAACAATTGTATGTTATATGGTTTGTTGTATTAGATGGTAGACTGGAAACAATTGTATGTTATATGGTTTGTTGTATTAGATGGTAGACTGGAAACAATTGTATGTTATATGGTTTGTTGTATTAGATGGTAGACTGGAAACGATTGTATGTTATATGGTTTGTTGTATTGGATGGTAGACTGGAAACAATTGTATGTTATATGGTTTGTTGTATTAGATGGTAGACTGGAAACAATTGTATGTTATATGGTTTGTTGTATTAGATGGTAGACTGGAAACAATTGTATGTTATATGGTTTGTTGTATTAGATGGTAGACTGGAAACAATTGTTTATTATATGGTTTGTTGTATTAGATGGTAGACTGGAAACAATTGTATGTTATATGGTTTGTTGTATTAGATGGTAGACTGGAAACAATTGTTTGTTATATGGTTTGTTGTATTAAATGGTAGACTGGAAACGATTGTTTGTTATATGATTTGTTGTATTAGATGGTAGACTGGAAACGATTGTTTGTTATATGGTTTGTTGTATTAGATGGTAGACTGCAGGACACAATTGTATGTTATATGGTTTGTTGTATTAGATGGTAGACTGGAAACAATTGTATGTTATATGGTTTGTTGTATTAGATGGTAGACTGGAAACAATTGTATGTTATATGGTTTGTTGTATTAGATGGTAGACTGGAAACAATTGTATGTTATATGGTTTGTTGTATTAGATGGTAGACTGGAAACAATTGTTTATTATATGGTTTGTTGTATTAGATGGTAGACTGGAAACAATTGTATGTTATATGGTTTGTTGTATTAGATGGTAGACTGGAAACAATTGTTTGTTATATGGTTTGTTGTATTAAATGGTAGACTGGAAACGATTGTTTGTTATATGATTTGTTGTATTAGATGGTAGACTGGAAACGATTGTTTGTTATATGGTTTGTTGTATTAGATGGTAGACTGCAGGACACAATTGTATGTTATATGGTTTGTTGTATTAGATGGTAGACTGGAAACAATTGTATGTTATATGGTTTGTTGTATTAGATGGTAGACTGGAAACAATTGTATGTTATATGGTTTGTTGTATTAGATGGTAGACTAGAAACGATTGTTTGTTATATGGTTTGTTGTATTAGATGGTAGACTGGAAACAATTGTATGTTATATGGTTTGTTGTATTAGATGGTAGACTGGAAACAATTGTTTATTATATGGTTTGTTGTATTAGATGGTAGACTGGAAACAATTGTATGTTATATGGTTTGTTGTATTAGATGGTAGACTGGAAACAATTGTTTGTTATATGGTTTGTTGTATTAGATGGTAGACTAGAAACGATTGTTTGTTATATGGTTTGTTGTATTAGATGGTAGACTGGAAACAATTGTATGTTATATGGTTTGTTGTATTAGATGGTAGACTGGAAACAATTGTTTATTATATGGTTTGTTGTATTAGATGGTAGACTGGAAACAATTGTATGTTATATGGTTTGTTGTATTAGATGGTAGACTGGAAACAATTGTTTGTTATATGGTTTGTTGTATTAGATGGTAGACTGGAAACAATTGTATGTTATATGGTTTGTTGTATTATATGGTAGACTGGAAACAATTGTATGTTATATGGTTTGTTGTATTAGATGGTAGACTGGAAACAATTGTATGTTATATGGTTTGTTGTATTAGATGGTAGACTGGAAACAATTGTTTGTTATATGGTTTGTTGTATTAGATGGTAGACTGGAAACGATTGTATGTTATATGGTTTGTTGTATTAGATGGTAGACTGCAGGACACAATTGTATGTTATATGGTTTGTTGTATTAGATGGTAGACTGGAAACAATTGTATGTTATATGGTTTGTTGTATTAGATGGTAGACTGGAAACAATTGTATGTTATATGGTTTGTTGTATTAGATGGTAGACTGGAAACAATTGTATGTTATATGGTTTGTTGTATTAAATGGTAGACTGGAAACAATTGTATGTTATATGGTTTGTTGTATTAGATGGTAGACTGGAAACAATTGTATGTTATATGGTTTGTTGTATTAAATGGTAGACTGGAAACCATTGTTTGTTATATGGTTTGTTGTATTAGATGGTAGACTGGAAACAATTGTATGTTATATGATTTGTTGTATTAGATGGTAGACTGGAAACAATTGTATGTTATATGGTTTGTTGTATTAGATGGTAGACTGGAAACGATTGTTTGTTATATGGTTTGTTGTATTAGATGGTAGACTGGAAACAATTGTATGTTATATGGTTTGTTGTATTAGATGGTAGACTGGAAACAATTGTTTATTATATGGTTTGTTGTATTAGATGGTAGACTGGAAACAATTGTATGTTATATGGTTTGTTGTATTAGATGGTAGACTGGAAACGATTGTTTGTTATATGGTTTGTTGTATTAGATGGTAGACTGGAAACAATTGTATGTTATATGGTTTGTTGTATTAGATGGTAGACTGGAAACAATTGTTTATTATATGGTTTGTTGTATTAGATGGTAGACTGGAAACAATTGTATGTTATATGGTTTGTTGTATTAGATGGTAGACTGGAAACAATTGTATGTTATATGGTTTGTTGTATTAGATGGTAGACTGGAAACAATTGTATATTATATGGTTTGTTGTATTAGATGGTAGACTGGAAACAATTGTATGTTATATGGTTTGTTGTATTAGATGGTAGACTGGAAACAATTGTATGTTATATGGTTTGTTGTATTAGATGGTAGACTGGAAACAATTGTATGTTATATGGTTTGTTGTATTAGATGGTAGACTGGAAACAATTGTTTGTTATATGGTTTGTTGTATTAGATGGTAGACTGCAGGACACAATTGTATGTTATATGGTTTGTTGTATTAGATGGTAGACTGCAGGAAACAATTGTATGTTATATGGTTTGTTGTATTAGATGGTAGACTGGAAACAATTGTATGTTATATGGTTTGTTGTATTAGATGGTAGACTGGAAACAATTGTATGTTATATGGTTTGTTGTATTAGATGGTAGACTGGAAACAATTGTATGTTATATGGTTTGTTGTATTAGATGGTAGACTGGAAACAATTGTTTGTTATATGGTTTGTTGTATTAGATGGTAGACTGCAGGACACAATTGTATGTTATATGGTTTGTTGTATTAGATGGTAGACTGGAAACGATTGTTTGTTATATGGTTTGTTGTATTAGATGGTAGACTGGAAACAATTGTATGTTATATGGTTTGTTGTATTAGATGGTAGACTGGAAACAATTGTATGTTATATGGTTTGTTGTATTAGATGGTAGACTGCAGGACACAATTGTATGTTATATGGTTTGTTGTATTAGATGGTAGACTGGAAACAATTGTTTGTTATATGGTTTGTTGTATTAGATGGTAGACTGCAGGACACAATTGTATGTTATATGGTTTGTTGTATTAGATGGTAGACTGGAAACGATTGTTTGTTATATGGTTTGTTGTATTAGATGGTAGACTGGAAACAATTGTATGTTATATGGTTTGTTGTATTAGATGGTAGACTGGAAACAATTGTATGTTATATGGTTTGTTGTATTAGATGGTAGACTGGAAACAATTGTATGTTATATGGTTTGTTGTATTAGATGGTAGACTGGAAACAATTGTTTGTTATATGGTTTGTTGTATTAGATGGTAGACTGCAGGACACAATTGTATGTTATATGGTTTGTTGTATTAGATGGTAGACTGGAAACAATTGTATGTTATATGGTTTGTTGTATTAAATGGTAGACTGGAAACAATTGTATGTTATATGGTTTGTTGTATTAAATGGTAGACTGGAAACAATTGTTTGTTATATGGTTTGTTGTATTAAATGGTAGACTGGAAACCATTGTATGTTATATGGTTTGTTGTATTAGATGGTAGACTGGAAACAATTGTTTATTATATGGTTTGTTGTATTAAATGGTAGACTGGAAACCATTGTATGTTATATGGTTTGTTGTATTAGATGGTAGACTGGAAACAATTGTATGTTATATGGTTTGTTGTATTAGATGGTAGACTGGAAACAATTGTATGTTATATGGTTTGTTGTATTAGATGGTAGACTGGAAACAATTGTATGTTATATGGTTTGTTGTATTAGATGGTAGACTGCAGGAAACAATTGTATGTTATATGGTTTGTTGTATTAGATGGTAGACTGGAAACAATTGTTTGTTATATGGTTTGTTGTATTAAATGGTAGACTGGAAACAATTGTATGTTATATGGTTTGTTGTATTAGATGGTAGACTGGAAACAATTGTTTGTTATATGGTTTGTTGTATTAGATGGTAGACTGGAAACAATTGTATGTTATATGGTTTGTTGTATTAGATGGTAGACTGGAAACAATTGTATGTTATATGGTTTGTTGTATTAGATGGTAGACTGGAAACAATTGTATGTTATATGGTTTGTTGTATTAGATGGTAGACTGGAAACAATTGTTTGTTATATGGTTTGTTGTATTAAATGGTAGACTGGAAACAATTGTATGTTATATGGTTTGTTGTATTAGATGGTAGACTGGAAACAATTGTATGTTATATGGTTTGTTGTATTAGATGGTAGACTGGAAACAATTGTTTGTTATATGGTTTGTTGTATTAGATGGTAGACTGGAAACAATTGTATGTTATATGGTTTGTTGTATTAGATGGTAGACTGGAAACAATTGTTTGTTATATGGTTTGTTGTATTAGATGGTAGACTGGAAACAATTGTATGTTATATGGTTTGTTGTATTAGATGGTAGACTGGAAACAATTGTATGTTATATGGTTTGTTGTATTAGATGGTAGACTGGAAACAATTGTTTGTTATATGGTTTGTTGTATTAGATGGTAGACTGGAAACAATTGTATGTTATATGGTTTGTTGTATTAGATGGTAGACTGGAAACAATTGTTTGTTATATGGTTTGTTGTATTAAATGGTAGACTGGAAACAATTGTATGTTATATGGTTTGTTGTATTAGATGGTAGACTGGAAACAATTGTATGTTATATGGTTTGTTGTATTAGATGGTAGACTGGAAACAATTGTATGTTATATGGTTTGTTGTATTAGATGGTAGACTGGAAACAATTGTATGTTATATGGTTTGTTGTATTAGATGGTAGACTGGAAACAATTGTTTGTTATATGGTTTGTTGTATTAGATGGTAGACTGCAGGAAACAATTGTATGTTATATGGTTTGTTGTATTAGATGGTAGACTGGAAACAATTGTATGTTATATGGTTTGTTGTATTAGATGGTAGACTGCAGGACACAATTGTATGTTATATGGTTTGTTGTATTAGATGGTAGACTGGAAACAATTGTTTGTTATATGGTTTGTTGTATTAAATGGTAGACTGGAAACAATTGTATGTTATATGGTTTGTTGTATTAGATGGTAGACTGGAAACAATTGTATGTTATATGGTTTGTTGTATTAGATGGTAGACTGGAAACAATTGTATGTTATATGGTTTGTTGTATTAGATGGTAGACTGGAAACAATTGTATGTTATATGGTTTGTTGTATTAGATGGTAGACTGGAAACAATTGTTTGTTATATGGTTTGTTGTATTAGATGGTAGACTGGAAACAATTGTATGTTATATGGTTTGTTGTATTAGATGGTAGACTGGAAACAATTGTATGTTATATGGTTTGTTGTATTAGATGGTAGACTGCAGGACACAATTGTATGTTATATGGTTTGTTGTATTAGATGGTAGACTGGAAACAATTGTATGTTATATGGTTTGTTGTATTAGATGGTAGACTGGAAACAATTGTATGTTATATGGTTTGTTGTATTAGATGGTAGACTGGAAACAATTGTTTGTTATATGGTTTGTTGTATTAGATGGTAGACTGGAAACAATTGTTTATTATATGGTTTGTTGTATTAGATGGTAGACTGGAAACAATTGTATGTTATATGATTTGTTGTATTAGATGGTAGACTGGAAACAATTGTATGTTATATGGTTTGTTGTATTAGATGGTAGACTGGAAACAATTGTATGTTATATGATTTGTTGTATTAGATGGTAGACTGGAAACAATTGTATGTTATATGGTTTGTTGTATTAGATGGTAGACTGGAAACGATTGTTTGTTATATGGTTTGTTGTATTAGATGGTAGACTGGAAACAATTGTATGTTATATGGTTTGTTGTATTAGATGGTAGACTGGAAACAATTGTTTATTATATGGTTTGTTGTATTAGATGGTAGACTGGAAACAATTGTATGTTATATGGTTTGTTGTATTAGATGGTAGACTGGAAACAATTGTATGTTATATGATTTGTTGTATTAAATGGTAGACTGGAAACAATTGTATGTTATATGGTTTGTTGTATTAGATGGTAGACTGGAAACAATTGTTTGTTATATGGTTTGTTGTATTAGATGGTAGACTGGAAATGATTGTATGTTATATGATTTGTTGTATTAGATGGTAGACTGGAAACAATTGTATGTTATATGGTTTGTTGTATTAGATGGTAGACTGGAAACAATTGTATGTTATATGGTTTGTTGTATTAGATGGTAGACTGGAAACAATTGTATGTTATATGGTTTGTTGTATTAGATGGTAGACTGGAAACAATTGTATGTTATATGGTTTGTTGTATTAGATGGTAGACTGGAAACAATTGTATGTTATATGGTTTGTTGTATTAGATGGTAGACTGGAAACGATTGTTTGTTATATGGTTTGTTGTATTAGATGGTAGACTGGAAACAATTGTATGTTATATGGTTTGTTGTATTAGATGGTAGACTGCAGGACACAATTGTATGTTATATGGTTTGTTGTATTAGATGGTAGACTGGAAACAATTGTTTGTTATATGGTTTGTTGTATTAGAAGGTAGACTGCAGGACACAATTGTATGTTATATGGTTTGTTGTATTAGATGGTAGACTGGAAACGATTGTTTGTTATATGGTTTGTTGTATTAGATGGTAGACTGGAAACAATTGTATGTTATATGGTTTGTTGTATTAGATGGTAGACTGGAAACAATTGTATGTTATATGGTTTGTTGTATTAGATGGTAGACTGGAAACAATTGTATGTTATATGGTTTGTTGTATTAGATGGTAGACTGGAAACAATTGTATGTTATATGGTTTGTTGTATTAGATGGTAGACTGGAAACAATTGTATGTTATATGGTTTGTTGTATTAGATGGTAGACTGGAAACAATTGTATGTTATATGGTTTGTTGTATTAGATGGTAGACTGGAAACAATTGTTTGTTATATGGTTTGTTGTATTAGATGGTAGACTGCAGGACACAATTGTATGTTATATGGTTTGTTGTATTAGATGGTAGACTGGAAACAATTGTATGTTATATGGTTTGTTGTATTAAATGGTAGACTGGAAACAATTGTATGTTATATGGTTTGTTGTATTAAATGGTAGACTGGAAACAATTGTATGTTATATGGTTTGTTGTATTAGATGGTAGACTGGAAACAATTGTATGTTATATGGTTTGTTGTATTAGATGGTAGACTGGAAACAATTGTTTGTTATATGGTTTGTTGTATTAGATGGTAGACTGGAAACAATTGTATGTTATATGGTTTGTTGTATTAGATGGTAGACTGGAAACAATTGTTTGTTATATGGTTTGTTGTATTAGATGGTAGACTGGAAACAATTGTATGTTATATGGTTTGTTGTATTAGATGGTAGACTGGAAACAATTGTATGTTATATGGTTTGTTGTATTAGATGGTAGACTGGAAACAATTGTATGTTATATGGTTTGTTGTATTAGATGGTAGACTGGAAACAATTGTATGTTATATGGTTTGTTGTATTAGATGGTAGACTGGAAACAATTGTATGTTATATGGTTTGTTGTATTAGATGGTAGACTGGAAACAATTGTATGTTATATGGTTTGTTGTATTAGATGGTAGACTGGAAACAATTGTTTGTTATATGGTTTGTTGTATTAGATGGTAGACTGGAAACAATTGTATGTTATATGGTTTGTTGTATTAGATGGTAGACTGGAAACAATTGTATGTTATATGGTTTGTTGTATTAGATGGTAGACTGGAAACAATTGTTTGTTATATGGTTTGTTGTATTAGATGGTAGACTGGAAACAATTGTATGTTATATGGTTTGTTGTATTAGATGGTAGACTGGAAACAATTGTATGTTATATGGTTTGTTGTATTAGATGGTAGACTGGAAACAATTGTTTGTTATATGGTTTGTTGTATTAGATGGTAGACTGGAAACAATTGTATGTTATATGGTTTGTTGTATTAGATGGTAGACTGGAAACGATTGTATGTTATATGGTTTGTTGTATTAGATGGTAGACTGCAGGACACAATTGTATGTTATATGGTTTGTTGTATTAGATGGTAGACTGGAAACAATTGTTTGTTATATGGTTTGTTGTATTAGATGGTAGACTGCAGGAAACAATTGTATGTTATATGGTTTGTTGTATTAGATGGTAGACTGGAAACAATTGTATGTTATATGGTTTGTTGTATTAGATGGTAGACTGCAGGACACAATTGTATGTTATATGGTTTGTTGTATTAGATGGTAGACTGGAAACAATTGTTTGTTATATGGTTTGTTGTATTAGATGGTAGACTGGAAACAATTGTTTATTATATGGTTTGTTGTATTAGATGGTAGACTGGAAACAATTGTATGTTATATGGTTTGTTGTATTAGATGGTAGACTGGAAACAATTGTATGTTATATGGTTTGTTGTATTAGATGGTAGACTGGAAACAATTGTATGTTATATGGTTTGTTGTATTAGATGGTAGACTGGAAACAATTGTATGTTATATGGTTTGTTGTATTAGATGGTAGACTGGAAACGATTGTTTGTTATATGGTTTGTTGTATTAGATGGTAGACTGGAAACAATTGTTTGTTATATGGTTTGTTGTATTAGATGGTAGACTGGAAACAATTGTATGTTATATGGTTTGTTGTATTAGATGGTAGACTGGAAACAATTGTATGTTATATGGTTTGTTGTATTAGATGGTAGACTGCAGGACACAATTGTATGTTATATGGTTTGTTGTATTAGATGGTAGACTGGAAACAATTGTATGTTATATGGTTTGTTGTATTAGATGGTAGACTGGAAACAATTGTATGTTATATGGTTTGTTGTATTAGATGGTAGACTGGAAACAATTGTTTGTTATATGGTTTGTTGTATTAGATGGTAGACTGGAAACAATTGTTTATTATATGGTTTGTTGTATTAGATGGTAGACTGGAAACAATTGTATGTTATATGATTTGTTGTATTAGATGGTAGACTGGAAACAATTGTATGTTATATGGTTTGTTGTATTAGATGGTAGACTGGAAACAATTGTATGTTATATGATTTGTTGTATTAGATGGTAGACTGGAAACAATTGTATGTTATATGGTTTGTTGTATTAGATGGTAGACTGGAAACGATTGTTTGTTATATGGTTTGTTGTATTAGATGGTAGACTGGAAACAATTGTATGTTATATGGTTTGTTGTATTAGATGGTAGACTGGAAACAATTGTTTATTATATGGTTTGTTGTATTAGATGGTAGACTGGAAACAATTGTATGTTATATGGTTTGTTGTATTAGATGGTAGACTGGAAACAATTGTATGTTATATGATTTGTTGTATTAAATGGTAGACTGGAAACAATTGTATGTTATATGGTTTGTTGTATTAGATGGTAGACTGGAAACAATTGTTTGTTATATGGTTTGTTGTATTAGATGGTAGACTGGAAATGATTGTATGTTATATGATTTGTTGTATTAGATGGTAGACTGGAAACAATTGTATGTTATATGGTTTGTTGTATTAGATGGTAGACTGGAAACAATTGTATGTTATATGGTTTGTTGTATTAGATGGTAGACTGGAAACAATTGTATGTTATATGGTTTGTTGTATTAGATGGTAGACTGGAAACAATTGTATGTTATATGGTTTGTTGTATTAGATGGTAGACTGGAAACAATTGTATGTTATATGGTTTGTTGTATTAGATGGTAGACTGGAAACGATTGTTTGTTATATGGTTTGTTGTATTAGATGGTAGACTGGAAACAATTGTATGTTATATGGTTTGTTGTATTAGATGGTAGACTGCAGGACACAATTGTATGTTATATGGTTTGTTGTATTAGATGGTAGACTGGAAACAATTGTTTGTTATATGGTTTGTTGTATTAGAAGGTAGACTGCAGGACACAATTGTATGTTATATGGTTTGTTGTATTAGATGGTAGACTGGAAACGATTGTTTGTTATATGGTTTGTTGTATTAGATGGTAGACTGGAAACAATTGTATGTTATATGGTTTGTTGTATTAGATGGTAGACTGGAAACAATTGTATGTTATATGGTTTGTTGTATTAGATGGTAGACTGGAAACAATTGTATGTTATATGGTTTGTTGTATTAGATGGTAGACTGGAAACAATTGTATGTTATATGGTTTGTTGTATTAGATGGTAGACTGGAAACAATTGTATGTTATATGGTTTGTTGTATTAGATGGTAGACTGGAAACAATTGTATGTTATATGGTTTGTTGTATTAGATGGTAGACTGGAAACAATTGTTTGTTATATGGTTTGTTGTATTAGATGGTAGACTGCAGGACACAATTGTATGTTATATGGTTTGTTGTATTAGATGGTAGACTGGAAACAATTGTATGTTATATGGTTTGTTGTATTAAATGGTAGACTGGAAACAATTGTATGTTATATGGTTTGTTGTATTAAATGGTAGACTGGAAACAATTGTATGTTATATGGTTTGTTGTATTAGATGGTAGACTGGAAACAATTGTATGTTATATGGTTTGTTGTATTAGATGGTAGACTGGAAACAATTGTTTGTTATATGGTTTGTTGTATTAGATGGTAGACTGGAAACAATTGTATGTTATATGGTTTGTTGTATTAGATGGTAGACTGGAAACAATTGTTTGTTATATGGTTTGTTGTATTAGATGGTAGACTGGAAACAATTGTATGTTATATGGTTTGTTGTATTAGATGGTAGACTGGAAACAATTGTATGTTATATGGTTTGTTGTATTAGATGGTAGACTGGAAACAATTGTATGTTATATGGTTTGTTGTATTAGATGGTAGACTGGAAACAATTGTATGTTATATGGTTTGTTGTATTAGATGGTAGACTGGAAACAATTGTATGTTATATGGTTTGTTGTATTAGATGGTAGACTGGAAACAATTGTATGTTATATGGTTTGTTGTATTAGATGGTAGACTGGAAACAATTGTTTGTTATATGGTTTGTTGTATTAGATGGTAGACTGGAAACAATTGTATGTTATATGGTTTGTTGTATTAGATGGTAGACTGGAAACAATTGTATGTTATATGGTTTGTTGTATTAGATGGTAGACTGGAAACAATTGTTTGTTATATGGTTTGTTGTATTAGATGGTAGACTGGAAACAATTGTATGTTATATGGTTTGTTGTATTAGATGGTAGACTGGAAACAATTGTATGTTATATGGTTTGTTGTATTAGATGGTAGACTGGAAACAATTGTTTGTTATATGGTTTGTTGTATTAGATGGTAGACTGGAAACAATTGTATGTTATATGGTTTGTTGTATTAGATGGTAGACTGGAAACGATTGTATGTTATATGGTTTGTTGTATTAGATGGTAGACTGCAGGACACAATTGTATGTTATATGGTTTGTTGTATTAGATGGTAGACTGGAAACAATTGTTTGTTATATGGTTTGTTGTATTAGATGGTAGACTGCAGGAAACAATTGTATGTTATATGGTTTGTTGTATTAGATGGTAGACTGGAAACAATTGTATGTTATATGATTTGTTGTATTAGATGGTAGACTGGAAACAATTGTATGTTATATGGTTTGTTGTATTAGATGGTAGACTGGAAACGATTGTTTGTTATATGGTTTGTTGTATTAGATGGTAGACTGGAAACAATTGTATGTTATATGGTTTGTTGTATTAGATGGTAGACTGGAAACAATTGTTTATTATATGGTTTGTTGTATTAGATGGTAGACTGGAAACAATTGTATGTTATATGGTTTGTTGTATTAGATGGTAGACTGGAAACAATTGTATGTTATATGATTTGTTGTATTAAATGGTAGACTGGAAACAATTGTATGTTATATGGTTTGTTGTATTAGATGGTAGACTGGAAACAATTGTTTGTTATATGGTTTGTTGTATTAGATGGTAGACTGGAAATGATTGTATGTTATATGATTTGTTGTATTAGATGGTAGACTGGAAACAATTGTATGTTATATGGTTTGTTGTATTAGATGGTAGACTGGAAACAATTGTATGTTATATGGTTTGTTGTATTAGATGGTAGACTGGAAACAATTGTATGTTATATGGTTTGTTGTATTAGATGGTAGACTGGAAACAATTGTATGTTATATGGTTTGTTGTATTAGATGGTAGACTGGAAACAATTGTATGTTATATGGTTTGTTGTATTAGATGGTAGACTGGAAACGATTGTTTGTTATATGGTTTGTTGTATTAGATGGTAGACTGGAAACAATTGTATGTTATATGGTTTGTTGTATTAGATGGTAGACTGCAGGACACAATTGTATGTTATATGGTTTGTTGTATTAGATGGTAGACTGGAAACAATTGTTTGTTATATGGTTTGTTGTATTAGAAGGTAGACTGCAGGACACAATTGTATGTTATATGGTTTGTTGTATTAGATGGTAGACTGGAAACGATTGTTTGTTATATGGTTTGTTGTATTAGATGGTAGACTGGAAACAATTGTATGTTATATGGTTTGTTGTATTAGATGGTAGACTGGAAACAATTGTATGTTATATGGTTTGTTGTATTAGATGGTAGACTGGAAACAATTGTATGTTATATGGTTTGTTGTATTAGATGGTAGACTGGAAACAATTGTATGTTATATGGTTTGTTGTATTAGATGGTAGACTGGAAACAATTGTATGTTATATGGTTTGTTGTATTAGATGGTAGACTGGAAACAATTGTATGTTATATGGTTTGTTGTATTAGATGGTAGACTGGAAACAATTGTTTGTTATATGGTTTGTTGTATTAGATGGTAGACTGCAGGACACAATTGTATGTTATATGGTTTGTTGTATTAGATGGTAGACTGGAAACAATTGTATGTTATATGGTTTGTTGTATTAAATGGTAGACTGGAAACAATTGTATGTTATATGGTTTGTTGTATTAAATGGTAGACTGGAAACAATTGTATGTTATATGGTTTGTTGTATTAGATGGTAGACTGGAAACAATTGTATGTTATATGGTTTGTTGTATTAGATGGTAGACTGGAAACAATTGTTTGTTATATGGTTTGTTGTATTAGATGGTAGACTGGAAACAATTGTATGTTATATGGTTTGTTGTATTAGATGGTAGACTGGAAACAATTGTTTGTTATATGGTTTGTTGTATTAGATGGTAGACTGGAAACAATTGTATGTTATATGGTTTGTTGTATTAGATGGTAGACTGGAAACAATTGTATGTTATATGGTTTGTTGTATTAGATGGTAGACTGGAAACAATTGTATGTTATATGGTTTGTTGTATTAGATGGTAGACTGGAAACAATTGTATGTTATATGGTTTGTTGTATTAGATGGTAGACTGGAAACAATTGTATGTTATATGGTTTGTTGTATTAGATGGTAGACTGGAAACAATTGTATGTTATATGGTTTGTTGTATTAGATGGTAGACTGGAAACAATTGTTTGTTATATGGTTTGTTGTATTAGATGGTAGACTGGAAACAATTGTATGTTATATGGTTTGTTGTATTAGATGGTAGACTGGAAACAATTGTATGTTATATGGTTTGTTGTATTAGATGGTAGACTGGAAACAATTGTTTGTTATATGGTTTGTTGTATTAGATGGTAGACTGGAAACAATTGTATGTTATATGGTTTGTTGTATTAGATGGTAGACTGGAAACAATTGTATGTTATATGGTTTGTTGTATTAGATGGTAGACTGGAAACAATTGTTTGTTATATGGTTTGTTGTATTAGATGGTAGACTGGAAACAATTGTATGTTATATGGTTTGTTGTATTAGATGGTAGACTGGAAACGATTGTATGTTATATGGTTTGTTGTATTAGATGGTAGACTGCAGGACACAATTGTATGTTATATGGTTTGTTGTATTAGATGGTAGACTGGAAACAATTGTTTGTTATATGGTTTGTTGTATTAGATGGTAGACTGCAGGAAACAATTGTATGTTATATGGTTTGTTGTATTAGATGGTAGACTGGAAACAATTGTATGTTATATGGTTTGTTGTATTAGATGGTAGACTGCAGGACACAATTGTATGTTATATGGTTTGTTGTATTAGATGGTAGACTGGAAACAATTGTTTGTTATATGGTTTGTTGTATTAGATGGTAGACTGGAAACAATTGTTTATTATATGGTTTGTTGTATTAGATGGTAGACTGGAAACAATTGTATGTTATATGGTTTGTTGTATTAGATGGTAGACTGGAAACAATTGTATGTTATATGGTTTGTTGTATTAGATGGTAGACTGGAAACAATTGTATGTTATATGGTTTGTTGTATTAGATGGTAGACTGGAAACAATTGTATGTTATATGGTTTGTTGTATTAGATGGTAGACTGGAAACGATTGTTTGTTATATGGTTTGTTGTATTAGATGGTAGACTGGAAACAATTGTATGTTATATGGTTTGTTGTATTAGATGGTAGACTGGAAACAATTGTTTATTATATGGTTTGTTGTATTAGATGGTAGACTGGAAACAATTGTATGTTATATGGTTTGTTGTATTAGATGGTAGACTGGAAACAATTGTATGTTATATGATTTGTTGTATTAAATGGTAGACTGGAAACAATTGTATGTTATATGGTTTGTTGTATTAGATGGTAGACTGGAAACAATTGTATGTTATATGGTTTGTTGTATTAGATGGTAGACTGGAAACAATTGTATGTTATATGGTTTGTTGTATTAGATGGTAGACTGGAAACAATTGTATGTTATATGGTTTGTTGTATTAGATGGTAGACTGCAGGACACAATTGTATGTTATATGGTTTGTTGTATTAGATGGTAGACTGGAAACAATTGTATGTTATATGGTTTGTTGTATTAGATGGTAGACTGGAAACAATTGTTTGTTATATGGTTTGTTGTATTAGATGGTAGACTGGAAACAATTGTTTATTATATGGTTTGTTGTATTAGATGGTAGACTGGAAACAATTGTATGTTATATGGTTTGTTGTATTAGATGGTAGACTGGAAACAATTGTATGTTATATGGTTTGTTGTATTAGATGGTAGACTGGAAACAATTGTATGTTATATGGTTTGTTGTATTAGATGGTAGACTGGAAACAATTGTATGTTATATGGTTTGTTGTATTAGATGGTAGACTGGAAACAATTGTATGTTATATGGTTTGTTGTATTAGATGGTAGACTGCAGGACACAATTGCATGTTATATGGTTTGTTGTATTAGATGGTAGACTGCAGGACACAATTGTTTGTTATATGGTTTGTTGTATTAAATGGTCTGTTTTGGAAAGTTTTGTTTCAATGGATTTGATTACATAACATAGGATATAGTTTAGTACGGGTAAATCCTATCAAGTGCTTACTCCATCATTAATACATGTACTCTTTATTTACAGTTAAGAGTTGTCAGAGACTGTTAAGGTTAGAACTACACTATGGTACCATGGTAACAGAAGATACAATGGTTGCTGTATGTAGACTAGGATTACATAATCTACAACAAATCTGCTTTAATTTTACTCCAGTGGAGGCTAAGGCAATTCTTCATTTATGTAGTAAGTCTTAAACTGAGCTATTTTATAATATTTACCTACACAAGTTGATAGCGAACAGACTTCTCATAAACATGTTCATTATCTACAGGAAAACGTTCCATCAGACTATTAAAGGTAATGTATTATGTAGGTCAGCCAAACATTCTGCAGTGAAGATTCAACTTTACTTCCTGTTTTGCTGGAACTAATTGTGTTGTCTGTCCTTCGATTTACATATTCTGATTCCCCTTTGGTATCTTCTAACTCTTCTTAGTAAAACCAGAATTTATTTACCTGTATTCAAACTGAAGAATTGTACCTTTCAAGTTGAATATGTAACAATTTTCAATTTGTCATAATCTTGATATTCATACAGAGGTGATAATTTGAAGGAAAGAATAAAGTTAGAGATTAAGACAGTGCAATGTTCAAGAAAATTAAAAAAAAAAAATTAGTAGGTATATTTGGAAATTGAATAAAGTTTTTGTTTGAATTTTCAAATCTAATTTAAAGTGATTCATATTGTTTATTCTGAAATGTTTGACCTTGACAGTTTCCTCTGTGCTCTGTCGAGTTGAATGAAACCTGTTATAAAACCCTATGTTACAGTGTAGCAACATGTATTGTGATGAAAAAGAATTTCCGCCATAGCATTTGTTCTGACTGTAAAGAATATGACAATATTTATTTTAAACAGAATAAACAGTAAAAGAATATTTGTTCCTTAGAAAACATATAATCATGGAGTTGTTTATAATAAATTATCCAAAGGAACAAATATTATACAGAACAAATGTATGTTTATAGTATAATGATTTAGACACATCCGTCACAACTCACTCTTGCCTAACTACAGCATTCATTTCATATCAAATTTTCCTAAAATTTTAATAGAAGCTGTTTATTATTAATATTATTAATACTCAGATCTAGCTGGAATAACATACAGCTACTTTTAAATTTTGTAGTTTTTTTTTTGGAAAATAAACATTGATTTTTTATCTGAAAAATAAGAATTTTGAGAAATGGATATTGTCTCCTGACTTAAGCAATTTTGAAACAGTATATTGGTAGAAAAACTTGATTTTTATTTGAGAAAGAAGGATTCTGAGATCTTGATATCTTATTGGATTCTTAAATCCATGTGTTCAGTATCAGCCATCAACACCATTACCTTACACTCAGTACAATTAACAGTCAGTGACTTGCGACAGATCGATGGTTTTCTCCGGGTCCTCCGGTTTCCTCCACCAATAAAACTGACTGCCACAATATAACTGAAATATTGTTGAAAGTGGCATTAAACACCATCAAACAAACAAACAAACAAACAATCTCTTTCATGCTCTACTTTTCTTTTTTTCTGTGGGAGTAGGGTATTGTTCTTGTTCCACTATCCAGCTGGAAGCGTGGGGTATGTGAGCTGATGAGTTGCAGTACTTGAAATAATGGTATGTCTAGAATGTGATCATCTGTTAGTAATTTCTGTCTTGTGTTTCAGAGTCTTCCAAACATTTACAGAAAGTACAAATATCATTGGATATTTCTTGTTTTGATTTGAAAGGTGAATTAAAAGAAGATGATAAAATGAAGAAGTATGCTGATATGGTTAAAAACTTGAAGGTACAATATATTAATCATACGTCTGTTAAGTGTAAAACTAAGAAAAAGATTACAATAAGGGCCATATTTGGACCTGAATGATGATTGAAAATGAAATGGGATTTTAGTATGAATTTTTAGGACAAAGCTAGTCCTAGGGATTTAATTTAGCAGAAATAGGTGATTTGTTCAATTTTTTTTTAAGCATAATATATTTAATAATTTTTTACATTTTGATTAGAAAATATGGGTGATGAAGCTTACATCTTTGATTTTCTTTATTCTGGAACTAAAACAACCAGCAAAATATAATTAGAAATTTGATGCAGTTTAAGTGTCTTTATGATATAACTCTGATCAACATGTTAATTGGTTGTCCCATTATCATGCTATTTCCCAAATGAGATTTTATAAAATGATGTCATATTTTTAAATAAGGAATATTGTTTGCAATTTTCAAATATCTGTTGAATATTTTCATATTACTGTCAATTTACAAAATAACCAAAATTGTAAATAAGTATACAAATATAGATGAGAACACATAAGGACCGTAAGAAGAGATTGAAGATAACAAATGGGTAATCAGAATCTGTAAATCGAAGAAGAACAGACAACACAATAGGCAAAAGAAAAAGGACAAAAGAGCAAACAACGAACTACAAAACATACACAGAAAACTAAAGATCGAGTAACACAAAACCCACTGAAAACCGGGGGTGAACTCAAGTACTTCGGAAGGGTAGGCAGTTCTTGCTCCACTAGTGGCGCCCGTCGTGTTAATCTAGTTACAAATCTGGTGATAAGTCATGAATGAGGAAAAGACCGGGAAACATTCATTTTACTTACAAATTATTTTGATATAAAAACACAACTTTATTTTAGGGAAGGTTGAAGTCACTAAGTATTGTATGTTCTCAATTTGAATGAAAAATTGGCAGAAATCTAAAATAAAAATAAAAATCAATGCAAGAAAGAACTGAAAAAAAAAGAACAGTTTAAATTAAATTTTGTGTATTAAGAAAAGAGTTTAAACAGTATGGATCAACAACATCACAAAAATCAAGAAAACAAGCCTCAAATCTATATATGTATATCTCTATTTTTAGTAAGTACTGTTAGTGCTATGTGTCTGGGTTGAAATCAAGATTAGCAAGAATCACCCTGTATTAATAGGGACCTTTCATAGGCCACCCAATTCTTTAAATTATACTTTTGATTTAATCGAACATTTGATAGATTTAGCTGTGGACACAGGTGTAAATACAAGTGTAGTGTTAGGTGACTTTAATGAAGATCAATTAAAGCCCCAGAACAATAAAATGTCCAATATATTTGTAAAATACAATATGATTCAATTTATTAACGAACCGACTCATTTTACGGAGAACTCTAGTACATGTATTGATTTAATCTCGTCTACCGATCCGAATGTCATTGATCTTATCCATGTTGGCCAACCATTCCTTAACGTAAATGTCTGATATCACTGTCCTATATATGGTATATTTAAAGTCCCTAAAACATTGCATACATGTTTTAAGGGACGAATATGGTTATATGATTGTGGAAACTATAATCAATATTGTGAAAAATTGCAGCGTGTCGACTGGGATGAACTTAATAATTCTGGAAATAGCTTAGATGATTTATGTGAGTCATTCTCAAATGTAATATTACAAGCAGCAGGTGAATCAATTCCTAACAAAATAATAACAGTATGAAAGACCGACCCTCCGTGGATGAATGGTGCTATCCATAGAGCCATTAGGAAACGGAACCGGCTTCAAAGGCAAGCGAAAAAATCAAATCTTCCAGTTCATTGGGCAAACTTCAGAAAATCCCGGAACAAAACTATTAACATAATTTGTGGACAAAAAGAAATTAATTTTGATAACTTAATAGCCAAATTGAAATCGCGTCAAACCAGTGCAAGAGACTGGTGGAAATCCACGTCACAACTTGTAGGGCAAAACTCAAACAATTTTGTCATCCCCCCTCTAAATTGTTCTAATAATATTGTATACGATGATGTAGAAAAGGTCGAAGCTTTTAATACCTTTTTTTCATCTCAATCAAATATTGATGATACTGACAAATCAGTACCAGCTGACGAAACACCGCCACTGAGATGTCTGGATCGTATTGTTCTTCGGCAACATGAAGTTCAAGATGTACTGAGACTTCTTAATACTAACAAGGCATCGGGCCCAGATGCTATTCATGCCAAACTGCTAAAAGTGGCATACAATATTATTTCTAAACCATTGTGTGCTATTTTTAACATTAGTCTGATAACTAAACATTTTCCAAATAAATGGAAACTGGCAAACGTCACCCCTGTCCACAAAAAAGAGGATAAAAACATAATTGGAAATTATCGACCTATTTCTTTGCTCCCTATTTCTAGTAAAGTTTTCGAAAAATGTATTTACAAACATATTTTTAATTTTATCAGGGACTTAATCACAGAACATCAGTCTGGTTTTACAATAAATGACTCGACTAGGAATCAACTTCTGTATATTGTGAATATGGTTAGCAAAGCTCTGGATGAGGGAAAGGAAATATTAAAGAGTAATCTTTTTTGATATTAGCAAAGCCTTTGATAGAGTATGGCATAGGGGTCTTCTTTTTAAATTAAAAAAAATGGGAATTGTTAGGGATTTGCTTTTATGGTTTAAAGACTATTTAACCAATAGGTAACAAAGAGTCGTTATAAATGGGAAAGAATCGTCTTGGAAAACTGTCAATGCAGGTGTTCCACAAGGGTCCATCTTACGACCCTTATTATTTCTTATATTTATCAATGATATCGTTGACGAAGTAAATTGTCCTATCAAACTTTTCGCAGATGACACCAGTATTTATGCAATCGTCAATAACCCATTAATTACTTCTCTTTCTTTAAATTCAAACTTGCAAAAGGTTCAAAACTGGTCAAACAGATGGTTGGTTAATTTCAATCCCAAGAAGACCGAATCGATGATTATTTCGCAAAAGGTCGAGCCTGAATTCCATCCTCCACTTTATTTTAATAATGTTCCCATTAAAAATGTAACTACACATAAACATCTTTGTCTCACTTTTTCTAATGATGGATCTTGGACCACACATATTAACGAAATTATAACAAAGGCGTCTTCTAGATTAAATATTATTCGTAAGTTGAAATTTAAAGTAGACTGTAAATCGCTTGAGCATATGTACTTCAGTTATGTCTGCCCTATTCTAGAATGTGCAGATGTAATCTGGGATAACTGTCCAAAGTATATAAAGGAAAAACTTGAACCCATTTATAACAATGAAGCCGCACGTATAATAACTGGTGCTACAAAATTGTGGATGGGAAACCTTAGAGGAACGAAGAAACAAACATAAGATTTTATTATTTCACAAAATGGTTTATAACAAAACAGTTCCCGAATATTTATCCAATTTAGTTCCATCCTACTTCGGACAAACTCATCAATATAGCACTCGGAACAATTCTAATCTAGTTCATGTACATTCTCGTACAGCTTATTATAATAATAGCTTTTTACCTTCAACCGTTCGACTCTGGAACGAACTTCCAGCGAATATCAAAAGTAATGTTTCAGTCAATTCCATGAAATTATTTTTGAATAACACAATAAATCCTGTCCCATCTTACTTCTATGCAGGTTCTAGAATTGGTCAAATACTACATACTAGAATTCGAACTGAGAGTAGTGCGCTTAAGGATCATCTTTATAAGAAAAATATCGAAGCTAATCCCTACTGTAGTTGTAAACTGGTAGAAATGTCCGAGCATTTTTTACTAAAATGTTCTCTGTATGAAAGGTTAAGAAATGATTTATTTGTTAACCTGTCTTGTCATTTAAATATTAATAATCTACTCTTTGGTGATTCTAACCTCCCAGATTGTGAAAATGAAAGTAATTTCCTTGTAATTCAAGATTTTATAATAAAATCTAAACGTTTTACACCTAGAATATAAATGTACCATGCTTTTACTTGTTACATAATATTAGATCTGTCATTTTATTGTTCATTGTACAAATTGTCACCCTTTCACTTCATATGCTTATTTAAACAAATGTGTGTATTATTAATGTGCATGTCCTATCCATCTTATATGTATTTTTCTTTTCTTTTCTTTTTTGGTATCTGGGAGAAGAATTTATATAAGTGCTGCGTCATTTGTTTTCGGATCCCTATATATGTACTACATGTATTGTTATAACTAATGCAATTTATTCAATAAATATTGTTTACAAAGAAGAACTGACAACACAATGTAAGATATTATACTAATTATTAGACTGTTTTGTAGGAACTAGAAAAGAAACCAGGTGTTGGAAACATTCTTAAGCTTAGCTGTGGAGAAGTCTTTATCAATACAGACAAGAAATTCTTTGGACTATTTTAAGCCAGTTTTTGAATGATATATGTAAAACACTTACAATAGGAAAATCGGTTAGAGATTTTTTTTTATAAAATTAATAGAAAACAGGTTTATTGAACATATTTCTAAGCAAGTGAATATATTTTCTCCACACTTATTGGTAAAACTGTGCTTTGTTTTTTTTTTTTTACTTTGGTGGCTTTATTTTCCATACATGTCAGTAAAATTATAGTTTGTTATTCTTTTTTTGGCTTTAATTTATTCTCTACATTTGTCAGTAAAATTTTGTTATTTTCTCGTGTGGCTTTATTCTTTGTTAGTTTTTGGTGGCTTTATTCACCTACTTGTCAGTAAAATTATATTATAGTTTGGTTTGTTTTTGAGAGTTTATTCACCACACTTGTCAGTAAAACTATAATGTGATTTTTGTCTAGACTTTATTCTTCCACTTGTCAGTTAAACTATATTTTGTTATTTTCTCCAGTGGCTTTATTCTTTATTAATTTTTGCTTTATTCTCTACATTTGTCAATAAAAATATATTATAATTTTTTTTTTATAATTTATTCTTCTACTTGTCAGTAAAACTGTATTTTGTTATATTTCTTGGGGATTGTTTAAGGTCTATTTTGTTATTTATACATGGAACATTTCTAAAATGGAGATTTTTAAAGAATTAAATGACTGGTAGAAATGTTCTTCTGGTTGTATTACAATCATATTATTATATCATTAATGTATTCCACTAGTATATGCATTCTAATAAAAATTATATGATTGTTGGATAATTAAAAAAAAAAAAAAAATTGTGATACACAATGCAATCATCTACTCATCAACTCAATCAACTCATCCCATGGCCATGTCATGCAACCTTTCATTTACATTTGACTGTCTAGCATTAAGAGATTGTTAAAATATATTGACCAAAATCATACAACAGCTCTGCTGTATAGATACCACTCATGACATGACACTGTATAGGATATCATTTAATGTTGATATGCATCATCAAAAAAACAATAAAAATAAATAAATCAAAATAAAATAATAATAATAATAATAATAAGATCTAAAAACATATAATTATGATTAGATTGCATTTTGTGTAGATTTTGTATTTTAAAAGAGATTATGAAAATGTTGTTAGAAATAAATTGATGACAATAACATACACTTCTTCAGACATAATGTAAATTTACCAAAATTTGTCTCATTTCATGAATTCTAATATTATTGTTGTTGTCAATTTACTGACAAAAGGAAGTGATTTCATAACATATCAAGAAAATATAACTATTTTTAAGTATATTAAAGACTCCAAAATATTTATGTGGTGAGTTCGAATCCTGCTCAGGGATACATTATGTGATAAAGTTTGTCCGTGACTTGTGGCAGGTTGGTGGTTTTCTCCGGGTACTTCGGTTTTCTCCACCAATAAACGTGACCACCACTATATAACTGAAGTATTGTTGAAAGTGGTGTTAAACACCATAACACTAACCCAAAATATTTATAATTGACTGTCTAAAATGATTCAAAGAACCAAAAGTCACTACCTATGTTTTTGTATATAATCATTCTGTGTTTATTTAAATACATATTATATCATTTCATTTGTGCATGCTAAAACATATTGTAAATTATTGTATTAGGAAGAAAACTTCATAAGTTGAGAAAGCTTGTGTCTGATCCCAATTTGTTATATTTAGCAAATAAAATATGTTTAAACTCTTTACTCACAGGTATTTTTGTTGTATTTATAATAAACAGCTGATGATATTTATCTTACCCTAAGAAAAGTTTGATGTAAAAGTATTATTTGCATAACTGTATCCCCAAAACATGCAATAAATTTACATGTATATGAAGAATGTAACAAATTAGATTGTGTATCAAATTGTATTTACAAACCCTGTCCGTCCGTCTGTCCGTCCGTTATTGGATTTTTATGAAACTTTACACATTTGTAGTACACTGCATGAAGGAATATGGTTGCTGTCCAAAATTTAAAAGGGGAGATAATTCAACTTATACTTTCATGAAAAGGGGGGGGGGGGCATGTACCTTGTAAGTGCAACTCCTACTAAACTGCTTATTGAATTTTTATGAAACTTTACACAGTTGTAGTACACAACCTGCAGATGTGCATGAAGGAATACCGTTTCTGTCTAAAATTTAGAAGGGGAGATAATTCAACTTATACTTTTACGAAAAGGGGGGTCGTGTACTTGTGGCGACCCCTAGATGTATGTTCTTGGTTAGTTTATTTTGGAGATGGAATGTTGTCTCCTTGACATAACTCCATATCCATTCATTTTTCATAGGTAACTTGCTAATATACCTGTATTCCAAAGTTTGAACATCATAGTATTGCAAGCAGGGGGTATCACTCAGTGAGGTCACTCACAGTTCTAGTTTCTCAAGGATTTCAGTCTCAGTGTCAGTTTCTCCTCCAACTCAATAAAGTCCATAAAAACCAACTACCATTTCACATTATTATTTCATCAACAGAAACTCTGGGTATTATAGAAATGCAAGACCTACACTGTGCACATTCATTGTCAAACTGAGAACTAAAAGTTCCATCATATTAACATATATATAATTATATGTGTTGTTTAAAAAAAAACCAATGAGCTTTTATGGTGGGATAATTCCTTTCAGCCCTTTTTAGACCTCTGAATCATTGGAATAATTAAAAACCACAAAGTTGGCCTGAGCTAGTAGTAATAAAACAGTTCTATTATTACTCCCAGGCCTGAATCACCATTAGGGTGTCTGCTCTTAAAACATGATTGCTTACACTGTCAACCACCTCATATGACCACAATGACTATAAATAGAATACAAACATATATGGATAAAATACATATACAAAACTAATAATGCCACATTTTGCCTCCAAATGAGCTTTATTTTAATAGCAGTTACAATTTAGTGATTGGTAATATAAGGTATATGTTATGGGTTGTGCCCTTCCATTTTGTAGATTTTTGTTGATTATACTGGGACAAATTGTACTAAATTTAAACATTGCATAGATGGTTCCGTTTCAAAATCGTGTCTGTCAGCCTCATCGTCCCTCCTACATGACTGTTGTTACTGGGGCTGTCTTCATCCAAGATGGCTACAGTTGTCAATGGCTAAAAAGAAATTTCTATAAGTGGCAAAACTGTCTTTATTTCTGGTTCGAATAATTTGAAATGTAGCCCCTATGCATAAGTTGTAAAATAAAGTCAGTAATAGTTGGTAAAGGGACGCATGTTTCGTCCTCCGTGTGAAATATGGGTTGTGTTCATCATGGAAATCTGGTGTGGGTGGAAGGTGAAGAACTTCAAAATGGATTTTTATGTATATTGACACTGAGGGTTATATATATTATTACTCCAAGACTTGCATCTTTTATCGAACAGCATGTTAATTCTCACAAGATCTAATAAAATACCCACCCCAGGGGTGGATCCAGAGGGGGGCGCACCCGGCGTGCGCCCCCCTAAAATCGGTGCAATTTTTTTAAGTGCACCCCCTAACTTGAAATCCTGGATCCGCCCCTGCACCCCTCTAGAACTATATAGAAAAGTCACAATGAACGTATAAGTAACGAGTAGAATTAAAACTTTTGTCTACCATGACCGGCTTTAGGAGTTGCGGCGCCCAATGTTGTTCTCTGTAAGACATGCAGTGTGTTGCTGTGTGTACTTGAACAGCCGAGAGTAAATGACTCCAGCGTGGAGCCTCTCAAGCGAGAGGCCCAATTGGCTTCAGGCCGGCCATGTTGTCCACATTTACAGAATTATATCTAACATGTCCATGAAGGTTTTTGTCAGGGGAAAAAAATGTCAAATGATCATAAATAAATAAGAAACGACAACAAAACACAATACTGATTGATTGATTGATTGATTGATTGTTGTTTAACGTCAAGTGCATGAGCACTATATTAGTTATATTCATGTCGAGAACAAGTATACAAGAGTGGCACATGTAAAACTAAACAGAATATGATGGATAGGATTTTTGTTTCGTTCAGATTTTTTTTTTCGGACAACACAAGAGTTAGAATATTTATTTTTTTTGTCGCGCAAAGCGCAAATTTTTTTTCCAGAATTTAACATTAGGTTATATGACAAAAACTCTGAATCAGATTATTTTTATTTTCCTCCACCAAAATCAGAATATTTTTTTCAGCAACATTGGGAATCAGAATATTTTTTTAGAAAAAAACCATAACCCCCCCCCCCCCTTCAAGTTAAATGGTTGTTCCCTTAATACTATGCAAGTGGTTAAATTTGAGACATTCCATGAGATGTTATATTATTTACAGTCCTATGCTCAAAATCTAGCTCTGATCGTCGTTGCAAACTTTACATGTATACATTTTGCAAGACCTACTTGTCATTTCATATCCATTTAAACACACAATGATTTCCGGAAAGAGTATTTAATAATCCAGGACGTATCCGTACTTGACCTTTAAAAGTCTGAACTTTAAAGTTAAGAAGTTAAGTTAGCACATAGTCTACACATCAAGTTGGACAAATATAACCTCTGGTAAATATTTACTGTATTGCATTTTTATATTTTACATCATGCTATTATAACAAACAAAAATACATCCATTTCTTAATGGACGAACATGCATGGATAAGTTTTACATTTTAACTGTAAACAAACATGTAAACAAGTAAGCGAAAGTGAAAGTAGAATAGTTGGTATTAAATTACATTGACTGCTTTGCATTTTTATTTTACATCATGCTATATTACAACAGACAAAAAAATCATCCATTTCTTGATGAACGAAGTTTTACATTTTTACTGTATTATGTAAACAAACATGTAAAAACAAGGAAGCGAAAGTGAAAGTAGAATTGTCTCGTATTTCATTTCATTTTTATGTGCGATTCATCAGGTAATTATTATTTCTGTAAATCATATGATCTGATATTTTTTTTAAATACGTTATTCTCGTTTTTAGATTATATTCATAGTTATTATGGAGTGAGTGAGTGATTGTTGTTTAACGCCAAGTCTACAATTTTTCAGCTATATCATGGCGAAAACAAGTTAATTTTTCAATGAGATGATGATGAGGTCCGCTTTGTACTAGACCAACACGCTTAGTTGGATTTTTATAGTGCTAGCTCACTGAAACAACAGTCCGTGGATAGATATATTGGTCAACTCGGACACATTATCCTGATTCCGAGCCAACCAGTCTTTGCTCGTTCTCCTTAATGCTGCGTGCTTCGCGTAGAATCAACAAGTACCTTTTCCTAGTCTTTGGTTTGACTCGATCGGGGATCGAACCCACGATCTGCCACACTCGAGGCGACACGCTAACCATTACATCACCGATGCGGTTAGTTAGTTACTATGGAGATTATTTTGTTAACACCACGACTTGTTATTTTGGTTTATAATTAAAGTAGACACTATGAAGGTAAAGTATTCTTGGGTCATATATTTTGTTTGTATGCTAAAAAGCGAAGATCAAAGGTGGCGGGTATCGAATATGCCTCAGTATTTTGGATTATCGTGTCACAGTTATACTTCAGAATAGAACAGAACTTTTTTTTTATTGTTCCAGTTGAGAGCCAACAAGGAGCAAATAATTACATAAATTGGGTACATTAATTATAGATAATTAATGCATGCCCTTTTCCATATCAGGAACGTTATCATCCCGAGAGACCGATATCGGCCAGAGGGTCAATATCGGTCGAGGGATGATAACAGTCCTGAAATGGAAAAAGGCATGCATTAATCTATTTATCACATATTTCAACATTGAATTAAAAAGAACAAAATTAACTTCCCACACAGACACCAAACTTATATGGATATGAGTGATCGATATGGGTTGTGGAATGATAACATTCCTGTTATGGAAAAAGTCATTCATTGATCTATTTATAAAAAGGCTTAATATCGTGTTATCAGAGTTTTGCCCAGATATCTGCCCATGAGTTGATATCACTGTGGCACTTCCGGTGTTTACGTATGGGCAAAATTGACGTTATTACTTATTAATATGTGATAAATATTTGTTACAAACACACATAATATACGTACAAATAAGCAGTGTCTTGTATACATGTCATTTGAGACATGAAATACACTGTATACATATTGGTATTAATATTAACCTTTATTGATTAAGCACAATTTCATCCCAAAGGGGTGGAAGACATAAAACATAACACAATACAAATATACAACTGAAACTAAGGTTCAATAAAAACGGCAACAGCAAATACACATCAATAATTCACCGTATACTACAAATGTCAAAAACTTGTGTACAATGACTGTAGTAAACACATCGCTGTACAATGAAGACTTATTATATGCTTATTTTGACTTTAATAACAGAAACCCGTATATGAAAAGTAACAGATACCTTATATAAGGATTGCGTGCTCAGCGGATAAGCAGGATATACCAATTTATTATCGTTGGTTTAATGCAACCGGGGCTTTAACCCACAATCTAAGCCCACTCGAGACGAGCACGGTATTCAATACACCACCGATACAGTTCGTATAAGGAGAGTTGTGTATAATTTGATTAATGTTAGAACCTCTAGTTGATAGTTCTTTAGCTATATGCTTAGCATCGAGTAGACAGTACTTTAGCTATATGCTTAACCTCGAGTAGACAGTACATCAGCTATATGTTTAACCTCGAAAAGGGAGTACTTTAGCTACATGTTTAACCTCGAGTAGACAGTACTTTAGCTATATGTTTAACCTCGAGTAGACAGTACTTTAGCTATATGTTTAACCTCGAGTAGACAGTACTTTAGCTATATGTTTAACCTCGAGTAGACTACTTTAGCTACATGTTTAACCTCTAGTAGACAGTACTTTAGCTATATGTTTAACCTCGAGTAGACAGTACTTTAGCTATATGCTTAACCTCGAGTAGACAGTACATCAGCTATATGTTTAACCTCGAAAAGGGAGTACTTTAGCTACATGTTTAACCTCGAGTAGACAGTACTTTAGCTATATGTTTAACCTCGAGTAGACAGTACTTTAGCTATATGTTTAACCTCGAGTAGACAGTACTTTAGCTATATGCTTAATCTCGAGTAGACAGTACTTTAGCTATATGTTTAACCTAGAGTAGACAGTTCTTTAGCTGTATGTTTAACCTAGAGTAGACAGTACTTTAGCTATATGTTTAACCTAGAGTAGGCAGTACTTTAGCTATATGTTTAACCTCGAGTAGACAGTACTTTAGCTATATGTTTGACATCGAGTAGACAATACTTTAGCTATATGTTTAACCTAGAGTAGACAATACTTTAGCTATATGTTTAACCTCGAGTAGACAGTACTTTAGCTATATGTTTAACCTCGAAAAGGGAGTACTTTAGCTACATGTTTAACTTCGAGTAGAAAGTACTTTAGCTACATGTTTAATCTCGAGTAGACAGTACTTTAGCTATATGTTTAACCTCGAGTAGACAGTACTTTAGCTATATGTTTAATCTCGAGTAGACAGTACGTTAGCTATATGTTTAACCTAGAGTAGACAGTTCTTTAGCTGTATGTTTAACCTAGAGTAGACAGTACTTTAGCTATATGTTTAACCTAGAGTAGGCAGTACTTTAGCTATATGTTTAACCAAGAGTAGACAGTACTTTAGCTATATGTTTGACATCGAGTAGACAATACTTTAGCTATATGTTTAACCTCGAGTAGACAGTACTTTAGCTATATGTTTAACCTCGAACAGGGAGTACTTTAGCTACATGTTTAACCTCGAGTAGGAAGTACTTTAGCTAGATGTTTAATATCGAGTAGGAAGTACTTTAGCTGTATGTTTAACATCAAGTAGACAGTACTTTAGCTGTATGTTTTTAACCTCGAGTAGACAGTACTATAGCTATATTTTTAACCTCGAGTAGACAGTACTTTAGCTATATGTTTAACTTCGAGTAGACAGTACTTTAGCTATATGTTTAACCTCGAGTAGGCAGTTCTTTAGCTATATGTTTAACCTCGAGTAGACAGTACTTTAGCTATATGCTTAACCTCGAGTAGGAAGTACTTTAGCTATATGTTTGATATCGAGTAGGAAGTACTTTTGCTGTATGTTTAACATCAAGTAGACAGTACTTTAGCTGTATGTTTAACCTCGAGTAGACAGTACATTAGCTATATGTTTAACCTAGAGTAGGCAGTACTTTAGCTATATGCTTAATCTCGAGTAGACAGTACTTTAGCTATATGTTTAACCTCGAGTAGGAAGTACATTAGCTATATTTTTAATATTGAGTAGGAAGTACTTTAGCTATATTTTAAATATCGAGTAGACAGTACTTTAGCTATATGTTTGATATCGAGTAGACAGTACCTTAGCTATATGTTTAACCTCGAGTAGGAAGTACTTTAGCTGTATGTTTAACCTGGAGTAGACAGTACCTTAGCTATATGTTTAACCTCGAGTAGGCAGTACTTTAGCTATTTGTTAAACATCAAGTAGACAGTACATTAGCTGTATGTTTAACCTTGAGTAGACAGTACTTTAGCTATTTGTTAAACATCAAGTAGACAGTACATTAGCTGTATGCTTAACCTCGAGTAGACAGTACTTTAGCTATATGTTTAACCTCGAGTAGACAGTACTTTAGCTATATGTTTAACCTCGAGTAGGCAGTACTTTAGCTATATGTTTAACCTCGAGTAGACAGTACTTTAGCTATATGTTTAACCTCGAGTAGACAGTACTTTAACTATATGTTTAACCTCGAGTAGACAGTACTTTAGCTATATGTTTAACCTCGAGTAGACAGTACCTTAGCTATACATGTATGTTTAATCTCGAGTAGACAGTACTTTAGCGATATGTTTAATCTCGATTATTGGCACTAGCATTGGGTTTATAGAATCATGTTTTGACTGTCAAAAGAAAATCCAGAATCTAGGTGCATATATCTAATAGAAATGACACAAGAAAACAAGATGCAAATAAATATGCAAACTAAAATAGTATTTTATATATCTTTATTCTGATTACAAAAATATGTGATTACATTTATTATCAAATCTGACTATACTTGTTTTTTTCCCCTCTGTTTTCAGTTTACTATCGCAACATATATTTTAGTAGCTATATACTAAATGGCAGAAAATAACCTAGCACCAGATTCCAATTCAATAAAATCGGATGAAGTATATCTGTCCGAAACCGAAAAGAACATAACAATTTGTGAATCTATTGACGAGACGTTAGAAGACAACAAAACTTCAAATGAAAGAAATGTCTCTAATGTAAGCCAAGAAAATTTATCTTGGAAAGGGAATGAAAAGATACACAAGATTGCAGATAAAGAGCAGAAGTTAAGCGATTTTATAAATTCTCTGAAAAGTACAGAACACCCAATACAGGGACCTGAAAATAAACCATGCCTCTTAGAATCATTACCAGAAAATGTACAGCAGTGTAAAGAAAGAAAATGTGAAATGTCTCAGTCATTAGAATCAAACGTGGAGAAGACATGTACAACTGGGATAGAAGAATCAATAACTGATACAGGCAAAAATGAAAATGATTCCGGGTCTAAGTCAGTGGAACGCATAGAACATCCATCACAGAAACATGGAAATGACGCATTCTTCTTAGAACCATTACTAGAAAAGTCACAACCGTGTAAAGGAAAGGAATTTGAAATGTTGAAGTCAATAGAATTAAACGTTGATAAAATATGCACAGCTTGTGAAGACGAACACAAAATTGAAACAGATCAGGAGAAAAAGGAAGATGATTCCGAGTCAAAGTTGCTGGAAAGCATAGAACATCTAACACAGAAACATGGTAATGACGCATGCTTGTTACAACCAGTACCAGAAAAGGCACAACCGTTTGAAGAAAGGGAATCTGAAATGTCGAAGTCAATAGAATTAAAAGTTGATAAAATATGGAGAGCTAGTGAAGAAGAATCAACCATTAGAACAGATAAGAAAATAAATGAGAATGATCCGGAATCAAAGTCGCTGGAAAGCATAGAACCCCCACCACAGGATCATGGAAATGACACATGCTTCTTAGAACCAGTACCAGAAAAGGCACAACCGTTTGAAGAAAGAGAATCTGAAATGTCGAAGTCAATAGAATTAAAAGTTGATAAAATATGGAGAGCTAGTGAAGAAGAATCAACCATTAGAACAGATAAGAAAATAAATGAGAATGATCCGGAATCAAAGTCGCTGGAAAGCATAGAACCCCCACCACAGGATCATGGAAATGACACATGCTTCTTAGAACCAGTACCAGAAAAGGCACAACCGTTTGAAGAAAGAGAATCTGAAATGTCGAAGTCAATAGAATTAAAAGTTGATAAAATATGGAGAGCTAGTGAAGAAGAATCAACCATTAGAACAGATAAGAAAATAAATGAGAATGATCCGGAATCAAAGTCGCTGGAAAGCATAGAACCCCCACCACAGGATCATGGAAATGACACATGCTTCTTAGAACCAGTACCAGAAAAGGCACAACCGTTTGAAGAAAGAGAATCTGAAATGTCGAAGTCAATAGAATTAAAAGTTGATAAAATATGGAGAGCTAGTGAAGAAGAATCAACCATTAGAACAGATAAGAAAATAAATGAGAATGATCCGGAATCAAAGTCGCTGGAAAGCATAGAACCCCCACCACAGGATCATGGAAATGACACATGCTTCTTAGAACCAGTACCAGAAAAGGCACAACCGTTTGAAGAAAGAGAATCTGAAATGTCGAAGTCAATAGAATTAAAAGTTGATAAAATATGGAGAGCTAGTGAAGAAGAATCAACCATTAGAACAGATAAGAAAATAAATGAGAATGATCCGGAATCAAAGTCGCTGGAAAGCATAGAACCCCCACCACAGGATCATGGAAATGACACATGCTTCTTAGAACCAGTACCAGAAAAGGCACAACCGTTTGAAGAAAGAGAATCTGAAATGTCGAAGTCAATAGAATTAAAAGTTGATAAAATATGGAGAGCTAGTGAAGAAGAATCAACCATTAGAACAGATAAGAAAATAAATGAGAATGATCCGGAATCAAAGTCGCTGGAAAGCATAGAACCCCCACCACAGGATCATGGAAATGACACATGCTTCTTAGAACCAGTACCAGAAAAGGCACAACCGTTTGAAGAAAGAGAATCTGAAATGTCGAAGTCAATAGAATTAAAAGTTGATAAAATATGGAGAACTAGTGAAGAAGAATCAACCATTAGAACAGATAAGAAAATAAATGAGAATGATCCGGAATCAAAGTCGCTGGAAAGCATAGAACCCCCACCACAGGATCATGGAAATGACACATGCTTCTTAGAACCAGTACCAGAAAAGGCACAACCGTTTGAAGAAAGAGAATCTGAAATGTCGAAGTCAATAGAATTAAAAGTTGATAAAATATGGAGAGCTAGTGAAGAAGAATCAACCATTAGAACAGATAAGAAAATAAATGAGAATGATCCGGAATCAAAGTCGCTGGAAAGCATAGAACCCCCATCACAGGATCATGGAAATGACACATGCTTCTTAGAACCAGTACCAGAAAAGGCACAACCGTTTGAAGAAAGAGAATCTGAAATGTCGAAGTCAATAGAATTAAAAGTTGATAAAATATGGAGAGCTAGTGAAGAAGAATCAACCATTAGAACAGATAAGAAAATAATTGAGAATGATCCGGAATCAAAGTCGCTGGAAAGCATAGAATCCCCACTACAGGATCATGGAAATGACGCATGCTTCTTAGAACCAGTACCTGAAGAGGCACAGGCCTGTGAAGAAGAGATATCTGAAACGTCGAAGTCATTAAAATTGAATGTTGATAAAACATGTACAACTGGGACAGAAGAATCAACAATTAAAACATATCAGGAAAGAAATGAATATGACTCCGCGTCAAAGTCAGTGGAAAGTATAGAACCACCAATACAGGAACATGGAAATGACGCACGCATCTTTGAACCAGTACTAGGTATGGTAATGACATGTGAAGATAGGGAATTTGAAACGTCGAAGTCATTAGAACCAAACATAGATAAAACATGTATAGCTTGTGAAGAAGAACCAACAATTGAAACAGATCAGGAAAGACATGAAGGTGATTCAGCGTCAAACAATATTAAAACAAGCATTGAGAGAACTGGGAGAAGTGAAGATAGTCATGAAACAGACCAGGAAAGACATGAAGGTGATTCAGCGTCAAACAATATTAAAACAAGCATTGAGAGAACTGGGAGAAGTGAAGATAGTCATGAAACAGACCAGGAAAGACATGAAGGTGATTCAGCGTCAAACAATATTAAAACAAGCATTAAGAGAACTGGGAGAAGTGAAGATAGTCAGATAAACGAGAAATCAAGTATTGTTTGGAATACTCAAACAGAAAATAAAAACTTCAGCGAATCAGGTAAATTAGCTGCAACTAAAAATGAAGAAGAATTTGAAAAAAGCACAGATCTTAAAAGTGCCCAGACAAACTGTGAAGTGAATAATCGTCCATTTAGATTTACAAAGGCGGAACAGTTCATTGGAGATAGTTGTACCGCGAACCCTTTCTCTGTCAATATTCGACTTCCAGTTAGTAAAGGACTCCCGAAAAGAAAGCTAAATAAGGCAACAAAATCAGCGACTTATGTTCTTAATGAGACTGTTTACTGTACCAATCACTGTCTACCTGTTAGATATTGGTGTCACCAGTGTAACGCTGCAAAATGTGGTATATGTGTCAACGTTGTGAATAGCAGAACGTGTGCTAACCATCTTGACTTTATAATGTCAGAACACGTGGCAAAACTAGAGGTTTGTAAATATTGTGTTTTATCATTACACAAAGATGCTTTACTTGTTGTACAAATATTACGATTCATTTAAGAGGAGCAAACGCCCATTGTCAGTTAATATTATTTATACCGATAATGTCTTCAAGCTTGTTGTGGAGGAGCGCCTGGTCTCAGCCCATATTTTACGGAGTATGTGTTATTTTGGTATGCTATTTTATATGGAATACTCTTTTGGTCTGAAGAACTCGTTTTCTACAATAACCAAAAAATTCGAATATACCAATATTAATTAAATTGACCTTACACATATATTTTTCTTTACAGAAAACTCAGATGGCAAATATACAGGCACGCAGCAAAGCATGCTTGAATGAATTAGAATCGAATATGAATGTGCTTAAACAGAACGAACAAATAACACAGGTTTGTAGTACATATTTATATTTTGTTCAGGTTTGGTTGGTATATCAATTATTGCATAATTCAATGTTGATAACACATGTACAACTGGGACAGAAGAACCAACAATGAAAACATATCAGGAAAGAAATGAATATGACTCCGCGTCAAAGTCAGTGGAAAGTATAGAACCACCAATACAGGAACATGGAAATGACGCACGCATCTTTGATCCAGTACTAGGTATGGCAGTGACATGTGAAGATAGGGATTTGAAACGTCGAAGTCATTAGAACCAAACATAGATAAAACATGTATAGCTTGTGAAGAAGAACCAACAATTGAAACAGATCAGGAAAGACATGAAGGTGATTCAGCGTCAAACAATATTAAAACAAGCATTAAGAGAACTGGGAGAAGTGAAGATAGTCAGATAAACGAGAAATCAAGTATTGTTTGGAATACTCAAACAGAAAATAAAAACTTCAGCGAATCAGGTAAATTAGCTGCAACTAAAAATGAAGAAGAATTTGAAAAAAGTACAGATCTTAAAAGTGCCCAGACAAACTGTGAAGTGAATAATCGTCCATTTAGATTTACAAAGGCGGAACAGTTCATTGGAGATAGTTGTACCGCGAACCCTTTCTCTGTCAATATTCGACGTCCAGTTAGTAAAAGACTCCCGAAAAGAAAGCTAAATAAGGCAACAAAATCAGCGACTTATGTTCTTAATGAGACTGTTTACTGTACCAATCACTGTCTACCTGTTAGATATTGGTGTCACCAGTGTAACGCTGCAAAATGTGGTATATGTGTCAACGTTGTGAATAGCAGAACGTGTGCTAACCATCTTGACATTATAATGTCAGAACACGTGGCAAAACTAGAGGTTTGTAAATATTGTGTTTTATCATTACACAAAGATGCTTTACTTGTTGTACAAATATTACGATTCATTTAAGAGGAGCAAACGCCCATTGTCAGTTAATATTATTTATACCGATAATGTCTTCAAGCTTGTTGTGGAGGAGCGCCTGGTCTCAGCCCATATTTTACGGAGTATGTGTTATTTTGGTATGCTATTTTATATGGAATACTCTTTTGGTCTGAAGAACTCGTTTTCTACAATAACCAAAAAATTCGAATATACCCATATTAATTAAATTGACCTTACACATATATTTTTCTTTACAGAAAACTCAGATGGCAAATATACAGGCACGCAGCAAAGCATGCTTGAATGAATTAGAATCGAATATGAATGTGCTTAAACAGAACGAACAAATAACACAGGTTTGTAGTACATATTTATATTTTGTTCAGGTTTGGTTGGTATATCAATTATTGCATAATTCAATGTTGATAAAACATGTACAACTGGGACAGAAGAACCAACAATGAAAACATATCAGGAAAGAAATGAATATGACTCCGCGTCAAAGTCAGTGGAAAGTATAGAACCACCAATACAGGAACATGGAAATGACGCACGCATCTTTGATCCAGTACTAGGTATGGCAGTGACATGTGAAGATAGGGATTTGAAACGTCGAAGTCATTAGAACCAAACATAGATAAAACATGTATAGCTTGTGAAGAAGAACCAACAATTGAAACAGATCAGGAAAGACATGAAGGTGATTCAGCGTCAAACAATATTAAAACAAGCATTAAGAGAACTGGGAGAAGTGAAGATAGTCAGATAAACGAGAAATCAAGTATTGTTTGGAATACTCAAACAGAAAATAAAAACTTCAGCGAATCAGGTAAATTAGCTGCAACTAAAAATGAAGAAGAATTTGAAAAAAGTACAGATCTTAAAAGTGCCCAGACAAACTGTGAAGTGAATAATCGTCCATTTAGATTTACAAAGGCGGAACAGTTCATTGGAGATAGTTGTACCGCGAACCCTTTCTCTGTCAATATTCGACGTCCAGTTAGTAAAAGACTCCCGAAAAGAAAGCTAAATAAGGCAACAAAATCAGCGACTTATGTTCTTAATGAGACTGTTTACTGTACCAATCACTGTCTACCTGTTAGATATTGGTGTCACCAGTGTAACGCTGCAAAATGTGGTATATGTGTCAACGTTGTGAATAGCAGAACGTGTGCTAACCATCTTGACATTATAATGTCAGAACACGTGGCAAAACTAGAGGTTTGTAAATATTGTGTTTTATCATTACACAAAGATGCTTTACTTGTTGTACAAATATTACGATTCATTTAAGAGGAGCAAACGCCCATTGTCAGTTAATATTATTTATACCGATAATGTCTTCAAGCTTGTTGTGGAGGAGCGCCTGGTCTCAGCCCATATTTTACGGAGTATGTGTTATTTTGGTATGCTATTTTATATGGAATACTCTTTTGGTCTGAAGAACTCGTTTTCTACAATAACCAAAAAATTCGAATATACCAATATTAATTAAATTGACCTTACACATATATTTTTCTTTACAGAAAACTCAGATGGCAAATATACAGGCACGCAGGAAAGGATGCTTGAATGAATTAGAATCGAATATGAATGTGCTTAAACAGAACGAACAAGTAACACAGGTTTGTAGTACATATTTATATTTTGTTCAGGTTTGGTTGGTATATCAATTATTGCATAATTCAATGTTGATAAAACATGTACAACTGGGACAGAAGAACCAACAACGAAAACATATCAGGAAAGAAATGAATATGACTCCGCGTCAAAGTCAGTGGAAAGTATAGAACCACCAATACAGGAACATGGAAATGACGCACGCATCTTTGATCCAGTACTAGGTATGGCAATGACATGTGAAGATAGGGATTTGAAACGTCGAAGTCATTAGAACCAAACATAGATAAAACATGTATAGCTTGTGAAGAAGAACCAACAATTGAAACAGATCAGGAAAGACATGAAGGTGATTCAGCGTCAAACAATATTAAAACAAGCATTAAGAGAACTGGGAGAAGTGAAGATAGTCAGATAAACGAGAAATCAAGTATTGTTTGGAATACTCAAACAGAAAATAAAAACTTCAGTGAATCAGGTAAATTAGCTGCAACTAAAAATGAAGAAGAATTTGAAAAAAGTACAGATCTTAAAAGTGCCCAGACAAACTGTGAAGTGAATAATCGTCCATTTAGATTTACAAAGTCGGAACAGTTCATTGGAGATAGTTGTGCCGCGAACCCTTTCTCTGTCAATATTCGACTTCCAGTTAGTAAAAGATTCCCGAAAAGAAAGCTAAATAAGGCAACAAAATCAGCAACTTATGTTCTTAATGAGACTGTTTACTGTACCAATCACTGTCTACCTGTTAGATATTGGTGTCACCAGTGTAACGCTGCAAAATGTGGTATATGTGTCAACGTTGTGAATAGCAGAACGTGTGCTAACCATCTTGGCATTATAATGTCAGAGCACGTGGCAAAACGAGAGGATTGTAAATATTTTGTTTTATCATTACACAAAGATGCTTTACTTGTTGTACAAATATTACGATGCATTTAAGAGGAGCAAACGCCCATTGTCAGTTAATATCATTTATACCGATAATGTCTTCAAGCTTGTTGTGGAGGAGCGCCTGGTCTCAGCCCATATTTTACGGAGTCTGTGTTATTTTGGTATGCTATTTTAATGGAATACTCTTTTGGTCTGAAGAACTCGTTTTCTACAACCACCAAAAAATTCGAATATACCAATATTAATTAAATTGACCTTACACATATATTTTTCTTTACAGAAAACTCAGATGGCAATTATACAGGCACGCAGCAAAGCATGCTTGAATGAATTAGAATCGAATATGAATGTGCTTAAACAGAACGAACAAATAACACAGGTTTGTAGTACTTATTTATATATTGTTCAGGTTTGATTGGTATGTCAATTATTGCATAATTCAATGTTGATCATCTATCTATTCAGTAGTAGTGATTATAAAGGAGAAATTTCAATTCCTAGAAGTCATAATCGGGTAACATCGATGTTGTACGTTGCCTGAAATATCCCATGATATCGTTGAAAAATACTCAATCGCTCACTAACTCACCATAGTGGTTATTATACACATATGTATAAACATGTATAGTTTCAGGAATTAATTCAAAAGGAACGAATTCAACAAGAATTTGTATCATTACATGAGCTACTGATCGAGGAAGAAATGAAGATATTACAAAAGCTTGGAAAGGTAATAATTACAGTATTCAATAAAGGTTAGAGAATACCGAAGGGACAATAAAAAAGGACGAGAGAAACTGGCAACATAGGGTACACAAAACAGACTATTACCAACAGTAGTAATATACATGTAATATGTATATGATATTTGCCAAAAATAAATGTGATGGGGTTTTGAGTACCCATCCATGTCATTACATGTCATTGGATTAGGCTTAGGTTTATGGCGTTTTAATGCTACTTTCAACAACAGTTCAGTTATATCGTGGCAGTCAGTTTTATTGGTGGAGGAAATCGGAGTACCCGGAGAAAATCACCGACCTATCGTAAGTCACTGACAAACTTCATCACACAATGTTGGATCGAGTACACCTCGCCATGAACCGAGTTCGACCTCACAACTTTAGTGGTGATAGGAACTGATTGCACGGGTACCCAACTACCATACGATCACGACCACGACAGTCCTACATGTCATTGGCGACAATATATTTATTACAATATTAGGTATAGGAAAAAATAACGTGAGAACATTTTCAATATACATTATTGGATAACATTAAATTTAACATATTACCCTTTCAAAATCAAAAATATTATAGCTTAAGTCGAGCACATATTTACCGATTCTTTTGATGAAAACAACAAGGTTAAAACAATGTCTAACTTTATATGGAAGATGCAGTAGAGTGAGTTTCTAACAAAGTAACAGTTGTATCAATGTCCTATCGTATCTTACAGATCACTAGTCTGTTGCATTTACAACCGAAGCTGTTAGTATGTTGTTGTAATATCGATACTCGCTGTGAGCGAAGTCTATGATTTTACCTCCTGTTAAAGCATATCCTTGAAATAGATTTAGCGATCGAATTACCTTTGATCTTTCAATTCAGTTACCACAATCATAATGTTAATAAAGATCATGAGTCAAAATGAAGCAAAATTAGACCGCATATCAGTGACCCTTTCTATTGATGACCTTATCACGCTGATAGCAATTTCTATTGATAACTTTTATCAAATAAAATTGATGAGTAGCACATTTTTCAAAGTCAACACAGACTATGAAGTATATAAACAGCTTAGTTAATAAGAAATGTTTAATTAAATCGAGGAAAAGACAATTCAATCACCAAAAGAAAAAGGACAAACAATTATATACAAAGCACCATACAGAAAACTTAAGATTTAGCAACACGAACCTCATAGAAGTCCATGAGTGAACCTCGATGTTCCAGAAGTATACACAGTTCCTGTTCCATCAATGAAACCCGCCATTTTAGTCCTTTTACAAACCCAGCTATAAGTCATAAATGAAGAAAGGACCGGATTGCATTTTATTACGACAAACTAACATATCTGTGGGCATTTGAGACGCAGATATTCCGCAAGTTGACCAAGTCATGGTGGCGACTTTGACCAGCACCTGTATGAAGTCTGCCTCAATGGAACAAAGCGACGAGAATAAGAGCACATTTGGTACCCATAGGAATGCACTTGGTGGTATTTACATAGAGGAAATTTGAACCCTCTTTTTTACCTTAGTGTTTGTAACATTTCTGTTTTGTATCAATATTGCCCTTCACATTCTGCTGATTTGTGTAATATATAAAGAGAGCATAATTGTTTCTACATGATTTTACAAGATGCTGCTATGGTGCTTAATGATGAAAGTCCTTATACTGATGAAAATATTAATAGTATATTTATCATATTAATCATTTGGATATTGTATAGTATTTCATCTTCATTTGATTTTATATCTCAGAAATGACTAAAATATATGTATAACAATTTAAGCTCAAATTTCGCAATATCTTCTAAATCGTAAGGATGTGGTTGTTTTTATTCAGAGCTTTGAAGAATACACATTACAGAACAGATTAGTGGAACGAACGTTTGGTTCGGTTGTAAAAGAAGAAGCCATATTGATGTGTAAAAGCTTAGATCATATAGATAAATATGATCCTTATGGACAAACATTAACTGTAAGTTAAAATATATCTTAAAGTGAAGTTAAATCGTAAGACGTGGTTAGTGGGCTTAGCTTCCTTATGAGGAATACATAAACATTTGACATTTCATTGATATCAAAAAGATTTTTTACATACTCTTGTACTCCGGGTACTCCGGTTTCCTCCACCAATAACCAGGAACTGATAATGGCGGCAAGCAAGCTGACGTAGCTGACACAACAGAACAGTTTTGTACGAAAGTGTGTGTTTTTTCTGCGTGTTCAGCATTGAAATTGAGTACAAATGTTATTGAATGAATGATCTTTTCTAAAGCTGATTATATAGTGCAGTTTCTAGTCTCTAAAGCGAATAACTACAAACTTTATAAATATTGTAAACAAACAAGATGGCCGATTCGAGTGCACCTCAAATTCCAACAACTAAATCATATAATGTACAAAACGCCAACACTCGTGGTAGAAGCTCTTCTCGTAAACGTCCCTTATCGGGCTCTGACGAACAAATGAAGCCTCCTTCAAGTCGACAACGCTCACAGTCAGTGACCCGAAAGGTCCCAAACCCTGGAAGTGACAAACAAGTAACCTTCAAAACACAAGGCCAATCTTTTGATATGTGTAAGCTTGTAGAAACAACTATGTTGAAACCTGAAATCATACAAACTGTGGTACCAACTATAATAGGTGAAATAAAAACAGAACTTATTTCAGAACTTAAGTCCGTAATAAAATCCGCAGTTATTCAAGCTATCGAAGATGCCATCAAGCCATTACAAGACTGCATAAATAAACAAAATGACAAAATTACAAGTTTAAAAGCCGAAAATGAACAAATGAAGGGAAAACTAAACAAACGTATAGAACAAATAGAAGATCGGTACGATAAATTTAGAAATATGGCCAACGTATGTCCTAGGATTCTCCAAGAAAACGACGATCTAAAACATGAAGTAAATATACTACACAATCAAATCGAGGAGTTGGAACAGTACGGGCGACGGACATCACTGAGATTCCATAATGTTCCCATGACTCAGTGGGATCTACAACAAACAGATGGGCTGATCGTCAACATAGTAAATGATAAACTTGGTCTCGCACAACCTCTAACCGAAAACGATATTAATCGCTCCCACATTATTGGGCCTATAAACAACGGTAAAGGTCAGTTGATATGCCGTTTTCGTAATTGGAAGGTAAAAAACTCTATCTTTATGAAGAAGAAAAATCTCAAAAACAACAAGGACAACATCTTTATTACCGAAGATCTCACAAAGTTTCGACAATCCATCATCAAAGAACTAAACACACACAAAAAAGCAAAAAAACTAAACTCCTTCTGGACATTTGATGGCCGTATATTTGCAAAAAAGACAGACGATTCCAGGAAGACATTCATCAGATGTATCCAAGATATTAATGATCTCATCCAGTAATTTGACGAACGTTTGTAAAAAAAAATAATAAACATTCAATTATAATATATTCTTGAGCATTTTTGTACTTGAAATTGCATACAGTATTCTTTTTCTTAAAGAGTTGTAAAAAAATACCCATGTAGTTTAGCTGCACTGTTAATATAATTTTTTTACCTTAAATTGTACAGGAATGAAAAATATTTAAAATATATTATACTATAAACTAAATTATGCCAGTAACCAAATTATCAAATATATATTTATTTTGACTAGGCTCTATTATCAATAATTTTACACTTCCAAATTAAATTGAATATATATATGTGTGTATTTGATGAATTATCTCTCATTGTGTTTGTAAACAAACTATCACGTGTTTAAATATAGGGTGTACTCGAAACGGTATGAGCATCTTCTACCGAAACATTTCATGACAGTGTGGCGATAAATACTATTATATCAAATAACCCAATTGTTCAAATATATCTGTAATTTTGGAAGTGTATATCTTCGGGAAACTTGAACCCTTATTCAAAATTATACCCTTTCAAATTATCACTATTCTTAGTTCTATTTGTAAATAAATTACCACGTGTTCAAACATAGTGTAAAATCGAACTGTTATAAGCATTTAATCAATCCTTTTACTACCGGAAGGCGTTCATACAATGCCATATAACTTTCTGTTCACAATGTTTAGTAATAATTGATCATTACTTGTCTATTCATTATTGCTTTTTTTTTATCATTGCTTAATGGGTATTTCTTAACTTTGTTTGCTTGTTGATTGTTTTATATATAAACTGCTACCAATTTAAATGGTTTTTTTCACAGATACATTCAACTTTATCTTATAGTAAATTACTTACCACATCTCTGCCACTTGTTAATTATCCAGAAACACATTTGTTTTCCCAATATCCTTATTATTCACGAATGCATATTCCCGAAAGTACGCAAAAACGCTAGTCCATATATACATGTATACATATAATATTTAACTTCTACCACATACATACACGTCCGTGTTATGTAAGTGATCCGGCGCTTTATTTGTAAACATACTGCCACGTGTTCAATGATGTATACGTTCTGATAAAAGGTGTGTTTGATTTGTCATTTGCTGTTCTATATTACTCAATATTTTTTTTTTTTTTTTTTTTTTACAATAATTAATTTCTTGTAAATAATATATAATGTTGTAGTAGCTCAGCATATTGCATTAGAAATCATTAACTTGATATAATCCATGAATACATTAAAGGAAAGGTGTGTTTGAACATGAAACAAATTTAAAATAACCTCACCACTACTAATAGGTGTATATGACTTCTACATTTCATACTTTTTGGTCAAAACTCCTTTAATGCTTGTTTATTATTAATTTATTTCATTACTCTTTTTTTTTTATATATTTTTGTCTGTATTCTTTTTTCTGATTTTTCTCCCCTTAAATATTGACTTGCAAGTAATTTGTTTTCCTGTGTATATTGACTTAATTTCCTTCTTTGTTTTTGATCTTCATTAGGTTGTATATTATTGTTGTCCTTTTGTTATATGTAAACTGTAGACATTAAACTATTATTAATATTTCGGTAAGTTTATATTCTCCTACTTTTTGTTTCCATTTTGTTTAACTTCATGCATTCTGTTGGAAAAAATAGTACTATTCTACTTTACTATATATATATATATATATATTATTTTATTTTATAGAAAATTTGTTTTTGTTTTTTTTTGTTTTTTTGTCTTTTTTATAAATATAATATCAAATAATAAGAAATTTATATCTTCAGAGACTAAGATTTATCTTTCTGACTTTCGTACAAAACTAAAACACTTTTCCTGAATGTTTTTGAACCTAACATTCATTTTCTCTATCTTAATCATGTTTTTCACAAATGAAACTGAAATTGTACATATTGTTCATATTCTTGTATTTACTTCTCATTATTCTTTTAATATTGCTGACATATCCCTATTTAAATCCTATCGACAGAATCCTTCAAAGTATAAAATACATATAGACAATGGGTAATGATATCGGTATGTATAGACTGTCGATAGGTATGTTTTATATTAGAGCTTATTCCTCCTTAGTTAAAAAAATGAGGGTCTTCTTTGGTTTTGGTATTTTGAACTTTATGAAGGTAATGCTTTATTTACAGAATTTGATCTGCATGTTTGCACAAACCTGTCACTTTCCCTTTTCGACAAATATCCAATTTACTTTAATACTTTTACTACTATTGATTCTTGATAATGATATCCATCAAAATCCGGGACCTGAAGAATACGAATTTTCTGTGTTTCATTTAAATGCACGTAGTGTGCGAAATAAATTGTAATATTTAGAAGACATAGCTTCTGAGTCGTCTATAATTTGTGTAACAGAGAGCCATTTGGACGGAAATATATTGGATATTGACATTGGTATTGATGGTTTTTCCGATAAAATATTTAGAAAAGATAGAAACAGTTTTGGGGGTGGCGTTCTCGTGTATACTTCTCAAGGTATTTGTGTGAAAGAAAGGCACGATTTAAATTGTGATGGGGTTGAAATGCTGTGGATTGAAGTACTTATTCCAAATTTTAAACTACTTGTGTGTGTTGTTTATCGACCACCAGGAACTACAGAATCATTTTGGGATAATTTTGATTACTCCCTTGAACAAGCATTAAATTTTACTGAAAACATAATTATTACTGGCGATCTTAATGTTGATTTACTTACTCAAACTAATCATAAGTTGAACGAAATCATGACACTGTATGATTTAACTAATGTTATAAATGAGCCAACAAGGATGGGTGCACTATTGGATCCAGTTATTGTTTCAAATATAGATATAGTTGTTGATTCTGAAGTAATAGGTGTTGATAGAAGTATAAGTGATCACAATGCAACAATGATTAATATCAAAATCCCGTACTCAATCAAAAAAACATATATGCGTAAAGTTTGGCAATACAAACATGTAGACCTCTTAAAACTTAATAATGAAATATCAGAATTTCAATGGGAATCGTATCTCAAAGAATGCACTGATATTGATATCATGTCATCAAGCTTTACACAGAAATACCTTGAGATAATATCGAGAAATATCCCCTCAAAAATGATTCAAGTAAGACCTTCTGATAAGCCATGGTTTAATTCCCATATCAAAAGGGAAATCCGTACCCGAAACCGATTGAAAAAAATTGCAAGAACAAAAAAGTCATCGACCGCTATACATAAGTACAAATCCCATCGTAATAAGGTATATAATATGATCAAGCATGCCCGTGAACAGTTCCTTTTAAGTGCAAATGAATTGGTAGATTCACTCCAAAGAAATGATTCGAAATCTTATTGGTCACTGATTCGGAAATTAATGAAAGGAACGTCCCAAAATTATTCTATTCCGCCCTTATATGATAATGATTCAAATGAATTGATATATGATGACAAGATTAAGGCAAATCTGTTGAACAAATATTTTTGTTCTATTTCATTTGTTGATGATACTAATCATGTTCCCCCAGATATACCATCAAGAACTGATGCATTATTATCTAATATATATATTACTGAACACGATGTTAAAGATATTTTACAAACATTGAAAATAGGTAAAGCTTGTGGTGATGACGGCATCACCCATCAAATGTTAAAGAGTACTTCTGAAACCATTTGTATACCTTTAGCTATTATTTTTAACTTTTCGTTACAGAAAGGCATATTTCCGTCAACATGGAAAATTGCGCGAGTTATGCCAGCTTTCAAAAAAGACGACAAAAGCAGTCCTTCAAATTATAGACCCATATCTTTATTAAGTTGTATAGGGAAAGTGATGGAACGTGCTGTATATAAGTATACATATAATTTTATTTTTGAACATTCTCTTCTGTATGCCTACCAATCAGGATTCATTCGTGGTCATTCTACTGTATACCAATTATTAGAAATGTATCATAGAGTATGTCAAAATTTAGACGAACGATTGTTAACCATTTTAATATTTTGTGACATTTCAAAAGCTTTTGACAGAGTTTGGCATGAGGGGCTTATTAAGAAGTTAAAATCGTATGGGATATCGGGCGACCTTTTGATCTGGTTTAAAAATTATTTAAGTGGTAGAAGGCAATTTGTGTTTGTTAATAATGAACTATCAGATTCTGGTCTTGTCAAAGCAGGTGTACCCCAAGGATCTGTACTTGGCCCTTTATTATTTTTATTATATATTAATGACATTACAGATAACTTAGGCAATTTGGCGAGACTGTTTGTTGACGACACCTCATTGTCATACTCTGGGAAAAACTTTGATTTGATGCAAATTGAGATAAATAATGATTTACAAATATTGGATCAATGGGCAAAAACATGGCTTGTAGATTTTAACCCTAAAAAAACTAAAGCCCTTATAATATCAAATAATACTAATATTCCTGAATTAAACATACGTTTTAATGACGAACCAGTTGAACTTGTTGATAATCATAAACATCTGGGTGTAACATTTGTATCTGATGGAAATTGGACTGTACATATTGAAAACATAGCTAGATCAGCATTAAAACAAGTAAATGTTCTTCGTAAATTAAAATTTATTTTATCTAAACAAGCTTTGTCAAATATCTATCTTACATTTATCAGACCAGTACTAGAATATGCATGTGAAGTGTGGGATGGGTGTTATGAACGGGACATTGAAAAATTAGAAAAAATACAATTAGAAGCGGCACGAATTGTAACAGGTCTGACAAAATTTGCTAGTAAGGAGTCATTATATTTTGAGACTGGATGGGAAACTTTAGCCAATCGGCGGGAAACTCGTAAATTAACAACTTTTTATAAAATTCATAATACATTATGCCCTCCTTATTTATTTAACTGTTTACCTCCAATTACATCAGATGTAAATAGTTATAACCTTAGAAATAATCAGAATTATGTTCCACCCAGATGCAGACTAAGAACATCAGCAAGCTCATTTATTCCATCTACCGTTTCGCTTTGGAACAATCTAGACATATCAATAAGAAATTCTCCTACATTATCTTCGTTTAAAAACAGAGTGAAAGCTGATATTTATAAAACCCCAAAGTATTATAATGAAGGCCCACGGAAACTAAGTATATTACATACTAGACTTAGACACCAATGCAGCTCACTCAATGCCGATCTGTCAAAAATCATATAATAAATAATTTTAAATGTAATTGTGGTGCTTCTTTTGAAGATGCTATACATTATTTTCTAGAATGTCCTTTATACCTGAACGAAAGAAGAACACTTCTGAGTAATTGCGACGATATCAATATCAATATTGAAACTTTGCTCTTTGGGAACGATAAGTATAGTTATGACGTCAACTCCAAAATATTTGGAAAAGTTCGAACTTTTATAAATCAATCAAAAAGATTTTAGGGCTAATGTCAGCAATTTTTCACTTTTTCACTTTTTCACTTGTACTTCTTATTTTCTTCTAGTGTCAAAATTTTAAATGTCTATTGTCTGTGTTTTGTTTTGCTGTCATTAATTCATGTGTATAATTTGTAAGGAGAGGACTTCATATAAGTTGGTATAACTTGCTGTCCAATCCTATTGTTTATGTACAATAAAATATTATTAAACTAAACTAAACCAATAAAACTGAACGCCACGATATAAATGAAATATTGTTGAAAACGCCATAACCCTAACCATAACCCTATAAATATGTACAAACAAACTGCATTAAAATGTATGACATTACATCGATCTGCAGTTAATCGTACGTCTTTGAAATTAGATGTCAATTCTGCAATGTACATATACGTTCTGGGTTGACCAAACATCCACACATACGCATATGAATCCGTGTTAAAACAGATCTAGCATACAGCTTTATGGGTCGAATTCCATATAGAGAAGGTATGTTACGAAATTCTACGTAGACTAGAAGCTACTAATATCACTGAATTATTACATTGAAAATGTCAATATTGATGATAGTTCTATGAGATGATGCACATTGTTGAAAAGATATTCTGTAGTTGACCATCGACGACCACTATTATTGAACTGTTGCTTATAAGGGACAGTTTCAAATGGTCTTTCAGGCACAAGGCGCGTGGTATTCAGAGTCCGTTTCAAGTGGTCTTTCATGTGCAAGGTACGTAGCATTCAGGGGTCGTTTGAAGAGGTCATTCACGAGTACAATGCGTGGAGTTCCCTAAGACAAGTGACATGCATTTAGGTACATTTTGTCATTTCTATGTCACATTGTTGAAAAGCGATGACCAGTGCCCAAATTGCTTCGCTTATAGACGTGCCAATCTTTCATATGTACGGAGATTCTTTTTTATGTTTTTTATATATCCATAGCAAATATGAATGCTATTAAACACCGAATTTTATATATATATCGAAGGAATATTTAATTTCAGTAATATCTAAAGATATTCTAAATATATACTCGATACAACATTATGTGATAAAGTTTGTCAGTGACCTGCGGAAGGTTGGTGGTTTTCTCCGGTTTCCTCCACCAGTAAAACGGATAGTCATGATATAACTGAAATATTGTTGAAAGGAGTGTTAAAACCCACGACCCAATCCTATAAATATATATGTTTAAAAATGGGACATAATCTGTTGTGATGATTACATTATTTTCATATTTCTTTCTGTTTGACGTTTTAGTAACTTCTGTATTGCTATGCTTGTCTGTTATATGACGTTAGTGATAAACATATATACAACTGTTGTATTTCTTTTCTCAGACTGCTGATATAGTTCTCAATACTGAGTAAGTATATTTACTTTTATGACAGATAGACATTTAATCATATAGTAACAAAATATCTTTTATAATAACACAAAAAAATGTCAGGTTTAAATATATATCTTACGTTGATTGGCCAGCAGCTACCTTCCAACAATCAATGGCTACATAAAATAGAACTTTGATTGGCTGATAGTCAACGAATTACGTAATGCTTCTTTATATCATGCCCTTCGTTTACAAAATCAATAACGATCGCTTCTTTCCACAAAACACGACAGATGACACAATGTCTAAACTTTGATGCTTTGTTTTATGATTAAATTTCAGAAAAGTTGAAATAAAGATATTCAGTTGCGGCAACACAGATAAGCAATGTTTGTATTGTCATAAAACAACAAAAGGATCTTGCAACTTAGATATGTATTCTCCATTATTTTCATAGAAATTTATACATGACCTTTTCCATATCAGCCCGGGTATCATCCCAAAACCATCATATCAGCCCGAGACGCAGTGTTATAATTAAATTTTTGAGCTGACAATTGTTTCATTCTACTCCAGACGGAATTTTGGACCAACACCTTTGATTTTAATTCTAACATTGTAGTATGCTTTCGTTGTAGGTGGTTACAGCTAGGTGTGAAAGTCCACAACATGTTTGAATCTCTAAAGCCAATTCCTAGAATCCTACAAGACAAGTTCACCATGCAAAAGATTAAAGTTGACTTAAAGGCACAATATTCTACTGGTATATTTGCAATCGATTTACACAAGATTACAAGATTAACTTTTGTAAAAAGCTGAGTTCAGCAGAATAGCATAATTTTTACAAAATAAGATGATACAATTCATGCACTAGACTAATGTTTTTGTGTTAAATTTGATTGCAGGACAACTGCTGTGCTTTTATTTTTCGATCTTTGATTTGCCAAAAATACAAGTTACTTAGATTTCCGTTCAATAACAAGCTTCTCTAAAGTAAATTGTTTGAAATTCATACATAAGTTTTATGACTATAGCAGACCAAGCTCGACTTTGGCTTAACACTTTTTCTGTTCCAAAGTTATGCCTCTTAATTAATTGAAAAATGGCAGTTTTTGTGATTTGCTCAACTTTAGTTTTACTGAAACTGACACCCAATATCTGCTGCACCAGACTTATTAAACAAAAACACTGTTTTTTTTGTGTTTTTAAAGAAAAAATTGAGGTATTATTTATGTTTCTGTACTTCAAGTGCAGTAGCCACATATGTTTTAGTGCAGTAGCCACATATGTTTTAGTGCAGTAGCCACATATGTTTTAGTGCAGTAGCCACATATGTTTTAGTGCAGTAGCCACATATGTTTTAGTATTTATTTGAACAATTGATGATAAATTAACGACATAAATTTACTTTAGCATGACAAATATTCTGTGCATGTTAGCTAATGTCTTTAATTTATACAGAAATATATGTATCTGGACAAATTTGAGCTATTTCCTTAGTTCAGAGCAGCTGTACATAAATTAACAGTTTCTTGGAACAATTTTAGATAAGGGTTCTTGAAGTGTTTATACCGACTATGAATATACCCCGTAATGGTTAGAGAACAAGTCTTATATAGGCTTTGAGACGAGATAGTCCGGAAAGTTTAACATCCATCATCATATGTCACTGGCCGAGGAGGTTGACAATTTGTTAAACAAAGACAAAATATGTTAATAAACAGGAATTAGGAAAAAAAATATCTTAAAAAAAGGCTATTTCTTTATTGAAGCGACGAAACGTAAATACATATATACTAACAGATAACCACATCAGTGATGTAATGGTTGGTGTGGTCGCCTGGAGTGGGTTCGAGCATCGCGGACTGTTGTTTCAATGAGCTAGTATGTTGGTCTAGTAGAAAGCGGACTATATCATTTCATTGAAGTATAGCTTGTTCTCACCATGTTACAGCTGAAAAAGTGCCGACTTGGCGTTAAAAATCAATCACTCAGCCACTCACCATATACGGACAGTAAGTAGAATTGGATATGTTACTGCATTCATGATTTTATTTTGTAGTTCTGGACCCAGTGGAAGTTCACCCCATACAGTTTACGTTATATCTAGATGGCAAAGATATTACAACACCATTTAAAGTCTCTGATTTATTTTTATGCAAAAACTCATTATACTCATTTACCGAGATAGAACTAGAAGTTGAAATTAAATGCAAGAAAATATCAATGATGAAGGAAAAAATTAAGTTGAACGATTATATTCTCAACATTGGAGACAAGCCTCATCTGAAGGAAAACCAGAGATACATTGTAAAAGCAAGAGCTTGTTCAGGCTTCAATGAGCTAAAATATGTGAATCAAAGAGTCAGAAATGTTCTGATTGTTACAGGTATGACTACTTATGTTTCTCATGATGTTATTTGATCAGGTGTGCCATTGCCATCAGTTGGTGTCTGTTTTCCTCTGCATAGTTATTCACATTTCCTTCCTGTTTCTGCCAAACCATGAGGTTATTTGAAACCGAACAAATCGGGAATGTTCATTGGATGGTCAATTTGAGTATTTAGATGCTTGGTTTTAATGGGAAATTCTGCAGGGTAGTCAGAATTACTTGGAACCAATAATGCATTATGGTTGACTGAAATGTCAAACATTTTCTCAAAGGTCACTCGACAGAATGGGCTGTTACATTGTGGGAAATTCTCTTCATTGAGTTATTGAAACTGACGATGGCCAAGCCAGTGGACAGTTTAATATAGGAACGGCCCACATAAACACTTCTTAGGGACCAAAGAGGTATAGAATTATGGCCTAATTTCTCTGTAGTGGGGTACAATCCCTGTGAAATCAGAGTCCTCTTGTTGCACAGTAAGCATCAAATACAGGACTCGCTGCAAATGACTCATCTCATCGTTGTAAACTTGATTATTGACATGTTTTTGCTTAATTTACTAATTATAATTGATATGGCCTGTACATTTGCTGTCATTTGATTTGTTTTGTTTATGCTATTAATGTATTTGTATGGAGAGGGACTAGTAAGTTGTAAAAACTTGTTCCCAATCCAATTGTATATATATATTGACAATAAAATCATAATAAAGTAAACAAAAAAGAAAAAAGTAAAGATTATTGAAGGAAGTAGCTTACAATTTGGGTAGCAATCAAGCAATCTATTGTCACATGTCTGACTCAAATTGTACTTATAGATCATTGGTCAATCCGCTAGAAGTTAATATTATTTACATAGAGCAAAAATCTAAGAGGGACACAACCACAATCAAAAAGTTTAACATATATTCCATGGGCAAAATATTTGTTTAAAATGTTCCATGAGACCACTGTACCATATATCATAGGTTGGATGTCCCTTTCATGGCCTACCAACATTAAACTATGAAAGCTGATAATAATCCAAGATGAGCACCACCGCCTCTTAATTAATGTAGTCACAGTACAATATTAAGAAACAAGAAATGTACATGAAAATGGTAACTTGACGTTGCGGTCTTGTTGTAATGCAAACATTTTGGACTATCGAGAAAGTAAAAATGAACCTTGAAGGGATAATTCTATGACAACAAATTAAAAAATATGAGTCTACTGGATAGGACATTCACCTTGCATTAGCGAGTAGAATGTAAGTAAGTCTGCATTGAAAGAATAGTAATAAATATTGAACTGAATATACAGTTTATAAAGTGTGTTGATTCCTGTCACATAGCTGTAAAACCATCACTCTTAATTTCCGTCGTTATTGGTTGAATCGACTAGGAGTTGAAACGAGGATCTCTATACACCTGTCGCTGAACGGGAGACATATCTCAATCAAAAGTAAAGCTTCCGCAACAACCCTACATATGTAAATGTTAAAGACAACGTTATGAAGGAATTAGTTTGGAATCAAACTACTGCGTTCTTTAATTGATTTCATGCAAGAAACTATTTATCAAATAAGATGGGTGTGTGCATATGGATAGAATTTGATTACCATAGTAAAGAGGCTATAATGGATAGGACCGGGGAGTTTACCTTACTACGAGCTATCAACGACCACCTCTAACAAGCTATTGCTGACTATGAGCTGATACAAGCTGTGTATTATCCAAGAACAAGGACACATTAACGTCCTAACTTCGAGTTGTGTATTTGATTCGCCCTGCACACCAGCGGACACCCGATTTTGAAGGGTCATACCCATATCAGAAAAAGAGGCCCTGTTGTATGTCATGGGAACCGACATAAGAGAAGATGGTAATATAAACTCTTACTTAGATACCTTACATATACTAACAAGTGGGTTCATTTGACTTATATTTGTTCTATGTAGGTTGTAAGCCGATATCCAGTACAACAGAATATCTGATGACTACAGTTAGAAATGATAGGAGTACAGAAAGATACAACACTTTAAATGAACAGTACGTACTTCTTTGTTATCTATGGTATCCAACAGTAAGTACTTCATTGTTATCTATGGTATCCAACAGTAAGTACTTCTTTGTTTTCTATGGTATCCAACAGTAAGTACTTCTTTGTTATCTATGGTATCCAACAGTAAGTACTTCTTTGTTTTCTATGGTATCCAACAGTAAGTACTTCATTGTTATTTATGGTAGCCAACAGTAAGTACTTCTTTGTTATCTATGGTATCCAACAGTAAGTACTTCTTTGTTATCTATGGTATCCAACATTAAGTACTTCATTGCTATCTATAGTATCCAACAGTAAGTACTTCTTTGTTATCTATGGTATCCAACAGTAAGTACTTCATTGTTATCTATGGTATCCAACAGTAAGTACTTCTTTGTTATCTATGGTATCCAACAGTAAGTACTTCTTTGTTATCTATGGTATCCAACAGTAAGTACTTCTTTGTTATCTATGGTATCCAACAGTAAGCACTTCTTTGTTATCTATGGTATCCAACAGTAAGTACTTCATTGTTATCTATGGTATCCAACAGTAAGTACTTCTTTGTTTTCTATGGTATCCAACAGTAAGCACTTCTTTGTTATCTATGGTATCCAACAGTAAGTACTTCATTGTTATCTATGGTATCCAACAGTAAGTACTTCATTGTTATCTATGGTATCCAACAGTAAGTACTTCATTGTTATCTATGGTATCCAACAGTAAGTACTTCATTGTTATCTATGGTATCCAACAGTAAGTACTTCATTGTTATCTATGGTATCCAACATTAAGTACTTCATTGTTATCTATGGTATCCAACAGTAAGTACGTCATTGTTATCTATGGTATCCAACAGTAAGTACTTCATTGTTATCTACATGTATGGTATCCAACAGTAAGTACTTCATTGTTATCTATGGTATCCAACAGTAAGTACTTCATTGTTATCTACATGTATGGTATCCAACAGTAAGCACTTCTTTGTTATCTATGGTATCCAACAGTAAGTACTTCATTGTTATCTATGGTATCCAACAGTAAGTACTTCTTTGTTTTCTATGGTATCCAACAGTAACCACTTCTTTGTTATCTATGGTATCCAACAGTAAGTACTTCATTGTTATCTATGGTATCCAACAGTAAGTACTTCATTGTTATCTATGGTATCCAACAGTAAGTACGTCATTGTTATCTATGGTATCCAACAGTAAGTACTTCATTGTTATCTACATGTATGGTATCCAACAGTAAGTACTTCATTGTTATCTATGGTATCCAACAGTAAGTACTTCATTGTTATCTACATGTATGGTATCCAACAGTAAGTACTTCATTGTTATCTATGGTATCCAACAGTAAGCAAGCTTAAAGTTAAAGTTGTTATGTAATCTCTAAAGCAGGTTAACTAACTGAAAACTGAACCAGATTTTGCAACAAAAAAATAGAATGATAAAAATAAAAAAACAATAATCTGGAGCAGAACTAATTAGGAGAGTTCCATTAATCAGGAGTATAGGTTTTGTTAAAAGTATACATTTGCCCCTTTGGTATCTTCAAACTATTCTTACTACCACTGGGTCGATGTCACTGCTGGTGGACAATTTGTCCCCGAGGACATCATCCGCCCAGTAGCAATTAAATGCATGAATTTACGAAGATCAGCTAGGATACTGGCTCGGACGTCGCCCAGTATAGAAAGGTCCGAACAAGACGGCACCATGGACACGGTGTCGGGAACGGCAGGTGTCCCTTGTTCCCAAGACACGACAAACAACTCGGTTATTTGAAATTCAGATCATCACACTAATGACAAAATTTCAAATTTACGCATGCGTCCCTGTTCTGTTCAGTTACATGATATTTTGGATTTTAATGACACTGAACAACATTGTCTCATTTCTATATGTAGAACCACAAACTGCAAGACCTGCAATATTTTGATTACAGATTCTAATTTCACCAGCAACTTAACTAATAAAAATTAGCTTACAAGAAGGAGCTACGATGATTTGAATTGTAAATCAGCTTATGTGGTCTACGGATTAGAGTGTAACCTTTGTGGATTGGTATATGTTGGTGAAACGAAAGTTAAACTACACAAAAGGATATGCGGTCATCGATCCGGTAGTTTACCAGCATTTTAATCAACCTGATCATTCGATCTTTTCAATGCGAGTTCGTATCATCGAAAAAATATACCATAGAACTAACAATCCAAACCTAGCAACACCTCTCCGTAGACAAAAGGAAGACTATTGGATACGAGAATTAGGGACTGCAACACCTTATGGTTGTAATGACAAACTTGATAGTATAGGCATCCTATCTAGCCCTACCTGTAGATCGGTGAATGTAATGGATAATTTGAACTACGCTCCGCGGCGTAAACGAAGCCATGGTCATCGTCATTATACATCCCCTATATGTAATGATGTTTCACTAAATGACCTTCTACCATTTATGCAGAAACCGTTGGGTATGCATCACATTCGCTCGAAACTATTTTCACTACCATTTTCAAAACTACATTCCTTGTACAACTCATGTTTGGTAAACAATGTTACAAATCCGAATTCAAATGAATACAAGCTTACATAAATCGACCTGGATATTGCTGGTCACAGACTTTTCAAACCGGTTAGTATTAAGAAAGATGAAATAGACAAACGTTCCTTTCTGAAACTGTCGTTTGCCAACAAAGGTCTTGATGGCATTAACTCAGGCAATATCCTTCATCACAAATCCGTCAAATCTAAAATTCCACTATATTTTAAGGACTAGTCTGTGCCTATAATTATACCCCCCGAAAACAAAGTTTGGGGGGGGATATATAGGAATCACCCTGTCCGTCCGTCCGTCCGTTCATCCATCCGTTCGTCCGTCTGTCCGTTCGTCCATGTACCTTCTAAGCGCAACTCCTCCTAAACGGCTTATTGGATTTTTATGAAACTTTACATACTTGTAGTACACTACCTGCAGATGTGCATGAAGGAATATGGTTGCTGTCCAAAATTTAAAAGTGGAGATAATTCAACTTATACTTTCACGAAAAGAGGGGGCATGTACCTTGTAAGCGCAACTCCTACTAAACTGCTTACTGAATTTTTATGAAACTTTACACAGTTGTAGTACACAACCTGCAGATGTGCATGAAGGAATACCGTTGCTGTCTAAAATTCAGAAGGGGAGATCATTCAACTTATACTCTCACCAAAAGAAGGAGGGCATGTACCTTGTAAACGCAACTCCTCCTAAGCGGCCTATTGGATTTTTGTGAAACTTTACACAGTTGTAGTACACTACCTGCAGATGTGCATGAAGAAATATGGTCGCTGTCCAAAATTTGGAAGGGGAGATAATTCAACTTGTACTTTCACCAAAAGAAGGAGGGCATGTACCTTGTAAGCGCAACTCCTCCTAAACAGCTTGTTGGATTTTTATGAAACTTTACACAGTTGTAATACACTACCTGCAGATATGCATGAAGGAATATGATTGCTGTCCAAAATTTGGAAGGGGAGATAATTTAACTTATACTCTGAAATACGTTCTGTATGGAGAGATGGGCTTGTAAGCGCAACTCCTCCTAAACGGCTCATTGGATTTAAATGAAACATTACACAGTTGTAATACACTTCCTGCAGATATGCATGAAGGAATATGGTTGCTGTCCAAAATTTGGAAGGGGAGATAATTTAACTTATACCCTGAAATACGTTCTGTATGGAGAGATGAGCTTGTAAGCGCAACTCCTCCTAAACGGCTCATTGGATTTAAATGAAACTTTACACAGTTGTAATACACTGCCTGCAGATGTGCATGAAGGAATATGATTCCTGTCAAAACTTTGGAAGGTGATGTAAGCTAATTTTGAATCAATAACATTTGATGTGACCTATATCCTCTTGTAAAAAAGTTAGGAAATGTTGTAATCGTCATGTATACTGATGAAACCGTATTGGTTTTAAACAATCCCACTTTGTTGAAGACCTTGTGGCGACCCCTAGATGTATGTTCTTGGTTAGTTTATTTTAGAGATGGGATGTTGTCTCCTTGACATAACTCCATATCCGTTCATTTTTCATAGGTAACTTGCTAATATACCTGTATTCCAAGTTTGAACATCATAGTATTGCAAGTGGGGGATATCACTCAGTGAGGTCACTCACAGTTCTAGTTTTGTATGTTTATACCAGACCAATAGCGTCAACAATTTTTAATTACAAACATGTGTTGCGTGATATATGTGCTCCTTGGAGCTTAGTCCGAGTTTCCTCTGCCGTCCGACGGCTTTTTGTTCGACTTGTTGGAGCCATGGGACGTCAGAGCGCTCTCCATAAGGATAACAGCGGATTTGCCGCTCCAACTCTGGGTCGGCACATTTCCACGTTTCGTGGCTATCGGATTTTATTTTCTATCCGAAACCCTTATAGATATCGTTTGACCAATAATTTTTCTATTCATTCATAACCATCTTACCCTCAGAAAGTGGTGTTACACTCGAGTACAGCACGGTTTTCACATAGACCCTATCATTTCGCCATGTCAGTTTCGTTTTCAACCATTTGTCATGTGACTTCTAGAAAAGTACGATTACTGCAATGTATCATGGGAGATGATCTTTTCTTTCCAACACATTTTGTATTATTTCCTTCTGCTCTGATTTGAGCTGTAGTTGGAACTGTTTGTCTTGCAGAATATGCTTTATATCGTCTTCCATGTGATTTGTATATTGTTTACGTACGCAAATAATTTGGCACGCTGCATTAAGTAGCTCCCATCATGCAATGCGTTGCTGTCATCATTCAGTTAGTATCACGAGATCACGTTTAATGGTCGAAAAAGAAACTGACGTGGCGAAATGATAGGGTCTATGCGAAAATCGTGCTGTACTCGAGTGTAACACCACTTTCTGAGGGTAAGATGGTTATGAATGAATAGAAAAATGATTGGTCAATCGATTTATATAAGGGTTTCGGATAGAAAATAAAATCCGATAGCCACGAAACGTGAAAATGTGCCGACCCAGAGTTGGAACGGCAAATCCGCTGTTTTCCTTATGGAGAGCGCTCTGACGTCCCACGGCTCCAACAAGTCTCGGACTACTTGGAGCTGTATCTGTGGAGATGATTATAGAAAGGAATATGCTATCCAACTTCATGAACATAGCAAGGAATAAATTGTCAGTTGAATATCATATTCTTAGCCGCGAGCTAGCTATGAAAAATGAAAACGGAAAAATCTTCATTAATAGAATCCAAGAAATTTTGGAAAAGTATGGGTTTGGAAAAGTGGAAGAATATCTCCACAGCCCAAAGGCTAAAGAAATTTGGAACATTATAGTTAAGAAACACCAAAATAAGTTCTGGAAAGAAACTTGCAAGGAAGATCAAAAAAAGAAGAAGACATTAGAATACTTGCAACTACAGGAATACATAACGAAGCCTCATAATATATGGCACAGTGTCAAGAATAGTGAAATTGATGTAAAAGCAGGAGAAATTAAAGCCAAAATAGTCACAAGTTTGTTAAAATTGCTGCAGCTACCTGTCTATTATGTGGAACTGAAGATGAAGACTTATGTCACTTCATACTTGTCTGTACAAAATTAAGTAGAATACGTAAACGGCACCTCCAGAAAATAGAAGATTATTTAGAGAAGATACATAAAGGATTTTACATCAGAATTGTAAATAAAAACGCATTACTTCAAGTGATCATAGACTGTACTAGCAGCAGTATAAACTAGATGAGAAGGATAAGGAGCAAAAACTATACACAGCTAGAAGTCCTAACCAGAAACTTTTGCTCTGATCTACATAGAAGCAGGATGAGGCAGATGGCGGGGTAGGGCATCGTCATGGTATGAACATCTATACACCGTACACTCCAGTTTGAATATGAACTATTTTATATTTTAATATTACTTAAAAACAGTCTTAATGGTTACGGTGTGCGATTTGTTGTGAAGTACAAGATACATTTTATATTTTAATTGTCATAATTCGTTTTAAGTGCTCCTAGAACCCATATATACAGTATTTTTAAATGCAGGCTTTTTACGTTTTACGATGTGGGCTAACGATATGTCATTTTACATAATAACTACAACAGAATTGAAATTAGTTTTAATGAGTGCATAAATAGAGACTTTTAAATTCCTTTTACATCTGGTTTTATACATTTTAACCAGTTGGAATACTTGTGACTTTTAAATAAATCCTGGAAGACGGAGGGATGCTGATCTTGATATATACTTTTTATGCTTTTAAATGTATATAGACTTTCACGATTAAATAATGAATTTTAATAGCACCGGCATGATTATTTTAATGTATGGATGCTACGTGTGAGGAAATTCGTTTGGGTGCGGGTGTGGACATATCGAGTGGTCTAGGGCGCTGGACGTAAGGCTAAGCGAATGGCGCTGCAGTGTGTCAATGGTGTGGGTTCAAATCCCGTCAAGGGGAGAACAAAAATTTGACAGCTCTAAAATCTAATTCTAACACTGTTTAGTTTAATTTTCAGACGTATATCTATATACATGTATATATAAATACATCATGGATTTTAACATACGCGATACGTGTATATCCATTATGGAGTGCTCCGAAATAGAGCGGAGGACAATACCTGTAGAAGAAGAAGAAGAAGATCTCAATATTGACGATTTCAAATCTAAGCGAGCCTCCTGATTGCACCTGTGCAAGTTCCCCATTCATATATAATCCGACTTGCCACGTTATAACGGATGACCTTAAAATTATCAACAAACCTCTCTCTACGAGAGGTGTTCGCCAAAGGGCCTAAATATCGTGAGCCTAAATCCATAAACTGGAAACACAACTTTAAAATACTTATGGATTCCGTCGAGGATTATGTCAGACAATGGGCAAAACGTGAAAAGGAGGACTTAAATACTCTTTCCGAATGGGTGAAGAGTGTGAGGTCGCTAATACAGATTAGAGTTAAAAAACTCAGTGGGTCTATGAGCACTCGCTCTACATTAATCTTTAAAGACCCAAATGTTGCTAAACACCTGTCTCTCCTTCATGACAAATATGTTATTGTCTCCGCCGACAATGCCCCTAACAATATTGGTTTTGTGTGTAAATCACATTACATAGATTGCTTGATAAAGGAATTAGGTATTGACAATTCACTTGGCAACCCTACATATACCCCAATGACACATACGAAAGAGGAAATCCTGGACAATCATAGGTCTGTTTTATGTTCATTTGGAATTTCAACCAAAGATGAAGAATTGGATCTACCATCATTCTACTGGATTCCTAAATTACACAAGTGTCTTTTCAAACAGCGTTATATTGCTGGGTCTGCCAAATGCTCCACGAAACCTCTTTCCAAATTATTAACATGTATTCTATCGGCGGTCAAAACCGTGCTTCAGAGCTACTGTGACACTAGCTACTCGAGAGGAGGTGTGAATCAGATGTGGATTCTGAAGAAGTCGAAAGATCTGTTAGAGTACATACAATCTAGGTCCCTCTCCTCCTGCAATAGCATTAAAACATTTGACTTATCTACCCTTTGCACGACTATTCCTCACTCTAAGCTGAAGGACAAATTAAGGGAGTTGGTCCAGCTGTGTTTCATAAAAAAGAATGGCCAACGTAGATACAAATACCTTGTGCTAGGAAGAGACAGATCTTATTTTGTAAAACACCATTCTACCAAAAAGTTCTCTGAAACTGATACCTTCAACATGCTCGAGGTTTTGATTGGCAACATATTTGCTATGTTTGGTGGACGTGTTTTTCAACAGAGAGTCGGCATACCTATGGATACAAACTGTGCTCCTCTTCTCACCGACTTGTTCCTTTATTCGTATGAGGCAGACTTCATACAGGGGCTTCTCAAGAAAAACGAAAAGAAGCTTTTAATTTCACGTTCCGCTATATAGATGATGTCCTTTCACTAAATAATTATAAATTTGGTGATTTTGTTGATCGTATCTATCCCACTGAGCTTGAAATACAGGATACCACAGATACAGATAGGTCTGCTTCATCCCTTGACCTACACCCTGAAGTCGTCGGTTAAGAACGAAACTTTACGACAAAAGAGATGATTTCAATTTTCCCATTGTAAACTTTCCATTTATATGTAGCAACATTCCAGCAGCACCTGCATATGGAGTATATATCTCTCAGTTGATACCATATTCCAGAGCTTGTGGTTCCTATCAGGATTTCCCTGATAGAGGGTTGCTGCTAACAAGGAAGCTACTGAACCAAGGGTTCCTCTTGGTAAAGTTGAAGTCATCACGTCGAAAATTATACGGTCGCCACCATGACTTGGTTGACCGTTATGGAATATCTGTGTCACAAATGACCACGGATATGTTCCACTTGTCGTAAACACTTCCCGGTCCTTTCCTCATTCACGACTTATTACCGGGTTTGTAACTAGATTAACACGACAGGTGCCACTAGGGGAGCAGGAACTGCTAACCCTTCCGGAGCACCTGAGTTCACCCTCGGTTTTAGTGGGGTTCCTGTTACTCGATCTTTAGTTTTATATGTATGTTTTGTAGATCGTTGTTTGTTCTTTTGTACTTTTTCTTTTGGCCAATGTGTTGTCTGTTCTTCTTCGATATATGGATTCTGATTGCCCCTTAGATATCTTCAAACTCTTCACAATTTGACCATGAAATTTACAAGATGTTACAAATTTCGACAGGTTTTTCAGTAGGGTGAAATCGAGCACCATATAGATTAAAAAATAAATGACGGAATATATATGTGCCAATAAACTATTGAACTAAAGCATTTTTTACTGCAGGTATCTGAAATGGAAACAATCAAAGTTATGGCCGTTTTCATCTGTTCGTGGTTGTGAAGGTAATGTACCTATTTCAATAACCACAAAATATCTTGTATTTACTAACTAACTTTTAATGTTTGTAGGAATGTAGCACACTGTCGAACATAAACATGTGAAATTATAATTTTGCTCACGATTATTCTTACATTAAATATATAAATACATACATGTTAATAGACAAATGAAAAGGTCCGAGAAGAAAGATGGTATATAAATACATACTTGTTAATAGACAAATGAAAAGGTCCGAGAAGAAAGTTGGTATTTTGATTAACAGGGATTATGGCAAGAAATCAATTTGAGATAACATCAAGCTTCAACTTTACAAGAGTTATAGGTTAAAACATTGTGTAGATATTGTGGTTAACGCCAAGTGGGCATTTTGTCATATATATCACCAGGAGAATAACATGAGGAGTTCATAGATTGAAGAGATTACACAAATGGTTTTTTGTTGTTGAAAAGAAAAACAAAGGATTTGAGATTTTAGTCTTGTATTATATCATGACTTGAGTAAAAATGATTTGATTACATTTTTATGCACGAAAGCTGCAAATCGCATGGATGCATTCTGGCATGGGAATAACAAAAATGAAAAACAAACAATACCACTGTTATTAAGAACGTTATAATTTACTCTTCATGACAGAGAAGTTGTCATATGTATAATATTAGTTCTATTAAACAATATTTAGATACTAGATAATTCACAAGACCATTGTAAGACCTAATAGTGAAACAATAGTTTTTGAGCCAAAATCTAATTGCCAATACCATCTTTCGTTATCTGTATACAACTAACTGAGCCAACATCTAATTGCCAATACCATCTTTCGTCATCTGTATACAACTGACAGAATACTTTTCAACAAGGTGCTGATATCTTCCGAAATTTTGAAAGATAAGTTGAGATGATTCTTTCAAAACCCTTGATTTTATAGTTTAGTTGTGAGTTTCGGGTTTTTGCTCATCTTTTTAGTTTTTGTGTTGGGTTATTTGTTTTGCTTGTCTCCGTCCTGTATCCTGTGTACCCAATGTTGCCAGTGTATCTGGATTGTCCATTATGTCTGACTGGACACAAGCATACGCCAAAATGCAGTTTTCTTTAGTTTTGTTATATTGTTTCACCATATTAGAAAAAAGATATTTTAAACCTCTAAGCAAAGTTATAAACAATATCGTCTTAGAAACTGGTTAATATATTTATATAAAAACAGAAAATCTTTTTGTATATATAGTTATGATATATTCGTACACTCTTTAAAACAGATAAAATTATAATTCCATAATATTTTCTTGATTTACAGCATTCTATGACGTCAGTCCAGAAGAATTAAGAGCATTAGCATATTCTACAACACATGGCCGTTATGTAAGTTAAATTCAAGTTTTTTCTTGTGTATGTAATTTGAAACTCAGATAAAACTAACGATTGATAATTATAATAATGATATACCTTAAAATTTTTTAAAAATATATATATATTTATTTATACCATTGGAGAATTTGTGATTGTATCAATAATCTAATAGGACATTTGACATTTGGTATGGCTGTGTGATTACGGAGAACATAAACCAGATCTATTAGTTCCGTTATACAATTGCTACTAATTGTTCACTATTCCCTACATAAAATAATACTTTACCATTTTACAATTAAATGTACAAAATGTATATGCGTCTTCAAATTTTAAAAGCCTATTTTTTAACTTTGATTTTGAGAACATTAGGAATTTTCAAAAGCAAAATTTATGTTTCATTTAGTTGAAAAATATGGTTAAATACAATAAATGTTTCAAACAGTTAAATTTTCTGTTTAATATCAATAAAAAAATCAAAAGATGCTGGAGAAGATTTTGTGCTCCTTCTGTGTTGATGGTGATTTTATTCATTTCAGGTGTTGGGCTAATACCTAGGTCGGGGAGGTTGTCTATGTCCTCTTCGGTGAAAACAGAGGCAAATTGTTGGTTGAGGATGTTCGCTTTCGTGGTGGCATCATGGTGCAGAAATCCTTCTCGCTTAAGTGGAGCAACATTTGTTCTTTCACACTTGGTAGATTTGATGAAGTTGAAGAATTTTTTGTAGTTTGGAGTGGCTTCATCTTCACCGAACATGGAGTTAATGTGGTTGTCATATGCCTGTCTGCATTTGCGCTGGATAATCTTTTTTAAATCTTTATATTTCTTCCATTGGGGTGAGCTTTTGTTGTTTTGGTGTTTCTTAAACAATTTGTTTTTTCGTCTAGTTAGCTGTTTTATTTCTCTATTGATCCATGGCTGGCTATATCTTGTTGAAGTGAGTTTTGTTGGGATATAGCGGTTCATAATATCGAGGCAGCCCGATTTGAAATCGTTCCACAGGGAGTTGATGTTGGTGGTGTTGGTATGTGCCGTTAGGAAGGTATCCGAGAATGATGTTACTTCTTTTTTCAGACCATCTAGGTCAGTTTTATTCCATAGCATGATTTTACGTTGGGTTGGTCGTTGCCTCTTTATTGATATGTCTGAGTCTATGTAAACAGCTGTGTCGTGATCGCTGATTCCATGATCGGTTTGAAAGTGTAAAACAATCCGGAAATAATCAATGCAAAACCCATGTGAAATCACCATAGACAGCTATTATATGTTTATTTAAGTGTCATAATTACAATATATATATATATATATATATACTGTATATGATCTGAAAAATTGCACTTACAATATTTATTTTGAAATAAGCTTTGCTGAATAGTAAATCCCTTGCTATTTAGTAATTAACAATGAGGGATATTAGGTAAAAGCTGTATACCTAGTAAATTGTTAACAGCAAAATTTAGTGCAATAAAATTACTTGTGTTTAAAAAAAATTACTTTATTTTGTTTTAGATAGCATATCACTCTCTGTTCTTGGAAGATTTTCTGGAGAATTGTAACAGGACAGATGAAGAAAGGTTGAAGTTAGCATTAAGTATATTATACACATGATTTGACAGGTGTATGCAATGAGCAAATATATCATAATGCTATAGCATGCTAAAATATGTTTTTAGTTTGTATAGCATATTCCTGAACAGGAAATGCCATTTTATTGACAGTTGCAATTAAGTATGCTTTCTTGTTATTTATAATGAACGTTGCAGCAAACCGAAGGGCCAATCAAGAATGGACAATCTAGAGACACTGGCAAGATTGGGCACACAAGATACAGGACAAATACAAATTAAATAACAAAAAATACAACACAACACAGAAAACTTGAAAGATGAGCAACACAGACCACACCAAAAAGCCGGAGTTGAAGACAGTTGCCTGGGAAGTATATTGACAACAGAAGCAAAAATGTTTGACTAGGGTATAATGTCCATTGTGCCCTTTCTGTGAAAATTTTATTCTATTTCTAAAAGATTACATTTTACTATCAGCAAACCACACCATTGAGTGTTGCATGTTAGACAACACAATTGTATTTGTTCATATATACTGTAACAGCTGGTACGATGTTAATATATACTGTAACAGCTGGTACAATTTTAATATAAACTGTAACAGCTGGTACAATGTTAATATATACTGTAACAGCTGATACAATGTTAATATATACTGTAACAGCTGGTACAATGTTAATATATACTGTAACAGCTGGTACAATGTTAATATATACTGTAACAGCTGGTACAATGTTAATATATACTGTAACAGTTGGTAAAATGTTTATATATACTGTAACAGCTGGTACAATGTTAATATATACTGTAACAGCTGGTACAATGTTAATGTATACTGTAACAGTTGGTACAATGTTAATATATACTGTAACAGCTGGTACAATGTTAATATATACTGTAACAGTTGGTACAATGTTAATATATACTGTAACAGCTGGTACAATGTTAATATATACTGTAACAGTTGGTACAATGTTAATATATACTGTAACAGTTGGTACAATGTTCATATATACTGTAACAGTTGGTACAATGTTAATATATACTGTAACAGCTGGTACAATGCTAATATATACTGTAACAGCTGGTACAATGTTAATATATACTGTAACAGCTGGTACAATGTTAATATATACTGTAACAGCTGGTACAATGTTAATGTATACTGTAACAGCTGGTACAATGTTAATATATACTGTAACAGCTGGTACAATGTTAATATATACTGTAACAGCTGGTACAATGTTAATATATACTGTAACAGCTGGTACAATGTTAATGTATACTGTAACAGTTGGTACAATGTTAATATATACTGTAACAGTTGGTACAATGTTAATATATACTGTAACAGTTGGTACAATGTTAATATATACTGTAACAGCTGGTACAATGTTAATATATACTGTAACAGTTGGTACAATGTTAATATATACTGTAACAGTTGGTACAATGTTAATATATACTGTAACAGCTGGTACAATGTTAATATATACTGTAACAGCTGGTACAATGTTAATATATACTGTAACAGTTGGTACAATGTTAATATATACTGTAACAGTTGGTACAATGTTCATATATACTGTAACAGTTGGTACAATGTTAATATATACTGTAACAGTTGGTACAATGTTAATATATACTGTAACAGTTGGTACAATGTTAATATATACTGTAACAGCTGGTACAATGTTAATATATACTGTAACAGCTGGTACAATGTTAATATATACTGTAACAGTTGGTACAATGTTAATATATACTGTAACAGTTGGTACAATGTTCATATATACTGTAACAGTTGGTACAATGTTAATATATACTGTAACAGCTGGTACAATGTTAATATGAGCTTTGTTGTAGAGTAAGAAGTTTATAAAGTTTATCAACACCACCATGTGTCAAACATTTAATATGACAGCAAGTACATAAAACTGGGTAAACCTTTATTAGTTGTTGTCTTGATGTGATATTCAAAGTTTTATTTTGGAAATATTCAAGTTGTTAATATGTATATTTATAAGCCATTTATGATGGCATGCATGCTAATGTTGTTTTGCTATCATAGAATCATGACAATGTATATGAAATACTTTTAGTGATGTTAACCGGTCCCCTAAACAACAGGGGATGAGGGGCTCATTTTCAATTTTAACATTTTTGTTAAAATAGTTTTATTGATTTGTTGATATATAATATAATTATATAACAAACGTATATTGCTTTGTCAACATTAATGTTATTATTACATAATGATTTTATTTAAACAATTTTATTGGCTATCATGCTGTCACCTGACATTCCGTAAAATTTGATATTGTTTGATTAAAACTCGTATTGACTTGTTTTCACTTTCGTTTTCTAACGAAATCTATATAAAGAATCACGTGAATTCTATTTCTATTCGACCAATGAATATAAAGGTAATGTGAAATTTCGTCCAATCAGAATCGTCGTATTAGCGTTACTTTAGAATGAACAAGTAATCATCATGTCCGACGCAGGCGATGGGCTTGCAGAAGTCAAACGGAGATTTGCAGAAATCTCGGAGACTTGGTTTCACTTTCACTTTTCACTTTAATGCAATAAAACAATTACAGTCTTTTGTATCAGTCAATGCGAAGGCTTCGGTGAATATCGTTTTTAAGGTCCATAGAAACTCGTATTGACCTCAACAAAAGACTATAAATGTATATAATTTAAACTTTGCCAGGCTTGATAATATGTATGATAAACGAAGGTCATATGCACATATATTAACTCTAATTGCCAATATGTAGGTCGTTGTGGCAGCTTGTATTGCTACGGTTATAGATTATTTGATGGACGAACTAGTAGGTTTATATTACAACAAATTTACAACTTTTTAGTCTTATGTATATAAATAAAAACATTGTTATGTAATTACAACATTTTGCTTAATTTCACTCTATCTGGTAGTCACTTAACTGCTAGCATTCATTGACCCTATCATTGCAGTGTCTATATTTATGTTTCGTCATTTCTATGGTAATGTTGTCAAGGCTATAAGAAAATTTTGAAGATACCAAAGGGGTAATCAAAAGCCGTAAATCGAAGGACAGACAGACAATACAATAGCCAAAAGAAAAAAGACCAAAGGACAAATAATGATCTGCAAAACACTACACAGAAAACTAAAGATTGAGCAAACCAAACATCACTAAAAACCAGGAATGGACTCGGGAGCTCTGGTATGGTGGTGCTGCTCCACTACTGGTATACGTCGCTCTGGTATGGTAAGCAGGTGCTGCCCAACTACTGGTATACGTCGTGTTACCCTGGTTACAAACCCGGTGATAAGTCATGATTGAAGAAAGGACCCGATGATAATTACGACAAGTGGAACATATCCGTGGTCATTTTTAACACAGAAATTCCGCAGCGCTTAACCAAGTCATGGTGGCGATCGTAAATCTGTCGTATTGATGACTTCAACTTAACCATTAAGAATCCTTGATTCAGTAGCTTCCTAGTTAGCAGCAACCCTCTGTGAAGGAAACCACAATAAGAGCCACAAGCTCTGGAATATTGTATCAACCATATGTGGGTGGTAATTCTGTAGATCCTATTTATATGCAGTTACACACATTTCATTTCTACTGTTAAATGATGAGCAATTTTTGGTGACTGATCGTAGTCAATACATTTACCAACCTTCACATATATATATTTAAGGGTTTATCTCGGGGAATTCAATGACAATGCGACATCAAATCTATATTTTCCTTTTCCATGACCGACGGTTCTTTTGCATTCTTTTCTTGTGCCATTTTCAATATTTACATTTGCGTGCTTGTCTAACTTGTGGGAACGTAAGTGGAGTATTGACCTAATAAATTGTTGAGCATATTACCAATAGCCGACGAGATGCAAGAGACATCATTATAGTAATCATAGTTAGGATGGATATTGTGGGCCAATTTAGGTGTGGAAGCGAATATGTGCATGTTTTTTTATCGTTTACTTATATATATATATGTTGCAGTTGGAGATCAATTTATCAAGAGGAGAGGGTGACGATCTCATTAACCGATTTAACCCACCACATATTTGTGCCTGTCTCAATTTAGGTCCTGGATTTCCAAGGTCATATGTCGTGGTCTTTTTGTGCTTAGCGAGTTCATTTGAGATTAGAGGTGATTGTTCGTTTTGTTGATATTGGTGAAATTGATGACTATCACTGTTGAAACTTTTTCATAATGCATGCATTAGTAAATGGAGAGAACCAATTAGACAAAAAAAATATACGTATGTCTCTTCCCGGCTGACTAAGGATTAGGTCAGACTCGGCAATTTTTACAGACGGCTCGAAGGTTGAATATAGGTGTTGTATGCACTGTTGCCTTCTGGCATCATGCTTCCCAATCACATCGGTCTCTACGAGAACACAATCTTGAAACATGAAGTGAAGAATACCCTTGAAGATCGAATGACTAACTATTCTATTCATAATACGGATATTAAGTAGATGACGAACTGCTTACACTTCTGGAGAAACCAAGTTTACTCAATAGTTCGTGTTACACAATCTTTATTGTTCTGAGTGAACTACTTACACTTCTGGAGAAACCAAGTTTACTCAATAGTTCGTGTTACACAATCTTTATTGTTCTGAGTGAACTACTTACACTTCTGGAGAAACCAAGTTTACTCAATAGTTCGTGTTACACAATCTTTATTGTTCTGAGTGAACTACTTACACTTCTGGAGAAACCAAGTTTACTCAATAGTTCGTGTTACACAATCTTTATTGTTCTGAGTGAACTACTTACACTTCTGGAGAACCCAAGTTTACTCAATAGTTCGTGTTACACAATCTTTATTGTTCTGAGTGAACTACTTACACTTCTGGAGAAACCAAGTTTACTCAATAGTTCGTGTTACACAATCTTTATTGTTCTGAGTGAACTACTTACACTTCTGGAGAACCCAAGTTTACTCAATAGTTCGTGTTACACAATCTTTATTGTTCTGAGTGAACTACTTACACTTCTGGAGAACCCAAGTTTACTCAATAGTTCGTGTTACACAATCTTTATTGTTCTGAGTGAACTACTTACACTTCTGGAGAACCCAAGTTTACTCAATAGTTCGTGTTACACAATCTTTATTGTTCTGAGTGAACTACTTACACTTCTGGAGAACCCAAGTTTACTCAATAGTTCGTGTTACACAATCTTTATTGTTCTGAGTGAACTACTTACACTTCTGGAGAAACCAAGTTTACTCAATAGTTCGTGTTACACAATCTTTATTGTTCTGAGTGAACTACTTACACTTCTGGAGAACCCAAGTTTACTCAATAGTTCGTGTTACACAATCTTTATTGTTCTGAGTGAACTACTTACACTTCTGGAGAAACCAAGTTTACTCAATAGTTCGTGTTACACAATCTTTATTGTTCTGAGTGAACTACTTACACTTCTGGAGAACCCAAGTTTACTCAATAGTTCGTGTTACACAATCTTTATTGTTCTGAGTGAACTACTTACACTTCTGGAGAACCCAAGTTTACTCAATAGTTCGTGTTACACAATCTTTATTGTTCTGAGTGAACTACTTACACTTCTGGAGAACCCAAGTTTACTCAATAGTTCGTGTTACACAATCTTTATTGTTCTGAGTGAACTACTTACACTTCTGGAGAACCCAAGTTTACTCAATAGTTCGTGTTACACAATCTTTATTGTTCTGAGTGAACTACTTACACTTCTTGAGAACCCAAGTTTACTCAATAGTTCGTGTTACACAATCTTTATTGTTCTGAGTGAACTACTTACACTTCTGGAGAAACCAAGTTTACTCAATAGTTCGTGTTACACAATCTTTATTGTTCTGAGTGAACTACTTACACTTCTGGAGAAACCAAGTTTACTCAATAGTTCGTGTTACACAATCTTTGTTGTTCTGAGTGAACTACTTACACTTCTGGAGAACCCAAGTTTACTCAATAGTTCGCGTTACACAATCTTTATTGTTCTGAGTGAACTACTTACACTTCTGGAGAAACCAAGTTTACTCAATAGTTCGTGCTACACAATCTTCATTGTTCTGAGTGAACTACTTACACTTCTGGAGAACCAAGTTTACTCAATAGTTCGTGTTACACAATCTTTGTTGTTCTGAGTGAACTACTTACACTTCTGGAGAACCCAAGTTTACTCAATAGTTCGTGTTACACAATCTTTATTGTTCTGAGTGAACTACTTACACTTCTGGAGAACCCAAGTTTACTCAATAGTTCGTGTTACACAATCTTTATTGTTCTGAGTGAACTACTTACACTTCTGGAGATACCAAGTTTACTCAATAGTTCGTGTTACACCAATCTTTGTTGTTCTGAGTGAACTACTTACACTTCTGGAGAAACCAAGTTTACTCAATAGTTCGTGTTACACAATCTTTATTGTTCTGAGTGAACTACTTACACTTCTGGAGAAACCAAGTTTACTCAATAGTTCGTGTTACACAATCTTTATTGTTCTGAGTGAACTACTTACACTTCTGGAGAAACCAAGTTTACTCAATAGTTCGTGTTACACAATCTTTATTGTTCTGAGTGAACTACTTACACTTCTGGAGAACCCAAGTTTACTCAATAGTTCGTGTTACACAATCTTTATTGTTCTGAGTGAACTACTTACACTTCTGGAGAAACCAAGTTTACTCAATAGTTCGTGTTACACAATCTTTATTGTTCTGAGTGAACTACTTACACTTCTGGAGAAACCAAGTTTACTCAATAGTTCGTGTTACACAATCTTTATTGTTCTGAGTGAACTACTTACACTTCTGGAGAAACCAAGTTTACTCAATAGTTCGTGTTACACAATCTTTATTGTTCTGAGTGAACTACTTACACTTCTGGAGAAACCAAGTTTACTCAATAGTTCGTGTTACACAATCTTTATTGTTCTGAGTGAACTACTTACACTTCTGGAGAAACCAAGTTTACTCAATAGTTCGTGTTACACAATCTTTATTGTTCTGAGTGAACTACTTACACTTCTGGAGAAACCAAGTTTACTCAATAGTTCGTGTTACACAATCTTTATTGTTCTGAGTGAACTACTTACACTTCTGGAGAAACCAAGTTTACTCAATAGTTCGTGTTACACAATCTTTATTGTTCTGAGTGAACTACTTACACTTCTGGAGAAACCAAGTTTACTCAATAGTTCGTGTTACACAATCTTTATTGTTCTGAGTGAACTACTTACACTTCTGGAGAAACCAAGTTTACTCAATAGTTCGTGTTACACAATCTTTATTGTTCTGAGTGAACTACTTACACTTCTGGAGAACCCAAGTTTACTCAATAGTTCGTGTTACACAATCTTTATTGTTCTGAGTGAACTACTTACACTTCTGGAGAAACCAAGTTTACTCAATAGTTCGTGTTACACAATCTTTATTGTTCTGAGTGAACTACTTACACTTCTGGAGAACCCAAGTTTACTCAATAGTTCGTGTTACACAATCTTTATTGTTCTGAGTGAACTACTTACACTTCTGGAGAACCCAAGTTTACTCAATAGTTCGTGTTACACAATCTTTATTGTTCTGAGTGAACTACTTACACTTCTTGAGAACCCAAGTTTACTCAATAGTTCGTGTTACACAATCTTTATTGTTCTGAGTGAACTACTTACACTTCTGGAGAAACCAAGTTTACTCAATAGTTCGTGTTACACAATCTTTATTGTTCTGAGTGAACTACTTACACTTCTGGAGAAACCAAGTTTACTCAATAGTTCGTGTTACACAATCTTTGTTGTTCTGAGTGAACTACTTACACTTCTGGAGAACCCAAGTTTACTCAATAGTTCGCGTTACACAATCTTTATTGTTCTGAGTGAACTACTTACACTTCTGGAGAAACCAAGTTTACTCAATAGTTCGTGCTACACAATCTTCATTGTTCTGAGTGAACTACTTACACTTCTGGAGAAACCAAGTTTACTCAATAGTTCGTGTTACACAATCTTTATTGTTCTGAGTGAACTACTTACACTTCTGGAGAAACCAAGTTTACTCAATAGTTCGTGTTACACAATCTTTATTGTTCTGAGTGAACTACTTGCACTTCTGGAGAAACCAAGTTTACTCAATAGTTCGTGTTACACAATCTTTATTGTTCTGAGTGAACTACTTACACTTCTGGAGAACCCAAGTTTACTCAATAGTTCGTGTTACACAATCTTTATTGTTCTGAATGAACTACTTACACTTCTGGAGAAACCAAGTTTACTCAATAGTTCGTGTTACACAATCTTCATTGTTCTGAGTGAACTACTTACACTTCTGGAGAAACCAAGTTTACTCAATAGTTCGTGTTACACAATCTTTATTGTTCTGAGTGAACTACTTACACTTCTGGAGAACCCAAGTTTACTCAATAGTTCGTGTTACACAATCTTTATTGTTCTGAGTGAACTACTTACACTTCTGGAGAACCCAAGTTTACTCAATAGTTCGTGTTACACAATCTTTATTGTTCTGAGTGAACTACTTACACTTCTGGAGAAACCAAGTTTACTCAATAGTTCGTGTTACACAATCTTTATTGTTCTGAGTGAACTACTTACACTTATGGAGAAACCAAGTTTACTCAATAGTTCGTGTTACACAATCTTTATTGTTCTGAGTGAACTACTTACACTTCTGGAGAAACCAAGTTTACTCAATAGTTCGTGTTACACAATCTTTATTGTTCTGAGTGAACTACTTGCACTTCTGGAGAAACCAAGTTTACTCAATAGTTCGTGTTACACAATCTTTGTTGTTCTGAGTGAACTACTTACACTTCTGGAGAAACCAAGTTTACTCAATAGTTCGTGTTACACAATCTTTATTGTTCTGAGTGAACTACTTACACATTTGGAGAACCCAAGTTTACTCAATAGTTCGTGTTACACAATCTTTATTGTTCTGAGTGAACTACTTACACTTCTGGAGAACCCAAGTTTACTCAATAGTTCGTGTTACACAATCTTTATTGTTCTGAGTGAACTACTTACACTTCTGGAGAAACCAAGTTTACTCAATAGTTCGTGTTACACAATCTTTATTGTTCTGAGTGAACTACTTACACTTCTGGAGAAGCCAAGTTTACTCAATAGTTCGTGTTACACAATCTTTATTGTTCTGAGTGAACTACTTACACTTCTGGAGAAACCAAGTTTACTCAATAGTTCGTGTTACACAATCTTTATTGTTCTGAGTGAACTACTTACACTTCTGGAGAAACCAATTTTACTCAATAGTTCGTGTTACACAATCTTTATTGTTCTGAGTGAGCTACTTACACTTCTGGAGAAACCAAGTTTACTCAATAGTTCGTGTTACACAATCTTTATTGTTCTGAGTGAACTACTTACACTTCTGGAGAACCCAAGTTTACTCAATAGTTCGTGTTACACAATCTTTATTGCTCTGAGTGAACTACTTACACTTCTGGAGAAACCAAGTTTACTCAATAGTTCGTGTTACACAATCTTTATTGTTCTGAGTGAACTACTTACACTTCTGGAGAAACCAAGTTTACTCAATAGTTCGTGTTACACAATCTTTATTGTTCTGAGTGAACTACTTACACTTCTGGAGAAACCAAGTTTACTCAATAGTTCGTGTTACACAATCTTTATTGTTCTGAGTGAACTACTTACACTTCTGGAGAAACCAAGTTTACTCAATAGTTCGTGTTACACAATCTTTATTGTTCTGAGTGAACTACTTACACTTCTGGAGAAACCAAGTTTACTCAATAGTTCGTGTTACACAATCTTTATTGTTCTGAGTGAACTACTTACACTTCTGGAGAAACCAAGTTTACTCAATAGTTCGTGTTACACAATCTTTATTGTTCTGAGTGAACTACTTACACTTCTGGAGAAACCAAGTTTACTCAATAGTTCGTGTTACACAATCTTTATTGTTCTGAGTGAACTACTTACACTTCTGGAGAACCCAAGTTTACTCAATAGTTCGTGTTACACAATCTTTATTGTTCTGAGTGAACTACTTACACTTCTGGAGAAACCAAGTTTACTCAATAGTTCGTGTTACACAATCTTTATTGTTCTGAGTGAACTACTTACACTTCTGGAGAACCCAAGTTTACTCAATAGTTCGTGTTACACAATCTTTATTGTTCTGAGTGAACTACTTACACTTCTGGAGAACCCAAGTTTACTCAATAGTTCGTGTTACACAATCTTTATTGTTCTGAGTGAACTACTTACACTTCTTGAGAACCCAAGTTTACTCAATAGTTCGTGTTACACAATCTTTATTGTTCTGAGTGAACTACTTACACTTCTGGAGAAACCAAGTTTACTCAATAGTTCGTGTTACACAATCTTTATTGTTCTGAGTGAACTACTTACACTTCTGGAGAAACCAAGTTTACTCAATAGTTCGTGTTACACAATCTTTGTTGTTCTGAGTGAACTACTTACACTTCTGGAGAACCCAAGTTTACTCAATAGTTCGCGTTACACAATCTTTATTGTTCTGAGTGAACTACTTACACTTCTGGAGAAACCAAGTTTACTCAATAGTTCGTGCTACACAATCTTCATTGTTCTGAGTGAACTACTTACACTTCTGGAGAAACCAAGTTTACTCAATAGTTCGTGTTACACAATCTTTATTGTTCTGAGTGAACTACTTACACTTCTGGAGAAACCAAGTTTACTCAATAGTTCGTGTTACACAATCTTTATTGTTCTGAGTGAACTACTTGCACTTCTGGAGAAACCAAGTTTACTCAATAGTTCGTGTTACACAATCTTTATTGTTCTGAGTGAACTACTTACACTTCTGGAGAACCCAAGTTTACTCAATAGTTCGTGTTACACAATCTTTATTGTTCTGAATGAACTACTTACACTTCTGGAGAAACCAAGTTTACTCAATAGTTCGTGTTACACAATCTTCATTGTTCTGAGTGAACTACTTACACTTCTGGAGAAACCAAGTTTACTCAATAGTTCGTGTTACACAATCTTCATTGTTCTGAGTGAACTACTTACACTTCTGGAGAAACCAAGTTTACTCAATAGTTCGTGTTACACAATCTTTATTGTTCTGAGTGAACTACTTACACTTCTGGAGAACCCAAGTTTACTCAATAGTTCGTGTTACACAATCTTTATTGTTCTGAGTGAACTACTTACACTTCTGGAGAAACCAAGTTTACTCAATAGTTCGTGTTACACAATCTTTATTGTTCTGAGTGAACTACTTACACTTCTGGAGAACCCAAGTTTACTCAATAGTTCGTGTTACACAATCTTTATTGTTCTGAGTGAACTACTTACACTTCTGGAGAACCCAAGTTTACTCAATAGTTCGTGTTACACAATCTTTATTGTTCTGAGTGAACTACTTACACTTCTGGAGAAACCAAGTTTACTCAATAGTTCGTGTTACACAATCTTTATTGTTCTGAGTGAACTACTTACACTTATGGAGAAACCAAGTTTACTCAATAGTTCGTGTTACACAATCTTTATTGTTCTGAGTGAACTACTTACACTTCTGGAGAAACCAAGTTTACTCAATAGTTCGTGTTACACAATCTTTATTGTTCTGAGTGAACTACTTGCACTTCTGGAGAAACCAAGTTTACTCAATAGTTCGTGTTACACAATCTTTGTTGTTCTGAGTGAACTACTTACACTTCTGGAGAAACCAAGTTTACTCAATAGTTCGTGTTACACAATCTTTATTGTTCTGAGTGAACTACTTACACATTTGGAGAACCCAAGTTTACTCAATAGTTCGTGTTACACAATCTTTATTGTTCTGAGTGAACTACTTACACTTCTGGAGAACCCAAGTTTACTCAATAGTTCGTGTTACACAATCTTTATTGTTCTGAGTGAACTACTTACACTTCTGGAGAAACCAAGTTTACTCAATAGTTCGTGTTACACAATCTTTATTGTTCTGAGTGAACTACTTACACTTCTGGAGAAGCCAAGTTTACTCAATAGTTCGTGTTACACAATCTTTATTGTTCTGAGTGAACTACTTACACTTCTGGAGAAACCAAGTTTACTCAATAGTTCGTGTTACACAATCTTTATTGTTCTGAGTGAACTACTTACACTTCTGGAGAAACCAATTTTACTCAATAGTTCGTGTTACACAATCTTTATTGTTCTGAGTGAGCTACTTACACTTCTGGAGAAACCAAGTTTACTCAATAGTTCGTGTTACACAATCTTTATTGTTCTGAGTGAACTACTTACACTTCTGGAGAACCCAAGTTTACTCAATAGTTCGTGTTACACAATCTTTATTGCTCTGAGTGAACTACTTACACTTCTGGAGAAACCAAGTTTACTCAATAGTTCGTGTTACACAATCTTTATTGTTCTGAGTGAACTACTTACACTTCTGGAGAAACCAAGTTTACTCAATAGTTCGTGTTACACAATCTTTATTGTTCTGAGTGAACTACTTACACTTCTGGTGAACCAAGTTTACTCAATAGTTCGTGTTACACAATCTTTATTGTTCTGAGTGAACTACTTACACTTCTGGAGAAACCAAGTTTACTCAATAGTTCGTGTTACACAATCTTTATTGTTCTGAGTGAACTACTTACACTTCTGGAGAACCCAAGTTTACTCAATAGTTCGTGTTACACAATCTTTATTGTTCTGAGTGAACTACTTACACTTCTGGAGAAACCAAGTTTACTCAATAGTTCGTGTTACACAATCTTTATTGTTCTGAGTGAACTACTTACACTTCTGGAGAAACCAAGTTTACTCAATAGTTCGTGTTACACAATCTTTATTGTTCTGAGTGAACTACTTACACTTCTGGAGAAACCAAGTTTACTCAATAGTTCGTGTTACACAATCTTTATTGTTCTGAGTGAACTACTTACACTTCTGGAGAACCCAAGTTTACTCAATAGTTCGTGTTACACAATCTTTATTGTTCTGAGTGAACTACTTACACTTCTGGTGAAACCAAGTTTACTCAATAGTTCGTGTTACACAATCTTTATTGTTCTGAGTGAACTACTTACACTTCTGGAGAACCCAAGTTTACTCAATAGTTCGTGTTACACAATCTTTATTGTTCTGAGTGAACTACTTACACTTCTGGAGAACCCAAGTTTACTCAATAGTTCGTGTTACACAATCTTTATTGTTCTGAGTGAACTACTTACACTTCTGGAGAAACCAAGTTTACTCAATAGTTCGTGTTACACAATCTTTATTGTTCTGAGTGAACTACTTACACTTCTTGAGAAACCAAGTTTACTCAATAGTTCGTGTTACACAATCTTTATTGTTCTGAGTGAACTACTTACACTTCTGGAGAAACCAACTTTACTCAATAGTTCGTGTTACACAATCTTTATTGTTCTGAGTGAACTACTTACACTTCTGGAGAACCCAAGTTTACTCAATAGTTCGCGTTACACAATCTTTATTGTTCTGAGTGAACTACTTACACTTCTGGAGAAACCAAGTTTACTCAATAGTTCGTGTTACACAATCTTCATTGTTCTGAGTGAACTACTTACACTTCTGGAGAAACCAAGTTTACCCAATAGTTCGTGTTACACAATCTTTATTGTTCTGAGTGAACTACTTACACTTCTGGAGAAACCAAGTTTACTCAATAGTTCGTGTTACACAATCTTTATTGTTCTGAGTGAACTACTTGCACTTCTGGAGAAACCAAGTTTACTCAATAGTTCGTGTTACACAATCTTTATTGTTCTGAGTGAACTACTTACACTTCTGGAGAACCCAAGTTTACTCAATAGTTCGTGTTACACAATCTTTATTGTTCTGAGTGAACTACCTACACTTCTGGAGAAACCAAGTTTACTCAATAGTTCGTGTTACACAATCTTCATTGTTCTGAGTGAACTACTTACACTTCTGGAGAAACCAAGTTTACTCAATAGTTCGTGTTACACAATCTTCATTGTTCTGAGTGAACTACTTACACTTCTGGAGAAACCAAGTTTACTCAATAGTTCGTGTTACTCAATCTTTATTGTTCTGAGTGAACTACTTACACTTCTGGAGAAACCAAGTTTACTCAATAGTTCGTGTTACACAATCTTTATTGTTCTGAGTGAACTACTTACACTTCTGGTGAACCAAGTTTACTCAATAGTTCGTGTTACACAATCTTTATTGTTCTGAGTGAACTACTTACACTTCTGGAGAAACCAAGTTTACTCAATAGTTCGTGTTACACAATCTTTATTGTTCTGAGTGAACTACTTACACTTCTGGAGAACCCAAGTTTACTCAATAGTTCGTGTTACACAATCTTTATTGTTCTGAGTGAACTACTTACACTTCTGGAGAAACCAAGTTTACTCAATAGTTCGTGTTACACAATCTTTATTGTTCTGAGTGAACTACTTACACTTCTGGAGAAACCAAGTTTACTCAATAGTTCGTGTTACACAATCTTTATTGTTCTGAGTGAACTACTTACACTTCTGGAGAAACCAAGTTTACTCAATAGTTCGTGTTACACAATCTTTATTGTTCTGAGCGAACTACTTACACTTCTGGAGAACCCAAGTTTACTCAATAGTTCGTGTTACACAATCTTTATTGTTCTGAGTGAACTACTTACACTTCTGGAGAAACCAAGTTTACTCAATAGTTCGTGTTACACAATCTTTATTGTTCTGAGTGAACTACTTACACTTCTGGAGAACCCAAGTTTACTCAATAGTTCGTGTTACACAATCTTTATTGTTCTGAGTGAACTACTTACACTTCTGGAGAACCCAAGTTTACTCAATAGTTCGCGTTACACAATCTTTATTGTTCTGAGTGAACTACTTACACTTCTTGAGAAACCAAGTTTACTCAATAGTTCGTGTTACACAAATCTTTATTGTTCTGAGTGAACTACTTACACTTCTTGAGAAACCAAGTTTACTCAATAGTTCGTGTTACACAATCTTTATTGTTCTGAGTGAACTACTTACACTTCTGGAGAAACCAACTTTACTCAATAGTTCGTGTTACACAATCTTTATTGTTCTGAGTGAACTACTTACACTTCTGGAGAACCCAAGTTTACTCAATAGTTCGTGTTACACAATCTTTATTGTTCTGAGTGAACTACTTACACTTCTGGAGAAACCAAGTTTACTCAATAGTTCGTGTTACACAATCTTCATTGTTCTGAGTGAACTACTTACACTTCTGGAGAAACCAAGTTTACTCAATAGTTCGTGTTACACAATCTTTATTGTTCTGAGTGAACTACTTACACTTCTGGAGAAACCAAGTTTACTCAATAGTTCGTGTTACACAATCTTTATTGTTCTGAGTGAACTACTTGCACTTCTGGAGAAACCAAGTTTACTCAATAGTTCGTGTTACACAATCTTTATTGTTCTGAGTGAACTACTTACACTTCTGGAGAACCCAAGTTTACTCAATAGTTCGTGTTACACAATCTTTATTGTTCTGAGTGAACTACCTACACTTCTGGAGAAACCAAGTTTACTCAATAGTTCGTGTTACACAATCTTCATTGTTCTGAGTGAACTACTTACACTTCTGGAGAAACCAAGTTTACTCAATAGTTCGTGTTACACAATCTTCATTGTTCTGAGTGAACTACTTACACTTCTGGAGAAACCAAGTTTACTCAATAGTTCGTGTTACACAATCTTTATTGTTCTGAGTGAACTACTTACACTTCTGGAGAAGCCAAGTTTACTCAATAGTTCGTGTTACACAATCTTTATTGTTCTGAGTGAACTACTTACACTTCTGGAGAAACCAAGTTTACTCAATAGTTCGTGTTACACAATCTTTATTGTTCTGAGTGAACTACTTACACTTCTGGAGAAACCAATTTTACTCAATAGTTCGTGTTACACAATCTTTATTGTTCTGAGTGAACTACTTACACTTCTGGAAAACCCAAGTTTACTCAATAGTTCGTGTTACACAATCTTTATTGTTCTGAGTGAACTACTTACACTTCTGGAGAACCCAAGTTTACTCAATAGTTCGTGTTACACAATCTTTATTATTCTGAGTGAACTACTTACACTTCTGGAGAAACCAAGTTTACTCAATAGTTCGTGTTACACAATCTTTATTGTTCTGAGTGAACTATTTACACTTCTGGAGAAACCAAGTTTACTCAATAGTTCGTGTTACACAATCTTTATTGTTCTGAGTGAACTACTTACACTTCTGGTGAACCCAAGTTTACTCAATAGTTCGTGTTACACAATCTTTATTGTTCTGAGTGAACTACTTACACTTCTGGAGAAACCAAGTTTACTCAATAGTTCGTGTTACACAATCTTTATTGTTCTGAGTGAACTACTTACACTTCTGGAGAAACCCAAGTTTACTCAATAGTTCGTGTTACACAATCTTTATTGTTCTGAGTGAACTACTTACACTTCTGGAGAAACCAAGTTTACTTAATAGTTCGTGTTACACAATCTTTATTGTTCTGAGTGAACTACTTACACTTCTGGAGAAACCAAGTTTACTCAATAGTTCGTGTTACACAATCTTTATTGTTCTGAGTGAACTACTTACACTTCTGGAGAAGCCAAGTTTACTCAATAGTTCGTGTTACACAATCTTTATTGTTCTGAGTGAACTACTTACACTTCTGGAGAAACCAAGTTTACTCAATAGTTCGTGTTACACAATCTTTATTGTTCTGAGTGAACTACTTACACTTCTGGAGAAACCAAGTTTACTCAATAGTTCGTGTTACACAATCTTTATTGTTCTGAGTGAACTACTTACACTTCTGGAGAAACCAAGTTTACTCAATAGTTCGTGTTACACAATCTTTGTTGTTCTGAGTGAACTACTTACACTTCTGGAGAAACCAAGTTTACTCAATAGTTCGTGTTACACAATCTTTGTTGTTCTGAGTGAACTACTTACACTTCTGGAGAACCCAAGTTTACTCAATAGTTCGTGTTACACAATCTTTATTGTTCTGAGTGAACTACTTACACTTCTGGAGAAACCAAGTTTACTCAATAGTTCGTGTTACACAATCTTTATTGTTCTGAGTGAACTACTTACACTTCTGGAGAAACCAAGTTTACTCAATAGTTCGTGTTACACAATCTTTATTGTTCTGAGTGAACTACTTGCACTTCTGGAGAAACCAAGTTTACTCAATAGTCGTGTTACACAATCTTTATTGTTCTGAGTGAACTACTTACACTTCTGGAGAACCCAAGTTTACTCAATAGTTCGTGTTACACAATCTTTATTGTTCTGAATGAACTACTTACACTTCTGGAGAAACCAAGTTTACTCAATAGTTCGTGTTACACAATCTTCATTGTTCTGAGTGAACTACTTACACTTCTGGAGAAACCAAGTTTACTCAATAGTTCGTGTTACACAATCTTCATTGTTCTGAGTGAACTACTTACACTTCTGGAGAAACCAAGTTTACTCAATAGTTCGTGTTACACAATCTTTATTGTTCTGAGTGAACTACTTACACTTCTGGAGAACCCAAGTTTACTCAATAGTTCGTGTTACACAATCTTTATTGTTCTGAGTGAACTACTTACACTTCTGGAGAAACCAAGTTTACTCAATAGTTCGTGTTACACAATCTTTATTGTTCTGAGTGAACTACTTACACTTCTGGAGAACCCAAGTTTACTCAATAGTTCGTGTTACACAATCTTTATTGTTCTGAGTGAAACTACTTACACCTTCTGGAGAACCCAAGTTTACTCAATAGTTCGTGTTACACAATCTTTATTGTTCTGAGTGAACTACTTACACTTCTGGAGAAACCAAGTTTACTCAATAGTTCGTGTTACACAATCTTTATTGTTCTGAGTGAACTACTTACACTTATGGAGAAAACCAAGTTTACTCAATAGTTCGTGTTACACAATCTTTATTGTTCTGAGTGAAATACTTACACTTCTGGAGAAACCAAGTTTACTCAATAGTTCGTGTTACACAATCTTTATTGTTCTGAGTGAACTACTTGCACTTCTGGAGAAACCAAGTTTACTCAATAGTTCGTGTTACACAATCTTTGTTGTTCTGAGTGAACTACTTACACTTCTGGAGAAACCAAGTTTACTCAATAGTTCGTGTTACACAATCTTTATTGTTCTGAGTGAACTACTTACACATTTGGAGAACCCAAGTTTACTCAATAGTTCGTGTTACACAATCTTTATTGTTCTGAGTGAACTACTTACACTTCTGGAGAACCCAAGTTTACTCAATAGTTCGTGTTACACAATCTTTATTGTTCTGAGTGAACTACTTACACTTCTGGAGAAACCAAGTTTACTCAATAGTTCGTGTTACACAATCTTTATTGTTCTGAGTGAACTACTTACACTTCTGGAGAAGCCAAGTTTACTCAATAGTTCGTGTTACACAATCTTTATTGTTCTGAGTGAACTACTTACACTTCTGGAGAAACCAAGTTTACTCAATAGTTCGTGTTACACAATCTTTATTGTTCTGAGTGAACTACTTACACTTCTGGAGAAACCAATTTTACTCAATAGTTCGTGTTACACAATCTTTATTGTTCTGAGTGAGCTACTTACACTTCTGGAGAAACCAAGTTTACTCAATAGTTCGTGTTACACAATCTTTATTGTTCTGAGTGAACTACTTACACTTCTGGAGAACCCAAGTTTACTCAATAGTTCGTGTTACACAATCTTTATTGCTCTGAAGTGAACTACTTACACTTCTGGAGAAACCAAGTTTACTCAATAGTTCGTGTTACACAATCTTTATTGTTCTGAGTGAACTACTTACACTTCTGGAGAAACCAAGTTTACTCAATAGTTCGTGTTACACAATCTTTATTGTTCTGAGTGAACTACTTACACTTCTGGTGAAACCAAGTTTACTCAATAGTTCGTGTTACACAATCTTTATTGTTCTGAGTGAACTACTTACACTTCTGGAGAAACCAAGTTTACTCAATAGTTCGTGTTACACAATCTTTATTGTTCTGAGTGAACTACTTACACTTCTGGAGAACCCAAGTTTACTCAATAGTTCGTGTTACACAATCTTTATTGTTCTGAGTGAACTACTTACACTTCTGGAGAAACCAAGTTTACTCAATAGTTCGTGTTACACAATCTTTATTGTTCTGAGTGAACTACTTACACTTCTGGAGAAACCAAGTTTACTCAATAGTTCGTGTTACACAATCTTTATTGTTCTGAGTGAACTACTTACACTTCTGGAGAAACCAAGTTTACTCAATAGTTCGTGTTACACAATCTTTATTGTTCTGAGTGAACTACTTACACTTCTGGAGAACCCAAGTTTACTCAATAGTTCGTGTTACACAATCTTTATTGTTCTGAGTGAACTACTTACACTTCTGGTGAAACCAAGTTTACTCAATAGTTCGTGTTACACAATCTTTATTGTTCTGAGTGAACTACTTACACTTCTGGAGAACCAAGTTTACTCAATAGTTCGTGTTACACAATCTTTATTGTTCTGAGTGAACTACTTACACTTCTGGAGAACCCAAGTTTACTCAATAGTTCGTGTTACACAATCTTTATTGTTCTGAGTGAACTACTTACACTTCTGGAGAAACCAAGTTTACTCAATAGTTCGTGTTACACAATCTTTATTGTTCTGAGTGAACTACTTACACTTCTTGAGAAACCAAGTTTACTCAATAGTTCGTGTTACACAATCTTTATTGTTCTGAGTGAACTACTTACACTTCTGGAGAAACCAACTTTACTCAATAGTTCGTGTTACACAATCTTTATTGTTTCTGAGTGAACTACTTACACTTCTGGAGAACCCAAGTTTACTCAATAGTTCGCGTTACACAATCTTTATTGTTCTGAGTGAACTACTTACACTTCTGGAGAAACCAAGTTTACTCAATAGTTCGTGTTACACAATCTTCATTGTTCTGAGTGAACTACTTACACTTCTGGAGAAACCAAGTTTACCCAATAGTTCGTGTTACACAATCTTTATTGTTCTGAGTGAACTACTTACACTTCTGGAGAAACCAAGTTTACTCAATAGTTCGTGTTACACAATCTTTATTGTTCTGAGTGAACTACTTGCACTTCTGGAGAAACCAAGTTTACTCAATAGTTCGTGTTACACAATCTTTATTGTTCTGAGTGAACTACTTACACTTCTGGAGAACCCAAGTTTACTCAATAGTTCGTGTTACACAATCTTTATTGTTCTGAGTGAACTACCTACACTTCTGGAGAAACCAAGTTTACTCAATAGTTCGTGTTACACAATCTTCATTGTTCTGAGTGAACTACTTACACTTCTGGAGAAACCAAGTTTACTCAATAGTTCGTGTTACACAATCTTCATTGTTCTGAGTGAACTACTTACACTTCTGGAGAAACCAAGTTTACTCAATAGTTCGTGTTACTCAATCTTTATTGTTCTGAGTGAACTACTTACACTTCTGGAGAAACCAAGTTTACTCAATAGTTCGTGTTACACAATCTTTATTGTTCTGAGTGAACTACTTACACTTCTGGTGAACCAAGTTTACTCAATAGTTCGTGTTACACAATCTTTATTGTTCTGAGTGAACTACTTACACTTCTGGAGAAACCAAGTTTACTCAATAGTTCGTGTTACACAATCTTTATTGTTCTGAGTGAACTACTTACACTTCTGGAGAACCCAAGTTTACTCAATAGTTCGTGTTACACAATCTTTATTGTTCTGAGTGAACTACTTACACTTCTGGAGAAACCAAGTTTACTCAATAGTTCGTGTTACACAATCTTTATTGTTCTGAGTGAACTACTTACACTTCTGGAGAAACCAAGTTTACTCAATAGTTCGTGTTACACAATCTTTATTGTTCTGAGTGAACTACTTACACTTCTGGAGAAACCAAGTTTACTCAATAGTTCGTGTTACACAATCTTTATTGTTCTGAGCGAACTACTTACACTTCTGGAGAACCCAAGTTTACTCAATAGTTCGTGTTACACAATCTTTATTGTTCTGAGTGAACTACTTACACTTCTGGAGAAACCAAGTTTACTCAATAGTTCGTGTTACACAATCTTTATTGTTCAGAGTAAACTTCGGGTTACTCCCAGAAGTGTCAAGTAGTTCACTCAGAACAATAAAGATTGTGTAACACGAACTATTGAGTAAACTTGGTTTCTCCAGAAGTGTAAGTAGTTCACTCAGAACAATAAAGATTGTGTAACACGAACTATTGAGTAAACTTGGGTTCTCCAGAAGTGTAAGTAGTTCGCTCAGAACAATAAAGATTGTGTAACACGAACTATTGAGTAAACTTGGTTTCTCCAGAAGTGTAAGTAGTTCACTCAGAACAATAAAGATTGTGTAACACGAACTATTGAGTAAACTTGGTTTCTCCAGAAGTGTAAGTAGTTCACTCAGAACAATAAAGATTGTGTAACACGAACTATTGAGTAAACTTGGTTTCTCCAGAAGTGTAAGTAGTTCACTCAGAACAATAAAGATTGTGTAACACGAACTATTGAGTAAACTTGGGTTCTCCAGAAGTGTAAGTAGTTCACTCAGAACAATAAAGATTGTGTAACACGAACTATTGAGTAAACTTGGTTTCTCCAGAAGTGTAAGTAGTTCACTCAGAACAATAAAGATTGTGTAACACGAACTATTGAGTAAACTTGGTTCACCAGAAGTGTAAGTAGTTCACTCAGAACAATAAAGATTGTGTAACACGAACTATTGAGTAAACTTGGTTTCTCCAGAAGTGTAAGTAGTTCACTCAGAACAATAAAGATTGAGTAACACGAACTATTGAGTAAACTTGGTTTCTCCAGAAGTGTAAGTAGTTCACTCAGAACAATGAAGATTGTGTAACACGAACTATTGAGTAAACTTGGTTTCTCCAGAAGTGTAAGTAGTTCACTCAGAACAATGAAGATTGTGTAACACGAACTATTGAGTAAACTTGGTTTTCTCCAGAAGTGTAGGTAGTTCACTCAGAACAATAAAGATTGTGTAACACGAACTATTGAGTAAACTTGGGTTCTCCAGAAGTGTAAGTAGTTCACTCAGAACAATAAAGATTGTGTAACACGAACTATTGAGTAAACTTGGTTTCTCCAGAAGTGCAAGTAGTTCACTCAGAACAATAAAGATTGTGTAACACGAACTATTGAGTAAACTTGGTTTCTCCAGAAGTGTAAGTAGTTCACTCAGAACAATAAAGATTGTGTAACACGAACTATTGGGTAAACTTGGTTTCTCCAGAAGTGTAAGTAGTTCACTCAGAACAATGAAGATTGTGTAACACGAACTATTGAGTAAACTTGGTTTCTCCAGAAGTGTAAGTAGTTCACTCAGAACAATAAAGATTGTGTAACGCGAACTATTGAGTAAACTTGGGTTCTCCAGAAGTGTAAGTAGTTCACTCAGAACAATAAAGATTGTGTAACACGAACTATTGAGTAAAGTTGGTTTCTCCAGAAGTGTAAGTAGTTCACTCAGAACAATAAAGATTGTGTAACACGAACTATTGAGTAAACTTGGTTTCTCAAGAAGTGTAAGTAGTTCACTCAGAACAATAAAGATTGTGTAACACGAACTATTGAGTAAACTTGGTTTCTCCAGAAGTGTAAGTAGTTCACTCAGAACAATAAAGATTGTGTAACACGAACTATTGAGTAAACTTGGGTTCTCCAGAAGTGTAAGTAGTTCACTCAGAACAATAAAGATTGTGTAACACGAACTATTGAGTAAACTTGGGTTCTCCAGAAGTGTAAGTAGTTCACTCAGAACAATAAAGATTGTGTAACACGAACTATTGAGTAAACTTGGTTTCACCAGAAGTGTAAGTAGTTCACTCAGAACAATAAAGATTGTGTAACACGAACTATTGAGTAAACTTGGGTTCTCCAGAAGTGTAAGTAGTTCACTCAGAACAATAAAGATTGTGTAACACGAACTATTGAGTAAACTTGGTTTCTCCAGAAGTGTAAGTAGTTCACTCAGAACAATAAAGATTGTGTAACACGAACTATTGAGTAAACTTGGTTTCTCCAGAAGTGTAAGTAGTTCACTCAGAACAATAAAGATTGTGTAACACGAACTATTGAGTAAACTTGGTTTCTCCAGAAGTGTAAGTAGTTCACTCAGAACAATAAAGATTGTGTAACACGAACTATTGAGTAAACTTGGGTTCTCCAGAAGTGTAAGTAGTTCACTCAGAACAATAAAGATTGTGTAACACGAACTATTGAGTAAACTTGGTTTCTCCAGAAGTGTAAGTAGTTCACTCAGAACAATAAAGATTGTGTAACACGAACTATTGAGTAAACTTGGTTCACCAGAAGTGTAAGTAGTTCACTCAGAACAATAAAGATTGTGTAACACGAACTATTGAGTAAACTTGGTTTCTCCAGAAGTGTAAGTAGTTCACTCAGAACAATAAAGATTGTGTAACACGAACTATTGAGTAAACTTGGTTTCTCCAGAAGTGTAAGTAGTTCACTCAGAGCAATAAAGATTGTGTAACACGAACTATTGAGTAAACTTGGGTTCTCCAGAAGTGTAAGTAGTTCACTCAGAACAATAAAGATTGTGTAACACGAACTATTGAGTAAACTTGGTTTCTCCAGAAGTGTAAGTAGCTCACTCAGAACAATAAAGATTGTGTAACACGAACTATTGAGTAAAATTGGTTTCTCCAGAAGTGTAAGTAGTTCACTCAGAACAATAAAGATTGTGTAACACGAACTATTGAGTAAACTTGGTTTCTCCAGAAGTGTAAGTAGTTCACTCAGAACAATAAAGATTGTGTAACACGAACTATTGAGTAAACTTGGCTTCTCCAGAAGTGTAAGTAGTTCACTCAGAACAATAAAGATTGTGTAACACGAACTATTGAGTAAACTTGGTTTCTCCAGAAGTGTAAGTAGTTCACTCAGAACAATAAAGATTGTGTAACACGAACTATTGAGTAAACTTGGGTTCTCCAGAAGTGTAAGTAGTTCACTCAGAACAATAAAGATTGTGTAACACGAACTATTGAGTAAACTTGGGTTCTCCAAATGTGTAAGTAGTTCACTCAGAACAATAAAGATTGTGTAACACGAACTATTGAGTAAACTTGGTTTCTCCAGAAGTGTAAGTAGTTCACTCAGAACAACAAAGATTGTGTAACACGAACTATTGAGTAAACTTGGTTTCTCCAGAAGTGCAAGTAGTTCACTCAGAACAATAAAGATTGTGTAACACGAACTATTGAGTAAACTTGGTTTCTCCAGAAGTGTAAGTATTTCACTCAGAACAATAAAGATTGTGTAACACGAACTATTGAGTAAACTTGGTTTCTCCATAAGTGTAAGTAGTTCACTCAGAACAATAAAGATTGTGTAACACGAACTATTGAGTAAAACTTGGTTTCTCCAGAAGTGTAAGTAGTTCACTCAGAACAATAAAGATTGTGTAACACGAACTATTGAGTAAACTTGGTTTCTCCAGAAGTGTAAGTAGTTCACTCAGAACAATAAAGATTGTGTAACACGAACTATTGAGTAAACTTGGGTTCTCCAGAAGTGTAAGTAGTTCACTCAGAACAATAAAGATTGTGTAACACGAACTATTGAGTAAACTTGGTTTCTCCAGAAGTGTAAGTAGTTCACTCAGAACAATAAAGATTGTGTAACACGAACTATTGAGTAAACTTGGGTTTCTCCAGAAGTGTAAGTAGTTCACTCAGAACAATAAAGATTGTGTAACACGAACTATTGAGTAAACTTGGTTTCTCCAGAAGTGTAAGTAGTTCACTCAGAACAATGAAGATTGTGTAACACGAACTATTGAGTAAACTTGGTTTCTCCAGAAGTGTAAGTAGTTCACTCAGAACAATGAAGATTGTGTAACACGAACTATTGAGTAAACTTGGTTTCTCCAGAAGTGTAAGTAGTTCAATTCAGAACAATAAAGATTGTGTAACACGAACTATTGAGTAAACTTGGGTTCTCCAGAAGTGTAAGTAGTTCACTCAGAACAATAAAGATTGTGTAACACGAACTATTGAGTAAACTTGGTTTCTCCAGAAGTGCAAGTAGTTCACTCAGAACAAAAAGATTGTGTAACACGAACTATTGAGTAAACTTGGTTTCTCCAGAAGTGTAAGTAGTTCACTCAGAACAATAAAGATTGTGTAACACGAACTATTGAGTAAACTTGGTTTCTCCAGAAGTGTAAGTAGTTCACTCAGAACAATAAAGATTGTGTAACACGAACTATTGAGTAAACTTGGGTTCTCCAGAAGTGTAAGTAGTTCACTCAGAACAACAAAGATTGTGTAACACGAACTATTGAGTAAACTTGGTTTCTCCAGAAGTGTAAGTAGTTCACTCAGAACAACAAAGATTGTGTAACACGAACTATTGAGTAAACTTGGTTTCTCCAGAAGTGTAAGTAGTTCACTCAGAACAATAAAGATTGTGTAACACGAACTATTGAGTAAACTTGGTTTCTCCAGAAGTGTAAGTAGTTCACTCAGAACAATAAAGATTGTGTAACACGAACTATTGAGTAAACTTGGTTTCTCCAGAAGTGTAAGTAGTTCACTCAGAACAATAAAGATTGTGTAACACGAACTATTGAGTAAACTTGGCTTCTCCAGAAGTGTAAGTAGTTCACTCAGAACAATAAAGATTGTGTAACACGAACTATTGAGTAAACTTGGTTTCTCCAGAAGTGTAAGTAGTTCACTCAGAACAATAAAGATTGTGTAACACGAACTATTAAGTAAACTTGGTTTCTCCAGAAGTGTAAGTAGTTCACTCAGAACAATAAAGATTGTGTAACACGAACTATTGAGTAAACTTGGGTTCTCCAGAAGTGTAAGTAGTTCACTCAGAACAATAAAGATTGTGTAACACGAACTATTGAGTAAACTTGGTTTCTCCAGAAGTGTAAGTAGTTCACTCAGAACAATAAAGATTGTGTAACACGAACTATTGAGTAAACTTGGGTTCACCAGAAGTGTAAGTAGTTCACTCAGAACAATAAAGATTGTGTAACACGAACTATTGAGTAAACTTGGTTTCTCCAGAAGTGTAAAGTAGTTCACTCAGAACAATAAAGATTGTGTAACACGAACTATTGAGTAAACTTGGTTTCTCCAGAAGTGTAAGTAGTTCACTCAGAAAATTAAAGATTGTGTAACACGAACTATTGAGTAAACTTGGGTTCTCCAGAAGTGTAAGTAGTTCACTCAGAACAATAAAGATTGTGTAACACGAACTATTGAGTAAACTTGGGTTTCTCCAGAAGTGTAAGTAGTTCACTCAGAACAATAAAGATTGTGTAACACGAACTATTGAGTAAAACTTGGTTTCTCCAGAAGTGTAAGTAGTTCACTCAGAACAATAAAGATTGTGTAACACGAACTATTGAGTAAACTTGGTTTCTCCAGAAGTGTAAGTAGTTCACTCAGAACAATAAAGATTGTGTAACACGAACTATTGAGTAAACTTGGCTTCTCCAGAAGTGTAAGTAGTTCACTCAGAACAATAAAGATTGTGTAACACGAACTATTGAGTAAACTTGGTTTCTCCAGAAGTGTAAGTAGTTCACTCAGAACAATGAAGATTGTGTAACACGAACTATTGAGTAAACTTGGTTTCTCCAGAAGTGTAAGTAGTTCACTCAGAACAATGAAGATTGTGTAACACGAACTATTGAGTAAACTTGGTTTCTCCAGAAGTGTAAGGTAGTTCACTCAGAACAATAAAGATTGTGTAACACGAACTATTGAGTAAACTTGGGTTCTCCAGAAGTGTAAGTAGTTCACTCAGAACAATAAAGATTGTGTAACACGAACTATTGAGTAAACTTGGTTTCTCCAGAAGTGCAAGTAGTTCACTCAGAACAATAAAGATTGTGTAACACGAACTATTGAGTAAACTTGGTTTCTCCAGAAGTGTAAGTAGTTCACTCAGAACAATAAAGATTGTGTAACACGAACTATTGAGTAAACTTGGTTCTCCAGAAGTGTAAGTAGTTCACTCAGAACAATGAAAGATTGTGTAACACGAACTATTGAGTAAACTTGGTTTCTCCAGAAGTGTAAGTAGTTCACTCAGAACAATAAAGATTGTGTAACACGAACTATTGAGTAAACTTGGGTTCTCCAGAAGTGTAAGTAGTTCACTCAGAACAATAAAGATTGTGTAACACGAACTATTGAGTAAAGTTGGTTTCTCCAGAAGTGTAAGTAGTTCACTCAGAACAATAAAGATTGTGTAACACGAACTATTGAGTAAACTTGGTTTCTCAAGAAGTGTAAGTAGTTCACTCAGAACAATAAAGATTGTGTAACACGAACTATTGAGTAAACTTGGTTTCTCAAGAAGTGTAAGTAGTTCACTCAGAACAATAAAGATTGTGTAACGCGAACTATTGAGTAAACTTGGGTTCTCCAGAAGTGTAAGTAGTTCACTCAGAACAATAAAGATTGTGTAACACGAACTATTGAGTAAACTTGGGTTCTCCAGAAGTGTAAGTAGTTCACTCAGAACAATAAAGATTGTGTAACACGAACTATTGAGTAAACTTGGTTTCTCCAGAAGTGTAAGTAGTTCACTCAGAACAATAAAGATTGTGTAACACGAACTATTGAGTAAACTTGGGTTCTCCAGAAGTGTAAGTAGTTCAGCTCAGAACAATAAAGATTGTGTAACACGAACTATTGAGTAAACTTGGTTTCTCCAGAAGTGTAAGTAGTTCACTCAGAACAATAAAGATTGTGTAACACGAACTATTGAGTAAACTTGGTTTCTCCAGAAGTGTAAGTAGTTCACTCAGAACAATAAAGATTGTGTAACACGAACTATTGAGTAAACTTGGTTTCTCCAGAAGTGTAAGTAGTTCACTCAGAACAATAAAGATTGTGTAACACGAACTATTGAGTAAAACTTGGTTTCTCCAGAAGTGTAAGTAGTTCACTCAGAACAATAAAGATTGTGTAACACGAACTATTGAGTAAACTTGGTTTCTCCAGAAGTGTAAGTAGTTCACTCAGAACAATAAAGATTGTGTAACACGAACTATTGAGTAAACTTGGTTCTCCAGAAGTGTAAGTAGTTCACTCAGAACAATAAAGATTGTGTAACACGAACTATTGAGTAAACTTGGTTTCTCCAGAAGTGTAAGTAGTTCACTCAGAACAATAAAGATTGTGTAACACGAACTATTGAGTAAACTTGGTTTCTCCAGAAGTGTAAGTAGTTCACTCAGAACAATGAAGATTGTGTAACACGAACTATTGAGTAAACTTGGTTTCTCCAGAAGTGTAAGTAGTTCACTCAGAACAATGAAGATTGTGTAACACGAACTATTGAGTAAACTTGGTTTCTCCAGAAGTGTAGGTAGTTCACTCAGAACAATAAAGATTGTGTAACACGAACTATTGAGTAAACTTGGGTTCTCCAGAAGTGTAAGTAGTTCACTCAGAACAATAAAGATTGTGTAACACGAACTATTGAGTAAACTTGGTTTCTCCAGAAGTGCAAGTAGTTCACTCAGAACAATAAAGATTGTGTAACACGAACTATTGAGTAAACTTGGTTTCTCCAGAAGTGTAAGTAGTTCACTCAGAACAATAAAGATTGTGTAACACGAACTATTGGGTAAACTTGGTTTCTCCAGAAGTGTAAGTAGTTCACTCAGAACAATGAAGATTGTGTAACACGAACTATTGAGTAAACTTGGTTTCTCCAGAAGTGTAAGTAGTTCACTCAGAACAATAAAGATTGTGTAACGACGAACTATTGAGTAAACTTGGGTTCTCCAGAAGTGTAAGTAGTTCACTCAGAACAATAAAGATTGTGTAACACGAACTATTGAGTAAACGTTGGTTTCTCCAGAAGTGTAAGTAGTTCACTCAGAACAATAAAGATTGTGTAACACGAACTATTGAGTAAACTTGGTTTCTCAAGAAGTGTAAGTAGTTCACTCAGAACAATAAAGATTGTGTAACACGAACTATTGAGTAAACTTGGTTTCTCCAGAAGTGTAAGTAGTTCACTCAGAACAATAAAGATTGTGTAACACGAACTATTGAGTAAACTTGGGTTCTCCAGAAGTGTAAGTAGTTCACTCAGAACAATAAAGATTGTGTAACACGAACTATTGAGTAAACTTGGGTTCTCCAGAAGTGTAAGTAGTTCACTCAGAACAATAAAGATTGTGTAACACGAACTATTGAGTAAACTTGGTTTCACCAGAAGTGTAAGTAGTTCACTCAGAACAATAAAGATTGTGTAACACGAACTATTGAGTAAACTTGGGTTCTCCAGAAGTGTAAGTAGTTCACTCAGAACAATAAAGATTGTGTAACACGAACTATTGAGTAAACTTGGTTTCTCCAGAAGTGTAAGTAGTTCACTCAGAACAATAAAGATTGTGTAACACGAACTATTGAGTAAACTTGGTTTCTCCAGAAGTGTAAGTAGTTCACTCAGAACAATAAAGATTGTGTAACACGAACTATTGAGTAAACTTGGTTTCTCCAGAAGTGTAAGTAGTTCACTCAGAACAATAAAGATTGTGTAACACGAACTATTGAGTAAACTTGGTTCTCCAGAAGTGTAAGTAGTTCACTCAGAACAATAAAGATTGTGTAACACGAACTATTGAGTAAACTTGGTTTCTCCAGAAGTGTAAGTAGTTCACTCAGAACAATAAAGATTGTGTAACACGAACTATTGAGTAAACTTGGTTCTCCAGAAGTGTAAGTAGTTCACTCAGAACAATAAAGATTGTGTAACACGAACTATTGAGTAAACTTGGTTTCTCCAGAAGTGTAAGTAGTTCACTCAGAACAATAAAGATTGTGTAACACGAACTATTGAGTAAACTTGGTTTCTCCAGAAGTGTAAGTAGTTCACTCAGAGCAATAAAGATTGTGTAACACGAACTATTGAGTAAACTTGGGTTCTCCAGAAGTGTAAGTAGTTCACTCAGAACAATAAAGATTGTGTAACACGAACTATTGAGTAAACTTGGTTTCTCCAGAAGTGTAAGTAGCTTCACTCAGAACAATAAAGATTGTGTAACACGAACTATTGAGTAAACTTGGTTTCTCCAGAAGTGTAAGTAGTTCACTCAGAACAATAAAGATTGTGTAACACGAACTATTGAGTAAACTTGGTTTCTCCAGAAGTGTAAGTAGTTCACTCAGAACAATAAAGATTGTGTAACACGAACTATTGAGTAAACTTGGGTTCTCCAGAAGTGTAAGTAGTTCACTCAGAACAATAAAGATTGTGTAACACGAACTATTGAGTAAACTTGGTTTCTCCAGAAGTGTAAGTAGTTCACTCAGAACAATAAAGATTGTGTAACACGAACTATTGAGTAAACTTGGGTTCTCCAGAAGTGTAAGTAGTTCACTCAGAACAATAAAGATTGTGTAACACGAACTATTGAGTAAACTTGGTTTCTCCAAATGTGTAAGTAGTTCACTCAGAACAATAAAGATTGTGTAACACGAACTATTGAGTAAACTTGGTTTCTCCCAGAAGTGTAAGTAGTTCACTCAGAACAATAAAGATTGTGTAACACGAACTATTGAGTAAACTTGGTTTCTCCAGAAGTGTAAGTAGTTCACTCAGAACAATAAAGATTGTGTAACACGAACTATTGAGTAAACTTGGTTTCTCCAGAAGTGTAAGTAGTTCACTCAGAACAATAAAGATTGTGTAACACGAACTATTGAGTAAACTTGGTTTCTCCAGAAGTGTAAGTAGTTCACTCAGAACAATAAAGATTGTGTAACACGAACTATTGAGTAAACTTGGGTTTCTCCAGAAGTGTAAGTAGTTCACTCAGAACAATAAAGATTGTGTAACACGAACTATTGAGTAAACTTGGGTTCTCCAGAAGTGTAAGTAGTTCACTCAGAACAATAAGATTGTGTAACACGAACTATTGAGTAAACTTGGGTTTCTCCAGAAGTGTAAGTAGTTCACTCAGAACAATAAAGATTGTGTAACACGAACTATTGAGTAAACTTGGTTTCTCCAGAAGTGTAAGTAGTTCACTCAGAACAATAAAGATTGTGTAACACGAACTATTGAGTAAACTTGGTTTCTCCAGAAGTGTAAGTAGTTCACTCAGAACAATAAAGATTGTGTAAACACGAACTATTGAGTAAACTTGGTTTCTCCAGAAGTGTAAGTAGTTCACTCAGAACAATAAAGATTGTGTAACACGAACTATTGAGTAAACTTGGTTTCTCCAGAAGTGTAAGTAGTTCACTCAGAACAATGAAGATTGTGTAACACGAACTATTGAGTAAACTTGGTTTCTCCAGAAGTGTAAGTAGTTCACTCAGAACAATAAAGATTGTGTAACACGAACTATTGAGTAAACTTGGGTTCTCCAGAAGTGTAAGTAGTTCACTCAGAACAATAAAGATTGTGTAACACGAACTATTGAGTAAACTTGGTTTCTCCAGAAGTGCTAAGTAGTTCACTCAGAACAATAAAGATTGTGTAACACGAACTATTGAGTAAACTTGGTTTCTCCAGAAGTGTAAGTAGTTCACTCAGAACAATAAAGATTGTGTAACACGAACTATTGAGTAAACTTGGGTTCTCCAGAAGAGTAAGTAGTTCACTCAGAACAATGAAGATTGTGTAGCACGAACTATTGAGTTAAACTTGGTTTCTCCAGAAAGTGTAAGTAGTTCACTCAGAAACATTAAAGATTGTGTAACGCGAACTAATGGAGTAAACTTGGTTTCTCCAGAAG